>CM018047.1:39262608-40552821 GCA_008638375.1 Nyssa sinensis | reverse complement strand
AAAAAAAAAAAAAAAGAAAGAAAGAAAGGAAACGGATGAAGAGAGATAGGCAAGCAGCAAGTGAACGGATGGAGAGAGAGAAGAGAGCGGAGAATTAAAGGGGCGGGGGGCGGTTTCAATTAAAAACCATGCCCAGGCACGTTAAAACCAAAGACACAAAAAAAAAAAAAAAAAGAAAGAGAGGAGAGGAACAGAAACGATTGGGCGCAAGTGATGGAGGGGAAATTGATATATTGATTCGTAAGTGTTGACAGAGGAGGGTGGAATAAGAAAACGGGATTGAGAATTGAAGAGAAGAATTTGAATGCTGCAGTAGTTGATTGCTGTATTGGTGGTATACCATTATTTCAGTGATCTTCAAAGAAGAATTGTCATGGATGCGGTTGCCATTGTGGTTTGCACCCCCCTACATTTAATTCATGAATCCACAACAACTGCTTTGGCGTTTGGAAGGTAAGCTGGGTTGATTTGATCCTGCTTCATTTTTTTTTTTGTAAACGCCATGAATGATAGATCCACCTCTTAGGATCGTATTATGTAGAGAGATTTGAAAAAAAAAAATAATAAATAAATAAATAAAATAAAATAAAATGTTTACATCGGTTAACCAAGTGCTAGGATGAATCCATGGGATTGATACGAATCATAAATTATAGGAATATAATATGGGACCTGAATGAGAACCAATAGTGGTAAATATAAAATTAAATGAGCCCTGACTTTATATCAAATTTACTAGCATTTGATGATATTTTGTGGAATAAAATATTTATAAAATATTTAATATTGGTAAGGTAGAAAAAAAAATAGAAAAGAAATATCAGTGGGTGGGTGTCGGCAGCCTTGGGAGGTTGGCGTGTAATGTGTGGTGTGTGTTTGAGTATAGGTTGTCACCGACACTCAGAGAGAGATATAGGAGTGTTTGGCGTTGAAAGTGTTTGGTGTGTGTTTTTGAGTGTAGGTCGGTGGAAAAGAGAAAAATGAAAGAGGGGATATACAGAGAGAGAGAGAAAGAGAAAAATGGGAAAAGAGAAACAGAAGGGAAGAAGGAGACGTGGAGGTGGTCGCGAGGGGGATCGAGGCAAGGGGTGACGGATTGGCGATGGGTTTTGGATTACGATTGGGCCTGTGTGTTGCGGATTGGAGGGATGCGAAGCAGTAGACGGGTTGGGATGGATCTGTCGGGGAGTTGTCGACTTTGGCCGTATCACTAGATCGTGATTTGAATTCGGTTTTTGCTTCAGGTTGATGACGAGTGGGGAGGATGGAGCTGCGACGGAATAACTAGATTGGGTTGGATTTGCTGATTCGGTTGTATATATGCTTGGAGGTAAAGGTGTATGTGTTTATGTGTATAGCAATGCAGCAGAGTTGCGGGGTATATGTACGTATGTATGTAGCGGTGCAAAATAGGAGAGTGGGGATGGTACAAGTCTTCAATAGCTGCTGCAAGTAAAGCATTTGGGTCGATTTTCTCTCGGCTGAATCTGGTTTACACCAAGGTGTGGGGATGTTCTGGATTATCATGGGTCGTAGCATGAGAAATTGAACCATAGCAGTTGTTTTTTGTTTGGATTGTGGTGATTTTTGGCTCAATGGCAGCAGCGTGTTGGAAAGTGCAGTGAACTGGAGAGTGTTTCACGTTTGATTTTTTGAGGTCTCTGCGGCTGAGTTGGTTCGTTGGTTCGTCGGATTGAGAGATAGCAGGGTTGGGTTTATTGATCCGATTGTGTCGGTGTCTGGAGGTAATGATTATGTAAGGCTTGTGGTTTTGTGATTTGAATTGAGGGTCGACTGCCCTGTTCGTTTTGTGGTTTCTGTCGGGGGCGGGCTCGGTTGTCATTGCTGTGTGTGTATAGTGGCAGCAGGTGTGGGGATATTGTAGGATTTGGGTCTGTGTGATTTGATGTTGCGGCTTTGTGGAGTTCCTCTGTTTTGAGTACAGAGGACACGGAAAGAGCAGTGGTAGGGGCCGAATCACGTTGGATGTGTGGATTGTTGGGGAGTTCGGTTGGATTGGATTTGAGTGGTCACGGGATGGTTTCTGAATTGTGTAAGTATGCAGCTTCATAGGTTTCTCTCGTTAGATCTGGATGAGTGATGGATCCTCTGTTTTGCCGCTTTGGTTGAGAACGGGGGCTGTTCATGGAGATTGCTCTAAATAATTGGTGGAGTGACTCTCTTGTTCAATTCGATGCGGTGAAATGAGAACATGATGTTGTTGATGATTGATAGGAATTCAAGAAAGACTGTGTGATGCTTCTGAACCGAAGTGATTTCAGGGCTGGTTGGGTTGTGTCCAGAAGTGGAGTTCTCAATGGGTTGTTGCAATGTGGAGATTTTGAGCTTTGCTTTGTGTTTACAGCGATCAATAAAATTTCATGAGAAAGTTTTTCAGATATTGTACATGGGTTAATTTATTAGGAGAGATGATGACCAAAGGTTCAACAGAATTCAAAATAGAGTTATGAGAGGAGCAACATTGGAAATGGATTGAATCCTGATTCAATCATTGGGAGTGCTGATTTCAATGAAGGGATTCAAGCGTTCATTCAGACACTGGATTGAAACAAGGGGGAAGAACCAAAGGAACACTGACGGGAAAGGAGAAAATGGTTCGATCTCCTAGACAGATACAGTACGAGGGTCAAGTTATTCACTGGTTGGTTTGACTGAGTGGTGGACATAGCTTCCTAGGGTTGAGACACGCCCTAGTCAGGTATGGTACTTTGCTAAGTAAGGAATAAAATTAAATTAGGTTTGATGTGCATATTGATTGAATGCTTTTTTGTGCTTGATAGAAGATCACATATGAGTTGTTGCTTTGAGAAACTTTGAGTTGATTGTTTATGTGCTTCCATGTTCCCTATGATTATTTTAGAGTTGCGATTTATTTCTTGAGTTGTCATCATATGTGATTTCTGTTCTAGAAGGATTGTTGATGTTGTGACATGTGGATTGCATAAGTATTGAGATTGACTGTGCATGATGCGTATATTTGTGGATGAAGTCTTATGATTCAGATGCTATTGTTATTTTTAAGCGGACGATATTGTTTAAAAGGCATGCTTTGTGCATTGGTGAAATGTTTTATTGAGATTGCGATATTGCATGATGGAATCATGGCATATTGGCATAGGGTGATTCCTTGAAAGCATAGTGTGGGTCAGCACGAGGTGCTGTGCATTATGAGGGTGTAGATCCTGTGGTGAAAAACCCAAAATTCGACCGTTGGTACTCCATTCCATCGGAGGCGCACCGAAAAGGAGACATACGTGGCGGTACTCATGCCAGCGGGGAAGGACCGTATCATGAGACATGGATGTGACATTGAGATGCATGGGTGTGTCATACATATCGCCTGTGCATTGTATTGATGAATTTGTGAACGTGATATAGGGTTTTATAAAGATGTAGTTTGTGCATTGCCATAATATTGTATGCATGACTTGGGAGGCATGTAGATATATATGTACACTTGCACATGCCACACTCTTAATTTTGTTCCTTGCATTAGTATTGTACCATACCAGCAGTTGAGCTGACCCATTAGTGGGAACCATATTTCAGATGACACTCCTAATACTTGAGATTTGAGGAAGTCTAGCTGTGTGGAGGAGACGTGACTGGATATTTGGCCGAGAGGTGTTTTGTGATGTATGGGCTTAAGCCCAATGACATATATGTATATTGACAGAAGTGAATGTATCTATTAAATCGTCTTCAGTTGTATAATTAGGCGATATATATTTAAATTTGATAAGATTGTGGCCACTGAGTGAGGGTGGGCTGTAATATGTTTATATTTATGAAATGTCGTGAAATATATCATGTATATCAGGTGAGAAAAGGCTTAGAAAACAAAGGAGGTTCGGCCGAAATTTTTTTAAAACAGGAATGTATGTAGGCTTGTATCTATATTAGTTAAATTGTTATTTATTTATTTATTTATTCGGTGTTTATTTTCTTCTTTTGTTTCGTTCAGTCGCGTCCCCAGGTTTCGGTCGGGAATTCGGGGTGTGACATATTAAGCATGGGAATGAGTTATACTGCAATTTGAATCAAGAATAAACCAACTAGAACTGAGTTAGAACACGGCATGTACAGAGAAAGAATTTAAATTGGGTGGTGTAATTTTGATGTGATTACCTCAGTTTTAACCATGAGGAAATATTTTTAGGAAGTGCAAAAATTTAATTGAAGAAAAATGGGCCAAAACCGTAGAAGAAAAGAATGGAAAACGGAGGAGAAACGGAGCAGGCCAGAAAACCGCACAGCTCCGGTGGAGTTGCGATTTTCCTTGTTTTGGGGGCCATCCGACACTCCGATTAGAAAACCGAGAGTAGAATTGGGTTGCCCATGACCTATAGGTATGAACCCCACTGAACAACGCAAGAAAATCCATCGTCGTTGACAGAGAAGACAACCAGCATGCTGGAAATGGTGCTGCGTGGCTGGGGTTTTTGTGATTTTATTTGGGCCAAACCGGGTCGGATCCGACCCGACCCACCCATTCAGATGACTGCCCAACAATATTACTTTATGGGTAAATTTTTAAATTTGAGTTTGGAGGGTGTTTGGTTAAAAAGGAGAAGCTATCCAATGATTGGCTTAAACATGTACCGGAAATAGAAGGAAATGGAAAACTGAAAAAGAAAATGGGGAAAAATGGTTTGGGCAGAGAATACCTGTGACCAAGGGAGGAAGGGTGAAAAGCTTGAATCACTGTGCCGCATGTGATTTATTTTGCTTCAAATAATATATGTATATTAGACCTAATTAAATAAATTAAATAATTAAAAAAAATTAAACAAATTTGAATTAAATTCTGACGTGTAAATTAATCGAATGAATAATAAAAATTTACTGTTTTGGACCTTTTGGATTTAATGGTGAGGTCCGTTTCACGAGACGGAGTCTCAAAAAATAAAATACCGTAGAATGCCAAAATGACCAAAATGTCCCTACGTCGAAGGTGAGTCAAACGGACTTCGATTGAGTTAAGTAAATAGTGAATTTTTATTATTTCAAACCTATTGGACTCAACGGTGAAGTCCAAATTGTGAAAACAAAACCTGAAAAGTAAAGACACATAAATGACCATTTTACCCTTGGGTAAATTAAGTTCAAGAGCATAAAATAGTAAAAGAGATATTTAGAGTAGCGAGGCATAAATTCAATAAATGACATAAAAGCTAAAATGTGTTTATTGATGTATAGGCAAGTCAAAAGGAAAGGAGAAAGTCACGGAATACTAGGACGCATTAAAAAGGTAAGTGGATTCCTATATTTTATACGTGGTTTTCCAAGCCACGATCTTTCTACTACTGCCAAGACTTGTACTCATGTATGTATCTACTATTATTGTTCCCGCCATTGATATTGTCCTATCTGGTGGAGGCCTATTGACTGATATCTCATGATTTGATGCATTATACTAACGCCTATCCTTGTATGCATGTCAGGTTAGTTCATACATTACATATTGAGACTATAAATGGACAAATGGTGATGGGAGTGTTTTTATTGATTGACTGGACCTACGGGCCGATTAACGGGACCTACGAGTCGAATCCATGATTGGACATATGGTGATGGGGGTTTTCCTTACATATAGAGTTACGAGGGCATTTCATATGCATTGATGTTAACTGTTCGCTCATTAATTGTGTTTGACTGTGACCGTTTTACTATGGCAGTATTCATGTTGATTATGATTATTGGGCTTCATTGTTCATTGGCCTTGTGGCACTTTACTGCTAACTGAAATCGTTGTCATGACTAGCTATCATGTTATCTTGAATTCATGTTTTCCTATGTAATCCATAACCCGTATTTGAGATAGGCTTTTACTTACTGGGTTTTATTAGCTCACCCCCCCTTACAAAATTTTCAGGTGAGAATGTTACAGAACCATAGTAGGAGATCAGGAGCTTAAGGTGACAGTCGAGGAGCATGATAGTAGTGAATGAAGTCTCTCCCATGTACTCACCACCTAAGAGTGGTTCATGATCAGTTTATTGTTAGTTTAAGTTTAATCTTTGAACAATAATTGTAATAAAGCTTCCGCACTTTAATGTCATGTTTATATTATCTACTATTATAATTGGTAAAAGAATGGAAAAAGTAGGGACGGCCATGAGGTCAGCCCCGCGACACAAGATCCGCATAGGATGGGTTTCGGGTCGTGACAATGCTATTCATCAAATTTTATGCTTTTATTTCATGAGTTTTTATTTTACTAAAATAAACTCTACCATTGAATTTGGAATTTCGAAGAAAATCGGTTTAGGCTTTCGCGGAATTCAATTTGGGCATCTGTGGTAAAAGGGCAAAACGATCATCTTGCACTTTTATGGGTCTTTTATTTTTCAGGATCTTGTCTAGCGTCACGGACCTCACCATTAGTCTCAGAAGGTCCAAGATAGTCAAAATACACTAATAACTTGTTTAATTTGGACTTCGGGCCATTTTGCTATTATTTAATTTAATAAAACTAACTAAATTAATTTAATTAATTAACTATTATTATTATTATTATTATTATTATTATTATTATATATATATATTTTGTGCCTCAGTTAACACAGGATTGTCCCATCCCCTTTGGTTACACGCGCCACTTCCACACAATTGATCCTCGATTTGAGTCGTAGGGGCTACGCCCCTACGCATTTTTTCTATATGTCTTGGGCCCAAACAACGAACAACACCCAAATCTAGGATAGGTTATCTAGTCTAGGTTTAGCGCATCAAATTTAATTTCTAAAGGTCGTAACCAAACAGTCCAATTCCACTTTTAAAATTTAAACCATAATGATGACTTGCATAATATATGCTCTTTTATCATCTCTTAACTTTAAACTTTAGTCTATTTTATTTATTTTGGTGGATTTTGGACTTTATTTTAATCATTTAAATTTTATCGCAGACTTGAAGAAATTGAAGCAGCTCGTCTAATGACTACTTGGATTGGACAATCTGATAATTAGGCTCGTCAACTCCTCACCATAATAGCTGATCCCATATATTCACAAATTGATCAATCAAAGCCTGAAAAGAAACAAAAGAAAATAAAGAAAAAAAAGAAAAAAAACAGGCACTGAGGTGCAGGGCTGAAAGAAAAAAATAAATAAAAGGAACCTGGTGTGGCTGGCAAAGAAACAAAAATAAAAGAAAAAGAAAAGTCAAGTAGTTGGGGGCTCAATTTTGTTAGGGCTTAATAAAACAGAGAGAGAGCTGCGCAGAAAAAAAAAAGAAAAAAGCAAGAAGAGTGTGCGGCTGGGGATCTTTGCGATTCAGGCTGTCTTGCTTGAGAACCGGCTGAGGGCCAGAACAGCGGCTGAAGGTCCTTGCGCTGAACAGGAAAAAACAAAATCAAAAGCTTTGGGCTAACGTAAGCGGCTGGGGCAAGAGAATAAGAAAAGATAAAAATAGATCCAACGGCTGTACAGCTGCAACTTTGAAGGCATTTTGTGGGCTGTTCCAAATATTTTTTAGTGTTAATTTCTTCCGTTTTCCCCAAGAAAAATCATGGTGGTTAAATTTAATTTTTAGCATGAACTAATTTTAATTCATTTTAGGGAAACGATGTAGTCTAGTTTTGAACTATGCTTACTTTTCTATGCTAAATTGAAGTAATTCTTTTTCACGATTGTCTGATTTATTCTGAGTTTAATGCTTCTAATTAATTGGCCACTAATTAGATGATTTTAATCCTGTGATTTGCTGTCGAAAGAGGGAATTATAGGATGGATCTTGGATATTTCAGCATAGGTAAAAATAGAGATTGAAAGACTTATATGAACCTATGTAATATTAAAAAATCATTGGTCTTATTGCATTCTTGCTTTATTAATTTGCATACTCTTGTGTAAAATAATGAACAAGAATAGTTTCCAATTGACTGTCGAAAGAGGCTTTTGGATGATTTAGAGATTTGCTAACAAACATAGAGAATTAAATTCAATTAGTTAGAAGAGTAAAGCATAGTGAGGGATTAGGTGAAATCGATTTCCTAGAATACTTCTCTCCCATTATTTGATTTTCGAACAACATCTCTCTTTTCATTTAAGTATTTTATTTGCGTTGATTTTATTTTAAATTGCAATTCCAAAGATTTTAGTGAATTTTCTAAATAAAGTCGAGATTAGTTTAATTTTGGTACTTTTTAAAAGTAAGATACCAATCCTTGAGGACGATATTCTTCTTATCACTTTACTATAAAACTATGATACTATGCACTTGCAATTTTGCACCGATCACATAACACCCCAAAACGACACCATTCCACTAATGCGGTGGCCACCCCACATCGTGACACGTGTCTGAGTCGACACAATGGTAACCTATCTTGGTCAGGACTCAGTTGAGTCAACTCGTGAGTTGGTTCAGTGGGGTCTTCTTCTTCCCCACGCGCTCGCTACTGTTACCCTAAACTCTGCAACTTTTTATTTAGAATTTTGTGCTTTTCTAGTTGATCATTCTGTCTATTTTTCATCCCACATTATTTCTAAAATACTAAGGTAGAGTTTGGCATTCATTTGAAGCCTCAGGCCGAGTTCAAGTGCTCGGTTTATGGCTTGATAGCCAAACTTGCAACTTGGTCGTTCATGGTCATTTTTGGCCCAAAACTCTTGGGGTTTCTTTCGTTGTGATCTATTTATCATGGGGTTTAAGGCCCCATTCTCATATTTAGGTTTTTCACAAAGTTTGTGAGGTTGGGTTTTAAAACCTGTACTTGCAACTCAAAATTTCTAGGGTTTCCTTTGAGTCTCAAGGTCGAGGCTTAGTGTTTTTAAAACACTTTGAGAGTCTATTTGTGGTGTCAACAAACCAAACTTGGTTTGGCTTTGGTTGGTTCAGACCTGCTCTCATAGAGGTCCTTCAATGGCTGTTCCTCCTAGTTTGGGTATGTCAACCCCCTTTTTGACCTTCTAGCTTAATCCTGATCGTTTGAGACATCAAAATAAACTTATGCATGCCTAAGAAACTGAAAAATAGTTTACATATATTCACATATTCTTAGAGAGAGAAAATATGGTGGTTTGTGTTCACCTCTTTAACTGTGTTTTTCTCCTTTCTTCTCCTTTGCTTTTTACTTCTGAATATCCCAGTGTTTCACAACCTCTCTAACTTAGCCTTCTCCGTTCTGATCTCTTTTCTCTCTATCCAACGTACACACCTAACATATACACATAGATATATACATAACTTCACGTAAAGCCACCTACAGCCCACTATTTCTCCTCTTTTCTGACTTCTCCACTGTTCTAATCACTTCTTCTTTTTCTTCTTTTCAGAATGCAGCTTTGCATTAAATGGGAGGTTTGACATTTGTGTGTTATATGTATATTATACAGAACACACACTACCCACACAACAGTACACACACACCCATTTGCACACCCACACCTTGGGTATACATATACATATATATATATATATATACACACTTTATTATACATAGCTATACACTTGTACACATTTATATACATACATATTATAATATATATTTCCATACATACATAGCACATATATATATACACATACAATTATGTTACTTTCTTCATTTGTGTATATATATATATATATATGAAAATATTTTTACATATATTTCTATAAAATATATACATATACAAGTGTACGTATACACGTATTCTCGTGCAGTCGATTCTCTTACCAAACGGTCTTAGTGTGCTCGGTTAATTTTATAGTCTAATTTAATTAAAAGTAAATAAAAATCAAAGAAATTAAATCTCGTAACATAAACCAAATTGTTCGGGTATTTGGGTCGGGGTATTTCAAATAGTGCTCTATCATTAAAATGAAAAATTTATTCTCATTTTTCAGGTCTTTACATTAACAGTATAGGAATCTTGAAAGTACAGAAACAATATAAGAATACAGAAATTGAAAACTTGCAGAATTGCAGAAACAGGAGATTATAGGAATCAAAACTTGTGTTTAACATAATGTCATTAAAGCAAATACGGCCCTCGTGATGGTGCTTTACGAGACTGTGGACGTTGTTTCACAGGATACAATGATTAGAACGTATTGAAGAATAAGCACTCAAACTTCAGTACACAACGAACCATAAATAATAGTTGAACTCTCTCAGACAGTATGAATTGATGCACAAAAAATGTATGAATTGCATCAATAATTGTAGGTGCGTAGGTGGTGTTTATATAGAGCATTCGTGTCTGTAACAAACAGACACGAAGGCTAACAGTCGCAGTAGTTCAATGAACAGTCGCAAAGAAAAAGATGATTCAGTCAAAATTCAAAACAAATGTTTAATCACAAAATGACGTCATTTTAGATTTAATCCAAAACCAAAAGCAATCACAAACCGACAACATTGGAATTAATTAATCTAGTAACTAAACAACAGTGTTTTGGATTGTTTCTAACAATAAGAGTAGCGTTTTGAAAAATTATTTCAATGAATTTTTTCCAAAAAAATATATATACACGGGCCAAGGTCCAAACCCAAATCGACCTGACCAGGTTTGGGGTGACGGCGGTGCACACGTGTGTAGTAAGCTAAGTATGTGCTAGGTCATTTTCCTTTCACAAAACTTGGATGCTCCTTAGGGTGCAAGCTTTCTTTTAAGGTAATTGTATATATACTCTTTAAAAGCCTTGTACCCATCCTATGTGGAACACAAGCTTTTCACAAGTTTCAAGCTTTGGTTCTCATTTTCAAATAGTAATATTTGGAGACAATTTTTCATTCACTTTTTAATAGTTTTGAGCAACCCAATACATGATCTTAATCTCCTTATAGAGGGGAATACATTTTCATGTGAACTCACCAAAATTAATGTTTGGGACCCATTATAATTTTAGCTCAAAGATAACTAAAAAATTATTCTTAAAACTTATTATTTCTAAAAAGTTCACCACTTTAATATTATTCGTACTTATAAAAAGAAAAATATCTTTTTCATTCAAAAGATTAAACATAAAAAATAAATGAATTAATTGTGTCAACACATATAATCTGATTAATAAATAAGTCATGTTTTAATTTTAAAACTTGACATAATTAAATAATTATGTCAAATTAAAGTTAATACATATTTTTAAATATGTATAACTTCACACCACACGTTAACACGAATTGACTAAACACACGTATCACAGAGAGGACAAAAATATATAAATCATTCGTCTCCTCTAGCTAGCGTTCTTGGGTCGCTACTGGGCCTTCGATGAAGGCCAATTAGACTCACAATTTGAGACCTTGTTACAATATTTATCCCAAATTAATTATTAGGTAACAGGTCATTCGTACTTCAAATTAAAAGCACGTATACTAATAAAATTTACCTGTGGATTGCCGCTCACTGTGAAGTACAATCCTCTAATTGGATGATTAGCCAAAGCCATTTTTTCGACGGGCCCGATCATATTTGAGATTACCATGCTCGTGTTCTTTAAGGTCGTATGTAAATATTGAGCCGTTTCTTGTGACACCCACTCCAACATATTAATTTGAATTTCGGTAGTCTTCTAACTTGTATAACTTTTTAACTATTATACGCATCTTATATGTGGTAAAGTATTAGACTTAAATGATATTTTCTAGGCTCGTGTAGTGATTTTTTTTTTGCATCCCTAGTCTTAAGTAGAGAATTATAACTCACCCTCTTAACGTTTTTTCATGAGTTGTACACATTAACACACCATTAATTACATGAATGCACCTATCTCCAAACTTTTCATATTCAGTCAAATAAGTAATTTTCATATTCTTTGCAACACTCCTAAATAGGAGAAATTATTTTACAAGATCGTCACATCATGTTACTTTGTGATGGCTTCTCAAATAAAAGTAATTTTTTCTTATTTTGTAAATATTTTTTTTTTTTTTTAATTTCAGTCTTAGTGAGAGGCTGTTACACGATGGCAGTGTCATAGGATAATTACTTGTAAGTAGTTATTGTTATTCTAGTATATATGTATATCTATTAGTTTGAAACAGAAAGCATAAAATATATATATATATATATATATATATATATTTGTGATTGAAAACAGTGTACTGTTTTGATAAATCAGTAACAGAAATTAGTAACAAATAATAAAAACAAAATTGACAGAACAGAAAATAAGAACTTACGAAATAGAAAAAGAACAGAAATCTAAATTTCATCAAGGCTAGTGATTTTCACTATGTCCTTAAGACAATTTTCGCCCTCGCTATGGTGCTCACGATTTTGGACGATTGCCTCCCAAGATACAATGATCTAACTCTCACAGAAGCAACACTTCAAATTGTGAGTCTGTCGAACCAACAGTGTTTGACTCTCTCTCAAATACGAACACTACACTGAATGCAAAATGCTAGAAAACTCGTGAAAAATAAGTGCGTGAATGTATGATATTTATAGGCCTCTTCATGACTGTTTGGTACAGTCATGAAGGTTCTGTTGTGTCTGTTCATGGCGAACAGACACAGGCGCAACCATGGAAAGGGATGATTGTTCAATCAAAATTCAAACCAACGCCGTCGCAAAATGACATCATTTTGGATTTAATCCAAAACCAAAAAACCGTACTCGTAGAACGGTGACGTTTTGGTTCTAATTAATCTGGTAACTAAACGACAGCGTTTTGATTTCTTTTAACAGTAACAAAACGATAGCATTTAATGGAAAATTATTTAAAATAATTATCTCCAAAAAAATATATGTACGACGGGCCAAGCCTAAGCCCAGACCCAGACCCGAACCCGAGCCCGAGCCCTGCCCGGTTCGGTTCGGTGCAGGGCGGGGCGGCGGCGACGCGCGCACGCGTGTGTGGTGGACCAAGCATGTGCTAGGTCCTCCCCCTTCCACAAAACTGGGGTGCCTCTTGGGGCCCAAACCCCACTCCAAGGTATATGTATATATACTCTTTAAAAGCCTTGTTTTCATCCTATGTGGGACACAAGCTTTTTGCACAAGCTTCAAGCTTTAGTTACCATTTCCAAGTGGTGATGTTTGGAAGCAATTTATCATTCACTCCTTAATGGTTTTGAGCAACCCAATATATATAATCTTCATCTCCTCATGGAGGATAACACATTCCCATGTGGACTCACCCAATTTAATTTGTGGGACCCACTTTAATTTTAGCTCAAAGATGGCTAATTTAAATGCTCAAAAGACCATTTTTTTCCAACAATCCCCCACATGAATGAAATTGACTGAAAGTAATGCAAATGACATGCAGACACTAAGAGAGAGTTCATTTGGAAATTTCTTGTATAGAGGAAGGTAGCTTGTGGCCTTGAACCTTCCCTTATGAAATGCTATCGGGGTTACTGATTGATCAGTGAACATGATGTCTTGAACTGTTCAATCGTTTGTGTAAACCAATACAACAACATTCACACAGAATCTTTCCTAACGTAGTTGGTTCTCATGATTGTGTTCATTTTGGCCCTGAACAATTCATGGTTTCATGAGTGCTCCTAGAGAATTTAGCCTTTATCATGCTCATAGAACCAGCCCAGTTCACACTCATATAGGTGATTTCTTATTAAGGGTATTCTGCTATACCCCACTTGTCTTCAACAAGATATAAGAATCATTAAAAGCTTTAGCTTCCCTTGTTTAACGCTACAGACATCACTATTCTGATCATAGGAATGGGTAGGAGATTTGATCTCCATAGTGATCTCAATGAGTCACACACAATTCGGTTGTCCCTTTGAACCTAGATCTTGGGATCTCCAATCAGCTAGGTTGGGTTGCCATTATGGCTGTAAAGATTTGGATTTTTGAAAGGAAAAAAAAATAATAATTTTTTTAAAGTATTAATTATTTCATTGAGTTATTATTATTATTATTGTTGTTGTTATTATTATTATTATTATTATTATTATCATTTTTTTTATGGTGTATGTATGTATGTGTGATGAAACATGTGTGTAAATGTATATGTTTAAATACATTTAAATATGTATATATATATATATATGCAGCTGTAGTGCATACAGCTGTGTGTAGGTACGGCTGTGTGCAGACCGTGTGTGTGTGTGTGTTGTGTCTATAATATATGTATGTATATATATATATATATATGAAAAAGCAATGTCAACCTTGCATTAAATGCAAGGTTGACCTAGACATGAAAAGAGGCAGGAAAGAGGCATGGGAAGAGAGGGAGATAGGGGAGGCCATAGTTGGCCTGGACAGTGGGGTTTGGCGTGTGAATATGTGTATATATGAGTGTGTCCGTGGAATAGGAAAGAAAGAGAGGAGAATTTGAAAGAGAGAGAGAGAGGCTGAGAAGCTGAGAGAGAGATTGTAGAGTTTGGGACTTGGGCCAAGGCTTGGAACAGAAGAGGAAGGGAGAAGTCTGTACTGGAAAGAAAAAAATCTAGAAAATAAGGTATGCTTAGTTCAGTTCGGTTTTAAGATTTTTAAAGCATGTTGGTTTATTTGAGTTATAGGATCTCACAAGGTATGGAAAATGCGAACTAATGCAAGAAAAATCAAATGAAATGGTTAAGGAGGGAGAGGGAAAAAGTCAGTTACAGGCTTTAGGAGAAAAAACTAGGTTTCCTATATTTTGTGTGAAAAACTGTTTAAATAGTGGGAACATGTACATGTTGAGTTCAGGAAGAAAAATGAAATTAAATAGGGTTAAAAACAGCGATAAAAACTTGAAGAGATGAGGTCGCCGGAAATCTGAGATTTCTCATCAGAGACGGCTGCCAACCCATGTTCGTAGTTGTTAGTTAAATGAAATGAGAAATGAATGGTGGGGTTGAGATCTAGGAAAAGAGGGGAAGAAAACTGGGAGGGTTTTGCGTTGAAAAAAAGAAAACCGTCAGAAGGGGGGTTGCCGTCCCCGGAGGGGGCGACGGAACCCTACTGTCCCTCACCAGAAGATCGGGGACGAAGGGGGTGATGATGGGCCTGTTTTAGGTTTAGGTCTTTGGGCTTGTTTGAGGTCAATAAGGGTTCGGGCCTGCTTGTTTTTAAAACAAGGATTGGGCCTCAAGCCTCGGCCCAACAAATCAAAAAGAAATGAAAAGAAAGAAAAAGAAAAGGAAGAAAAGAAAAAGGGTATGTGAGGGATCAAACTCGGATGGCGCGCGTGGAAAGGGGGGCGCATGACCGACTGGGACAAGCTTCGCTCGTGCCTTATATTGCATTTAATATAAATATATATTACACATTACCTGATTTAAGTAATTAAATTAATTTAATTAAATTAAATGCACCTAAATGGCTCGGAGTCCACATGGGACAAACCATGTATGTTTTCTTACTATCTTGGACCTCCTAAGACCAACGGTGAGGTCCGTGATTCGAGACGAGGTCCCGAAAAAAATAAGAGACCCGTGAAACTTTTAAAAATTACCAAAATGCCCCTGAGTCAAAGCGCGGTCAAACGAACCCCAAACTGAGTAAACGAATAGTGAAATCTTATTATCTTGGATATTTCAGACTCAACTGTGGAGTCTAATTTATGAGAAGAGGTCTCCGAAATTGGGAAACCGTGAAAGTGCAAAATGACTATTTTGCCCTTTTTAACCCGAACGTCGAAATTAATTTCTGCGAAGCCCTAGACCTATTTTCTTCGACGTTTTAGATCCAATTGTAGAATTTAATTTATCAAATTAGAAATTAATAAAATAAAGGCATAAAATTTGATTAATAGCATCGTTCAAGCGGCAGACCGATTGAGTGACATTTTGTGGTTTTAGGGACACTGAAAGGTAAGGAGAAGGTCGTCTGACTTCTACATTTCCATTGCTAGCCACCACCTTGCGAGCACGGTTTACTAGGGTTGAGACCAACCCTACAGGTATGGTGTTTTGCTAATGTTAGAAATGAAGTTAAGTTAGTAATATTCTGTGAATAATTGGAATGACTTATGTGTTTATTTAAAATGTATTTGCTTGATACCTTAGAGTTGGTTGTTCACATGCTTATGTGTTACTTGCATTCTTTTAGAGTTTAGTAATGGGAAGACACATGAACTATGATGTATGAATGCATGAGATATACAATTACACGAAATAAGTTGATGCTTTGATTATTATTGATACTCCAAATGTGATATTTCATTAAAAGCATGCCTTATTGAGATTACGTCATTGTGTGCTGCATTCGAAGCATATTGGCATAGGGTGAATTCCTTGGACACATGGCGTGAGTTGAGCACATGGTGCTATGCATTATGAGGGTGTAAATCCTGTGGTGAAATGTCACGACCCGAAACCCACCCCGTGCGGATTACCAGATCGCGACCGCCGCCCCGAGACCCGAAGGCCCAGAGACAAGGCTCGCATCTGCAGCGGTATCGAATAGATGTGCTACACATGATTGCGGAAGCGTGAAAAACTTTTTTCTTTTCTTTTCTCATTTTAAATTATGCACATCCGTCCGATACTGCTGTTCCATACATAGCATACATGGTTACACATTCAGAGTATAAAGAAAACTTAAAGACTTCATACATCGATACAATACATATTCAGTTGCCCTGAGGGCTTATTACATATTCTTACTTTGTCTATTAATACAAAACGTACCACTAATGTTCATAGATTCTTCAAAAGAAACTACTTAAACACATTCTCCCAAAAACAGCTAGACTCATCGTCGTTGTCCTTAAGACCCTGTCTGCTGCATC
Source organism: Nyssa sinensis (assembly GCA_008638375.1). NCBI lineage: Eukaryota > Viridiplantae > Streptophyta > Magnoliopsida > Cornales > Nyssaceae > Nyssa > Nyssa sinensis. The sequence continues at coordinate 40,536,174 of CM018047.1, read as the reverse complement.
ATCTGAAAGGGGGGTCCGAACAAAGTCCGGGTAAGCTAATCTAAGCTTGTGAGCAATTCCAGTGTTCGTCATAGGGTTTTCAATTAGCAGTGGTTTTCAGTACATAAGAGTTGTAAAACATTCACTGCCAATTGCTTATACAATTTAGAATACAAGGTACATGCATTCTTAAAACAGATAGCTTTGAAACATTTAAAGTATTCAAGCTAAATTCGTACTTCGATAAATAGAGTATTTAACTCAAAACATATGCATTTCAAATAGCTTGGAAACATTTAAGATATCCAAGCAGAACTCGTACTTCATCAGATAAAGTATATAAACTTTAAATCACATAAATATGTATTTGAAAATGAGGGTAAAACCTGCTTCCATTTCCAAAATCACTTTGTCATCTTTTCTCTTTAATTAGGTGGAATCTGTTTCGAACCAGACTCCCATTTTACTGCCAATACTGTCGATCTCTTTTGCCTGGGGGATTAGATCCTGCTACCGGGCATTTACTGTTGAATCCCGAAGGATTTCAACCTTCATAGGGGGTGGTACTTTAGTACCGTTTTTCTTGTAAAACATTTATCACATAACTTCTTCAATAGATACTTTCATGAATATTTTAAAACATGAAATGTATAATTTCTACAATAGGACTTCAAATACTTGTAACTATCAAATTTAGAATATTTAACATAATTTGGCATTTAAAACTTTAGACATGCTGAAATATGTTTTAAGAAAACTATGATAGATACCAATCACTGTGCATGTCATAATAGAGTTATAAAACAGTACAATTAAAAGCTGCGTCATGTAAATACTGAATTTGAAACTTCAAATACTTCACATCTTTGAACTTAAAACTTTTTCAAATCCATGGAGTTAAATCTCCAATTCAAACACAGGGTTACTCACCTTGATTCTTTAGGGTTAGTGCTAAAAATGCGCTTTCCCACTTTCCTTGTAGTTCCTAAGAACAATTCATAAACACCTCATCAACTTCATATTCATTGTAATATCATCTCGATATTCCTTAACTTATGCTTAAATCGTATTAGATCCTAAAATGATTTCACAATTTCATAGGTACTTAATTTAACTCGTACTTGTAACCTATGACATAATTTAACGTGTTAGAATTTGAATTTATTTCAATTTATACTCTTCTGGGAGTTCCATTAACTTTAATTTAAAGTTATTTATTTGACATGTTTACGTGTCGTGTCTTTTCGTATTTCGTTTCTCGTACTTGCCGTAGTATTAGTACTTTGGCATTACTCTAATTTATAGTCATCTGACAGATGCTATTCATCAAATTTTATGTCTTTTTATTTTAGACATTTCTCTTGGTCGAATAGACTCTACCATTGAGTCCGGAGTGTCGAAGAAAGTCAGTTTAGGCTTTCCTAACATTTAATTCGGACTGTTATGTGTAAAAGGACAAAATGGTCATTTAGCGTTTTACGCATCACATTTTTCTGTACTTCGTTTCGTAATTCGGACTCCATTATTGAGTCCGAGATGTCAAGGAAAGTCAATTTAGACCTTCTCTGATTTCATTTCGGCTTAAAGGGTACCAGAAGTATTTTGGTCTTTTTACCCCTTTACGTGTCTTTATTTTTCGGGACCCCGTTTCGTGTTGTGGACCTCACCATTGGACTCAGAAGGTCCAAGATAGTAAGAATGTACTAATAACTTGTAAATTTTGGTCAAGGGGTATTTTGGTCATTTACCCCTTACGTGTATTTATTTTTTTGGGCCCCGTCTCGTAAAATGGACCCTACCATTGATCTCAGAATGTCCAAAATAGTAAAATTACACTATTCATATGTTTAATTTGGACTTCGTTTGCTCTATTTATGCCACAAGGGCAAAATAGTAATTTAACCTCATTTATTAAATAATTAAAATAATTATTTAATTATTTAATTATTTTTCCAGGGGTCTAAATGCATAATTTTTCCCTCAGTTGGGCCTCAGTATAATTTTTCTAAAGCCCAGGGGTCAATCCGTAAATATAGGAAGTCATGGTTTATTTTATTTTAAATAAAACAGAAAACCAGAGGGTTCGGTCCAAGAATAAGTGAACCGGTCCGGTCTAGTCATAAACCAACTGGTCTACCCGGTTTATTTACATGTGGCTGACGTCATGATGACATCAGCCCTAGGTCTCATTTAAATTAACCACGACCAAAACGTCGCCGTTCCATTTAATCGGTGGCAAGCCCAGAGGCTGCCACCTGTCCGAGTCGACTCAGTCTCTATTTACACCGAGTTGACCCGTCTTCTTCTTCCCCACGTCGACCCTCTCTGAAAACCCTAATTTTTGAATCCATTTCTTCCTATTTCGTGCATTTCTACTCAGCCAACCTCCCTTGTTTTGGTCCCAAATTATTCCTAAGACACAACCGACCATCTTGGCATTCATTTGAAGGATTAAAAATGGTTCGTGTGCTCGGTTTTGGTCGCGATAGCTAAACCTGTATTGCCCTCGGTTCATGCTCATTTCTTGACCATTTTCGATGAGGCTTGGCTTGTTTTGTTCCTTAGTTAAAGGGGTTTCATTCCCCATTCGTGAAAATGGATTTAACACAGAGTTTAAGGGTTTGGTTTCCAAACCCGTAACCTGTAACTCACCACATGGGGTCGATTTCTTGAGCTTTTTGATCGCGGTTGATGGCTTTTAACATGCTTATAATGTCTACTTTAAGCCTTGATAAGCCAAATCAAGCTTAAAGGAAGTTCATTCAGACCTGCCATGGGCAAGGTCTTCAATGGCTGTCCTAACTGGGTTTCGTGTTTTTTTGGTGTTTTAAAGCTCAAAATCCATAGGTAAACAAGTCTAAATATGTTCTATATGTCATATATATAAAATGGAAGCTTTAAATCAGTTTATATATAGAGAAATTCTAGAGAGAGAAAATACTGGTTTGTGTTCTCTCACCTTTTTTCCTTCGGTTTTCTCCCTTTCTTCTTGCTTTGAATCCTTCCTTAGCTTCTCAATTCTTCTTCTTTTGGTTTCTTTTGCAAGAAGAAAGCATGGTTTGCATGCTTGGGATTTTATAGAGAAAGTGACAGACCTCTCTCTCTCTACTGTTCTCTCTCTCCCCTCATGACCTCATAGCCGAAACCCTTCACTTCTCAATTAATTTTCTTACACCAATTAATTTTACTTTTTCTCTATTCAGCTTTCTCTTTAATTTTTGCAAGATATTTTTACATATGTATATTATATATAATATATCACACACACCAACACATGGAGACACACACACTAGCCGACACACACACACACACACTGCATTGTTCACACACTGTTCACATGTATATACATTATATATATATAGATATTCTTCCTTCTGTACATGTATTTATATATATACATATTTATACACATTTCGTAATATACACACACAATACACCATAATGTGTGTATATGTGTGTTTATTTATATTTAATTTTAACAATTAAATATATTCCAATATTATGCATTAATTAATTTACTTTTCTCTTTAGTGTAAAAACCTTTACACAACTTTTTCATTGTCTCGTAATGCGTTCCATATGACCCGGTATCCATGGTCGGGATATCACATGAAAAACCTAAAATTGGCCATTGCATTGGTTCCTGATCCATTGGGGGCGGCCCGTAAAGGGAATTGGTACTCCGGACCATCGGGGGAAGGCCCGTAAAGGAGACATGGTTGTGGCATCGAGTGCATGGGTGCGTCATGCATATTTTCATTGCATTGTGTTTGAGAAGCATTTAGAGATAAATGTACACTTTGCACATGTCACGCCTTAGCTTTATTTCTTGTATTACCATCACATTATACCAGCAGTTGAGCTGACCCATTCGTGGGACATACATTACAGATGAGGATGCCCAGCTACCTGAGACCCAACGATACCTCGATAGGATGGAGCACTTGGTGTATTTTGGCCCATGAGGCTTATATTTTGTGATGTAAGGGCTTAAGCCCGAATGACCATGCAAATAGTGTATTCATGGGATGTACCTTATGTTATCTTATGTATTGATGGGAATGGATGCATGTTTAGTGAATCTATTTACATTGTCCTTTATTTTATTTTATTTTCTGTCTTATCAGTCGTGCCTCGGGTTTGTAGAAATTCGGGGCGTGACAATGGCGACTCTTTAGTGTATAGGCTCTAAACCCATTCCCCTGATGATTTATTCACTTGCTCTCTGGTCAAACCTTTGGTTAACAGATCCTTAATATTATCTTTTGACCTTATGTATTCAATGGTCATAATACCATTAGAGAGAAGTTGTTTTACGGTATTATGTCTTCGACGAATATGTCGAGACTTACTGTTATACATATGACTCTGTGCCCTACCAATCGCTGATTGACTATCGCAATGAATACAGATAGCGGGCACATGTTTTGGCCACATTGGAATATCTTCTAGGAAGTGACGAAGCCACTCGGCTTCTTCCCCAGCTTTACCTAGTGCAATAAACTCAGATTTCATCGTGGATCTAGCAATGCACGTTTGCTTAGAAGATTTCCACGACACCGCTCCACCACCAAGTGTAAACAGATAGCCACTTGTGGACTTCGAGTCTTTGGTGTCGGATATCCAATTTGCGTCACAATATCCTTCAAGTACTATTGGATATTTTGAGTAGTGCAATCCAAAGTTTTGGGTGTATTTCAAATACCTCAAAACCCTAACTATTGCCTTCCAATGGTCTGGACCTAGATTGCTTGTGTATCTACTCAATTTGCTGACAACGTAAGCTATGTCTGGACGGGTACAATTCATGACATACATTAGGCTGCCAATTATTTGTGCATATTCTAGTTGTGATATGCTTTTACCATTATTTTTGGATAAATGTAGACTTACATCTCCATGTGTTCTCGCTGGACTGCTATCATCTTGTTTAAATTTCTTGAGAAATTTCTCAATGTAATTTGATTGAGATAATATTAGTCCATCTGATGTTCTAGAGATCTTTATGCCAAGTATAACATCGGTAACACCTAAGTCCTTCATGTCAAACTTATTGTTTAACATTTTCTTGGTAGCTTTAATGACTTCATTATTACTACCCATAATGAGCATATCATTAACATAGAGACAAATAATGACACAACCATGTTCGGTGTTTTTGACATATACACATTTGTCACACTCGTTGATTTTGAACCCATTTGACATCATTACATTGTCAAATTTCTCATGCCACTGCTTCGGTGCTTGCTTTAATCCATAAAGGGATTTAACAAGTCGACAGACTTTCTTTTCTTGACCTGGAACAATAAACCCTTCGGGTTGTTCCATGTATATTTCTTCTTCCAAGTCACCATTTAAAAAAGTTGTCTTTACATCCATCTGATGTATCTCAAGATTGTGTATAGCTGGAATAGCTATTAACATTGGAATGGATGATATTCTCGTAACTAGTGAATATGTATCAAAATAGTCCAAGCCTTCCTTTTGCTTGTAACCTTTGATAACCAGTCTGGCTTTATATTTATCAATAGATCCGTCTGCTTTCATTTTCTTCTTAAATATCCATTTATATCCAAGTGGTTTTGAACCTGGTGGAAGATCCACTAGTTCCCATGTATGATTTTGCAGAATGGATTCTACTTCATCGTTAATAGCCTCTTTCCAATATGGAGCTTCAGGGCTCGACATTGCTTCTTTAAAGCTTCGAGGCTCATCTTCTAACAAATATGTTAGAAAATTTGGACCAAAAGATTTTGATGTTCTAGCTCTTTTGCTGCATCTGAGTTCATCAACATCTTGTTGGCCTTGACTACTGCTTATTGCAGTATCATGAGTTCTTTTACTTGAGTTTGTCTCCTGTGTGGATTTGTAAGGAAATACATTTTCAAAGAAAGATGCATTCCTTGACTCGATAATAGTATTGACATGCATATCAGGAATTTCAGATTTATGAATTAGAAAATGATATGCACTACTATTATGAGCATACCCAATGAAAACACAATCAACTGTTTTTGGTCCTATTTTAACCTTTTTAGGTATAGGTACCGCCACTTTAGCCAAACACTCCCACACTTTTAAGTATTTGTAAGAAGGTCTTTGACCTTTCCATAACTCGTAGGGGGATTTATTGGTTTTCTTTTGAGGTATTCGGTTGAGAATATAATTTGCGGAAAGAATTGCTTCTCCCCACCAATTCTGAGGTAGTCCAGAACTTAATAGTAATGCATTCATCATTTCTTTTAAAGTTTTGTTCTTTTGTTCAGCAATCCCATTTTGTTGAGGTGACTAGGGTGCAGTTGTTTGGTGTATTATACCATGTTGTGAACAAAATTCACCAAAAGGTGCTTCATATTCACCTCTTCTATCACTTCTAATCACCTTGATTTTTCTATCAAGTTGGTTCTCAACCTTATTCTTGAAATGTTTAAACATTTCTAATGCCTCATCTTTATTTCTCAATAAGTAAACATAATAGTATCTTGTACAGTCATCAATGAATGTAAGAAAATATTTCTTACCACCTCTAGTTTGAATAAATTCTAGATCACAAATATCTGAGTGTATTAATTCTAGAGGTTCACTACTTCTTTCAATTGATTGAAAAGAAGTTCTTGTAAGTTTAGATTCCACACAAATCTCACATTTATGATTTGGATCTATTTCAAATTTAGGCAAACATTCCATATTAATTAATCTACGTAATGTATCAAAATTAACATGTCCTAGTCTACCATGCCACACATTCGAAGACTCAAGCAAATAAGCAGAAGATGTGTTCTTATTATTATTATTCTTAATTGGAGGTACAATGGTCATTACATTCATCTTGAAGAGCCTATTGCTAATATACCCCTTCCCCACATACATCCCATTTTTGGTGAGGATAAACTTGTCAGATACAAAGACCAATTTAAAACCCTTTTTACTCAACAATGAGCCTGACACGAGATTCTTTCGAATTTCTGGCACATGCAGCACATCATTAAGAGTAAGCTCCTTGTCTGAAGTCATTTTCAATACCACCTTCCCTTGGCTTTCAACCTTGGAAGAAGAAGAGTTGCCCATAAAGAGTTGTTCCCCATTATCTATGCTTTGATATGATAAGAACATCTTCCTATCTGAACAAACATGACAAGTAGCCCCTGTGTCTACCCACCATTCCTTGGTATTGCTACCAATGAAGTTCACTTCGAAAACTACGGCTGAGAGATTCATGTCTGAGACATTATCTGAAAGGCCGTGCACTTCAGTCACATTGGCTTGAGGGCGTTTTTTCTTTGGGTTTCCTTGGTCCTTGCAGCTGTGGCAATCTTTAGCACGGTGCCCTTGTTTGTTACACACATAACACTTGCCTTGAAACTTCTTATGTGCACCTTGCTTGGGACCATTGCCATCATGCTTCCTCTTCTTATTATTGTGAGAACTTTGCCCTTGTTCCACAACATTGGCCTTGTATTCCATGACCATTTTTCTTGCCTTCTTTTCGGAAGCACGGTTAACTTCCTCTATCCTCAATCGGACAATCAAATCTTCAAGTTTCATCTCCTTGCGCTTATACTTAAGGTAGTTCTTGAATTCCTTCTATAATGGTGGCAATTTTTCAATAATTGTAGCCACTTGGAATGATTCACTCAAAGACATTCCTTCTGCATGAATCTCATGTAGGATGACTTGCAAGTCTTGAACTTGATTGATGACTATTTTGGAATCAACCATCTTGTAGTCCAAGAATCTGCCGACAATAAATTTCTTCATTCTGGCATCCTCAGTCTTGTACTTTTTGTCAAGTGAATCCCATATTTCCTTTGCAGTATTGATGGTACAATACACATTATATAATGTGTTGTCTAAACCGTTGAGGACCTAATTCCGACAGAGGAAATCTGCATGCTTCCATGCCTCCATGGTGGCAACCACTTGCCTATCCGTTTCATTTTCCCTCAAAGCAGGAGCATCTTCTCGAAGGAACCGAGCCAAATTCAAGGTGGTAAGATAAAACAACATCTTTTGTTGCCATCTTTTGAAATCAGACCCATTGAATTTCTCGGGCTTTTCTCCATGGTTCACGGGCACAGTTCCGACCATTGGAGCAGATGACATAACAGGAGCAGGTGTCACCACAGTAGTAGTAGGGGCAGGGGTAGTATCAGTGGCCATTACTGTTAATATTACAGAATACTCAAATTCAGTCCAAAAATTCAGAAACAAATTCTGAATAAATCATAGAGTTAATTTAAGGATTTCTGCAGTAAACAAATTAGTACAACATACACCAAAATAATGTTTTGAGAACCCTGAATATTAAAGTCTTTTCCAAAACTAGATTACCTTAGTTTTATAGATATAAAGTTTCTGTTTAAAACAGAAAGGTATATTAATTTCTGAATATCAAGTTCTGTAAATTTGATATATAAAACTGATATATTTCAATTTCTGAATTTGTAAATTTGATATGTAAATCTGATATTTCAACTGATGTGAAAAACTGATATGTTTCAATTTCTGAAAATCAGAACAGTATACCAGTTTGAAAATTTCAAGTTGAATAATATTCAGAATAGTATATTAGTATACCAGTTTGTAAATTTCAAGTTCTGAAAAATTAGAACTAATAAAGAACTGAGATATAAACTTGATTTTGTAAAACTGAAACTGTAAAACTGATATATACATATATATAATGTAACTAAAAAATTGTCTTAAGATTGTTATTCCAGTATATATGTATATATATCAGTTTGAAACAGAAAGCATAATCTATATATATATATATATATATATATATATATATTTATGATTGAAAACAGTGACTGTTTTGATGAATCAGTAATAGAAATCAGTAACAAATAATAAAAACAGAATTTACAGAACAGAAAATAGGAACTTATGAAATAGATGAAGAATAGAAATCTAAATTTGATCAAGGCTAGTGATTTTCACTATGTCCTTAAGAAAATTCTCGCCCTCGCTAAGGTGCTCACAATTTTGGATGATTGCCTCCCAAGATACAATGATCTAACTCTCACAGAAGCAGCATTTCAAACTGTGAGTTTGTCGAACCAACAGTGTTTGACTCTCTCTCAAATACGAACACTACACTGAATGCAGAATGCTAGAAAACTTGTGAAAAATAAGTGCGTGAATGTATGATATTTATAGGCCTCTTCATGATTGTTTGGTACAGTCATGAAGGTTCTGTTGTGTCTGTTCGCAAAACGACGTTGTTTTGGATTAACAGTAACAAAACGACAGCATTTAATGAAAAATTATTTAAAATAATTTTCTCCAAAAGATATATATACGACGGGCCAAGCCCAAGCCCAGACCCAGACCTGAACCCAAGCCCAAGCCCGGCCCGGTTCGGTGCAGGGCGGGGCAGGGCGGCGGCGGTGCGTGCGCGCATGTGTGGTGGACCAAGCATGTGCTAGGTCCTCCCCCTTCCACAAAACTGGGGTACCCCTTGGGGTCCAAACCCCACTCCAAGGTATGTGTATATATACTCTTTAAAAGCCTTGTTTCCATCCTATGTGGGACACAAGCTTTTTGCATAAGCTTCAAGCTTTAGTTACCATTTCCAAGTGGTGATGTTTGGAAGCAATTTCTCATTCACTCCTTATGGTTTTGAGCAACCCAATATATAATCTTTATCTCCTCATGGAGGAGAACACATTCCCATGTGGACCCACCCAATTTAATTTGTGGGACCCACTTTAATTTTAGCTCAAAGATGGCTAATTTAAATGCTCAAGAGACCATTTTTTTCCAACAGTTATTAAAATCATGTTTTTCTTTTCTAACAATACGTACCTCAGGGGCTTTGGATTTTCTCAAAGCCTCGAGTCGTATACCAGTGATATAAACAACTACAGAGTTTCTTTTCCTCTTGATCACTTTGTGTGTTTTCATGACAAAGTTGAGTGGGTTTGAACTCAAAGTTTTGGTTAAAACTGGTATGAGCACATGCAAGATGGCAAAATGGTTCCCTCATGGTTCTCCCATAACACATGTAGGGTTAAAATTAAACTTAATTTAAGATCAATTTAATCTAACTTAGGTTAGTGAGATTAATTGGTTGAGTAATCTATACATCATTAATTTAAAGAGTGAAAATTATTACTTCAAATATCATGAATTATTAAATAATTATGAAAAATAAAGAAAAGTATGAAATAAATCCACAAAATTATATAAAAAATAAAATAAAAATACATAAAATATTGTAAAAAGTCATGTGAGCTACACATGACATTAGAGTTCCAATACACACACTAAAGTGTGTATATAGGTGTGAAAAAACATGAAAATAATTAAGAAAAATTATGAAAAAATAATTAAAAATTATTTTTTATTACCATGTACTTGGCACATGATCTAGAGGGTTGGAACACACAGCTAGCGTGAGTTAGTTTATGTATGCATGTGTAAATGTATATATAAAAAGAAAATTTAAAGCTTCAAAAAAATCATTGCCTAGGGTTGCAATCTGCAGACCACCATGTGCAAAGTTCTCCATAGCCCACATTCTCAGGTCTGTGAAGTGCAGCAAAGCTGCCATAGCCCAAGTAATCCATACCTCACAATTTTCCTTTATGAAGAAGCAAAGGGATTCTTCTGTATAAACACAACCATGACAACCATATTTCACTTTCACTACAAAAATGTGTAGTTTTAGCGACGCACATTATTAACGATGCTCAGAAGGGCATCACTAATACTACTTATTCGCGACGCACATGATGCACATCGCTAAAAGTGACGAAAAATGATTTCCCACGTAAAAAAATGGCGCGCATAGTTTAGCGACGTAAAAAATAGTTATTAGTGATGCACACGTGCATCGCTGAAAGTTAAAGAGTATTAGCGATGTACTGTGTGCGTCGGTAATAGTGTGACAAGTAAAACGATACCATTTTGTATACCTTTGGCGAAGTGTAAAAATATATTCGCGACGCTCCGTGTGCATCTCTAATAACTCTGTAATATTTCCCCCAAATCCTACGCCGATCTCATTCGACTAGAAGCTGTGACAATTTTGTTCTCTCTTTCTTTTTCAGGCGGTTCATTGACGACGGCGAGGACGTTCCGGTGATTGTGACTTCCGGCAATGACCCCGATTGATGGTAACTCCTTCTCTCTCTCCATCTCTCTCACTCCCCGATCGATCTCGAGCTGATCTTGAAACATAATGGGGTTTACCTTGGTGGGTTGATTTATTTGGATGCAAATAAAACAAGGGTGTCTAAATTTTTGAAATTCAAGTTAGAATTTGATTTATCCCAATTTGAGGATTTTATTGTATAAAGAGATTTATCAATGCATGTTTAAATATAATGATAGTTGCAGCTCTTGAATGATATATTGAAGTTTTTTATACAATGTATGTAAAGATCCGAAATTTTGGGAATAAATTTTTTTTTAATTTATTTATTTTTGTTTATTTATTTACGAGATATGTGTGTAAAGGTGTGTGGAGTACAGTTGTGATGTAGTGTGTGTGCTGTGTGTGTGCAGGCTGCATTGTGAGTGTCTGTAGGCTGTATTTGTGTGGGTGGCAGACCGTGTATAGGTGTGTGTGAGATATAATATATATATATATATGGCCCAAAACACACACAAAAAATTAATGCAAATCAAAAATGGGTGTGCTGTGTACATTGTGTGTGTAAGTAGGTGTCCAGTGAGTGAGACAGGTCTGATCGTGTAGAGAGAGAGAGAGAGAGAGAGAGAGAGAGAGAGAGAGAAAGAGTGTAATACATGTGTATACATATGGGTTCTAAATTTTGAGAGAAAATAAAAAAGAAGAGAGAGGCTGAGTTTGAAAACAGTGAGCATTGGGGAAAGCTTGAGCCTAGGAGAAGAAGAGAACCCACGGTAGGAGGGAGGAAAACCCAGAAAGTTTGGTAAGTGGCTCAGCTTCGGTTTTTCATTTTTAAGCATATTAGTTTGATTTAACTGTAGGGGTTTGTAGAGTATGAGAAATAGAAAATAAAGCAAACAGAATCAAGTTGAATGGTTGAGAAATGACCTAGAACGAGACAGTTACAGGTTGAGCGAATGGAAATTTAACCACGTAATTTTATGCTTCAAACCCAACTCTAACCATGAGGAACTGATCCTCAGTGCTGCAGAAACCGATTTGAACCTTAGTTAGATTTAAACAGTGGAGGAAAGGGCTCGAAATCGAAGGGTTTCAGTTGGCCGGAGAGTCGGTTGTTCTCAGATTCGTGTAGATCTAATCAACCAAATTGAAAACAAATATTAGATAAGGAATCTAAGTGAAAAACCATAGAAAAATGCATTGAAAAGATATTAAAATCTCGCCGGAATTGGGTCACCGTCGCCGGAAATGGAGACGGAACCCTAAGGCAAACCTACGAGAAAAACGGGGAAGAAGATGACACTGTTCAAACCTCAGGTCCGGTTCCGGGTCGTGTTCGGGTCCGGCTAAGACCGACCCACCCCTACCACGTGTCAGCCTGGTGTTTTTGTAATATCCCGATCCGGGATATAGCATGTGCACCGGGCTGGACCGGGCTATAAAATATTTAATTACCCGAATAAACCGCCAATTGAATTATGTAATACATGCATGCACAAAATTAAATGGAAATGTATACGAAATATCTATACATACATAATGTATCAATGTAATATTATTTATATATGTATATATGTGTATACGGTTGCATATATATATATATAATAGGTATGTAAAGTGTGTGTCATGTGGGCCTTGCATGATGAGGAGGTGGCAAAGCCACCGAGTGGGAAATCAGCAAGAGAGGGTTAGGGTGCAACGTGTGAGGAGGAGAGAGAGAGAGAGAAAACTATGTGTGAGGTGTTGTTTGTGCATGGGTGTGCTGCCACCGCAGCTACAAGTGGCAAGGGCCACCGACTGGGGGATCGGTTAAAGGGAATGAAGAAAGAGATTGGAAGAGAGAGAGATAAGGTAGAGAGAGAAGAGGCGGTGAGTGTTTTGTATATATATATATATATATATGTATACGGGTTTGAGAGATGAGAGGTTAGAAAAGGAAAGAAGGGTCAGGAACTCAAGGGGAGAAGAAGGGAGAGAGATTGGTTCAGAAACAGAAAGGTGGGAGAGTCACAGTGAGCTCAAAATCCGAAACCCAGGTAATTGATTTCAGTTCTGTTATTTCGATTTAAAGCATAAAGCTTAGATATAATTGTGGGGTCTGAACAAGCATGAAATATAGAAATTATTGCAAAAAGAATGAAGCTAAATGGTGTAGAAACCATAGAGAAAATTTGAATTGCAGGTTCGGGAGGATAATCGGGTTCCATGAACTTTATGTTTAAAAACTTGTTTTGAGTTGTTAGAAATGACCTACACAAGTGTAGAAACACACTAGAAACATTTTTGAGCCAAAACCGTGATTTAAACGCCATGAAATAGAAGAATCCACATGGCCGGAAAATCGGCCGAAAATGTTAAACCCCTATTTCGTGATGATGGGGAGGGCTTTGGGGCAAGTCGAGGCTAGGGTCGAGATCCTTGGAGGGAAAGGAATGGAACGGCATTGAAAACGGCTTAAAAAATGATTAAAAATGAGTCACCGTCGCCGGAGAGGACGACAGTGTACACCGGAAACCTACCGGAGACGTGGGGAAGACAATCGGAAAAGCGTGGGTCTATTCGGGGACGGATCCGGGTTGGATCGGGTCGGTACCCGACCGAAAATAAAAACGGAGCCAAACTGTGTCGTTTTGGGTTTTTGGTTTAAATGGATTTAGGGCTGTTTGGTAACTGGGATAATAAATAGAATTGGGTTTTGGGGTTAACCGAACCATGGATAGGGATAGGGAATTGGGTTTATTGTATTCCGGTTCTTGAATGAAACTGAACCGTTTGGTTCAGGAGAAAGGCTGACCGGTTTAGGGTTTTGGGGTCTGAACCAACTGGTTCAGACCGCAGCTTATGGAATTTATGAACCGGCCCCAAATGTTTTGAAAAATTACACTAAGGCCCAAAAAGAAAAATTAATTAAATGTTAAATTTATAAAAATACCCCTGACTCAAAAGTGGGTCAAACGAGGTCCAAATAGGGCAAATGAATAGTCAATTTTTATTATCTCGCATGCTCTGAGTCCAATGGTGAGGTCCGTTTCACGAGACGGAGTCCCGAAAAGTTACGACTTGTAAAAATGACCAAAATACCCCTACTTCATAGGTGAGTCAAATGGACTCCGATTGAATTAAAGAACTAGTGAATTTTTATTATTCTGAACCTTCCGAATCTATTGGTAATGTCAAAATTATGAAAAGAGGTTCCGAGAACAACGGACATATAAAAGTCTAAATAAGTATTAGAAATACTGATCATAGCAAGGCATAGAATTTGGTGAATAGAAATTATTCTGAAACGTACTTACTGATATATAGGGAACTCAACGGGAAAAGGCAAACCTACAGGAGACTGATTTAGGAGGAATGCATGATTAAAGGTAAGTAGATACCCTTTCTCTTCCATGTGGTGTTATCAAGCCAAGTTCATTCTTTTACTGCCAAACTTGTACTCCTGAGCGTATCTGATGTTATTGTCTCCACAATGTGATATTGTTCTATCTGGTGGACATTGATTTATTGTTGTACTACTGTTATCATGTTGAACCGTGCTTTGAAATGCCTATTGTTATATTTCCATTGAAATGATGATATTCCATTTTTATATACTTCTATGGAATCATTTATGATCATGAAATGTTTATGTATACTGGATTTGTGCTCAGTCACAATATCCATCCGATGCTTTTAAATACACTGAAGACCTTCGGGTCGAGTCCGTGAACGGACATGTGGCCATACACTGGAATGCACTGAAGGGGGTAAACCGGGCCCCCAAGGACCGAGGGCATATCAAGCCCTGACACAGAACAAAAGCATCTCTTATACGATTGCTCAACTAAAATTGTTGAATTACATTGTTCTTGTGATTATCTTGTATTGCGAGATATTTCTTGATTGATTTATTGTGATCAATTATAATGGCAGTACTTTCTTGTTATTGTATTATCGTCGAGAATTCCAGGACATTGTTATGCCATTCCTACTGATTACACATTGTGATCCCACTGTTCATTTGCCACTGTTCACATGTTAAGAGTTTCATGTTGATGTTATGTCCCTTACTCCTAATTGTACATTGTGTTCTATTGTTTATTGGCCTTTATGGCAACTGTTCCCATTGGCTATTATAGCATCTTATTTTTATGATTGGCTATCATATTCTTATTCTTGGATTCATATTCTTTTATGATCCTCGATACCAGTGTCGGAGATCTGTATTTACTTGCTGGGCTCTTGTAGCTCATTCCACCCTCCTCACCCCCATTTCAGGTACTGATGCCGCGAGACCCCGGTAGGAGTTTAAAGACATAGAAGAACGTTTGAGGAAATGCATCAGTTTATGTTTTAGTTCTCCCATGTATTCACCACCCTCGGGTGCTGGTCATGTTTGGTTCTTATTTTATTTATGTAGAACCATATTATGTATTGTAAAGACTTTCGCTAACATTGTGTATTGAAAGACTTCCGCTGACGTACTATTACTGATAAGACTTCCGCTGTTATTGTTTTGAGGTTTTAGTACTTTGCATATTAGTACTATGATACAGGAATGGAAAAAGTAGGGACGGCCTTCGGGTCGGCCCCGCGACACGAGATCCGCATAGGGTGGATTTCGGGTCGTGACAGTTTTAAATTAAAATGGGGATTGGGACTGTTTGGCTACGAGTTTATGAAATTAAAATTGAAATTAAATCAGGAAGAGGGATATCCTATCCCTGTTTTGGATTAGCCACTGTTTGGCTATCCGAATTAGGAATAAAAGATTTGAAAAATTATGAATTTAATCCCTGTACTTTTTAGAAATTAATTTTGACCCTAGGACTTTCGAAAATCCCACTTTGACCCCTAGACATTTGAGAAATTATGATCTGACCTCACCAGAATAAAATATTAATTAGATTAATTAATTAATTAATTTAATTATTTAAATGTCACAAAATAATCCGGAGTCCAAATGGGGCAAGTCATTAGTGTATTTTGACTATCTCGACCATTCTGAGACCAGTGGTGAGGTCTATTTTATGAGATGGGGTCCCAGAAAATAAAATACCCGTAATAACATTAAAAATTACCAAAATGCCCCTAAGTTGAAACGTAGTCAAACGAACTCCGAATTAAGTAAAAGAATAGTGAAACTTTATTATTTCGAGCATTCCGGACTCAACCGTGGAGTTCAATTTTTGAAAAAAGGTCTTAGGATATAAGGACCCGTAAAAAGTACAAAATGACCGTTTTGCCCTTTCAAGCTCGGATGTTCGAATTGAATTCCGCGAAAGCCTAAACTTATTTTCTTCGACGTTCCAGACTCAACAGTAGAGTTTAATTTGGCAAATAGAAACTCATAAAATAAAGACATAAAATTTGGCAACTGAGTTGTATTTCATGCTTTTAGGAACACGGAAAGGCAAGGAGAAGGTGATCTGACCTTCTGTATTTTTACTATAGTTCAGCCACACCGCGAGTACGATTTATTAGGGTTAAGACCAACCCATCAGGTACGATATATTGTGCTAAGTAAGAAATAGAATTAAGTTTAGGAATAACTGCCATATTGACTTGATGATTCACATGTTCGTTTTATTGCTTACATGCTTATGTGCCCTTGTTATCTTTTTGAAAGTTTGGTGATGAAGGTAGATCATGACTGTAATACCCTGACCCGAGTTAGCTGGTATCCGACCCGAAGTAGTCAGTACCCGACCCGGGTGAACCGAATCATAACGCATAATCCCGAGCTGTACCAAAATTTGACTACGTAAGTAAACATTGACGCTCAATTTAATAACCTACATTTCATGGGTGTAAATGGCAGACAACCACAAGTAACCGGGTACTGTCGCACCAGAAGTCAATTTTTTGAAAAACGTGCAATTAAGTATACGTATATTTAAGTGGAAATACATACATATATGATTATTTAAGTATATTACATACATAAATATGGGTATATACATACGGTTGGATTTGATAATATATATATATATATATTAAGGTAATGTAATATATTATGATGTAAAAGTATATATATATATATATATTAAGGTAATGTAATATATTATGATGTAAAAGTATATATATATATATATAAATATATATATATATATATATATATATTATAAGTGATATGAAAAGCCAAAGGAAATCAGTGGGCAGAATTGAAATCAGTGGGCACATTGGGACGTTGGGAGAGAGAATAAGTGGAGAGTGACTTGTCGAGAGCTGGAAGATTGAGGGCTACATGGCAGCCGTGTATGTACAGGTGTGCATGTGTGTCATCCGTAGCTACAGGTGGCAAAGCTACCGACTAAAGAATCGGTGGAGGAGAGGATTAAAGAAATAAAAAGGGAGAAAAAGGAAGTGTAAGAAGGAAAGAAATTGTGGCGTGAAGAAGAACTGAAGTGCAGACCAGTGAGCAAGAGAAAACCAGGAAGAAGAAAAAAAAAAAAAAAAAGGAAATTGGAAAACTGGAATTGAAAACAGGTATGAAAGTCATTTAAATTGCTTTAAATTGTCCTTAAATTTTTAGCTCATCATAGTTTCAATCGAACCAAAGACCTGAAGAAAATGATTAAATAAACCAGGATTTAGCTTCGATCAACAATGGTGGGTTTTTGTACGATAGAGTAATCTCAATTTTGGAGTTGTAAATAAGTAAGAAATAGTTTCAGGAACTCAACGCAAGAAAAACGGTGTAAAATGGTCTCGGAATGACTAAGTTTAGTCAAAATATTCGTCACCGGTGCATGGCCGGAATAGCTAACCGGGTATTGAAAACTGTATATTTTAGTGGTCTAAAACAGGTCTAGACTGAATGCCTAAAGATTTAGGATCAGTTGATACGAAAATCAGTAAGAATAGACAACGAAATTTGTAAGAAAACTGAATTGGCCGGAGGTAGAGCAGTGGCCGAAAAATTGATTATGGGTGCCAGAAACGGTAAGAAATCAGGTCAAATCTAGTTTAAACGAGTTGTTGAGATTGTTAGAGGTAATTTGATATGAAAATTGGAGGAAATGGACGTCAAATGAGGTGGAAAACAGTGGGGAAAGGTGGCAGTTCCGGCGATCGGAGTAATGGTCGGAAAATCGTGAGCCATTTTGTTGATTGAGTTCACCTGAACCGGTCGGTTCAGTGGGGGTTTAAACCGGTTTAGGGTTTCTAACCCTAAACCAGTGGGTTCAGACCGGAACTATTGGTAATTGCAAACCAACCCCAATATTTATGAGAAATCCCACTGAGGCCCAACAGAAAATTTAATAAATTATGAAATTACCCTTAAGTCAAAAGTAGGTCAAACGAAGTCCAAACAAGGCAAATAAATAGTCAATTTTTATTATCTCGAGCCTTATGGAACCAATGGTGAGGTCAAAATGTTGAAAAGAGGTCCCGGGAATAAAAGACACGTAAAATACAAAATGACAGTTTTGCCCTTTTCAATCCAAGAGTCCGATTTAAAATCCGTAAAAGCCTAAACCACTTGTATTCGACGTTCCGGATACAATGATGACATCCAAATTAGCAATTAAGATACTGATAGCCAAGATAAGCAAATTTGAATATATAGCATAGATGAGTTATGATTATAGACTGAGTACATTTCCAATGACAGGCACGTCAAAAGATAAAGGAGAGGGAATAGCTTGAGTTCTAAGGATCAGTAAAAAGAGTAAGTAATCTCTGATCTCTGTATGTGCTACATTCCAAGCCAAGTCATAGCTCTTTCCATATACATTGCTTATTGTACTCCTTACACGGTTATCAGAATTTATAGAACCACATCGATATTGTTCTATCATGTGGGAAGCATTTGATGATGTTCATACATATATCTTGATCATGATGGTATATTTGTATATTGAATTCTTGTTGTACATTCGTACCTAGGGCTGTAAAGGCCAGACAGTTGTGTTCAATCACAGTTTCACTTTATTCTTCATGGATGATATTTAAGTGCTGGATTTGTGATCAATCACATTTCCATCTGATGCCAGTTAAGACCTTTGGGTCTAGATATGACCTTCGGGTCTAGACATAATTTACTTTGGATCCAGATATGACCTTCAGGTCTAGTTAAGACCTTCGGGTCTAGTTAAGACCTTCGGGTCTAGATATGACCTTCGGGTCTAGTTATGACCTTTGGGTCTAGCATCATGGCATCGCAGATTCGTTGCTATCAGTATCTTATATTGTTGATGTTATCGATATTTGTAACTTGAACATATTCATGTTTATGTGTGACTTTGAAACTTCACAGCTTTTATTCAGCACATATGATTATATTGTCAAACAGTTCTTCCTTGTTTATCTTTGAATTTCTTATCCTCTGATGATCATAGATGAGTTCAGTATTTATGACTGGCTAGCATATCTGCATTTATCCTAATTCTTTCATGGATAGTGCCTCTATTCTTGTACACATGACAGAGCAAAAGAGAATTACTTACTGAGCTTTAGTTACCTCACCCCAAACTTACCACCCCTTTCAGGAAATGAAGTTGTAGAAGAGCCGCAGCAGTAGCAGTAGCAGTGGCAGCTATCTAAACAGCAGTGGACATACTTTTGAAGTTGCGGGGTAATGCTTAGTACAGATAGTCTTATAGCTCTCCCACGTTATCCACGTCCTGGAAAGATTAGTTGTATTAAGAAATTTTGTATTTCACATTTTGAGAACACTTTATGTATAACATGCAACCTTACCTAAATATTTAGTTAAGTCTTCCGCATATTTAGTTGTTGCATGTTAGTGACACTGATTGTGTAGCAAGATAAGAACCCTTGATTCGACACCCAATGTCGGATCGGGTGCACGGCTCGAGATCCGTATAGGGTGGGTCTCGGGTCGTGTCAATGACTTTGTGTATATCGCATGTGTTAGCATAAAGTGTGGATTATATTCTTCGAGAATTGTTGGGATTATGAAGTATGAGACTTAAAGCATGTGTTAAATGGATTATGTATGGCATATAACATTGATGAAAGGATCTTCTGATTTGAATGTTATTGTGTAATACATCATTTAAAGCATGCTTCATGTGTGGATATGATGCTTTATTGAGGTTACATTATGGTATGATGGAATCAAAACATATTGGCATAGTGTGATTCCTTGGGCATGACATGACATGACATTGCATTTGGTGCCCGAACCAACGGGAGCGATCTATGAAAGGACATGACATTGCATTTGGTACCCGAACCACCGGGAGCGATCCGTGAAGGGACATGATATTGCATTTGGTACCCAAACCAACGGGAGCGATTTATGAAGGGACATGATATTGCATTTGGGACCCGAACCAACGGGATCGATCCGTGAAGGGACATGACATTGCATTTGGTACCTGAACCAACGGGAGCGATCCGTGAAGGGACATTACATTACATGAGTTGACATGGGTGTGGCATAGAGTTCACATGAGTATGACATAGAGTTGACATGGTTGTGGCATAGAGTTGCATGGGCGTGTCACGCATATTTTCATTACATTGTATTAATGAATTCATGAATGTGTGATGAATCTTGTTAATGTATTGGATGGATGAATTGGATGGCATGTAGGTTAAAATTGTGCATGTAGATATAACTGTACACTTGCACATGCCACGCCTTAGATCATGTTAACGAGTTGGATGGCATGTAGATTATTGCTAGTACATTGTATGGATGATATTGAATGACATGTAGAAATAACTGTACACTTGCATATGCCACACCCTTAATTTTGTTTCTTGCATTAGTATTATATTGTACCAGCAGTTGAGCTGACCCATTCGTGGGACAAACATTTCAGATGACGCTCCCGCTTTGCGAGACTTAGAGATGCTTTAGTGAAGGAGAGAACTAAGAAGAATATTTGGCCTGTGAGGGCATACTTTGTGATATAGGGCTTAAGCCCAAATGATGAGGGCGATATGTTTATTTTGGATGTACTTTACATGTTTCTGTGTGGAAGGAAATGAATGTAAGTTAGGTTGAATTCGTTAGACTGTCCTTTATTTCTTTATTATTTTATTTTCCTTTCGTCTCGTCAGTCGCACCTTGGGTTCGCTGGAATTCGGGGCGTGACAATGTACTAGTTGGTTAGTTGCTTATAAAACATTGGATGTCTGCCATTATGGTTAATATATATATTTGCCACTCTTAGGGCATGTTTCTAGAAAGACCTTTTTTTTTTTCTTTCTACATGTTCCTTGCCTTCCTGCTGAATATCTCATCATCTAGTCACTTTAAATAGGTAGGTTATGAGCTCAAATTGATTTGCATCTCCAAAATCCCAATTTTCAAGTTGTAATGAGAAGTATGAGTTATATCCTTTCATCCACTGGTGTTTCTAAAAAAAATTTGATGCTAACTAATTCAAATTTTTAGAAGATGGAGGTTAACTCGTTTATGTTATAATGGTTAAATAAATGTATCATCTTGGAGGAGTCATGAATAATACATTTGATATGACAATACCAACAAATTTTAATAGAGACAAATGATAGTATGACATCTTTGTCACTTGGGGCTTCTCAAGTCAAGTTGCTAAAAAAAGTTAAGAAGGGATACTTAAAAGTTAAAACTGAAACAAGGATATTTTTTTTTTTAAATTTTAATTTTTTGGATAAGTTAAACAAGGAAAGAAATTTAAACTCTACATGTGGAAATGAAGTGGCTTGGACTGTTCAAACTTTGTTGAACTAACTTTTGTGTAGCCTTGTTGAAATTTTATTTTGATAACTAAAGTAGAGTTCAATATTGGCATCAAAATGGAATTCATGTACACACGATAAAAAACTTTACAAAAATTAAGAACATAAGCTCACCTTGCCTAAGAACTCTACAAAAGAAACAATCAAAATAGTATAGCCCTCCACACACCAAAAAACAAAGATCTGAAAAAAAATTATTGGGTAAGAAAATAAATAAGATAGTATAGTTCTCTACACACCAATAAAATAGATTCGCACAAACTTACAGCACTCGGTTTAGATGCTCAGTTTAAAACTTATGCAACTTTCCGCTCCAAAAAGCCCCATTTTGGGATTTTAATGGACCAAAACACCAGATATTGGCCTAAATAACCCAAAACTCCATCACACACCTCAAAAATGATAAAATAAACTTGCACGAACTTACAGCACTTGTCGCGACCCGAAACCCACCCTAAGCGGATTACCGGATCGCGATCGCCGCCCCGAGACCCGAGGGCCCCGAGACAAGGCTCGCATATGCAGCAGTATCGAATAGATGTGCAACATACGTTTTGCGGAAGCGTGAAAAACTTTTTCTTTTCTTTTCTCATTTTTAAATTATGCACATCCGTTCGGTACTGCCGCTCCATACATAGCATACATGGTTACATATTCAGAGTATAATGAAAACTTAAAGACTTCATACATTCATACCATACATATTCGATGGCCCTGAGGGCTTATTACATATTCTTGCATTGTCTATTAATACAAAACGTACTATTAGTGTTCATAAGTTCTTCAAAAGAAACTACTTAACATATCTTTCCAAAAAGACAGCTAGACATATCGTCGTTGTTCTTAAGACCCTATCTGCTGCATCACCTGAAAGGGGGGTCCGAACAAAGTCCGGGTAAGCTAATCTAAGCTTGTGAGCAATTCCAGTATTCGTCATGGGGTTTTCAATTAGCAGTGGTTTAGTACATAAGAGTTTGTAAAATAATCACCGCCAATCGTTCGCATACTTTGAATACAGAATATATGCATTCCTTAAATCATGTAGCTTTGAAACATTTAAAGTATTCAAGCTAAACTCATACTTTGTCAAATAGAGTATATAACTCAAAACATATGCATTTCGTAAAACAATAGCTTTGAAACATTTAAAGTATTAAAGCTATACTTATACTTCGTCAAATAGAGTATATAAAACTCAAACATATGCATATTGAAAGTGAGGGTAAAACCTACTTCCATTTTCAAATCATTTGTCATCTTATCACTTCCATTAGTGGAATCCGTTTCGAACCGGACTCCCATTTTACTTATAAATGGAGATATCTCATTTGCCTGGGGGATTAGATCCTGCTACTGGGCATTTTACAGGGCAATTGAGTTCCGTACAACCCAAAATCCTGCCTCTTTTACAGGGCAACTGAAAACTCAGAATCCTGTCTAAGTGCTTATGCACCATTCATCTTGCATTAAAAATACATTTAACATATGAGTATATCAAATAGATATTTCTTGTGAGTACTTTAAAACATAACATTCATAACTTCGTGATAAACATTCATATACTTGAAATAAGCAAATTCAGAATATTTAACAATAATTGCATTTTAACTAGACATGCTGAAAAGTATTTGAAGGAAAACTGTTGCAGAAACCAATCACTGAGCATGTCACAATGGGGTTATAAAAATAGAACAATTAAAAACTGAATCATGTAAACACTGAATTTGAAATTTCAAACATTTCATATCTTTGCATTTAAAACCTTTTTAAATCCATGGAGTTAAATCTCCACTTCAAACACAGGGTTACTCACCTTGGTTCTTTAGGGTTAGTGCTAAAATGCGCTTTCCCACTTTCCTTGTAGTTCCTAAGAACAATTCATAAATATCTCATCAACTTCACATTCATTGTAATATCATCTCGATATTCCTTAACTTATGCTTAAATCGTATTAGATCCTACAATGATTTCATAAATTCACATGTACTTAACGTAACTCGTATTCTTAACCTATGACACAATTTAATGTGTTAGGAATTGAATTTATTTCAATTCATACTCTTCTGGGAGTTTCATTAACTTTAATTTAAAGTTATTTATTTGACATGTTTACGTGTCGTGTATTTTCGCATTTCGTTTCTCG
This sequence comes from Nyssa sinensis, assembly GCA_008638375.1. Lineage (NCBI taxonomy): Eukaryota > Viridiplantae > Streptophyta > Magnoliopsida > Cornales > Nyssaceae > Nyssa > Nyssa sinensis. Next base: position 40,512,262 of record CM018047.1, on the reverse strand, counting down.
TACTTGCCTTAGTATTAGTACTTTGGCATTATTTCAGTTCATAGTCATCTAACAGATGCTATTCATCAAATTTTATGTCTTTTTATTTTAGACATTTCTTTTGGTCGAATAGACTCTACCATTGAGTCCGGAGTGTCGAAGAAAGTCGGTTTAGGCTTTCCTAACATTTAATTCGGACTGTTATATGTAAAAGGGCAAAATGCTCATTTATCGTTTTTCATGTCATATTTTTGTGTACTTCGTTTCGTAATTTGGACTCCATTATTGTGTCCGGGATGTCAAAGAAAGTTAATTTAGACCTTCTCTGATTTCATTTTGGCTTTAGGGGTACCAGGGGTATTTTTGTCATTTTACCCTCCCTACGTGTCTTTATTTTTCGGGACCCCGTCTCATGTCGTGGACCTCACCATTGGTCTCAGTGGGGTGGAAATAGTAGGAATACATATATAACTTATCCTGTTTGGACATCGGGGCATTTCGTGAGTATTTAATTTAATTAATTTAATTAATTTAATTAATTTGATTAAGTATAATATATATATATATATATATTATTTTGCACTAATATGACAGGTTGAATAGGATGGCACGCTGGCCAGCGTGCCATCTCCATCCCCATACCACGCACGTTCGAAACTCAGTAGGTGCAGTTGCACCTTTTAAATTTTTGGATTTAATTAACTGTAATATATATATATATATATATATAATGTGTTCGTGAATGGACACACACATACGCATGGCCGAGTGGAAAAAGAGGGCTTCCCACGCGCGAGGGTCAGGGATCGAAACCCCGGAACCTCGGTTCCTTCCCTTTTCTTCCAAAATTTGAACGTTTAAACGTATAACATATATACGACTCAAAACGACGTCGTCCCTCATAATCGGTGGCAAGCCCAGAGGCTGCCACCTGTCCAAGTCGACCCAGCCCCATTTTTAAACCGAGTTAACTCGTCTTCGTCTTCCCCACGTGACCCCCTCTGAAAACCCTAATTTCCGAATCCATTTCTTCCTATTTCGTGCAGTTTGGATCCATGGATCCTTACTGTTTTTGTCCCAAAATGTTCCTAAGGTATAAGGGACCAACTTGGCATTTATTTGGGAGTTCAAAGTGAACTTGTTGGTTCGGTTTAAGAGGTGATAATCCGAACTGCAACTCCATGGTTAACCCTTATTTCTTGATGGTTTTTCATGGAATTTGGCTTGTTTTGTTCCTTAGTTAAAGGGGTTTCATTCCCCATTCTCAAATGTCACTTTTGATGCGAGATTAGAAGGTTGGTTTTAAAAACCGAAACCTGCAACCGATTATTTGAGGGGCTTTTGTTGAAATTTTTGATCGCGTACATAGGTTTTTATAACCCTCATGACTTCATCTTGGAGTCTTGGTAGGTTAGAACCCATTTAATTTCACCCATTTCAGACCTGTTATTTTGAAGATCATCCATGGCAGTCGTTCTTGGGTTGGTCATTTTTCAGTGTTTTTGAAGCCTAAAATCATGCTTGACATGCTTATAAACATATATCTATCATCATATGTGTGTATATAATTGAAAAACAGTTCCTAATACATCATAATTCTAGAGAGAGAAAAATGGAAATTTGAGTTTTCTCACCTTCTTTCCCTCGGTTTCCTTCCTTTTTCTTGCTTTAAATCATTCCTTAGCTTCTCAGTTTCTCCCTCTTGGATTCCTTTCACGAGATACAAGCATGATTTGCATGCTTTTGGTTTGTCTTAAAAAGGAAGAACCGACCTCTCTCTCTCTCTCTTTCTGATTCCTTAGCCTTTATTCTTGACCTTATCAACCCATCTTACACTTCATCAATTCTACTTTTTCATTTTTTGGCAACCTACATTAAATGGCCCTTGATATTTTGTGTTATATGTATATTATATATATACACACACCAACTCATTTACACACACTCACATACAACAGCCGACACACACACCCACTTGCACTATTCACACACTGTTCACATATGTATATATATTATATATATGTATCCTTCCTTGTATACATGTATATTTATATATATATATACATATTTATACACATTTCATAATACACACACAATACACCATAATGTGTGTATATGTGTGTTTATTTATATTTAATTTTAACAATTAATATATTCCAATATTTTACATAAATTAATTATTTAATTAATTAATTTTTCTCTTTAGTGTAAAAGCCATTATACAATTTCTTTCATTGTCTCGTAATACGTGCCGTATGACCCGGTATCCCGGGTCGGGATATTACAGCACTCAGTTCGGATCACCAATTTCAAACTTATGCAACTTTTCGCTCCAAAAAGCTCTATTTTGGGGTTTTGACGGACCAAAACATCGGATATCGACCTAACTACCCCGAAACCCCATCACATACCTCATAAATGATAAAATATACATGAAAAAACTTACAGCACTCGGTTTGGATCACCGATTTGAAACTTATGCAAGTTTCCACTCCAAAAAGGCCCATTTTTGAGTTTTCACGAACCAAAATGCTGGATATGGACCTACCGACCCCGAAACCCTATCACACACCTCAAAAACGATAAAATAGACTTGTACAAACTTACAGCACTCAATTCGGATCATCGGTTTGAAACTTATGCTACTTTATGCCGTTCTTACTATTTATGCATGCAAAAAAATATATATTCACATTATATGTTCATATATATTTGATGCTGCACTTTTTGGTTGGTAGGGGCTCCGAACTCCGTCACCTGAGAAACACTCAATTAGAAGGATCAGAGGGCCACCGGATTGGCTCCGGCAGTAGCCGCTCAGATGCTTAAGTCAATAAAACTGAGTTGAAAGACTATAATAATAAACTAAAGAATAAGCATGAAAATAATAGCATACCTTTGGGTTTTATTTATAGGTTGTGGCTTTCCTACGTTGATTAGGATTTGGAGCCATAAAAGTAGGGATTTGATCATTGGAGAGTGGCAGTTATCTTGTTGGATACTGCGCTTGAGAGATATAAGTGAGTGACAGTTTCCTTGTTGAATACTGTTTCCTCATCCTTAGCTCAATAGGATGTTTAAAGCGGTGATGAGTTATGAACATTGAGAAATGCTCTGAAGGTCTTGTACTCAGACCTGTGAGTTCTGAAGGCTGAGTGCCTAAGTTTTCTCTAGATGGCCGAGCTTTAACTAGTTTGTAGTCATACGTGTCAAATAGAGATTGGTCTGTCACTTTGTGGTATATCAGCTACTCCCCCCCAGGCCTTAGTTTGAGCTCAGTGCGTAACTAGGGCTATGAGCTCCCGAAAAGTCATGCATTTTGTTTTTTCATTTTCCAAGATGGCTGTTTGCACGTCATTTACTACACAGCCGACGCTTGAGATTTCGAGGCCATCATTACCTACAATCGTCATGGTGGTTTGGCTTGGTGGGCCTCTATTTCTGAAAAAGTATATAAGAAGGAAGAGGGGTTTAGTACACGCTTTTCTTCACCATTTTCATTCCATTCGAGAGAGAGAGAAAGAAGAAGACACTGCCATTGTTAACTCTAATCGACCAGTAAAGCTTAATGAGTGTTTGCCGTTCGAAGCTCTTGTTTCCGATCATCTTCAAGTTCATCTTTCTTTATTTTTGCTTGTATCCTCTTTTCTTCCTTACTATTTTTTGCCCTCTTTGTCTTTCGATTTTGTCACCTTTGTCAATGTCAGCATCTACTCCATTTTCTGGTGCCGGTAGTGGCTCTGGAAGCTCCTTAGAGTCTTCTGTATCGCCACACACTCAAATCGTAAGCCATCACTCTTCCTATGCTGTCTGAGATAGGTTAAGAACGTCCTCCTCTAGTTCGAAGGTTTAGATTGTAGAAGTTTTTGCAGAGCCTAGAAATAGGAAGGGGGAAGCCTCTGGGAGGTCTTCCCATAAGGAGGAAGGTTAGAGTGCTGTTACTCAGGACACGATAGATAACTTGAGGGAAAAATACAATTTCCCCCCAAATGTCATTGTAGAGTACCGAGCGCCTTAGATCGCCCATATGATGTTAAGGAGGGTGAAATTTGTGTCTATCTCGCTTAATTCGAGATGGGATTGAGACTCCCTCTTCCTGACCTAGTTAGGCAGTTTTTCTATTGGTTTAACATTTGCCCTGCAAACCTTAATCTTAATAGTTGGAGGCACCTGTTAGGGTTTATAGTGTTAGGGCACCAGAACAATGTTGAGGTGTCCCTTGATTTGATCCGTAGCAATATGGATCTAAAATATATGAGGTCGGAAGGCCTCTTTTACATGTCTTTTGATAAAGGGTTCAGACCCCTTTCCTCTGTACCCACTTCCAACAAGATTTGGAAGAAGTGGTACTTCTTTGTGGCAGGAGGATAGGAGCTCGAGGACTTCCAGGATCACATCTCAACATTCCCCCAGAGTATGGGGTTTAAGGGTGAGACCCTATTTTCTTGCGACTATTTTAGTTCTGTCTTATGCTTTCACTTCCGAGCTGCTCAATTAATCATTATTATTTTGTCTTCTGTGCAGATAAGAGTGCTTGGAAGAGGTTTATTTTTACAACCGACCTCCAGAACCATTACTGTCAACTCCTTCAGACCTCAAACCGGGCTCACACAGTCATCATAACACTGGATAATCTGATGGCTGCTAATAAGCGTGCTGAGGAGCTCAAGAAGTCTCTTTTGGAGAGTTGGGTTCCAGAACCACCAAAGAAGGCGGGGGAGACCTCTTCTCCCATTGATCCACCACTGCAAGTAAAAAAGAAGAGGCTGCTCTCCAGTTCTCCCGAGTGTACCGAGCTTGAGGAAGAACCTACCCCAATAACCGTGGCCCCTCTTACCCCTTCAGTTCCGAATAGGCGAGCTGGAAAGGGGAAAATGGCTGCCAAAGCCCCCCAAGCCTCAGATGATTCCGACTTCCAAGCCTCTAAAAAGGCTTTTGAAGTGTTCTAGGCTAAGGGTCCTCATCAGTATAAAGGGCAAAAGCCATAGAGTTAATGATTGAGATGATGAATCTCCAGATGAAGGTGACTACCGAAGGTTTCTTTTTCCTTATTTTGCTTGTTTACGTTGTACCTAATGTGTTCTAACTTGCTTGTTTTGTGCTTTGCAGACCATGCATAGTCTGGCAGCTCTGATGGAGGCTTCTCCAAATTCGGAAGAAGTTGAAAAACTTCAGGCTGTACTGGATGAAGTTAGGCTGTAACTGGGGATGGCTCAGTCTGTGGCCCATACTGTTGAAGAGAAGCTGAAAGAGGCTTCCAATTCTTTGGCCGTCATAGAGTCTGAGGGGGACCTTCATGGTTGGAGGGAAAAAGAGCTTCAAAAGGAGTTTGATGCTTTCGGTATGCCACCGATCAAAAGTTTCAAGATGCAGTCGCAGCTGCCAAAGTTGAGACTGAAACGGAGATGAAGGATGAAGTCCAGGAAATGGGTCGAGAGTTGATTCAACATGGGTACAACACCTTCAAGTCTAAGCTCCTTGCCAAATTTTTGGACTTCGATCTGTCAACAATTGAGGGTGTTGCAGCCCCTCCTTCCGAGGCTGAGGGTCCGAGCGAAAAAGCTGAAGCAACTCCTTCCAAACCCCCTCTAGCAAAGGAGCCTGCCCCAGCTGATTCTGAGGCTGCAGTCTAAGATTCCTTTATATGCGTTTTGCCCCTATTTTACTTTCTCTTCTTTTTTTTTTTATATAAAGACTAATGTACTCGTAATATTTTAATCAACGCAATTGACTTTCTTTAGAGCTTGAGCATCTTTAATTTTTTGAACTGCCATATTTGTAAATTTTGAGGATTGTTGTGGATGCCAAGTAAAATCCAGCTTTGTCCTAAATCATTGCTGCTCTATATCATAAGCTTGGGCTCTAGCCCTTTAAGTTTATAATTAATGTAAGCAGGGATGCTCATGAATTGACTATATCTCAAACCATTCCTTTAACTGGTCATGATCAGGAAGCTTGCATTCCGTTCAAGGCAACTTGTAATAATTTGAACATATCTGAGTCTGATAGTAGAGGTAGTTAATCCGACCTTGAATAACTTGATCATGAGGACTTGCAATGAGTTTGATTTGTTAGAGGACTTGTGATGACAAATCGTCCATAATCAGGATTTGTTGAGCCAGAAAACTTATAATAATAACTGAGCTGATAATAACTGGATGATAATTGAACAAATCCTCTATAGTCCGAAGGTGGGAGGCCATATTGGCCAGTGCGTCAGCCCTGGAATTCTGACCTCTTTCAATTTTCTGGATTGTGAATTTTTGGAAGGACTGCTTCAGTGATTTCACGAGTTTTGAATACCGAAGCATTCTATCATCTTTGATGGAAAACTCTCCCAAAACTTGGCTTACCACAAGTTGGGAATCGAAGAAGACCTCGAGGTTCTGAGCCTCATATTCTAAAGCTAGCTTCAATCCAAGGATAAGGGCTTCGTATTCTGCTTCATTGTTTGAAGCTCTGAACCCCAGACTTATTACCTTTTTCTGACAGTAGCCCATTAAGGGATCGTAGCACCAAGCCGACGCCAGAACTATAGTCGGTGGATGATTCGTCGGTATAAAGCTGCCATGTACCAAAGCTTTCACAGAGTTGTGCACTGTCTTGCAATGCCGGGGTGAATTCGGCAACAAAATCGGCCAAGGCTTAATCTTTAATGGAGGTCCGTGAAATATAGGATATGTCAAATTTGCCCAACTCCACTAACCATTTGACTAATCGTCCAGAGACTTCAGGTTTCCTTAGGACTGACTTTAGTGGATAGGCTGTCGAAATTTCAATGGGATGTGCTTGGAAGTAAGGCTGGAGCTTCTGTGCAAAGATTATGATAGTAAAGGCCAGCTTTTCAATTTCAGGATATCTCTTCTCTGTGTCTAATAGAGCTTTACTGATATAGAATATGGGCTTCTGAACACACTTATCCTTTCTGACCAGTACAGATCTGACGGCATTCTCGGATACAGCAAGGTAGAGGAGTAGTTTTTCTCCTTGGATTGGTTTTAATAAAAGTTCAGGCGAAGCTAGGTATTCCTTCAGTTCTTGAAATGCTTTTTCACATTCTTCTCACCACTGCAAAGCTCTGTTACCCTTCAAGGCTTTGAAGAACAGTAGGCAGCGATCAGTGGACTTGGAGATAAATCTACTTAAAGTTGTTATTCTGTCATTCAGAGCTTGAATATCTTTCTTGATCTTTGGCAACTCCAGCCCAATCAAAGCCCTGATCTGAGTGGGGTCTGCTTCAATACTTCTCTAGGAGACAATGTACCCCAACAACTTCCCCTTTGTTACACCAAAGGTGCATTTCAAGGGATTCAGTTTCATCTTATGTTACTTCAGGATGTAAAATGTCTGAGCTAAATGCTGGAGGTGGTTGCTGTTTTGTAGGCTTTTGACCAGCATGTCATCAATGTAAACTTCCATGGTACTGCCGATCAGAGGATTGAACATCTTATTGACCAAACGCTGATATGTTGGCCCATCATTTTTTAGTCCGAACGACATTACTCTATAATAATAAAGACCTCGTTCGGTTATAAATGCTATCTTTTCTTGGTTTAGAAGGTGTATTTAGATTTGTTTATATCCAGAGTATGCATCCATGAAGCTCATGAGTTCATGCCCTGTAGTGGCATCAACTAGCTGATCTATCCTTGGCAATAGAAAGCTATCTTTGGGGCAAGCTTTGTTAAGGTCTATGTAATCAACACAAACTCTCCATTTTTCAATTTTCTTCTTGACTAGGACAGTGTTAGCAAGCCATTTTGGATAGAATACTTCCTTTATCATATTGGCATCCAGCAACCTTTGTACCTTCTCATTGATGATCTGATACCATTATGGGGCAAATGACCTTCTTTTTTGTCTCATTGGGGGGTGATCAGGATCTACCATCAACTTATGAGTGATGAGGTCTAGATCTATGCCTTCCATATCCTTTGTTTCCTAAGCAAACACTAAGAGGTTGTTTCTTAGGAATTTTATCATCTCTTCCTGCTCGGCAGGTGTTAGGTTTGGACCGATCTGTAAGTAACGCACTTGTTCTTCTGAGCTGACCAGCACTTTGATGGGGTCTCGTATGGGCTTGGCCCTGCTGTCCCTTCCTTTAGGGCTTAGAGGCTCATCAATTTTAAAAGGGCAGTCTTCTGTCTCATGATGGTGGTTGAGGTCTAAACCCATACATTCATGAGTGTGCAGTAATTGCTATTTGGAGGCCCTCTCCTTCAGAGCAAGAGCGTGGCATTCACGAGCTGTTGGCTGGCACCCTCTAATTGAATGAACCGCATTATTACGCATATATTTTAAGCACTAGTAGAAGGTTGAGGTGACTGCACCCATCTGGTGGAGCCAAGGTCTCCTAATTATGACGTTACATGGGCACTTAGAATCCAAAACCATATCTTTTGAGATTGTGGTCTTCTGTCCTTCTCCCTCACCTGCTGTAGTAGGGAGATCAATCTTTCCCAATGGAGTACTGGGATTCCCGTCAAATCCTGCCATGATTGCAATAGTGGGCCTAACATCATTGGGGTTAAGCTTCATTTGTTTAAAGGGCTCGTAGAATAGGACATTTGCAGAACTTACCGTATCCACCAGGACTCTTCGGATATCAAAATTGGCAATCTTGAGGGAGATTATGAGGGCATCACTGTAAGGATAGTGTACTCTTGCAAGATCTTGATCTGAGAACTGGATCTCAGGTACAAGCTTCAATCTTTTCTCAATATTAGAGATCTGTAATATGTTGGGAGCAGTTCTGGCCTCCCGATCGTACTGTTTTCTTGCTCTGTTGGACGTCCCTATTGTCGGGGTATCTATGTAAAGGACGAAGATAAACTGGTTATTCTGCTGATGAGGCTTATTCCGTCCTTCCCTTTGTTCTGGCCTCTGGTCCAGCCTTTTTTACTAGAACCTGTCATTATGGGGGTTCTGTCTCCCGTCCTGCCCAATAAACTCCCGCAATCGTCCTCTCCTTATGAGCTGCTCGATTTCATTTTTAAGGGCCTTGCATGTGTCAGTTGCATGCCCGTGGTCTTTGTGGAAATCACAATACTTGCTCCGGTCCCGATATTTGGGATTGCCTCTTAATAGCTCTGGCCACTTTAGGTTTTCACGTGTTCAAACTTGCCAAAGTATGTGAGTTAGAGAGTCGTTTAGAGGAGTAAATGAGGTGAACCCCCTTGGAGTAGTGCTGTTTGGAGTTCTAGAAGCCGTTCTTTTGTTTGGGCTTCGGACCCTCTTCCTAACTGCACTGGGATCCTTTCTCTGGTCATTCTTTTTCTGGTCATCTTTTTTCAGGTCATCCTTTTGGGCTTGCTTTTTAAACTTTTGGGAGGTATTCTTTGCTTCTTCAAAATTTATATATTTCCTGTCCCGATCCATGAGGGCTGCCATGTCGGTAGGAGGACTCTTTGTTAGAGAATCCCTGCGCAAGACTAGAGGTCAAAGCGGCCACAAGGAAGCTTGAGCTACAATCTGTAATCTCTGTGAGTTCAGCATTGAAGCGCACGATGTACTCTTTGAGGGGCTCCTCCTTGGACTGTTTTACATTCAGTAAGAATTCAGGGCCCTTCCTCAGCCTTCTACTGGCCATGAATCTATCTAAGAAGTGCCTTCCAAGCTCATAAAAGTTGGTGACTAAGTTCGGTGGAAGGTGGTGAAACCACTTCAGAGTAGTGCATTTGAGGCTGGTCACGAATGTACGGCACATAAAGGCATCGGAAGCCCCATGTAATGCCATGGTATGCTGGTAATGGGAAAGGTGGTCCCTTGGATCCCCAGTCCCATCATAAGGGGTGAACTTTGGGACAACAAATTTCCTCGGCCTCTCTTCAGCCATGATAACGGGGGTGAACAGCGTGGCGAACCTTCGGAGCAGCTTGGCTAGCTCGTCCTGCTCTAGAAGGATTTGAATACCCCTCATAACAGCTGTGCGGTCCATAGAGTCCGTAACTTCTTCAGCCCTCTGTGGATCTCTTAGTAGGATTGGTTGCTGCGAGTCCAGCCTTGCTGCTGCGAGTCCAGCCTTGCGGCTTCAGCACCAATATGGATGGGATGACCCTGGTCCATGGCTGAAAGGTGACTTTGGTCCTCTTGAGCTGGAGGAACTGGAGCAGCTTGAGGTTGAGACTCTTGTGGCGCTAGATTTGCTCTTGAAGCCCCTGGGGTTGGAGCCCTAGTGGTGCTTAGATAGTGGATGTCTAGAATAAAATTTGGTGCCCCCCTGCTTGTGGCTACTGATGGCTGGAGGTCTCCGCCAATATGGGTGGTACCTTGGGGGTACACCGGTTGACCACTAGGAATCTCTTCATAGAGTCCTCCATCTGTGGTGGTAATAGGAGGTTGTGTCCTTTGATTAGCCGTGTTGACGGGTGGATTCAAAGGATTGGTTTTGTGATTCTGGGTAAGCATCGCTAGAGTTTTGGACATGGCAAGAAGTTGTTCTTGCATTAACTCGTTCTGTCGCTTAACTTGGTCAAGTTGTTGCTGCACGAGATCAATTGCTTGTCCCCTTCCATGTCTGGCAGGGGGCAAAGTTGAGTGTTTCGAGGATTTTGAACATTCTTTCTCGGTCAGAGATTGGGAGACATGGTCCTCCGGTGAGAAGGAGGATGAGTTTGTTTGTAGGAAGAGCACTTTTGTTGAAAGAACGATTGTTGTTCCCACAGACGGCGCCAAACTGATGCTGCACTTTTTGGTCGGTAGGGGCTCCGAACTCCGTCGCCTGAGAAACACTCAAAGAGAAGGATCAGAAGGCCACCGGATTGGCTCCGGGGTGGCCGCTCCGATGCTTAAGTCAATAAAACTGAATTGTAAACCAAAGAATGAGCATGAAGATAATAGCGTACCTTTGGGTTTTATTTATAGGTTGTGGCTTTCCTAAGTTTATTAGGATTTGAAGCCATAAAAGTAGGTATTTGATAATCAAAAAGTGGTAGTTACCATGTTGGATACTGCGCTTGAGAGATATCTGTAAGTGGCAGTTTCCTTGTTGATGACTGTTTCCATATCCTTAGCTCGGTAGGATGTTTAAGGCGGTGCTGAGTTCTGAACAGTAAGAGATGCTCTGAAGGTCTTGTACTCAGACCTGTGAGTTCTAAATGCTGAGTGCCTAAGTCTGCTCTAGATGGCCGAGCTTTAACTGGTCTGTAGTCATACGTGTCACATGAAGATTGGTCTGTCACTTTGTGGTATATCAATATTTAATAAGTGTTCTAATATATATCATTTGATCTTTATTTTAGATTGCTCGGGATTATTGCACCGCCGTCTTTCTGTTCTGCATCGGGACTTACTATTCTCATTTGTTTTTTTTTCTAAGACAATTTTTTATTTTTGTATTTATTTATAAATTCTACTTTTACAATTGTAAGTAATTAGTATAATATATATATATATATGCATTTTTCTTTTAATATATTCACTTCAGAATGTTTGGATTTTATTGTATATTAGGATGATTGATACAAGTTTTAAACAGGAATAAAAAAAAAAGCAAATAGGTCAAAAAAAAAAAAACTTTTAGCAACGCACACAAAGGCATTGCTGAATGACCCAAAAAATAGTTTTTAGTGACGCTTCAAATTCGTCGCTAAATTATTCTAAAAACACACTATTAGCAATGCCCCGCAGCCATCGCTAATAGTTTTCAATAAACTATTTGCGACACACTATGGACGTCGCAAAAAGTACCAATTAGCGACGCCCATTGAGTCCAACGTATAGTAATAACGACGCCCCCACCTGATTATTAGCGACACCTTGTGAACGTCGCTAATAGTTACCTTTAGCGATACGCCCAGTCTGCACATCGTTAATAGTATTAGCGACCCGACTATTAGCGACGCATCTAGCGACGACCACTTGAGTGTCGCTAAAACCATTTAACGACGCCAATTGCTATTATTAGCGACGCTTTCGAGCATCGCTGAAAGTGGTTTTTCCTGTAGTGTTTCTTGAAACTAGAGAGATAGAGATTCGTGTGTAAAGGAGCTTAAGGGGCTGCATAGACAAAGAGAAGGAATGAGAGGGAAGAAAGAGGAAAGTTCATAAACACACTCCGAACAAGGTTAGAATTAGTTCTTTTCTCTCTATATCAATTTCTGTGTAAATTTTATACATATTGACTAATCAACCAAACTAGAATAGCCCTAAAATGACTGAACTAAAGCAAACTGTGTCACGCCTCAGATTTCCACAAACCCGGGGGTGAGTGAAAAGAAATTAAAAGAAATAATTAATTGACAATTAAAGAAATTAAAGTGAAGTTCACCCATTATTTCCTCAAATTAACGCTTAACTCTTACCCCGACATGTGGTCCAATTAATTTAAGTTATATTTGAAAACGGTCTTTGAAAACAATCTCAAGTTTGCCCCAAAATTGTCCCAAGATGGATGTCACAAACCCTCCCAAAAATGGTCCAAGGTGCAGCCCACAAACGGGCCAAGAAACCCACCAAAAAAATGTCCAAGGAAGAGGGTCTAAAACAGCCCATGTTGGTGGCCAAACATGGCCCCAAAAGGTCTCTAAAACAGCCCCTAAATGGGCCCAAAAGTGGCCCAAAAATTGGCCAAACATGGCCCAAAATATTGTCTAAAAAGTGTCCTAAAAATAATTCAAAAGGTGGCCGAAGAGGGACGGGACAGCAAGTGGTGTCGCGACGGAACAGCAGGAGCGTCGCGACAAGGCAGCAGCAGGCCACGCTGGGCCAAGGGTGCGCGCAAGGGCAGCAGGCTGGGGCCAAAATCCGATTTTCTGATTTTTTTCCTTCTGTTACTGTTCATGGCTGCGAGTGAATTTCTCCGTCCAGCAGCCCCAAACTTCTCTATTTACTGCCCCAAAATTTATCATTTTTTCGAATTTCTTCCCGAGTCATTTAGACCCCCTTTTCACCCATTCTTCAACCTATTTTTCTCCAAGCTTTTTAAGCCATTTCCTACCCATTTTAGCCCACTTTTTCCCTAATCTCTAGCCCCCATTTTTGATACTTTTCTCACCCATTTTGAGGCTGTTTCATACACTTATCAATTGTTAATTTTTTTTTTCCAAAATTTTGGGCATAGTTTCCTTTGTTTTTTTTCAAGTTATTTCCTTCACCTAATAGTCACAAAATATATATGTAAAATTTCATAAACATCCACCCTCACTCAGTGGCCACAACTTCCATCAATTCATATACATTCATCTAAGATGCATTTAAATGAAATATCAAGCATTTACTTGGGTCTCAACCCATACAATTTATAATGGCCCAAGGCCAAAAGTTTACATCTCCTTCCAAGTATAAAACAAAATAAGTACATGTCCAAAAATAAATACAACCAGTTGGGCTTATGCCCATACATCCCAAAAAGTGCCCTAATGGCCAAATCTCCAAAGAAGTCCATGTCCACCCGTCCTTCAAGACTTGCACAAGTCTCAAGTCTCTAGGGTCTCATCTGAAATGGTATCCCACGAATGGGTCAGCTCAACTGCTGGTATGATCACAAGCTAATGCTAGAAACAAATCTAGGACGTGGCATGTGCAAGTGTGCATTTATAAACCATGCATTTCCTTTCCCAATGATCAATGCAATGCAAGGCATCATGTATGACACACACATGCAAACTCTATGGCACACCCATGTCTCATGATACGGTCCTTCCCCGTTGGCATGAGTACCGCCACGTATGTCTCCTTTTCGGTGCGCCCCTGATGGAATGGAGTACCAACGGTCGAATTTGGGGTTTTTCACCATAGGATCTGCACCCTCATAATGTCCGGCACCACGTGCCACCCACACCATGTTTCAAAAGAACCATCTTATGCCAAGATGCCATGATTTCATCATGCAAACTCAATGTGACATTTCAACACACACATGGTGTGCCCCTTTTCAAGTCATGTATTCCACCCCACAAAACGCTTAATTTTGCACTTCCAAAACATCATTTACATGCATATACTATGGCCATACACATCAAGGCACATTCAAACTACAAAACCACTATTCTAGCAATTCACAAAGATTATGCTAAACTTTTTACAAATTGCTAAAATTCCATAAAGCTTCCCCACCTCAACCTATCACATTTTCTTCATGACATCAAGTAATTTTTCAACATAAAAACACATCAAAACATAGCAATCTAACACATAGACAAGCCACATGTTATTCATAATGATAAAACATCAATTAAATCAAAGGAAATAAAAATCCCCAAATTTCTAACTCTAGGTTCTTCAAAAAAACACCACTTAAATAACTTCCTTACCACAAATACATCTCTAAGCAGCTCAAATAACACATAGAAAGGTAGGAAAAGCTAGATCTATTTCTAGTTTAGCAAGAAACCATACCTAAATCAGTTTTTCTTAAACTGAGAAGGACATACTTGCTGGATGGAAAACCTGTTCAGTGAGTACATAGTACTCGTTGAGCTGAACACTTTCACAGAAGGAAGTTCAGCCAAATTCCTCCTCGAAATGTGTGTTCCGACAGCTTGAAAATATGGATTTTTAGGGCTTTTCTCTCCCCCTCTTTATATGGACGAGATTCCTGAGTTTTCTGGGTGTATATATGATAATTATGGTCTATATGAGCTGTATTTATAGTGGAGGACAAAGGGGCTAAGGGCAAATGACCATTTTGCCCTTAATGAGGCCATAAACCCCGTTACTCTATAGCTCATTCCTAAACACCTCAAATTGAAATTATGTTTTAGCCAATATTCATAAAATTATTTTAAATGAAAATTATTAGAAGGAAACATTTTCATTTGAGGTCGGCTTAGACCCGTTCCACTCGAGTCACCCGAATACTCTTTTTGTCCAATTCCGGAAACCATTTCCGTTTCGGCTAATTTTCGTACAGTGGATACTTCACATTATTATAATCACTTTACTCTTCTATGAAACACTCTAAATATGTCTTTAAATAGGCCGTTCGGTGAAAATAGTGTAAAAAGGCACTTTACCGATAAAACCGACAAAATTGATAAACTATGCATGCAAAGTGTTTTACCTCAAAAACAAAAAATTTACCCTCATTTTTCGGATCTCTACAAATTGCCATTGTTGGACCTTCAGGAATAGGTCTGAAACCATGGAAACTAAATTGAGATTCAACATTTGAAAGTAAAATTAGACCTCACAAGGGTTACAAAACCACCAAGACCAGATCAATTGACCCATAAGTGTCCAAGTTATGTTGAGTTGCAAATCTTGGTTCAAAAGTGAATCATTTCAAATAGTGTTTTAAGCCAAATTTTGTGGACATCGGATGGAGCCTCATGTCCTAAGAGTCATAACAGAAGAAACTTTGATCGATTTGGTGAAGAAACAAGCAAGAACCAGACCTCGGTGCTGTGCAGCCATGGAAACTGAACCGAGCTCACTAGTGCATCGTAACAAATGAAATCAACGATTAAAGATAAATTAGAACCTTTAGAATTAATTAGGAATGAAACTAGAGTGAAAAGGGATCTAAAATGGAGCAAAATATCGTTTAAGAGTTTTGAAAAAAATAGCTATAGTAAACCCTAATTCTAGGGAAGATGATGAACAATGTTCGGGCATATGGGTAGGTCCGGTCTGGCCGAGACACAGATATGGTTAGTGAAATTGTGTCATTTTAAAGATAAGTTTAATTTCTTTTCATTGACTTGGACCAATGAATAATTTCTACTTTTTTTTTTTCCTTTCTTTTAAGTGTTTAGTGTTGGAAAGTAGTCTGAAGCTGTTATATTTTATTTTTTTTGACCTTTTAGTGTTTTGTGTTTGAAAGTGGTCTAGAGCTGGAGTTAGAAGGTGGATGTTCAAGCTTGGAGGAGATTCAGAGCCTTGAAGTCAAAGGTTTAAAGCTTAAATCAGTTCGAAGAACGAGACACGGATGTCCATCAATATCTACATTTAAAAACTTGAATAACGTGTTTGGTTACACGTATAAAGAAAGTAAAATTGGGACTTAAAGGAATAGGGTTATCCCTGTTTCCAATTTGAGGGATGAATTAATTTAGGGATAAGGGATTAATTAATTCCCAATTAAGGGTCAATTGGAAACTAATTTCAATTGCATCAAATTTTAATACCAAATCAATAGAAACTCAAAAATCAATTCCAGAACAATGGGGAAATTAAATTCTGATCAGTGACTTAATTTTCAAAAATTATACTAAAGCCTAAAATGAAAACTTAAAAATTTAAAATGTCCCTCTCAAATAGAAAAATAATAATTAATTCTCAAAAATTATATTTGGATCCCATAATTTTAATTAAAATATATTAATGCCCAAATTATATGAAAATTAATTTAAAAATGCACTTCTAAATTAGAAAATATTTTATTTTAAAAATACTAAGTTATGAAAATTGCACACAATTCCATGATTTTCAAAAAATCACAAAAGTGTCCCTAAAAGTGTCAAAATGACCATTTTATCCCTAAAAAAATGCAAAATCGACACTTACGTCATTAGAAACTATATCTAGTATAATTAATGTTATATAGGACCAAATTAATATCTGAAGGAGCCTAACGTAAGGTTTTTCAACACTCTAAACCCAATGGTGAGATCTGTTTTAGCAAAACAAAAATTTAAATATATAAATGAAGATTAGTAGGCACATTTAGTGCAACTTTGCATCTTTAATTAAGGAGACAAATGAACACCAAAAATTACAAAACTTCATATTTAAACTTTTATGGTTGCTCTGGACTTGACAGTGTAGTCTGTAACACCAAATAAGACTCTTGAAGTATAGGTCCTTAAGAAATGTACCCTAAAATTAATACTTTATGAATGTTAATTACTAACATAGGACCTATATAAGTTATGGATGACGAAGAATAGAAAAAAAGTACTAAAAGAATGAAATGAATGATAACTAAGAGGGTTTAAGTGATTAGTTGGAAACCTTACATAATCAAAACCCCTATTTTCGCTAGAGGTAGGAGGAGTTGACCAGAAGTCGATAGGGAACACTTTGAGAATTGTGAGAGCGTAGACGACAACCTATTAGAAATAGAATCATCCAAAGACTAGGAATGTGAAAGTAGCTACAAGATAGCTAAAAACTAAGGATAAATACTAAGAGACTAAGGTGAGTAACCCTGAACCTTGAAATGGTGACTTTTCTATTTAAATGCAGTTCTTTACAACTTTATGTTATCACATGCAGTTCTTTTACAACTTTATGATATTTTCAAACTACTATGTTAAATGTTTTAGCAGCATGTTTCTACTAACATGTCTTTAAATATTTTTCATGATATGGATAGTTTAAAGAATGTTTTGCAAGCATGTTTTAGTATAAAGTGTTATTGTCTTATAGCCTTGCTTAGGGTTAAGAATCGATAGATTTCTGAAAAATTCTTTTATAGCATGACTCAACCAGGAGGAACTAATAAAATTGGTACTAGAACGTTAGAATGCAATCCACACACACATAGAGTACCATGACGGACGAAAAACATGGGTTGATGGGTAAGAGAAGAGGCCTAGGCAATGACATGGTTTGTGAGTCATTGATAGGAGTTTATAATTACAAGAATATAGAGAGATAAAGAAGAGTTGTTAAGGTATTATGCCATAGGACTCGCAGGTTTTGATACCCCAAACTCCATTAGTATTCTTTAACATGCGAAATGGGAATACGGAGTTATCGAATAAAAGAAAGAAGCCTATGAATAGGGATCTACGTACTCAAAGGCAAAAGTACACGGGGGCTGGGCCGGGCTCCAGTCCCCTCCAAATTATCAATTTTTTCTTTTATACATGTACAATTTTGGCCTTTTAAAGATTAGCCCATTCCAAAATTTTGGTTCCACCCAATTTTTACCCATTATTTTTCTCATTTATCACCCAAAATTTTAGCTTACCCTCAAAATTTTTGACCCAACTTAATTTTTACCCATAATTTCTCTCATCTTTCACTCCAAAATTTTGTTCCAACCAAAATTTTTCTAGCCCCTTCTAATAATTTTATGGTTCTACCCTTATACGTACTTCAGTATATAAGCTTACATGGATGTCTCTTGTTAAGTTAAAAAATAATGTTTATGATCCAAGTAAGTTCACCCATATAAATTTATCATTCTGATGTAGTGTGAAATGGTAAGATATAAAATATTACTTTTAACTTTATTCCCTCGGGCATATAAAATGGCTCTTTATATATTTGCCTCAAGCAGACACTTATAACTCACGTTCTTAACTTCTTTTTTCATGAGTTATACACATTAAGTCATTAACATGCCATTATATGCATGCACCTATCTCCTAGCTTTTCATATTTATCACATGTTGTACTCCTAAATACTTATTAAAATCATGTTTTTCTTTTTTAACAATACATGTCACACCTCGAATTTTCACAAACCCAAGGAGTGAGTGAAATGAATAAAAAGAGTAAATAAAAGGCCATTAAGGTGGATTTCATTAAATATGCATTCATTCCCCGATGTTTTCCCAAAATTAGAAATGAAGACTTGCTATTTAACTTAACCAAAATGGTCTCCTAATGTCACTCAAACATCCCTCATAATTAATATTTAAAATACTTTATGTCATGTTCAAAAATGGCTTTCAAAATAGCCCACCCAATGTCTCTAAATATACCCTGGGGTAATGGTCCAAATGGGCCCCAAATTTCCTAAGACATGGGCCAAGAGTAGGTCAAATATCCTACCTAAAATGGTCCAAGTAAGTGGCCAAACATGGCCTTGAAAGATGACTAAAAAGTGTTCCAAAAAAATGCCCAATATGGCTTGATGTAATGGCCAAAAGTGGCCTAAAATAGGCTCCAAAAAGTAGGGTCAACCATGTAATTAAATGGCCTTGAAAGGTAGGTCATGAAATGCCATGACATGGCCAAAGTAGGGGTTATACAGCAAGGCAAGGCAGCAACACGCATGGGCAAGGTAGTGACAGGCACGCAGGGCGTGCAACTACGAGCGGCTGCGGCAGGTCTGGGCCATTTCACTGTAACGACAGAGACTGGTTTTTCCATTTTCCTGCAGAATCACTGTTCCGAAAGAGAGCAAATTTCTCTGTTTCTATAGAAAATTTCTCTGTGTTTCAATTTTTTTCCCAAAGTTTTTCAAGTCACTTTTCCTCCATTTTTAGCCTATTTCCTCAAGGTTTCTAAACCCTCCTTTTTGACATCCTTCCCACTTATTTAAAAAGTGTTTTACACACTTAACAAATCTTTTAATTTTTTATGAAATTTCAACCTCATTTATTTTTCAAGCCTTTTTTCACCTAATATTCATGATACATCATACAATTAAGGGTTTGTACATTTCCATCCTCACTCGATGGCCACAATCTCATAGAAGTTAAATATACATCATTGAATTATACAATCCATCATACATACACATGTGCTTGAGTTTAAAGGTCACAAATTTCATATTCATTACAATATATAAGGTTTTTTTTCCATTATTTTCATAATACACAAAATTTCTATAAGTTCATTTCATATGGGTTAGGGCTTATGCTGTTATACAACTCAAAATATGCCCCAAGGGCTAAATCTTCTTCAAAGTCCATTTTACCTTCCACTCTTCAAGACTTGGTCAAGTCTCATGTACCCGGAGCCTCATCTATAATACGATATCCCACAAAAAGTCCGTTCAACTGCTGGTATGACATAATGCTAATGCTAGGAACAAAATTAAGGCGTGGCATGTGCAAATGTACATTTTTGAAGCTATAAGCCTCCAATCCCCAATGCTATGCAATATCAATATGCATGACACACACATACAATTCTATGCCACATCCATGCCTCGCTTCACGGTTCTTCCCCATTGGCATGCAAGTACCAATTGTATGTCTCGCTTCACGGTCCGGACCCCGTTGGCTTGCGAATACCAATGGTCGATTTTAGGTTTTTCACCACAGGATCTACACCCTCATAATGCATAGCACCAAAGTGTTCAATCATGTCATGTTTCAAAGGAATCACAATATGCCAATATGCCTCGATTTCCTTATGCAATTTTCAATGAGACAAATCATCAAATATATGGTATTCACCTTAAGTTATGCATCATACCTAAAGTAAATCATAACTTCCAAACCCCAAAACTTCTTTTATATGAACACATGCCATATACTAACCATTTCAACATATGCTCAAGTCACACATTTACGATCTTACCAATTCACAAAGAAAACATAATTTTCACAAGGCATCCATGCATCAAACAATCATATTTTTCAAAACACATAATCTATCCACATGAATATAAGCCACCATGTAGTAATGTAAACACATATGCAAGGTACATCTTCATCATAGTAACAAATCCTCAAGGAACTCGAAGAATACAAAAGTACATAAACTACCATGTAATATCCCGAAAGTTTGACATAATTCAGATTATATTCTGACCTAATAATAATTTAGGTTCTGTGACATAATAATTTAAAATAGCTTAAGATATAGTAAGCCATAACGGGAAGTTGTGAAGGGATTAATTTTTGGAAAATAGAAAATTAATCCAGACCATTGAAAATAATAAATGCTCGGGAAATTAACCCAGCCGATCAAGTGCCGAAATATATAGAAGTATATTTTATATATTAAAATGAAAAAAGGGGCATATATATATATATAGATAGGTAACTAAAGGTAAAATAAGAAAAGAGAGGAAAGCATAAACGTCTAGAGCAGGAAGGTTCTAGGTGGTGCAGTAGATCAGGGGAGGAAGGAAAATTCTAGAGTGTTGCTATCATATAGATATACATAGATGGCTGTACACAAGAAATAAAGGAAAGAGGAAGAAATGGCTGGGAAGGAAAAAGAGAATTCCAGAATTCTCTATGGGTGCAACTGTATATATACGTCCCTGTTGTAGGAAAATTGGGGGAAAAGCGATCGGTTTAGGCTGCAGAAGCGGTAGATGGCTCCGATTTGGTTCAGCGAGATTTTGTGGGCAAGCGGTTGGTCGCTGAGTTGGATCTCGAGGCTGGAGTCCCTACGGCTCAGTTGATTCGTCGGGTTAAAATCGAGCAGGTATGGCGGAGCTACAACAGGCGGTATGTATAGATATATGTGCGTAATTGTGTGCGAGTTGGTGCTGATGGAGAGAAATTGTAGAGAGTGCGGTGCAGAGCTAGATATATATATATATATGTATGTATATTTGTTTGTGTTTGTATAGTGGTGCAACAGGGGGCGTGTCTACTGTTGAGAAAGATTGTGGATTGTAGTTTGGATTGAAGGAAAATGGAGGAGCTGCAGCAGCGTACAGCAGCGTGATTAGTGAAAGGGGAAGCTGATTCAGCCGAAATCAATGACTGATGTTAAGTGATTGTGGGACGGGTTGTCTAGCAAGGTTCAATCAGATGCCGATTTCTTGTTGTTTTTGTTTAATTTTTCTGTAATTGCAGTTGTTGGTTGCCCATCTTTTGAATTTGGCTCTTAGGGTAAATTACAGAGCAATGGTCTAAATAATCAGCACTTGGGTATGGTCTGATATTTCTTTGGGTGACTAACCGTGTAATGGAGCTTGGTTGAGGGGGATACAAACGTGTTGAGGAGCTGATATAGGTGGAGGCAATTTGCTAGGATATGTAGCCATTACGGCTGTTCAGGGATGGATACAGTTGGATATTAGGGGTAGCAACTGTTGAGGGAATTGGCAGTGGTCTTACCACAACAGGGGAATTTAGCAATTTAGGGGCAGTAATATCGGTTTAATTGGAAACTTGTGTAGTTGTCCAATTGAGGGATTTGGGTTTGATGATTTGTTTAAATTGGATTTTGGAGTGGATTACACGGTGCAGTCTCCTTTGTTCTGCTGGCTGCTCCAGTTCAGTGAGTTAAGGGACTGAAATACAGCAGGGAAGGAAAGCAGCAGCAATTAGGGCTGTTGTTATATCAGCAATCGGAGCTGCTGTTACAGACCTGCTGTGGTAGTTGTGCACTAACCTTGGTGGATATAGAGAGAAGCAGTAGATGATTTTAATGATGCTGATTGAAGGACGTTGTTAAGCAGTATATTAGCATGACTGAAGCAATAAAAAGACTTGGGTAGCTTATGATGGAGGATCTTGTTACAATGCATATGGAATTCAAGCAGTTTTATGGATTGGAGGAGTTTGGTTTCTCTCAATAGTAAAAGGGGAAAAGCTTGAAGTACTGAAGAGTAAAACAAGAAGTGGTCAACCACCACTTACAGACCCTTGTAGCAGTTAAATGTGAGACACTTGAGAAGCCAATGTAACTGGTTGGTTTAAGGATGGCCAACGTCTGTCAGACCAATTTGGTCGAGTGGTTTTAACTCCTGAAGTCTAGTCTGAAAGAGCACAAGAGGATTCTTCAAGGTCCAATGGGTGAGATGCAGCAGAACAGAAATTGAAGTAGAGGGAAACAGTAACTAGAGTTCTGATTCCGGGCTGCCAAATGCATCCAGTGGTACCAATATCAGGTGATTGCTTCTTCTCCACCTCTGCTCCTATACTAATTTAATATTTGTTAATAAATACTAAATTGCAACTGCCATGATACTTGACAAATATGAACATCTTTTATGGTTTTGTGGTTGCTAATTGAGATGCCTTGCATAAGGACTATTTATACGAGATATAGGGAATATCTTGAGGACCACGACAGGGTCCAGGGCCAGAATGATAAATTACCATTTTTGCCCCTAAAAATCAAATAAGCGCTTGATAGATAATGATAGAGTCTAAATGACTTAGCTTGAAATCCTAATAGCTACTAAGCCTAATTAAAGGAATATAATAGCCTCAGTTGAAACCCAGTGAGAGGTTAATAGGCCATTAGGCTATTTTAGGTGATCCAATAGATGCCTAAAATGATAAATAATACATGAATGATTAAATTCTGATCTGTCTGTAATTAATGATGATTATTCAGGATGATGATTATTGAGGACATGTATGGAGGTACTTAACACATCTGGAGGATATCAATGAATAGAGATAAGCATAGTAAACTGTGAGAAACTCGAACTCCTGACTTGGTGTATATTTTCTGTATACTATACTGCTTTATATGCTGAACTGTTTATACACTGAACTGTTTTAAATGCATATGCTTTCATGCATACCTCTTGATTTGCATTATTTGTGGCATGATTTTGTTCTATCCTGCCTTTTGATATATCTTGTTGATTCTATTGAAGTCTGTTGTTCTGTTACCTGTCCTTTGGAGTTTGCTTTAATTCTGTTTGTCATGTTGAGTCTTATTTGGGGCCTACTATGGGATTGAGTATATCAATGGATGGATGGCTGCCTTTGTGGGACGCCCAGAGCTCAGCATCCGCTTAATCCTATCTGATCTGTTCCGCTCTGATAACGACCTCAACCGAAGGTGTGCGATATGAGGCCCTCCATGTGAGGGGGTGGATGGGAAGTAATGCCATCCCACATCGCCTGGGGAAGGTTCAGGCACATTGTTGATATACCGTTGTTTAATTGGTATTCAATATTGATCTATTCTATTTGGTTCCATGTTGATTCGATTCGTTCTCTTGAATTACATTTGTTCTACTGGAGCATGCATATATATATATATATGAACTGGTTTTGAAACCCATGGCAGGAACCTATGTTACTCACTGAGCTTGTTTAAGCTCATTCCATTTATTTAACATTTTTTAGGTTGTATCTCCATTCGATTAGAAGGCACAAAGAGATGATACTAATAGGCTGAGAGGCATTCCCAAGTGAGAATCTGATGGCAATAATATATGGAGACTTGGGTTCTAATGGATTGATCTTGGCTATTCAGGTGAGCGTGATGATATAGTTGACTTTATTCATATGTAATAGATGTGTAGGGACATGGCTCATGGTAATGGTACTCTGAAGGAATTTGATATGCTTTGCGTTATATATCTGTTACGGATGTGCTCTGTGGCTTAGAGTTATTAGTTGTTTGGTTTTAGACTTGCTCTGTGGTACATACTTGTGGTATATAGTTGAGTTGCATTCCCGAGATAAAAAGGTTTTAATTTCCGCTGTTCTGACCCTACATTGGAATGCAATTCATTTTAAGTTTTAGAAGTTTGCCTTTGGTTGGTCGCATTGTCGGTTGGGAAAACGACAAGGCGACTAACTAGCATCACATCTTCGGCATCCGCGTAGGGTGGGGTGCAGTATGTGACATACCAACTCTAAGTTTTCAAAGCAACTACCACCTAAGTGATTTTCTAATATCAAGTAAACACCTAAATCACTTAACCAACATATAAAAAGGCAAAGAAACTTAAATCTATTCCTAACTTAGCAAGATATCATACCTAGCTGGATTTTTCTTAACCCTAGGAAGTTGTGTTTGCTATGCAGTAGAACCGACCAGTGAGAATATAGTTCTTGGTGTGGGGAACAACTTCCCAAAAGGAAGTCTTGCAAGAATCTTAGCCTAGGAGTGTGTTTTGGTGGCTTGCAGATTGGAAAACCTAGGTTTTCTCTTCACTTTTTCTCCCATGCATGAGTTTTGCTCTTTCTCCAGATCAAAAATGTGATTTTTAACTCTAAGGGCATGTATTTATACTAAAGGGGCAAATGGGCAAAATGACCTTTTTGCCCTTAATGAATCCAGGACTCCGTTACCCTATAACCCATCCTAAAATGACTCAATTCGACATTTTCTTTAGCCAAAGTTCTTAAAATTATATTAACTGAAAATTTTCAAAAAAATAAATTTTCTCCTGTGGCTGAGTTTGGCCGGTTCCACCCAGGATGCCCTTTATGGTCCATTTTTGAAACTATCTCCGAATAGGCTCAAATTTCTACAAGAGGTATATTTTTATATTCTAAGTATATTTATCTTCTATGGAATACTCAAAATATTCTTCTAAACATGACTTATAGCTAAATGATGCATATATAATGCCCTACCGGCAAATGATGCATGAATAGTGTCCTACCGGCAAAAACAAAAAATTTATCCTCATTTTTCAGATCTCTACAATACATACCTCAGGGCCTCTGAATTTTCTTAGAGCCTTAAGTAGCATACTAGTGAGATAAACAACTGCAGAGTTTTTTTTTCTCTTGATCACGTTGTGTGCTTTCATAACAAAGTTGAGTGGGTTTGAAGTCAAAATTTTGGTTAAAATTGGTATGGGCACATGTAATAAGGAAAAGTGGTTCCCCCATGGCATCTCAACATTAGTTTTGAGCATGTCTCTGACTGACTTATAGCCACCAAGGCTTCTAGTGTTGAGCAATACCAGTGAAGTTGAATTCATATTGCTCGGCTCACAGCTTGTTCCTTGCATGTATAAGCGACTTCCAAAGAAGATTATCCCCATAATTACATCATTTATTGTCTTTTGGAAGCCCAATTTTTTTTTTTTTAAAATGGAAAACACTAAAAAATTTTAACATAAACAACCAAGAACAAAGCTAAACAGTATCACAAAGAAACTAGCATGGTCAACTAAGAATTTGCAATAGAAAACCAAAGAATTTATAAAGTTACCACCTGAAGATTGGACTTTATTTGTTTGATTTCATTAAGAGAAAATTTCATAGTAGTTACAGTGAACAGCTTAAGTGTATGAATACTAGTGAGACATGTGTCACACCATGTACCAAGAAAACAAAAGTGAAAGAAGAAAATAAATAAAGAGGGAAAGAAAGAAAGAGAGGCCAACATTGGTCGCTTAGTTCTTAAAAAGAAGAGAGAGGGAGAAGAGATGAAAGAGAGAAAGAATAAGAGAAAAAGAAAGGGGAAGAAGAGAGAGAGGGTTGGTCGGCCATGGAGTTTTCCTCCATTTTTATCATTCCCTATCACCATCATCTTCATCCTTCCATCTTCTAGCGTGTGCACATGTGTATTGAGGGATTTTCTTCACAAAAATCTAGAAAGAGAAACTAGGGTTTGTGTGAGTCTTGAAACTTGGTGAAGAATCGAGACATGGAAGGGTTGCTTGGAGGTTCATAAAGCATAAGGAAGATGAAGAAAAGCTTGGATATTCATTTGGTTAAAGAAAGCACAAGTCACCATGGCTAGGCCTTGAAGAATTTTGAGGTAGGGGCTTTTTGACCTTACATTTAGTCCAATTATAATATGATAGACGTGTCGATATATGTTTTTTTTTTTTTTTTTTGTGTGTTTGAGTAAGTATATATGTGTGTGGATTTGTGTGTGTGTATGATGATAGTTTGCCTCCATGAAAGACCTCGTTAAGGTCACTATAAATATTCTTGGGTATGGGTGTGTTTTTTATTTTAAATGGTGTGAACAATAGGTATTTATGTATGAAAATCAAGGGGTTTGAGTTTAGATGAGATTATGAAGGGAAAACTTGAGAAAATAACACAACAAGAGACTCTCAAGTTGCTTCTAGTGGAACGGAAGGACCTTACCGCTCAACCAATAAGGTTTAGAGTGTTTAAGAGTTTTGGATAGCCAGTATCGATCGTGTCACGAACCGAGACCCACCCTATACAGATCTTGTATCACGAACCTCATCCGACACTGTTGCTGAACCGAGTGTCTCAACTTGCTACACAATCAGTGCTACTAAAATGCAACAACTATCAAAGTATAAATAGCGGAAGACGTAAAGAAATAATAAAAGTTGCCTATAATATATATAAGGTTCTCAAAATACAGACTATAAAATTCTTTAACAACTGTTCATCCCCAAGACGTGGATGACATGGGAGCTACAAGACTGTACTAAATATTACACTTGCAACTTCAAAAGTAATGTCCACCTCTAGCTATCAGGCTCTATTGTCTGTTTTGGATATCTGTGCCTGAAAATGAATGTAGTATCTGCATGAGGTATGAAAACTCAGTAAGTGAATATTCTTTGCTCTACCATGTGTACAAGTGTATATAGAAGTACTAGCCAGTCAATGAATATAGAACTCAATATCAGATAATAGAAGCTCAAAAGATAAGGAAATGAATTTGCTCTGCTAACAATGTCATACTGCTACAGTCATCAGCTATCTCAAGTATGAATTGTAAGCACTCAACGAAAGCTGTAAAGTCTCATGATCATTCATAACAATATAACATCATCAAGCTATGATAATCAATAATGAAAGATAGTGATATCAACAAAAAGAGATGCACTCGTGGGGCCCAAAACTCCCCCTAAACTCGTATTCAGTTTCCACAGGATACATGAATAATATTGCTCCGTATACGATGTAACTTTACGTCTCATGCCTCACATAGCAACGTATCTAGCTCCGTAATAATGTGTAGTAAATGACTCTAAACCGTGAATTGACAAATGGAATGTCACATCCCGAATTTCCACAACCTGGGGAGTGAGTGAAATGAAATTAAAAAAAAAATTAATAAATGATAATTAAATAGATTTAGTTGAATTTCCCTCTTTATTTCCTCAAGTTTTCCCCAAAATAAAAATGAACAATCGGACACAAGGCTTACCCCAAGATGGGTTACCAATGGTAGTCACAAATCACCTTAACCAATGGCCAAAACTAGTCTAGGTCATGTTCAAGTGTAGCCTCTAAGATGAACCCTAATTGTCTTTAAATATACCTTGGAATAGTGACCCCAAATGGGCCCCAAAAATGTCCTAAGGCAAGAGCCAAGAGTAAGTCAAATATCCTACCTAAAGTGGTCCAAGTAAATGGCCAAACATGGCCATAAGGGTGGTCAAATATAGCCCAATAGGATGACCAAGCATGGCCCAAAGGGTGACTAAGAATGACCCAAGGATTGGCCAAATATGGCCTAAAAAGGTGGCCAAATATGGCTCGAAAAGGTAGCCAAGAGGTGAGGTCAAAAGAGCAAGGAGTTGGGTGCACAAGGGCTGCCAAGCAGCAGGTAGCAGGCAGCCCACGCATATGGCCGTGGGGTGCGCAGGGCGCAGCATGGCACAGCCATGGGCATGGCTTGTCTGCCACCTGCTGCTTGGTAGCCCTTGTGCACCCAACTCCTTGCTCTTTTGACCTCACCTCTTGGCCATCTTTTTGAGCCATATTTGGCCACCTTTTTGGGCCATATTTGGGCATCCTATTGGGCCATATTTGGCCAATCCTTGGGTCATTTTTTGTCACCCTTTGGGCCATGTTTGGTCATCCTATTAAGCTATATTTGACCATACTTATGGGCCATGTTTAGCCACGTTTGGCCACTTACTTGGACCACTTTAGGTAGGATATTTGACCTACTCTTACCTCATGGCTTAGGGCATTTTGGGGCCCATTTTGGGGCCCATTTGGGGTCACTATTCTAAGGTATATTTAAAGACAATTAGGGGCCATCTTGGAGGCTACACTTGAACATGACCTAGACTAGTTTTGGCCATTGGTTGAGGTAATTTGTGACTACCATTGGTAACCCATCTTGGGGTAAGCCTTGTGTCCGATTGTTCATTTTTATTTTGGGGAAAAATTGAGGAAATAAAGAGGGGAATTGAACTAAATCTATTTAATTATCATTTATTAATTTCTTTTTAATTTCATTTCACTCACTCCCCGGGTTGTGGAAATTTGGGGTGTGACAACGTGGTATCAGAGCTTAGGTTCAAATACTTAGGGATCGTGGGGTGTTGTTGAACACAATGGGACTATGATGCATGATTTGAAATTTGTGTAAACCTTGTGAAATGTGTAACCTCTGACAGCTAGATATTAGAACTCTAGTTTGGAACTACCTAGCGATGATTGGGTGTTGTTAAACACCATGAGACCTAGAGGAAAGCTTGTGACTTAGTATGACTGTTAGTGGCATGTGATAGGACCTTGTGTGTTATGTGGCTATCTGTACTTGATGCATCACATGTGTGATTATGTATTAGTTGATATTATACTATGAGGCATGATTATATGATTTGGTATAGTGAGATGCACGATATGTGTAATGTCTATATTGGCATGACCGTGTGTGATGACTTGGTATATGATGACATAATATGTGATATACATTATACTATGATATATACTATGATGCATGTTTGCTTGATAACTTGGCATGACTGTATGTGATTTGGTATATGTTTACATGTGTGATAGATGATACTTGTTTTACCTTTATGATAGCAAGTAGCGTTATGGAAGAATGCCATAGGATGTGAAACACATTAGATGAGAAAAATCTAAATTTTGAAATAATACTTGTTCATAATATAGGATGCCATCCAAAACACTGGGTTGAGGCAGAGTAGGTTGAGGGAGAGGGAGAACTTTAGTTCTTGAACCTCTATCAACATTGGTAGCCCCGGTTGACGTACGATTTAGGATCTAATGCCTAGTAACAGTGGAAGAAGTTTAGACCTTAAGTTATTTGGGCTAGTTTGGGTGGTATGTTTTATGTGCACGTGTTGCATTGGTGTGCACGGGTACGCACTATACTTGATTTTCCCGATTGACTGAGAGTATGTGATTGTTTGATATAATGGTTGACTAAGATTAGAAACTCATGTTTACGTGATAGACCGTATGTTTCATGGGATAGACCGTATGCCTAGTTATTTATGAGATAGGTTGTGCACCTAGTTATCTATATGGTAGGTCGTATGCCTAGTTATTTATGAGATAAGCTGTGGACCTAGCTATATAGCTGATCGGCTGTGTTCTCATATATATATATAGATGTATGTTCTTAGGATGGATTGTATACTTGCGTGTTTATGTGGAAGTCTACATGTTAACTGTTGATTGTGGCTTGTTGATTTCATATATGCATGCTAGGTTAGTACCCGATATTCATGGGTTATAGTACTATTACTATGATATCTATACAGACTGGATTGGTCTCAAGTCTTGCGTTACAATTAATGGATGGTGCCCCATCAGCCAGTAAAAAAAGGAGTTGTGATCCATGAAGGGTTATTACCTAGCTATTAAAGTAGGAAATAATGAAAGGATTGTAAAAGTTTTAAATGAACAAAATTCCAATAGAGTAAAAAAAAAAAGGGACACATAAGATCTTAGAATGCTAAAATAAGAATTGAGACTTGTGGAGATTTTTGTGTATGGACTGGACAGTAGATACTTAGAGTATTTGTACCTAAAGTTTTAGAGATATCTTTGTGTTAAACTCTCTTGTGGATAGATGTATTCCTTTTGGATAGCATTTCACCTAGGGTTGAGTGACAACTGGAGCATGTGTATATTGTATTGCTTAAATGAATTTTTTCTTGTGAAAGGTTGTGTTAGAACTTGGTGTTATTATTTTTACTGTAAACAATGGGTGGGGATGGTTGACTTGAGTTATATAAGTGTTGATTAGGCAAGTGTGTCATAACATGTTATATGTGTTGCTTAAGGTTAGAAATAGACCAGCTAGATCTACCATTGCATGTTGACACCCCGGTTGGGGGTAGTGTGACTTCGATGAGGATCTGTAGAGATTGGTCGATTGAGATAGTTGATCACATCTTTTATTTTGACTTCATTCGGCTTGACATGTCTGGTTTTGATATTATATTGGGGATAGATTGATTGTTTGTTTTCCAAACGAGTATAGATTTTTACAGAGGGAGAATGACAATGTATATTACTGAGGGAAATAGTTTTTATTTCATGGGGGATCATGAGGATTTCTTAGTACCACCATGTATGACCCTAGGAGTTGGGGAGGTCATAGCTATTTTTTGGGTAGTTTGATAGTAGATAGGAATGGGACTATAGAGAGCGTGTTATCGCTGGTAGTGGATGAGTTTCTAGATGTCTTTTCGGATGACTTGACTAGTTTGCCACCGAGATGAGAGATAGAGTTCATGATAGAGCTTATCCCAGGCACTATGCTTATTTTCATTCCACCTTACTGTATGGCTCCTGTTGAGTTGAGGGAGCTGAAGGAGCAGTTGACTGATTTACAGTGTAAGGGTTTTACTTGTCCTAATACTTCACTGTGCGATGCTTCGTCATTGTTCGTGAAGAAGAAGAATGGGACATTACGTTGTGTATGGATTATAGGAGACTGAACCGGGTTACTATCAAGAACAAGTAACCATTACCGAGGATAGATGACTTGTCTGATTAGCTTAGGGGTTCGAGATGTTTCTTGGGGATCGATCTTAGATCGGGGTACCATTAATTGGGAGTATGGGAGGAAGATGT
This sequence comes from Nyssa sinensis, assembly GCA_008638375.1. Lineage (NCBI taxonomy): Eukaryota > Viridiplantae > Streptophyta > Magnoliopsida > Cornales > Nyssaceae > Nyssa > Nyssa sinensis. Next base: position 40,481,258 of record CM018047.1, on the reverse strand, counting down.
GGCGAAGATAGTTGTTCACACTGGTTATGGACATTATGAGTTGTAGTTATGCCATTCGATGTGACGAATGCCTCGGCAACATTTATGAACTTGATGCATCGTATCTTAAGCCCTTACTTAGATCAGCTTGTGGTGGTCTTTGTAGATGGTATTTTGATTTATTCACCTTCTAAGGAGGAGTATACTTTTCACATGAGGACTATATTATAGATTTGGAGGGAGCATCGTTTATTTGCTAAGTTCTCGAGGTGTGAGTTTTGGCTCTTGGAGGTACAGTTTCTAGGCCATGTTGTATCAGGTAATGGGATGTCCATGGATGCTTCTAGGATTGACTTTGTCATGAGTTAGGAGAGATTAGACCTTAAGTTAATTGGACTGGTTAGGATTACATGATCATATGTGTGCAGATTAATATATGTTCATAGTTAAATTGGTAAGGAGTTTCACTAAGAATCCTATTTTTTTGAGACTTTATTTAATATGTTGACTAGAATGATGATGAGTTAGAATAACCTTGGATGAAATTGGGATATTTCTTTTTACTTTCTCTAATGTTTTAGATTTTTAAACCTTGATGTTTTGCCTTAGGTTTCATATTTGGAATACATAGACTACATTGTTTACATTGGGATATCTATTGATATATGTATGATTGAAATTAATAGGCTAATCTTTATTAATGCTTAATGTTTAGTCTCGGTTATATACATATATAGACTAAGGTAGATGATGATGACTTTATTTTGAGATTATGTTGTTGATGTCTTGTGAATGATTATAGTACTTGGAGAATATTGGATTATTGAATTACATTGAAGTGCAAGAAATATATTGATGACATCATTACGAATTACTATATGATTGCATAGCTTGATTTGAGGTTAGTTGGATGGTCATCACATGTGTGAGAGACTTTGAGGTATCCTTGTGAGCGTTGAGAATTTATTATTATTATTATTATTATTATTATTATTATTATGTTGCATTATTGAGGTGGGTCATGATGTTTGGATGGATTTGGAAAAATTGGCATTGATAAGCCAACATGTTTGAGGACTTCATTATGCGTTGTGCCATGTGGAGTGGACCGTTACAGATGGGATCAAAACCAGACCCTAGCAGGGAGTGGGGAAATATCTACACACCGCTGCACGCCCGCTCGAGTTGACAAGGTTCCTTTGGGGGGAGAGGGTAATGTATTCCACATCGCTTGGTGAAGGGAGAGGTGAAGGATCTATAGATAAGGCTGCACGTCTCCATGTTACAACGCATTTTGTATTGATCTTTCTAAATTTTTTTGAAGAGATACATTTTTAAATTTTGGGATGAAATTTATTTAAGGGGGGAATGATGTAGAGACCTGAAAAATGAGAGTAAATTTTTTTTGCCGGTAGAGCACTATTCATGCACCATTTGCCGATAGGGCACTATACATGCACATTTAGACATAAGACATGTTTAGAGGCTTATTTTGAGTATTCCATAGAATAGAAATATGCTTAGAATGTTAAAATACACCTACTATACGAATTTGAGCCTAAACGAAAACCATTTCAAAAATTAGACCAAAAGGGCATCCAGGTTATTTTTTTAAAAAAATTTCATTTAAAATAATTTTAAGAAATTTGGCTAGAACAAAATATTGAATTGAGGCGTTTCGGGACAAGTTGTAGTGTAACGGGGTCTCGGATTCATTAAGGGCAAAAGGGTCATTTTGCACCTTTGCCCCTCAACTATAAATACAGCCCCTTAGTGTATTTTTTTATATTTTGGTATGAGATTCAGAGCAGAAGTCGTGCATGGGAGAAAAGTGAAGAAAAGCCCTAGGTTCTCCAAGCTTCAAGTCACCAAAACACACTCCTAGGCCAAGATTCTTACAAGGCTTCCTTCTAGGAAGTTGTTACTCTCATCAAGACCTATATTCTCACTAATCAGTTCAGCTGCACAGTGAACACAACTCCCTCGGTTTGAGAAAAACCATTTTAGGTATGATATCTTGCTAAGTTAGGAATAGATTTAAGTTTCTTTGCCTCTCTATATGTTGTTTGAGTGATTAAGGTGTTTACTTGATGTTAGGAAATCACTTAGAAGGTAGTTGCTTTGAAAACTTAGAGTTGGTAGTTTAGGTGTTTGTGTGTTCTTTGAGTTCTTTGATGATTTGTTGCTATAATGAAGATGTATCTTGCCTATGTGTTTGGATTGTTATATTTTGGCTTATATTCATATTGATATATCTTGTGTTTTGGAAGATATGATTGTTTGATGCATTGGTGTTTTATGAAATTATGTGTTCTTTGTGAATTAGTAAGATTGTGAATATGTGGCTTAAGTATGTGTTGAAATGGATAGTTTATAGCATATGTTTATGTAAAAGAAGTTTAGGAATTTTGAAGTTATGATTTACGTTGGGTAAAATGCAAGACTTGAGGTGAACACCATGTAATGGATGAATTGTCTCATTGAAGTTGCATAATGAAATCGAGGCATTTTGGCATATTGTGATTCCTTGGAAACATGGCATAGGTTGAGCACTTGGTGCTATGCATTATGAGGGTGTAGATCCTGTAGTGAAAAACCTAAAATTGGCCATTGCATTGGTGCCCAGTATCTAACGAAAGCGATCCGTGAACGAGTATTGGTACTCAAGGTCCATCGGGAACGATCCGTAAATGAGACATAGGTGTGGCATAGAGTTGCATGTGTATGTCATGCATATTGATATTGCATAGCATTGGGGGATTGGAGGATTATAGCTTTTAAAATGTACACTTGCACATGCCACGCCTTAAATTTGTTCCTAACATTAGCATTTTGTCATACCAGCAGTTGAGTTGACCCATTCGTGGGATATCATATTACAGATGATGCTCTTGGCACTTGAGACTTGAATAATAGAGGGGACATGGACCATGGAGGATTTTTGGTCCTTGGGGCATATTTTGATGTTGTACAAGGGCATAAGCCTTAAACCATATGAAATGGTATTGTAGAAAATTTGTGTATTATAAAAGGAATAGAAAGGACCTTGTATATTGTAATGAATATGAAGTTTGTGACTTTTAAGTTCAAGTGTAGGTGTATGCAAGATGGATTGTATAATTAGCTAATGTACATTTAAATTCTATGAAATTGTGGCCACCGAGTGAGGGTGGGTTGTGACATGTTTATACATATGAAATATCATGAATATTTGGTGGGAAAAAGGTTTAGAAAACAAAGGAAGTTATGTCAAAATTTTAGTGAAATTAAGGAAAAAATTAAGTGTGCAAAACACCATTTAAATAGGTGAGAAAAGTGCTCAAAATGGAGGTTTAGAAACCTTGGGGAAATGGACAAAACTTGGATGAAAAGTGGCTTGAAAAACTTTGGAAAAAAAATTGGAAAACAGAGAAAAATGGGCTACTAGATAGAGAAATTTACTCTCTATTCGGAACAGTAAACCTGCAAAAAAATTAGATTTTAGCTCTCTGTCGCTACAGTGAAACAAGCCAAAACAGCCCTAGCTGCCCGAAGCCTCACGCCCGTGCGCCTTGCACGCGCCCCGCAGGCCATGCTGTGCCTGCTGCTGCGCGCCCCACGGCATGCGCGTGGCCTGCCTGCTACCTGCTGCTTGGCAGCCCCTATGCACCCAACTCCTTGCTCTTTTAACCTCACCTCTTGGCCACCTTTTTTTAGCCATATTTGGCCACCTTTTTGGGCCATATTTAGGCATCCTATTGGGCCATATTTGGCCAATCCTTGGGTCATTTTTAGTCACCCTTTGGGCCATGTTTGGTCATCCTATTGGGCTATATTTGACCACCATTGTAGCCATGTTTGGCCACTTACTTAGACCACTTTAGGTAGGATATTTGACCTACTCTTGCCTCATGCCTTAGGGCATTTTGGGGCTCATTTGGGGTCACTATTCCAAGGTATATTTAAAGACAATTAGGGGCTGTCACGACCCAAAATCTGCCTCGCGCGGATCCCGGATCGGACCGCCGCCCCAAGGCCCGTAGTTCTCGGGACAAGGCTCGCATCTGTAGTGGTATCGAATAGATGTGCTTCATGTGGTTGCGGAAGCGTGAAAAACTTTTTCTTTTCTTTTCTCATTTTGAAATTTGCACATCCGTCCGATACTGCCGCTATTCACAATGGTACACATGATCATACATTCAGAGCATAACTAAAAACTTAAAGGCTTCATAATTAATACATGTTTAACTATTCCACGGGACTTTATACACAATAGCGAAATACTTCCTAATACAAAATATTGCCAACTTCATAGTACATCCCAAAGAGAATTGCTAGTCCTGTGATTAGTTGCCTAGCTCTTCTTCCAAAATAGATAGGCTTATCATCATCGCCATCAAGATCAAGCTGCCATCCTTCATCTGAAAGGAGGTAGATATAAATCCGGGTAAGCTAATCTAAGCTTGTGAGTAATTCCTGCATTCGTCATGGGGTTTTCAACTAGTAGTGGTTTAGCACATGAAAGTTTATAAAATACTCACTACCAATTGCTCGTACATTTTAGAACACAGAGTTTATGCATTCTTAAAACAGATAGCTTTGAAACATTTAAAGTATTTAAGCTAGATACACATTTCTTCAAATAGAGCATATGCAATTTAAAAGCATACAAACAAGTAAAATAAAATGGGGGTAAAAACCTGCTTGCATTTCCAAAAGCGTTACTTCAAAACATATAAACATGTATAGAAAAATGGGGGTAAAACCTACTTCTATTTTCAAAAACATTTGTCATCTTTTCTCTTTAATTAGGTGGAATCTGTTTCGAACCAGACTCCCATTTTACTGCCAATACTGCCAATCATATTTTCCTGGGGGATTAGATCCTGCTACCGGGCATTTCACATGATAGGGCAATTGAGTTCCGAAGAAACCCAAAATCCTAACTATGTGACATTTACTGTTGAATCCCGAAGGATTTCAACCATCATGGGGGGTGTTTTAAACATCATTTATCTTATAAAACATTTACCACATGGCTACTTCAATAAATACTTTTCATGAATATTTAAAGCATGAAATATACATAACTTATCACATGGCTTCTTCAATAGGTATGTTTCATGAATTTTTTTAAAACATGAAATATATATAACTTATCACATGACTTCTTCAATAGATATTTTTCATGAATATTTAAAACATGAAATATATAACTTCTGCAATAAAACTTCAATATTTGGAATAATCAAATTCAGAACATTTATGAAAATTTAGTATTTTAAACCTAGACATGTTGAAACATAATTAAAAGGGAAAACCGTAATTCAAACCAATCACCCAGCATGTCATAATACAGTTTATGAAAACAGAAAACAATTTAAAACAGGAATCATATGATACTGAATTTGATATTCGAGGCTTCAAATAAATTAAACTTAAAACTTCTTCAAATTCATGGAGTTAAATCTCCACTTCAAAGGCAGGGTTACTCACCTTGGTCCTTAGGTCAGTGCTAATAATGCGCTTTCCCCACTTCTTCTGTAGTTCCTAAGAACAATTCATATATAATCTCATTAACTTCACATCACTACAATATCACCTATTGATGCTTCTTATCTTATGCTTAGATCGTATTAATCCTAACCGACTTCATAAATTTCTTATGTACTTAATTCAACTCGTACTTTTAACCTATGACACAATTTAATGTGTTAGGAATTTAATTTATTTTTAACTTTTAAAGCTATACTCTTCTGGTAGCTCCATTAACTTTAATTTAAATGTAATTACTTCACATGTTAATGCGTCATGTCTTCTCGCACCTCATTTCCTCGTACTTGCCTTAGTTTAGTACTTCGGCAATATTTCAGTTTCTAGTCATCTGACAGATGCTATTCATCAAATTTTATGTCTTTTTATTTTAGACATCTCTTTTGGTTGAATAGACTCTACCATTGAGTCCGGAACGTTAAATAAAGTCAATTTAGGCTTTCTTAGAATTTAATTTGGCTTAGGACATGTTAGGGGCAATTTGGTAATTTATACCTTAACGTGTCTAAATTTTTCGGAGTCTCGTCTCACGAAACGGTCCCCACCATTAGATTCAAAATGTTTAAAATAGTCAAAATTCACTATTTATTTATTTAATTTGGACCTTGTTTGATTCATTTATGGGGTAGGGGAATTTTGGTCATTTTGACATTTTTACGGGTCTTAAATTTTTCGGGACCTCATCTCATGTTGTGGACCTCACCAATGGACTCAAAAGGCCTGAGATAGTAAGAATACATATATAACTCATCTCATTTGGACACTGGGCATTTTTCGACTATTTAATTTAATTAATTAACTTAATTAAATTAATTGAGTCAAGTATTATGTATATATATATATATATTTAGTTTGCATAAGATGATATGATGAAATGGGTGGCACGCTGGCCAGCGTGTCACCTCCTTCCCAAAAGATACTGCCATCGAGTCCTACTAAGTGCAAACACACCTTTTATTTTTCTTGATTTTATTTAATATATAATATATATATACTTTGCCCCATTGGTGACACACGCAAGCGTGTGGCCGAGTGGAAAGTGTGGCGATTGGGCACATGGGTCAGGAGTTCGAACCCCACCGACCGTAAATTTTCCTTCTTCTCTTTAAAACTTATATGGTTTTATATATATATAAGTATCAGGCCCCCAAATGACGTCGCTCCATTTATTCGGTGGCAGCTCCGAATGCTGCCACGTGCCCGAGTCAACCCATTCAACTCGAAAGACGACGAGTCGACTCAGCGTCATCTTCCTCATCAACCCACGACTGTCGCCCTAATTACAGTTTTCCTTTCTCTTCAATTTCGTGGATTTTGGTTCAATAATTTGCTTCTGTTTTCAACCTAAAGTGTTTCTGATATCTTAAGGATCATTTTGGAATTCATTTGAGGAATTAAAAAGGTTCGATTTGCTCGTTTGAGGGTTTGATAATCAAACCTGTACATGAGTCGTAAATGCTCATTTCTGAGCCAAATTCCATGGGACTTGTTCTGTTGTGATCCCCTCTTCATAGGGTTTCAGTTTCCATTCATAAAAGTGGGTTTAACAGTGAGTTCCTGAGGGTGAGTTTTGAAACTCGTACCTGCAACTCGACCCTTGAAGGTTATTTCTAGGGCTTTTTGATCGCGATCATGCGTTTTAGGGATGCTTGTAGGGTCTTCTTGAATTCTCTATGCACCAAAAATGGTTTGGTTTTCATCAGATCATACCTGCTTCAAGCAAGGTCTTCAATGGAGGTTTGGTGTACGGCTGGCATTTTTTATGTGTCTTAGAGTCCATTACTCACTTGTAGTTCATGTCTATTCATTTTAAACATCATATATGCGAAATCAAAAGCTAAAACAGATTCATACGCAGGTAAATTCTAAAGAGAGGAAAATGATAGTTTTATGTGTTCTCACCTTTTTGGTTTGAGATTGTTGACGCTCTTCACTTCTGCTTTTTTCTCCTTCTCTCAGAAACTCTCTCTCCCTCTCAGTCTTTAGATTTTCGTGTGGCATGTGTGTTTACAGTAGGTATATTTGTATATGGGTGTATGGATGATTTTTTTTTCCAAAAATCTGATTTGCCCCAACAACTTGGTTAACTTATGGTAGTATCCATGCTCAGGTTTTTACTATTTCGGGGCAGGCCATGATGGGCGGGTGTGTGTGTGTTTTTTTTTTGTTTGCCTTGCATGTATATATATATATATGTATATATATATATGTAATTTACACTCTTACACACTTGGACACATACACACACCTCTCACCGACACACACACACCTTTATTACACCTTGGACAATAGTATGCTTCCATATAATACACATATGTATCTTCATGTATATATATATATATACAAGGTAATTTAAAATTATTTACATAGCACATACATTAATATTTAATTATTCATACATGCTCTAATTAATTTCTTACATTAAAATAATTAATTACTTTAAAAATTAATCATTCTAGTAAGTGTATAATATTTACACTAATCCTTCGTAACCTCGAAATGTGTGCCCAAATCTTGTACTCGTATTGATGACCGGCGGTTGCCGTGAAAATATAATTATCACGGAACTGACATGTTGGTGACTGCAACGAAAGTGATGTACAGTCGTCCTGAGTTTTCAGGACTATTACTAAAAATTCGAGCGTCGGGGTTGAAACCGACCTTGTTACTTAAGGCGTCGAATACTAATTTATAACCCACGACTCGATGATCCCATATTCAGGTCGGGGTGTTACAGGGGCCATCTTGGAGGCTACACTTGGACATGACCTAGAGTAGTTTTAGCCATTGGTTGAGGTGATTTGTGACTACCATTGGTAACCCACCTTGGGGTAAGCCTTGTGTTTGATTGTTCATTTTTATTTTGGGGAAAACTTGAGAAAATAAAGAGGGGGATTCAACTAAATCTATTTAATTATCATTTATTAATTTCTTTTTAATTTTATTTCACTCACTCCCCGGGTTGTGGAAATTCGGGGTGTGACACGGAATGTGTGTGTGCTTATTTTAAGATTAAGTAGGAACTTCGTGTGTATGCAATTTGATTGGATAGACATTGGGTCTTGGATTTTAACTCCTAAAACTTGAATTAGTAATGAATAAATTTTTGAATAATTGATTGAAAGAAACAAAAATAAATATAGATGTGCATAAGCATGAATCATTTCGGATTTGTTCATAAAGTTCCAATTTGAGGTTATGTTTCGATAAATAATAAATATTTTTGTAAAGTTACGAAAGTACCCATATGGGTTTAAAAGACATCCAAATGACTTAGAAACAATATGATAGGGCCTCCTTAGGGTTTTTGAAGCCTAGGAACACATTTTTTATATTAGTTTGGGCAGACGAGTGCCCAATGTATACACCAATATGTAATTAGTCGTAAAGAAATTTAAGACTTGATAAGAAACCTCAGTGTTAAGGGACAGGGTGTTTCCGGGAGTGAAACTGTGAGTGTGTAAGGTGTTCGATATGCATTATGAAAGACACATGTAGTGTCTCCTTGCAGTTGGATGATGACTATGACTAGGGTGGTGTTCTAATTAGTTGTCATGACTTACTCATCCTTTGATGCATGTGATATAACTGTCATTGTTATTCATGTGTTTTATCATTGATGGATTTCTTGTGATTCTGTTATCATTGCTATTTTGAGGTTTGGCCTTTGTTGGCTATTGTCATATAATTATTAATATCATACTGGTGATTTAATGCTATTTATTTTTCCTGTCATGGATACAAATATGGACACTGTTGTTATATAATTCTTGTGGATGAAAAATTTTGTATGGTATTTGTTGGCAATCGTTATGGACTCTGATGTTTACTGTTATTCATACTGTTGAGCATACATGAGTGGTTATAAGGACGAATGATGTGGATAATGACTGAATTAGTGTGTTGTGGATTGTATTTGGTGTGTACTTGTATTATGTGGGGATCACACTTTGTTGATTTATCTTACTGATGACTCGTGTTAGTTGTATTACTATCGGATGATGTTGTTCTTATACTTTTGACTGGATTGTGTGGAGATTACACCTCATTGATATTTTATACTACTATTGGATATATTGTTCTTGTGGCTTTGAACCGAAAATGAGAGTGCATGTAGAGACTTGAAAAAAAAAATTAATAATAATAATAATAAAAAATGAATGAATAGAAAAGGTTTTGTATAGGACCCGAATGAGACCCAATATTGGTAAATAAATAATTAAATTGAGCCCTGACTTTATAGCAAATTTACTGGCATGTTATAATATTTTTTGGAACAAAATATTTATAAAATGTTTAATATGGGAAGGTAGAAAAATATATTAAAGACTCAAAAGATATATATATATATATATATATATCAATATATCAATATGTATAATTGGGAATTTTCCATGTGTGTGTGGGTGTTAAATTAATCAGGAAAAAGAAAAAGAAGGAAAGAAAAGAATGGCAGCCGTTTGTGGTGTGTGTATATCTTACATAATATTATAAAATCTATATGTATATCTGCCATAAAGTGAGGCGGTGGAGAAACGTGTGGCCAAAGAAAATAAAAATGAAGAGATAGGAATGTGAGGGAGGAGAAACCGAGAAGATGGAGATAGAAAAACAAGGGCGGGCAGGTTACGTACAAGCAAGGAGAAAATGAGAGAAAAAGAGAAAGGGGGAGAGAGAGAAGAGGGAGAGAAATTTTGAAACTCTGATTCTCTTCAGACCACGCTGCCCAGGGGATCAGATGGGATCAATCATTGGAGGGGTGATTGAGGAGTTTGATTCGCATATGGGGTTACTGGTGTTACAAACTGGTTAGAAGGGCTACAGTTGGGAAATGCAGACCGGGGTTCGAGTTGGGTGTGTGGCAGCTACTGGAGTTGCGATAGGAGGCGATGATGATGCTGCAGCAGGAATATATGTATATATATGTGTGTGTGTGTAGCGGTGGAAGGAGGAACGGAAATAGGGAGGAGACTTGATGCGGCTATAGTTGTGGTGCAAAGAAGCTCAAATCTAGGATGGTCATGGCATTTTCTGAAATGGGAACAGATGAGAGATTTGGGTTTTGATGATTTGTTTAAATTGGGGAGAAGGAGAGTGATGCTACAGCAGAACAGTATGTATATATATATATATGTATATATATGTGTGTGTGTGTGTGTGTGTGTGTGTGTGTGTGTGCTGTTCAAGTAGGCACAGTGCAGCAGAGATATTTATAGATAAATACATGTGTGTGGGTAACGTTATAGCAGCAGAAAAAGAAGGAATGAAGGGAGAGTAGCCGACTGAGAGATAGAAAAGAAATTGGGGCAGATCTGGGGAAGAATTGATAGAGGCAATGGCAGTAGGTGAGATGGTGTTGAGTTGGGGGAATCACGTTGGGTCTGGGTGTGTGATCTAATTGCTACGTCAACGTCTCTAAAATTCAGAATGGGTTTTTGGTTGGAAGCAGTTCGCTGCAAGGAGAATTAGTAGTCCATGGCTGCGGCTACTACAGGGAGTGGGGGTTCAGTTGGTAATGCTGATTGAAGGAGCACGAAGCAGCAGTACTCCAGCAATGGGAATGTGACAGCGTAGGGGCTGATGTTGGGCAGCCTTGAAGTTGAGATTAGCAGGAGCGGCAGAACTGCTGTCCGACCATCGAGCAATAGATTTAGGTATATATGTATATATGTGTAGTGGCAGGTGGTAAGTATAGATCTGTATTTATATATATATATATATATATTTGTTTGTGTTTGTGTTTGTGTAGTATGTTAGTGAAAGAGGATTCTGTCGTGAGGATTTAGTAAAGTTGTGATTGTGGCAATGACTTTGAGTTGGTCTTGGAGAACAGGGGCTGATGTTGATGTTACAGGGGTACGGCATATATATATTTATATGTGTGGATGTCGGTTGGATTGGCTTAGATTGGATTGAGGCGTGATGTGATGATTGAACTTGTGGGTGTTCTGATGACATTGTAAGGGAGATTACAACAGTTTGGATTGAGGCATGGTCTCATAGGCGTGATTTGGATGTGTGAAGTTGTTGTTGTTTGAATTTTATGTATGTTTAAAATGAGCAACTCAAATTGGAAGTGAGGACTCTGCAACAGAGAACTAGACAGTATTCTGATGAGAGGAAGGGAAAGTTCTTCAATATCTAATGGATGGGATGATAAGATGGATGGGATGATAAAAGGATAGAATTTGTTAGGATCATCATCTGCTTGAGGGAAAAAGGTTGAAGAAGCTGATGAAACTGGATTTAAAATGGTTGGCCGACTCGATCAACCTGCCGGTATGTTTTCTTCAACTTCTGAACCGTGGACTAAAGATTAACCTCAAACTCTCTAAACAGCTACAGTGGGAGGACTGAGTCATTCATCAGTTGATTGGACTACTTAGGGGATATAGCTTCTTATTGATGTGCATATTGATTGAATGATTCTTGTGCTTATCTGCTGATAGAAGATCACATAGGAGTTATTGTTTTGAGACACTTTGAGTTGATTGTTTATATGCTTCCGTGTTCTTTATGATTATTTGGGAGTTATGATTTACTTCTTGAATTGTCATCATATGGGATTTATGTTTTAGAAGGATTGTTGATATTGTGACATGTGGATTTGCGTAAGTGTTGAGATTGATCGAGTATGACATGTAGATTTGTGGATGAAACCTTGTGATTTAAATTCTATTTGTTGATCTTAATTGTGATGCATTATTTAAAGCATGTTGCATATGTTTATGAAAGTGATGTTTCATTTGAACTGTACTATTGCATGATGAAATCATGGTATATTGGCATAGTGTGATTCCTTGAAAGCATAGTGTGGGTTAGCACGAGGTGCTGTGCATTATGAGGGCGTAGGTCCTGTGGTGAAAAACTCAAATTCTGGCCAACATCAGTACCTACGGGCTGACGGGGGCGGACTGTGAAGTGGGACATGGGTGACATAGAGTTGCATGTGTGCGTCACGCATATTGACATCACATTGTAGAAATTCATGAATGTGATATTGATTTTGTATGGCTGCATTATATAAATTGCCATCACATCATATGAATGATTAGGGAGGCATGTAGACATACATGTACACTTGCACATGCCATGTCTTAATTTTGTTCCTTGCATTAGTATTGTACCATACCAGCAGTTGAGCTGACCCATTCGTGGGAACCATATTTCAGATGACACTCCCGACACCTGATGTAATAACCCGAAATTTTTTTTTTTTTTATATATAAAATTTTCGTGGTTATTTATTTTATTATTAGAGTTATTATTATTATTATTATTATTATTATTATTATTATTATTATTATTATTATTATTATATGAATGTAATGTGTGTATTGTATGTGTATAATTATGTGTGTATGCTACATGTGTGTAATATCCCGACCCGGGATACCGGGTCATATGGCACGCATTACGAAGCAACGAAAATTATGTAGAAATTTTACACTAAAAAGGATTAATTAATTAAATAATTAATTAATTTATTATATGAGAATAAAATTTATTATTAAAATTAATTTTACATGAACACACATATACACACATTATGTGTATTGTGTGTGTATGCTATCAAGTGTATATAGACATGTATAAGTGTACAAGTGGGTATATATATTATGTATATATATACCTAGATACATTGTATAAAGTGTAAAGTATAAAATATAAATAAACTATTATATATATATATGTATAAGATGGGAAGAGAATGCAATATATACGTGTAAGGTATGAACAGTGCACAAGGTGTGTGTGTGTGTCGATTGAGGTGTGTGTGTGTGTCTCCATGTGTTGGTGTGTGTGTGATATATATATATATATATATAATATACAATATACAAAATATCAAGGATCCATTTAATGTAAGTTGCCAAAATGAAAAAGCAGAATTAATGAAGTGTAAGATGGGTTGATAAGGTCAAGAATAAAGGCTAAGAAATCAAAAAGAGAGAGAGAGAAAATGAGGAGAGAGAGAGGTCGGTTCTTCCTTTATAAGACAAACCAAAAGCATGCAAATCATGCTTGTATCTCGTGAAAGGAATCCAAGAGGGAGAAACTGAGAAGCTAAGGAATGATTTAAAGCAAGAAAAAGGAAGGAAACCGAGGGAAAGAAGGTGAGAAAACTCAAATTTTCATTTTTCTCTCTCTAGAATATTACATTATTGAGAACTGTTTTAGAGTTATTCTTTTAAGCATGATGTTTAATATATATTTAGAAGTGTTTTAAACATGAAAGGAAGCCTTGAAAACACCTAAAACCATAAGACCCAGAAAAAATCTCCATTGAAGACCATGATTATAGCAGGTCTGAATTGACTGTTGCTAAACTCAATTCGGCCCATTAAGGTTTCAAGTAGACCTCACAAGCGTCCCAAAAATGCTTAGCCACGACCAAAAATCATAAGAAATGGCCCCATAAGGATGAGTTACAGGTTTCGGTTTTTAAAACCAACCTTCTAATCTCGCGTCAAAAGTGACATTTGAGAATGGGGAATGAAACCCCTTTAACTAAGGAACAAAACAAGCCAAATTCCATGAAAAACCATCAAGAAATAAGGGTTAACCATGGAGTTGCAGTTCGGATTATCACCTCTTAAACCGAACCAACGAGTTCACTTTGAACTCCCAAATTAATGCCAAGTTGGTCGTTTGTACATTAGGAATATTTTGCAATCAAAACAGTAAGGATCCATGGATCCAAACTGCACGAAATAGGAAGGAAAGATAATCGGGAATTAGGGTTACAGGGAGGTCTCGTGGGGAAGAAGAAGACGGGTCAACTCGGCCTTTAAATGTGGCTGAGTCGACTCGGACAGGTGGCAGCCTCTGGGCTTGCCACCGAAAAAATGGAACGACGGCGTTTTGCATTTGGTTAATTTAAATGGACGCTAGGGCTGATGTCATGATGACGTCAGCCACATGTAAATAAACCGGATAGACCGGTTGGTTTATGACTGGACCAGACCGGTTCACTTAATCCCTAACCAAACCCTTTGGTTTTCAAGTTTATTTAAAAATAAATAAACCAAACCTATTCCTTATTACGAATTGACCCCAGAGTTCTGAGAAACTCTACTATGGCCCAACGGAGGGAAATATTATGCAATAAAGCCCCTGAAAAATAATTAAATAATTAATTTAATTAATTAATAAATAAAGTAAAATTACTATTTTGCCCTTGGGTCATAAATAGGGCAAATGAAGTCCAAATTAAACATATGAATAGTGTATCCTTACTATTTCGGATGTTCTGAGACTAATGGTAGGGTCCGTTTTACGAGACGGGGCCCAAAAAATAAAAACACGTAAGGGGTAAATGACCAAAATACCCCTTGACCAAAATTAACAAGTTATTAGTGTATTTTTACTATCTTGGACCTTCTGAATCCAATGGTGAGGTCCACAACATGAAATGGGGTCCCGAAAAATAAGACACGTAAAGGGGTAAAATGACCAAAATACCCCTGGTACCCCTAAAGGCCAAAATGAAATCAGAGAAGGTCTAAATTAACTTTCTTTGACATCCCGGACTCAAAAATGGAGTCCAAATTACGAAACGAAGTACAGAAAAATATGACACGTAAAATGATAAAATGACCATTTTGCCCTTTTACATATAACAGTCCGAATTAAATGTTAGGAAAGCCTAAACCGACTTTCTTGGACACTCCGGACTCAATGGTAGAGTCTATTCGACCAAAAGAAATGTCTAAAATAAAAAGACATAAAATTTGATGAATAGCATCTGTTAGATGACTATGAACTGAAATATTGCCAAAGAACTAAACTGAGGCAAGTACGAGAAATGAAATACGAAAAGACATGACACGTAAACATGTCAAATAAATAACTTTAAATTAAAGTTAATGGAACTCCCAGAAGAGTATAAATTGAAATAAATTCAATTTGTGTCATAGGTTAAGAATACGAGTTATGTTAAGTACATATGAATTTATAAAATCATTGTAGGATCTAATACGATTTAAGCATAAGTTAAGGAATATCGAGATGATATTACAATGACTGTGAAGTTGATGAGATATTTATGAATTGTTCTTAGGAACTACAAGGAAAGTGGGAAAGCGCATTATTAGCACTAACCCTAAAGAACTAAGGTGAGTAACCCTGTGTTTGAATTGGAGATTTAACTCCATGGATTTGAAAACATTTTACATTCAAAGATACGAAGTATTTGAAGTTTCAAATTCAGTATTTACATGATGCAGTTTTAAATTGTTCTATTTTATAACCCCATTGTGACATGCTTAGTGATTGGTTTCTGCAACAGTTTTTCCTTCAAATACTTTTCAGCATGTCTAGTTAAAATGCAATTATTGTTAAATATTCTGAATTTGCTTATTTCAAGTATACGAATGTTTATTATGAATTTATGAAAAGTATCTATGAGACAAGTCACATGATAAATGTTTTATAAGATAACGGTGCATAAGCACACAGGCAGTATTTTGGGTTTCTTCGGATCCCATTGACCTGTCAAAAACCACATAGTCAGTATTTTGGGTTCTTATTGTAACTCATTGACCTGTCATGTGAAATGTCCGGTAGCAGGATCTAATCCCCCAGGCAAATGAGATATCTCCATTTATAAGTAAGATGAGAGTCCGGTTCGAAACGGATTCCACTAATGGAAGTGATAAGATGACAAATGATTTGAAAATGTAAGCAGGTTTTTACTCTCATTTTCAATATGCATATGTGTTGAGTTTTACATACTCTATTTAAGAAATACATGATATGTTATATGTTTAAAAGTTCATATGTATAAGTTTAGCTTGAATACTTTAAATGTTTCAAAGCTACATGTTTTAAGGAATGCATATATTTTGTATTCAAAGTATACGAACAATTGGCGGTGACTATTTTACAAACTCTTATGTACTAAACCACTGCTAATTGAAAACCCCATGACGAATACTGGAATTGCTCACAAGCTTAGATTAGCTTACCCGGACTTTGTTCGGACCCCCCTTTCAGGTAATTAGCAGCAGTCTTGACTTGAGGACGTTGATGATGAGTCTAGCTGATTTTGGGAAGATATGTTCAAGTAGTTTCTCTTGAGAAACCTATGAACTCTATTAGTACATTTTGTATTAGTAGACAATGAAAGAATATGTATTAAGCCCTCAGGGAAACTGAACATGTATTGTATTAATGTTATAAGCCTTTAAGTTTTCGTTATACTCTGAATATGTAACCATGTATGCTATGTATGGAGTAGCAGTATCGGATGGATGTGCATAATTTAAAAATGAGAAAAGAAAAGAAAAAGTTTTTCACGCTTCCGCACAACGTATGTTGCACATCTATTTGATACCGCTGCAGATGCGAGCCTTGTCTCGGGGCCTTCGGGTCTTGGGGCAGCGGTTGCGATCCGGTAATCCGCAGAGGGTGGGTTTCGGGTCGTGACAATGTGCATGTATATATATATATTATATACATATTTAAAAAGCTGATTTGGAGAATATATATATATATATTTATGTATATATATATATATACATAAATATATATATAACAGTGCACAGTGCACTGTGTGTGTACCCGGTTGTGTGTGTGTGTGAGTTTGAGTGTAACACACTCAAACAAGTGTGGGGGGGCATGGAGTGTGTAAGAGGGGTGGTTGAAGGTGTGTGGTGAGGTTTGTGCATATGTGTGTGGTGAGGGCTGAGAGAGGGGCAGACCTGTCGTGTGAATTAGAGAAGAAAGAGAGAGAGAGAAATATAGAGAGAGAAAGTGAAGAGAAAAAGGGAGAAGTGTGTGCTGGTAGAAGGGAAAACAGAGGGAGAAGCTTCAAGGTGAGGAGCATACTGATGCCCAGTAGTTGTGTAATAACCCGAAAATTTTTTTTTTATATATGAGAATTTTTCTTGGTTATTAAATTTTTTATTATTATTATTTTTATTAAATTCTTGAGGCATGGATTATATAATAATGCATGGTGTATGTGTAGAGATCCAAAAAATGAGGGTAAATTTTTCATTTTTGAGGTAGAACACTTTGCATGCATAGTTTATCACTTTTGTCAGTTTTATCGGTAAAGTACCTTTTTACACTGTTTTCACCGAACGACCTATTTAGAGACATATTTAGAGTGTGTCATAGAAGAGTAAAGTGCTTAGAATAATGTGAAGTATCCGCTGTACCAAAATTAACCGAAACGGAAATGGTTTTCAGAATTGGACAAAAAGGGTATTCGGGTGACCCGGGTGGAACGGGTCTAAGCCGACCTCAAATGAAAATGTTTCCTTCTAATAATTTTCATTTAAAATAATTTTATGAACATTGGTTAAAACAGAATTTCAATTTGAAGCGTTTAGGAATGAGCTGTAGAGTAACGGGGTTACGGCCTCATTAAGGGCAAAATGGTCATTTGCCCTTGCCCCTTTGATTCCCCACTATACATAAAGCTCATCTAGTCTATCCTTATCACAAATACATTCAGATATTTCAGGGAGCTCGTCCGTATAGAGAGAGGGAGAGAAAAGCCCTAAAATTCCACATTTTCAAGCTGCCGGAACACACATTTCAAGCGGGAATTTGGCCGAACTTCCTTCTGAGAAAGTGTTCAGCTCAACGAGTACTATAGACTCACCGAACAGTTTAGACATCCAGAAAGTACAGCCTTCTCAGTTTAAGAAAAACTGATTTTAGGTATGATGTAGTACTAATCTAGAAATAGATTTAAGTTCCCTTGTGTTTTTAATTAAGTTTGAACTGCTGTAAGTGTATAATTAAGGTTAAGAAAGCATCTAGGTGATAGCCTCTTTGAAAAGTTTAGAGTTGGTAGTTTAGGCATATATGTGTTTTTGGATGTTTTTGAGTGATTTGTTGCCTTGATTGGTGTTTAATTCATTGATAGAGTTGTATTATTATATTGTGAGCCTATGTACATGTTGACACACCTTGTGACATGTGACATGTGATAGATTATTTAATTGAACCCATAGGGCTTTATCCATTTAATCATTTGAGCCAACTTTAAATTGAATTTATCTTGTTTCAATTTGAAAACTGGCCAACCTTATGAAACTATGTGATAGTTCTTTGAATTTCTGTATATCTTTTTAATCATGGATTCAGTGATAGAAAATCTATGTAATAAACATTTAATGGTGAATGTTGACTATAGGTTCCTTGAGCTAAAGGCTTTTGAAAATTTATAGTTTGTGAGTACTTGTCAGTGTAAATTAAATAATTTAATTAATTAAATTAAATGTGCTAAAATAACTCGATGTCCGAATGGGACAAGTCATTAATATATTTTGAGATGGATTTTCATACTTTGATATTGATATTGTAGGCTACTAGTAGGCTCCGATGAGTTAGAATAACCTTGGGGGAATAATAGGTTATTAAATTGCATTGTGGTACGGGTGATATGTGAATGATGCCATTGTGATAAATCATTAGGTGATTTCATGGCTGGATTTGAGATTTGTTAGATGGTCAGTAAGTGGGTGAAAGACTTTGAAGTGTCCTTAAAAATCATTGAGGAATTTTATTTATTTTTTTTATTGTGTTGAGTTATTGAGATGTGAATTGTGAATGTTAGGAACTCTGAAGGGGAAGGAAAAGGCGACTTGACTTCCTAGACCGACATAGTAGGAGGATTGAGTTGTTCACTGATTAGTTGGACTGCATAGTGGACACAGTTTACTAGGGTTGTGACCAACCCTATCAGGTATGATATTTTGCTAAGTAAGGAATAGGAGTAAGTTTAGGAATGATTTGCATGTTGATTGATTTGTACATGTGTTGATTTGATGATCAGGAAATCACGTAGGATATACTTGCTTGAAGAATCTAGAATTGATAACTTATGCACTCTGATATGTGCTTTGAATTATTTGATGATTTGTCGCTATAGTGAAGATGGATCTTACCTCTGAGTTTGAATTATTATGTTTTGGCTTTTATTTGTGTTGATATATCATGTGTTTTGGAAGGTGCGATAATTTGATGTATTGGTGCATTATGGAGTTATGTATTCTTTGTGACTTAATGAGATTGTGAATCTTTGAATAGAGCATGTGTTTAATTTGACTGCGCATGGCATACAGGCTTGTGGAAAAAGTTTTGAGATGTGAATGATATGGTTACTTTAAATATGCTGCATTATTTAAAGCATACTGCACGGGTTGGCAAGAAATGTTCTGTTGAGATTGTGGCATTGCATGGTGGAACCATGGCATTTGGCATAGTGTAATTCATTGATGACAGTGTGGGTTGAGCACGAGGTGCTGTGCATTATGAGGGTGTAGATCCTGTGGTGAAAAACCCAAAATTGGCCATTGCATTGGTGCCTGCGACCCAACGGGAGCGATCCGTGAACAGGTGTTGGTTACTCGGGTACCCATCGGGAGCGATCCGTAAACCGAGACATGACATGCATGGTGTTGACATGACATGCATAGAGTGTACATGGATGTGACATAGAGTTGTGTGAGTGTTTCATTTGCATTGTCATGTGGCATAGAGTTGTGTGAGTGTTTCATATGCATTGTCATGTGGCATAGAGTTGTGTGGGTGGTTCATGTGCATTGTCATTACATTGCATGGACAATTGGATGGCATATGGATTCATTACCATTATGTGATATGCATGATTTGGAAAGCATGCGGATTATTGTCGTTATATTGCATAGATGATGTGGAAGGCATGTGGATTGTTATTATTGCCATGCATAGATGATTTAGAAGGCATATAGAGATAAATGTACACTTGCACATGCCACGCCTTATATTTTGTTCCTTGCATTAGCATTGTATCATACCAGCAGTTGAGCTGACCCATTCGTGGGCAACATTTTTCAGATGACACTCCAGGCACCTGAGACTTGAGGAAGTCTCACAGAGTGGAGGAGACCCGAACTTAGAAGGATATTTGGCCCGTGAGGCATGTATTATGATGTACGGGCTTAAGCCCAAAGACATGTATATATATATATTGACCGAAGTGAACGTATGTACGCGTGTATCTATTTAATTGTCTTCGGTTGTATAAGTAAGCGATGTATATTTAACTTTGATAAAGTTGTGGCCATCGAGTGAGGATGGATTGTGATGTGTTTGTATATATATGATGTATTGTGATTATCAGGGGGGAAAAAGGCTCGAAAAACAAAGGAGGTTCTGCCAAAATTTTTTTAAAACGAGAATGTATGTAGGCTTGTATCTAAATCAGTTAACTTGGTATTTATTTATTTATTCGTCTATTTCTTTTCTTCTTTTGTTTCGTTCAGTCGCGTCCCCGGGTTCGGTCGGGAATTCGGGGCGTGACAGTATGCATATGTAACATGTATATGTGTGTGAGGTATTATGAATATATGTGTGTGTAGATGTATGTATTGCATGTGTGTATGGATGTGTATGTGTATATATATATATATATATGTATGGCAGTGTGTGTGTATGCCACAGACCTGGTGGGTGAGTGTGTGTAGTGTCGGTGGGGTTGTGTGTGTCTAGTGTGTGTGATGTGTGATATGTATATACATAGGTAAGTAGGGCAGCTTTGTATTAAATGCAAAGCTGCATGGGGGGAAGAAAGCAGGTGGCTGATGCAGAGAGAAAAAAGTCAAGGAAAGGGGCTGTGAAGGGGGAGTAACCGAGAGAGAGAAGTGGAGGTGTGAGTGATATAGTTTGGTCTCGGTTGGGAGAAGAGAAGGAAAGAAAAAGCAGGAAGCGAGAGAGAGGACTGTGGGAACGGAAAGGAAGCTAGAGAGGTGACCAAGAGAAGGAAGGAAGAGGGGAAGAGCTACAACAAGGAGAAACCCGAAAATAGGTATGCCCAGGTCTAGCTTCTGTTTTATTTTTTTTCTAGCATGATGGTCGATTTAAATCGTAGGGCCTTATAGGGTTTGAAAAATGGAGTCTAACACAACAAGAATCAATCAAAATGGTTAAGGGGAGAGGGAGAAATGAGGAGTTGCAGGTCACGGTTGGGGGAAATGGGTTTTGATATTTTATGTGTTGAACTTGACTAAAATGGTGGGAAACAAACCCTGTTAGGTGCAGAAACTCATTAGAGATAAATAGAGGCCGAAACAGTTAAGGACCAAGCTCGAAATCATGAAAACATGGTTGGCCGGAGCTACGGTTTGGGGCTATTTCATGAAAATCAAAAGGGCCAAATCAAAAACTAACTTTAGAAAAGGAATCTGGGGAAAAAATGGAAGAAAATGACATTTTGGAAACACTGAAAATCCACCGGAAAACAGTCGCCGGCGCCGGAACCCTACCGGAGGCTCACCAGAAAAATGGGGAAGAAGGGCACTGTGCGGGCCGGGTTTCGGGTCCGGTTCGGGCGGGGCTGAGCTGCCCCTGCCACGTGTCGCGCTGATGTTTTAAATTAAAAACCCAATTGGGCCTGTTTGGTTACGGATTTAAGGAATTGGAAAATTTAATTGGAACAGGAATAGGGATATCCTATCCCTGTTCTGGACTAAACCCCGTTTGGCTATCCGAATTAAGAATAGGAAGAATTAAAAATTACGAATTTAACCCTGAACTTTTGGAAATTAAATTTGAACCCCAGAACTTTGACTAATCATGTTTTGACCCCTCCAGAATAAAATATTAATAAATATTAATTAAATTAATTAATTAATTAAATTAATTAATTAATTAATTATTAAATTAATTAAATTATTTAAATATTCAGAAATAACCCGGAGTCCAAATGGGACAAGTCATTAGTGTATTTTGACTATCTCGACCATTCTGAGGCCAATGGTGAGATCCGTTTTACGAGACAGAGTCCCAAAAAATAAAAGACCCATAGTAACCTTTAAAATTACCAAAATGCCCCTGAATTGAAACACAGTCGAACGAACTCCAAATGTAGTAAACAAATAGTGAAACTTTATTATCTCGAGCATTCTGGACTCAACTGTGGAGTCTGATTTGTGAAAAGAGGTCTCAAAATGTGAGGACCCGTGAAAAGTGCAAAATGACTGTTTCGCCCTTTTGAACCCAGATGTCCGAATTGAGTTCTACAAAAACCTAAACTTATTTTTTTCGACGTCCCAGACTCAATAGTAGAGTCTAAATTAGCAAAATAGAAACTTATAAAATAAAGACATAAAATTTGATGAATAGCATAATTCAAGTGACAATTGAACTGAGTCTCATGTTATGATTTTAGGGACACGGAAAGGCAAAGAAAAGGTGAACTGACCTTCGGTGTTCTTACGATGATTTCACTTTATTACGAGTACATCTTCCTGAGTTGAGGTCGATTATCAGGTACGATATATTGTGCTAAGTAAGAAATAGAACTGAGATTAGGGATACTTGTTCTGCTGCTTTGATTGTTCACATGTTTACTTGAATGTTCACCTGCTTATGTGCTTCCTGCTGTCTTGCTAAACTTGGATGATGATTACGTGTATATTGCATGTGTTAGCGTAGTGTGAGAATTATATGTTTTGAGAACTGTTGACATTATGAAATATGTGATTAAAAGCATGCTTTATGTATGAATGAGATGCATCATTGAGATTATATCATGATATGATGAAATCAGAGCATATTGGCATAGTGTGATTCCTTGGACATGGCGTGAGTTAAGCACTTGGTGCTTTGCATTATAAGGGTGCAGATCCTGTAGTGAAAAACCCAAAATCGGCCATTAGGTACTTGAGAGCCTGATGGATTCTGGACTGTGAAGCGAGACATAGTCGGCGGTACTCATGCTAGCGGGGAAGGGCCGTATCATGAGACATGGGTGGCATAGAGTTGCATGGGTGTGTCACGCATACTGATCATATACTGTATGCTGTTCATATACTGCCATCATAATATCGAATGCCATATAGAAATAACTGTACACTCGCACATCCCACGACCTTAGTTTTGTTTCTTGCATTAGCATTATATTGTACCAGCATGTTGAGCTGACCCCTTTAGTGGGGCAAACATTTCAGATGATGTCCCAGCTGTACGAGACGTGGAGATGATCTGATTAGGGACTATGTTAGGCCCAAGGGGCGCTTTTGATATTGTATAAGGGCATAAGCCCGAGATTGTATTTTATTTTGTATGTTGTGAACAAATGGACTAGACCATGTGTATGTATCAGAATAGTGTACGGAATGTATGTAATTATACTTAATCGTCCTTATTTCTTTATTATTTTTATTTTCTTTTGTCTCGTTACTCGCGCCTCGGGTTCGCTGGAATTCGGGGCGTGACAAGTTGAACCAAGAGAAGGAGAGAGAAACAAAGGTAAACAGCTAAAAACCATTACTTTCTCTCTCTAGAAAATATCACTTATGCATGATCTGTTTTATGATATAATGTTTAGGTTTAATTCGTGAGTCTTGTAGCATATGAGAAGTGGAATGTTTTGCAAAAAGAACCAATTAAAATGGGGGGAAAAATAAGGGAGAAAAGGGAGGTCATAGGTCATGGCCATGGGGGATTGGGTTGACATTTTATGTACAAAACCTTGCTTGGTTGTTGGGAAAATAGTCCCCTTGAGTGCAGAAACACATTAGGATAAGAATATGGGTTAAACCCAGACCAAACTGTCACAAAAATGAAGGGGAAAGAGTCGGCCAGAAGTTTGACCGAGGGGTTGACCCTCTATTTCGTGAAGATCTGGTGACTTGAACCCAAAACAAAGCCTAGATATGGAAACTTGGGAAGAAAAAGAAGAGGATAGCATTTTGAAACCTTGAAAATCTCGCCGGAGACCAGTCGCCGGCGCCGGAGAAGGCGCCAGAACCCTACTGGTGTGTCGTCGGAAAGTCGGGGAAGAAAGGGCTGCTCGGGTCGGATTTCAGGTCCGGGTCGGGCAGGGTTGAACCACCCCTGCCACGTGTCGCTCTCACGCTTTAAATTAAAAGAGGCTGGGGGGCTGTTTGGCTACGAAGTTAAGAAATTAGAAATTGGAATTAAATGGGAACAGGGATATCTTATCCCTGTTTTGGATTAGCCACTGTTTGGCTATCCAAATTGAGAATAAGGGTTTTACAAATTACGAAATTGCCCCTGAACTTTCTAAAAATTACAATTCTACCCTGTACTTTTTAAAATTCTGATTTGACCCCTCAGATTTCAAAAATTACACTTTAACCCTAAACTTTTAAGTAATTACACTTTAACCCACCAGAATTAAATATTAATAAAATAATAATCAAATTAATTAATTAATTAATTAATTTAATTATTTAAATATTCTAAAATAACCCAGAGTCCAAATGGGACAAGTCATTAGTGTATTTTGACTATCTCAGCCATTCTGAGGCCAATGGTGAGCTCCGTTTTATGAGACGGGGTCCCAAAAAATAAAAAAACCCGTAGTAACCTTTAAAATTACCAAAATGCCCCTGAATTGAAACACAGACAACGAACTCCGAATTAAGTAAACAAATAGTGAAACTTTATAATCTCGAGCATTCCAGACTCAACCGTGGAGTCCGATTTGTGAAAAGAGGTCACAAAATGTAAGGACCCGTGAAAAGTGCAAAATGACTGTTTTGCCCTTTTGAACCCAGATGTCCGAATTGAGTTCTACGAAAACTTAAACTTATTTTCTTCGACGTCCTAGACTCAATGGCAGAGTTTAATTTAGCATAATAGAAACCTATGAATTAAAGACATAAAATTTGATGAATAGCATAAATTCGAATGACAATAGACTGAGTTGTAATTTATGCTTTTAGGGACACTGACAGGACAGGAGAGGGCGATCTGACCTCCTGCATTTTCATTGACCAGTTCAGTTACGTATCGTGCACGATCTTCTAGGGTTGAGACCAACCCGTCAGGTATGGTGTTTTGCTAATGTTAGAAATGAAGTTAAGTTAGGAATGTTCTGGAATGACTTATGTGTTTATGTGGAATGTGTTTACTTGATGATTTGGAGTTGGTTGTTCACATGCTTACATGTTACTTGTACTTTATGAAAATTTAGTGAATGATGAATGTGAATCATGGCATGTGTTTAAGTTGATTATATGAGATATGCTTGCATGTGGAATCAGCTGGTGATTTATGTATCAATGTCTCGAGCATGCTATATTGTGGAAACCATGTTTCATTGAGATTCCATTGGCATATGATGAATCCTTTGAGAACATGGCGTGGGTTGAGCACGTGGTGCTATGCATTATGAAGGTGTAGATCTTGTGGTGAAAAACCTAAAATTGGCCATTGCATTAGTACTCCGTGCCATCGGGGAGTACCCGTAAACGAGACATGGGTGTGGCATAGAGTTGTGCATGGGTGTGTCACGCATACCATTCGTATATTACTGCGATGCTTTGAATGTCATCTAGATATAAATGTAGACTTTGCACATGCCACGCCTTAGCTTTATTTCTTGCATTAGTACTTCATCATACCAGCAGTTGAGCTGACCCATTCGTGGGTAACATTTTTCAGATGAGGATCCTTCAGCCACTTAAGACTCTGTGATACCCTGATAGGGTGAAGCACGTGGTATATTTTTGGTCCATGGGACTTATATTTTGTAATGTAAGGGCTTAAGCCCGAATGACCTATGAACAATGCAGTTGTGAGATGTACTTATGTTATTTTATGTATTGATGGGAATGGATGCTTGTTTAGTTGATTTATTTACATTTGTCCTTTTATTTATTTTATTTTCTGTCTCGTCAGTCACGCCTCGGGTTTGTAGAAATTCAGGGCATGACAACGTGGTATCAGAGCATAGGTTCGAATACCTAGAGACTATGGGGTGTTGTTTAACACCATGAGACCCTAGAGAAAAGAATGAGACTTAGTGTGAACCTTTAGCAGCATGTGATAGTATCTTATGTGCTATGTGGTTTTATATACTTGAAGCATGATTTTTTGAAATTACGTGCTGATTGATGCTATGTTTGGAGGCATGACATGTATGATGTGTGAGAAACTTGTTAAGTGTATATATAATGACTTGCTACATGTACTACATGTTAAAGTATAGGTTATTGATAAGAACATGATTGAGATCACATTTAAATGCCTATATCTAAATGTGAAAAAAAAAAGTGATATTGAATTTTTCTCCTGGACTTGTAGATATGCCTCCTAGACGAGCTCCTACGAGAGCCGGACCACCCAGACGGGGTAGGGGTAGGCCTAGAGGTGCTACCCAGCCTCGTCGTGGCAGATCTAGAGCTGCTGCCCCTATTCCTGATGTAGTTGAGGAGGTTGTTGCTCCAGTTGATGCTCCTGCTCACAGCACAGCTGAGGAGACCATGGCTCCTGCTCCCGTTCTAGTACAGGAGGTAGAGCAGACTATTGGCGCCAGAGATTTGGCAGCCATTATACAGGAGTGCTTCCGTACCATACAGGAGGCCAGGACCACTGATGCCGAGGCCAGGGCTGCTGATGCCGAGGCCAGAGCGGCAAGTGGAGAGACTAGAGACACCTTCGTCATGAAGGCGTTTCAGCGGATGAGGCCACCATCATTTGCAGGGCAACCTGATCATTTAGTGGCCGAGGAGTGGCTGGACCAGATTGTTAGGATCCTAGACTCGCTACGGATTGTCAAGCCACACTTGAGGATCCGATGTGCCACGTTCCAGTTTACCGGGTTAGCGAGCCAGTGGTGGAAGGTATCTGCAGGGAGGATTAGCAGATTTGGAGAGAGGTGGGATGCTTTTGTGGCCATGTTCAATGACCACTACTTTCCAGCGACTGCTAGGATTGGATTCAGGAGGGAGTTTGAGACATTGCTCCAGAGGGACATGACCGTGACACAGTATGAGTCCAGTTTTACCGCATTGGGGAGGTTCGCCCCACACATCACTGAGAAAGAGGAGCTGAGAGTTTACCATTTTCTCAAGGGGCTGAAGACCTCTATTAGGGAGAAGTTGGCGGGTCACATCATTGAGACTTATGAGGAGGCGGTGATCAGGGCCACGAGGGTAGAGAGAGAGTTGGCCGCTCTCAGAGGGATCAGGGAATCCCGAGCTCAGGACAGACCAGCCACAGCACAGACACCTATACCCGCCCAGCCTACTATGCCTGCCCTGGCTCATACTGGTGGGAGACCACAGAAGAGGTTCCGGGCCAATACCTCTTTTCCATCGACATCCTAGAGTTCTGTTCAGTTTCTATCCCCCCGGCCTGTCATGTTTGTCACTTCTCCAAGGGGGTATCACAGGAGACCATTACATGTTACCAGTGTGGACAGCCTGGTCACAGGATGGCCGATTGCCCACAGAGGGATCCTAGTCAGGGGACTGGGACTGGACCAAGCCAGACGTTACTTCCACCTCAAATCCAGAGTTAGGCCGGGAGGGCCCCACTGGTGTGCTACACTTGCCACTAGCCGGGCCATGTCAAGGCCAACTGCCCTCAGGGACAGACTCCACAGAGCTCACAAGGGTCGCATTTCTATCAGCACACTCGAGTACCCCTGTCACAGCCACGGTTAGACGATAGACCTCAGACACCATATACCCAGCCTGCACCCTCCGCTGAGAGTGTTAGAGCTCCTGGACTAAGAAAGGGGGGTAGGTAGGGCCAGACTACTCAGGGTCGCGTCTATGCAGTAGCCATACCTAAGGCATCTGCTTCTAGACCTCCCACAGTTCAAGGTATATTCCTTGTTTTTAGTTCATAGAATAGCATATTAATAAATTTTAGTGCCTCTCATTCATTCATGATTGCCATGCTTATTCATATACCTGTATATCCTTGGAATGGACCTAAATACTTTGATGCCAATGTGGTAGATTATGTGTGTCACGACCCGAAACCCACCCTAAGCGGATCACCGGATCGCGATCGCCGCCTCGAGACCCGAGGGCCCCGAGACAAGGCTCGCATATGCAGCGGTATCGAATAGATGTGCAACATACGTTTTGCGGAAGCGTGAAAAACTTTTTTCTTTTCTTTTCTTTTCTTATTTAAATTTACGCACATCCGTCCGATACTGCCACTCCATACATAGCATACATGGTTACACATTCAGAGTATAACTAAAACTTAAAAACTTATAACATTAATACAATACATGTTCAGTTGCCCTGAGGGCTTAATACATATTCTTACATTGTCTACTAATACAAATGTACTAATAGAGTTCATAGGTTCCTCAAGAGAAACTACTTAAACATATCTTCCCAAAATCAGCAGATTCATCATCAACGTCCTCAAGTCAAGACTGCTGCTAATTACCTGAAAGGGGGGGTCCGAACAAAGTCCGGGTAAGCTAATCTAAGCTTGTGAGCAATTCCAGTATTTGTCATGGGGTTTTCAATTAGCAGTGGTTTAGTACATAAGGGTTTGTAAAATAATCACCGCCAATTGTTCGTATACTTTGAATACAGAATATATGCATTCCTTAAATCATGTAGCTCGAAACATTTAAAGTATTCAAGCTAAACTCATACTTTGTCAAATAGAGTATATAACTCAAAACATATGCATTTCGTAAAACCATAGCTTTGAAACATTAAAGTATTCAAGCGACACTTATACTTCGTCAAATAGAGTATGTAACTCAAACATATGCATTTCGTAAAACAATAGCTTTGAAACATTAAAGTATTCAAGCTATACTTATACTCATGAACTTCAAAACATATAACATAACATGTATTTCTTAAATAGAGTATATAAAACTCAACATATGCATATTGAAAATGAGAGTTAAAAACATGCTTTCATTTTCAAACCATTTGTCATCTTATCACTTCCATTAGTGGAATCCGTTTCGAACCGGAGTCCCATATTACTTATCTATGGAGATATCTCATCTGCCTGAGGGATTAGATCCTGCTTCCGGGCATTTTACAGGGCAATTGAGTTCCGTAATACTCAAAATCCTGCCTATTTTACAGGGCAACTGAAAACTCAGAATCCTGTCTAAGTGCTTATGCACCATTCATCTTATAAAACTTTTATCATGTGACTTGTCTCATAGGTACTTTTCATAAGTTCGTAATAAACATTCGTATACTTGAAATAAGCAAATTCAGAATTTTTAACAATAATTGCATTTTAACTAGACATGCTGAAAAATATTTGAAGGAAAAACTGTTGCAGAAACCAATCACTAAGCATGTCACAATAAATTTCTAAAACAGAACAATTAAAAACTGAATCATGTAAATACTGAATTTGAAACTTCAAATACTTCATATCTTATACTTAAAACCATTTTTAAATCATGGAGTCAAATCTCCAATTCAAACACAGGGTTACTCACCTTAGTTCTTTAGGGTTAGTGCTAATAATGCGCTTTCCCACTTTCCTGGTAGTTCCTAAGAACAATTCATAAACATCTCATCAACTTCATATTCATCGTAATATCATTTCGATATTCCTTAACTTATGCTTAAATCGTATTTGATCCTACAATGATTTCATAAATTCATATGTACTTAACGTAACTCGTATTCTTAACCTATGACACAATTTAATGTGTTAGAATTTGAATCTACTTCAATTTATACTCTTCTGGGAGTTCCATTAACTTTAATTTAAAGTTATTTATTTGACATGTTTACGTGTCGTGTCTTTTCGTATTTCGTTTCTCGTACATGCCTTAGTATTAGTACTTTGGCATTATTTCAGTTCATAGTCATCTAACAGATGCTATTCATCAAATTTTATGTCTTTTTATCTTAGACATTTCTTTAGGTCGAATAGACTCTACCATTGAGTCCGAAGTGTCGAAGAAAGTCGGTTTAGGCTTTCGTAACATTTAATTCGGACTGTTATATGAAAAAGGACAAAATGGTCATTTTATCGTTTTACGTGTCATATCTTTCCGTACTTCGTTTCGTAATTTGGACTCCATTTTTGAGTCCAGGATGTCAAAGAAAGTTAATTTAGACCTTCTCTGATTTCATTTTAGCTTTAGGGGTACCAGGGGTATTTTGGTCATTTTACCCCTTTTCGTGTCTTTATTTTTCGGGACCCCGTCTCGTGTCGTGGACCTCACCATTGGACTCAGAAGGTCCAAGATAGTAAGAATACACTAATAACTTGTTAATTTTTGGTCAAGGGGTATTTTGATCATTTACCCCTTACGTGTATTTATTTTTCGGGCTCCGTCTCGTAAAACGGACCCTACCATTGATCTCAGAATGTCCAAAATAGTAAAATTACACTATTCATATGTCTAATTTGGACTTCGTTTGCTCTATTTATGCCACAAGGGCAAAATAGTAATTTAACCTCATTTATTAAATAATTAAATTAATTATTTAATTATTTAAATATTTTCCCAGGGGTGTATTTGTACAAAATTCCCAAAATCTGGGCCACAGTAGAATTCCCCAAAACAGTTGGGGCCAATGCGTAATTATAGAAAGTGTTGGTTTATTTTATTTTTTAATTAATTAAATAAACCAAAGGGTTCAATTAACATATAAGTGAACCGGTCTGGTTCAGTGGCTACCCAACCGGTCTATCCGGTTTATTACGTGTGGCTGACGTCATCATGACGTCAGCCCTAGGTCTTTTGTAGTTTAACCGACAATCAAAACGGTGGCGTTTCAATAAATCGGTGGCAAGCCCAGAGGCTGCCACCTGTCCGAGTCAACTCAGCCCCATTTTAAAAACGAGTTGACTCGTCTTCATCTTCCCCACTCCACCGACTAAGAAACCCTAGTTTCAGTCCCCCTTTTTCTTCTATTTCGTGCATTTATACACAGCCAATCTACACTGTTTTGGTCCCATTTTAACCCTAAGATACAAACGAGTAGATTGGCATTTGTTTTGGAGTTTAAACTCTCGCATGTGTTCGGTTTTGAGGTGGATAACCCGATCTGTTATTTCTATGGTTCATGCATATTTCTCGATGGTTTTTCATAAAATTTGTCTTGTTTTGATTCTCTATTCATGGGGTTCCATTCCCCATTTGTAAAGGTGATTTAATACAGAGTTTAGAGGCTTGGGTTCCAAACCCGTAGCCTACAACTCACTACATGGGGTCGATTTCTTGAGCCTTTTGATCGCGGCTGATGATTTTTATAACCCTCATAACTTCTTCTTGAAGTCTTGATAAGCCAAGACAAGTTTAAAGGAACTCGGTTCAGACCTGCCATGGGCAAGGTCTTCAATGGCTGTCGTTCTTGGGTTAGGTGTTTTAAGGTGGTTTGAAGCTCAAAATCCATAGCTAAACAAGTCTAAATATGTTCTATATATCATACACATAAAATGAAAGCTTTAATTTAGTTATATATGGAGAAATTTTAGAGAGAGAAAAATGGAAGATTTAGCTTTCTCACCTTCCTTCTCTCGGTTTCCTCCTCTTTCTTGGTCTAATTTCTTTCCTCTTCTTCTCCTTCAGTTCCCTTCTTCTGGTTTCTTTCGTGAGAGATCAACATGCATTGCAATTTTGGCTTTTAAAGCAAGGTAGCCGACCTCTCTCTCTCTTCATGTTCTCTCTCTCTCTACAGCTATCTCTCTCTCTCTCTACATTCTGAATTGTAGCCCTACACTAGCCCCTCACTTCTCATCAATTTTGTTTTTTTCTCTTTTCCACTTTACATTAAATTTTTGTAAGATATTTCACATATATATATACATATAATATAACACACACACTTACATGTGAAGAAACACACACTACATTGTTCACCTACTGTTCATATATATATACATTATATATATAGATATTCTTCCTTGTATACATGTATTTATATATATATATATATATTTTTATACACATTTCATAATATACACACACAATACACCATAATGTGTGTATATGTGTGCTTATTTATATTTAATTTTAATAATTAAATATATTCCAATATCATATATTAATTAATTATTTAATTAATCAATTTTTCTCTTTAGTGTAAATACCTTTACACAACTTTTTCATTGCCTCGTAATACGTGCCATGTGGCCCGGTATCCCGGGTCGGGATATTACAATGTGTTAGTTATTGGAAGTTGTCTGTTAATTTAGAATATGCATGCTAGTTTAGTACCTGTTATGGTAGTATGACTATGATTTTATGTGCAGATTGACTGTTATTGACGCATACATAAGAGGAGGTTTAAACATGTTTATATATATATGTACGTTTAAATACATGGGAGCAAGGATTGAAATACGTGCATGCTTTGAGTGTTATAATTAAGATGCGGGGGAATGGGTTGTTGAATTGCCTGAGGGCACGAGTGGTATATGGATGATGCCATGGTGATAAATCACGACGTGATTTCATGGTTTGATTTGAGATTAGTTAGACAGTTAGCAAGTGTGTGAAAGATTCGGAGGTACCCTTGTGAACATTGAGGATTTTCATTTAATTTTGATATTATGTTGAATTATTGAGGTGGACCTTGATACTGAAATAGATTTGGGGATTTGACATTGATGAGTCAACGTAGTTTGAGGATTTCATTATGTGTTGTGCCATGTGGAGTGGGTCGTTACAGATGAGATTAGCACCAGACCCTAGCAGGGAGTGTGGAGATGTCTGCACGCCGCCGCACGCCCGTCGGTGAGGCTGAGCCTAAGGGGGAGATGGTAATGGGAGAGGGTAATGCATTCCACATCGCCTGGCTGAGGGAGAGGTGGGTGATTCATAGGTAAGGCTACACATCTCCATGACACAATAACATTTTGAGCTAATCATTTTGAAATCTTTTTGAGGATATTAGGTTGCTGAATTGCATGGTTTGATTTGAGGTTGATTGGATGATCGTCGTGTACATATATAGGAGATCTTGGAGTATCATAGTGAACATTAAGTTTTTATTTTAGTTGTTTTAAATTTCGGGACGAAATTTTTGTAAGGAGGGAAGGATGTAATAACCCGAAAATTTTTTTTTTATATATATAAAATTTTCGTGGTTATTTATTTTATTATTAGAGTTATTATTATTATTATTATTATATGAATGTAATGTGTGTATTGTATGTGTATAATTATGTGTGTATGCTACATGTGCATGTATATATATATTATATACATATTTAAAAAGCTGATTTGGAGAATATATGTATTTATGTATATATATATATATATATATATATATATAACAGTGCACAGTGCACTGTGTGTGTACCCAGTTGTGTGTGTGTATGAGTTTGAGTGTAACACACTCAAACAAGTGTGGGGGGGCATGGAGTGTGTAAGAGGGGTGGTTAAAGGTGTGTGGTGAGGTCTGTGTATATGTGTGTGGTGAGGGCTGAGAGAGGGGCAGACCTGTTGTGTGAATTGGAGAAGAGAGAGAGAGAAATATAGAGAGAGAAAGTGAAGAGAAAAAGGGAGAAATGTGTGCTGGTAGAAGGGAAAACAGAGGGAGAAGCTTCAAGGTGAGGAGCACACTGATGCCCAGTAGTTGAACCAAGAGAAGGAGAGAGAAACAAAGGTAAACAACTAAAAACCATTACTTTCTCTCTCTAGAAAATATCACTTATGCATGATCTGTTTTATGATATAATGTTTAGGTTTAATTCGTGAGTCTTGTAGCATATGAGAAGTGAAATGTTTTGCAAAAAGAACCAATTAAAATGGGAGAAAAATAAGGGAGAAAAGGGAGGTCATAGGTCACGGCCATGGGGGATTGGGTTGACATTTTATGTACAAAACCTTGCTTGGTTGTTGGGAAAATAGTCCCCTTGAGTGCAGAAACACATTAGGATAAGAATAGGGGTTAAACCCGGACCAAACTGTCACAAAAATGAAGGGGAAAGAGTCGGCCGGAAGTTTGACCGAGGGGTTGACCCTCTATTTCGTGAAGATCTAGTGACTTGAACCCAAAACAAAGCCTAGATATGGAAACCTGGGAAGAAAATGAAGAGGATAGCATTTTGAAACCTTGAAAATCTCGCCGGAGACCAGTCGCCGGCGCCGGAGAAGGCGCCGGAACCCTACTGGTGTGTCGCCAAAAAGTCGGGGAAGAAAGGGCTGCTCGGGTCGGATTTCGGGTCCGGGTCGGGTCCGGGTCGGGCGGGGTTGAACCTGTAAAGATTCGAAAATTTGGAATAAATTTTTTTTAGAATGCTATGTGAATGTCCTTAATTCCTAATTAATTTAAAATTCAAAAAGAAAAATAATAATAAATAAATAGATAAAAATATGACGTAAGACGTGAACGGACACCCAGAGACGTTAAAACAAATAATACTGATATTGAGCCAGCTCTATACCAACTTTATTTACATTCAAAATTAATATATGAAAAAATAAAATAAAATAAAAATAAAAACATGAGTAATAGTATACATGAATAAAAATATAAAGTATGGTATAATATATATATATGGGTGTGTGGTGGAAAATGAATAAAAGAGAAAAGAAGAAAAGAAGAGGGGCGGTGAACTGGTCGCGTGAAAACAGAAGAAAAGAGAGAAAAAGAGAGAAAGAGAAAAAGAGAGAAAGAAAGAAGAGAGAAAGGAAAGGGGGTGAGGCGGCGGTGGTCGCAAGAGAGAAACGGACGGGGCTGCGGACGGCGGTGGTCGCGAGGGGGGAGATCTGGTCGACGGCCATCGTGTCTCGCGTGTCCACGCTCGCGTCGGAGTGCGACGGGTCTGCGACGGATTTGCGACGGGTTTGCGATGGATTTTGGATTGCGATTGGGGTTACAATTTTGTGAATGGTGTTGCGATTTGGAGTGTGTTGGCTGTCTGGGTTTGACGCCGAACAGGGGAAGGAACAGGTTGTTGTTACGGTTGTGTGTATATGTACGTGTATATATATATATATGTGTATATGTGTGCGTGTTGGTGTAGTGGCGCTGACTGGGGGTGCTCGAATCCAGCAGTGGGTTGGATGTGCCGATCTGGTTGTATCCATGTTGGGAGAGGTATGTATATATATATATTGGAAATTATTTATGTTGGATGATGTTGCTGATTGAAGAAATGGGAACCTTGATTCATCTGGGCTGTTCTGGCATAATGGAAGCTTGATTTGGGTCGATTCAACAGAAAATGGTGGGTCATGTTGCGAAGCAGTGTATTGTGTATTGGAAGTAGCCACGGTTGTGGTGTATGGCAGTGGTTCGGGATTGTGTGTGTGTTGTTGCGGTTTTGTCGATGGCTGTCATGGGTGTTGAATTGGCTCGTTGGTTCGTCGGATTGAGAGTCGGTTGAGTTGGATTTGCTGGTTGGGTCGTTTCCGTGTTGGAGGTGAAATTGGGAATCCTCGCACTCTGTTTGGCGGTGCAGAGGGGGACGATTCTTGAAGCAGATTGATAGAGGCAGCAGGTATATGTGGGCGTATATGTGTAGCGTGCAGGAGTCTCATATTGCCTCTTTTAGAACGCTGAAGAGACCATCCCCTTTGCTGCTTCTGTCCAGATGGGGCAGGTGGAATGTATCAGAATTATCAAGGCCAAGAGACTGTAGAACCTGAATCTCGGATGGGGAACTTTCCAGATGAACATCAGAATGCGGCTAGGGTAACTGGAGATGTTCAGGAAGTTGAGAGGAGCCAGGTAAGTGCATATTCTGAAGACTGAATCCCTCGCTCTGGAATTGCTGGACATGTGCAGCGATGATAGTGCAAGGGGATATCATGGGACATTGATTTGAGTTGGGGGAAGGAGGTGTAATAGGCAGACAAATTCCATGGATTAAGAGAGAGCAGCAGCAGCTGCAACAAGGAAATGATGGAGTGCAATCTGGACAGCAGAACCAACAGGTAGGTTAGTGATGAGGAAATGGTTAGCAGAGAACTGATCCCATGGGATGTTGTGAAGTTGCTGCTGTTGTAGGAATACGTTGTAGATGACCACTTTGTAATGAGCCTCCTTGGAGCCACCAACAACACCAAGAAATTCCTGCTCTATTGCATCTGATGCACTGTAATCCAATGACTACTAGATCTGCTATGGAGCTCAGTTGGGGTTGAGTGGCTATTAGACCATTGCAAACTAATGGGAAGTGGTCTGAGCATTAATTTGAAGAAGAGTTTGTGAAGTCTAGTGGTGGACGACCCATTAGTAAATAAGTCTGAACCTTATAACAGAACATGTGATGGTATTGAATCTCATTTGAATATGAGCGATGGCTACTCAGTTGAAGGCCGGAGCAAGACACATGATTAGGGGTTTATGACATTTGATTGCAAATTCTCCAAAGGTTGGCAGTCAGAGTGAAAGTGTATAGTCTCAATGGGATCATCAGAAACGTTTCATTGAAAATAGAGATCCCACTGAAAGTTCACGTGATTGGAGTTTGGAATGGAGAAACAAGAGGAACCGCCCTGTCAGGTCAGCTAGAGGGTTAAATAGTGATTGCTGTGTCAGTGGAATGTTGACTGCAACCAGACAAAGGTCAGATATGTTCACATCTGACGAACATGATGGACTTTTAGGATGTTGGATCTATTATAATGGCCATCCTTTGGGATGACGTTATCTGTCATGATGGCACGGTGAGGAATGTATGTAGTAATTCGATTATCCAATTTAAGTATGGGGTCAAGGCTGAAGAAGCTGATGAAACTGGATTTAAAATGGTTGACCGACTCGATCAACCTGCCGGTGTGTTTCTTCAACTTATGAACCGTGGACGAAAGCTCAATCTGGTTGATTTGGATTGCATAGTGGACACCGCTTAGTAGGGTTGTGACCAACCCTATGAGGTATGATATTTTACTAATGTGAGAAATGAGATTAAGCTTAGGAGTATTTGATAAGATGATTGAATGTTCTCTATGCGTAATTGCTATTAGGAAACCACTTAGAATTTGATTGTTTATATGCTTACGTGTTCTTTATGAATCTGTGGGTGTTATGAATTACTTCTTGAGTTGTCATCATATGTGATTTATGTTTTAGAAGGATCGCTGATATTGCGACATGTAGAATTGTATAAGTGTTGGGATTGATCGAGCATGACACGTAGATTTATGGATGAAATCTTGTAATTTAAATGCTATTGTTAATCTTAAATGTGATGCATTATTTAAAGCATGTTGCATATGCTTATGAAAGAGATGTTACATTTGAACTGTATCATTGCATGACGAAATCATGGCATATTGGCATCGTGTGATTTCTTGAAAGCATAGTGTGGGTCAGCACGAGGTGCTGGTGCATTATGAGGGTGCAGATCCTGTGGTGAAAAACCCAAAATCGGCCAATAGGTACTCGCCTGCCTGACGGATTCCGGACCGTGAAGCGAGACATACGTGGCGGTACTCATGCCAGCGGGGAAGGACCGTATCATGAGACATGGGTGGGCATAGAGTTGCATGGGTGTGTCACGCATACTGCTTATATACTGTATATTGTTCATATACTGTCATCATGACATCGAATGCCATATAGAAATAACTGTACACTTGCACATGTCACAACCTTAGTTTTGTTTCCTGCATTAGTATTATGTCATACCAGCATGTTGTCGCTGACCCATTCGTGGGCACAGGTTTCAGATAAAGCTCCTGGCACGCGGGACTTGATGAAATCTTGGAGAAAGGAGAGGGAATGAATTTGGAAGAATAATTGGGCCCTTGGGGCGTATTTAGACATTATAAAAGATTGGTGTATTTCTGAAAAGCATGGAAATGACATTGTATATTGTAATAAATAATGAATTTGTGATCTTTTAGTTTAAGTGTAGGAGTAGACGTGATGGATTGTATAAGTAGGTGATGTATATTTAACTTTGATAGAGTTGTGGCCATCGAGTGAGGATGGATTGTAACTGTTATATATATATATATATGTTGTATTGTGTTTATCAGGGGGAAAAGGTTCGAAAAACAAAGGAGGTGCTGTCGAAATTTTTAGAAAATTAAAGAACTCTATTTAATTTGACGTAAATTCATAAATCTGTTTAATTATCTTTTATTTTATTTACTTTCTGTTCGTCAGTCGCACCTCGGGTTTCGGTCAGAAATTCGGGGCGTGACAACGTGGTATCAGAGCATAGGTTCGAATACCTAGAGACCGTGGGGTGTTGTTGAACACAATGGGATTATGACGTATGGTTGGGAGTTTGTATAAACCTTGTGTAGTGTGTGGAGTTTGGCAGTTAAGTATTAGAGTCAAATTTGAGAATACTTGGCAATGATAGGTGTTGTTGAACACCATGGAACCTTTGAGGAGAACATTGACTTAGTGTAAGCCGTCGGTAGTATGTGGTAGGATTTAGGTGTTATATGGTTATTTTATTGGGTGCATGACTTGTTACGATTAGGTGTTAGCTGATGATATACTATGATGCGTGATTACGTGATTGATGTAGTGTGGTGTATGATATGGACGATGTGCATATTGGTATGACCGTGTCTGATAACATGATGGGTGATCTAATGTTTTGAACATGGGGAGAAGTTCAGACCTTAAGTTATTTGGGTTAGCTTGGGTGGTAGGTTTTATGTGCACGTGTTACCTTGGTATGCAATATACTGGATTTCCCGATTGACTGAGAGTACGTAATGGTTTGATATAACAGTTGACTAAGGTTAGAAACACATGTCTATGTGGTAGACCGTATATTTTATGGGATAGGCCTTATGCCTAGTTGTTTAAGGTATGGGTTGTGCACTTAGTTATTTATACGGTAGGCAGTATGCCTAGTTAATTATGGGATAGACTGTAGACCTAGTTATCTATTCGGTTGGTTGCGTTATTATATATATGTATATATATGCTAGGCTAGTACCCGATATTCATGGAGTATAGTACTATGACTATGATATTTATATAGACTGGATTGGTTTCAGGTCTTGCGTTACAGTTGATGGATGGCGCCCCATTAGCCAGTAACAAAAGGAGTTGTGATCATGAAGGGTTATCACCTAGCTATATAAGTAGGAAATAATGGAAGAATTATAAAAGCCTTAATTGAACACATGCCAATGAAGTAGAGAACCATAAATAAAAAGACACATAAGACCTTAAAATACTAAAATAAGAATTTAAACTTATGAGGATTCTTGTGTATAGACTGGACAGTAGATACTCAAGAGTGTTGTACAAAAAATTTTAAAGGTGTCCTTGTGGTAAACCCTTTTGTGGAGAGATGCATTATTTTTGGATAGCATTCGCTTAGGGTTGAGTGTTAGTGGGCTAGTTGAACACTAGCGTGACTTGAGAGTGTAAATGTTGCATTGTTTAAATGAATTCCTTCATTGCGAAAGGCTGTGTTAGAAATCGGTGTTCATTGTTTAGTGTGACCAACGGGGGGAGATGATTGACTTGAGTTATGTAGGTGTTGATTTAGCAAGTATGTTTGTAAGATATGTTAGATTCTCGAGCGATAATTGATGATCTTTTATCTAAGGAGAATTGTATAAAGACGAATAGTTTGAAAAGAATATTATTGTGGATGAACTCGGATTACGATGTGATTGGGTTTTGATTTCGTGTTAGGGTGAATATTGAACTGGAATGCGAAGGTGAGTTTGAGAGTTAGGGGTAGCAATGATTCCTTCATTGAATTGGAATCAATTATATTGTGGTGAACTGTGGGAGTAACCTACTGATAAATACTAGTCTGACCTAGTTCTATGAGATGATCGATACTTGGATGTGATGAGAATAGTGATTGATTTAATGAACTTATGAATGTAGGCTTTGTGAAAAAAAAAAAATAATGAGTAGTATGAATTGGACCAAGCTGAGGGGTCAGTTATGAACTTAGTTTTAACTTAGTTTATAAGGTTGATTTTAGAATCGTGATTGAATAAGGGGTAAGCATTGATTATTGTTTTGGAAGAAATTATATATCGAGTTAAAGGTCGAGTGATATGAATTTCTTGAACATGAATCTTGTGTCTGAGATGCAGTTGTGTGAATGTCATTGTGGTGAAAATAGTGTGGTTAAGGCACTAGGACTTGACAGCTTGGATTGTTATACGCCTTATAAGTGAATGGTGGTTTTCACTTGTCATTTAGAAATACGGGGGTAAAGGTTGTGAATAAATCTGATTGGTATGGATTAAGTTATAAATATTTATGTTGTTTAGATCTAGATAATGAATATTGCACTTGGGAGATTTTACTTTATTCAGGGGCTTGCGATGATTGCCTTGTTCCACCATCATAGGGTTCACCAGTTGAGATAGTGGGATACTGATAAGGATCTGTAGATATTGCTCGGTAGAGATAGCTGGTTACATCTTTTCTTTTGACTTCATTCTATTTGACGCGTCTAGTCTTGGTATTACATTGAGGATAGATCGGTCATTTACGTTTTTGGGCGAGTGTAGACTACTACAGGAGGAGAGTGACGGTGTGTACTCTTGAGGGAGATGTTCTTCTTTATTTCACGGGGTGTCCGTGGATCCTTCTGGGATGGACTTCGTTACGAGATAGGAGAGGTTAGACCTCGACTTGATTGGACTGGTTGGGATTACGTGATTGGGTTAAGTGCGGTGGTTTTAGTATGTGAAATGTGTATGACATGTGGTATGCTTGTTTAGTGAGGAGCTGAGACTGGATGTTTATATCTACGTAACAGGCTAA
Organism: Nyssa sinensis; assembly: GCA_008638375.1. Lineage (NCBI taxonomy): Eukaryota > Viridiplantae > Streptophyta > Magnoliopsida > Cornales > Nyssaceae > Nyssa > Nyssa sinensis. The sequence goes on along the minus strand of CM018047.1, from coordinate 40,440,360 downwards.
GTGAAATTAAAAGGTAGAATTTGAACTCGTTGTCTGTGATATAGGCTGTGAGCCTAGATATCCATAGGGCTGGATGTATACCTAATTACCTGTGTGGCAGGTGGTGTGCTTATTTATGTATGTGTATATTCTTGGATGGATTTTATACTTGGGTACTGATGTGGTAAGCTTCGTGTTAGACACTGAATGTTGTTTGTTTATTCTATTTATATATATATATATATACATGTGTTTTGGGTACATGTGATTAAGGATTGACGTATATTCATAGTTGAAATTAGTGACTAGTTTCACTGAGAATCTCTATTGTTATAAGACTTTATTTGAGATGTTGACTAGAACGATGATGAGTTGAAACCATCTTAAAAAGGAATTGAGATATTCTTTTTACCTCCTCTAATGTTTTGTCTTCCTCGAACCTCGATAAGTTGTTTTAAATTTTGGATTTAGAATGCATGGACTATGTTGCCTTTCATTCGAATGTTTAGTTAACACATATAGGCTTGAAATGAATAGGCTAATTTTATTGATGTATGACACTCAGTCTCGGTTATATATAGATTAGGGTGGACGATGATGACCTCATTTTAAGATTATGGTATTGATGTCTTGTGGGTGAATATAGTACTTGAAGAAGATTGGATTATTGAGTTGCATTGAGATACGGGCGATGTATTGATGCCATTGTGGTGAATTATTAGATGATTTCATGACTTGATTTGAGATTAGTTAGCTGGCCAGCAAGTATGTGAGAGACTTTGAGGTGTCTTTGTGAACAGTGAGAGCTCCCCTTTATTTTTGTTGTTGTATTGGGTTATTGAAGTAGGCCGTGAGGCATGGATGGATTTGAAAAGTTTGCATTGATGAACCAACATGTTAAGGATTTCGTTACGTGTTGTGCCATGAGGAGTGAGTCGTTATAGATGGGATCAGCACCAGACCCTAGCAACGGAAGTGTGGTGCAGTTCCGAGGGACTACTCTCGCCAGAAGGCGGAGCCTTGCTGGGGGAGTGAGAGAAGGATTAAAGTTGCATCCCACGTTGCCTGGCTGGGGGAGAGGTGGAGGATCCATAGGTAAGGCTGCACGTCTCTGTATTACAATGCATTTTGAATTGATCTTTTATTATTTTATCAAAGAGATGCATAATTTTAAATTTCGGGATGAAATTTCTTTAAGGAGGGAAGGATGTAAAGATTCGAAAATTTGGAATAAATTTTTTTTAGAATGCTATGCGAATGTCCTTAATTCCTAATTAATTTAAAATTCAAAAAGAAAAATAATAATAAATAAATAGATAAAAATATGACGTAAGACGTGAACGGACACCCAGAGACGTTAAAACAAATAATACTGATATTGAGCCAGCTCTATACCAACTTTATTTACATTCAAAATTAATATATGAAAAAATAAAATAAAATAAAAATAAAAACATGAGTAATAGTATACATGAATAAAAATATAAAGTATGGTATAATATATATATATGGGTGTGTGGTGGAAAATGAATAAAAGAGAAAAGAAGAAAAGAAGAGGGGCGGTGAACTGGTCGCATGAAAACAGAAGAAAAGAGAGAAAAAGAGAGAAAGAGAAAAAGAGAGAAAGAAAGAAGAGAGAAAGGAAAGGGGGTGAGGCGGCGGTGGTCGCAAGAGAGAAACGGACGGGGCTGCGGACGGCGGTGGTCGCGAGGGGGGAGATCTGGTCGACGGCCATCGCGTCTCGCGTGTCCACGCTCGCGTCGGAGTGCGACGGGTCTGCGAGGATTTGCGACGGATTTGCGACGGGTTTGCGACGAATTTTGGATTGCGATTGGGGTTACAATTTTGTGAATGGTGTTGCGATTTGGAGTGTGTTGGCTGTCTGGGTTTGACGCCGAACAGGGGAAGGAACAGGTTGTTGTTACGGTTGTGTGTATATGTACGTGTATATATATATGTGTATATGTGTGCGTGTTGGTGTAGTGGCGCTGACTGGGGGTGCTCGAATCCAGCAGTGGGTTGGATGTGCCGATCTGGTTGTATCCATGTTGGGAGAGGTGTGTATATATATATATTTGAAATTATTTATGTTGGATGATGTTGCTGATTGAAGAAATGGGAACCTTGATTCATCTGGGCTGTTCTGGCATAATGGAAGCTTGATTTGGGTCGATTCAACAGAAAATGGTGGGTCATGTTACGAAGCAGTGTATTGTGTATTGGAAGTAGCCACGGTTGTGGTGTATGGCAGTGGTTCGGGATTGTGTGTGTTGTTGCGCTTTTGTCGATGGCTGTCATGGGTGTTGAATTGGCTCGTTGGTTCGTCGGATTGAGAGTCGGTTGAGTTGGATTTGCTGGTTGGGTCGTTTCCGTGTTGGAGGTGAAATTGGGAATCCTCGCACTCTGTTTGGCAGTGCAGAGGGGGACGATTCTTGAAGCAGATTGATAGAGGCAGCAGGTATATGTGGGCGTATATGTGTAGCGTGCAGGAGTCTCATATTGCCTCTTTTAGAACGCTGAAGAGACCATCCCCTTTGCTGCTTCTGTCCAGATGGGGCAGGTGGAATGTATCAGAATTATCAAGGCCAAGAGACTGTAGAACCTGAATCTCGGATGGGGAACTTTCCAGATGAACATCAGAATGCGGCTAGGGTAACTGGAGATGTTCAGGAAGTTGAGAGGAGCCAGGTAAGTGCATATTCTGAAGACTGAATCCCTCGCTCTGGAATTGCTGGACATGTGCAGCGATGATAGTGCAAGGGGATATCATGGGACATTGATTTGAGTTGGGGGAAGGAGGTGTAATAGGCAGACAAATTCCATGGATTAAGAGAGAGCAGCAGCAGCTGCAACAAGGAAATGATGGAGTGCAATCTGGACAGCAGAACCAACAGGTAGGTTAGTGATGAGGAAATGGTTAGCAGAGAACTGATCCCATGGGATGTTGTGAAGTTTCTGCTATTGTAGGAATACGTTGTAGATGACCACTTTGTAATGAGCCTCCTTGGAGCCACCAACAACACCAAGAAATTCCTGCTCTATTGCATCTGATGCACTGTAATCCAATGACTACTAGATCTGCTATGGAGCTCAGTTGGGGTTGAGTGGCTATTAGACCATTGCAAACTAATGGGAAGTGGTCTGAGCATTAATTTGAAGAAGAGTTTGTGAAGTCTAGTGGTGGACGACCCATTAGTAAATAAGTCTGAACCTTATAACAGAACATGTGATGGTATTGAATCTCATTTGAATATGAGCGATGGCTACTCAGTTGAAGGCCGGAGCAAGACACATGATTAGGGGTTTATGACATTTGATTGCAAATTCTCCAAAGGTTGGCAGTCAGAGTGAAAGTGTATAGTCTCAATGGGATCATCAGAAACGTTTCATTGAAAATAGAGATCCCACTGAAAGTTCACGTGATTGGAGTTTGGAATGGAGAAACAAGAGGAACCGCCCTGTCAGGTCAGCTAGAGGGTTAAATAGTGATTGCTGTGTCAGTGGAATGTTGACTGCAACAAGACAAAGGTCAGATATGTTCACATCTGACGAACATGATGGACTTTTAGGATGTTAGATCTATTATAATGGCCATCCTTTGGGATGACGTTATCTGTCATGATGGCACGGTGAGGAATGTATGTAGTAATTCGATTATCCAATTTAAGTATGGGGTCAAGGCTGAAGAAGCTGATGAAACTGGATTTAAAATGGTTGACCGACTCGATCAACCTGCCGGTGTGTTTCTTCAACTTATGAACCGTGGACGAAAGCTCAATCTGGTTGATTTGGATTGCATAGTGGACACCGCTTAGTAGGGTTGTGACCAACCCTATGAGGTATGATATTTTACTAATGTGAGAAATGAGATTAAGCTTAGGAGTATTTGATAAGATGATTGAATGTTCTCTATGCGTAATTGCTATTAGGAAACCACTTAGAATTTGATTGTTTATATGCTTACGTGTTCTTTATGAATCTGTGGGTGTTATGAATTACTTCTTGAGTTGTCATCATATGTGATTTATGTTTTAGAAGGATCGCTGATATTGCGACATGTAGAATTGTATAAGTGTTGGGATTGATCGAGCATGACACGTAGATTTATGGATGAAATCTTGTAATTTAAATGCTATTGTTAATCTTAAATGTGATGCATTATTTAAAGCATGTTGCATATGCTTATGAAAGAGATGTTACATTTGAACTGTATCATTGCATGACGAAATCATGGCATATTGGCATCGTGTGATTTCTTGAAAGCATAGTGTGGGTCAGCACGAGGTGCTGGTGCATTATGAGGGTGCAGATCCTGTGGTGAAAAACCCAAAATCGGCCAATAGGTACTCGCCTGCCTGACGGATTCCGGACCGTGAAGCGAGACATACGTGGCGGTACTCATGCCAGCGGGGAAGGACCGTATCATGAGACATGGGTGGGCATAGAGTTGCATGGGTGTGTCACGCATACTGCTTATATACTGTATATTGTTCATATACTGTCATCATGACATCGAATGCCATATAGAAATAACTGTACACTTGCACATGTCACAACCTTAGTTTTGTTTCCTGCATTAGTATTATGTCATACCAGCATGTTGTCGCTGACCCATTCGTGGGCACAGGTTTCAGATAAAGCTCCTGGCACGCGGGACTTGATGAAATCTTGGAGAAAGGAGAGGGAATGAATTTGGAAGAATAATTGGGCCCTTGGGGCGTATTTAGACATTATAAAAGATTGGTGTATTTCTGAAAAGCATGGAAATGACATTGTATATTGTAATAAATAATGAATTTGTGATCTTTTAGTTTAAGTGTAGGAGTAGACGTGATGGATTGTATAAGTAGGTGATGTATATTTAACTTTGATAGAGTTGTGGCCATCGAGTGAGGATGGATTGTAACTGTTATATATATATATATATATGTTGTATTGTGTTTATCAGGGGGAAAAGGTTCGAAAAACAAAGGAGGTGCTGCCGAAATTTTTAGAAAATTAAAGAACTCTATTTAATTTGACGTAAATTCATAAATCTGTTTAATTATCTTTTATTTTATTTACTTTCTGTTCGTCAGTCGCACCTCGGGTTTCGGTCAGAAATTCGGGGCGTGACAGAACCGCCCCTGCCACGTGTCGCTCTCACGTTTTAAATTAAAAGGGGCTGGGGGGCTGTTTGGCTACGAAGTTAAGAAATTAGAAATTGGAATTAAATGGGAACAGGGATATCTTATCCCTATTTTGGATTAGCCACTGTTTGGCTATCCAAATTGAGAATAAGGGTTTTGCAAATTACGAAATTGCCCCTGAACTTTCTAAAAATTACAATTCTACCCTGTACTTTTTAAAATTCTGATTTGACCCCTCAGATTTCAAAAATTACACTTTAACCCTAAACTTTTAAGTAATTACACTTTAACCCACCAGAATTAAATATTAATAAAATAATAATTTAATTAATTAATTTAATTATTTAAATATTCTAAAATAACCCGGAGTCCAAATGGGACAAGTCATTAGTGTATTTTGACTATCTCAGCCATTCTGAGGCCAATGGTGAGGTTTGTTTTATGAGACGGGGTCCCAAAAAATAAAAGACCCGTAGTAACCTTTAAAATTACCAAAATGCCCCTGAATTGAAACACAGACAACGAACTCCGAATTAAGTAAATAGATAATGAAACTTTATTATCTCGAGCATTCTAGACTCAACCATGGAGTCCAATTTGTGAAAAGAGGTCACAAAATGTAAGGACCCGTGAAAAGTGCAAAATGACTGTTTTGCCCTTTTGAACCCAGATGTCCGAATTGAGTTCTACGAAAACTTAAACTTATTTTCTTCGACGTCCTAGACTCAATGGCAGAGTTTAATTTAGCAGAATAGAAACCTATGAATTAAAGACATAAAATTTGATGAATAGCATAAATTCGAATGACAATAGACTGAGTTGTAATTTATGCTTTTAGGGACACTGACAGGACAGGAGAGGGTGATCTGACCTCCTGCATTTTCATTGACCAGTTCAGTTATGTATCGTGCACGATCTTCTAGGGTTGAGACCAACCCGTCAGGTATGGTGTTTTGCTAATGTTAGAAATGAAGTTAAGTTAGGAATGTTCTGGAATGACTTATGTATTTATGTGGAATGTGTTTACTTGATGATTTGGAGTTGGTTGTTCACATGCTTACATGTTACTTGTACTTTATGAAAATTTAGTGAATGATGAATGTGATTCATGGCATGTGTTTAAGTTGATTATATGAGATATGCTTGCATGTGGAATCAGCTAGTGATTTATGTATTAATGTCTCGAGCATGCTATATTGTGGAAACCATGTTTCATTGAGATTGCATTGGCATATTGGTATATGATGAATCCTTTGAGAACATGGCGTGGGTTGAGCACGTGGTGCTATGCATTATGAGGGTGTAGATCCTGTGGTGAAAAACCCAAAATTGGCCATTGCATTGGTACTCCGTGCCATCGGGGAGTACCTGTAAACAAGACATAGGTGTGGCATAGAGTTATGCATGGGTGTGTCACGCATACCATTCATATATTACTGTGATGCTTTGAATGTGATTTAGATATAAATGTACACTTTGCACATGCCACGTCTTAGCTTTATTTCTTGCATTAGCACTTCATCATACCAGCAGTTGAGCTGACCCATTTGTGGGCAACATTTTTCAGATGAGGATCCTTCAGCCACTTGAGACTCTGTGATACCCTGATAGGGTGAATCACGTGGTATATTTTTGGTCCATGGGATTTATATTTTGTAATGTAAGGGCTTAAGCCCGAATGACCTATGAACAATGCAGTTGTGAGATATACTTATGTTATTTTATGTATTGATGGGAATGGATGCTTGTTGAGTTGATTTATTTACATTTGTCCTTTTATTTATTTTATTTTCTGTCTCGTCAGTCGCGCCTCGGGTTTGTAAAAATTCAGGGCGTGACACCTGAGACTTGAGGAAGTCTAGCCGAGTGGAAGAGACTTGACTGGAGAAGGATATTTGGCCCGAGAGGCGTGTTTTGTGATGTATGGGCTTAAGCCCAATGACATATATGCTGTATCATGGTTGTATATTTTCGGTTGTATCATGGTTATATATTTTCGGTTGTATAATTAGACGATGTATATTTAACTTTGATGAGATTGTGGCCATCGGTGAGGATGGATTGTGACGTGTTTGTATATATATAATGTATTGTGATTATTAGGGGGAAAAAGGCTCAAAAAACAAAGGAGGTTCTGCCGAAATTTTATAAAACAGGAATGTATGTAGGCTTGTGTCTAAATTAGTTAAATTGTTATTTATTTATTCGTTTATTTATTTTCTTCCTTTATTTTGCTTCAGTCGCGCCTCGGGTTCCGGTTGGAAATTTGGGGCGTGACAGTGCGTCACGGGGTTTGTTTACTTACACTCATTTCTTGTGATACTATTATATATACTGACTGTTTGGATTAGTGTTGTTACACCACACGAGTGATGCCACACATTCTTGATTATTATATCTAAGTTTGTGATTGAATAGATGTTCTTATTGTGTGCTTGTGATGCATACTAGATATTAGTGGTTGTCCTATTCGGACTTACATTAGTTTTGAATCCTTATGTGCTTGTGTGTGATTTTGAGAAGCCCGACTTCGCGTTATAGCTCACCCCTACTTCGTGGGAATGGTAGGTATATTGGACTTGGACATCAGCTGTTGGAGTAGCAATAGAGGATTGAAGACCTAGTCTTGTTAGAAATTCAATTTATGTATCATTCATTTGTTAAACTTGTAAGGGTGTTTGTACCAGACTCAAATAGTTTTGCAATAGTAGACATTGTATAATTTGAGCATCAATACACATTTGATTTAAATCTAGTCTCATTTACTATAGTTTATCTTAAGAATAACTTAATTTGCTAAATCTCATTACGAGACTTGAACAGGTCTAATTATAAGACTGAACCGGAACTAATTAAAAGGAAACCAATTAAAGAAAAAAAAAATTGCCCAGATTTTATACATTAGACTAATATGATTAGTCCTATTACCTTCCTTTCGGGGTCCCAATGACCCCCTTAGTTCGGCCCTACGAGTCAGGGACGCGAGGTAACCCAGATTCACACTCGGTTATTATGTTGCTTTTTTTCCATTTTTATTTCAATATTAATATAAATTTTATTATTTTATATTAATGTTATAAAACTATAATAAATATATAAGATATATATAAACGATTTTTATGCTTTGCTTCCTTTATATCCTATATATTAATATAAAATTACAATATTGTTCTAAAAAAAAATAAGTATATATTGAATAAAACTCTGATAATAAAGTCTTTATAAATAGAATTGAATTTTTGTTGGAGTTTTTATGAAGCCTCAATTTGTGAGGTTAGACTTTATTAATTTTAGAATGTTAATTTGATTATATTATAGACACAAAATTTGGGTTTTTTTTATAAATGGACCTAAAGTGATTATTTTATTGACTTAATGATAGGGGTAGCCCTGAGCTTTTCCTCTTCCTCTATTAGCGTATAGCTCTAGCTGATTCCATTAGTTAAATTGATAGAGAAACATATATATATATATATATATATATGTGTGTGTGTGTGTGTGTGTGTATGTATATATGTACATATGTTATGTATAGGTGTATTACATTTGTTATTTTTGTAACATCCCATAAATTTTGAAATATTAAATAAATGTTTGAAAATATAAATAATAGATATTAATGATATATAATTGATTTATTATGATAATGATTGGGTTAGAAATTTTTTTGAAGTATTCGGAATTCATTTAGACGTATTAAATGACTATAGGGGCAAAATGGTCATTTTATTGTCATCACGGGTTTGTCGAGTGTAGTACCCAGGAGATATTGTATTGGGACTTAAAGAAATCTTAGAATATTAGGTTTGTGATGTATTATATAGTGTACACATGGAAATGACAAAAATGGGCAATTAATAGAAGGAATGGAGGTCAATTAATGAATGACAAAAATGTCAAATGATCGAATTAAGTCATGTTTTAGCTATAAACAGGGGCCTTCCATGAGCTAGAAGCCCATTCTTCTCATATTTTTTTTTTCCTCTCACTCTTCTCTCTCTCTCTCTCTCTACACTCACAACTTGCAAGGGATGAGTTATGATACCATCAATTCTCCAAATTTCTTCATCTTTTCACTTTGTTAAGGCTCATCAATGATTTCTAAAGCTAGATTTTCCATCCTTGGGACTCCTACATCGATTGGAAGGCTAGGGTTTGGAGAAAAAATGAGTTAAAGGAAAAGAATAAGCTAGGTTTTTGTACAAGCCTTCAAGAAACAAGATAGGAGCTTCTAAATCTAGGTGAAAAACATGTGTTTAGGTAGATTATACATTTCATCTCTTCATCTCATGACATGGATGTGCATATTCTTGTGAAATTGACCATATATTGCATGTGATGTGTATATTGGATTATTTGATAGTCACTACAGGAAAAGAGACTATTAGTGACGCACAACCACGCGTCGCTAAAAGTTTTAACTATTAGCGATGCACATGTGCATCGTTAATGGCCACTTGTGCGTCGCTAATAGGTTCGCGCCTATTTTTTCGCATGGAAAACTAATTTTTTATTACATTTTTATTTTTTTTAGTGACGCCACACATGTGCGTCACTAAAAGGCACTTTCAGCGACGCTTCCTATGCGTCACGAATAATGTGCGTCGCTAAAAGTGCCACTTCTTGTAGTGAGTTTCTTACTCTAGAACAACTTATTTTCACCTTATCTTTCCTTTATATCACTCCCTGTCCAAACATTTTACTTGTAAGGGTATATTCATGATATTGATTCCATGTACAATATATAAGAAACTATACATTGCTTACCAAGTATTTATAAAATTGCCCACATGACTAATTGTTGTGAATTTATGATGTTTGAGTGTGATTGTGTTGATCTTTGAAATATGGATGAGATAAATATGAAGCTATGAACATGGACATTGATGTGATAATTCATTAAACTATGAGAATTGGCAATTTATAAGAAAAAAAAGTGTTAGGCTAGAAATTAATCGCGTCCATGGTGTGCTCTAGAGCATGGTCAGATTGCACTTTACTTGGGGTTTGATCTATGATGGGAAAGTTGTCTCCCATCAGTTTGCAAGTCGTAAATCCACCCAAGTGGTCATTTGTCTCGAACGGGTTAGTAGCCTATAAAGGACATAGGCTTAGCGGGGACTACTAGGTAGTTGGTCTTTGGGATTGAGAATTTTAAGAGTTGAGATAAGTTGAATGAGGCCTATAACTTTAATCATTCTTTCTTGTACATTGATGCAATTTGATGGTGTTTTCTACTAGATTGATCATAAATATTGAACTATGTAGATTGATTATTATTGAGTTATTATCCTTATTGTTAATGCATGCTTCAGTGATCAATTGTATGTCACTACACCAGCACATGCATAAACAAATCAACATATGTTTTTTCCTATGTATAGAGGTTCCTACTGGGGAAGTTGTATTGAGCCCTGCTAGATTATAGGTACTGGCAAGGAGCCCACGTGATGGAGAAATCGTGTTTGAAACCATTGTGGATATCTTGACGAATTTAACTTGAGGGACTAATTACATATATTTTCCTTTGATTCAAACTCTTTGAAATCTAACCAAAGTTGAAATATTTTGGGATGTTTTGTATACGATGTTGTTATTTGATTTGAGGCTAATTGATGATACGTATAATACTCTTTGATCTTATAAAATGAAGTGATTTGATGTTATGAATACTTTGTTTATGTTGTGTCGACTGAATGTTAGAACCAATTGACTAGAATTAACAAAAGTTAAATAACCTAACAATCCCAAACTTTCAATCGACTGAATGAGAGGATCAGTCGACTGAAAGCTAGACTGAATAGTTGACTGAAATGGACATAAAGCAAATTTTTCTCTGCACTCTGCTGCACATACAGTCCTATTGGTGGATACCTTATTTACACCTTATTTATTTACTTAAAACATTATAATGTAAATAAGGAAGTACCCCGATTTGGAATCAATAAAAATAGTTCCAATACCTAATTCCTTAAAGATAAAAAACCAACTCTCCATTCCAAGAACAAAATTTATGTTTTTTTTTTTTAAATAGCACTTTGAACCATAATTAGTTAAGCGGGTTATCCTATAGCTAAAATTTATTAAAAATTATTTTTAGACTATTGGATACTTAAAAAATAATTATCGAGACTTTTTCAATGCCAATTTCAAAGATTTCAAATACTTAATTTTTTATGCTTTAACGCAACAATGCTTTGCTCAAACCTAATGTTGGGAAGTGTAGTTGACTTCTATCAACTTGATTATTCATATAAACTTAATTATAAATATTTTATGATAATTTTACATTATTACTTGTGTCTTTGACCCAGATCGTGACAATGTTTTTAATATTTTAAAGATATAATAGGACCCGTTCATGGTCCTTTTGTCTTCTTGAATGTGCATATCTCCAAAGAATATATTCATCCATCAAGAATCAAGTTCCAACATATCATTTATATTGTGGCTACCTCCTGCCTCCCTCTAATGCATGGGCCGGTGTTGCCACTTCACATTTCATGGCTTTTGCATATTATTTGCTCATTTCACGTAATTGATTTTTAATACCACTTACAACAAACTTCAACATTATTTTAACTAGTAAACACAAATGTCTAATTAAAATTAATAAATATTATATATTTTTAACTAGTCAACAAAAATATGGTTAATTAAGGATATTCAATATCCTAATTCTATTAATTATCTGACACAAACATAATTAATTAGCAAGGTTAAAAATCTAGTTGTTATACTTTCCCCAATCGTCACATAATCATTCACGAGATCATAGTATTAAATCTAGACAGAATAATATATATATATATATATATATATATGGTTATTGCTAAAAAAAATTATTAGAAAGTCTTCTGCAAGAACAGTCATAAATATTATTCCCAGAATTGACCAAAATAATGGATCATAACATTCTTAATTAACCTTAACGCCATAAATTAATACATAACACACAAAAAGAGTACATATAATACCGAGAAATTACAATGCAATTTGAAGTAACTTTGAAATCATATGATGGTAATCTTATATGATCTTCCAGTTAGAACTTCTAATCCCATAATGAACATAGTAATATTCACTTTTGAAATCTTATATTTTCTTTTCTGTTCTTTTTTTTATTTTAAGGGAAGGTTAACCCGGTTCATTAATTTTATGATTTGTGTAAATTCTCGGCTCTTACACAGGTTATGTATACTATCATTCTCTTAACTATAATGAATTTATTGGACTGCAGCTTTGAAAATCATCTGAAAGGCATTCTCGATACATGACTTGAACTTACACGGATCCATGAAGCCTTTCTCCACCCCCACAGAGACCCTCAGCTTTCCAACATAACTCACCATTGTTACTACAAGACTCTGCAATTAATCAATATCAAGTTAAAAATATACTACATGATGTAGCTTAATTTAATCAAGTTCTTTTATAGAGATTTTTTTAGTATAATCTAAAGTTTTTCTATGGTATCTTTCTTTAATTGGATTTCTTGTTTTTTTTTTTTAGCTCCTTTATATTATCATTTAATTATTAATTAATATTAATTTTTTATATTACTTTAAAATCAAATTTATAATATTTAACATTAAATATTACCTGTGGTGCGCCAACCACACTGAAATAGAAGCCACTGATCGGATGATTTGCCAAAGCCATTTGTTCCACTGGCCCAATCAAATTTGTGATTCCCATGCTCGAGTTCTTTAGGATGCCATGGATGTACCGGGCAGTTGTCTGTGATTTAGAAACAACAAAGTCAAAATATACATACATATATATATATATATATGTGTGTGTGTGTGTGTGTAGAGAGAGAGGGGAAGAGAGAGAGTATCAAAATTGTAATTGAATATTATGACTTCATATTAGAAATGTGGTACATTAGACTCAATAATATATACGTGCGTACCTCAGGGCCTTTGAATTTTCTAAGAGATTCAAGTAGCCTAGCAGTGAGACAAACAATTGCAGAGTTTCTCTTTTTCTTGATTAGTCGATGTGCTTTGAGGACAAAGTCGAGAGGGTTTGAAAACTCAGTTTTGGTTAAATTGGGTATGGATATGTGCAAGAATGCGAAATGATTCCCCCATGGCATCTCAGCATTAGGTTTTGTCATATCTTTGATTGACTTGTAACTGCCAGTGTTCCTTGTGTTGAGCAGCACCAATGCTGTAGATTCTGTGTTGCTCAGCTCATGGTTTGTGTCTTGCATGTATAATCGAGTTCCCAAGAATATTATTCCCGTAATTACATCATTTATAGTCTGTTAATTGAAATAGAAATTGACATTAAACAAAATTCAAAATACTAAAATGTATAAATGGTAAATTTGTAAATGAAAAGTGATATCTATTTCTAATTGTATCTCAATCTGATGTGTTAAGATATGATAGTTTTGAATCTCACAAAATATGATTTTCAAAGTCACACTATTTTGACACATTAATTGTGAATACCTAGCGCTACACTTTATATATATATATATAGATATATACACGGTGTTTTTATAATAATTGGATAATTTCTTATGAAAGCTAATTAAGTATTTATTAAGACATTGCCTATACTCTAAATAAATTAATATAGCATACGAAATTTCCAAAAATGAAGAAAGCATATTAAAAAAGCCCTTAAAACATGTAATAAATAAACAAAAAACTTATAAAGTTACCACTGGAAGATTGGCCTTAATTTTTTTGATGTCATCAAGAGAAAATGTCATAGTAGTTATGGTAATCGGCCGGAACTCCACTCCATCATCACCAGATCAGATTGGCGTCAGATCATCTTCAACAAAACTGCTTTTTAGAATGCTCCATCCAAAATCCAATACAGTGTTGACGAACCCATAGAAAATTTGAGCCAAATGCCTGGAAATGCTGTCCTCGTTTCCATCTCCATTTGTGTTAGATTGACGTGAAGGAAATGTCAAAGGAATAGAAGGATTATCAGCTCTTTGAAGACAAGAAAGAAGAGCTCCCATTAATGAAAAACCATCGCCGAGGGCATGGTGAAGCTTGAAAACTAAGTTCCCTGCTGCATTGCTTGTTGGGTACTTGATGATATGAATTTCCCATAATGGTCTGCTTTGTGGAAGTTGATCCATGGCTATTTTTGATAAATAGTCATTGAGGCACTCATCATAAAATTCTGGTGACTTTCCTTCTGGGAAGATTGGGACGTTAATGTGGTCACTAAGATTCACTTCCACCCTCTTCCATTTCTTTGCTCCATTCTCACCTCCAACCTGATCTCACATAGTTAATTAGTAATTCATGCATACCATTCTCCAAGGGTAAAAAAAAAGGGTTTATAGTTCCATTCAAATATTCATTATTTAGCATTGTTCTAGGGGAAAATGGTTATCATTAATTGCTTAACTATGGTAGAGAATAACACCTAAAGTTATTGATAAATTTTGACCATTTTGAGTGAGCCTTGGCGCAAGAATGAGATTGCTTCATTGTGATATATACTAGCATAAACGTTCCGTAAACCTTTTCGCTCACAAGAGTAAGGGTACATGCATATGACTCTCCTCAAATTCCACAATGATTAAGGTACTCTTATGCACTAGGCTAGCATCACTCTAAATTTTATAATAAACTTTTCTTTTGTTTATCATGATAAAACATTTGTTTTATAATTCAGTATCCGACTCTTCGAGTCGACTAATATGAAAGACTAATCTAACCATCCATTAGTAGAAGGCCCGATTAAAATTGGGACAGTGTCCCGTATAGAATGTATCTAAAAAAAAGTGACATTTGCTGGTTTCAACCTGACGAGCTCGGTGTAAAACATGTTTTAATGTCGTGCAAGTACTGTTGATTTTTCATGGGTTGCCTTACTAATTCAAAAGAAATTGTTATATACATACATAAGATTTTCTCAACAAATTTTCTCACACAAATAAAAGGTCTCCTACACATATATGATACTTAGATTACACTATTTGTATTGAAGAATGAAACAATTTGTTGAAAGAATTTATTATATTACCATAACTTTAATTCAAACTAGCCTCAGAAAATGTTAGTTGGTGTTGGGCTCGCGTATAGTCATGTTTGATATGCTAGAATAAAATGACAAAAAAATAACTTGATATGAGAATAGAATAGGAATGATAATTCCTTTTTTCATTTCATTCATTTGTTTGGTAATAATGCAAAATATATAATTAAGAATAATAAATATAAATATATATGTACATGTACATGTATATATTTATGTATATATACATGTATATTTATGTGTTGGATAATTTTTAAATCTAGGAGCTAAGAATACTGCTAAATATTAAAAATATAATGAACATAATGCAGAGATAAGATAAGAAAAAAACATAGCGGCTAAGGCATGTGTAATGACATTGTCCTTAAAAGTGATTTCGTCTCCTCGGAGGAAGAACTTCGGTGTATCAGGTTAATGGTATCCCACCCCCCAGGATACAACAGTCGATCCGCATAAGTATACACTCGCAATGTTTAGATCAATTAAACAACCCTTCACAATTTTCTAGTACTTTGGTAGATACATAATGAACAGTAATGAAAATTCTTAACAAAAGAAATAGAATTTCAAGTAGACTGAACAACAAAGAATCTCTCAACAAAATAAAGAACAATGAAGAAATTCTCATAAGCCACTCAAAACTCAAAGCTTGTATCTTATATCTTAAGAGTTCATTGGTTTGTATAAAATTGCAAGAGGAAGAAATAAAGGAATATCATTTTATTCATAGAATATGTCTTACCTTGATTAAGGATCATTGTCTAAAACGGTTAGTCAATTAAATATAGAATGAAAGTGACATCTATTGAATCTCGATCTACCTTCGACAATTATAAAGACATCTTCTGAGACTTTAACAATTACAAAAACATTCTCTGAAATTTTTGAAATGACACTATCTTCTCATAATTTTATTGACAAACTACAACTATCAAATAACACCCAATATTACCTAATGATATAAAAGACAAATTAAACTTTCATAAACACTCGTAAATTATTTTATTATCATAAATTACTTTCATCCAACCACATAAAATCTATTTTATATAATCTAATTTTTATAATCTGTTATCGATAAATTTAAACTCTCACAGACTAGCTCATATAATTCCTTTTGTTTGTGCGTTCGCGCGTATGTCCACGGGTGGGTGTTTCCAATGGAGTTAATGCGCGCACATGCTAGAAGAGGTGCCTGACAATAAATATATAAGCTAACAATAGATATAGGTTAGAGTTATTCGTACTCCTTTCTTTTATCTTTTTCCTTTTATAACTTGGTATTCAACTCCTGGCGGATTAATCTGAAAGATTAATTTTACTGTATATTAGCAGGAGTCTAATTAAAATTGAAGCAGCATCTCATATGAAATAGTTTTTAAAAAAGTGACATCTGTTGAATTTTGATGTAAAAGACAAGCTTCTTAATTACTCTTTATTATCCACTCGACCACCCCTTAAGATTTATTCATACTTCCTCTTCTACACTAACACTTAAATATAAGTACATAAATTTTTTATAGGTTAAAGGTATCCCTTTTAGCAAGGAAGTGTTTAAGTGGGACAAACAAATTGAATTTTTTAGTAGTAAAAAAAAGTTATCCCATCTAACGCAATACGAAAATGTAAAAAAAGAATTAAACACATTGAATTTTTTAGTAGTAAAAAAAAAGGAACTCCCCACCCAAAAGGAATAACTCTCAAATTTCTAAACAGAAATATATTTTGATAATTTACCAAAATAATACTGCTTTACATTAGATATATATATTTATATATATATATATATATATATTATAACTAAGACTAATACTAAACTGTATAGGAATCTACTAATTCCTTAGATTAGTCTTATTACAATTAAGAAATTATAAAAATTTGAAAAATAGGAAAAATCTAAAAAAAATAAAAATTGAGACTTTTTAGAAAATTTAAAAAGAAATCATAACAAACTAGAAAATTATAACAGCAAACAAAAGTTAATTCGAATTTCAAAAAAAATATGTAATTACAAAAATATAATAATAAAAATGACAATAACGTCAAATTAAAAGCCTAAACAATGTCTTTTGGCAAAAAATGACTTTAGTCATGACAAAATAATGAGTATTGTCGGTCTCGCCTTTTGAATTACGATAGGGTCTCCGTTCCTAAAAATATGACTGACCAACTTTACATCTACTAATACAGAATGAGACTTAAAACATTGTCATTATTTTTTAAAAATCTCGACAATTTATTCTACATCATCATCCTAAATATATAAGGAAGTCGTACGAATAATGGGAACAAATAGTAACATGTAGTAGTTGTATGCATAATCTGCAAGTCATGAGTGATCTAATTCTTATTTGTGATAAAATTATTGCATCAAAATAGAAAATTCGATGTAAAATTTTATATATATGTATATATATATATATAAATCAACTCAACTTAATTTAATAAAAGCATATATAATTTAAGATTTAATATATTGCATTTAATATTTAATATTATTGCATCTAAGATTTAATATATATATATATATAATTTAAGATTTAATATATTGCATTTAAGATTTAATATTATTGCATCTAAGATTTAATATATATATATATATATATAATAGAAGCATATATAATTAAATATTTATTAAAAAAATTGTCTTAGATTATTAATTGATCAGATAAATTTAATTTATATCTGATTGATTTAATTAAAAGAATTATCAGATTCGAATTGAATAGATCATATTTATTTATAACATACCAGAATATATAAATCGAATTAATAAAGGTTCGTGGGAAAAAGATGTGTGCGCGCGAGACAGAGAGTGAGAGAGACAGAGAGAGGGAGGGAGGAAGGAAGGGAGAGAGAATACCATGACACAGGAAAAGCGTGGGTTGATGGGTAAGAACACATCCTTAAGCAATGATAGAGTCGGCAAGTCATCAATGGGTATTTCTAATTCCAAAACAACAAGAATAGAGAGCGACAACACTGAGCTATTGAGGTACTGCCCAGTTGGACTCACCGGCTCTGATACTTCTTCCTCAAACTCCATTACCTTTCTTCTGAGCTTTATCCTCCATTAACTTATGACTCTGGATTTAAATAGGACCAACGTATTAGTGGTTGCTTGAAAATGATGGTTATTAATCAACTTTTAATCAATGTTCCACCAATCCACAAAAGAACTTTGGCTCCATGCTGGATATGAGCAACCTCCTTTAATCAATGGTTGCCTGAAAATGATGGTTATTAATCAACTTTTAATCAATGTTCCACCAATCCACAAAAGAACTTTGGCTCCATGCTGGATATGAGCAACCTCCTTTAATCAATGGTTGCCTGAAAATGATGGTTATTAATCAACTTTTAATCAATGTTCCACCAGCCTACAAAAGGACAATTTTTGGCTCCATGTTGGATAAGAGCAACGTCTTTTTATTGAGATACGTGTCTTAACTACAATATGTCATATATGTAATATATATGTACTTTTTAATTTATTTTATTTTTAATTTTTTTTGTTAAAATTAAATAGTCACACAATATACATTTGATTATATACATGACACTTTAAAATTATGACACATGAAATTAGGAGGAAGTTGTACCTAATTTCGATTGTACTAAATAGTCACATAATATACATTTGATTATATAGGTGACACTTTAAAATTGTGATGCATATGAAATTAGGAGGAAGTTGTACCTAATTTGGATTGTACTAATTTTTTTTTTAACTTTTTTAAAAAATAGATAAAAGAAGTTTTTATATCTTTATTTAGTATTATTATTAAATAATTAAGTAAATTTATGGGTAGATTATGTAATATCCCGACCTGGGATACGTCACGTGTACCGAGGTAAGTCGGTCAAATAGTGTAACTTGAACGATAAGATATATATATCATGGTACTTCATGGAAATGTATGACTGGAAACTGTAAATGATGGAAATGAATGACCAAGGCCGGGTAACACCCGAGCACACCCGAACATTGCATCGTAATGCGTGCACGCACGTTTTTCCATGCATGCCCATGTTTCACGGACACGTAGTATACCAAAAATTAGTGTATGCACAAGCCATTGGACATAGACTTACATGCATATATATGGATGGAATGTCACGTATAAAATATGTATTTATGTGTACGTATATATATATGGCAAGGACAATACATATACATATATGTGTATATATATATGTATATATGTAAATAAAGGTAAAAGGAAAGGGTAAAGAGGGAAAATGTATGCATGAGGGATCAGTGTGTGTGTGTGTGTGTACGTGTACAGCCATTATGAGGCTAGTGTGTGTGCTAGTGTGTGTGTGTGTAAGTGAGTGCTTTATGTGTGTGATACATATAATATACATATAACACCACAAATATCTCCTAAGCAATTAATGGAAAGCAACCAAATTAAAAAAACAGAATTTATGAGATTTGAAAGGGGTTTATGAGATAGGAAGTTTAGAGGCTCAATGAGTCGTGTAGAGAGAGAAAGTAGAGAGAAAGAGAGAGGAGGCGGTGGAAACTGCTTTAAGAAGTAGATGCATGCATTGCATGCTTAAAGCTTACGGGAGAAGCAGAAAAGGAAAAGGGCAAAAAGAAGGGAAGGATTTTGAGGCGGAGCAAGCAAGAATAGAAGAGGAACCTAGGGTTACTTCAAAACGGGTAAGTCAGTCTCGCTTCTGTTTATGACAAATTTTAGCATGAATGTTAGATTTAAATAAGATGGCCTACAAGAGCATGAAATATGGAACTTATTACAAAAACAATGAATGAAAAAGATTAAGAAATGAGATAGAAATGGTGAGTTGCAGGTCTCGGTTACACTATGATTTTATGCTTAAAAGCTTGGTCTAAGTTTATAGAAATAAACCTTAATGGTGCAGAAAACATTTAGGATGAAATTTGAATGGAAACTGTGACCTAAAAGTCACGAAAATCGAAATGAAACTCTGACCGAAAAATCGGCCAGAGATGGTCAAACCCATATTCGTGAAGATCAAGAAGTTCTTGATCAAAACGGAGGATGGATTCATGATCCCCATGTTGTGGGGAGTAAAACGGCATTCAAAACGGGAGGAAAACCCATTGGAAACCAGTAACAGTCGCCGGAGAAGACGATTGTTCACCACCGGAACCCTACCGGAGTAATGGGGAAGACAACCGGAATGTCGTGAGGCTATCGGGTTAAAATAAAACCGGATCCGGGTTCGGATCGAGTCGGGACCCAACCGAAAATGAAATGGGAACATGAAACTGTGTCGTTTGTGTTTTGAATTTAAATGGATTGGGCTTGTTTGGTTACATGGATAGGAAATGTTGGAATTGGGTTTGGGCTTATTCCAACCATGGATAGCATAGGAGAACTGGTTATCTTGTTCCGGTTCTTAAGATTTGACTGAACCGTTTAGTTCAGTAGGGGGGTAGACCGGTTTAGGGTTTCTGGTTCTGAACCAACTGGTTCAGACCGCAGCTTTTGGAAATTATAAACCGGCCCCAAATGTTTTAAGAAATCTCACTAAGGCCCAAACAGGAAAATTAATAAAATATTAATTTTTACAAAAATGCCCCTATTTCAAATATGGGTCAAACGAAGTCCAAACGGTGCAAATGAATAGTCAAAATCTATTATCTCGGACGTTCTGAGTCCAATGGTGGGATCCGTTTTATGAGACAGGACCCCGAAGGATAAAATAACATAAAAGTGCAAAATGATTATTTTGCCCTTTTAAGTACAAATGTCCAAATGGAATTCTGCGAAAGCCTAAACTGACTTTCTTCGGTATTCCGGACTCAATGGTAAAGTCTAAATTAGTATTTGAGATACTTATGATAGAAAGGCATAAAATTTGATGAATAGCATTTATTCTGAAACGTATTTACTGATATATATAGGGAACTCGAAAGGCAAGGGTACACTCACGGATTCCTGATCTAGAATCACGATAGAAGTAAGTGGATCACTCTCTCTTACATGTGGTGTTTCCACAAGCCAAGTTTATTCTTTTACTGCCAAACTCGTACTCTTGAATGTATTGATATCCTTGTGTTCTACAATTCGATATTTTTCTATCTTGTGGACATTTGATTGACTAATGTATCATTGTTATCATGTTTCACTGTGCCTTGAAGGTACCACATGTTATTGTTATCCACAATGTGATATTGTTCTATCTTGTGGACATTGATTGACTGCTATATCATTGTTATCATGTTGAACCATGCCTTGAAAGGCCTACCGTTGTATCCTTATTGAATGAATGATATTCCATTTTTATATTCTATGGAATTACTTATGATCATGACATGTTTATAACACGAGAGTTGTGCTCAGTCACAACACCCATCTGATGCTATCTGATTGAATGGGACCTATGGGTCAAGTCCGTGAACGGACAAATGGCAATTCACTGGAATTCACTGGGGGGTATGCCGGGCCCTAAAAGATCGAGGGTCTGCCGAACCCTGACATAGAATAACAACATCTCTTATGACTGACAGAACATGATTGTCGAATGGCACTATCCCTTATGATTCTTCAAGTCTCGAGGGACTTGCATTGATTGATTTGATTGTGATCGGTTCATTGTGGCAGTACTTCATTGTTGTTATATTATCATTGGATTTCTTCATATCGCTATTACACCCAATACTCCTGATTGTGTATTGTGATTACTGTTCATTGGCCCTCGTGGCAATTGTTTCCATTGGCCCTCGTGGCAATTGTTTTCATTGGCTATTACAGCATCTTATTCTTATGATTGGCTATCATAATCTTATTCATGGATTTATTGATCATCGATACCAGTGTTGGAGATCTGCATTTACTTACTGAGCTTTGTAGCTCATTCCACCCCACTTACCCCCCATTTCAGGTAATGACGCTGCGAGACCTCAGTAGGAGTCTGAGAGCGTAGGGGGACATTTTGAAGTACTGTACCAGTCTATGTTAGTTCTCCCATGTATTCACCACCCTCGGGTGCTGGTTACGTTTAGTTCTCATTTTGTCTTATGTAGAACTATGTCATGTATTTAATAGACTTCCGCTGTTTAATTTATTTAAAAGACTTCCGCTGGATTACTATAATTGATAAAGACTTCTGCTGTTCATTGTTTAAAATTTTTAGTACATTGCATATTAGTACTATGATACAGGATTACAAAAAGTAGGGACGGCCTTCGGGTTGGCCCCGCGACACGAGATCCGCATAGGGTGGGTTTCGGGTCGTGACAGATTAGGTATTTTAAAATACAAATAAGGAGTCTTTTTAGTAATAATATATTATAATTGATGGAAATGGTTCAAAATCCTTTTTCCAAATCCGTCCCTAAGCTGGTTAGATTTCAACTTCTTTTTCTTAAACCTATCTTATTAATATACTTTTCAAACTTGTTCGATTAGAGGTAAAGAATCTTTTTAAGTAATAATATATTATAATTGATGGAACGGTTTATAATCCTTTTTCCAAATCCTTCCCTAATCTGGTTAGAATTCAATTTCTTTTTTTTCTTAAACTTGTCCCATTAATATTCTTTTGAAACTTGTCTCATTAGAGGCAAGTCAAGATGGATTTTTTTTTTTTTTTATTAACTGGGTGTCTGTGCTAGCTTGCATATACCTCGATTAATTTTGAAATTCTAAAATTAACGACCAGTCAAATTTTTAATAATTCTAAGATTTAAAACATTTAACTTTCATTAGAATCGAATGTACGACCTTAATGGAATAAGTCCTTTAATTATGAAGTCGGGACGGATTTGACATTCCTAATGGCAAGTACTAATACAGCCGTGCATCACATCAAGTTTTCTCTAAAAAGCACACCACACACTCAGAAGGGCGTGCAGTTGTTATTTTCATTGTCTCGTTTTCTAAATTAAATCTAAATTTGCGGCCATGTCCTCCTTCACCATAAATACTGAATGAATGGCTCAAATGTTCCAAACATCATCGCCTGACATGGTCATGCCTTATTCCTTTACTTTTTCCATTCTTATTATCCTTATTTGCGACATTATTTTGTTCATATGCAATGTCCCAAATATTATTAATGATTGCATCATTACCCACTTCAATTCTATGTTTTTCAAGTCTCTCTCTCAGTATTACAAAGAAAAACATTACTCTAAAGTAAAAAAAAAAAAAGAAAGAAAGAAATTTCTAAGGAGAACCAAAATAACTAAAGCATATAAGTTCAAAGAATTCGATATAATAAACTTATGAGACCTTTGTGATTAATATGAATAACTTTTCATATATAAACTACTGTTCAAAATTTTAATATATGTGATTTATATATACAAGCGCTATAAGTCGATGCTTCTCAAACACTCAAAAAAATTATTACATTTCACCCATTGAATTTTTCCATGAGACAATGACTTTAGCATTATAAACCTATTGCAAATATTATCAAGAAGTACTTTGAGCTAAGGCTTGTTTCCATATTAAACAAGAAAAATTATAAAACAAGCCCAGTGGCTATGCAAATGAGAAAATACTTGCAAGTTAAGAGACAATGAAATATGATATAAGACTTTCGGGCAATCTACCTGTTGAAGAGAGTCATTTGGTAGTCACAAATTTTTCAATATTGAAATCAAATATCCAATTAACTCCATATGCATATACATGTAGTATTTATACATGTGTGTGCATTTTAAAATCCCAATGCATTCAAAACTCTTCATGTTTTCATCAAGTATATAAATTTACAACTACAGTTATTGTCAAAACCAAACACATTGTGAAAATTTGAGCCCAAAATTAATTGTAAGCAAATATGGACATATGAGACAACTAATTTTACAAAAATCAGAAAATATGTAAATATAACTAACAATTCATGAAATAAATATATGGTAAGCCTAACATTCTAAACTAAAATCATAATAAAGGAACACTTAGAATAATAAGGGATAAACTTTCACGCCCCGATCCCAGATGGCCCGGACTAAGGGGTTATCAGGACCCAATAAGGTAGGTGATTGAGACTAATCATCATAGTGAAGTCCAATATAGTCCATTTATTTTAGAGTTGATGTTCTTTTAAACAATTTCCCTTTTATTGATCTTGATTCATTCTCATGCTTATACTTGTTCAAGTCCCGTAACGAAATTAAATGAAATAGATCACAATAAGGTACGACTATTCCAAAAACATCTATCAACATTATTGAACAAAGTGAAGTTCAGAGCTGACTTTAATGTTCAATGTATAACATATATATTATGTCAAAGAAGGGTACACGCACCCTTCACAATATACAATGAATGAATATAACTATCTGAAACCAATGCTACTCAAGTCTCTGTTTATCTCATGCTGCTCCAACAGCTGTCCTCTACAAGTCCAGTACATGCTATTCCCATGAACAACAAGGTTGAACCATAATACTCAGTAAGATTTCCTAAAACACACAAGCATACAACGTTCAAAAACTAATGAAGCCTAATGAAGACATTCCCTAATGTCCAATGTGTAATCCCAAACACACAGCATTATCATCAATCAGATCACAGGTATAAATATAATAGCCAAGAGGATAAAATATCACTCTATGTGGCACAACAATAGTGATAAGGTGTTCAAGGATATCAACGTATATAAACCTCACGAAGAACTTCCATTTCCTATTCAATTTAGTCAGAAGAATGATATTCAATAACAATAAATTCGATACAAGTTAATAATATGATGAAGCAACAGGAGTAATTACTACACAATCCATGTCTATAACAAGCACAATCTATAACACAATAAGTCAGACCTCCACAAGTCTTATACTTCTCTCTACTTCTTTCGCAATCCTTTAAGACTAATTAATGGCTCCTAGTAAAGCCTGAGTGTTCTTCAAGCTACTAACCCAATGAAAACATACGACCACCCATGCGAGGTTACGGTTTGAAATCGAAGGGAGATACAAACTATAAAGACCCGAATTTTTTTTTAAATATGTGTGTTATGTATGTGTTAGTATGTGTAGTGGAATATATATATATATATATATGATATACATGTATGATATGTATGTTATATATGTGTATGTGTATATATATATATGTATATATAATGTATTATATATATATATATATTAAAAAGAAAGTGGAAAACAGGCTGTGTGCGGCTGTGTGTGTGTGTGATGGCTGATAATGTGTGTGTGGTGTGTGTAATATAATATATATACATATATGAAAACCGAAGGTGCAAGCAACATTAAATGCAAATCAGAAGGGGAAGAAAGAAGGTTGTAGGGAAGTCAGAAAGGGGCGTGGGAAGAGATAGAAAGGGAGAGAACCAAGAGAGGGAGTGGTCTGGGCAGTGGTGTGATGTGTGTATATGGATATGTGTGTTGAGTGGAAAAATCAGAAGGAAAGGATAGATAGGCAGGTTGTAAGCATTACGGGGAGACTGAGAGGACTATAGGGAGATTCAGAAATTAGAAAAGGGAGAAGATCAGAAGGAAGAGAGAGACCTGCAACAAGGAAAAATCAGGAAGAGGTGAGTGATAGTTAGTTTCTATTTTTAAATTTTAAAAGCATGGTGTTTGGTTTGATTCATAGAGTCATGTTAAGCATGAAATGTGGATTAGTTTACAAAAAGAATCAGTTTAAATGGTTCAAAAACAAGAGAGAAAGGTAGTTACAGGTTGTGTACAAAATTCAGATTTCTAGTATTTTATGTATAAAACTTAATCTAAATGGCCTAGATCTAATCTAATAAGATGCAGAAAACAAATGGAAGTGATTTGGGCTTGAAACAGTGAAGAAAATGCCATAAAATGGGTTGGCCGGAAAGTCTGCCGGAGATGTAAATTGTAACACCCCGACCTTGCGTAATTAATAATTAGTTGTTAATTATTAATTAGCACTGACTTAATGAATGATTAAGGAAATTAATCATAATCCCGACAGTCATGATAGACCGATTAAAATAATTAAATATGTCTGGAGAGAATGGTATAATACCCGAACCCGATTACTGATTAATTCGGTGAAATAACGCCGTTTTAACACCAACGGAATCCGAATTAGCTAACCCAGGAAATCTCGGATGATTAATAAATGACATGAAACCCCTGACACTGAAGATAACTGAAATAAAAACTGACCAGAAGAAACCGCGTCAAAAAAGGAGCTACGGAATGAAAGTTATGTAGCAAACATTGAAACTGAATTAATGCGCAACCAAACAGGGCCTTAGCCCAAAATGTGGAAAAAATGGCCAAATGGGAGGCCAAGGGAATTGAACCCTTGACCTTTGAGTGGAAAGAACTCTTATCCAAAAAAATTAACCATGTGGGCTGCCAATGTCTTGTGCTTAGTTATACAACTAAAATGTATATATCTCTAAATTGTCCCAAGCTGCCACCCAAATTGGCCAATGGCCAAACATGCAACACATCACCCCTATGCACCCTAGCCCCCATCATCACCTACCTCAACACTTGATGACCTCTCCTCCAACCAAAATACATGCAAATTAATCATGAGGTTGGGAGATGTATTGGACAAGAAAAATCTGATTTGCATTTACAAGTCTCCATATGTGTATTGGAGGATTGAGAAATCAGAAATTGGTGCATGAGATCTGCTAGAGAGGGGGGCTGTTAGAGGGAGAAAGTGAGAACTTCATGTGTATAACATGGTGAGTGTTTGTGTCCCATGGAGTTGCTCTATGAAGGAAGAACAGAACTGAGGTGCACGACTGGGACTGAGGCACACCTGAGGTGCCAAAGGACTGAACTGAGCCATGTGAGGGAGGAATAATGGCCTGAACCAGAGGTAAACACACAAAACTGTCAAATTTCTGTTCAAAAATTTTAGCACTGTTTCTAATAGTTTGGATCTGTACAAACTGTACATATATACTACTGTGAGACCCTAGAACTGTTCTGAATTAATTGGGAGGGTCGGGTAAGCCTTGAAACCCAAAACTGTGACAAACCGCCATTAACGACCTTCTTGTAACAGGTCTGATTCGACCTCCATAAAACTGAAATCTGATGGTCTAGAACTGATCTAGACTCTTTTAGGACCCCATAAATACTGACCCGTGACTTGGAAACACATGGAAGGCCCTCAAAACCGAACATATTGTCTCGGCCATTGGAACCCAAACTTGTAAATAAGCTTGTAAACTGAAATCTAAAAATGGGATGTTGATCCCCATGGAATTACGGTCACAACAAGCTAAACCTCGTGCGATTTGGTTAAGAAACGGGGCTGTATGACCGAACGGTGTCCCCTCACAATAATCGGTTATACCGAGCTGGATCTTTGGATTCGAAGCTTGAAATCAATGCAAAATTGTTGGTATCACATACAGAAATGTTTGGAATCAAAACATATCGAAAACAGCCCTTGAAAACCCACGAAATTGAAGAAATAGCAAACCTACAACTAGGGCAACGGATGGGGAAAAGATGGGGAAGATGGAGTCGACTCGGCCGAGTTGACCGAGCCAAGCCGAGCTGACTCGGACACGTGTCGACCTGTGAGGATGCCACCAAATTATTGAAACTGCGCCGTTTTGGTGTTAAAGGTTTTAAATTAAAACCTGAATCCTGCCTGTTTGGTAACATGGTTAATAAATTGAAACTGGATTGAGGACTGTCCAAACCGAGGATAAGGGCCAAATTGGGGTTAATTGGATTATGCTATTCCGGTTCTGTGAGGTCCAGTGAACCGGTTGGTTCACCACATGCCCAATCCGGTCTAGGATTTTGAATTGAAAACCCAATGGTCCACTGTTTCAAATTGAATAACTGAACCAAAACTTTTGTAAATTAGTTTTTGACCCCAACAGTTTTGGATATTGTACTGTGGCCCAGATTTTGGAAAAATTGTACATTTAAGCCCCTCGTAAATTAATTAAGTAATAAAATAATTATTTTATTAAATGGGTAAAATTACAATTTTACCCATGGACATTATATATGTCAAACGGAGTCCAAATAAATTAAATAAATAGTGTATTTTCACTATTTCAAATATTCTGGACTCAATGGTACAGTCCAAATTGGGAAATTATGTACCGAAAAATACAGACCTGCAAGTGACAAATGACTGTACTACCCCTGAGGGTACCCAGGCCCAAATAAAAATAAAAGACAGTCTATTCTGATTATGTCGGGCATTCTGGACTCAACAGTGAAGTCCGTTTAATGAACTGAAATCCCGAAAAATACAGACACATAAATTGTAAAATGATTGAATTACCCCTAAAGATACCCAGGCCCAATTAAACATAAAAGATGGTCCAAGTTAACTATGTCTGACACTCTGGACCCAATGGTGAGGTCCATTTTATGAACTGAGGTTCCGAACAGTTTGGTTATACAATATGTGAAATTACCAGAATACCCCTGATATTGTACGAAGCCCAAATAAAGTCCGAATAGAGCAAATTAATACCAATTGAAGCCCAATTACTTATGGGCTCATATATTCGATTAAATTATGATTTGAAATCATAACATCAGGAAATGTAAAATTACCAAACTGCCCCTGATGCCATACGAAACCTAAATGAAGTCTGATTCAGACGAAACTGATACCGATAGAAGCCCAGATACCTGTGAAACTGTATACTTGATTAAATGATGGATCAGAGTCAGAATCTTACGAAACGTAAAATGACCAAAATACCCTTGAGTACATGAAGTGCAAAGTAGAGGTGGAATAAAGGTCAAACTGATCTGATAAATTATCATAAGGATAATTATGAACATTGAAGGGCTAAATAAGACTCCAGAACAGTTAACGCGTAAAACGAGAAACGACTAATGTGTCTCGATGACCAAAAGCAGATACCAAACGAAGTCCAAAGGACTTAGAAAATTATATCTAAGATATGTGGACTATTCTGAGGACCACGATAGGGTTCGGGACAAGAATGGACAAATTACCATTTTGCCCCTAAGGCTAAATAAGCACTTAACTGATAGCGATTCAAGTCTAAAAGACTTAGAACTTCATGTATACGATATATGGGATATTCTGAGAACCACGACTGAGTCCGGGGCAAGAATGACAAAATTACCATTTTGCCCTTATGGTTAAAATAAAAACCTAACTGATACCGATTGGAGTCTAAAAGACGTAGAACTTTATATTTAAGATATAAAGACTATTCTGAGGGCCTTGACAGGGCCTGGGGCAAGAGTGATAAAATGACTGTTTTGCCCCTAAGATTGAAAAAGTAACTGACTAATAACAATTGAAGTCTAAATGACTTAAATTATAGTTTTGAAGACTAATAAGCCTAATTAAGGAATGAAATAGCCCCGGATGAAACCCGATGAGAGGGCGATAGGCTACTAGGCTATCTTAGGTAAACCGATAGACACCTAAGATGACGAATAAGGCCTGAATGGATGAATTCTGATCTGTTTGTGATTGATGATGATTATTCAGGACATACATAGAGATGCCTGACGTACTTGGAGGTTATCAGATTGTTTGTGCAAGGAGATAACCGTAACAGTTTGTGAGTAACCCTGACTCCTGAATTGGTGTATAAGTACACTGTCTAGTTACTGTATTTTAAAATACTGTACTGTACTGTTTTATCTGATACACTGATTTCATGCTCGTACCCAAATGCATGATCTTTACTCTGTCTGGCTTCTTTGTTCTGTACTGAAATCGTTGTTTTAAACTGGTTCTGAATGAACAACTGACTCTTGGTACCACCTCAGTCTTGAGCACTATATGAGCATACTATACTGCTTAATCTATTCATACTGCACTGTTTATCCTGTTATACTGTTCTGTTCTGCTCATTACTGACCTGTTCTGTTACTCTGATGTTTTAACTGTACTCTTGTTTTAATACTGTTTCAAATGAACGAACAGTTTGTGAGTAACCCTGACTCCTGAATTGGTGTATAAGTACACTGTCTAGTTACTGTATTTTAAAATACTGTACTGTACTGTTTTATCTGATACACTGATTTCATGCTCTTACCCAAATGCATGATCTTTACTCTGTCTGGCTTCTCTGTTCTGTACTGAAATTACTGTTTTAAACTGGTTCTGAATGAACAACTGACTCCTGGTACCACCTCAGTCTTGAGCACTATATGAGCATACTGCACTGTTTAATCTGTGCATACTATACTGTTTATTCTGTTATACTGTTCTGCTCTGCTCATTACTGATATGTTCTGTTACTCTGATGTTTTAACTGATCTGTTCTGTTACCCTGATGTTTTAACTGTGTTTTCGTCTTGAATACTGTTTCAACTGAACGTACTTAACTGTCTTCTCCGAAATGCCTGTTTCATCCATATGCTTTATAAACAACAATGGTTTGAAACCCATGACAGGGAACCTGTGTTACTCATTGGGCTTTTCGAAGCTCACCCCATTCCCTAATATTTTTCAGGAATGATATCTATTGGATCTGATGGCACTGATCTGTGGAGACTGGATTATTGAGGATTAAATCTGTTTAATTAGGTGAGTGATGTAATACGACTGACTTGACTGATATGTACTAGATATAGACATGGCTCATGGATTTAAACGGTACTCTAGAGGTTATAGTTCTACTCTGTTGTTATATGTCGGATTATAGATATGCTCTGAGGCTATAATTGTTAGTTGTTGAATTTTAGACTTGCTCTGTGTGATACATATCCTACGGTGGATACATGAGTTGCATTCCCTTGACAAAAATTTTTTAAATTCTGCTGCATCTGACCCTACAGTCGGAGTGCAATTCACTGGAAAGTTCAGAAATTGCCTTCGGTTGGTCGCGTGGCGGCTGACTGGTATCACGTCCTCGACATCCGCGTAGGGTGGGGTTCGAGATGTGACATAAATCTCTCTATTCGTGAAGATCTCATAAACTAAATCAAAAACAAAGGTTAGATATAGGATCCTTGGGAAAAACTGAAGAAAACCACATTTGAAAAACATTAAAACTTGGCAGGAATTGGGTCGCCGTCGCTAGAGATGGCGATGGAACCCTAGGGCTGCTCCACCGGAATGTCAAGATGGTGATGAATAATGGTTAGGAGGCGACGCCGTTTGGTGTTAGGTAGGGACGATACGGTGGCTTTTTAAACTAACAGTTTTAAATTAAAAGGGAATGGGGCGTTTGGTGACAGAGCTAAGAAATTAAATTGGGGGTTGGTTGGAACGAGGATATCCTATCCTCGGTTAGAAGACTTATCTGCCGTTTGGTTTTTAAACGAATTGAAAAATAAAAAGGGGCGCGCACAGTGGCGGCCCCTAAGTTTCGAACTTGGGATCAAACGGATGGAGCGAACACGTGTGAACCAAGGGGACAGGACAATCCCGTGTTAACAAACCGCACCAAATATATATATATATATATATATTACACTTAATAATTTGATTTAATTAAATTATTTTAATTAAATTAAATATCCCGAAATAGCCCGGAGCCCAAATTAGACAAGTCATAGGTGTATTTTGACTATCTTGGACCTCTTAAGACCAATGGTGAGGTCTGTGACACGAGGCGAGGTCCCAAAAAATAAAAGACCTATAGGAACATTAAAAATTACCAAAATGCCCCTAAGTTAAAAGGCAGTCGAACGAACTCCGATTAAAGTAAACAAATAGTGAAGTTTTATTATTTCAAGCATTTCAAACTCAACCGTGGAGTTTGATTTATGAAAAGAGGTCTCGAGAAGTAAGAACCCGTAAAAGTGCAAAATGAATATTTTACCCTTTTTAATACAGAAGTCCAAATTGAGTTCCGCGAAAGCCTAAACCGAATTTCTTCGACGTTCCGGACTCAATGGTAGAATCTATTTTAGCAAAATAGAAACTCATAAAATAAAGACAAAAAATTTGATGAATAGCATAATTCAAGTAGCAAATGGATTGAGTTATATTTCATGATTTTAGGGACACGAAAAGGCAAGGAGAAGACGGTCTGACCTTTTTCATCCTCACTGTTAGTTCAGCTACACCACGAGCACGATTTCTTAGTGTTGAGACCAACCCATCAGGTATGATATTTTGCTAAGTAAGGAACATGATTAATTTTCATATTGATCTCATAATTCGTATATTCATCCGATTGTTTGTGTGCTTATGTGTTCCTTGTTATTTTCTTGGAAGTTTGGTTGAGTGATAAATGTGGACCATGATTACATGTATATTGGATGTGTTGGCATAGTGTGTGATTGATATTCTTTAAAGATTGTTTAGATTGAGAATGTGTAACTTAAGCTTGTGTTTAAATGGAATATTTATAGCATATGCACATGAGGAAGGAATTTTATGATTTGAATATTATTGTTTAAAGCATGCTTCATGTATGGATGAAAGGCTTCGATGAGATTGCATTATTTCATGGTGAAATCAAAGCATCTTGGCATAATGTGATTCCTTGGAAGCATGGTATGAGTTGAGCACTTGGTGCTGTGCATACGTGGGTACTCATGCCATCGGGGAAGGTCCGTAAAGTGAGTCATATGTGGGTACTCATGCCGTCAGGAAAGGTCCGTAAAGTGAGTCATATGTGAGTACTCATGCCATCGGAGAAGGTCCATAAAGTGAGTCATGGGTGTGGCATAGATTTTGCATGGGTGCGTTACGCATAATATTCATATGCTGCATTGATGATATTATATTACATATAGATATAAATGTACACTTGCACATGCCACGCCTTAATTTTGTTCCTTGCATTAGCATTATATTATACCAGCAGTTGAGCTGACCCATTCGTGGGATAACATATTACAGATGACGCCTCTGCTACATGAAATTTGATGAGATCTTGACAAAAAGAAGGGAAAAGGATTTAGAAGCGTATTTGGCCCTTGGGGCACATTTTGAGATGTAAGGGCTTAAGCCCAAATGACATGTGAACGATATATTTATGGGATGTACTTTATGCTTTTATATATATTGATGAAATGAATGCATGTTTAGTTAAACCCGTTTAGATTGTCCTTTATCCTTTATTTTATTTTCTTTTAGTTTCGTTACACTCACCCCCGGGTTCAGAAAATTCAAGGCGTGACAACGTGGTATCAGAGCATAGGTTCGAATACCTAGAGATTGTGGGGTGTTGTTGAA
This sequence comes from Nyssa sinensis, assembly GCA_008638375.1. NCBI lineage: Eukaryota > Viridiplantae > Streptophyta > Magnoliopsida > Cornales > Nyssaceae > Nyssa > Nyssa sinensis. The sequence goes on along the minus strand of CM018047.1, from coordinate 40,407,158 downwards.
CACCATGAGACCCTAGAGGAAAGAGTGAGACTTAGTGTGAACTGCAAGTAGTATACGATAGGATCTTGTGTGTTATGTGATTATCTACACTTGAAGAATGACATGTTGTGACTACGTGTTAATTGATGCTATATTATGATGCATGACTATGTGATTTAATGTAGTGAGGTGCATGATATGTGTAATATGTGAAAATTGATTAAGTGTACATTATGACATACTATATGTACTACCTGTTAAGTGTAAGTTGTTGATAAGAACATGACTGAGAGTATGTGATAGTTTGATATAGTGGTTGACTAAGATTAGAAATGCATGTCTATGTGATAGATCATATATTTTATGGGATAGGTCGTATGTTTAGTTATTTGAGATATAGGTTGTGCACTTAGTTTTCTATACGGTAGGTAGTATGCCTAGTTATTTATAAGATAGACTGTGGACCTAGTTATCTACCTAGCTGATTATGTTCTCATATATATATATATATACGTATGCTAGGTTAGTACCCGATATTCATGGATTATAGTACGATGACTATGATATTTATACAGATTGGATTGGTCTCAAGTCTTGCGTTACAGTTGATGGATGGCGCCCCATCAGCCAGTAACAAAAAGAGTTGTGATCTATGGAGGGTTATCACCTAGCTATGAAAGTAAGAAATAATGAAAGAATTATAAAAACCTAAAATGAACAAGGACTAGTGAAGTAGTAAACCGTAAATTAAAAGACACGTAAGATCTTAGAATGCTAAAATAAGAATTTAGACTTGTGAAATTTTTTTTTTTGTGTATGACTGGATAGCGGATATAGAGATATTCTTGTGTTAAACTCCTTTGTAGAGGGATGTATTATTTTAGGATGGCATTCACTTAGGGTTGAGTATTGGTAGGTTAGTTGAACACTAGCATGACTAGAGTATACGTGTATTATATCGGTTAAGTGAATTCCTTCCTTGCAAAAGGACTGTGTTAGGACTAGGTGTTAATCGATAGTGTAAACAATAGAAAGAGACGGTTGGCATGAGTTATATAAGTGTCGATTAGGCAAGTGTGTCATAACATATTATATTTGTTACTTGTGAAGTGCAAAGTGGTAACACGTGCCTGTTTAGTGTTCTTTTAACACAAGTGTCTTATGTGAAAAAGAGTATTAATTTTTTCCCCCTTGGACTTGCAGACACATATCTCCAAAGAGAGATCCGACGAGACCATCAAAGAGGTCCCGAGCTGGTGCCTCTTCTGTATAAACACCTACACCTACCCCAGCATACCTAGGTAGGAGACCACTGAAGAGGCACCGAGCTAGTACTTTTTCTACACAGACACCTACACTTGTCCCGGCATAAATTGGTAAAAGACCACCGAAGAGGTACCAAATACGGTAGAGACTCATTCAATCTCTAGCCCCCCAACCTACTATGCCTACTGCTTCTCAAGGGAGAGTATCCCAGAGACCCTTGATTTGTTATCGATGTAGGTAGCCTGGCCACAAGATGGCCACTTGCCCTCAGAGGGACTACAGCCGGGGACAAGGGGTTGGATCTAGCCAGGGATTACTTCCACCTCCTGTACAAGGTCAAGAGTGGAGAGCACCCCAGCTTTGTTATATCTGCCACCAAATAGGCCATGAAAGGGCCAACTATCCTCAAGGACAGACTTCATAGAGCTCACAGAGGCCACTTTACTATCAGTATACTCAAGTGCCTCTACCACAGCCACAGTTAGACCATGGACCACCGACACTATATTTTCAACCCACACCAACAGCATTGAGCATTGGGGCTCCCAGTCAGAGGGGTGGTGACCAGTAGGGACAGAAAAGGAGTGGTAGGCAGGGTCAGACTACACAGAGTCATGTTTATGCAGTAGCCACACTAGAGGCATCTACTCTTGGACCTTCTGTGATTCGAGGTACATCCCTCGTATTTAGTTCATGGGCCAACATACTGATAGACTTGGGTGCATCTCATTCATTCATATCTACCATGACATTAAGGTTGGACATAGATTGGTTAGATTCACTATTGCATGTTGACACCCCAGTTGGAGGTAGTATAATATTGACAAGGATCTGTAGAGGTTACTCGATTGAAGTAGCTGATCGCATTCTTTCTTTTAATTTTATTCTACTTGACATGTCTAGTTTTAGTATTATATTGGAGATAGATTGGTTATTTTCATTTTGGGCAAGTATAGACTACTACAGGGGGAGGGGAATGACGGTGAGTACTCCTAAGGGAAATAATTTCTTCATTTCACGCGGCGTCCGTGGATCCTTTTAAGATTGAATTTATTATGAGTTAGGAGGGGTTGGACTTTAAGTTGATTAAACTGGTTTGGAGTACGTGATTAGGTGAGTACTTGTTACATTAGTGTGTGAAAAATTTATTTGATATATGGTATGCTTGATTATTGATGAATTGAGACTAGACACTTATATCTATGCAGTAGACCGAGTGAAATTAAGAGGTAGACTATGTGCTTGTTGTCTATGAGATAAACTATAAGCTCGAATATCCATAGGCTTAGATGTATACCTAGTTACCTGTATAGCAGGTTGTATGCTTATTTATGTATATGTATATTCTTGGATGGGTTTTATACTTGGATACTGATGTGGTAGGTGGTAGGTGTTAGCTGCTGAATGTTGCTTGTTGATTCTATATATGCATGCTAGTTTAGTACCTGTTATAGTACTGCGACTATGATTTATTTTTTTTATATATACAGATTGATGCATAAGAGAATTTTTAAAGATGTTTATATATATTCATTGTTGAAATTGGTGAAGAGTTTCATTAAGGATCTCAATTGCTATGAGACTTTAGTTAATACATTGACTACATCGACGATGAGTTAAAATAACCATGGAGGATTTTAAGGTTATCGAATTACATTGTAGTGCAGGTGGTGCATTGATGACATTGTGATAAATTACTAGATAATTGTATAGCTTGGTTTGGGGTTAGTTGGATGATCATCACATGTGTGAGAGGCCTTGGGGTATCATTGTGGGCATTAAGTATTTTATCGTGTTGAATTATTGAGGTGGGTCATGATGCTTGAGTGGAATTGAAAGACTGGCATTGATAAGCCAACATGTTTAAGGATTTCATTATGCGTTGTGCCATATGGAGTGGGTCGTTATAGATGGGATCAGAACCAGACCTTAACAGGGAGTGTGGAGGTGTCTGCACGCCGCTGCACGCCCATCGATAAAGTTGAGCCTACGGGGCCGAGGGTAATGCAGTCCACATCGCCTGGCTGAGGGAGAGGTGAAGGATCCATAGGTAAGGCTGCACGTCTCCATGATACAATGCATTTTGTATTAATCTTTCAAAATTTTGTCGAAGAGTGTGTTTGAGATTTGGAGTTTCTTGGGATGGGCAAGGTACTACCGTCGGTTGTAGTGGGGTTTCCTCGTCTTGCCATGTCGATGACTTGTCTGACACGCAAAGGCATTAGATTTGAGTGGACAGATGACTGTGACCAGTTTTTTCAGGAACTGAAGAGGAGGCTGACTTTAGCGCCAATCTTAATTATCCCTGAGGGAGGTATGGGCTATACCGTTTACTGTGATGCTATACGAGAGGGATTAGGCTGTGTGTTAATGCAGGAGGGTAGAGTGGTAGCTAACATTGCTATTAGAGAGTGGGAGATGTTGGGGGATATGTGTTCCTCAAGGTAGCCCCACGGCGAGGATTGAGGAGATTTTGGCGTAGTGGGAAGTTGTCGCCACGGTTTATAGGCCCATTTGAGATCCTCAGGAAGGTTGGTGAGGTGGCCTATAAGCTAGCATTACCACCGCAGCTATCTGGGGTTCACAATGCCTTTCATGTGTCGATGTTGAGGAAGTACGAGCCTGACCCATCACATGTACTAGATTGGGTAGATCTTCAGTGGGAAGGCGACGCTTCTTATGATCAGAGACCCGTAGAGATATTGGACTCGAGGGACTAGGTTTTATAAGGTAGGACCATCCCTTTGGTCAAGGTTTGTTGGAACCATCATGGGGTCGAGGAGCCTACTTAGGAGCGTGAGGCCGAGGTCCGTGCTAGATATCCCGAGTTGTTTGTTCATTGATGTATATTTTTAAATTTTGGGACAAAATTTCTTTAAGGGGGGAAGGATGTAAAGACCCGAATTTTTTTTTTTTAGATGAATATTTTTTTTTAAATATGTGTGTTATGTATGTGTAAGTATGTGTGGTGGAATATATATATATATATATGATATACATGTATGATATGTATGTTATATATGTGTATGTGTATATATATATATGTATATTTAATGTATTGTATATATATATATATATATTAAAAAAAAGTGGAAAACAGGATGTGTGCAGCTGTGTGTGTGTGTGTGATGGCTGACAGTGTGTGTGGTGTGTGTAATATATATATATATATATATATATATATATATATATATGAAAACCAAAGGTGCAAGCAACACTAAATGAAAATCAGAAGGGGAAAAAAGAAGACTGTAGGGAAGTCAGAAAGGGGCGTGGGAAGAGAGAGAAAGGGGGAGAACCAAGAGAGGGAGTGGTCTGGGCAGTGGTGTGATGTGTGTATATGGATATGTGCATTGAGTGGAAAAATCAAAAGGAAATGATAGATAGGCAGGTTGTAAGCATTATAGGGAGACTAAGAGAACCATAGGGAGATTCAGAAGTTGGAAAAGGGAGAAGATCAGAAGGAAGAGAGAGATTTACAACAAGGAAAAATCAAGAAGATGTGAGTGATAGTAAAAGCATGGTGTTTGGTTTGATTCATAGAGTCATGTTAAGCATGAAATGTGGATTAGTTTACAAAAAAAATCAGTTTAAATGGTTAAAAAACAAGAGAGAAAAAGGTAGTTACAGGTTGTGTACAAAATTCGGATTTCTGGTATTTTATGTATAAAACTTAATCTCAATGGCCTAGATCTAATCCAATAAGATCCAAAAAACAAATGGAAGTGATTTGGGCTTGAAACAGTGAAGAAAATGCCATGAAATGGGTTGGCCGGAAAGTCGGCCGGAGACGTAAATCTCTCTATTCATGAAGATCTAGTAAACTAAATCAAAAACAAAGGTTAGATAGAGGATCCTTGGGAAAAATTGAAGAAAACCACATTTGAAAAACATTAAAACTTGGCCAAAATTGGGTCGCTGTCGCCGGAGATGGCGACGGAACCCTAGGGCTGCTCCACCGGAATGTCGAGATGGTGATGAATAGTGGTTAGGAGTCGACACCATTTGGTGTTGGGCAAGGACGATACGGTGGCGTTTTAAACTAAAAGGGAAGGGGCGGTGTTTGGTGACAGAGCTAAGAAATTAAATTGGGGGTTGGTTGGAACGAGGATATCCTATCCTCGGTTAGAAGACTTATCCGCCGTTTGGTTTTTAAACGAATTGAAAAAGAAAAAGAGGCGCGCACAGTGGCAGAGGCGCACACAATGGCGGCCCCTGAGTTTTGAACTTGGGATCAAACGGATGGAGGGAACACGTGTGAACCAAGGGGACGGGACAATCCCGTGTTAAGAAACCGCACCAAATATATATATATATATATATATATTATGCTTAATAATTTAATTGAATTAAATTAAATATCCCGAAATAGCCCGGAGCCCAAATTAGACAAGTCATAGGTGTATTTTGACTATTTTGGACCTCCTGAGACCAATGGTAAGGTTTGTGACATGAGAAGAGATCCCAAAAAATAAAAGACCTATAGGAACATTAAAAATTACCAAAATTTCCCTAAGTTAAAAGGCAGTCAAACGAACTCCGATTAAAGTAAACAAATAGTGAAATTTTATTATTTCAAGCATTCCGGACTCAACTGTGGAGTCCGATTTAAGAAAAGAGGTCTCGAGAAGTAAGAACCCGTAAAAGTACAAAATGACTATTTTACCCTTTTTAGTACAAAAGTCCAAATTGAGTTCTGCGAAAGCCTAAACCGATTTTCTTCGACGTTCTGGACTCAATGGTAGAATCTATTTTAGCAAAATAGAAACTCATAAAATAAAGACAAAAAATTTGATGAATAGCATAATTCAAGTAGCAAATGGACTGAGTTATATTTCATGATTTTAGGGACACTAAAAGGCAAGGAGAAAATGGTCTGACCCTTTTTATCCTCACTGTTAGTTCAGCTACACCGCGAGCACGATTTCTTAGTGTTGAGACCAACCCATCAGGTATGATATTTTGCTAAGTAAGGAACATGATTGATTTTCATATTGATCTCATGATTCGTATATTCATCCGATTGTTTGTGTACTTATGTGTTCCTTGTTATTTTCTTGGAAGTTTGGTTGAGTGATAAATGTGGACCATGATTACATATATATTCCATGTGTTGGCATAGTGTGTGATTGATATTCTTTAAAGATTGTTTAGATTGAGAATGTGTAACTTGAACTTGTGTTTAAATGGAATATGTATAGCATATGCACATGAGGAAGGAATTTTATGATTTGAATATTATTGTTTAAAGCATGCTTCATGTATGGATGAAAGGCTTTGATGAGATTACATTATTTCATAGTGAAATCAAAGTATCTTGGCATAATGTGATTCCTTGGAAGCATGGTGTGAGTTGAGCACTTGGTGCTGTGCATACGTGGGTACTCATTCCATCGGGGAAGGTCCGTAAAGTGAGTCATATGTGGGCACTCATGCCGTCGGGGAAGGTTCGTAAAGTGAGTCATACGTGGGTACTTATGCCGTCGGGGAAGGTCCGTAAAATGAGTCATGGGTGTGGCATAGAGTTTGCATGGGTGCGTTACGCATAATATTCATATGCTGCATTGATGATATGGTATGACATGTAGATATAAATGTACACTTGCACATATCACGCCTTAATTTAGTTCCTTGCATTAGCATTATAATATACTAGCAGTTGAGCTGACCCATTCGTGGGATAACATATTACAGATGACGCCCCTGCTTCATGAAATTTGATGAGATCTTGACAAAAAGAAGGGAAAAGGATTTAGAAGCGTATTTGGTCCTTGGGGCATATTTTGAGATGTAAGGGTTTAAGCCCAAATGACATGTGAACGATATATTTATGAGAAGTACTTTGTCACGCCCCAAATTTCTAACCGAAACCCGAGGACGCGACTGAATGAAACAAAAGAAAGGAAATCAATAGACGAATAAATAAATAAATAACAATTTAACTAATTTAGATACAAGCCTACATACATTCCTGTTTTAAAAAAATTTCGGCAGAACCTCCTTTGTTTTTCGAGCCTTTTTCCCCCTGATAATCACAATACATCATATATATACAAACACATCACAATCCATCCTCACTCGATGGCCACAATCTTATCAAAGTTAAATATACATCGCCCACTTATACAACCGAAAATATACAACCATGATACAACATATATGTTATTGGGCTTAAGCCCGTACATCACAAAACACGCCTCTCGTGCCAAATATCCATCTACAGTCAAGTCTCCTCCATTCAGCTAGACTTCCTCAAATCTCAGGTGTTGGGAGTGTCATCTGAAATATGGTTCCCATGAATGGGTTAGCTCAACTGCTGGTATGGTACAATACTAATGCAAGGAACAAAATTAAGACGTGGCATGTGCAAGTGTACATGTATATCTACATGCCTCCCTAATCATGCATACAATATAATGGCAATGTATATAATGCATCCATACAAAATCTATATCACATTCGTGAGTTTCTACAATGCGATGTCAATATGCGTGACGCACATATGCAACTCTATGTCACCCATGTCCCACTTCACGGTCCGCCCCCGTCAGCCCGTGGGTACTAATGTTGGCCAGAATTTGGGTTTTTCACCAGAGGACCTACGCCCTCATAATGCACAGCACCTCGTGCTGACCCACACTATGCTTTCGAGGAATCACACTATGCCAATATGCCATGATTTCATCATGCAATAGTACAGTTCAAATGAAACATCACTTTCATAAGCATATGCAACATGCTTTAAATAATACATCACAATTAAGATCAACAAATAGCATTTAAATCACAAGGTTTGATCCACAAATCTACGTGTCATGCTCGATCAATCTCAACACTTACGCGAATCCACATGTCACAATATCAACAATCCTTCTAAAACATAAATCGCATATGATGACAACTCAAGAAGTAAATCACAACTCCCAAATAATCATAAAGAACACGGAAGCATATAAACAATCAACTCAAAGTGTCTCAAAGCAATAACTCCTATGTGATCTTCTATCATCAGATAAGCACAAGAATCATTCAATCAATATGCACATCAATCCTAATTTAATCCTATTCCTTACTTAGCAAAGTACCATACCTGATCGGGTTATCTCAACCCTAAGAAGTCGTGTCGACTACGTAGTCTAATCAACTGATGGATAGCTCAATCCTCCTACTGTATATGTTTAGAGGGTCCTCGCCTTTCACTTCGATGTTCCTTTGACCGGTTGCAGTCAACGTTCCACTAGCACTGCAATCATCATTTAATCACGGCTCAGAAGTTGAAGAAAACACACCGGTAGGTTGATCGAGTCGGCCAACCATTTTAAATCCAGTTTTATCAGCTTCTTCAGCCTTTTTCCCTCAAGCAGATGATGATCCTGACAGATTCTGTCCCTTTATCATCCCATCCATCTTATCATCCCATCCATCAGATATTGAAGAACTTTCCCTTCCTCTCATCAGATTACTATCTAGTTCTCTGTTGTAGAGTCCTCAACTATTGTATTTCTTACTGTCATTCTCAAGTTCCTCCATTTTCTGACTCAAAGTCCTCCAAAGTCTTAGTTTTCTACAGTCCTCATTCAAACCTTAGAACTGCATTAAGAATACTTAAAGAATACTGAACAAGCAGCTCTTTGGATCCTTTAAAATCCCTTGTCACTTCACAAACCGCAACATTCACATAATCCTGAGTTGTATCAAAATCCATCATCCGAACTTAATTTGACCATTGTTGTTCTAAATTACCACTAATCAAATAGCAGTACTTGGAGTATCAGACCAAGTAGCCACAATAATAAACGGCAAAGCAAGCCCCAAATGTCCAACATGAAAATTCCAATTCACTGCACTGAAACGAAATACCCAGATCGCTGCTACTGCTTGGTCTTCGAAACCAACTCTGTCACTGCCATTGTAGACCTCTCAATCATCCTTGCAAACATTGAGAATCAGTGCTAATTCTTGCATTTCCTGTCCCACCACTTAAATACTAGAAACCAGAAGCAACATGATCAAGAAATTGCTCACAAATCCCCAACTGCTGCTCCAACAGTTCCAGTTTTGCAACACTCAATTGCAGCCCCTCTAACCGGCTAAATTAGTCTTCCCCTACACAACCCCTGTTCTTAACCGAAACAACAGAACAGAGGAACCCATCTCAAAACCATAACCTCAACCTCACAACTGTTCATCAAACCCCAATGATCCTCCCAAAAATTTGACACACAAAATTCCCCATTCATCCATGATTTTCTAACCAAAATCAACAAAGAAAACCGTTACAAACATCCAAAATCCTATTACACAAAAAACCCAATACCCATAACTGACTGAAGTCATCCATCCCACGACATCTTGCACCAAAAAGTGCTACATCAACCAATGCCTAGACGGCCACATTACTGCTTTAACTTCAAACACCACTGCTCATGACACCAACCACACACAACTCATTCTCCTGTTCCGCGCTACTACACCTACTGCCAAACTCCATTCTAAGACTCATCACCATTGCAGCCACCATCGATGCACCACACTGCAGCCATCATCCATCTGTTTTCAATTGGAAACGGCAATAGATGAAACCCCCAGACCAACATCACTACCAACATCAAACCGCGACATCCACAGACCCAATTCCGAGCCACAACAGTCACCGTTCACCCGCAACATCATCATTCAAGGATCAATCAACCTCCATTTTTGGCAATCACAATCTGTTCTCCTCTTCTGCACCATTACACGAACACAGACACATATATATACACAAATTCCTACTGCAACATCGCCACTCTCTCTGCTTCATGAATCAGTTTCGGTACAGAGAAGAACCAACAAAATCCCCTGCACCGACTTTGTTTCTTTTCCTCCATTTTCTTCAATCTAAACCATAATCCCAACACCAATACGCTGCTTAAACCCATCCTCATGGCAGAATCCTCCCAAAACCGAGTTGAATTTAGCCCGTCAAAAATCTGAATCCGTGAGAACACCGAGTGGACTGATGCGGCAACCGTGCGTTGTTTGGCCTTGGATTGACGAAGCAGGATCGTTGGCAACGGAGGCCAACCTGGCACGGTTGAAGACTGAGGCCACCGTCGGATTCACCCCTATTCTCCTCTCTTCTTCTCTCTCTCTCTCTGTATAACCACTCCTTTATTTTTATTTTTTTTCCTTCTCCACCAACTTAGAGACAACCCACGCTTAACACACACCACACACTACACACTACATATCCCAAGGCTGCCAACACCCACTTGATATTATTATTATTATTTTTTTCTACCTTACCATATTAAATATTTTATAAAGATTTTTATTCCACAAAATATTATAAAATGCCAGTAAATTTGCTATTGGGTCTCGTTCGGGTCCTATTTTATATTCTTATAATTTATGATTCGTATCGATCCCATGGATTTATCCTTGCACTTGGTTAACCGGTTTAAATAATTTTTTTTTTTCAAGTCTCTACATACTTTATGCTTTTATATATATTGATGAAAATGAATGCATGTTTAGTTAAACCCATTTAGATTGTCCTTTATCCTTTATTTTATTTTATTTTTGTTTCGTTATACTCACCCCTAGGTTCGGGAAATTCGGGGCGTGACACAAACCCCGTCATTTGTAACATAAAAGGTTCAGTGCCTCTAAAACTAGGGTTTGAAACCCCTACTTGTTTTGTTTCCCTTATTGCGGTAAAAGAGAAAAGGTAGAGAAAGGAAGTTCTCCCATGGCTGTTGTTCTAGCCCTTTTCTTCTTCTTTCTCTTCTTCCTCATTTTTTTTTGGTTTTGGCTTCTTGTGTTGCACTGTGTGTGTTTCACACACACACACACAGATACGCACATATGCACATATTGTGTTCCACTCATATTCACTCTCCCTCACTGTCTCACATGCGTAGTAGCGCACTCCTGCTTCCCATTAGTGCACTTCTCACCTAACATACACATACACATACACACACATATATAAATACACATTCATAGTTTCAGTGGAGAGAGAGAGAGAGAGAGAGAGAGAGAGAGAGAAAGAGACTCAAAAAGGTGAGAAGGGTAGGTCTACTAAAATTAGGAGGGAAATAGGGAGAAATATGATGGCTTGTGTCCCATCAAGCACATGGGCTACTTTTTGGTTCCCTTATGGTGTATCTATACACACCAAAACAACTCTACATTGGATCCCCATGTACCAAATCAAATGATGACATGTGCCTTGTCTAAAAAGCCCAATCAAGCTTCTTGAGGAATCTTTGCACACACTTCCAAGGCACCACATAGCTAGTTGGCCAAATGTGTGCGCACACGTGATGGAACATGAACATCTCGGAATCGTACCAAAATTGGCACCCTTGCTAATTTCGATGCTCTAATTCCAAATATGCTATCCATTTCTTCAAATTCAATCGTTTTCATTTTCATAATTATCAGTGTCTTGTTAATGACTATGTAGTCCCGTGACTCACACCAGTCCCGAACAATTTACCAAGATTCTAATTTAACCTCACACTGTCACACTGAGGTTTTATTAGTTGATTTCGTAATTATTCTGACACATCATTTATTAATAACTCATCTGACCTTAGTAAATGTTGGCAATTTACTAAATTGCCCTTTATGATTTTCTGAATCCTTACAACCTCTACCCCTTATAAGAATTTCTTCCTCAAAATTTAGCCCACATATCTCCATCCATTGGCAATTTACCGGTCAATTTGCTGGCGCCAATCACCCTTTCTAGCTCCAGTATACTAGAAAGTTCTGTTTTTGCTCATTTTTCTTTCTATTTCACACACATCATCAAGTCTATATATATATAAAGCATAAGATGTATTTCAACTGATGATTATATGGTCTTTAATTAAATTAATTTTAGAGGGTTAAGTTTGGATTCAAGCATTACGTTCTTGTTTTTTTTGTAAATAAAGTTGGTGAGAAAAATAAAGATGATGTCAAGCTCAAAAGATCTCTCAAGTTTCTCATCTTCTATCTTTATATTCAATGGTGGATCTCTTATAAAAATTGAAATTTAAAAATATCTCTTATAAAAATATGAAATAATATGGAGTGACAATTTCTAATTTTCATTAAAATAATTTAAAAAGAAGAGAGATAAAAAATTAAATTTCTAAAATTTCCTAGCACTCACTTCCGTCCGCCATTGTTTATACTCCCTTTTCTTTTTGTGTTCACGGAGTTAATGCATACACATGCTAGATATAAGAGAGTTATTCACACTCCCTCTTCTATACTTACACTCTAAATATATAATTTTTTGATGTATTAAAGGTATCCTTTTTTTCATGCAAGCGTTGTCATCCAAAATATACTAGTTAAGACCTTGGAACAAATGCATAATAGATATAGTAATTGTATATATGATTGGAACAAATACGTAACGCATAGCACTTGTAAATTTTTATTTAATTTTATTTTTTGTATCATATCTGAATAAATAAATCACATTCAAATCACGATCCAATCCATAATATATATTGACATGCCTATAGGCTAGAGGATAGAGGTCAATGTTTGTGTGTGTATGTGTGAGAGAGAAAAAGAGAGAAAAAGAAAGAGTACCGTGACAGAGGAAAAGTATGGGTTGATGGTTAAGAACATATCCTTATGCAGTGATATAGTTGGCGAGTCATCAATGGGTATTTCTGATTCCAAAATAGCAAGAATAGAGAGCGACAACACTGAGTTGTCGATGTATTGCCTAGTTGAACTCACCAGCTCTAATACTTCTTCCTCAAACTCCATTACCATTCTTCGAAGCTTCATCCTCCATCTATTAACTTGTCACTTTGGATTTAAATAGGACGAGCATATTAGTGGTTGGATAAAAATGATGGGTATTAATTAAATGTTGAGGAGTGTTACGGTTAGTCGTGAAGTTTGAAAATTCGTGATCTGATTGACTCATGCAATTCACGTGCTAATATCATGTGTGCGCATAAATTACATGTGATAATCAAATCACGAGTTTTCAAACTTTGCAATTGACGATAGTATTCCTCATTAAATGTTAACAAATGTCCAACTAATCTAAAAAAATAAAAGTTATGTCAATTCTAATTTTTATAAAGTACATTAGTCTCATAAACTCATATCAATTGGAATTAGTCCAGTTGGGTATGATATCCTCCTCACTAGGAAAAGTCAGGGGAGCTAATGTATTCAAGTCTCACTCTTCATCATTAAGGAGAATTAGAGGCAGCAATGTTACCCAAACCCGTCCTAACTTGCCAACTAATTAACGGATATAGGTAATTCATTTAGTTAGCGGGTCATAAACAGGTTGGGTAATAAGGAACCCATCAATTTATCAGGTCAATATGGGTGTTTGGCGGGTTGAGAATGGGAAAGAACAAAATAGTATAAGAATATATATATATATATATATCTCCATTTGGGAAAGAACAAAATAGTAAAACCCGTACTATGGATTATAAAACAAAATTAATATTTAGAGAATATAATTCAGCATCACCATATATATAAACAAAACACAAATCAGAACCTTATGATCTAAAGTAATTTGAATTGGTCTTTGCTAGGAGCTTTGGATACCATTTTTCTTTAGAAACAATAGTTGGCATTATGATTGGATATTTAAGAAAGACTACTATTATTGATGTCATTATCCCTGTGCAGATGACTTTGGTTCCTCCATGTGAATGAGGTGATCTTTTCACCCCCATTGAATATTTTTCATTAATTTTTTAATTGTATTCTTGACTTTCTTTTAGCTATGGTGTTTTGTTGAATTTTCAAGAGATCCAAAGTAAAAATAACTATTGTGATTATTTAGAAATAATGTTTCTTCCATTAGGGTGAAAAAAAAATAACGGGTTGGATTCAGGTTGACCCGACCTGTTTGTGACAAACCCGTATTTGTCCCGTTCAATTACATGTCAAATATGGGTCCAACATGTTTTGACCTGATCCGTTTTCAATCTGCCCAAACCCGTCCGTTTTGTCAAGCCTAAGGAGAATGTAAGCATTATTTTTCGTCCAATCATAAATTGTGTTAATTTGTATGTCCAATTCTGTAAAGACTTGGGAAAAATGGGAATGAAATTTTTTTTTTAATGGAACACTATCTAAGATACTCGAACAGCATGGCCTAGGTTACAAGATTTGAACTTCTTTAAATTTTAATTTTTAATTTAGACTATGAAATTATACGAATGCATGTACATATATATATATACATAATTATGGAAATATATAAAATATTCTATTGTATATATATGTACATAAATATTGATGTGAATATATACGTGTAATAAAATGCATGTGTATATATGTGAATACATGTGATGATACGCATATGTGCAAATGTGTGTGAACGTATAACTAGGTACAATTGAGTGTATGTATATATATTTGTATTCATGTGTATACAAGTTAAAATGATTCCATAATACAAATGAAAATAAATAAATAAAATAAAAACATGCAGTGGAGTGTGTGGATTCGTGTGTATGCATAAGTTAGTGTGTTTGTGTGTATGTATATGCATGTGTACTGTGTGTGCTGAAGGAGTGGGATAAGAAGGTTGAGTGTGCTAGGATCTTGGGAGATCAGAAAGGAATAGGAAGGTAGTAGGGGGAGGTCAAAAGGAGTGTGGGTGATTGTGTGTGTAGGTATGTATTCAGGTGTGACCAGTGTGCAATGAGTGAGTTGTATATGTGTATATATATATATATATATAAATACAAAGCAGGTGCAGCCCATTCATATATATGTATATATGTAGGTATCATGGTGACTGTGTGTTTAAGAGTTGCGTGTGTTAAGTGAGGGGGAGGACAGAAACCATAAGTGAGGGAGTTCAGGTAGAGAGAGAGAGTGAGCTAGAGAGAGAAAAAAGTTTCTGAAGTGAAGGGAGAAAAAGAAGAAGGAGGAAGAAAGGTTTCAGGAAGCCCTAACCGACCCTAGATGCATTAGAGAGGAGTTAGAAGCAAACTAAGTGGAGAGAAACTCACAGTGCAAAGGTATAGAACATCAACCTGTTTTAAATTCTTCTTTCGAAATTCTTGGTATTGTTTCAGTTTTTAAGCCTCATTACTGCATGCATGCATATAGAAACATTTAGGGACTATTATCAAATGAACCGAGAGGGTTAAGGGGCTTGAAAAGCCCTAAAACATGCACGGCCGCCATTGTTGAACCTTCAATAATGCAGGTCTGAGATGACCTTGAGGAAAACCGTTTTTGACAACTCAAACCTAGCACAGACCTTTCTAACATTTCAAAAATGCTAGACCGCGACCTGGAAACACTAAGGAAAGCCTAGAAATTGAATTTATAGGTCTCAAGTTTGAAACTTAGATTTTGAAATAGACCCTTGAACCTTGATTTTGGAATGAGGAACGCAAGCCCATGTCACTACGATCGTGACAAACTAAACCACGTAAGAAATGGTGGTGAAATGACCATTTATGAACCACTTGCAGACCGAGGCTATTCAATTTACCATAGCCCATGGAGCTCAATTTGAGATCTCAAACGAATGCAGAAAGAATTCCCAGACGTTCAATAGTCGAGACCACTCAAAACAGAAAAGAGAGACATCTTGAAAAGTCACGAAATTGGAAAAGTTTGAAAACTGGAAATTAAGGCAACGCAGTGGGTGAGTGAGGAAGAAGGTGAACAATGTTGGGTCGGGCTTTGGGTCGGACTCGGGTTGGGCCCCGACCGAACTACGAATGGTTTAAAACTTATTAATTAAAACTACGCCATTTTGATTGAGAATTTTAAAATTCAGGGCTGACGTCATCATGATGTCAGCATTACACACTGGACCGAAAAAAACCAGTTAGTCCAGTGAACCCTAGACCGGTTCACTTAAAAATAAAATAAACCCTCCGGTTTATTCCAAATGTTTTTTAAAATTACATTTTGACGCCCAGGAATTTATGGAATTCCATTTTGACCCCAACAGTTTTATAGAATTATATTCTGGCCCAATTCTTAGAATTTTTATATGAATACTCCCCTGAAAAATAATAAAATAATTTATTTAATTATTTTATTAAATGGGTAAAATGACTATTTTACCATTGGACATTACATAAGTCAAACGAAAGCTCAAATAAAATAAATAAATAGTGCATTTTTACTATTTCGAGCATTCCGGACTCAACGGTGGAGTCCGATTTGGGGAATTAAACCCCGAAAAATAAGGACACGCAAATGATAAATGACTGTAATACCCCTAATGATACCTAGGGCTAATTAAACATAAAAGATAGTCTAATTTAACTATGTCAGACATTTTGGACCTAGTAGTGAGGTCCATTTTGTGAACCGAGGTCCCGAAAATTTAGCTATACAACATGTGAAATTACTAAAATGCCCCTAATGCCATCCGAAGTCCAAATGAAGTCCAAATGGGACGGAATTGATACCGATAGAAGCCCAGATACTCATGAAACTATACACATGATTAAATGTCGAATCGGGGATAGAATTTCACAGAACATAAAATGACCAAAATGCCCCTGAGCATGGTAAGTGCAAAGTAGAGGCCAAATAAAGGCCAATCTGATCTAATAAATTGTCTTAAGCACAATTAAGACTCCAGAACAGTCAACGTATAAAATAAGAAATGATCGATGCATCCCGATGATCAAAAGCAGATACCAAATGAAGTCCAAAAGACATAGAAAATTATATATAAGATATATAGGATATTCTAAGGACCACAATAGGGTCTGGGGCAAGAATGACAAAATTACCATTTTGCCTTTTTTAGTACAGAAGTCCAAATTGAATTTCGCAAAAGCCTAAACTGACTTTGTTCGACGTTCCGGGCTCAATGGTAGAGTCTATTTTAGCAAAATAGAAACTGTAGAGACTTGAAAAAAAAAAAAAAAAACAAAAGAAAGAAAAGAATGGCAGTCGTTTGTGGTGTGTGTGGATCTTACATATTATTATAAAATATATATGCATATTGTGTGGTTGTGTAGTATGTAGCAAGTCAACAAAGGGGGGGCTGCCGACACTGTTACAAAAAAAAAAAAGAGAATTATATATATATATATATATATATTGTGTAGCATGGCAACAGGTGTAGGGTGCAGATTTGATAGCAGTGAAGAGGCATTGCAAGTGGGATATTTATATATATAAATATATATGTGTTGTGACGGTGGAGTAGAGAGGAAGGGCGGTGCAGGTCACGTAAAAACAGGGAGAAAAGGAGAAAAAAAAGGGGGAAAAAGAGAGAGAGAAAAAGAAGAGAGAAAAAGAGAATTCTAGAATTCTCTATTGAGTGCCGTTGGTCATTGAGTTGGATTTCGGGGCTGAGATCTATATGGCTAAGTCAGTTCAGGGGTTGAGGTTGAGCAAGTTGAACTTTCTAGTCCAGTCGTGTCTGTGTTTGGAGAATTTTGATACAGCTTGGATTGATGCGGCTGTAGTTGTGGTGCAAAGAAGCTCAAATCCAGGATGGTCATTGCATTTTCTGAGATGGGAAAAGATGAGAGATTTGGGTTTTGATGATTTGTTTAAATTGGGGAGAAGGAGAGTGATGCTACAGCAGATCAGTATATATATATGTGGGCTGTTCAGGTAGGCACAGTGCAGCAGAGATATTTATAGATAAATACATGTGTGTGGGTGACGTTATAGCAGTAGAAAAAGAGGGAATGATGGGAGAGTAGCCGACTGAGAGAGAGAAAAGAAATTAGGGCAAATCTGGGGGAGTTTTGGAGCAACAGGGCAGGAGATATTAGATATATGTATATGTGTATATGAAATATTATGGGGATAAGAGATAAATTAGAAAGAAAGAAATGGAGAAGAGAAAGCGGAGGAGCAGCAGCAGCTATTGCGGCAAAGCAGCAGTAGCAATGCGTGGTGCTGCACTGTGTGGGGGCTGTCCGGTGTAGTCGAGCAGCAGCAGCATGTGCCGCTGCGTGGTGTGGGGTGGTTGGGGCAAAACAGCAGTAGAGCTGCACTGCGTTGAGTATGTGTAGTGTGTACATCGTGTGGTGTTGCGGTGTGGTTGTGTAGCGGCTGACCGAGAGAGAGATTGGGTTGATGTGCGTGTTTGTATGTGTGTAACAGAGAAGGGAAATGGAAGAGCAGTGCAGCAGATCTGCTTGTGCAGCGGCTGCCATAATGAAATTGGAGAACCTGGAGGGATTTGGAAGAAACAGGTCGGGTTATGTGTGTTGTTTATGTTGGTTGGATCGGTTCAGAATGATGTTGATGAGTTACGGCCGTAACGCGGCAAACCGGATGAATTTGGATTGAAGAAACACGAAACAACATGGTAAAATACTAAACTTTAGTCTTCGATTTTTAGAAACATGAATAATTAAATTGATTGTGGGATTTCATTAAATATAGAAATTGTTTTAGATCAAATGGGAATGCAGAAAAATAATCCGAACAGAATTTAACGATTGAGTTTTGTATTTTTATTCGGGCCAAACCAGGTTGAGTTTGACCCAACTCAACCATTCAGATAGCTGCCTAACAATATTACTGTATGGGTAAAATTTTAGATTTGAGTTCGGGAAGTGTTTGGTTGAAAAGGAGAAGCTATCCAATAATTGGCTTAAATTGGAAACGTACAGGAAAAATAATATAAACTTATATAGGAATTGGAAAAATTATGGGCAATAAATAGAACCTTGTAAGATTTTAATTATACCCAGAAATTAGGGTTAATTGTGAATTGACCCGAGTAAATGAAATAATATTTAATTAAATAATTATTTAAAGGGGAAATAACCAAAATGCCCTCAGGTCAAAGAGTAATCGAACGGAATCAGATTAAAGTAAACAAATAGTGAATTCTAATTATTCCGAGCATCCCGAACTCAACCGTGGAGTCTAATTTACAAAAAGAGACCTCGAGAATTGGGAAACCGTGAAAGGACCAAATGACCATTTTACCCTTTAGGGTACAAATGTCCAAATTGAATTCTACGAAAGCCTGAACCGACTTTGTTCTGCGTTCCGGATTCAATGGTGAAGCCTAATTGAGTAAAAGAAATACCAATCATAAAAAGACATAAAATTTTTTGAATAGCATAAATTTATGTAGCGACATATTGAGACTTGTTTGTGAATTTTAGGAACATCGAAGTGAAAGGCGAGGACCCTCTAAACATATGCAGTGGAAGGACTGAGTTGTTGATCAGTTGACTGGACTACTTAGTGGATATAGCTTCTTAGGGTTGAGATAACCTGATCAGGTATGGTACTTTACTAAGTAAGGAATAGGATTAAATTAGGATTGATGTGCATATTGATTGAATGATTCTTGTGCTTATTTGCTGATAGAAGATCACATAGGAATTATTGCTTCTTTGAGTTGATTGTTATGTGCTCACGTGTTCTTAAGCTTATTTGGGAATTGTGATTTACTTCTTAAGTTGTCATCATATGTGATATATGTTTTAGAAGGATTGTTGATATTGTGACATGTGGATTTGCGTAAGCGTTAAGATTAATCGAGCATGACACGTAAATTTGTGGATGAAGTCTTGTGATTTGATCTTAAATGTGATGCATTATTTAAAGCATGTTGCATACGCTTATGAAAGTGATGTTTCATTTGAACCGTACCATTGCATGATGAAATCATGGCATATTGGCATAGTGTGATTCCGTGAAAGCATAGTGTGGGTCAGCACGAGGTGCTGTGCATTATGAGGGCATAGGTCCTGTGGTGAAAAACTCAAATTCTGGCCAACATCAGTACCCACGGGTTGACGGGGGCGGACCGTGAAGTGGGACATGGGTGACATAGGGTTGCATGTGTGCGTCACGCATATTGACATCGCATTATAGAAATTTATGAATGTGATATTGATTTTGTATGGAGGCATTATATAAATTGCCATCACATCATATGAATGATTAGGAAGGCATGTAGACATACATGTACACTTGCACATGCCACGTCTTAATTTTGTTCCTTGCATTAGTATTATACCATACCAGCAGTTGAGCTGACCCATTCGTGGGAACCATATTTCAAATGACATTCCCGACACCTGAGACTTGAGGAAGTCTAGCCGAGTGGAGGAGACTTGACTGTAGATGGATATTTGGCCCGAGAGGCGTGTTTTATGATGTACGGGCTTAAGCCCAATGACATATCTATTGTATCATAGTTGTATATTTTCGATTGTATAATTAGGCGATGTATATTTAACTTTGATAAGATTGTGGCCATCGAGTGAGGATGGATTGTGATGTGTTTGTATATATATGATGTATTGTGATTATCAAGGGGAAAAAGGCTCGAAAAACAAAAGAGATTCTACCGAAATTTTTTTAAAACAGGAATGTATGTAGGCTTGTATATATATTAATTAAATTACTATTTATTTATTCATTCGTATCTATTTATTTTCTTCCTTTATTTCACTTTAGTCACGTCCCCGGGTTCGGTCGGGAATTCGGGGCGTGACAAAAACTCATGAAATAAAGACATAAAATTTGATGAATAGCATAATTCAAGTAGCAATAGATTGAGTTACATTTTATGATTTTAGGGACACCGAAAGACAAGGAGAAGGTGGTCTAACCTTCTACATTATCACTGTTAGTTCTGCTAGACCGCGAGCACGATTTCCTAGGGTTGAGTCCAACCCATCAGGTATGATATTTTGCTAAGTGAGGAATAGGATTAAGTTAGGAATGATTTGCATGTTGATTGAATGAACCATATGTTTATTTGATGTTAGAAAATCATATAAGGAATGTTGCTTTAAAAAGAAATCTTGAAGTTGATTGTTTATGTTACTTATGTGTTTCTTGTTGCTCCATGGAGATATGATTTGTTCTATGTGTTGGTGTTCTACGTGATTTATGTTTTTGGAGAGTTGTTAAGATTGTGAATACATAACTTGAGTATGTATTTACGTTGATCATATATTGTATGCTTTCATGTGGAAGATGTTTTATAATTCAGATGCTGTGATTACTTTTGGTGGAACACATTATTTAAAAGTATGCTCCATGTGTTGGTAAATTGCTTATCTGAGATTGTATTATTGCATAGTGGAATCAAGGCATATTGACATGGTGTGATTCATTGAAAGTATAGCGTGGGTTGAGCACGTGGTGCTATACATTATGAGGGTGTAGATTTTGTGGTGAAAGACCAAAAATTAGACATGGTATTGGTACTCAGGTTCCATCACATGTGTTCCTAAAATGAGACATGGTGCTCAGCTTCCATCGGATGTGTTCCGAAAATGCAAATGGTGCTCAGCTTCCATTGGATGTGTTCCGAAAACGAGAATGGTGCTCAACTTCCATCGGATGTGTTCCGAAAACGAGATATGGTACTCCGCTTCCATCGGATGTGTTCCGAAAATGAGATATTGTATTAGTACTCAGGTTCCATCGGATGTGTTCTGAAAACGAGACATGGGTGTGGCATAAAGTTAACATGGGTGTGACATAGAGTTGACATGGGTGTGGTATAGAGTTGTGTAGATGTGTCACGCACATTTTCATTACATCGTATTAGTGAATTCATGGATGTGGCATAAAATTTGTATGGATGCTTTATGGGTATAATCAGTACATTGTATGATGATTAGAAAGGCATATAGAAATGAATGTACACTTGCACATGCCACGCTTTAAATTATGTTAATGAGTTGGATGGTATGTGGATCATTGCTAATACATTGTATGGATGATTTGAAAGGCGTGTAGATATAAATGTACACTTGCACATGCCGCGCCTTAATTTTGTTCCTTGCATTAGCATTATATTAAACCAGCAGTTGAGCTGACCCATTCGTGGGATAACACATTACAGATGACGCTTCCGGCACTTGAGACTTGAGGAAGTCTTGTAGAATGGAGAAGACGTGAGCTTAGAATGATTTTGGCCCTTGGGGGCATATTTTGAGATGTAAGGGCTCAAGCCCAAATGATGTGGACGATATGTTTATTTTGAATGTACTTTACATGTTTCTGTGTTGAAGGAAATGAATGTAAGTTTGAGTTGAACCCATTAAGTTGTCTTCTATATTTTATTTCATTTTCTTTTAGTTTCGTTACTCGCGCCTCGGGTTCGCTGGAATTCGGGGTGTGAAAAATTTCATATTTTATAAGCTTTGTTTAATACCATCAAAAAAAGAAAAAAAAAATCTCATAATTCACGAAAAAGTCTAGTATAGGGCGAGGGGTGAACTCCAAGCCCCAAAAATATTTTTTCATTTAAAATTTTACTTATATTTATAATTTATATCTTTATCTTTATCTTTACTGAGTTCAAAATTTTCATAGTTTTAGATGTTGTGTCTAACATTTTTTCAATTTTCTTTTTATTTTTGTTTTTTTGTATAACTTAGAATCTTTTGAGGTCCCATCTTTTTTTAAAACTTTTTGTTTTACTTATAAGTTTTTATATAACTTATGATTGAATATTAAGAATGAAATTCTTCCTTTTTAAAATAAAATCTGGGTCTTTCTCATGTGAAAATACTTAATGCGTGAGATGTGAATTATGAAAAAGATTGTTTGGTGAGTGTCATGTGAACATGAGTTGATCTTAATGTGAAAACAAGTCAATCCTTTTTGTATGGTTTAGAAAATCTAAGAAGTGGCTATGACGTTTAAGGCTACACATCAAATTTGGTAGGTAGCCTTATAGATTTCCCTGATACCCAAGCAATGTCTAATTATATATATATATATATATATATTTATAATCACAATTAACAAACTAGCATGTAAATCATTGTACGTGATAGGTAATTAGCTGCTTATGGGTTAGGACTTTGTGAATTTGTTCATTGTTTTTTTTGAGTATTGAACTTTTATAACTTATGGTAATTTTCACTCCTCGTGAGAGTTTTTCACATAAATCTTGGTGTCATTATCCATTTTCGCGCATGCATTTTATTTATTATTATTTTCATGATAATTTTATAGACTTAAGATCTTAAATATTTGACAAGAGAATATTTTCAATAGTAATCTATGTTGATTAACGAGATATTGATAAAATATGCATTCCTTATTAGTTAAAACCTGTTCTAATTAATTAAAATAATGATATAAATATATTTTCACTTTTGATACATGCTTACTATCACTTGTTTTTATATCGCAATGGAATTTACAACAATTTTGTACGTATCGTTAATTGTCTTTGCCTCCACAATTGGTATCAGAGCAAGTTTTTTTTTTTTTTTTATGTATTTACTTGTTACTATATTTGTTTAAGAGTGATTTAAGATATCTTATTTTATGTCAAGAATGAATTCCTTAAGTTCATTATGTAGTACTGATAATAGTGATAATATAACTATTGCTGACATGAAAGACGATAAGTTTTATAAGATTTTGGTTTTTGATGTGTTAAGTGGAAAAATTTAAATAAAAAATTGAATGACTTAAAAAATAAGTAGTGGATCACTTGAAGATTACTTGAGGATTCGTTTTTGAGGAAGTTCATATTGTGAATAGGGCTTAAAGTACAAAGTCAGTGCGTTAGTAAGTGTCTATAACTATCCTAAGATCTTCTAGTGAATTATGTGCATCTAGGTTAGTTCCCTGGGGTTTTGGAAAGTAGGTTTGTTGATCTATAGCATTTTCCTTGTCAACAAATTTTGTGTGCCATCTCTTTATTGATAACTATATATAGATATATAACACATATTTCTGTTACACACACAAGAACTTGAAAATGTAAATAATTACAATGGTAATTCAATCACTCAACAACAAAGTTAAAATTTAATAAGATACTTTTTATTTGCTTTATAGACATATTCACCAACCTCTAGGTCTATTTCATACCATATAAATACACATTGAGTCTCTTAAAGTGATATTAGAGCAAGTATCTTAGGTATTGGATTGATCTTATTTTAATTTAGATGGATAGCTTTCTTGAAGGAGGTTCTGTTACCCGTCCTACACTGTTTCACGATTCTAATTATGCCCACTAGAAAATTAGTATGAAGGCATTTCTTAGATCCATATATGAGTGGTCCTCAACCCTATAATCCTTAGATTTTAAAGGAATAAGAAGGCCCACATCAAAAGGTAGTTGAATCTACATAGAGAAAAGGGGGACCCCCTTTTTACGCACATGAAATACTTTTATGCAACCCGCTTATTATGTTGAAATGGTTCATGATGATAGTCTTGTGATTAGACCATATCATTGGGGACTGACCAACTATGAATAGATCTTACTTACGGGTAAGAGTAGGAACATCTATTAGTCCGTATCGTGGGTCTACTTGTTACAAAAGGCGAACATCCCCATTCCAAAACATTCACATAGGTCCTCAGTGTGTTTGGTTGACTGAAGAGAGTGGTTGGATATACCTTGTCACCACAGCCTTCGATAAAATGATTACAATAAAACCCTATGAGTTGGGATGAGAATGATCTTAAGAGTAATGGGTACAATACCAAGGGGTTGAACTCCATATTCAGTGTCGTCACAGCTGAGGAGTTTCGATGTATCATGATGTGTAAAACTCCCATGAAAGCTTGGGACATATTGCAAACTACCCATGAGGGTACAAATGCTATCAAGAGGTCCAAGCTTCAAATGTTGAATTCTAAGTTGGAAACACATATAATAGATGAGTCTGAATTATTTTCAAATTTTTATGCCAAACTAAGTGATATTATGAATAATTCATTCAACCTAGGAGAGAGAATAGAGGAACCTAAGAATGTATAGAAAATATTGAGATCTCTGCCAGAAAGGTTTCAACCAAAGGTCACTGTCATTGAATAAAGTAAAGATGTTTACGGCGTATTTTGGAAACAAATATTGAACTTACTAAATTGTTCCAAGGTTCTTAGTGCGATGTAAAAATAAGTGATAGTAAGTATTTATCAAAAGTGCAAAAATATCTACATCATTTTTTAATTAATTAAACCAAGTTTTAATTAATTTAGAACACAGATTTATAAACCTCATATTAATCAAGATGAATTACTATAACAAAAATATTCTCTTGTTTAATATTTAAGATCTTAAGTAATCATCATGAGCATCAAAACAAAAATAAACACAATGTATCCACAAAAAATAAAATAAGCATATCACTACATCATGGGGAAGAAAACCCACCTCAAAAAATACATTACAAGTCCACAAAGCTTCTCTCCACAAACAACTAACCTATCACCACCCGTAATCTCCTGTTACTCTATCTGGAACTTCCTTTTGTACTCACCAATTTGAAGCTTTTGCATGCTCCAACACTAATCACCATATTCATATCCACTCTTTATAGTGTGTAAACTCTATGCAATAATTGTAATACTTAACCACTATATTATCCTACGTGTACTCACCTACACAAGTTATATAGTGAACACAAGAAAACTACTTTGCTATGAACCTTGACTATAAAGGCCCGAATTTTTTTTCTAAATTATAAAATATAAAATAATAACAATAATAGTGGTAATAATTAAATAAATTTTATTTAAGAAATTTAACACTTGATGAGAAAGACTAAAAAGGACTTAGAAACTAAAAAAGAAGAAAGGTATCAAAGAGGGGCAAAAGGGGGATTTCACCCACAAAAACTTTTTGGTCTTATAAGACCAAGTCTTCTACACCCTAAACACATACCAAAAACACATTCACACAATTCACATAAAAGAGATAAAGAGGGAGAGATGGGGAAAAAGGCTTAGGGCTTGAGAAACTTACTTAAATTGTCAAGAATTAGAGCCTTTTTTTGGAAGATTAAAGAGGAATAGAGACGTTTTAACTCAAGCATCCAATATTTGGTTAGGGTATGTAAGGATTTTTACCCAAATCAACAAGACACAACTAGGGCTTCCATTGAACTCAAGGAAGTTGAGGTAGAGGATTCTAACCTTAGGTTAAAAACATGTGTGTAGGTAGATGATGCATTCCATTCTCTCATCTCATGACATATAAATGATTGTTCATGTGTAATTAGTCATATGCTGGATGTGGGTAATAGAATTAATTATTCAATGTTTTCTTCTCTTAGAATAGTTTATTATCATCTACTCATTTCATTGATACCACTTCTGGTCCAAAAAATTTCTTATGGAAGTATGTTTGTAATATTGATCCCATGTGTGAAATGTGAAAAATTATAGTTTGCTCACCAAGTGTTTGTAAAATTGCCTATATGACTAATTGTTATGAATTTATGATGGTTGAGTGTTATTGTGTTAATATTTGGTGTATTATTGAACTAAATATGAAACTAAGAATATAAACAATGATTAAATAACCATGAAACTATGAGAAATGGGGCTTAGAAGGGAAAGGATGTTCAGGCTAGAAACTAGTAACGTCTATGATGTGCTCTAGAGTGTGGTGAGATTGCGCTTTACCTGGAGTTTCATTTATGATAGGGATGGTGTCTCCTATTGGCTTGCAAGCTATAAGCCCATGGGGGTGGTCGTTTGTTTCCATTGAGTTAGTAGCCAGTAAATCACATGGGCTTACCAGGGGCCGCTAGGTGGATAGCCTTTAGGATTGAGAATCTTGAAGAATTTGAGATAAATTAACTAAAGTAGAAAACATTAAACATTCTTGCTTCTGTATTGATGAGATTTAATGATGTTTTCTGCTAGAATGGTTACATGTATCTGAGCTATAAAGTTGATTACTATATGATTATTATCCTTGTTGTCAATACTTGCTCGGTGACCACTTGTATGTCACTACACTGATACATGCATACACGTGTCACCATATGTTTTTTCCTGTGTTTAGAGGTTCCTACTGAGGTAGTTGTATTGACCCCTACCATATGCAAGTACAGGCAAGGAGCCCATTCCATGAAGATTTAAGTACTTGATGGTCTTTCAGGATATGGTTGGAGGACTTGTGTCTAGAAGACTACTTTACTCATTTTCACTTCTTTTAGTTCCTCCATATGTGATGGGAAGACTCCTTTGATGTATAAGATGATGAATTCCCCTTTTGTTATGGTTGGAAGTACGTAACTCCTAAGGTAAGACTTATAAGGAATAATATATGTGTGTGTGTATGTGTGTATGTTCAAAACATGTTAAGATTTATGTCTCCCTCTTATACCTTGTTGAAATTGTAAAAATGTATGTTCCTTGAATTAACTATTCACCCCCTATAGGTTTATTTCATACCATCTAGATACACATTGCGCCTCTCAAGTTCATTATGATTTGTCATCATTAAGGGAATAGAAGGACATATTAGATCCAATTATTATAAACTAAAGAGTTTTACTTTTCACAATATCAAGAAGAACCCAAATTCTCAAATAAAAAAAAAAAAAAACATCTTCATAAATTCAATAAGTTAAATGACAAAGTCAAAGTCCTAGGTCTTGATAGGAATGTGACTAGGCAAAAGAACATTAAGAACAAAGATTTTGGATCAATTTTGAGGGAGGCTAAGATAGAGTAAGAGAGAAGGCGAAATCTAAGATGGTTTGGATTAGAAACTCAGACACTAGGAGTGAGAACAGTTCTAAGTTTCATGATTCTAAAATTAGTGCCCAAGTAGTGGTTTTGAATAAATCCAATAAATCAAAGAACACTAAAACTAAAGATCTTGCCCAAGTATTTACCCTTAGAGGTGTCAATCGGGCTGGGCCAGCCTTCCCAGGCACAACTGGAAGCCCCATATGGGTACAGCCCAAGCACGAGCACGGCCCAACACAACGACCCATTGGCACAACACATTAGACCCGGTTTATTTCCTATTTTATTGTCATTTATTTTTATTATGTGAATATATTTAAGCAAAATATTACAATAACTTTGAAAACAATTACAAATATAAATAAAATATTATAATAACACATAATAAAGTGAATAATAATAATATTAAACTAACAACTAACAAAGTAAAAAATACAAAAGTTACAAAAAATATTATAATAATAAATAACAAAACAAAAAAAAAAAATAGTGATATTATGTAATTAGAACAACAAAAAATAAAAAAAATTTAAAAAAATCATGATCCATATTAGTCATAAAAACAAAAAACAATTGTGAAAAAAAAAACCGAAGAAGCCCGTGGGCCGGCTCGACGCGGCACAGCCTGGGACGGGTCCGGTTGGGCCTATTGGTTTCAAATATGAGCCCGGCACAGCACAACCCGCTTGGTGAGTTGGGCCGGCATGGCACGGCATAGCCCATTAACCCTGAAAGGGCCAGCCCGCTTAACAACTTTTACAAACTTTAAAAATGAATGCTAAAAATGCACAAGTATGTAAATGAGTAGAGACAGAAAAAGAGAACAAACACAATGATTGTTATAAGGTTCAGAAAACTTCTTATGTCCTTAACTCAAGCATCCCCACTTGAGTTTTTCCACTATCTTGATCTCTATTAGGTGGAGGTCAATCTTTTACAGCAAGAGCTCTTCACTTTTTCCTAACAAGATATCTCATTTTGCCTCACAAAGGTAATACCTACCCATAAATCTTATCCCAATGAGAAATTACAAATTTTGTTTACCAATAAGCACTTTCTTCAAAAATAGATTGGCATAATAAATGCTCACTTTTATAAGTAGATCAAGTGCAAACTTAGAGTATTTAAGAAAAGTAGAACTTTTATATCTAGGTTTTCAATGGTTAGATCTCAAGTCAAGAATAGAGATGTATAAGTGTAAGGTTATAAAGAGATAGTAATAAATGTTTTAGAGAACCATTATTTATAGTCTTTAAATGAATAGGCTGATGTATTTCAAAATAGAGTTGCTCCCCCATTTTTTTGTTTGTTCAAAATTTGAATTTTCGATTGCCAGATTGAAAAAATCAGTCGACTAAATCATCAACCAATCAATTAAATTAAGAATTGGTCGACTAGTCAAATTAAGAATTGGTCGACTGGTCAAATCAACTAAATATGAAGCACCGAAAACTTTAGTGTGACTTTCATTTAATACTCGTTCTATCCTCGTTCGAACGAAGGACACTCATTCAAACAAAAACCTTGTTCGTTCGAATGAGCGTGTCATAGAACACTTTAAGTTGCGGGCTGAAAAATAATTTACGCCCAAATTTTACTTTCCCTTCTCTTCCAAACTCTCTCTAGACAAGAGAAAAGTTAGGGTTAGGGAACCTCTTGGGCATTAATGAATATTCAAGCCTTGTAAACATATCACACCATAAGGATTCAAGTATAAAAAGAATTTCTACCAATTGAAAAGTTAGAATTTCAAGACTTCTTCAAGAACAAAAGGTAAGTTTTGCGCTTTTCATTTCTTTTTCAAATTTCTTGCTTGTATTTGTAGATCTAGCTTGGTTGAGTGAAATAAGCGGTGTAAATCATTTCTTAGGTTTTGGGAGCAAGGATTGAAATTTGAAATTAGAATCTCTCTTTTTACACACAAATCCACACTTGTTTTGAGGTAGGCCTTCTAACCTAGGTGACATTTTCATAGACTATCTTGTATGAAATATTTGTAGAGAATAATGTAAATTTCTAAATGAACTAGTAGATAAACATTGTGTGCTTAGCCCTAGATATATCATGTCTAGAATGTTGAAATGTGTGTTCGATGCATGGTGCCAGCTTAAAATTCCCTCACTTGAATGCTCAAGAGTTATTTACTTATTATTCATGAACTTGTAGGAAGTTGACATGCCTACCAAGTGTTTGATAAAATGCTTAAATGATGGTGATGATGTTGTATGGTGAAATTATTGGTTATATTGCATATTTGACATTTTTCCTTTGATGTAAATGATATTACCCCCCTTAGATACCCTTGATTGAATGAAAGGTTAAATAAATACTTTGAGATGAATGAATGAGAATCTAGATAGTTGAAGGGCTGAGAAATAGGAAGAAATGAAAGAAGAAATTACAAGTTGAGAAAGGGAAAGTCATGGATAGTTACCCAAGATTTTTTTGTAGTGAGGATTGTGTCTCCCTTCGGTTACGAACTGTAACCCCGCGCTGGTGGACGTATGTTTCCATCGAGTTAGTAGCCTAAAAAACACTCAGGCTCAACCGGAGGCCATTAGGTAGTCTTGAAGGATTACGGAAGAAGTGAAAGTAGAGAGTAGTACCATTGAGATGAGTAGGGTGATGATAATCTAAGTAACCTCATTTTGTGTTACATTCTTATTATGAGAATTGAAATATGTTACTATTATTGTATTGATGTGTATTGATGTTCTTATTTTAAGTGATTATGCTACGAATGTTTATTGAATTGAAATGCTTGATAACACTTGCTTGACACTACACTTAACACGTGTTTACACTTGTCACCGTTTATTATTCCCTTTGTTTACTTGCTCTATTATATTGACCCTTACCGAATGCAAGTAACGGCAAGAAATCGGTTGCTTGATGACATGGATTAGAAGAACATCTCTTTTCACCTCTTATGTTTATTTTTTGATGTAATTAAACTCACAATGTCTATTTTGGTCTTTTGTTATTTTGGAAATGTAAAAGGCTTTATAGTCTTTATATGTTGATGTGAAGGCTCAAAAGCATTAACAAGACTAGTATTCTTTTGACTTAGAAGTAGAAATCATAAAATGAATACACTTTTGGGATTCATGTATGAAAACCTTGCTGGGTTATATGTATGGAATATGAAAAACTCAAGTGAGAATATGTTAATCACAAGGTGGTTTGAGATATATAGAAATTATTTATTTAATTTGACTTTAATTTATATGGTCACCCACGGGTCTTTGAGGTCTAGGGCACGACATAAAACTTAACCATTCTTGTTTATGTATTGATAGAATTGATTATTCCTTTCCTTAGAATGAATTACATGGTGTATTCTTGTACTTTCTGGTGAACTATGAAATACTCACTCATGATTATTATGGTAATTGTGATTGACTGCATTGCTATTGAATATATTGTGTTTGTGACTTTGAACAGGAAATGAAGGTGTATCGTGGGGTCACTACAAGAAATAGAATTTTTAGCGACGTGCCTTATTAATGACGCACACATGTGCGTCGCTAAAAGCCACGATTAGAGACGTACATGTTGTGCGTCGCTAAAAGGAGGAAAAAAGCTCTTTCCCGCACAAAACAATTGGCGCGCAAGTATTGGCGACGAGAAATATATTATTAGCGACACACATGTGCGTCGCTAATATTAGCGATGCCCATGTGTCTGTCGCCAATAATCTTCTTAAGTCGAACAATGTCGTGTTGGGCTATATTTGGCGACGCACATCATATTATCAATAACGCCTAGTGGGCGTAGCAAAAAACTTCACCCACTTTCTTACCAACGTCACCCGCAGCAGTTTCTTCTTCTTCTCTCTTCTTTCCCTAAATTTTTCTCACTCTCTGTCACTCTTGACCCATGATTCCGGCGATGGGTAAAATCATCATTTGAAAGCAGGTTTATCTCCTCCATTCGAGTGCTATATCTCCTCCACTCTTGACTCACTCTCACTCGCTATATCTCCTCCATTTGAGCACAAACTGCAAGCGAAGGTGGGCAGGTTTTAAGTTTTGCACAGGTGGGTATGTTTCAGTTGTTTAAGTTTGCATAGGTGGGCCGGTTTTATATCACAGTTGCTGATCTTCAATGTTTTCTTGTAGGTGATTGGGTTTCATGCTCTATTGGTGCTAATTTCACACCTCATATCATCACTGTTAATTCTGGAGAGGTAAGTGTTGACATAATTAGTGGCTTTTAGTGGAATAATACTATCTCTCTATTTAAATAGGCTTCTTAAATTTATTGGGCTCTTCTTGCCATGGTTTTAGATCTTGGGAAGTTATTGTGATTAAATGTCAAAAATCAGTTATTTTCTTATGCCAAAAATATGTCCTGAAAATTGTGTAGATGAAAAACAAGATCTTATTTGGCATGCCATTACGGACTAACTAGCAATAAATGGGTTTCTTATAGATCTTGTCTAATTAGTTAATTCTTTCAATTTAATTTGTTGCCTTAGAAGGCCAAACATTTCTGTTCTCGTGAAGCAACTCGTATATTAAGCTTTACGGTTTGTTTGAATGATAACACCTGAAATAACAGGAGAAAAAAATGTGAGGTTATTACCTGTTGATGAGTGCGCAAAAGTGCACTCTAAATGTCCTATAATTTAATTAAAATTGCTAGAAATATGAATAGAAATGTTGGGCTTCAATTGATTTTATTAAATTTAATTTCTATTTACAGTGAGATATATTTGAGCATTATTTTATAATATTTTAAATCTCAAATATTGCATTTTTGGTTGACGAGAGCTAGTTTGCAATTGCGCTTTATACTTAATATTTTTGGAACTATTTTTGGCTTTTTGGCAGATTCGACCATTGAGTTTCAATTGAAATTTGGATGGTGTTAGAGTTTCAGAATGAGAAAGTGATCTTCATGAAAGTTTTAGAGGACATCTTGAGATTTTCAAAAATGTTTGGTTTGCAAAAATCAAAGTTCGTTTGGGCCTCCAAACATTGTTTCGAAATCAGGTCTGAAAAGCTGCTCCAAATTCTATCCGTCCAGCCAACTTGAAGGGGCCATAACTTGAGCTTCCAAAGTCCAAATCAGGAAACGGAGAGTAAAGATGGGCACTGCTGGTTGTGTGCGGCTAGACAGTGCAAGGTTGAAAAGTCAAAAGAGATAAAATAAAAAAAAAAATAAAGAAAGGCACAGCAGTGGGGAGGCTTGCGTTGGAATCAAAAGAAAACAAGGAAATTGTGGAGCCCACGGCTTGGAGAAAGAAGGCAATTAAAGAAGAGATGGGCTTGAGGTGCTGGGTATGTTAAAGAGGGGTTTGAAAAGTTAACATCAAAAGAGAAAAAGGCAGGCGGCTTAGCTTGTTACGGCTGCTGGTTTAGCGGTTTGAAGGGGCCTTGCGCTGTGCGGCAGTTCAGGCTTAGTGAGGCGGTGATCTATTAGTTTAGTGGGGCCCAGGTGGTTTTACAAAAAAAAAGGAGAGGCTGCGGCTGTGTTGCTGATTGCGACGTGCGGCTGGTTGTGGGCTATGTTAGATGGCTGGGCTGATGCAAGAATAAAGCTTGCGTATGGGCTTGCGGAGGCCTGGCGCATCGCATTAGGGCGCAGTAAACAGAAAAAAGACGGCAGCGCAGGTCTAGGCGCGCGGAGAAGAATGAATAAAACACAGAGCCGCTACACCATGCTTGAGGATTATTTTTCTCTGAGGTTTATGTTGCCCATCCTGGACATGGGTAACTAAATTTTTAAGTGGGGTTAAGGATGAACTTGCATATTAGATGGTTGTTTTAATTGATTTTTGATTCCTGTACATGGTTTTCATTTATTAAATTCTTTGGTGATCATTCGCAATTTATTGTTGGATTTTATTCTCCGAATAATTAAAAGGTTTAATCCGTTTACAGATTCAGTCATACTTTTTCTATCGAATGGATTAATGTTTTGATTATTTTTGGAGCAATTAGTTATTTATATTGATTCAATTCTTTGCTGCAATATTGCTCGTTGGGTATATTGTCGTCGTCGGGTCTTTTCAATGTGAATAATAATTTGAGTGATTTAAGGGTGATGAATGATTTTTCAAAGGATTACTTTCGGTCTAATTTTGGTTCATAATTTTAAATCTTCCGATTGAGATTTTTGGAATTTAATTTCTCTGAGTTATCAGTGAATTAAAAATAATTAAAATACCAGATATGTGCAAGGGATTCCCGACACTCCACTATTCGTTAAATTTGAGTATTTTTTTTTCATTAATTAATTTGTTTAATTTTTAATTTGCATTCAAAAATCACTGTTTATATTTTTATTTTCTTGTTAACCGTTTAATACTTTCTCTAGCTTCAGAAATTTTGTTTATTATTCTTTTAATTTAGTCTCCTTGTGGAATCGACACCCCAAAGCTACACTACAATTACCGCGTTATTCTTTGGGCGTAATCACCTGTCATTAAATAACTTAATTATATAACGTGTTAAGATGGAGGAAATCTCTTTAAATCTATTTTTAAGCCTTTGATGGTTGAGCCTGTTTCATCACTTGTATCCCAAATGTACCAAAACCCTTGAATAATGTGTAGTTGATTGGTATTAATATTGGGATTAAGGCCTCTTGCATTGATTTGAGTTGGTCAATGGGTAATTATGCTATGTTCTTGTTATGGACATTTGCTGAATCAAGTCAGTGCCAGGTTTTTTCATGTTCTATTGATAGCCTACTGCATTTCTGTACTTGTACAGGACCAATAGACAATTTCAATCAGATACACTAGCTTAAGTCAGTTACAGCTATGTTTCTTAGGGCTGTGATACCTGCTAAATGAGAAATTATTGTATGGCCCAAGGTCATTGTTTTAAATAGGTGGTTGAGTGTAATTTGTCATGGATTTTTTTTTAATTCCAATTCCCAATTATTTGAGATATGCTGCACAAATTTTATTTCTATAGGGTGCCTTATCTAGTAATATGTGGTACACAGGGCTTTGCTTTACTTTTTTTTTTATTTCATCATATCTATGAACTAGCTCTTGGGAATGGGTTTTGGTATAATTGGTGAAATGGGATGTTTATATTTATTCTTTAGTTTCTAAATACAGAATTGAATGCTGGACCTGAAAGTTTCAATACATTTCCTATTTGGGATCTGTTTGTTAGATGAAAAAAATGGTATTGGGGGCAGAAATCATACCAATCCTGTCTGAGGTGCATCTCACCCAGAGATTAAGAGGCCAGAAATCCTTTTGGCAAATGGATAGCCATCTGGTTAATTTAGTGTTAACAGGAAGTTAAGTAGATGCACTGCTGAAGTGCATCATACCAGGAGATTAAGAGGCCGAAAATCCTTTTGGCAAATGGACAGCCATCTGGTTAATTTAGTGTTAATAGGAAATTAAGTAGCTGCACTGCTGAATTTAAGTAGCAAAGAAATAGAGAATTTGAATTCTGTTACAAGATCTCATCTCTTTGTACTTCTCAAGAAAAAAAAAAAAAAAAGGATCACATTTCTTTGTATAAAATGAAACACCATTGCTCCATTATTGATATTTGCCAATTCCTTGACATGTCGATACTACTACATACCAGCCTTGCTTTTTGTTCCTTAAGTGCTAAAGGATGTTAAAAAATCTTGACTTGAGAAGCCTGTAACCATGCTTTCTTTTCTATGGTTCACATAGGAGTTTAATTATGTGTCTCTGCCCCAATGAGTTGTTTAAACCCCAACCCTTAGAAGTATTGTCATCCTGGTTACTTTTGGATTGCATTTCTCTTAAAATATGCCATGCTTATAATTTTTCGTTAGTACATGTTTATTATATCAAAATTAGATCAACTTCTCAGTTTTTCATCTTAGTATTGGTAATGTCCATGCACAGATCAATTTGCTCTATGGCCATGTTTTTGCAGGTTCAGCATTTGACAAACAACATTCAGTTGATAGTGGATTCCTTGAGAGCCTCAACAGTTGTGGAAGTTCAGGTAACTTTTCAACTAGTAGCACCAAGTAATTTGCTCTTATCATATTATATAGGTTTAATTATGAATAAATCAATTTTTTGTTCATGAAATGGTCATCATATTTAAAAAATTGAAAGGATATCAAATTTAAAGTTTAAAATATAGACTAATCAACTTTCATTTTGCAGTATTTTAAGTGGGTAGATTGTCTTGCCCAATCCCTTTCTCCCCTTGTCTACCCAATCGCTATCTCACTTTTCTCACCAACTTGGTTGGTTTGTTGGTTTTTTAGTATTTTCCAACTTGATTAACAAGGACAAATCCATATGTGCATAGGTTGATTAACTTGATTTCATATTTTAGCACTTGACATCTTAAAAGGGATGATTTCTTGGCCATTTGGAAACATTTGACAAAACAACACCATGATATTCTCTACAGTTCATATATGTTGCAGATTTTGTTTATTTTCTTCCACTTTCTATTATGTTCTCCTACTGTATGATTTTATTGAACTATCCTTTGTTCAAACTTCAAACTAGACTTGATCAGCTCCACATAGGCTTACAACTTTCTTCTCTTATATATATATATATATTTATTTTCTTCCACTTTCTATTATGTTCTCCTACTGTATGATTTTATTGAACTATCCTTTGTTCAAACTTCAAACTAGACTTGATCAGCTCCACATAAGCTTACAACTTTCTTCTCTTATATATATATGCTAAGTGTTTTGCATTTATATTAAATTCTTGATGGAAAATGTTAGTCAATCATTACTTGGGAAATGGGAATTAAAAGAAAATTATTTTTATTAATAATAAAAGTATAAATGGTATTTTTGTCATAATAATAAAAGTAAAGTGTAAAACAAAAAAATCCCTACTTTTATATATAGCATGAACCGAATCTATGAAATTAACCTATAATATCTTACCATTTGAACAACATATAAACATTTTAGAAGATACAAAAGAACCATCTTGTCAGATAAGAATATGTGATCAGTGGACTTCATGAACTATGTAAAGATTCGAAAATTTGGAATAAAATTTTTTTTTTTTTGAACACTACGAATGTCCTTAATTCCTAATTAATTTAAATTTTGAAAAAAAAAAAAAAGAGAAACGTGAGGGAAAGAAACAAAAGAAAAGAGAAAGGAGAAAAGAAGAAAAAGGGGCGTGCAGGTCTCAGTGAGGGAGAGCGACAGAACAGGGGAGGAGGAAAGGGAGAAGAAAAGAGAGAGAAAAAGGAAGGAAAGAAAGAGGGAAAGAGAAATGGCCGGGGCTGCGGACGGCGGTGGTCGCTAGGGGGAAGATCTGGTCGACGGCCATCGCGTCTCGCGTGTCCAAGCTCGCGTTGGAGTGTGACGGGTTTGCGACGGATTTGCGACGGGTTTGCGACGGGTTTTGGATTGCGATTGGGGTTACGATTTTGTGATTTGTGTTGCGATTTTTTTTGTGTATTGGCTGTTTGGGTTTGACGCAGAGCAGGGGATGGAACAGGTTGTTGTCACGGTTGTGGTGTATGGCAGTGGTTCGGGATTATGTGTGTGTTGTTGCAGTTTTGGCGATGGTTGTCATGGGTGTTGAATTGGTTCGTTGGTTCGTCGGATTGAGAGTCGGTTGAGTTGGATTTGCTGGTTGGGTCGTTTCCGTGTTGGAGGTGAAATTGGGAATCCTCGCACTCTGTTTGGCGGTGCAGAGGGGGACGATTCTTGAAGCAGATTGATAGAGGCAGCAGGTATATGTGGGCGTATATGTGTAGCGTGCAGGAGGTATATATATATATATATATATGTATGTGTGTGTGTGTGCGTGTTGTGTAGCGGTGCAGAGGGTGGATGCACCAGTCACTTTTCTTCTACGGTGTGAACAAGGGACAGAAATTCGTAGCAACAGTGGTTGCGGGAGAAAGGAAATCTGCAGCAAGGTGATTGGTG
This sequence comes from Nyssa sinensis, assembly GCA_008638375.1. Taxonomy (NCBI): domain Eukaryota; kingdom Viridiplantae; phylum Streptophyta; class Magnoliopsida; order Cornales; family Nyssaceae; genus Nyssa; species Nyssa sinensis. The sequence continues at coordinate 40,369,604 of CM018047.1, read as the reverse complement.
AAGAGTCTTTGGAGTTGATTTAATAATGATGTTTAATGATATTTCATGAAAGATCACTACAGTCTTGAAGGCTTTGGGCAGGGATTACTATTTGGTGAGAATACTTGGATTTTCCCAAGAATTTAGGGCCCGCAAATTTAACATCAGGGTACGGCAATCTTGGGGAGATTTCAAATGGGTTGTGATCAGAAAGGGTTCTGGATGCTGTGTAGATGTGAAATACAATAAGCCGTCAACTTCAAAATGGTTATAAGAAGGAGAGCCTACAAGTGACACAAGGCAATGCAAAGATTAATTTGCAAGTCAGAGATGATTGTTTGCTGTTCGGAACAATGCTAGATTGCAGGAGTCTCATATTGCCTCTTTTAGAACGCTGAAGAGACCATCCCCTTTGCTGCTTCTGTCCAGATGGGGCAGGTGGAATGTATCAGAATTATCAAGGCCAAGAAACTGTAGAACCTGAATCTCGGATGGGGAACTTTCTAGATGAACATCAGAATGCGGCTGGGGTAACTGGAGATGTTCAGGAAGTTGAGAGGAGCCAGGTAAGTGCATATTCTGAAGACTGAATCCCTCGCTCTGGAATTGCTGGACATGTGCAGCGATGATAGTGCAAGGGGATATCATGGGACATTGATTTGAGTTGGGGGAAGGAGGTGTAATAGGCAGACAAATTCCATGGATTAAGAGAGAGCAGCAGCAGCTGCAACAAGGAAATGATGGAGTACAATCTGGACAGCAGAACCAACAGGTAGGTTAGTGATGAGGAAATGGTTAGCAGAGAACTGATCCCATGGGATGTTGTGAAGTTGCTGCTGTTGTAGAAATACGTTGTAGATGACCACTTTGTAATGAGCCTCCTTGGAGCCACCAACAACACCAAGAAATTTCTGCTCTATTGCATCTGGTGCACTGTAATCCAATGACTACTAGATCTGCTATGGAGCTCAGTTGGGGTTGAGTGGCTATTAGACCATTGCAAACTAATGGGAAGTGGTCTGAGCATTAATTTGAAGAAGAGTTTGTGAAGTCTAGTGGTGGACGACCCATTAGTAAATAAGTCTGAACCTTATAACAGAACATGTGATGGTATTGAATCTCATTTGAATATGAGCGATGGCTACTCAGTTGAAGGCCGGAGCAAGACACATGATTAGGGGTTTATGACATTTGATTGCAAATTCTCCAAAGGTTGGCAGTCAGAGTGAAAGTGTATAGTCTCAATGGGATCATCAGAAACGTTTCATTGAAAATAGAGATCCCACTAAAAGTTCACGTGATTGGAGTTTGGAATGGAGAAACAAGAGGAACCGCCCTGTCAGGTCAGCTAGAGGGTTAAATAGTGATTGCTGTGTCAGTGGAATGTTGACTGCAACCAGACAAAGGTCGGATATGTTCACATCTGACGAACATGATGGACTTTTAGGATGTTGGATCTATTATAATGGCCATCCTTTGGGATGATGTTATCTGTCATGATGGCACGGTGAGGAATGTATGTAGTAATTCGATTATCCAATTTAAGTATGGGGTCAAGGCTGAAGAAGCTGATGAAACTAGATTTAAAATGGTTGGCCGACTCGATCAACCTGCCGGTGTGTTTCTTCAACTTATGAACCGTGGACGAAAGCTCAATCTGGTTGATTTGGATTGCATAGTGGACACCGCTTAGTAGGGTTGTGACCAACCCTATCAGGTATGATATTTTATTAATGTGAGAAATGAGATTAAGCTTAGGAGTATTTGATAAGATGATTGAATGTTCTCTATGCGTAATTGCTATTAGGAAACTACTTAGAATTTGATTGTTTATATGCTTACGTGTTCTTTATGAATCTGTGGGTGTTATGATTTACTTCTTGAGTGTCATCATATGTGATTTATGTTTTAGAAGGATCGCTGATATTGCGACATGTAGAATTGTATGAGTGTTGGGATTGATCGAGCATGACACATAGATTTATGGATGAAATCTTGTAATTTAAATGCTATTGTTAATCTTAAATGTGATGCATCATTTAAAGCATGTTGCATATGCTTATGAAAGGGATGTTTCATTTGAACTGTATCATTGCATTATGAAATCATGGCATATCGGCATCGGGTGATTTCTTGAAAGCATAGTGTGGGTCAGCACGAGGTGCTGGTGCATTATGAGGGTGCAGATCCTGTGGTGAAAAACCCAAAATTGGCCATTAGGTACTCGCATGCCTGACGGGTTCCGGACCGTGAAGCGAGACATACATGGCGGTACTCATGCCAGCGGGGAAGGACCGTATCATGAGACATGGGTGGGCATAGAGTTGCATGGGTGTGTCACGCATACTGCTTACATACTGTATATTGTTCAAATACTGTCATCATTACATCGAATGCCATATAGAAATAACTGTACACTTGCACATGTCACGACCTTAGTTTTGTTTCTTGCATTAGTATTATGTCATACCAGCATGTTGTCGCTGACCCATTCGTGGGCACAGGTTTCAGATAAAGCTCCTGGCACGCGGGACTTGATGAAATCTTGGAGAAAGGAGAGGAAATGAATTTGGAAGAATATTTGGGCCCTTGGGGCGTATTTAGACATTATAAACGATTGGTGTATTTCTGAAAAGAATGGAAATGACATTGTATATTGTAATAAATAATGAAATTGTGATCCTTTAGTTTAAGTGTAGGAGTAGACGTGATGGATTGTATAAGTAGGTGATGTATATTTAACTTTGATAGAGTTGTGGCCATCGAGTGAGGATGGATTGTGACTGTTGTATATATATATGTTGTATTGTGTTTATCAGGGGGAAAAGGTTCGAAAAACAAATGAGGTGCTGCCGAAATTTTTAGAAAATTAAAGAACTCTATTTAATTTGTCGTAAATTCAAAAATCTGTTTAATTATCTTTTATTTTATTTACTTTCTGTTCGTCAGTCGCACCTCGGGTTTCGGTCAGAAATTCGGGGCGTGACAAACTAAGTCATGAACTCGATTCATGCAAAAACTTCTCGTCATTGTTACTCTTATTGCAGATATGGCAGAGATTGTAGAGACTTGAAAATATATATATATATATATATATATATTTAAAACGGTTAACTGAGTGCAAGGATAAATCCATAGGATTGATACTATAATGACCTCAAAAAAAAAATTTTTTTTTTTTGTGTATAAAATTTTGTGGTTATTATCATTATTATTATTATTTATTATTGTTATTATTAAAAATGTGAAATTTATGTAATGTGTATATTATTATTATATGGGTGTTATGTATATGTAACATGTATATGTATGTGAGGTATTATAAATATGTATATGTGTAGAATAATGTATGTGCATGTGTATGTGGATATGTATATGTATATGTATATATATATATATATAACAGATCTGGTGGGGTGTGTGTGTGGTGTCGGTGGAGTGTGTGTGTGTCTAGTGTGTGTGATGAGTGGTATATATATATATATATATAGGTGTATATAGGGCAGCTTTGCATTTAATGCAAAGCTGTATGGGGGGAAGAAAGTAGGGTGGCTGAACAGAGGGAAAGAAGTCAAGGAAAGGGGCTGGTGTGAGAGACGTGTGGGAGTGGATGTGTTAGGAATATAGGGTGGTCTCGGTTGGGAGAAGAGAAGGAAAGAAAAGAAGAAAGCGAGAGAGAGAAAGAGAGTTCTGGAAAGGAGTCTTGGAGCTTGATTCAAGCGTGGAACTAGAGGGTGAAAGAGGTGCACGGCTAGAGAGAGAAACCCAACAGAAAAACCGTAAGTGACCCATTCTGTTTTAATTTTTTTAAAAGCATGATAATTGATTTGATGCATATGATCTTAAAGAGCATGTTATAAGGAAGATAATGCAAAAAGAATGAGATAAAATGGTCGAGAAACTAGGGAGAAAACTCGAGTTGTAGGTTTCGGTTATGGGAGATGGGTCTTGACATTTTATGTGTAGAACTCGGTTTGAATGGTAGGAAATGAACCCTAGGAGGTGCAGAAAACCATTAGGATAAAAATGGAGGTTAAACCGTGACCGAAGAGTCACGAAAATGAAAGAATAGGGTTGGCCGGAGAGTTGACCGAAATATTTGAGCCCTATTTCGTAAAGATCTAGTGGCTAAGATCCAAAACCGACCTTGGATATGAAATCTACGTGAAAAACCGAAGAGAACCACGTTTTTAAAATTATGAAAAGTCGCCGAAAAAATGTTGCCGGCGCTGGAGAAGGCGCCGGAACCCTACTGGCATCTTGTCGGAAAAACGGGGAAGAAGGGGGGTGGCCGGGTCGGGTCCGGGTCCGGTTCGGGTTTGGGTCGGGCCTGGGCCGAACCGCCCCTGCCACGTGTCGGTCTAAGGTTTTAAATTAAAAACCCAATTGGGACTGTTTGGCTGCAGGTTTAGGAAATTAAAAATTTGAATTTAATTTGAAACAGGGATATCCTATCCCTGTTCTCGGATTGGCCCCTATTTGGTTAACCGAATTGAGAATAGTGAATTGGACAAATTACAAATCTGACCTTGGACTTTTTGGAAATTAAACCTTGACCCAGAGCTTTCGGAATTTACAAACTGACCCCCCCAACTGTTAATTATTATAATTTGACCCACCTGAATAAAATATTAATAAAATATTAATAAAATTAATTAATTAATTAGTTAATTTAATTAATTTAATTATTTAAATATGCTAAAATAATCCGGAGTCCAAATGAGACAAGTCATTAGTGTATTTTGACTATCTCGACCATTTTGAGACCAATGGTGAGGTCTGTTTTACGAGACGGGGTCCCAAAAAAATAAAAGACCCGTAATAACCTTTAAAATTACCAAAATGCCCCTGAATTGAAGTACAGTCAAACGAACTCCAAATTAGGTAAACAAATAGTGAAAATTTATTATCTCGAGTATTCTGGACTCAACCGTGGAGTCTGATTTGTGAAAAGAGGTCATGAAATGTAAGGACCCATGAAAAGTGCAAAATGACTGTTTTGCCCTTTTGAACCCAGAAGTCCGAATTGAGTTCTACGAAAACCTAAACTTATTTTCTTCGACGTCCTAGACTCAATGGCAGAGTTTAATTTAGCAGAATAGAAACCCATGAATTAAAAGACATAAAATTTGATGAATAGCATAAATTCAAATGACAATAGACTGAGTTGTAATTTATGCTTTTAGGGACACTGAGAGGACAAGAGAGGGCGATCTGACCTCCTGCATTTTCATTGACCAGTTTAGTTACGTATTGTGCATGATCTTCTAGGGTTGAGACCAACCCATCAGGTATGGTGTTTTGCTAATGTTAGAAATGAAGTTAAGTTAGGAATATTTTGTGAGTGACTTGAATGATTTATGTGTTTATTTGGAATGTGTTTACTTGTTAATTTGAAGTTGGTTGTTCACATGTTTATGTGTTACTTGCGTTCTTTGAGAGTTTAGTAAAGTGAAGAACATGAACTATGATATATGAATACATGAGATATGCATACATATGGAACTGACTGATGATTTATATGTTATTGTTCGAGCATGCTATATTATTAAAAACCATGTTCATTGAGATTGCATTAGCATATTGGCATATGGTGAATCCTTGAGAACATGACGTGGGTTGAGCACGTGGTGCTATGCATTACGAGGGTGTAGATCCTGTGGTGAAAAACTCAAAATTGGCCATTGCATTGGTACTCCGTGCCATCGGGGAGTACCCGTAAACGAGACATGGGTGTGGCATAGAGTTGTGCATGGGTGCGTCATGCATACCACTCATATATTACTGCGATGCTTTGAATGACATTTAGATATAAATGTACACTTTGCACATGCCACGCCTTAGCTTTATTTCTTGCATTAGCACTTCATCATACCAACAGTTGAGCTGACCCATTCGTGGGCAACATTTTTCAGATGAGGATCCTCCAGCCACTTGAGACTCTATGATACCTTGATAGGGTGAAGCACGTGGTATATTTTTGGTCCATGGGACTTATGTTTTGTAATGTAAGGGCTTAAGCCCGAATGACTTATGAACAATGCAGTTGTGCAATGTATTTTATGTTATTGTATATATTGATGGGAATGGATGCTTGTTTAGTGGATTTATTTATATTTGTCCTTTTATTTATTTTATTTTCTGTCTCGTCAGTCGTGCCTCGGGTTTGTAGAAATTCGGGGTGTGACAGATACGAATCATTAATTATAAGAATATAATATGGGACCCGAACGAGACCCAATATTGGTAAATAAATAATTAAATTGAGCCCCGACTTTATAGCAAATTTACTAGCATTTTCTAATATTTTTTGGAATAAAATATTTAATATGGTAAGGTAGAAAAAAAAAAAGAACAGAAAAGAGATATTAAGTGGGTGTCGACAGCCTTAGGGAGCGTGGCCTGTAATGTGTGGTGTGTGTTTGAGTGTAGAGAGAAAATAAAAGAGGTATATACCGAGAGATAGAGATGGGGAGTGAAGGGCGGTGTAGGTCACGTGAAAACAAGGAACAAAATGAGAGAAAAAGAAAGGGAGAAGAAAAGAGAGAGAAAAAGGAAGGAAAAGAGAAAAAGAGAAAGAGGGAGAGGGAAGGGAAGAAGCAGACATGGCGGTGGTCGCGAGGGGGATCGAGGCAAGGGGGCAACGGTGACGGAGACGGAGAGGGGGAATCGAGGCAAAGGGCGACGGAGGAGCGATGGTGGGTGAGACAATCGCCAACTGCGTGGCATCGGAGGCCATTGGTCAGACGGTGAATTGAAGCAACTGGGTTTTGATTGGGTTGCAAGGATCACGTTTGATGCATATAATGGGCACGAGCTCTGATTTAGTTATTGTGCTATTGTATATTTGGGCGTTGAGATTGAGCAGGTGTGCAGCAAAGTTACTAGAAACAAGGATATGTGTATGGTTGTGTAGTGGTGCGGTAGGGGAGGATTCTACCATGAGGATTGGTTTAAGCAACGTATTGGTGTTGGGATTGTGGTTTAGATTGAATAAAATGGAGGAAAAGAAACAAAGTCGGTGCAAGGGATTTTGTTGGTTCTTCTCTGTACCAAAACTGATTCACGAAGCAGAGACAGTGGCGATGCTGCAGTAGGAATTTGTGTATATATATGTGTCTGTGTTCGTGTAACGGTGCAGAGGGGGACGAAATTGCAGAGGGTTGCGTGAATGGTTGTTGGGTCTCGAGAAAATTAGGTCGTTGTCAATGTCAAGAACTCAATTGGAGTCGCGGGATGGCATATCGGAATACTGTCACTGTGAGTGTCTTCCTCTCCTGTTTTCTGCTATTACGGTTTTGTCTATGATAAAGATTGAAGGAGACGATGGGAGAAGAATTGGCAGAGGTTTGGGTTGTTCGATTCCTCCTTAGAAGTTGAAGTTGAGAGGCACGGGCATGGTAAAGATTTTGGACTACAGAGGGTAAGGTACAGAGTAAGATGACAATTCACTCTAATTGAGTTCTATTAAAGGTTTGATTTTCACAAGTGATGTGAACTGGAGTGTCTCACATTGGGCAAGTATGGGAGCTCCTTGGTGTTGGAATTAAATTTGAAAGTCTTGAGTGCAGACAGTTCAGTTTTTGTGGACTGATTGCAGATCTCTGGAAGGGTTCAAGTGGCTTGACTGTGAGGCTATGTAGAATTGAAGTTCCACTGTTTTGCGAGACCATTGAGCTTATTGCATATTTTGCTTGGATAGGCATATATCTGTATGTGTGTGAAGCATTACAGGGGAGGATTTTGCAGTGAAACTTTTGAAGATTTGGTTGGTAGAAGCTGATTAGGATGTGCTTATTGGAAGCAGTTCACTGGACGGAATGGATGGCTCCAGTCAATTTAGGTGTTCGGTCTCTTGTTCAGGTGGAGCTAATTGTTGGAAAATTGAATTGTGTTAAGTGCCAATTGTGACGTGAAGACAGTTCACTCAATTTCAAGCAGAGAAGTTATTGTCCGTTCGTCTAGAGGATTGACTGAGCCTGGAACTTTATTCAAAAACTTAATAGCCATCCTTCGGGATGTTGTTATCTGTTATGATGGCATGGTGAGAAATGTTACAAGAAGAGAGAGATCGGTAACTAGAATTCTGATTTCGGGGTTGACAAATAAATCCAATGGTACCAACATCAGGATGATGATTATTGAGGATATGCATGGAAGTGCCTAGCGCATCTGGAGGATATCTGTGAGTGGAGGTGGGCATATGTCTGATAAATCTTCATTGGATTAGAAGGCATCCCAAATACGAATCTGATAGCATGGACTTGTGGAGACTTGGGTTAGGATGGATTGACTCTGGTTATTCAGAAACACTGATGAGAAGGAGAAGGCGGGTCAATTTCCTAAGCAGATACAGTACGAGGGCTAAGTTATTCATCGATTGGTTTGACTACTTAGTGGATATAGCTTCTTGGGGTTGAGATAACCCGATCAGGTATGGTACTTTGCTAAGTAAGGAATAGGATTAAATTAGGATTGATGTGCATATTGATTAAATGATTTTTGTGCTTATCTGTTGATAGAAGATCACATAGGAGTTATTGCTTTGAGAAATTTTGAGTTGATTGTTTATATGCCTTCGTGTTCTTTATGATTATTTGGGAATTGTGATTTACTTCTTGAGTTGTCATCATATGTGATTTATGTTTTAGAAGGATTATTGATATTGTGACATGTGGATTTGCGTAAGTGTTGAGATTAATCGAGCATGACTCGTAGATTTGTGGATGAAGTCTTGTAATTTGATCTTAAATGTGATGTATTATTTAAAGCATGTTGCATATGCTTATGAAAGTGATGTTTCATTTGAACTGTATTATTGCATGATGAAATCATGGCATATTGGCATTGTGTGATCCCTTGAAAGCATAGTGTGGGTCAGCACGAGGTGCTGGAGCATTATGAGGGTGCAAATCCTGTGGTGAAAAACCCAAAATTGGCCATTAGGTACTCGCATGCCTATGGGGTCCGGACCGTAAAGCGAGGCATATATTGGTACTTGCATGCCAATGGGGAAGAACCGTGAAGCGAGACATAGGTGTGACATTGAGATGCATGGGTGTGTCACGCATATTGCTTGTGCATTGTGTTGATGAAATTATGAACGTGATATAGGTGTTATACAGATGTAGTTTGTACATTGCCATTATATTGTATGCATGATTAGGGAGGCATGTAGATATACATGTACACTTGCACATGCCACGTCTTAATTTTGTTCCTTGCATTAGTATTGTACCATACCAGCAGTTAAGCTGACCCATTCGTGGGAACCATATTTCAGATGACACTTGTAATATCCCGACCCTGGATACGTCACGTATACCGAGGTAGGTCGGTTAAAACATGTAACTTGAACGGTAAGATATGTATATCTTAGTATTTTCATGGAAATGAATGACTGGAATGATGGGAATAAATGATCAAGGCTGGGTGACACCCGAGCATCACAAGGCATTGCATCGAAATACGTGCATGCACGTATTTCCATGCATGCATACGTGAACATAGATACATAGCTTAATTAAAATCAAGGTATGTAAATACGATTTAAAATGGATTTAGACTCCTACATACACATGTATATGCATGTATAAAAGAGATATATTTTATGTGTATATATGTATAAAATATAATGTATTGTACATGTATTATGTGTTATGTATATATATATATATATATATATATATGTATATATGCATAAGTAATAAAAGGGAAGAAAAGGAAAAAGGGGAAACTGCCTTGGGCAGTATGCAGGTTCACTGTATGTGAGGTGTGTGTGTGTCGGTTGGGTGAAGTGTGTGTGTGTTATATATATATATAATATGATATATGTATATATGAGTGCAACACGAGTCTCCCAACCATTTAATGCAAAGGTTGCATTTGGCAGAGGGCATACAGACCCTAGGTCAAGGAAAGGGGCCATAGAAGGGGGAGAAACTGAGAGAGAGAGAGAGAGAGAGAGGCGGTGGAAACTTCTCTCTATATATATGAACCTACGGGTGTGGGTTTAAAGGCAAAAAGGAGACCAAGGTTGGGAGAACACTTTGGCAAAGAATTCAGGAGCATAAACAGGAAGGTTTGGAGGGTCAAAGTGGGCTAAATCCGAACACCCAGGTAAGCAAGTTTAGTTCTGTTTTTGAGATTTAAAACATGAAGCTTATATATGATTATAGGGTCTAAACAAGCATGAAATATAGGTTATTTTGCAAAAAGAATCAGGTTAAATGGTTTAGAAACCAAGTTGCAGGTTATAGAGAATAATCGGCCATGTGATATTATATGCATTAAACCTTGTTTAAATCGACCCTAGCATGACCCTATGATATGCAGAAAGCTGTTAGAAGCGATTAGGGGTCAAAACCGTACTTAAAACGCCATGGAAATGAAAAATGTCACTTGGCCGGAAAGTCGGTCGGAGACATTGAGGCTCTATTTCGTGAAGATGGGAAGAGATTCAATGGAAATGGAGAGTGGAATTGGAATCCTTGAGGAAAGGGGAAAAGAATGGCATTCGAAATGGGGGGAAAAATCATCGGAAACCGATGACCGTCACCGGAGAAGGTCACTGTGCACGCCGGAACCCTACCGGAGTTCTGGGGAAGATGACCGGAAAAGCGTGGGGGCTATCGGGTCAAAACTGGAACGTGTTCGGGTTCGGATCGGGTCGGGACCCGACCGAAAATAAAACGGAGTCAAAACTGTGTCGTTTGGGTTTTTAAATTTAAATGAACTGGGCTGTTTGGCTATGGGGATAGGAAATGGAAATTGGGTTTGGGCTTATTCCAACCACGGATAAGGGTAGGAACCAGGATATTGGAATCCGGTTCTCTGAATGGACTGAACCGTTTGGTTCAGTGAAGGGGCAGTCCGGTTAAGGGTTTTTAGGTCTGAACCAACTGGTTCAGACCGCAGCTTTTAGAAATTGTGAACCGGCCCCAAATGTTTTGAAAAATTACACTAAGGCCCAAACAGAAAATTAATTAAATATTAATTTTTACAATAATGCCCCTATTTCAAAATTGAGTCAAACGAAGTCCAAACGATGCAAATGAATAGTAAAAACTTATTATCTAGGACGTTCTGAGTCCAATGGTGGGGTCCGTTTTACGAGACAGAACCCCGAAGGATAAAATACTGTAAAATTGCAAAATGACTGTTTTGCCCTTTTTAGTACAAAAGTCCAAATGGAATTCCGCGAAAGCCTAAACCGACTTTCTTCGGCATTCCGGACTCAATGGTAAAGTATAAATTAGTATTTGAAATACTTATGATAGAAAGGCATAAAATTTGATGAATAGAATCTATTCTAAAACGTATTCACTGATATATAGGAAACTCGAAAGGCAAGGGTACACTCACGGATTTCTGAGATAGAAGCACGATAGAGGTAAGTGGATCACTTTCTCTGACATGTGGTGTTTCCACAAGCCAAGTTTATTCCTTTACTGCCAAACTCGTACTCTTGAAAGTATTGATATCCTTGTGTTCCACATTTCGATATTTTCTATCTTGTGGACATATCATTGACCGATGTATCACTGTTATCATGTTTCACTGTGCTTTGAAAGCACATATGTTATTGCTATCCACTTTGTGATATTGTTCTATCTCGTGGACATTGCTTGACTGCTATATTCATTGTTATCATGTTAAACCATGCCTTGAAAGGCCTACTATTGTATCCTTATTGAATGAATGATATTCCATTTTTATACTCTATGGAATTACTATGATCATGACATGTTTATGGACACGGGAGTTGTGCTCAGTCACAACACCCATCTGATGCTATCTGATTGAATGGGACCTACGGGTCAAGTCCGTGAACGGACAAATGGCAATTTACTGGAATTGACTGGGGGGTATGCCGGGCCCCAAAAGATCGAGGGTCTGCCGGGCCCTGAAACAGAATAACAGCATCTCTTATGATTTAAAGAACTTGATTGTTGAATGGCACTATTCCTTAAAATTCTTCAAGTCTCGAAAGACTTGCATTGATTGATTTGATTGTGATCGGTTCATTGTGGCAGTACTTCATTGTTGTTATACTTTCATTTTACACTATTACTTCTGATTGTGTATTGTGATTACCTTCCATTGGCCCTCGTGGCAATTACGTTCATTGGCTATCACAGCATCTCCTTCCTTATGATTGGCTATCATTATATTATTCATGGATTCACATTGATCATCGATACCAGTGTTGGAGATCTGTTTTACTTACTGAGCTTTGTAGCTCATTCCACCCCATTTACCCCCATTTCAGGTGATGACGCTGCGAGACCCCAGTAGGAGTCTGAGAGCGTAGGGGGACATTTTGAAGTATTGTATCAGTCTATGTTAGTTCTCCCATGTATTCACCACCCCCGGGTGCTGGTTACGGTTTAGTTCTCATTTTGAATTTTGTAGAACTATGTCATGTATTTAATAGATTTCCGCTGTTAAATTTATTTTAAAGACTTCCGCTGGATTACTGTAACTGATAAATGACTTCCGCTGTTTATTGTTTTAAATTTTTAGTACATTGCATATTAGTACTATGATACAGGAATGGAAAAAGTAGGGACGGCCTTCGGGTCGGACCCGCGACACGAGATCCGCATAGGGTGGGTTTCGGGTCGTGACAACACTCCCGACACCTGAGACTTGAGGAAGTCTAGTTGAGTGGAGGAGACTTGACTGTAGATGGATATTTGGCCCGAGAGGCGTGTTTTGTGATGTACGGGCTTAAGCCAATGACATATATGTTGTATGATGGTTGTATATTTTCGGTTGTATAATTAGGCGATGTATATTTAACTTTGATAAGATTGTGGCCATCGAGTGAGGATGTATTGTGATGTGTTTGTATATATATGATGTATTGTGATTATTAGGGGGAAAAAGGCTCGAAAAACAAAGGAGGTTCTGCCAAAATCTTTTTAAAACAGGAATGGATGTAGGCTTGTATCTATATTAGTTAAATTGTTATTTATTTATTTATTCATCTATTTATTTTCTTCCTTTCTTTCGCCTCAGTCGCGTCCCCAGTTTCGGTCGGAAATTCGGGGCGTGACAGAGATAACCTGCCATGTCACATTGTTAATGAGTGTTCTTTTTCTTTTTATGGTTGGTCTTAGGGAGGGCAAGTTCTGCCTAACTATTTAACCCTTTAAGTTGAACATTCTAGACACACATACACAAACCCCATCACAAAAGTTATTTATTTATGCCCCTTCAATTTTACTTTAAACCATTCCTATTTGTTAAGTTATTTGAAGTTGAGACTTGTAAATCTTTTATTAGTCTTAACTTTTTGGAGAAGGGTAGTGTTTGTAACTAAATGATCATGTAACTCAATGTATAATTACATTCAGGTAAGCCTAGCCCCATTCGGGAGTCATTTTCATCACATGTGAATCTTGTCACGAAATTTATTCGCGATTGGGCTCGTGTGTATGAAAATCAACTCTTGAATTGTCCGGAGAGGACAGTTCGGGAATGCATAAATCTGCATTGCAATCAATAGCGGATGCTTGAATTTTCCACTATGAAAAAATTTTAGCACGGTCTCCTATTGTTCTCTGGGTATATAATTAGGCGTGCGAACGTCTATCTCATATACTTGGAGAACCGTGGGGAGATGCTGCCAAAATTTTGTCCGAGTGGAATCAAGCATTTCATTTGCTGTTGATTGCAATGTAGATTGTGCATTCAAGAATGGGATAGGACCACCTTACCCTTTAGATAGAAGTTGGAGGTGGTAGGATTCATGTTTCATGTCACGACCCGAAACCCACCCTAAGCGGATTACCGGATTGTGATTGCCGCCCCGAGACCCGAGGGTCCCGAGACAAGGCTCACATATGCAGCTGTATCGAATAGATGTGCAACATACATTTTGTGGAAGCGTGAAAAACTTTTTCTTTTCTTTTCTCATTTTTAAATTATGCACATCCGTTCGGTACTGCCGCTCCATACATAGCATACATGGTTACACATTCAGAGTATAACTAAAACTTAAGGACTTCATACATTCATACCATACATATTCGATTGCCCAGAGGGCTTATTACATGTCTTTACTATGTCTACTAATACAAAAGTGCTATTAGAGTTTACAGACTTATCAAAAGAAACTATTTAACCATATCTTCCCAAAATCAGCAGATTCGTCATCGTCGTCCTTAAATCAAAACTGCTGCTAATTACCTGAAAGGGGGGTCCGAACAAAGTCCGGGTAAGCTAATCTAAGCTTGTGAGCAATTCCAGTATTCGTCATGGGGTTTTCAATTAGCAGTGTTTTAGTACATAAGAGTTTGTAAAATAGTCACCGCCAATTGTTCGTATAATTGAATACAGAGTATATGCATTCCTTAAAACATGTAGCTTTGAAATATTTAACACATTCAAGCTAAACTTATACATATGAACTTTAAAACGTATAACATATCATGTATTTCTTAAACAGAGTATATAAAACTCAAACATATGCATATTGAAAATGAGAGTTAAAAACATGCTTTCATTTTCAAACCATTTGTCATCTTATCACTTCCATTAGTGGAATCCGTTTCGAACCGGAGTCCCATATTACTTATCTATGGAGATATCTCATCTGCCTGAGGGATTAGATCCTGCTACCGGGCATTTTACAGGGCAATTGAGTTCCGTAAAACTCAAAATCCTGCCTATTTTATAGGGCAACTGAAAACTCAGAATCCTGTCTAAGTGCTTATGCACCATTCATCTTATAAAACTTTTATCATGTGACTTGTCTCATAGATACTTTTCATAAATTCGTAATAAACATTCGTATACTTGAAATAAGCAAATTCAGAATATTTAACAATAATTGCATTTTAACTGGACATGCTGAAAAATATTTGAAGGAAAAACTGTTGCAGAAACCAATCACTAAGCATGTCACAATGAATTTCTAAAACAGAACAATTAAAAACTGAATCATGTAAATACTGAATTTGAAACTTCAAATACTTCATATCTTATACTTAAAACCCTTTTTAAATCATGGAGTCAAATCTCCAATTCAAACACAGGGTTACTCACCTTGTACTTCTAGTCCTGCTCTATTTGGGCGCTTTCCCCCTGGCTTCCTTTAACCTTTGAAGCCATTCTTGCAACGTTTTTGTATCCTCCCGTTTCTTAAGCTGTTTCGCGGCTAGTTGCTCCTTAGTTATTGTCTTGTAAATAAAGGGGCTAACACAGCACACTTCGTTCGTTTTGGAAATCCGAATGCGATTTTGAATTAGCTGAAGTTGTCGTTCTAGCTGTTCCCGGAAAGCTTGCTGTCTTGGGTCACTTGCCAATTGGGCCCTTGTCATCATAGGAGTGACTTCCCGTTCTTGGCTCATTTTTGTGTTTAGTTAATTATCTGTTTAAAAACAAAATTTACCGTGTCAAGAAAAATAGATTTCTACAATCATACTCTTCTGGGAGTTCCATTAACTCTAATTTAAAGTTATTTATTTGACATGTTTACGTGTCGTGTCTTTTCGTATTTCGTTTCTCGTACATGCCTTAGTATTAGTACTTTGGCATTATTTCAGTTCATAGTCATCTAACAGATGCTATTCATCAAATTTTATGTCTTTTTATTTTAGACATTTCTTTTGGTCGAATGGACTCTACCATTGAGTCCGGAGTGTTGAAGAAAGTCAGTTTAGGCTTTCCTAATATTTAATTCAGACTTTTATATATAAGGGACAAAATGGTCATTTTATCGTTCTACGTGTCATATTTTTCTGTACTTCGTTTCGTAATTTGGGCTCCATTTTTGAGTCCGGGATGTCAAAGAAAGTTAACTTAGACCTTTTCTGATCTTATTTTAGCTTTAGGGGTACCAGGGGTATTTTGGTCTTTTTACCCCTTTACGTGTCTTTATTTTTCGGAACCCCGTCTCGTGTCGTGGACCTCACCATTGGACTCAGAAGGTCCAAGATAGTAAGAATACACTAATAACTTGTAAATTTTGGGTCAGGGGTATTTTGGTCATTTACCCCTTACGTGACTTTATTTTTCGGGCCTCGTCTCGTAAAACGGACCCTACCATTAGTCTCAGAATGTCCAAAATAGTAAAAATACACTATTCATTTATTAAATTTGGACTTGTTTGACTTGTTTATGGGGCAGGGGCATTTTGGTCATTTTGACATTTTTTAGGGGTCTCAAATTTTTCGGGACCTCATCTCATGTCGTGGACCTCACCAATGGGCTCAGGGGGTCCAAGATAGTAAGGTTACATATATAACTTGTAATTTTTGGACAACGGGCCATTTCGGAGTAATTAATTTAATTAATTTCATTTAATTAAATTAATTTGATTAAGTATAATATATATATATTATTTGAACTTAATATGACAGGTTGAATAGGATGGCACGCTCGCCAGCGTGCCATCTCCCTCCCCATACCACGCACGTTCGAGACTCAGTAGGTGCAATTGCACCTTTTAAATTTTCGGATTTAATCATCTTTAATATATATATATATCATGTTCGTACGTGGACACACGCACACGCGTGGCCGAGTGGAAAATGAGGGCTTCCCCACGCGCGAGGGTCAGGGATCGAAACCCCGTAACCTCGTTTCCTTCCTTTTTCTTCCAAAATTTTGAACTTTTAAACGTATAACTTATATACGACTCAAAACGACGCCGTCTTATTAATGCGGTGGCAAGCCCAGAGGCTGCCACCCGTCCCGAGTCCACCCACCGTTTTAAACGGCGCACGAGTCGACTCGGTCGTCTTCCCCAAGCGACCGACTGAAAAACCCTAATTCCCGAAATCTTTTTCCTCCTATTTCGTGAGTTTCCACTCCACCAATCACTACTGTTTTGGTCCCAAATTATCCCTAAGGTTTATACAAATCGATTGGCATTCATTTTGAGCTTTAAAACTCCTTCATATGTTCGGTTTTGAAGTAGATAATCCGAACTGTAATTTCAGTTGTATAGGTTCATTCCTTGATGGTTTTTCATGCTTTTTGGCTTGTTGTGATCCCCTCTTCATGGGGATCAAGTTTTCATTCCTTAGTGTTGATTTAAACCAAGTTTTAAAGGGTTGGGTTGTGAACCCGTAACCTGCATCTTGACATTTGAGGGTCGATTTTTGAGGTTCAAGGTCGCGTACATAGGTTTTTAGCATGCTTGTAGGGTCTACTAGAGGTCCCTATACACCAAACAAGGTTTGGTTTCCCTCGGGTCAGACCTGCTTCATGCAAGGTCATCCATGGCGACTGCTCATGGGTTTCATGTTTTTAGGTGTTTTAAAGTTAAATTTTCATGCTTGTTATGTTTAGAATGTGTTCTAGACATCATATATATCAAATGGAAGCTTTAAATCAGTTTATATGTAGAGAAATTCTAGAGAGGGAATTTTGACAGTTTTGAACATTCTCACCTTTTTGGTTGGTTTTCCTCCTCTTTCTTGCTCTAATCCTTCTTCTCTTCTCCTCAGTTCTTCTTCTTTTGGTTTCTTTAGCAAGAAGGAAGCATGATTTGCATGCTTGGCCTTTATAGAGAAGGTGACCGACCCTTCTCTCTCCTCCAACCTCTCTCTCTCTCTCTCTCTCTCTCTCTCTCTCTCCCTCTGATTCATAGCCCTACACTAGACTTCCCATCCCATAAATTCTACTTTTTCCTTTTCAACTTTGCATTTAATTTCCATAAGATATTTATACATATTATATACATATATATACATATACTTATATATACAAGACACACACACACACACTAGCCGACACACACACACATACTATTCACCCTTTTTAACTTTTTACCCTTTTCATATTTCTTTCATTTAATATATACATATACATATATATACATTTAATTAATACATATATATATATATCAAGTCTTATAATTAATTAATTAATGTAATAATTAATTAATTAATTATATATATATGATTTTTTTCCCTCGTAGTACGTGTCATGTGACCCGGTATCCCGGGTCGGGATATTACATTTCATATTTATAACGAGTATCATTTTTTACTTGTATTAGGTAGACGAAAATGGATAAGAGTTGGATGGAGTTGAGGGGCAGGCATTCGCTAGGGTATGTGAAGGGGATCAAAGATTTTATTGAGTTTGCTCGTGCATCTGCAGATGGGAAAAATAGGATAAGATGTCCATTTAGGAGGTACAATAATAGGGATTATATGCACATAGATGAGGCCAAAGAGCACCTACTCCTACACAGGATGGACAAAAGGTATACGTGTTGGGAATTTCACAGGGAACACCATGACGTACGAGTGGTATTTGAGGATGAAGAAGAAGACGACGATGATGACTTTGGTGTTAATGTTGGGGTTGGTTACGAAGGCTTGCCACAAATGCTGGCAGACTTGCAAGGGGCTACAACTGGGGCGAGTAGTCACAGGAGTGACACGGGACAATCGAAAGTGTTTGAGTCATTATTGAGGGAAGCAAGGCAGCCATTATATCCGGGTTGTGGTAAGTTTTTGAAACTGGACTTTCTCGTGAAACTCCTTCATATTAAGACCATCAACCGTTGGAATAACAAATCATTTAATATGATCATTGAATTGATTAAATCAGCACTTCCTACTAGGGAGACCCTTCCGAAATCATAATACGAGGCAAAAAGAATATTAAGAGTTTTGGGCCTTAGGTATATACCCATACATGCTTTCAAAAACGATTCCATGTTATTTTGGAAGGAGACTGAACAATGTACGGAGTGTACGGTGTGCCACGAACCCAGGTACAAGTTGAATGAAGGAAAGAGCAAGACAATTCCGCATAAGGTGCTGAGATATTTTCCCTTAAAACCTAGGCTACAAAGGTTGTACATGTCTTAGAAGACGGCAGAAGATATGCGGTGGCATAAGGAGAAGTGTGTTGCTGAGAAAAATGTATGTAGGCATCCGGCAGATTCTCAAACTTGGGTTGAGTTTGATACAAATCACGAATGGTTTGCCAATGAGCTGCGTAATGTACGACTTGGGCTGGATAGTGACGATTTCAATCCGTTCGGTGACATGAGTAATGCCTACAGCATGTGGCCGATGTTGCTTGTGCGGTATAACTTGCCACCATGGAAATGTATGAAAGAACCATTTATCTTTATGTCGTTGCTTATTCCAAGGCTGAAGTCTCCTGGTAATAAAATTGATGTGTACTTGCGTCCTTTAGTAGACGAGTTGAAGGAATTATGGGAGGTGGGAGTGGAGGCATACGACGTCTCTAAGAATGAGACATTTCAATTGCATGCAGTGTTACTCTGGACCATAAAGGATTTTTCAGCATACGGGAACTTGTCTGGGTGGAGCACTAAGGGGTATCTGGCATGTCCGGTTTACAATAAGGATGTATGTTCCCTACATTTGTCCAATGGAAAGAAGATATGCTACATGTGCCATCGTCATTTTCTACCGCCATCACATGGTTGGCAAAATCAGTAGAAGCATCTGGTTGACAGAAAAATTGACTGTAGATTGTCACCTCCATTATTGTCTGGCAAAGACGTGTTGGCGCAATTGGTACTCATCCAACCAATAAGGTTTGGGAAGATACCGGGTACTAAAAAGAGGAAGCGTACTAATGTGGAGTTAAATTGGATGAAGAAGAGCATATTTTTTGATTTTTCGTATTGGGAGACCCCTAAGTTAGGGCATAGTTTGGATGTTATACACATCGAGAAGAACATCTATGATAATATGCTGAGAACTTTAATGAACATTGAAGGGAAGACGAAGGATACTATTAAAGCCCGGTTGGACTTACAAGAGCTAGGACTATTGTAATAACCTGAAAATTTTTTTTTTATTTATAAAAATATTCTTGGTTATTATTATTATTATTAATACATGTATAAAAATTGTTAAGTGTGTAAATGTGTATGTGGGTATGTGTATGTTTGAAAATGAGTAAATATGTATGTGTATTATACAAATGTATTATAAATAATGTGTATATATGTATATATAACTATATGTATATATATATGTATATGTGCCAGATTGTGCCCAACAATGTGTGTGCCGTGTGGGTGTAAGTGTGCAAGTAGGCTGTGTGTGTGTATACGGGTGTGTGTATATGAGTGAAAATATATTTATATATATATATATAGGTCAACTTTGCATTTAATGCAAAGCTGCCTTGTAGGAAAATAGGGTGGCTTGAACAGGGAGGAAAGGTCAGAATAGTGGGGCTGTGCAGGTGGTTACGTGAGAAAGTGGATATGTGTATGTGTATATACATCAGCCCGTTGGAAAGAAAGAAAGAAAAGAGAGACAGAGAGTGAGAGAGGGAGTTCTAGAAAGGAGGAAGGAGATCTTGGAGCTTGAATCAAGCTTGGGGCCAGGAAGGTGAAGAAGACACACGGCTAGAGAGAGAAACCCAGAAACGTTGTAAGTGGTTCATTTCTGATTTTCCATTTCCTTGCACATTAAATTGGTTTAATTCTAGGGCCTTATAGTGTACAAAATATGGATCATTTTGCAAAAGAAACCAACCAAAATGATTAGGAAATGAAGTAGAAATAGTGAGTTACAGGTGAGGGTGAATAATCGGTTGGTCAGGAAAAACTTGTTTAAAACCTTATTACAATGTTTGGAAAATAATCCCCATAAGTTCAGAATCACATTAGGGTGAGAAGGGAGTCCAAACAGTGACCAACCAGTCACGAAAATGAAGAAGAAGGGTCGGCCGAAGAGTTGACCGAGAGGTTTGACCCTCTATTCATGATGATCCAATAGTCTAAATCCAAAACTAAGCCAATATATGGAATCCTTGGGAGAAAATGAAGATAACTACATTTTTGAAAAGGTGAAAATCCACCGAAAAATTGTCGCCGATGCCAGAGAAGGCGTCGGAATCTCGCCGGAGCCCTACCGAAAAAACGGGGAAGAAAGTGTTGTGCACTCGGGTCCGGTTCGGATCTCAGGTCGGGTCCGGGTGCGGGTTCGGGTCAGGCCAAGGCCGACCCACCCCTGCCACGTGTCGGCCTTATGTTTTAAATTAAAAATGGATTAGAGGCTATTTGGCTACAGGGTTATAAAATTAAAAATTGGAATTAAATTGGAAAGCAGGGATATCCTATCCCTGTTTTGGATTAGCCACTGTTTGGTTATCCGAATTAAGAATAAGAGATTTGGAATTTACAAATTTACTCTTAGACTTTTTAGAAATTAAGTTTGACCCCAAAACTTTCAGAAATTATACTTTGACCCCTAAACTTTTGAGAAATTATGATCTGACCCCACCATAATAAAATATTAATTAAATTAATTAATTAATTAATTAACTAAATTAATTTAATTATTTAAATATTCCAAAATAATCCAGAGTCCAAATGGGACAAGCCATTAGTGTATTTTGACTATCTCGACCATTCTGAGACCAATGGTGATGTCCATTTTATGAGATGGGGTCCCAAAAAATAAAAGACCCGTAGTAACCTTTAAAATTATCAAAATGCCCCTGAGTTGTAACGCAGTCAAACGAACTTCAAATTAAGTAAACAATTAGTGAAAATTTATTATTTTGAGCATTCTGGACTCAACCGTGGAGTCCGATTTATGAAATGAGGTCTCGGGATGTAAGGACCCGTGAAAAGTGAAAAATGACTGTTTTGCCCTTCTAAGCTCGGATGTCCGAATTGAATTCCACGAAAACCTAAACTTATTTTCTTCCAAGTTCTGGACTCAATAGTAGGGTTTAATTTAGCAAAATAGAAACTTATGAAATAAAGACATAAAATTTGATGAATAGCATAATTCAAGTATCAAATGGACTGTGTCACATGTTATGATTTTAGGGACACGGAAGGGCAAGGAAAAGGTGATCTAATCTCCTGCATTCTACTGCTAGTTCCGCTACCTTACGAGTACATTTTTCTGAGTTGAGACTGACCCACCAGGTACGATATATTGTGCTAAGTAAGAAATAGAATTGAGTTTAGGAATAACTGCTCTGTTGACTTGATGATTCACATGTTTGTTTGATTGTTCACATGCTTATGTGCTTCATGCTATCTTGCTGAAAGTTGGGTGATAATGTGGATGATGATTATATGTATATCGCATGTGTTAGTATAATGTGTGGATTATATTCTTTGAGAAATATTGAGACTATGAAATGTGTGATTGAAAGCATGCTTTATGTGTGGATGAGATGCATCATTGAGATTACATTGTGACATGAATGAATCAGAGCAAATTGGCATAGTGTGATTCCTTGGGCATGGTGTGAGTTGAGCACGTGGTGCTATGCATTATGATGGTGCAGATCCTGTGGTGAAAAACCCAAAATCGGCCATTAGGTACTCGCATGCCTGACGGGTTCCGGACCGTGAAACGAGACATATATTAGTACTCGGGCTATCAGGGAAGGACCATAAGACGAGACATGGTGGCATAGAGTTGCATGGGTTTGTCACGCATACT
Source organism: Nyssa sinensis (assembly GCA_008638375.1). Classification (NCBI taxonomy): domain Eukaryota; kingdom Viridiplantae; phylum Streptophyta; class Magnoliopsida; order Cornales; family Nyssaceae; genus Nyssa; species Nyssa sinensis. The sequence continues at coordinate 40,347,198 of CM018047.1, read as the reverse complement.
ATTCAAATACTGCATTGATGATATTGAATGTCATGTAGATATAACTGTACACTTGCACATGCCACGCCCTTAATTTTGTTTCTTGCATTAGTATTATATTGTACCAGCAGTTGAGCTGACCCATCCGTTGGACAAACATTTCAGATGACACTCCAACTGTGCGAGACTTAGAGATGCTTTGATGTGAGGATTATATTTGGCTCACGGGGCGTATTTGATATTGTACAAGGGCATAAGCCCTAGACTATTTCCTCTCATTGAATGTTGTGAACTAAGGGACCAGACTTCATGCATTGTCTCAGAATGGCGAATCAAATTAGTATTGATCTGTACTTGATTGTCCTTTATTTCTTTATTATTTTATTTCCTTTTTGTCTTGTCAATCATGCCTCAGGTTCGCTAGAATTCAGGGCGTGACAACGTGGTATCAGAGCTTAGGTTCAAATACCTATAGACCGTGGGGTGTTGTTAAAACACCATGAGACCCTAGAGGAAAAAGTGATGACTTAGTGTGAACTATTAGTAGCATGAGGTAGGATCTTATGTGCTATGTGATCATATGTCCTGATGCATGACTTATTATGATTACGTGCTAATTGATGCTGTGTTGAGATGCATGACATGTATAATGTGTGAAAACTTGTTAAGTGTATATATTATGACTTGCTATATGTGTTACCCGTTAAGTTCAGGTCATTGATAAGAACATGATTGAGATCACATTTAAATGCTTATATCTGGATGTGAAAAAATGATATTGAATTTTTCCCTTGGACTTGTAGATATGCCACCTAGACGAGCTCTTACTAGAGCCGGACCACCGAGATGGGGTAAGCCTAAGGCTACTACCCAACCACGACGTGGCAGACCCAGAGCTGCTGCCCTAGCTCATGATACCATTGAGGAGGTTTTAGCCCTAGTTGATTCCCCAGACCGTAGTGCAGCCGAGGAGGCAGTTGCTCCTGCGCCTACTCTTGTACCTGCCCTAGTGCTTGCTTTAGTGGAGGAGGTAGAGCAGACAGTCGGTGCTAGAGATATGGCAGCCCTTTTACAAGATTATCTCCGTACTATGATGGAGGCACGGACCACAGGCGGTGAGACTAGGGATACTTTCGTGATGAAGATATTCCAGAGGATGAGACCCCCTACTTTTGCTGGACAACCAGACCCACTAGTTGCCGAGCAGTGGTTGAGGTAGATCACCCAGATCGTAGACTCACAGGGGATTACTGAGCCCCATTTGAGGATCAGATTTGCCACATTTCAGTTTACAGACTTAGCTAGTCAGTGGTGGGAGTTAGCCGCTGACAGATTACACCGGTTCAGTGAGGGATGGGAGGCGTTTGTGGCCATGTTCAATGACCACTACTTTCCAGTATCTGCCAGGGTAGGGTTCAGGGAGGAGTTTGAGGCGCTTCTCTAGAGGGATATGATAGTGACCCAGTATGAGTCTCGATTCACTACTTTGGGGAGGTTTGCCCCACATATCATCGAGCGAGAGGAATTGAGGGTGTACAATTTTCTCAAGGGGTTGAAAACCTCTATTAGAGACAAGTTGGCTGGTCACATCATAGAGACATATGATGAGGCAGTGATCAGGGCCTCTAAGGTGGAGAGGGAGCTAGCCGATCTTAGGGGGATCAGAGAGACCAGAGCTTAGGGCAGGGCACCCACAGTACAGACCTCTACACCTGCCCCGACCTATAGACCACCGAAGAGGTACCGAGCTAGTACTTCTTCCACACAGCCACCAGCAGAACCCCTCCATTCAGTAGCTCCCCGACCTGCCTTGCCATCCACTTCTATGGGAGGAGGATCACAACGACCTTCTTCATGTTATATGTGCGGATAGCCTGGCCATAGGAGGGCCGAGTGTCCTTTGAGGGGCCCCAGTGTAGTACAGAGTGCCGGATCCAGCCAGGGGTCGCTTCCACCACATCTACCAGCAACGAGTCAGACCTGGAGAGCTCCACTGGTTTGTTACACTTGTCACCAGCCTGGCCATGTTAGGGCCAACTGCCCTCAGGGGTAGACCTCACAGAGCACGTCGAGGCCCCATTATTACCAGCATACGCAGGTGCCTTTGCCCCAGCCACAGTCAGTCTATGGACCCTCAGTACCCTATCATCAGTTTGTATCCTCCGCGCAGAGTGTTAGAGCTCCAGCACCTAGGGGAGGAGGTCAGCAGGCACAGAGAGGGGGAGACAGGCAGGGCCAGACCACTCAGGGCCATGTCTATGCGGTAGCCACCCCGGAGACCTCTATTGCCGGGCCATCAGTAGTTAGAGGTACATTCCTTGTATTCAGTTCATGGGCCAGTGTGTTGATAGATTCAGGTGCATCACATTCATTCATTTCCACTATGCTTGCTATGCCATTGGGTTTGGAAATAGATCAGTTGGATCCCCGTTGTATGTTGGTACGCCAGTTTGGGGTAGTGTAGTACTGATGAGGATCTGTAGAGATTGCTCGATAGAGATAGCTGATCGTGTCCTTTGCTTTGATTTTATTGTACTTGACATGACCAGGTTTGATGTGATTTTGGGGATGGATTGGTTATTCACCTACCGGGTGAGTATACACTGCTACAGGGGGAGGGTGACCGTGTGAACTCTTGAGGGAGACTGTTTTTATTTCACAGGGGATCGTAGGGATTTCTTGGTTCCACCGTTACGCGATTCTAGGAGTTCGGGAGGCCACAGTTATATGCTAGCTAGTTTGATTGCGGGTGACTGTGAGACCACAGAGATTGTGTTACCCCCAGTGGGGGATGAGTTCCCCAACGTTTTCCCGAGTGACTTGACTTGTCTACCCCCTAGACGAGAGATCGAGTTCACCATAGAGCTTATTCCCGGCACTACACCCATTTCCATACCACCTTACCGCATGGCTCCAGCTGAGTTGAGAGAGCTGAGGGAACAGTTGACTGACCTACAGCGTAAGGGGTTTATCCGTCCTAGCACTTCTCCGTGGGGTGCCTCGACACTATTTGCAAAGAAGAAGGATGGGACATTGCGGTTATGTGTGGATTACAAGAGGCTGAACCGGGTTACTATCAAGAATAAGTACCCATTACCAAGGATTGATGATTTATTTGATCAGTTGAGAGGTTCAAGATGCTTCTTGAAGATTGATTTTAGATCAGGGTACCACCAGTTGAGGGTCAGGGAGGAGGACATAGTGAAGACAGCTTTCTGTACTCGCTATGGTCATTATGAGTTTGTGGTTATGCCCTTTGGTGTGACGAATGCCCCAACGGCATTCATGGACTTGACGCACCGCATTTTTAGTCCCTACTTGGATCAGTTTGTGGTAGTATTTGTGGATGATATCTTGGTATATTCACCTACTGAGGATGTACATGCCTTTTATTTGAGGACTGTATTGTAGATTTTGAGAGAGCATCGCCTATTTGCCATGTTCTTGAAATGCGAGTTTTGGCTTCGAGAGGTACAGTTCTTAGGCCATGTCGTATCCAGTGGAGGGGTATCTGTGGATCCCTCCAAGATTGAGGCTGTCATGAGTTGGGAGAGACAAATTAGTGTATTTGAGATTCAGAGCTTTTTGGGGTTAGCTGGATATTACCGTCGATTTGTGGAGGGTTTCTCCCGTCTTGCCGCGCTGATGACTCGTCTGACGCGCAAGGGCATCAGATTTCTATGGACAGATGACTGTGAGCAGTCCTTTCAGGAGCTGAAGAGGAGGCTGACTTCAGCGCCTATTTTGATCATACTTGAGAGGGGAGTAGGTTATGCTGTATACTATGATGCTTCCCGAAAGGGGTTGGGTTATGTACTGATGTAGGGGGTAAAGTGGTAGCCTATGGTTCTCACCAATTGAAGAGCCATGAGCGGAACTACCCCACACATGATTTGGAGTTAGCTGCCGTCATCTTTGCACTTAAGAGTTGGCGATACTACTTATACGGGGAGAGGTTCGAGGTTTTCTCTGACCACAAGAGCCTCAGGTATATCTTCACACAGAAGGACCTGAACCTTAGACAGAGGAGGTGGATGGAGTACATGGAGGATTACGATTTTGACCTTCAGTACCATCCAGTGAAGGCCAATGTAGTGGTAGATGCACTCAGCAGGTCGAGGAGTACTATTGCCAGTATTGCCATCAAAGAGTGGGAGATGATGGGGGATATTGGCGAGTTTGATTTAGATCCTGCTGAGTTTGAGGGGCATGCCACTCTGTTCAGCTTGTGTGTACAGCCCACCCTTTTGACCAGAGTCATTGAGGCACAGCTACGGGATGCTAAAACAGATCAGATTAGAGCACGGGTTGCTAGTCCTGAGGGATTTGAGGGATGGACAATGCATCCTAACCTTAGCCTGAGGTATTTAGGTAGAGTTTTTATCCCAGAGTCTCTCAGGGCTGATGTCCTTAGGCATTTCCATCACTCACGTCTGGCAGTGCACCCAGGGGGCACTAAGATGTATCACGAACTGCATCGTCAGTAAAGGTGGACTGGGATGAAGAGAGATGTGGCGCAGTTCGTGTCGAGATGCCCCACGTGCCAGCAGGTGAAGCCTAAGCACCAGAGACCTGGAGGTTTGTTACAGCCATTACCGGTAGCTGAGTGGAAGTGGGAGCATGTTACCATGGATTTTGTGATGGGCCTTCCGAAGTCGCCTAGGGGTCGTGATGCAGTTTGGGTTAGTAGGTGTACATTCGAGAGATAGTGCGACTACATAGGGTTCCAGTATCCATTGTTTCTGACAGAGACCCACGTTTCACTGCACGGTTCTGGTAGAGTGTCACGCCCCGGATTCCAGCGAACCCGAGGTGCGAGTAACGAGACAAAGGAAAATAAAATAATAAAGAAATAAAAGATAATAATAACATTCTCATACATTCTGTACACTGTTCTGATACATACATAGGTTTGGTCCACTTGCTTACAACATGTAAAATGAAATAAAGTCTTGGGCTTATGCCCTTATACAATATCAAAAACAAACGCCCCTTGGGCCTAACACAGTCCCTAGTCAAATCATCTCCACGTCTCGTACTGCTGGGACATCATCTGTAATATTGCCCCACTAAAGGGGTCAGCTCAACATGCTGGTACAACATAATGCTAATGCAAGAGACAAAACCAAGGTCGTGGCATGTGCAAGTGTACAGTTATTTCTATATGGCATTCGATATCATGATGACAGGATATGAACAATGTACAGTATATAAGTAGTATGTGTGACACACCCATGCAACTCTATGCCCACCCATGTCTCATGATACGGTCCTTCCCCGTCGGCATGAGTACCTTGTATGTCTCGCTTCACGGTCCGGAACCCGTCAGGCCGGCGAGTACCTATTGGCCGATTTTGGGTTTTTCACCACAGGATCTACACCCTCATAATGCAAAGCACCAAGTGCTTACCCACGCCATGTCCAAAGAATTTCACCATGCCAATATGCTCTGATCTCATCATGTCATGACACCTCTCATTCATACATAAAGCATGCCTCCAAGTACACAGTTCGTAATATCAACAGTTCATCAAAGCATATTATTCACACTATACACTAACACATACAGTATATCCATAATCATCATACAACTCAGCAAGATAGCACGTAGCACATAAACATGTGAATACTCAAGCAACATGTGAACAATCAATACAGCGAAGCAAGTACTCCTAATCTCAATTCTATTTCTCACTTAGCACAATATATCGTACCTGGTAATCGATCTCAAACCGGAAGAGTGTACTCATAGTAAGGTGGAACCACCGTAAGAATACCGAAGGTCAGGTCACCTTCTCCTTGCCTTTCCGTGTCCCTAAAATTCATAACACGAAACTCAGTTTAATTGTCCCTTGAATTATGCTATTCATCAAATTTTATGTCTTTAATTCATAAGTTTCTATTTTACTAAATTAGACTCTACCATTGAGTCCGGAACGTCGAAGAAAATAAGTTTAGGCTCTTATAGAATTCAATTCGGACACCTGGGTTAAAAAGGGCAAAACAGTCATTTTGCACTTTACACGGGTCCTTACATTTCATGATCTCTTCTCACAAATCAGACTCCACGGTTGAGTCCGGAGTGCTCGAGATAATAAAGTTTCACTATTTGGTTACCTAGTTTGGAGTTCATTTGATCGTATTTCAATTCAGGGGTATTTTGGTAATTTTTCATGTCACTACGGGTCTTTTATTTTTCGGGACCCCGTCTCATAAAACGGACCTCGCCATTGGCCTCAGAATGGCCGAGATAGTCAAAATACACTAATGACTTGTCCCATTTGGACTCCGGGATATTTTTGAATATTTAAATAATTTAATTAATTTAATTAATTAATTAATTAATTAATTTAATTAATAATTTATTAATATTTTATTCAGGAGGGTCAAATCAGAATTATTAATAGTTGGGAGGGTCAATTTATAATTTCTGCAAGTTTTGGGTTAATTTTCAATTATCAAAAGTTCAGGGGCAGAATTGTAAATTTGAAAACCTTTATTCCATATTCGGACAGCCAAACAAGGATTAGCCTAAAACAGGGATAAGATATCCCTGTTCTTATTTATTTCAGATTCTTAATTTCATACATCCACAACCAAACACCCCCTTTAAATCTTTTAATTTAAAACATATGGCGACACGTGGCAGGGGCAGCCCACACCCGCCCGAACCGGACCCGAGCCGACCCGACCCGACCCGGAGTAGACCCCCCCTTCTTCCCCGATTTTCCGGTGAGACCCAGTAGGGTTCCGGCGTCTCCTCCGGCGCCGGCGACCAATTTCCGGCAGCTTTTTCATGTTTTCAAAATGCCATCTTTTAGAGTTTTTCAAGTAAGTTTCACTCCCATCTCCCATTTTCAGTTTAGACCAACGGATTTTCACGAAATAGGGCTCAAAGGCCCATGGCCGAATCTCCGGCCAGCTGAATATCTTCAATTTTTCACTCGGTTGTTCACGGTTTTCCCTCGTTTCTTTCTTATTTCATTTTCTGCACTTATTAGGGTTATTTCTACCTCATTAGATTCAAGCTTTGCACATAAAATGTTAATCTAACCCCCCCATGACCGTGACCTGTAAACCCCTTTTTCTCCCTCATTTTTCAACCATTTTCCTTCATTCTTTTTGCAAAACAATCCTCATAACATACACTTTAAAACCCTATATATCAAATAAATCATCATGCCTCAAAAAAAATAAAACAGAAAGGTTGCACTTACGGATTTTCTGAGCTTTCTCTCTCTAGCCGTGCCTTCCTTCACCCTCTTGCTCCGAGCTCGAACCAAGCTTCAAACCCCTTCTCAGAGCTCTATTTCTCTCCCTCTTTTCTGTTTCTTTCCTTCTCTTTTCTCCCCACCCGAGACTTCACTTATGCATACACACTAACCAAATCCCTCACGTCTCCCCCTCATAGCCACTATTCTTGACTTTCTTCACCCTCCTTCAGCTTCAGTTGTTCTTCCCCAGGTGCAGCTTTGCATTAAATGCAAAGCTGCCCTATATGTATGCCTATACACACTTCACTCATTACACACACTAGAAACACACACTCCCAACTCCTCCCCCACTCTAGTCCGGTTGTAACCACACACACACACACATCCAGTTACACACACACAACTTACTGCCATACATTCTCCCACATATCATTTTACACATTCATGCACACACATTATTTCACACATACCTTCACATATATACTATGTATAATTATAACACTAATGCACCAAAATTAATAACCATGATAATAATAATAATAATAATAAAAATTTAATTAATCAAGAATAATAATAAAATAAAAAAAAAAATTTTCATGTCATAACATCCTTCCCTCCTTACAAAAATTTCGTCCCGAAATTTAAAATAACATAAAGCAAAAGAAAATACATCACTAATCAAACAACTCGGGGTATCTAGCACGGACCTCGGCCTCACGCTCCCAAGTAGCCTCCTCGACCCCATGATGGTTCCAACGAACCTTGACCAAAGGGATGGTCCTGCCTCGCAGAACCTGATCCCTCGAGTCCAATATCTCCACGGGTCTCTGGTCATAGGAAGCGTCCCCCTCCAACTGGAGATCTACCCAATCTAATACATGTGAGGGGTCGGGATGGTACTTCCTCAGCATCGATACATGGAAGACGTCGTGAACCCCAGATAGCTGTGGTGGCAAGGCCAGCTTATAAGCCACCTCACCAACTCTCCCAAGAATCTCAAAGGGGCCAATAAATCGTGGCGATAGCTTCCCACTATGTCCAAACCTCCTCAAGCCCCGTCTGGGAGACACTTTGAGGAACACATGGTCCCCCACCCCAAATGCCAAGGGTCGCCGCCTCCTATCAGCATAGCTCTTCTGGCGACTCTGGGCCGTCAACAAGCGCTGCCTGATCACCTGGATCTTGTCCGTGGTCTCACGGACTATATCGGGTCCCAAGGCAGCTGTCTCACCTACCTCAGTCCAACATACTGGGGAACGGCATGGCCTACCATACAACGCCTCAAATGGTGCCATCTCTATACTGGACTGATAGCTGTTGTTGTAGGCAAACTCGACTAAGGCAAGGTGATCCTCCCAGCTACCCCTGAAATCCATGACACAAGTCCTAAGCATGTCCTCAAGGATCTGAATGGTGCGCTCTGACTGACAATCTGTCTGGGGGTGAAAGGCAGTACTAAACTGGAGCTGTGTCCCTAAGGCTGTCTGGAGACTCTGCCAAAACCGGGCAGTGAAGCGCGGGTCCCTATCTGAAACAATGGATACTGGCACCCCATGTAGTCGTACAATCTCTCGAATATACAATCTACTGAGGGTATCTGATGAATCAGTCACTCTGATCGGCAAGAAGTGAGCAGACTTCGTCAGTCTGTCCACGACAACCCAAACTGCATCATGGCCTCTCGGTGACCTCGGAAGACCCATCACGAAATCCATAGTCACGTGCTCCCACTTCCACTCGGCCACTGGCAATGGCTGTAACAATCCCCCAGGTCTCTGGTGCTCAGCCTTCACCTGCTGGCACGTGAGACATCTCGACACGAACTGCGCCACATCTCTCTTCATCCCCGCCCACCAATACTGACGGCGCAGATCGTGATACATCTTAGTGCCCCCTGGGTGCACTGCCAGACGTGAGTGGTGGAAATCTCTAAGGACCTCAGCCCTAAGAGACTCTGGGACAAAAACTCTACCCGAATACCTCAGACTAAGGTCAGGATGTACCGTCCATCCCGCAAATCCCTCGGGACTAGCAATCCGTACTCTGATCTGATCTGCCTCAACATCCACTAGCTGTGCCTCTATCACTCTAGTCAGAAGGGTGGGCTGTGCACACAAGCTGAACAGAGTGGCCTGTCCCTCAAACTCAGCAATATCCAGATCAAACTCGCCAATATCTCCCATCATCTCCCACTCCCTGATGGCAATACTGGCAACTGTACCCCTCGATCTCCTGCTAAGTGCGTCAGCCACCACATTGGCTCTCCCTGGGTGGTACTGAAGGTCAAAATCATAATCCTCCATGTACTCCATCCACCTCCTCTGCCTCAGGTTCAGGTCCTTCTGCGTGAAGATATACCTGAGGCTCTTGTGGTCAGAGAATACCTCGAATCTCTCCCCGTATAAGTAGTGTCGCCAACTCTTCAGTGCAAAGATGACGGCAGCTAACTCTAAGTCATGTGTGGGGTAGTTCCGCTCGTGGTTCTTCAACTGACGAGAATCGTAGGCTACCACTCTGCCATCCTGCATCAATACACACCCTAATCCCTCTCGGGATGCATCACAGTACACAGCGTAGCCCACTCCCCTCTCAGGTATGATCAAAACAGGCGCTGAAGTCAATCTCCCCTTCAGCTCCTGAAAAGACTGCTCACAGTCCTCCGTCCATAAGAATCTGGCGCCCTTGCGCGTCAGACGAGTCATCGGCGCGGCAAGACGGGAGAAACCCTCCACAAATCGTCGGTAGTATCCGGCCAACCCCAGAAAACTCCGAATCTCGAATACACTGCTCGGCCTCTCCCAGCTCATGACCGCCTCAATCTTGGAGGGATCCACAGATACCCCTCCACTGGACACTACATGCCCTAAGAACTGCACCTCTCTAAGCCAGAACTCGCACTTCGAGAACTTGGCAAACAGGCGATGCTCTCTCAAAATCTGTAGTACAGTCCTCAAATGATATGCATGTACATCCTCAGCTGGTGAATACACTAAGATGTCATCCACAAATACCACCACGAACTGATCCAGGTAAGGACTGAAAATGCGGTGCATCAAGTCCATGAATGCCGCTGGGGCATTCGTCACTCCGAAAGGCATGACCACAAACTCATAGTGACCATAGCGAGTGCGGAAGGCCGTCTTCGCTATGTCCTCCTCCCTGACCCTCAACTGGTGGTAACCCGATCTGAGATCAATCTTCGAGAAGCATCTCGAACCTCTCAGCTGATCAAACAAATCGTCAATCCTCGGCAACGGGTACTTATTCTTGATAGTGACCCGGTTCAGCCTCCTGTAGTCTACACATAATCGTAGCGTCCCGTCCTTCTTCTTCGCGAACAGTGCCGAGGCACCCCACGGAGAAGTGCTAGGACGGATAAACCCCTTCCGCTGGAGGTCAGTCAACTGCTCCCTCAGCTCTCTCAACTCAGCTGGAGCCATGCGGTAAGGTGGTATGGAAATGGGTGTAGTGCCAGGAATGAGCTCTATAGTGAACTCGATCTCTCGTCTAGGGGGTAGACAAGTCAAGTCACTCGGGAAGACGTCGGGGAACTCATCCACGACTGGGGGTAGCACAACCTCTGTAGCCTCAAAATCACCCGCAATCAGACTAGCCAACATATAACTGTGGCCTCCCCAGCTCCTAGAATCACGCACTGGTGGAATCAAGAAATCCCCCCGATCCCCTGTGAAATAAAAGCAGTCTCCCTCCGGAGTGCACACAGTCACCCTCCCCCTGTAACAGTCTATACTCGCCCGATAGGTGAACAACCAATCCATCCCCAGAATCACATCAAACCCAGACATATCAAGTACAATAAGATCAAAATGGAGAATACGATCAGCTATCTCTATCGAGCAATCTCTACAGATCCTCGTCAGTGCTACAACACCCCCAACTGGCGTACCAACATGCAACGGGGGGTCCAACCAAACTATGTCCAGACCCAATGACATGGCAAGTGCAGTAGAAATGAATGAATGTGATGCTCCTGAATCTATCAACACACTGGCCCATGAACTGGATATGAGAAATGTACCTCGGACTACTGACGGTCCGGCAGCAGAGGTCTCCGGGGCGGCCACTGCGTAGACTCGGCCCTGGGTGGTCTGGCCCTGTCGGCCTCCCCCTCTCTGAGTCTGCTGGCCTCCTCCCCTAGGTGCTGGAGCTCTGACGCTCTGTGCGGAGGATGTAGGTTGATAATAGGGCGCTGGTAGCCCCTGGACGTACTGTGGCTGTGGCAGAGGTACCTGTGTATGCTGATAATAGTGTGGCCTCGGCGCACTCTGCGAAGTCTGCCCCAGAGGGCAGTTGGCCCTAACATGGCCAGGCTGCTGACAAGTGTAACAAATCGACGGGGCCCTCTGACTCGGTGCTGGTAGGGGTAGTGGAAATGATCCCTGACTGGATCCGACACCCTGTGCAATGCTGGGCCCCCTCAAGGGACAGTCGGCCTTCCTATGGCCAGGCTGTCCGCAGGTATAACATGTGATAGGCCGCTGGGACCCCCCTCCCCTAGAGGTAGATGGTAAGGCAGGACGGGGAGCTACAGAATGGAGGGGCCCGGCCTGTGGCTGTGAGGAAGAAGTACTGGCTCGGTACCTCTTCGGCTGTCTATATGTCGGGGCAGGTGCGGAAGTCTGTACTGTGGGTGCCCTGCCCTGTGCTCTAGTCTCTCTGATCCCTCTAAGATCAGCCAGCTCTCTCTCCACCTTGGAGGCCCTGATCACTGCCTCCTCATATGTCTCTATAATATGCCCAGCCAGTCTGTCCCTGATAGAGGTCTTCAACCCCTTGAGGAAATTGTACACCCTCAAATCCTCATGTGCAATAATGTGTGAGGCGAACCTCCCCAAAGCAGTAAACCGTGACTCATACTGAGCCACTGTCATGTCTCTCTGCAGAAGTGCCTCGAACTCCTCCCTAAACCCCACTCTGGCAGACATCGGGAAGTAGTGGTCATTGAACATGGCCACAAATGCGTCCCATCCCTCTCCAAACCGATGCAGTCTGTCAGCAGCTACCTCCCACCACTGACTAGCCAGGTCTGTAAACTGAAATGTAGCGCACCTGATCCTCAGATGGGGCTCAGTGATCCCCTGTGAATCCAAAATCCGGGTAATCTGTCTCAACCACTCCTCTGCAATAAGTGGGTCTGGCTGCCCGGCAAAGGTAGGTGGTCTCATCCTCTGGAACACCTTCATCACGAAGGTATCCCTGGTCTCTCCGCCAGTGGTCCGTGCCTCCATCATGGTGCGGAGACACTCCTGTAAAAGGGCCGCCATATCTCTGGCGCCAACCATCTGCTCCACCTCCTGTGCTGGAGCGGGAGCAGGAATCGGGGCAGGGGCGGGAGCAACATCCTCCTCAGCTGCACTGTGCTCTGGTGTGTCAGCCGGGGCAACGACCTCCTCAACTATATCGAGAATAGGGGCAGCAGCTCTAGGTCTGCCACGACGAGGCTGGGCAGCGCCTCTAGGCTGGGTAGCACCTCTGGGCCTACCCCTACCCCGTCTGGGCGGTCCAGCTCCCGTAGGAGCTCGTCTGGGGGGCATATCTACAAGTCCAAGAGAAAAAATTCAATATCACTTTTTCACATTCAATAGATGGTGTTCAAGTGTGACCCTAATCATGTTCCTATCAATGGCCTATGCTTCTACAGGTAGTACACATAGCATGTCATGATTCATATACTACTAACAAGTTTTTCACACATCACATCTGTCATGCCTCCAAAAACAGCATCAATCAGCACATAATCACAATAAGTCATGCATCAGGGCATATAATCACATATCACATAAGGCCCTACAGCATGCCACTAATAGTTCACACTAGGTCTCACTCTCTTCTCTAGGGTCTCATGGTGTTAAACAACACCCCACGGTCTCTAGGTTTTCGAACCTAAGCTCTGATACCACGTTGTCACGCCCCGGATTCCAGCGAACCCGAGGTGCGAGTAACGAGACAAAGGAAAATAAAATAATAAAGAAATAAAAGATAATAATAACATTCTCATACATTCTGTACACTGTTCTGATACATACATAGGTTTGGTCCACTTGCTTACAACATGTAAAATGAAATAAAGTCTTGGGCTTATGCCCTTATACAATATCAAAAACAAACGCCCCTTGGGCCTAACACAGTCCCTAGTCAAATCATCTCCACGTCTCGTACTGCTGGGACATCATCTGTAATATTGCCCCACTAAAGGGGTCAGCTCAACATGCTGGTACAACATAATGCTAATGCAAGAGACAAAACCAAGGTCGTGGCATGTGCAAGTGTACAGTTATTTCTATATGGCATTCGATATCATGATGACAGGATATGAACAATGTACAGTATATAAGTAGTATGTGTGACACACCCATGCAACTCTATGCCCACCCATGTCTCATGATACGGTCCTTCCCCGTCGGCATGAGTACCTTGTATGTCTCGCTTCACGGTCCGGAACCCGTCAGGCCGGCGAGTACCTATTGGCCGATTTTGGGTTTTTCACCACAGGATCTACACCCTCATAATGCAAAGCACCAAGTGCTTACCCACGCCATGTCCAAAGAATTTCACCATGCCAATATGCTCTGATCTCATCATGTCATGACACCTCTCATTCATACATAAAGCATGCCTCCAAGTACACAGTTCGTAATATCAACAGTTCATCAAAGCATATTATTCACACTATACACTAACACATACAGTATATCCATAATCATCATACAACTCAGCAAGATAGCACGTAGCACATAAACATGTGAATACTCAAGCAACATGTGAACAATCAATACAGCGAAGCAAGTACTCCTAATCTCAATTCTATTTCTCACTTAGCACAATATATCGTACCTGGTAATCGATCTCAAACCGGAAGAGTGTACTCGTAGTAAGGTGGAACCACCGTAAGAATACCGAAGGTCAGGTCACCTTCTCCTTGCCTTTCCGTGTCCCTAAAATTCATAACACGAAACTCAGTTTAATTATCCCTTGAATTATGCTATTCATCAAATTTTATGTCTTTAATTCATAAGTTTCTATTTTACTAAATTAGACTCTACCATTGAGTCCGGAACGTCGAAGAAAATAAGTTTAGGCTCTTATAGAATTCAATTCGGACACCTGGGTTAAAAAGGGCAAAACAGTCATTTTGCACTTTACACGGGTCCTTACATTTCATGATCTTTTCTCACAAATCAGACTCCACGGTTGAGTCCGGAGTGCTCGAGATAATAAAGTTTCACTATTTGGTTACCTAGTTTGGAGTTCATTTGATCGTATTTCAATTCAGGGGTATTTTGGTAATTTTTCCTGTCACTACGGGTCTTTTATTTTTCGGGACCCCGTCTCATAAAACGGACCTCGCCATTGGCCTCAGAATGGCCGAGATAGTCAAAATACACTAATGACTTGTCCCATTTGGACTCCGGGATATTTTTGAATATTTAAATAATTTAATTAATTTAATTAATTAATTAATTAATTAATTTAATTAATAATTTATTAATATTTTATTCAGGAGGGTCAAATCAGAATTATTAATAGTTGGGAGGGTCAATTTATAATTTCTGCAAGTTTTGGGTTAATTTTCAATTATCAAAAGTTCAGGGGCAGAATTGTAAATTTGAAAACCTTTATTCCATATTCGGACAGCCAAACAAGGATTAGCCTAAAACAGGGATAAGATATCCCTGTTCTTATTTATTTCAGATTCTTAATTTCATACATCCACAACCAAACACCCCCTTTAAATCTTTTAATTTAAAACATATGGCGACACGTGGCAGGGGCAGCCCACACCCGCCCGAACCGGACCCGAGCCGACCCGACCCGACCCGGAGCAGACCCCCCCTTCTTCCCCGATTTTCCGGTGACACCCAGTAGGGTTCCGGCGTCTCCTCCGGCGCCGGCGACCAATTTCCGGCAGCTTTTTCATGTTTTCAAAATGCCATCTTTTAGAGTTTTTCAAGTAGGTTTCACTCCCATCTCCCATTTTCAGTTTAGACCAACGGATTTTCACGAAATAGGGCTCAAAGGCCCATGGCCGAATCTCCGGCCAGCTGAATATCTTCAATTTTTCACTCGGTTGTTCACGGTTTTCCCTCGTTTCTTTCTTATTTCATTTTCTGCACTTATTAGGGTTATTTCTACCTCATTAGATTCAAGCTTTGCACATAAAATGTTAATCTAACCCCCCCATGACCGTGACCTGTAAACCCCTTTTTCTCCCTCATTTTTCAACCATTTTCCTTCATTCTTTTTGCAAAACAATCCTCATAACATACACTTTAAAACCCTATATATCAAATAAATCATCATGCCTCAAAAAAAATAAAACAGAAAGGTTGCACTTACGGATTTTCTGAGCTTTCTCTCTCTAGCCGTGCCTTCCTTCACCCTCTTGCTCCGAGCTCGAACCAAGCTTCAAACCCCTTCTCAGAGCTCTATTTCTCTCCCTCTTTTCTGTTTCTTTCCTTCTCTTTTCTCCCCACCCGAGACTTCACTTATGCATACACACTAACCAAATCCCTCACGTGTAACACCCCGACCTGATGAAGAATTAGCAAGTCACTAAATATTAACCAGTGATTGAAACCTGAAGTAACAAGGTTGGTTTTCAATCACCAACTTGTTTCTATTAATCCCATTGAGACTGTACACTTTCATTTTGGAAGCCAACCTCGAATTGAGACGTGACAAAAATAGATTGCTACGTCGGGTAGATTATCAAAGTATGAACATGGATATATAAATATGTAAATATATGTATATTGTGAAATATAGATATTGATGTATATGCATACATAAATATGCATGTTAAATTAATAAGTGACTATTCAAATTCATATAAAGACATATTATATATATAATATGATTATATAAGACATATATATATATATACCTATTTATATAGGAATATAAAGTTGGGTGTAATATATATATATATATATACTTACAAACAAAAGAATGAAATTGTATTTAATATAATACAATTGAGAAGAGAGGGAGACGGTGGGCACTGCTCTCCATGCCTCTCCCATGTGAGCTGCTTGTGAAAAATAATGATGAGAAGGGAGGTGGCAGCCATGGCTGTGTGCCATGCAAATTCGGATACCAACAGGTGGCAAGGCCACCGATTGCATGAGTAAATGAAGGGGAAATAAAAGGAAAAGAGAACTCGTAATGGAAGAGGAGACGTGTGCAAGCAGTAGCAAGAAATTGAAGGATAGGAACTGAAGTAGGAGAAAAGTGGGAAACTGTAAGCAACTTGAACAGGTAAGATTTCGTTTGGAAATTGTTTAAATTGTGTACAAATTTAAAGCATGTAATAGTAGGGGTTTATTCTGCATAATATAAGCTGTAAACTACAAAAGAAATTACAAGAAATGATCAAGAATCGACTGAGAAAAGTCAAGTTTCAGTTGGAACAATAATCAGAAAATTCTGGTGCAGGTCTGAAATAAGAGAAACCAAATCCAAATCCGAGTATTAGGACCTGTTCTAGATCATCCCAAGGTCTTAAAAATGGTAGACCGCGATCCAAAAACTCAAGAAATGAAACCTAAAATATTAGTTGCAGGTTTAAGTCGTGGAACCCAAATTCGGTTTTACACTTTTAAACTCAGTTTTGAGAATGGGTATGTAATCCCCATGTCATAAGGATCACACAGGGCCAAACCTCATCAAAAATAGTGATGGAATGAGGATTTAACGTGTAGTTACAGGTTCGGCTATCAAAAGTTAAACCGAACTCATGAACTGGTTTTAAAACCTTAGATGAATGCCAATCTCTTGGGAAATGTTCTAGAGATGGATGAGTGTAAAAACAGAAGAATTTAGGTGAATAGATTAGCTCGAAAATGAAGCTTTCAAGCTTCGGAAATTAGGGTTACAGTGGGTAACGAAGGAGGAAGACGACGGGTCGACTCGCTGTTGAATCGAGTCACCCGAGTTAACTCGGGACACGTGTCAAGAAAGGGCAAGTCCACCGCATTAAGAGAACGGTGACGTTTTGGTTATGTTGTAAAGATTTAAAATATCAGGGCTGACGTCATGATGACGTCAGCATGAGGTGTTGAACCGGATTGGTTCAAGGAGAAACGGACCGGTTCAGTTAAATTGAAACTGAACCCACTGGTTCAAACCGGAAGAGTTCAAAATTGGAATTTGACCCCAAAACTTTTGGGAAATTCTACTATGGCCCGGCTGAAATTTAATTAATAATAACTTAATAATATTTAAATAAAAGAAATTCCAAAAATACCCTTAGGCCATAAATAGAGTAAATGAAGTCCAAATAAAGTAAACCAATATTGGATTCTGACTATTTTGGACATTCTAAATCCAATGGCGGGGTCCGTTTCACGAAATGGAACTCCGAAAATTAAAGATATGTAAAGGGATAAAATGACCAAAATACCCCTTGTCCGCAAGTAACAAGTTATTAGTGTGTTCTTACTATTTCGGACCTTCTGAGTCCAATGGTGAGATCCACAACATGAAACGAAGTACGGAAAAATACGGCACGTAATTGGGTAAATGACTATTTTGCCCTTTGACATACAAAAGTCGGAATTAAATTTTAAGAAAGCCTAAACTGACTTTCTCCAATGTTCCGGACTCAATGGTAGGGTCTATTCGACCAAAAAGAAATGTCTAATAAAAAGACATAAAATTTGATGAATAGCATAAGTCCAGTGGCTATAAATTAGTACACTGCTCGAAGTACCAACTAAATGGTACGGTACACATTTGAAAGGACATAGGAGAAGACGTGACACGAGAACATATGAAGTAAATAAATTAACTTAAAGTTAATGGAGCTACCAGGAGAGTATAGCTAAAATGAAGTTAATTCCTAACACATTAAATTGTGTTATAGGTTAAAAATACGAGTCAATTAAGTACATATGAAATTATGAAATCGTGTTAGGATCTAATACGAACTAAGTAGCATCAACAGGTGTTATTGCAGTAGATGTGAAGTTAATGAGACTGTTATTTATGAATTGTTCTAGGAACTACAAAAGGAAAAAGGAAGGCGTCGCAGTAAACGCCGAGCTTGGAGTATAAGGTGAGTAACCCTGCATTTGAAGTGGAGATTTAACTCCACGGATTTGAAGAAGTTTTAACTTCCAAAAGAGTTGAAGTATTGAATATTAAATTCAAATATCTCGTGATTCATTTTGCTTTTATAAATCTTGATATGACATGCTCAATGAATAATTTCTATCACTGTCTTCTCTAAAAGTAGTTGACATGTCTACATATTCTGAAGTTCTTGTTCAGAAGTCATATTTAAAATGCTTATAAAGCATCTATTGAAGAAGTCATATTTCAAATGCTATAAATGCATATGTTTGAAGAAGTCATATTGTAAATGTTTTTAAACAAAAAACATTTATTGAAGAAGCAGTATTTTGATGCTCGTTAAAAAGGCATCCAAATGTGCATAAGCACCCCATGAAGGTTGAAATCCTTCGGGATTCAACAGTAAATGTCTGGTAGAAGGATCTAATCCCCCAGGCAGTGAGATATCTCCCATTGTAGCATTGCAGTAAGATGGGAGTCTGGTTCGAAACAGATTCCACTTAACCAAAGAGAAAAGATGACAAACACTTTTAAAATGGAAGCAGGTTTTTACCCCCATTTTATTATGTACGTTTATATGCTTGAAATGCATAGATTCCATTGAAGAAATGTGTATTTAGCTTATTAACTATAAATGTTTTTAAGCTATCATTTGAAATCATACTATTAAACATGAAAGTAGGTTTTACCTCTTTCGATTATGCATGTTTTAAAATGCATATACTCTATTGAAGAAATGTGTATTTAGCTTGAATACTTTAAATGTTCAAAGCTATCTTTATGAAGAATGCATATATTCTGTATTCCGAGCATACGAACAATTGGTAGTGAGTATTTTATAAACTTTCATGTGCTAAACCACTGCCAGTTGAAACCCCATGACAAATGCCCGAATTACTCACAAGCTTAGATTAGCTTACCCGGACTTTGTTCGGACCCCCCTTTCAGGTGTCAGGAGGCAAGCTCTGACTTTGATCAAGAAAGTGTATAATCTATGCTCATTTTGTGAAAGGGCGTAGGAAGTTATTGCAGGACTAGCGGATGTGGAAAAGCACTCGGACTAGTAGTTAGTCGTTTTTGGTTGTGTATATTATGTAGTTAAGTTTTGAAGAACAAACGAATATGTATTGTGTATAAAACTTTAGAATGTATTTACGCTCTGAATGTATGATCATGAGTACCGCAATGCAAAGAGCGGCAGTACCGGACGGATGTGTAAATTTTTTTTAAATAAGAAAAGAAAAGAAAAAGTTTTTCACGCTTCCGCAACCACGTGTCGCACATCTATTCGATACCGTTGCTTATGTTTCGCCTTGCCCTAAGGCCTCGGTCGAAGGGCGGCGGTCACGATTCGGGATCCGCACAAGGTGGGTTTCGGGTCATGACAGAGTGGTATCAGAGCTCCAGGTTTATGATCTTCGGGAAAGATCAAATCATAATTGAGGTTAAGAAATAACTAAGATTAGCTCTAGGTTGACTTAATCAACTTAGTGATTATGGAAGAATTAGGGACAGAACTATGAGTTAGGTAGATCCTAGACTACCTAAGATGTGAAGAATGTGATGTGAAATGAAGGCGAGGTATGGGACTCGCGTTATGGGACGTAGAAATGTGAAATAGCTGATATGGAATGAAGGCGGGGTATGGGACCCGTAGTACATAAGGTAGATATGGGACATGTGTGATATGGAATGAAGGCGGGGTATGGGACCCGTAGTACATAAGGTAGATATGGGTGGTACGTAACATGGGATAAAGACGGGGTATGGGACCCGTAGTTACATGGGGGAAACATAACAAAGAGAAGAAATAAAGGTAGGTTATAAACCCTACGAAGTCAAGAATAATAATGTATTAAATCTTGAAACATAGGGCAGGTAAATGTAATGTTATATGATAGTACGTAATGGAAACTTAACAGTTGTGTATTTTTTTCAGCAACGATGGTGAATACGAGAAGGAATGAAGGGAATCCTGATGACAGACTGGACCGAGTTGGACATCTTTTGGAAGCAATGGCCCGTAACATGATTGACATCCAAGCCCAAATCCGAGCACCGCAACTGGTACAGAACCCTGGAATACCAAATAATCCAGGACAACTTGTTGAGGTGGTAGATACATCGGGTTACAAAACATTTCAAGGCTTTAAACCTCCTAGATTCGATGGGTTGGATGCCACTATTGACGCAGAGACATGGGTTAAGGAAATGGAACGAATATTTACAGTCATGCCATGTTCAGAAGAACAAAAAGTTTCTTACGCTGCTTTTACTTTTAAAGATGCAGCACACGACTGGTGGCTTCTGGAAAAGGAAAGAGAGCCACCAATGACTTGGACAAGATTCCTAGAAGTATTCTATAACAAATATTTCCCAAGGTCACTTAAAAACCAGAAGATAGCAGAGTTTGCAACTCTGACTCAAGAAGCAATGACGGTAGCAGAATATGAAGCTAAATTTATGAATCTAAGCCGTTTTGCGCCTCATGTGATTAACACTGAAGACTTAAAAGCCAGGAAGTTTGAAGCCGGCCTTAAGGATAGCATTAAGTATCGACTTGAACCATTCGAACTCCCCACATATAATGCAGTGGTGGAGCGTGCTAAAATCTTCGAGAGGGCCGGGATGGCCTTACTTCAAAAGAGGGACAAGAATAAGACTGGCCCCAATCCCCAGTCAATGAAAAAGCCAGGAGCTAAAAGTGTGACTACGGTTAACAAAAAGGGAACCACTAGTCAAAAGTCGGGGGAGATTCCAGTGTGCCCTACCTGTCAAAAGAAACATCATGCACCCTGTTGGCGTGATACTGGGGGCTGCTACAAGTGTGGGCAGATTGGGCATATCGTTAAGAATTGTCCAAAATGGGACTCAACTATCAAGGAACCTACGGGAGTAGCTTCATCAGCTACGCCCCATGCGCAGGCTGTGACTACGGGAAAGACCGGAAAGGGTAAAGAACCTACAATGTCTGGACGGGTGTATAATATATTTGCTGATGCTGCACAACCTTCGAAAAGCCCATAGGTACACTGTCTACTATTCAATTCCAGTATCATGAATAAATTGCTATTTAAATTCCACTATTAGATGCATGAATACTATAGATAGAAGCAATGGGAGGAGACTGAAACTCCCGAAACAAAAATATTTGAGTTTTGAGGACAAAACTCTTTTAAGGAGGGAAGGATGTAACACCCCGACCTGATGAAGAATTAGCAAGTCACTAAATATTAACCAGTGATTGAAACCTGAAGTAACAAGGTTGGTTTTCAATCACCAACTTGTTTCTATTAATCCCATTGAGACTGTACACTTTCATTTTGGAAGCCAACCTCGAATTGAGACGTGACAAAAATAGATTGCTACGTCGGGTAGATTATCAAAGTATGAACATGGATATATAAATATGTAAATATATGTATATTGTGAAATATAGATATTGATGTATATGCATACATAAATATGCATGTTAAATTAATAAGTGACTATTCAAATTCATATAAAGACATATTATATATATAATATGATTATATAAGACATATATATATATATACCTATTTATATAGGAATATAAAGTTGGGTGTAATATATATATATATATATATATACTTACAAACAAAAGAATGAAATTGTATTTAATATAATACAATTGAGAAGAGAGGGAGACGGTGGGCACTGCTCTCCATGCCTCTCCCATGTGAGCTGCTTGTGAAAAATAATGATGAGAAGGGAGGTGGCAGCCATGGCTGTGTGCCATGCAAATTCGGATACCAACAGGTGGCAAGGCCACCGATTGCATGAGTAAATGAAGGGGAAATAAAAGGAAAAGAGAACTCGTAATGGAAGAGGAGACGTGTGCAAGCAGTAGCAAGAAATTGAAGGATAGGAACTGAAGTAGGAGAAAAGTGGGAAACTGTAAGCAACTTGAACAGGTAAGATTTCGTTTGGAAATTGTTTAAATTGTGTACAAATTTAAAGCATGTAATAGTAGGGGTTTATTCTGCATAATATAAGCTGTAAACTACAAAAGAAATTACAAGAAATGATCAAGAATCGACTGAGAAAAGTCAAGTTTCAGTTGGAACAATAATCAGAAAATTCTGGTGCAGGTCTGAAATAAGAGAAACCAAATCCAAATCCGAGTATTAGGACCTGTTCTAGATCATCCCAAGGTCTTAAAAATGGTAGACCGCGATCCAAAAACTCAAGAAATGAAACCTAAAATATTAGTTGCAGGTTTAAGTCGTGGAACCCAAATTCGGTTTTACACTTTTAAACTCAGTTTTGAGAATGGGTATGTAATCCCCATGTCATAAGGATCACACAGGGCCAAACCTCATCAAAAATAGTGATGGAATGAGGATTTAACGTGTAGTTACAGGTTCGGCTATCAAAAGTTAAACCGAACTCATGAACTGGTTTTAAAACCTTAGATGAATGCCAATCTCTTGGGAAATGTTCTAGAGATGGATGAGTGTAAAAACAGAAGAATTTAGGTGAATAGATTAGCTCGAAAATGAAGCTTTCAAGCTTCGGAAATTAGGGTTACAGTGGGTAACGAAGGAGGAAGACGACGGGTCGACTCGCTGTTGAATCGAGTCACCCGAGTTAACTCGGGACACGTGTCAAGAAAGGGCAAGTCCACCGCATTAAGAGAACGGTGACGTTTTGGTTATGTTGTAAAGATTTAAAATATCAGGGCTGACGTCATGATGACGTCAGCATGAGGTGTTGAACCGGATTGGTTCAAGGAGAAACGGACCGGTTCAGTTAAATTGAAACTGAACCCACTGGTTCAAACCGGAAGAGTTCAAAATTGGAATTTGACCCCAAAACTTTTGGGAAATTCTACTATGGCCCGGCTGAAATTTAATTAATAATAACTTAATAATATTTAAATAAAAGAAATTCCAAAAATACCCTTAGGCCATAAATAGAGTAAATGAAGTCCAAATAAAGTAAACCAATATTGGATTCTGACTATTTTGGACATTCTAAATCCAATGGCGGGGTCCGTTTCACGAAATGGAACTCCGAAAATTAAAGATATGTAAAGGGATAAAATGACCAAAATACCCCTTGTCCGCAAGTAACAAGTTATTAGTGTGTTCTTACTATTTCGGACCTTCTGAGTCCAATGGTGAGATCCACAACATGAAACGAAGTACGGAAAAATACGGCACGTAATTGGGTAAATGACTATTTTGCCCTTTGACATACAAAAGTCGGAATTAAATTTTAAGAAAGCCTAAACTGACTTTCTCCAATGTTCCGGACTCAATGGTAGGGTCTATTCGACCAAAAAGAAATGTCTAATAAAAAGACATAAAATTTGATGAATAGCATAAGTCCAGTGGCTATAAATTAGTACACTGCTCGAAGTACCAACTAAATGGTACGGTACACATTTGAAAGGACATAGGAGAAGACGTGACACGAGAACATATGAAGTAAATAAATTAACTTAAAGTTAATGGAGCTACCAGGAGAGTATAGCTAAAATGAAGTTAATTCCTAACACATTAAATTGTGTTATAGGTTAAAAATACGAGTCAATTAAGTACATATGAAATTATGAAATCGTGTTAGGATCTAATACGAACTAAGTAGCATCAACAGGTGTTATTGCAGTAGATGTGAAGTTAATGAGACTGTTATTTATGAATTGTTCTAGGAACTACAAAAGGAAAAAGGAAGGCGTCGCAGTAAACGCCGAGCTTGGAGTATAAGGTGAGTAACCCTGCATTTGAAGTGGAGATTTAACTCCACGGATTTGAAGAAGTTTTAACTTCCAAAAGAGTTGAAGTATTGAATATTAAATTCAAATATCTCGTGATTCATTTTGCTTTTATAAATCTTGATATGACATGCTCAATGAATAATTTCTATCACTGTCTTCTCTAAAAGTAGTTGACATGTCTACATATTCTGAAGTTCTTGTTCAGAAGTCATATTTAAAATGCTTATAAAGCATCTATTGAAGAAGTCATATTTCAAATGCTATAAATGCATATGTTTGAAGAAGTCATATTGTAAATGTTTTTAAACAAAAAACATTTATTGAAGAAGCAGTATTTTGATGCTCGTTAAAAAGGCATCCAAATGTGCATAAGCACCCCATGAAGGTTGAAATCCTTCGGGATTCAACAGTAAATGTCTGGTAGAAGGATCTAATCCCCCAGGCAGTGAGATATCTCCCATTGTAACATTGCAGTAAGATGGGAGTCTGGTTCGAAACAGATTCCACTTAACCAAAGAGAAAAGATGACAAACACTTTTAAAATGGAAGCAGGTTTTTACCCCCATTTTATTATGTACGTTTATATGCTTGAAATGCATAGATTCCATTGAAGAAATGTGTATTTAGCTTATTAACTATAAATGTTTTTAAGCTATCATTTGAAATCATACTATTAAACATGAAAGTAGGTTTTACCTCTTTCGATTATGCATGTTTTAAAATGCATATACTCTATTGAAGAAATGTGTATTTAGCTTGAATACTTTAAATGTTCAAAGCTATCTTTATGAAGAATGCATATATTCTGTATTCCGAGCATACGAACAATTGGTAGTGAGTATTTTATAAACTTTCATGTGCTAAACCACTGCCAGTTGAAACCCCATGACAAATGCCCGAATTACTCACAAGCTTAGATTAGCTTACCCGGACTTTGTTCGGACCCCCCTTTCAGGTGTCAGGAGGCAAGCTCTGACTTTGATCAAGAAAGTGTATAATCTATGCTCATTTTGTGAAAGGGCGTAGGAAGTTATTGCAGGACTAGCGGATGTGGAAAAGCACTCGGACTAGTAGTTAGTCGTTTTTGGTTGTGTATATTATGTAGTTAAGTTTTGAAGAACAAACGAATATGTATTGTGTATAAAACTTTAGAATGTATTTACGCTCTGAATGTATGATCATGAGTACCGCAATGCAAAGAGCGGCAGTACCGGACGGATGTGTAAATTTTTTTTAAATAAGAAAAGAAAAGAAAAAGTTTTTCACGCTTCCGCAACCACGTGTCGCACATCTATTCGATACCGTTGCTTATGTTTCGCCTTGCCCTAAGGCCTCGGTCGAAGGGCGGCGGTCACGATTCGGGATCCGCACAAGGTGGGTTTCGGGTCATGACATCACGTCTCCCCCTCATAGCCACTATTCTTGACTTTCTTCACCCTCCTTCAGCTTCAGTTGTTCTTCCCCAGGTGCAGCTTTGCATTAAATGCAAAGCTGCCCTATATGTATGCCTATACACACTTCACTCATTACACACACTAGAAACACACACTCCCAACTCCTCCCCCACTCTAGTCCGGTTGTAACCACACACACACACACATCCAGTTACACACACACAACTTACTGCCATACATTCTCCCACATATCATTTTACACATTCATGCACACACATTATTTCACACATACCTTCACATATATACTATGTATAATTATAACACTAATGCACCAAAATTAATAACCATGATAATAATAATAATAATAATAAAAATTTAATTAATCAAGAATAATAATAAAATAAAAAAAAAAATTTCATGTCATAACATAGAGCCTCCAGACAGCTTTGGGGACCCAGCTACAGTTTACTACTGCCTTTCATCCTCAGACCGATAGCCAGTCAGAGCTTACTATTCAGATCCTTAAGGACATGCTTAGGGCTTGTGTCATGGATTTCAGGGGTAGCTGGGAGGATCACCTTGCCTTGGTTGAGTTTGCCTACAACAACAGCTATCAATCTAGTATTGAGATGGCACCATTCGAGGCATTGTACGGTAGACCGTGCCGTTTACCAGTGTGTTGGACTGAGGTAGGGGAGACAACTATGTTGGGGCCCGACATCGTCTGTGAGACCACGGATAAGATACAGGTGATCCGACAGCACCTGTTGACAGCCTAGAGTCGCCAGAAGAGTTATGCAGATAGGAGGCGACGACTCTTGTCATTCGAGGTTGGGGACCATGTATTCCTCAAGGTAGTTCCATGGTGAGGTTTGAGGAGATTTGGGTGCAGTGGGAAGCTGTCACCACGGTTTATAGGCCCATTTGAGATTCTTGGGAGAGTTGGTGAAGTGGCCTATAAGCTAGCATTATCGCCATAGCTATCTGGAGTTCATAATGTCTTTCACGTGTAGATGGTGAGGGAGTACGAGCCTGACCCCTCTCATGTACTAGATTGGGTAGATCTTCAGATAGAGGACGACGCTTCTTCTGACCAGAGACCCGTAGAGATATTGGACTCGAGGGACCAGGTTTTGCGAGGCAGGACCATCCCTTTGGTCAAGGTTCGTTGGAACCATCATAGGGTCGAGGAGGCTACTTGGGAGCGTGAAGCCGAGGTCCGTGCTAGGTATCCCGAGTTGTTTAATCTTTGATGCATTTTATTTTAAATTTTGGGACGAAATTTCTATAAGGAGGGAAGGATGTAATAACCTGAAATTTTTTTTTTATTTATAAAAATTTTCTTGGTTATTATTATTATTATTATTATTAATACATGTATAAAAATTGTTAAGTGTGTAAATGTGTATGTGGGTATGTGTATGTTTGAAAATGAGTAAATATGTGTGTATTATACAAGTGTATTATAAATAATGTGTGTATATATATATATATATATGTATATGTGTCAGATTGTGCCCAACAGTGTGTGCCGTGTGGGTGTAAGTGTGCAAGTAAGGGTGTGTATGTGTATACGGGTGTGTGTATGTGAGCGAAATATATTTATATATATAGGTCAGCTTTGCATTTAATGCAAAGCTTCTTTGTAGGAAAATAGGGTGGCTTGAACAGGGAGGAAAGGTTAGAATAGTGGGGCTGTGCAGGTGGTTACGTGAGAAACTGGATATGTGTATGTGTATATACATCAGCCCGTTGGAAAGAAAGAAAGAAAAGAGATACAGAGAGTGAGAGAGGGAGTTCTGGAAAGGAGGAAGGAGATCTTGGAGCTTGAATCAAGCTTGGGGCCAAGAAGGTGAAGAAGACACACGGCTAGAGAGAGAAACCCAGAAACGTGGTAAGTGGTTCATTTCTGACCTTCCATTTCCTTGCACATTAAATTGGTTTAATTCTAGGGACTTATAGTGTACAAAATATGGATCATTTTGCAAAAGAAACCAACCGAAATGATTAGGAAATGAAGTAGAAATAGTGAGTTACAGGTGAGGGTGAATAATCGGTTGGTTAGGAAAAACTTGTTTAAAACCTTACTATAATGTTTGGAAAATAATCCCCATGAGTGCAGAATCACATTAGGGCGAGAAGGGAGTCCAAACAGTGACCAACCAGTCACGAAAATCCAAACAGTGACCACCGAGAGGTTTGACCCTCTATTCGTGATGATCCAATAGTCTAAATCCAAAACCGAGCCAATATATGGAATCCTTGGGAGAAAATGAAGAGAACTACATTTTTGAAACTGTGAAAATCCACCAGAAAATTGTCGTCGATGCCGGAGAAGGCGTCAGAACCTCGCCGGAGCCCTACCGAAAAAACAAGGAAGAAAGTGTTGTGCACTCGGGTCTGGTTCGGAGCTCGGGTCGGGTTCGGGTTCGGGTCGAGCCAAGGCCGACCCACCCCTTCCACGTGTCGGCCTTATGTTTTAAATTAAAAATGGGTTAGAGGCTGTTTGGCTACAGGGTTATAAAATTAGAAATTGAAATTAAATTGGGAAGCAGGGATATCCTATCCCTATTTTGGATTAGCCATTGTTTGGTTATCTGAATTAAGAATAAGAGATTTGGAATTTACAAATTTACTCCTAGACTTTTTAGAAATTAAGTTTGACCCCAAAACTTTTCGAAATTACACTTTGACCCCTAAACTTTTGAGAAATTATGATTTGACCCCACCAGAATAAAATATTAATTAAATTAATTAATTAATTAATTAATTAATTAACTAAATTAATTTAATTAGTTAAATATTCCAAAATAATCCGGAGTCCAAATGGGACAAGTCATTAGTGTATTTTGACTATCTCGACCATTCTGAGACCAATGGTGCTGTTTGTTTTATGAGACGGGATAACAAAAAATAAAAGACCCGTAGTAACCTTTAAAATTATCAAAATGCCCCTAAGTTGTAACGCAGTCAAACGAACTTCAAATTAAGTAAACAATTAGTGAAACTTTATTATTTCGAGCATTCTGGACTCAACCGTGGAGTCTGATTTATGAAAAGAGGTCTTGGGATGTAAGGACTCGTGAAAAGTGTAAAATGACTATTTTGCCCTTTTAAGCTCGGATGTCCGAATTGAATTCCACGAAAACCTAAACTTATTTTCTTCGATGTTCCGGACTCAATAGTAGGGTTTAATTTAGCAAAATAAAAATTTATGAAATAAAGACATAAAATTTGATGAATAGCATAATTCAAGTAACAAATGGACTGTGTCACATGTTATGATTTTAGGGACACGGAAGGGCAAGGAAAAGGTGATCTAACCTTCTGCATTCTACTGCTAGTTCCGCTACCTTACGAGTACATTTTTCTGAGTTGAGACTGACCCACCAGGTATGATATATTATGCTAAGTAAGAAATAAAATTGAGTTTAGGAATAACTGCTCTGTTGACTCGATGATTCACATGTTTGTTTGATTGTTCACATGCTTATGTGCTTCATGCTATCTTGCTGAAAGTTGGGTGATAATGTGGATGATGATTATGTGTATATCGCATGTGTTAGTATAATGTGTGGATTATATTCTTTGAGAACTATTGAGACTATGAAATGTGTGATTGAAAGCATGCTTCATGTGTGGATGAGATGCATCATTGATATTACATTGTGGCATGAATGAATCGGAGCATATTGGCATAGTGTGATTCCTTGGGCATGGTGTGAGTTGAGCACGTGATGCTGTACATTATGAAAGTGCAGATCCTGTGGTGAAAAACCCAAAATCGACCATTAGGTACTCGCATGCCTGACGGGTTCCGGACCATGAAGCGAGACATATATTAGTACTCGGGCTATCGGGGAAAGACCGTAAGACGAGACATAGTGGCATAGAGTTGCATGGGTGTGTCACGCATACTATTCAAATGTTGCATTGATGATATTGAATGTCATGTAGATATAACTGTACACTTGCACATGCCACGCCCTTAATTTTGTTTCTTGCATTAGCATTATATTGTACCAGCAGTTGAGCTGACCCATCTGTGGGACAAACATTTCAGATGACACTCCAGTTGTGCGAGACTTAGAGATGCTTTGATGTGAGGATTATATTTGGCCCGCGGGGCGTATTTAATATTGTACAAGGGCATAAGCCCTAGACTATTTCCTATCATTGTATGTTGTAAACTGAGGGACTAGACTTCATACATTGTATCAGAATGGTGAATCAAATTAGTATTGATCTGTACTTGATTGTCCTTTATTTCTTTATTATTTTATTTCCTTTTTGTCTCATCAATCGTGCCTCGAGTTCGCTAGAATTCGAGGCATGACAACTATGGAAAGAGCTGTTCCTAATATATAGCAGTGATAAATATATCGTGCCTCCTGCACAGTATACATTAACATCCGCAGAGCGAATGAGGATTTGCGAGTGGTTTAAATCGGTGAATTTCTCAGATGGATACGCATCGAATATATCTCAGTGTGTAAATGTTATAGATGGGAAAATATCCAGATTGAAGAGCCATGACTGTCATGTCTTTTTACAATGAGTTCTTTCGGTTGCACTACTTGGATATCTCACCGATGACATATCGACTACATTGACTGAGTTGGGCTGCTTCTTTAGAGAATTATGTGCGAAGACGTTGAATCTGAAAGTACTTGAAAAGCTTGAAAGGGATGTTGTCGTGATCCTCTACAAGTTGGAAAAGATTTTCCCTCCAGCTTTCTCTGATGTAATGGTCCACTTAGCTGTACATTTGCCTCATGAGGCAAAAATTAGCGGACTTGTCCAATACCGTTGGATGCATCTAATAAAAAGGTACATTTAATTTTATGAATTGTGTTATCTATCCATCCTGGTTATTTTAATGTATAACTGATTAATTATTAAAATAGATATTTTCACACATTGAAGCAATATGTGCATAACAAAGCACGATCTGTCACGCCCCGAATTCCCAACCGAACCCGGGGACGCGACTGAATGAAACAAAAGAAGAAAATAAAATATAACGTAAGTAAATAAATAAATAACAATTTAACTAATATAGATACAAGCCTACATACATTCCTGTTTTAAAAAAATTTCGGCAGAACCTCCTTTGTTTTTCGAGCCTTTTTCCCCCTGATAATCACAATACATCATATATATACAAACACATCACAATCCATCCTCACTCGATGGCCACAATCTCATCAAAATTAAATATACATCGCCTAATTATACAACCGAAAATATACAACCATGAGACAACATATATGTCATTGGGCTTAAGCCCGTACATCACAAAACACGCCTCTCGGGCCAAATATCCATCTACAGTCAAGTCTCCTCCACTCGGTTAGACTTCCTCAAGTCTCAGGTGTCGGGAGTGTCATCTGAAATATGGTTCCCACGAATGGGTCAGCTCAACTGCTGGTATGGTACAATACTAATGCAAGGAACAAAATTAAAACGTGGCATGTGCACGTGTACATGTATATCTACATGCCTCCCTAATCATTCATATGATGTGATGGAAATTTATATAATGCATCCATACAAAATCAATATCACATTCATGAATTTCTACAATGCGATGTAATATGCGTGACGCACACATGCAACTCTATGTCACCCATGTCCCACTTTACGGTCCGCCCCCGTCAGCCCGTGGGTACTGATGTTGGCCAGAATTTGGGTTTTTCACCACAGGACCTACGCCCTCATAATGCACAGCACCTCGTGCTGACCCACATTATGCTTTCAAGGAATCACACTATGCCAATATGCCATGATTTCATCATGCAATAGTATAGTTCAAATGAAACATCACTTTCATAAGTATATGCAACATGCTTTAAATAATGCATCACAATTAAGATCAACAAATAGCATTTAAATCACAAGGTTTCATCCACAAATCTACGTGTCATGCTCGATCAATCTCAACACTTACGCAATCCACATGTCACAATATCAACAATCCTTCTAGAACATAAATCACATATGATAATAACTCAAGAAGTAAATCACAACTCCCAAATAATCTTAAAGAGCACAGAAGCATATAAACTCAACTCAAAGTGTCTCAAAGCAAGAACTCCTATGTGATCTTCTATCATCAGATAAGCACAAAATCATTCAAGCAATATGCACATCAATCCTAATTTAATCCTATTCCTTACTTAGCAAAGTATCATACCTGATCGGGTTATCTCAACCCTAAGAAGTCGTGTCCATTACGTCGTCTAATCAACTGATGGATAGCTATTAAGTTTTTGACTAAAGTTCCAGCTCAGTCAACCTTCTAGATGAATGGACAATAACTTCTCTGCTTGAAATTGAGTGAGCCATCTCCACCCGAACAAGAGACTCAATACCCAAACTGATTGAAGCAACCAACGTGCTTCACTTCTTATCATAATTCCCGTAGCAGCAACCTCTTAGTATTGTTGGCTCTAGGGAGCCTTGCCGGTGGCCGTATTCAACACTCTATGTGCTCACCGAGAAGCTATAACCAGTTGAAGAATGACTTTAAGAGCCATCCAACACCAAGCAATACATCACACTCACAACCCAACAAGCTATACAAAAACACCACCTCCTGACCTAACACAATGCATAGGATTCCAACTTCGCATCATCAGAGCAACATATAATTTATCCCGGCTGAACTTCCTAATTCCCACTCAAAGATCTCGAGATGTAACCGGGGCAAAACGGTGATCAATACCGATGCACAAACCAGCCCCTAATCCACCTCTGTTCTCAACTGGAAATGGCGGAAACAGGGAAACCCCCACAAAATCGTAACATCACACACAATCTCGAGCCACAAAAATTGCAACCTCTACACGCTGTTGTTTCGTGCTCCCTTTACCTAGTCTCTATCCATCTCACCAATTATTCAGAATAATCTCCATAAATAGTCCCTGTCCTCAACTGAACACGACAGAAACGGAGGAATCCAGCACCCATCCAGATCTAACGAGAAACCCATGAAGCTGCATACTTACACAATTCAGAACCATCCCATGACCACTCAAATCCAATCCAACCGACTCCCCAACAATCCACACATCCAACGTGATTCGGCCCCTACAACTAACTTTACTCAACTCCAAGTTATCTACAAAACCGTTACAACCACACACAACTCCAAGCCGTATCAAAAAGCCCCCTTCTCCAACAAACATACACACACCCACGCAGATATATATATATATATATATATATATATATATATAACTATAGCTCCTGCGCCGTTGCACATATACACACATATATACTGGCTGCAGCATCATCATTCAATCGTTCTTGGTTCAACAACCGAACTCCCCCAAGCGCTATACCCATGTTGCCATTTTCACCTAATCGGATCAACAAACCTCCAAAAACCCATATGCATCATAAAACCCATCCATTACTGCCACAACATCGTCATCACCCCCCTATTGCAACTCCAGTTCTCAATTGGAAACGGCAATTGGAAGCGGCAGAAACGGAGAAACCCGAACAGAATCCACTCTGTTGCACTGAAATCAGATCTCTCTCACGCCTCAACATTTGCCTTCGATTTGATCTCTCCAATGCTTCCTCCGTCGCCCCCTTGCCTCGATCCCCCTCACGACCACCGTCGGATTCGCCCCCTCCATTTCTCTTTCCCCTTTTTCCCTTTCTCTCTCTCTCTCTCTGTATATCCCCTCTTTCATTTTTCTCTTTTCCACTGACCTACACTCAAAACACACACCACACATTTCACGCCAAACACTCCTATATCTCTCTCTGAGTGTCGGTGACAACCTACACTCAAACACACACCACACATTACACGCCACACTCCCCAAGGCTGCCGACACCCACCTGATATTTCTCTTCTATTTTTTTATTTTTTTTTTACCATATTAAATATTTTATAAATATTTTATTCCACAAAATATCATCAAATGCTAGTAAATTTGATATAAAGTCGGGGCTCAATTTAATTATTTATTTACCACTATTGGTTCTCATTCGGGTCCCATATTATATTCCCTATAATTTATGATTGGTATCAACCCCATGGATTCATCCTCGCACTTGGTTAACCAATGTAAACATTTTATTTTATTTTATTTTTTTTATTTTTTTTTTCAAATCTCTACACGATCGAAAGGATCAATTGCTAAGGCTTACACTGATGGTGAATGTCTCACCTTTTGCTCTATGCGTCTTGAAGATATTGAGATAAGGTTTAATCGTCAAGAGCGAAATTCTGATAGATGTCCACAGCAGCAATGAACTAACCTTGCAGTATTTAATCAAAATGTGCGGCCAATAGGTGCCCGTATATATGAATGGTGTCATCCTAAAGACTTGGAAAAAGCCCACTATACCATGCTCAACAACTACGATGAGACATTTCCATATTTTAAATAAGTTTATCGAAATCATTGAAATACTACATTAGTACAGAAATGTTAAGTTACATATAACATATCTCATGTTATGCAGTGTGCATACGATCGTGCTTCAGAGAGAACATGTATCAAGTTCTAATCTAGAGCAAAGACAACAAAATTTTTTTCCAAAGTGGTTCAGAGAACGTGCAAGAATAGGTTTCAATTAATTGTAACTGTTGTAATGACATGAAATTTTTTTTTTTATAAACAAAATTTTATTATTATTATTATTAGTAATTATTATTATTACTATTATTATTATTATTATTGTTATTGTTATTTAATTCAATGGAGCATGGGTGCATGAAATTCTTTTTTATTTTATATTGGGTAACTATGTATGCATGTTTTGTGTATGCATGGGTGTATGTGAATATATGTATATAAATATATGGAGGTGGCTAAATACATATATATGTGTGGCTGTACGAAATCTGATGTGTGTGCATGAGAGCTGTAATATATAACCATATATATAATACCAAATGTCAACTTTGCATTTAATGCAAAGTTGCATTGGTGAAGGGAATGGTGGCTTGAACAGTGAGAAGTCAGGAAGATTGTGGGCTGTGCAGGTGGGTTGTGTGAGAGAGTGTGTGTATATCTTTGTGTATAGGAATGTAATCGTTGGGTTAGAGAGAGAAAGAAAAATCAGAAAGAAAGAGAGACAGAGAGAGAGGGAGAAGAGGGAGTTCTGG
This sequence comes from Nyssa sinensis, assembly GCA_008638375.1. Taxonomy (NCBI): domain Eukaryota; kingdom Viridiplantae; phylum Streptophyta; class Magnoliopsida; order Cornales; family Nyssaceae; genus Nyssa; species Nyssa sinensis. The sequence goes on along the minus strand of CM018047.1, from coordinate 40,312,641 downwards.
AAATGAGGAAGGAGTCCAAGAAGCTTGAACCAGCAGCTTGAACCAGAGAGAGAGAACCAAAACGTTGGTAAGAACCTAACTATTGATTTTCTCTCTCTAAAACTCTCTTTATATGCATGATTTTCTTTGCATGATAACCGTTTAGATGGTAGTAGTTGTGAAGCATGAAAGATGGGAAACAATGCAAAGTGAATCACGGAAAAAGATTAACAAAAATGAGAGAAAAATAAAAAGTTACAGATTTTCAGAAAATGGGTTTATGATTCGAAATTTTTAAGTGAAAGCAAACATTGTTTGGAACCTGCAAATGAATAGGAGATCTAAACAGGAACCCAACGCAACAAAAATGAAGGAAAATGGTGTTGAAATGACCATTTAATAACCGGTTATCCTCTCGTCGGTGCAACACCGAAAAAACGAGGAAGAGTGTCAGAAACCGAGCATTTTGAGGTTTGAGACTGTCCTAATAGGATCCCCAAGGTTGCGGATCAATCTGGTATAAAAACAGGAATTTTTGGAGGTTAAAAACACGAAAAACAATGGAGTTTTCCGGTGGGATGGCCGGAATTCGGTCGGGGAAGACAACCGGACATGGCCGGAAAGTCGGGCGCAGGGAGGGGGGGCGACCTAGGTCTCGCTTGGGCCTGTTGGGTTGTCTTAAATTTAAATAGCCATTTGGGCCTGTTTTTAATTTTGTTTTGGGTCTGGTTAGTTTAAATTAAAAGGCTTGGGCCTGTTTTATTTGGAATGGATTTAGGGCCCAATAGGTTGAAATGAAAAAGAAAAGAAATCAAGAAAAAGGGGTGGGAGTATTGCGGCTGCCGAGAATCGAAACTGGGTTGGGCGCGTGGGGCTGAGGCGCGTGAGTCGTTTGGACAAGACAATCCTGTGGTCATATTTATGCTAAATAAATATATATGTAATACTTGATTTCCATTTTTATGAATTAAATATATTTAATTAAATTAAATGCTCTAAAATGGTCCGACACCCAATGAGGAAATTCTTATATGTTTTCTAACTATTTTAGAGCTACTAAGACCAACGGTGAGGTCTGTGACGCGATACGAGGCCCCAAAAAAATAAAAGACCCGTGGAACCCTTTAAAATTAACAAAACGCCCCCGAGTCAAAACACAGTCAAACGAAGCCCGATTTAAATAGAAAAATAGTGAAATCTTATTATCTCGAACATTTAGGACTCAACCGTGGAGTCTGATTTATGAGGAGAGGTCTCGGGAAATGGGAACCCGTAAAAGTGAAAAATGACAGCTTTGCCGTTTTTAACCCGAATGTCCAAATTAAATTTCGCAAAGGCCTAAACCTATTTCCTTCGACGTTCTGAACCTAATGGTAGAGTTTATTTTAGAAAAATAGAAACCAATAAAATAAAGACATAAAATTTGATGAATAGCATAAATTCAAATGACAATAGACTGAGTTGTAATTTATGCTTTTAGGGACACTGACAGGACAGGAGAGGGCGATCTGGCCTCTTGCATTTTCATTGACTAGTTCAGTTACGCATTGTCACATCCCATAACCCACCCTATGCGGATTACAGTATGCGACCGGCCAGTTAGGCACCCCTCGTGGTTTACACTTATTGAAAATACCAATAGGTAACCTAACCCCAGGCCATTCACTTAAGATTCCCAAGTATAACGCATTCATTTCTTAAATATAAGCAGCGGAAATTAAAACGAAGAATGTAATTTAACTTGGCAGAGCATCTAACTAATTTCTGTATTTATATACACAAGTCAGTAAAAGAAGTACATCTTTACACATGTTCACAAAATGTCCAAAAATGACATAGAATACAAAAATGGGTTTATCATCACTATGTTTGCCTATCCATCTTCTAAATCCTTCTTAATCCTTGTCATCGACGCTTTCACCTGAAAAAAATGTTAAAATAATGGAATGAGCTTAACAAGCTCAGTGAGTAACATAGGTTCCTGCCATGGGTTTCAAACCAGTTTATATATACATGATGTTATATAAAATGCATGCTCATATGTAGCCCAAATAGAACAAACAGATCATATCAAGCAGAACCGAACGAAATGGACAAAACGGATTAGAACAGAACTGAACGGAAGAAAATATCAATCAATCAAAGGCATAGTATCAAATGCCTGAACCTTCCCCAGCTGCCCATAAGCGGACGACTCGTGGGGCCTCTACCCTCTGGGGTCAGTATCAGAGCGGAACAGAACAGAATTGAGTGGGACAGAAACAGAACAGAATGCCAATCATACAGATAAGTCTTTCCCAACTGCCCATAAGCGGACGACTCATGGGGCCTCTACCCTCTGGGTCAGACTCTGGCATAAAACCGCTCAATCCTGTGGTGGGCCCAGAGTAGACACATCGCAACAATAAAATCGGACAGACTTTAAATGAATGGAATCACAACAAGGTATATCAGAAGCAAGACAATATGAAAACATGCCACATGTAATTGCAATGCAAAGAGTATGCATGAAACAATGCACTGAAACAGTACAATATATATAATAGTTCTGTATATAAACAATGCAGAATAAAACTCTAGACAGTATAGCACTTATACACCAGGACAGGACTCCAAGTTACTCACAGTTCGTTGCAACAAATTCAGATTTCCCTCCAGGCGATTCTACATTCAAGGGTCCTAGAAAAGTAAGCACAACTATCAGTTATTGATTATAATGTTTTCACCTATTCCACAAATTCCCTACAGCCATTAAATAGTAGGCGTAATGCTTAAACTAATGAAATTTATATTTGATTGATATTGATATGTAAATGGCATAGACTCCAACCAAAAGAGATTTAAAATAGCCGTAGTTAATTTGCTGTTGGAGTAGTCAGTTTGGAACAGCTTGGAACAGTAGTAAATTGCTGTTGAGGGTGGCCAATTTCAAGACAACTACGTGGGAAAAATTGGTAGTTAAAAGTTTTACTTGCTGCACATCAGTTGGTGAACCTATCAACAAAATGGTGGAGGGAATGGCGCAGCAGTTTCTGCCACGGCTGGACAGCAGATTGGGGCAATTTCTCCAATCAAAACCTGCACTAAATTCATATATATTATATGCATATAATCAGCTACAACCATATTACATCAGCACCTTTTTATATTAGTTGTATCCAAGCAAAAAAGTGGTTTCCTAAGCCGTAGCAGTGGGTAGCAAATTGGGTTTATTTGGACCTTGGAAACCATATAGAAGCTGTCCACTACAGGGGTGTAATTAGGGAATTTTCCATGAGATCTAATTCAGATCAGCTCATTGTTTGAGCGTGTCCCTATCAGAGTTTGTTGTCCAGAATTATTTCTCACATGATTTCCACCCAATAGTTGAGACCTTATTCAAAATAAAAAAAATCTGAACTATTCTTAATTTATTGACTGGACTATACTTACATTTAATAACTACATTATATCAAATTAAAGGCTGCTCAATATCCAATTTAATGGCTGAATTTCATTCAAGAAAATTGCACATCCAGTAACTTCACAAGCAGCCGCACCAACAGCCGTTCCAGCAGTCCATGAACCAACTTTTTTTCTAAATTTTCCAATAGCTTATTATGACTAAATTAAACTCTCTATTAGAGATTAAAAATTAGAGCATCAGATATATATATATACCTGCCTCAGATTATGTGGATCGTTGGAGAGGGAAAATTCCAAACACTGGGGCTACAGCCACTCCACTTCCGTCCTGTTTCAAAACACCAACAGCCGGCTGATTCTTGCGCCCCCAACTAAGATTTGTGCTGTTGTATAATCTATTATTTTATACTACTCCAGTCTACCAAATTTGGTCAATCCTCAACAACTATAGGAAGGTTTATCAGAGAGTAGCAGCTGGGCTAAATCAATGTTATTGATGTAGCAGAGAAAAGGAGTGCAGCAAAAATCAGAAGATGGATGAAGAATAGAAGGTGCGTATCAGATTGTGAAGGTCTGAAAATCAAAATCCCTCTTGGCACTGTTCAGTAGGATTTATAACTGATGGAAGGATCTGGAACAAGGTATGTCGGTGGCTTCACGTGGTTATCGCTAGAATGTTCTACGCTCTTCTTGACAACCCTTCACATGTGACCAAATTCCACACATATATTTATACATACTAGTTTTATCATATTTCCCCTAAAAGAAACGGCTGTAGCTTTCTTTCTTTCTTTTTTTCTTTTTTTTTTTTTTTACATTGATTCTTATGTCATTTTTGACTTTAGTAAATTTTGTACACGTCATTTTCAAGCAAAATGGGACATTTCATTTATTTCAAATTTTTAGAGTATTACACGCATCGTGCACGATCTTCTAAGGTTGAGACCAACCCACCAGGTACGGTGTTTTGCTAATGTAAGAAATGGGGTTAAGTTTAGGAACATTTTATGAATGAATTGCGTGACTTATATGTGTAATACCCCGACCCGAATTAGGGACTATTAAGCTGTTGTGTTAAAATTAGAAATCGACGCCTTTAGTAACGAGGTCGGTGTCAACCCCGACGCGCGAACTTTTAAGTAAATGTCCTGAAAAGTCAGGACGACTGTACATCACTTTCGTTGCAATCACCAACATGTCGATTCTGTGATAATTATATTTTCACGTCGACTACCGATTGTTGATACGAGTATGAGAATTGGACACGTATTACGAGGATACGAAGATTAGTACCAAGATGATACATTTAAGAAAATAATTAATTTTTAAAGTAATTAATTATTTTAAATATTATTATAACAACTAATATATATAATTAAATGCAAAAATATATATATACTATATAAATGATTATAACCTTAAATATATATATATATATATAATTATACATGAATATATATATATATGAGTATGTGTATGCATGCATGCATGTATGTTAAAATATGAAATGTATGTATGGGATAAGAGGGCATGCTATTATCCAAAGTGTACAAAGGTGAGTGTGTGTCAAAGAGAGGTGTGTGTATTACCCAAAGTGTATTAGGTTTAAACCATGTATATATACATATATATATATATATAGATGTGAGTCAAACACCACACACACACACAACCGGCCACTCAATGGCCTGCCCAACAGTGGCAATTTAGACCCACTCATGAAGAAGCCTGAAATTGGCTAACCCAAATGGAGGGGCAATAAGATTTGCCATGATTCACTCTCCTTATACAATATGCATGGTGCTTGTACACACACAAACACAACCATCCGAGAGATAGAGAGAGTTCTGGCATTCAGAAGGATAGAAGGGAGGTCTCGGAGGAAAAAGGAAAGAGAGAAAAAGTCACTGTTGGAGGTAAAACACAAAAACCCTCATTTTCTCTCTCTAGAAAATTTCCCTATGCATGAACTGTTTTAGCTTCTAAATTTTATATACATGATGTTTAAAGTAGATAAACATAATTTAGCATGAAAATCTCGACCTAAAACGCCTAAGAAACACAAGCCGTACACCAAACCGCCATTGGAGGACCTTGCTTATAGCAGGTCTGAACCAATGGCAACCAAACCCTATTTGGTATCATGAGACCTCAAGAGGGCCCTAAGAACATTCCAAAAACCTATGACCGCGATCCAAAATCATAAGACAAGCCTTCCAAAAACTAACTTGCAGGTTACGGGTTTACAACCCAAACCCTTGAACTCTCATTTAAACCAACACCTATGAATGGGAATTGAATCCTCATGAAGAGGGAATCAAAATAAGCCCGACCTCACTAAAAATGATGAAGAAATGACCATGAACCAACGATTTATAGGTTCGGATTATCGTGGCTTAAACCGAGCTTTTGAGCTACATTCGAATCTCCAAATGAATGCCAAAACACTCCATGATGTCTTAGAAACATTTTGGAGAAGAAACAATAAGAAAATAATTGGCCAAAATCCACGAAATAGAAGAAACATGGAAACTGTAACTAGGGCAACACGGGGGAAGAAATGAGGAAGAAGACAGTGAGTTGGCTCGGTCTGTTGAAATCTTTGTGTCGACTCAGACGCGTGGCAGCCCCTGGGCTTGCCACCGTATTAGTGGGACGACGTCGTTTTAGGGGGCTTGATACATATATATATGAAACGGTTTAAGTTTAAAAGAAAAAGGGAAGGATTTGCGGTTCCTGGGGTTCGAACCCCTGACCTCACGCGCCCACGCGCATTCCTTCCACTCGGCCACGCACTCGCGTGTGCCATATATGCAGACGAAATATATATAATATATATATATATATATATAATAAATCAGAAAAAAATAAAAGGTGCATTTTTGCACCTGGTGGGACTCGAACTCGGGTATATAGGGAGGGAGGTGACACGCTGGCCAGCGTGCCACCCTATTCAACCTGTCACTTATTCCCCTTTAAAAATATACATATTACATTTATAATTTAATTTAATTAAATGAAATTAATTAAATTAAATACTCCGAAATGGCCCGTTGTCCAAAAATTACAAGTAATATATGTAACCTTACTATCTTGGACCCTCTGAGCCCATTGGTGATGTCCTCGACATGAGATGAGGTCCCAAAAAATTTAAGACTCCTAAAAAATGTCAAAATGACCAAAATGCCCCTGCCCCATAAATAAGTCAAATGAAGTCCAAATAAAATAATTAAACAGTGGATTCTAACTATTTCAAACATTCTGAATCTAATGGTAGGGTCCATTTCATGAGGCGGGACTTTAAAAAATTTAGACACGTTAAGGTATAAATTACCAAAATACCCCTAACATGTCCTAAGCCGAATTAAATTCTACGAAAGCCTAAACTGACTTTCTTCGACGCTCCGGACTCAATGGTAGAGTCTATTTGACCAAAAGAAATGTCTAAAATAAAAATACATAAAATTTGATGAATAGCATCTGTCAGATGACTATAAATTAAAGTAATGCCAAAGTACTAATCTACGGCGTATACGAGGACATAACAACACATCAACCTTAGAATAAAATTTCTAACTCATGAATTGATCTTAGGTGATAATTATGGAAGAACAACGACCCAAGTACACGATCATGACCAAGGCCCAAAGGGCCAAGGACCCAAAGCAACAGGCCTTCATGCAAGAACTGTTGCATCGTCAGAGAGTGATCGACAGATTTGTCAGGATAGCCAAGGCGATAGAAGTCGTCTCGGTAAGCCCCTTCATTTTCAAATCACCCACTAAGGCCATGGTGGTAGAAGCCAAGAAAAAGAAGGAGGAAAAAAGGAAAATGGAAGAGGAAAGAGAGAACACGGAAACCTTAGCCGAATGGTGTCGCAGGTAATATTATTATCATTAAGTACATAAGTGCTAGATCTATAATACGGTTACAAGTAGGACCAGTATAAGAATTTAGGCTTCTCACAGTCTACACTTAGTGAGTTATGAAGTTGATTTAGCACATATGAAATTTATGGAATCTTCATAAATCTTAATAGGCTAAGGAAAGAGAAAGGTAAAAGGAAGGCGCCTCTGTAGAGCTAACCCTAAAGGACCTAGGTGAGTAATCTTGCATTTGAAGTGGAGGCTTTAACTCCACGGATTTCAACGGATGTTTTTAAGTTCAAAATATTTACCGCATTGATATATCAAATTCAGTATTCATGATTTCTGTTTTCTTAAATATTCTGCCATGACATGCTTCACGATTATTTACATATTATATTCGTAAATGTTTCCTTTTCAAAATAGTTAGCATGTCTGATTTCCTCAAATATTCTAAATTTGATTATTACAATTATTGAAGCATCATTGCAAAAGTTATACGTTGCATATTTTAAATACTCATGAAAAGTATCAATATGAAGAAGTCATATGACAAATGTTTTACAAGATAATAATAAGCACATAGGTAGGTCTTGGGGTGTACGGAACTCAATGGGCCTATCGTGTGCATCAACATATAGTCAAGATTTTGGGTTATACGAAACTCAATTGACCTGTCATGTGTAATGCCTGGTAGCAGGATTTAATCCCACAGGTAATGAGATATCTCCACGTATACGTAAAATGGGAGTCTGGTTCGAAACAGATTCCACCTAATTAGAGAGAAAATATGACAAACGATTTTGGAAATGGAAACAGGTTTTATCCCCCATTTTCACTATACATGTTTACATGATTTTAAGTTACATGTTCTGAAATACACATACTCTTTTATGGAAATATATGTTCTAGCTTGAATACCTTGAATGTTTCAAAGCTATATATTTTAAGAATGCATGTTCTCTATGTTCAAGTATACGACCAATTGGTAGTTGAGTATTTTATAAACTCTCATGTACGAAACCTCTACCAATTGAAAACCCGACAGATGTAGCAATTACTCATTGGGCTTTTCGAAGCTCACCCCACTCCCTAACATTTTCAGGTGATGATCAAGGTTGGACACTTGCTTAATTTGGGGAGCAATGAATGGCAACTCCAATAGGTCTTTGGAGATATTTTGGTAGTAGTAGGACCCATTATCAGTCAAACTTTCGTAAAATGGAAATTTTTGGACAATTATGTACTTAAGCCCGAGGGGCATTTGGATATGTACTATGTAAAAACCTTTAGTTAATATTATTATGCTCTGATTATTATATTTATGTGTACCGCTATGAAGAGCGGCAGTATCGGACGGATATGCGGCAGATGTTTTATTTTAAAAGAAAAAAAAAGGTTTTTCACGCTTCCGCAACCACAGGTCGCATCGCTGTCTGATATTGTTGCTTATGTATGAGCCTTGTCCCGAGGCCTTCGGGTCACGGGGCGGCGGTCGCGATCCGGTAATCTGTATAGGGTGGGTTTCAGGTCGTGACAATATGTTTAATTGTTGTTATGGAGTTATTCGGATTATGTTCATTTGATGACTTGGGATTGGTTGTTTACATGTTTTGTGTTTTCTTATATTTTTGAGAATTGGTAAAGTGATGAATGTGATTTTGGCCATGTGATTAGATTGATAGCATGAGATATGTATTCATGTGGAATGAATTGGTGATTTACATATTATTGTTGCCTCGAATGTGGTATATCATTGAAAGCATGCTTCATCGAGATTATATTGTTGTGTGATGGATGCATAGCATATTGGCATTGGGTGAATTCCTTGCCCATATGGCGTGAGTTGAGCACGTGGTGCTTTGCATTATGAGGGTGCAGATCCTGTGGTGAAAAACCCAAAATTGGCCATTGCATTGGTACTCCGAGCCATCGGGCGAGACCCGTAAATGAGACATTGGTACTTCGAGCCATCGGGCGAGACCCGTAAATGAGACATGGGTGTGGCATTGAGTGTATGGGTGTGTCATGCATACTTTCATCACATGGTATTAATGGAACTGGAATGCATTTAGAGATAAATGTACACTTTGCACATGCCACGCCTTAGCTTTATTTCTTGCATTAGCATTGCATTGTACCAGCAGTTGAGCTGACCCATTCGTGGGACATACATTACAGATGAGGATGCCCTAGTTACTTGAGATTTGATGACAGCTTGATAGGATGCAGCACTGGGTGTATTTTGACCTGTGGGACTTATGTTTTGTAATGTAAGGGCTTAAGCCCGAATAACCTATGAACAATGCAGTTGTGAAATGTATTTTATGTTTCTGTATGTATTGATGGGAATCGAAACATGTTTAGTTAAATTTGTTTAAGTTGTCCTTTATTTTATTTTAATTACTGTCTCGATAGTCGCGCCTCGAGTTCGTGGAAATTCGGGGCGTGACAACTGTATTAGTTAATGCATTTGTATTCAATTAATTTTGTACTTGTATTGAATTAATAGATGAAGCTATTACGCCACCAACAATCTCTTGAGGCGTACGATCAATTATATTCCTTGGCATGTGGTCCTGATCAAAGGATACCCCGCTACACAGTTTTAATTGTTGATGGTGTTCGATTTCACACAAGGGAACATGAGGTCAGTCGGCGAACACAAAATAGCGGGGTCCTCGTTCAGGGAGATGGTGATGCAGGACAAACTGTACAGTACTATGGTGTTTTACAATACATCATACAATTACATTATTGCTACAGTCATTCTATGTATATTTTTAAATATGATTGGTGGGATGTAAGTAATAAGAAGACTGGAATACAGATCGATAAGCACTTCATAAGTGTTAATATGTCACGTACGTCATTTAAAGATGATCCGTATGTTTTGGCATCTCAAGCAAAATAAGTTTTCCATTTGAAGGACACAAAAATCAAAGGTGATTGGTATGTTGTCCAAAAAATAAAATCTAGAAATGTTTATCATGTACTAGAAGTTGGCAAGGGAGATGAAAACTTGGAGAGAATTGAGGAAGCACTATAAGAAGAGTCTCAATCTACCCACGATGGGGTTTTCCAGCATGATCAGGAAGATGTTACTTCGTATCGGTTGAAAAGAACTAATGTAGAACCAAATCATGTCGTAGCTATTCATTGTATTTATTAAGGGTGCGTGTACCCTTTATGCCACTGATATATAAGTTGTATATTAAACACTAGAGTCACTACAAAAAATTATATGTTTAGCGACGCACATTAGTAGTGACGCTCATTCAAGCATCGCTAAAAAACAGTAAAAAATGAGTTTCCTGCGTGAAAAAATAGGCGCGCATCTTTTGGCGAAGAAAAAGGGATTATTAGCGACGCACATGTGCGTCGCTAAAAGTAATTACTATTAGCGACGCATATGTGGGCATCACTAATAGTTTGATTAATAGAACAACGTCATTTTAGGGTTTTTTTGTGATGCACAAGGACTTATTAGCGACATTCGGTGTGCGTCACTAAAAAATGCCCCTTTTTCTTCCCTAGTCACGACCCAGTTTATTCTTCTCTCTATTTTCCTAATTTTTCTCACTCTCTATCACTCTCACTCCCCAATCGTAACTGCGGTTCCGACGATGGTAAACGACCCATTTGGAGACGACCACGATAACTCTCTCTCTCTTTCCATAAGCCCAATTCTCAATTACATACATATATATATACACACACACACACATTTACATACATATGTTTCATTTTGACATAAAGAATTCTGAATTCTAGGGCTAGAAATTTTTGGATTTATCAATTATGTTTTTAAGAATCTTAAGACTGACTGGGTTTGTGGAAACTAAATTATAGTGAGCTTCAGTTTGATTGGTGTTCTGAAAAATGTTAAAATTTGTGTGTATCATGTTCCATTATTATACTTTGCAAGTTAATTAATTCATTAATTATATATATATATATATATATATATATATATTTACGTAAGAAAAAATATGAGAGAAATTTTTCTTACCTTTTCCTTTCCTTTTTTTTTTCTTCAATAAGATTTTTTTCAATACAAGTTTGTTGACTCCCTTGGTGTTAGTTTAATTTTTACAATACAAGTAATTATATGTTTCTAATTTTGCTGACTTTATTTTAATTTTTTGTTTATGTAGACTCTGTTAGTGTCAAGCAAAATTTTGGCTTTGACTTATGTACAAATAAATTTTATAGACGTGTGTACATATAGACACGCAAAGACTCAAAAACAATGTGTGAAAAAAAAAAGAGGAAAAAACTAATAAAAAAGGCTTCCACCATTATAATTATTTCTACTTTTTTTTTTTTTTTGCCTTGTTAGGGCCTTTGTACTAATTCCAACAATATGGATATGAAAACAAACCCTAATCGTAAAAATATCATATACAAATAATATTAAAAACCCTAATGTGCAAAGAAAAATTTTTCATGGCTACTTTTTATATCCGAAAAAAATTTTAATTCATATGATTGATTTGTGTTCATAGGATTAGAATGCGAGATGTTTATCCTATATGTATATGATAATTTTAAATTTATCATGTTCTTTAGTTATACACCACGTACAAATATAATGTTTTTTTTTTATTAAGACTTGTTTGTAATAAATTTGGTATTGTCTAGCTTACAATAAACTTATATACCATACCTTTATATGTGTGTGAAAAATTGTGGATTAGTTAAAAGGGTTGTAAATCATTCAGTTTTTGTTTACTTTTGTCTTCATTTGATTGTTTTCAAGCAAAGGGAATACTTGGAGTAGGTGTGTGTATAGTGGTACATTAGTTTAACAAAATCAGTTATCGCTTCTCTTTCTTTATTTACTCAAAAACAATTGAGTGATCTACGATTAAGAACATTGGTAAGAGTGACATTTTTCACATGCATAATTCAAGTTTGAGGTTTCATACACACGCACTCTTAAAAACAACATTTAGAATCTATTTGATTAGTAAAAGGTTAGGTAAATTAAATGTGTATTGTTTGAAACTCAATGTATAATTGCATTCATGTAAGTCTAGCTCCGTTCGGAAGTCATTTTCATCACTTATGAATCTTGTCGTGAAATTTATTCGCGCTTGGGCTCGTGTGTATGAAAATCGATTCTTGAATTGTCTAGAGTAGGACAGTTTGGGAATGTATAAATCTGCATTGCAATCAATAGCGCATGCTTGAATATTCCACTATAAGAAAATTTTAGAACGGTTTCCTATTGTTCTTTAGGTATATATTTAGGCATGGTAACGTCTATCTCGTATACTTGGATAACTGTATGGAGATGCTGCCAAAATTTACTTCGAGTGGAATCAAGCATTTGATTTGCTGTTGATTGCAATGTAGATTGTGCATTCACGAATGGGCTAGGACCACCTTACCCTTTAGAAAGAAGTTGGAGGGCTAGGATTCATGTTTCATATTTATAATGAGCAACATTTTTTTACGTGTATTAGATAGACGAAAATTGATAAGAGTTGGATGGACTTGAGGGGCAGGCATTTTCCAAGGTACGTGAAGGGGATCAAAGATTTATTGAGTTTGCTCGTGCATCTGCAGATGGGAGAAATAGGATAAGATGTCTATGTAGGAGGTACAATAATAGGGATTATATACACATAGATGATGCCAAAGAGTACCTACTCCTACACGGGATGGACAAGATGTATACATGTAGGGAATTTCATGGGGAACAACGTGACGTACGAGTGGTAAGTGAGGATAAAGAAGAAGAAGACGATGATGACTTAGGTGATAATGTTGGGGTTGGTTACGAAGGCTTGCCACAAATGTTGACAGACTTGCAAGGGGTTACAACTGGGGCTCACGGTCACAAGAATGACATAAGATAATTGAAAGCGTTGGATTCCTTGTTGAAAGAAACAAGGTAGCTGTTATATCCAGGTTGTGAGAAGTTTTTGAAACTAGATTTTCACGTGAAACTCCTTCATATTAAGACCATCAACCGATGGAGTAACAAATCATTTAATATCGTCATTGAATTGATTAAAGCAGCACTTCTTACTGGGGAGACCCTTCCAAAATCATATTACGAGGTGAAAAGCATGTTGAGAGATTTGGGCCTCAAGTATATTCCCATACATACTTGCAAAAATGATTACATGTTATCTTGGAAGGAGACTGAACAATGTATGGAGTGTACGGTATGCCACAAACCCATGTATAAGGTGAATGAAGGAAAAAACAAGACAATTTTGCACAAGGTGCTGAGATATTTTCCCTTAAAATCAAGGCTACAAAGGTTATACATGTTTCAGAAGATGGCAGGAGTGATGCGGTGGCATAAAGAAAAGCTTGTTGCTGAGGAAAATGTATGTAGGCATCCGGCTGATCCTCAAACTTGGGTTGAGTTTGATAGAAATGACGAATGGTTTGCAAATGAGCTGTGTAATGTACAACTTGGACTGGCTAGCGACGGTTTCAATCCATTCGGTGACATGAGTAATACCTACAACATGTGGCTAGTGTTACTTATGTCGTATAACTTGCCACCATGAAAATGTATGAAAGAACCATTTATCTTCATGTCATTGCTTATTCTAGGACCAAAGTCTCCTAGTAATGAAATTGATGTGTATTTGCGTCATTTAGTGAACGAGTTGAAGGAATTGTAGGAGGTTGGAGTGGATGTATACGATGTCTCTAAGAATGAGACATTTCAATTGCATGCAGCGGTACTGTGGACCATAAATGACTTTCTTGCATGCGGGAACTTGTTTGGGTGGAGCACTAAGGGGTATCTGGCATGTCCAGTTTGCAATAATGATGCATGTTCCCTACATTTGTCCAATGGAAAGAAGATATGCTACATGTGTCATCGTCATTTTCTACCACCATCACATGGCTAGCAAAGTCGACAGAAGCATCTGTTTGATGGAAAAATTGAGCGCAGATTGCCACCTCCATTGTTGTTTGGGAAAGACGTGTTGGCACAATTGGCACTCATCCAACTAGTGAGGTTTGGGAAGATACCGGGTACTAAGAAGAGGAAGTGTATTAATGTGGAGTTGAATTAGATGAAGAGGTGCATATTTTTTGAGTTGCCGTACTAGGAGACCCTTAAGTTGAGGTACAATTTGGATGTTATGCACATCGAAAAAAACATCTGTGATAATATGCTAGAAACTTTCATGAACATCGAAGGGAAGACGAAGGATACTGTTAAAGCTCGATTAGACTTGTAGGAGCTGGGAATACGAAAAGAGTTGCACCTAATACGTAGAGGTGATAAATATATTGTGACTCCTGCATGCTATACGTTATCATCCGACGAGCGAATGATGGACCAAAACACTAAATATCAACCTAACAGCCTAGAAATCCTATCACACATCTTACAAATGATAAAATAGACTTGTACAAACTTACGACACTCGGTTCGGATCATCGATTTGAAACTTATGCTACTCTTTGCTCCAAAACAACCAATTTTGGGATTTTAACGGACCAAAATTTCGGATATTGGCCTAACGACCTCCTCATTACACACCTTATAAAGTAGAGTTGTAGGAACTTAAGACACTCGGTTTGGATCACCGGTTTGAAACTTATGCTACTTTCTGCTCCAAAAAAGACCAATTTTCAGATTTTAACAGACCAAAATGTCGGATATTAGCCTAACCACCCCAAAACCCCATCACACACCTCACAAATGATAAAATAGACTTACAGGAACTTCCGGCACTCGGTTCGAATCACTAGTTTCAAACTTATGCAACTTTTTGCTCTAAAAAGGCCCACTTTCAGGTTTTGATGGACCAAAACATCGGATATTAACCTAACAACCTAGAAACCGCATCACACACCTTAGAAATGATAAAATAGACTTGTACAAACTTACGGCACTCGGTTCAGATCACCGGTTTAAAACTTACGCAACTTTCTGCTCCAAAAAGACCCATTTTGGGGTTTTGTGTAATACCCCAAAAATTCGACATAGCCCAAACTACACCCCGACCTGAAGTAGGTTATGTGACGTTAATAAATTGGAATAGTGCGAAAATACGGTAAGCCGTAACAGAATTTAGTATCCTCATATATAGAATGACACATGCTCGGGAAATTAATTAACCCAGTCGACCGGGTACCAAAATAAATAAATGAGACTAATAGTAATGATTAATTATGAAGATTTATGTAAAAATAGATAAGGCATTAACAAGGATCCAATGTTGGCAAAATTAATTTCTGGCTTTATCGGCATGTTATAATTTAATATTTTATAGAAGAAAATATTAAATCGATATGGCAAAATAATTATAAAAATTATGTGGAGATGTCTAAGGCACCCAACATTGTTAAAATAAATGTTCACAATATCGAGCCCCCACTTTATGCCAATTTGGTCAGCAGTCTATAGGTTGACATTGTATGGAATAAAATAATATTTATAAAAGATATACTGAAAAATATATTTATGTATATATGAAATAAATTATGACCATGGTATATATATTTAATCTATTGTACATGACATGTAAATAATATTGAGATTGAGTCGGCTTAATGTTAAATTTACTAGCATGTCAGAACTTAATTTTTTAAGGAATAAAATATTAATATGGTCACTGTATAAATACTAAAGATATATTATAAATATATCATTAAATAATTACACATATTATATATGTGTATACATAAAGATATATAAAAAATATTATATATTAAAGCTTCAAAGAAGCTGCTGGAAGCAAGTGATAAAAAAAATGAAGCAGCCGACCTTCCTCCCATGGCAAATATCTATGGGTATGTATAAATATTGATATATTAAGTGACAAATCAGGAAAATACAAATGAGTGGAAGGTTCCAGATAGAGGGATATTTCAGTGACAACCGACATAGAGAAGCTTCTAGGTCAGCCGAAGCTTTTGGCAAACAGGAAGGAAATCTGGAGAATTCCATTAACCTATATATATATATCTGTAGAGAAATTGGGGGGGGGGGGGGAAAGAACGGAAGATTCATCTCCAATTGGTTCTGTCGCCATTGTTGGAAAGTCTTGGAGGAAATTGCGGCATGAAAAGACAATAATTGAAGATGCAGAGAAGCGGCTGGAAACAAGGAAAATTGGATGTTGCAAAAGCAGAGTCGTTAGAGGCTTGGGGCTGATTAATTACACTAAGCAGCAGGTAGATGTATGTGTATTGTGTAGCGACGGAGTGCAGGAGAAGAAGAGTGAATGGATGTTGCGATTTTGTGGGTAGCGGTGCAGAACAAGAGAATGGGTTGTGTTGGTTGTGTGTATGTGGACGTGTGTATATGACGGTGCAGCAGTGTGTTGGAAAAGGAGAGCACAAAGCAGCAGTCCTAGAGAGAAAGGATGTCACGGTAGATTTTCCATCTCACTCGGCATTGACGAAAGAGACCTGGGTGAGGTGGTGAGTGCAAATATGTCCATGTTGAGTAGTGGCACCAGAGGAAATCACGAATTGCGTACGCAGGTGGAGTTTTACCTGTTGTCCTATTCTGAGTTGTGCATCAGACAATGTAATATTGGTGTTTCCAGCTTGTGCGTTGGTAACTCAGGTGACCATAAAATGGAGAAGGGGAAATATGTAGTTAGAGTTCTGAATTTGGATAGATGATTGAGAGGTCTGATTTGTATAAAAATGTTGCTAGATTGTGACTCGCATTTGATTTCTGCTTTAAGCTTTGTTGGCATCGGGTGGTCATGGATTCTAAGCCAACACTTGGAGCTAAAGAAGAAGCTCTGAATTCTCATTTTTCAAATGGGTTCGTGGAGCTTGGGAATTGTGAAAATGTGGGAATTACTAATGTTGAAGTGGATTATGAGGTGAAGCCAAAATTGGAAATATGTCAGGTGTGCTTAATCTTTCTCTGTTTTTGAACTTTGTTGTTGTGGTGGCTTTACTGGCTTGCGAATTACAAAACGAATAGAAGACAAGATTGAGGGAGTTCTATTATTGTCCCGAGGTTATTGTGGTTTTGAGACATCTTGGCTTTGAATTTCTGTAATCAAACTCCCGCTGGTATTTCATGGTTGTTGTTATAATTAGGCAATACGCAAGATTAATTAAATATGCAGGTAGTATCATGTGAAGGTTTTGAAGATAGGTCATAGTTGCTAGTAGAATTATTTGAGGAGATTGTCCAGGCAGACCTTGAGGTGTTGCGCAACGGTTTATTTATGGAATCCAAATGAGGTCTAGCCATTCTTGTTGGGATATTGTGTATATGATTCAACATATGCAAAGAGGGAAAATCCAGTAATAGATGAAGCTGACTGTTCGGGTTTGAAGCAGGCTAATAGAAGTAGTAGAGCTGTTGTCTAGTGATAGAGGTTGGGGAAACCTGTAACTATCGGATGTTGTGATTTCTATGATAAATTGGAGGAAGGGAAAGTTCTTCAATATTTGATGGCTGGGATGATAAAGGGACAAAATCTCTCAGGATCATCATCTAGTTGGGAAAAAAAAAAAAGAGGGCTGAAGAAGCTGATGAAACTGGATTTAAAATGTTCGGCCGACTCGATCAACCTGCCGGTGTGTTTTCTTCAACTATGGGATGATTTGTTGGATGCCGAATCAATTATGATGATCATCAGAAGGATAATGCCTAGAATATGCAGAGACGTGGCTAATGACATATCTGGAGACCGTTGACGTGGCTAATGACGTATCTGGAGATTGTTTGTAATTTGAGATAATCATATATTCAAGTGAGTAACTCAGACTCCTGACTTGGTGTATATTTTTGTATACTGTACTGTTTTATATGCTGGACTATTTTATACACCGTATTGTTTTAATGCATATGCTTTCACGCATACTTTTTGTACTACATTACGTATGGCATGATTCCATTCTGTCTTGCCTTTTGATATATCCTGTTCTGATTCTATTCGGATTTATCCTATTCTGTTATACGCCATTTGGAATCTATTCTGTTTTGGCTTAGTTTTGATCTGATCAGTTCTGTTAGGGGGTGAGTATAAATCCTACCCCAGAGGGACCAGGCGGTTGCTTCTAACGAGGAGTGAGTATAAGTCCTACCCTAGAGGGACCAAGCGGCTGCTCTTGATGAGGAGTGAGTATAAGTCCTACCCGAGAGGGACCAGGCGGCTGCTCCTGATCTGTTCAGTTTTGATCCGTTGTGTTCTGACCTATTCTGTCCTGTTTGATCTGTCTGATCTGGTCAGTTCTGATATGTTCTGTTATGTTATGTTCTGATTTGTTCTGTCTTGGCTCTATTCTAATTTGTCTGATCAGTCTGTTCTGATATGATCTGTTTGAGCTGCATTTGTTCTACATGAGCTGCATTATTCTATTTGAGCTGCATTTGAGCATACATGTATATATGAACTCGATTTGAGACCCATGGCAGGAACTTATGTTACTCACTGAGCTTGTTTAAGCTCATTCCATTTATCTAACATTTTTCAAGGATTATTTCCACGGGATTAGAAGGTACAAGGAGATGATACTAGTAAGCTTTGAGGCATCTCCAATAAGGTTCTGAAGGCAATAAAATGTGGAGACTTGAGTCCTAATGGATTGACTCTAGTTATTCAAGTGAGTGACTTATTTATGATTGACTTCATTGATATGTATTAGATGTATTTGGACATGCCTCATGGTAATGGTACCCTAAAGAGATTAGATATGTTCTGTGCACTCTGACTGGTGATAGATGTGTTCTGTGGCTTCGAGTTATTAATTATTTGATTATAGACTTGCTCTGTGGTACATACCTCTAATTGTGGTATATTGATGAGTTGCGTTCCCAAAATAAAAAAGGTTTTAATTTCCGCTGTTCTGACCCTACATTTAGAATGCAATTCATCGTGAGGTTCAGAAGTTTGCCTTTGGTTGGTCGCATTGTCAGTCGGGAAATCGGCAAGGCGGCTAACTGGCATCACATCTTCGGCATCCGCGTAGGGTGGGGTGCTGGATGTGACATTTTGACAGACCAAAATGCCGGATATCGGCCTAACGACCCTAAAACCCCATCACACACCTCACAAATGATAAAATATACTTGCACAACCTTACAACACTTGGTTCAGATCACAGATTTGAAACTTATGCAATTTTTTACTTTAAAAAGCCCCATTTTGAGGTTTTAACAGACCAAAACACCGGATATCAACCTAACGAGCCCAAAACCCCATCACACACCTTAAAAATGATAAAATAGACTTGCACGAACTTATGAAACTCGGTTTGGATCACTAGTTTGAAACTTATGCAACTTTCTGCTTCGAAAAGACCAATTTTGAGGTTTTGACATATCAAAACGCCGAATATTAGCCTAACAAGCCCGAAACCCCATCACACAACTCACAAATGATAAAATAAACTTGCACGAACTTACGACACTCAGTTTGGATCACTGGTTTGCAACTTATGCTACTTTATCCTGTTCTTACTATTTATGCATACAAAAAAAATATCACATTTTATGTTCATATATATTTAATAAGTGTTCTAATATATATCATTTGATCTTTATCTCATTGATTATGAACATCGTATGATTTCAACTTGTCACATCAATAACTATTTAGCAAGTTTTTTTTATTTTCAATTAAAATTTTAAATTATAAAATATGCATGTATCATATAGATGACAAGTTACATAGAGGTGGGAAGATTTGTTTGAGCTATTTTCAACCAAATGTAATTTATTATTTTATAAATAATATATAATAAATTAATAAATTTTTAAAAAATTAATTTAATTCTATTATAAATAGTTAATAATTTTTATTTTTTCATAATTAATATTTTAAAAAAATATTTTATAATATTAATTAATTGAAAAATAAAATAGTTATACATGTAATTATATATATATATATATTATTTATGACATGTCTTAATAATTATATTTATTAATTTAGTATATAGTCAATTCTTTTATAACTAATATTTAATAAATTAATAATAACACGTAATTAATAAATTTTTAAAGAATCAACTTAATTCTATGGTAATTATTTAATAATTATATTTTTTAAAAAATTTATTTATAATTTAAATTATTAGAGAGATAAAATAATTATAATTATATATATAGTTTTTTTTTTTACATATATCTCATTTATGACATATTTTAATAATTATATTTATTAATTTAACATAATTGAAGTAAAAAAGTATTGTAAATTAAAAAAAAATTATAACAAGAAGAAATACAACTTCTTTAATTGAAAAGGACATTAAAGGATTTTTATGCCTTAAGTTAATATGAATTTGTTTTTATGAAAAATCAAAATTTCATTTAAAAATTGCATATAAGATCTAATTTTTATAACAAAAATCATTTACATGTAAGAAACACTTATTGATTAATGAAAGTATGAAAATATTTAATAATTAATAATATTTAATAATTAATAGTTTTAATAATTGATAAATTTTCAATCACTCGTGTCTATTAATTACAAGAAAGTTTACTGTAATTGAAAGCTAAAAATATTATAAGTGAGAAAAATTATAACATAAAGAAACACAACTTTTTTATTTAGAAAGGGCATTTAAAGTTTTTTTTTTTTATAATTGAAGTTTTTTATTATTATTATCATTATATATATATTTATAAAAAGTCGAAATGTGGTTCAAAAGTTGTAATAAATTTTTTTTATATAAAAAATTATTTATATGTAACAAATACTAAATGATTAATTAAAGTATGAGAAAAATTAATAATTAATAATTATTAAAATTTTAATTTCTCATATTTATTAATAAAAAAAAAGATTAATTGTATTGTCTGAATATAATTATAACCAATATTATTAGAAGCAGCGACAAATCTAGACTATGAAATTAGAAAGTTAAAAATATAAAAAACTTAAATTTGAAGAAATTGTTTTGTGAAAATATATAATAAAAAAACACAAAAAATTAAATTGTTTGAATATAACTATAACTACTACTATTGGGAGCAACAGTGTATCTGAAGTGTGCAAATTTGAAGAGCATTTGGTTTTTTTGAAAATATTAAAAGAATTGGGATAACTGTTAATTTGTTTTTCAAATTTTTTTATAAAAATAAGGAAAAAATTAAATTTATAAAAAAATGGGATCGATGTGACGCGCCACTAATTGTGAGGTACAGTAGCATTCAACAGACATGAAAGAGAAATATGAACGACGTACCATTATCATTATGGGGCTGGCAACCCCTGGCAGACCAAATAATGTACAAATAGCTCTTTTAAGTTATTGAGTGCATTTTAAGACCATTCAAATGGTTTGATATGACAGGAAACTCAGGATCCAATTGGTGCCTTTTTATGTTCATTAAAAGCGTCGGGTGCTGGGTGTTGGCGGTTGGGAGCGGAAATTCAATCAAGGTAACAATGATGTGTTGATATATTATTACGATATAAAATTTTTAAAAAAATATGATTTTCTATCAAAGATTTGCTTAATTCTTAATAATTAATGACTTATATATATATATATATACATACATAAATTATAAAGGTAATGTCGTAATTTTATAATGTTAAGAAATATACTCTATCATGCCTCAGAAATGTGTTTTTTATGTATCAATTTAATTTAATTTTTGATACATGAGTGAGACTATATTGAGTTTTTATGTATTTTATATATATATATATATATATATATATATATATACATACACCATCATGACTTGATTTTTTCCTTCTTATGATACTGGGGAGGAGAGGAAGAATTAAAATTATTTTATTTAAAATTTGATTTATGTGGGAGGACAATATAAATGTTTTATCATTGATAAAGTTTTACTATATATATACATGTACACATATATATATACATATATTTGGAATGGAAGTAGATTAACATTTTTTTTTTTTGAAAAATTGGTGATATCCAAGTTCATGGCCAAATAATATTACTTTGTTATTATTGCGTTCTTAATAACTTCAGCCATTATAATTATTGTAGAGATAAGAAATAAGGCCGAAAGAAACCAAATAAATGGCTCAAACAAGATTAAGCCGAGAGGTCATAAGGATGAAGTTGAAGTAAAGATACTACCAAAATAAATCTAAACTTGTATACATATGTTGAAACAACCTTGGAGATAAAGAGATGGAAGCCTCTAAGTCTGTTCTTACGGGACAATCTAGGTCATGTGGATTGGTGGATGAGGGTGAAAGAACTGCCAAGAGTGGACCGAACTATAGAATGGGTACACTCTAGCCTTTTTGGAATTTATAAGAATCTTCCATTAAGTTCTATAAGCTTCCATCATCTTCCATCATCTTCTATTAAAGTACACGTGGAATGTTGAGCGTAATAGAGGGAGAAAACCGTTAGGATTTTCTCTTATAAATAGCTATTCCACTAATAGATTTGGATGATGATAAAAAAAAAGAAGGAAGAAAAGGACAGACCATGGTGCTTCCCTATTAATTCTCTGATCTAGATTGCTTCACCCTCTGACCTAGCCATGTTACCTTGATATTCCCATATGTCATTCTAAGCGTAATTACCACTCTCGTACGAATCCTATCTAATTTTGACATTCACTTTCAACATTTATCAAAAGCAACAAGCAACAAGGAAGAAGAGGGAAGTTTTTTAGAACCCGTTCCACCAAGGTTGAAATGCCAAAACCTGTTACAGCTTTCTTTTTGTCATTCTAGATGGGGCCAGCCACGTCAATATGCATCCATTGAGCCTTCTCATCAATCAACTGTTTCAAGGATTAAGCGCCCGTCATTTTAGGCAAAATTATTCGTTCTGACTACTACCAAAATCCCTGGTCAAGGATCTTATTCATCATTGGTTAGGTATATCCATAGAAAAGAAAAGCTACCTAGCTTTCTTTCGTTAATTATTTAGTGGAGATAACTTTTCATTGAGATCTGACTAAGTAAAGAACCTGGGTTCGTACTATTGGTACCACACAATTGTGGATTTATTTGATCCCTGTTCCTTAGGTAGAGAATTAGTCCATGTTGATCTCAAGTTATTCTCTTGTCTAGGCCAGAAGTAGTGTACATCGTACAATACTCCTTTTTTCTCAAGGCCGACATCATTATGTAGTGACACTAATTAACTCTGTCAATGAGTTATGTCATAATCTAAATGGATTCTAAAACTTTCTCATTTGGTCATAATTGTACTCCCAAAATATGAAAATAGAGGAATTTTATTGATGACGAGTGTCAGGATTACAATTGGTGCTTCTAAGCACAAAACAATTTAATCCATTTAGCATTAATAGGACTTGTCCTCCTTCCATTTTCGACGTCGTTAAGCCGGCAATCGCCACTTTCATAGGCATTCAACACCACGAACGGTCCCTCCCATTTGGGTGCGAACTTGGACGCCTTTGTTCCTCTCATTAGATGGTCAACCACCTTGAGGACGAGGTCTCCCTCTTTAAATGTCCTTAGCTTGACCTTTTTGCCGTAGGCTTTTGTGATTTGATCATGGTAAGCTTTCAAGGAAATCTTGGCTTTGTCTCTTTTCTCATCCAATGCCTCTAAAGAGTAAATTCGGACTGGTCAGTTTGGAATTGTTGCACCGGGAACAAAATCAATTTGATGTTCAAGCCTTCAGATTGGACGTAACCCATGTGGTGGTTCCTTGGGAAAGACATCTTCATACTCCTGCAAAAGAGAAACAACAGAACTAGGCAAAGCAAGGTTAAGTTCGTTAGTGTTTAGAAAGGCCTCTTTGTACAAAAGTACAATCAGCGTCCGATTGGAAAACATTGCTCGCTTAATTTCACTCACCTTTGTATAGAAATTCTTTTGTTTTCTCTCTGATTTTCTCTCAATGGCCAAATTTTGATTTTCTTTTTCTCTCTCATTTTTCTTGGCCTCTCTCTGATTTTCACTCTTTTTCTTTTGATCACTCTCTTTTTGAAATCTCACTTGATCCTTATATACTTGCTGTGGTGTCAATGGTACAAGAGTGATTGATCGTTGGTTAAGTACAAAGGAGTATTTGTTCGTAAAGCCATCATGTTTCACATGCCTATCAAATTACCATAGACGCCCTAGCAATAAGTGTCCCGCCTGCATCGGTACTACATCACACAACACTTCATCTTTGTATTTACCGATTCGAAAGGTAACTAACACCTGCTTGTTCACCCTTATCTCACCACTGTCATTCAACCATTGCAACTTGTACGGTCTAGGGTGCTTAAACAAGGGTAATCCCATTTTTTCCACCATAATTGTACTAGCAACATTAGTACAACTACCACCATCCATAATCACACTACATACCTTGTCCTTGACGTAACACCTAGTGTGAAAGATGTTCTCCCACTGCACTTCATCAACTTCTTTTGCTTGCAAGCTCAATGCCCTCCTCGCTACCAATGTCAATGCATCAAGGGCTAAATATTCCTCCATAGAAATGTCCTCAAATGGTGGCATGTCGTCGGTGTCGGAAGCTTCATTGTCGGTCACAATTTCTCCATTGTCTTGCAACACCATGACTTGCTTGTTTGGACATTGACTGGCTAGGTGTCCCCTGCCTTGACATTTAAAACATTTAATGTCACGATTCCTAGAGGTAGAAGTGTCAGTTTTACCTTGAGGAACGTGGCTAGTGTGCGCGGACTTGGGCTCGTAGTTGGACGCTTGTGACTTGTCCATCTGCTTGGTAGAACTCGGTTTCCAAGAGGTAGAACTGAAATCATGGGCTACACGTGACCCACCCCTCCTCTTGAGTTGTTGCTCTACTTTGATGGCCATATGCACCATATCTTCTAACTCCACATAATATTGCAGCTCTACCTTATCTTGGATTTCTCGGTTTAATCCAAGTAAAAACCTAGCCATTGTAGCCTCTCGATCTTTCTCTACATTAGCTCGGATCATAGCAACCTCCATCTCCTTGTAGTAATCCTCTACGCTCCGGCTTTCCTGTCTAAGTCCTTGTAGCTTTTTGTACAACTCTCGGTAGTAGTAACTTGAAACAAACCACTTTCTCACCACCGTTTTCATCTCATCCCATGTCTCTATTAGATGTTCTCTATTCCGCCTTCTGTTTATAACAAGTTGATCCCACCAAGTAATAGCATAGTCAGAAAATTCAATCACAGCTAATTTTACCTTCTTTGCTTCGGAATAGTTGTGGCAGTCAAATATGAACTCCATCTTCTTCTCCCACTCAAGGTATGCTCCAGGATCGGATCTACCTTGAAATGACGGAATCTTCATTTTAATACCACCCAAGTTGTTATCTTCCCGATTCCGAACTTCTCTAAACCACCCTCCATGTCTCCTATTACCAACAACAGAATTCCGATCATCTTCTTCATCAAAACCAGCCCCATAAGGCTCTTCATCTTCAACCTTCACTTCCCTCGGTTGAACTCTTTCCCTTCTATGCAGATTAGGGACATTTTGTGGCTGCCTCTCATGTGCACTCTCCATCTGATCTTTCCATTCGTGAACCTGCTCTAGTTCCACTCTCATCACACGCCGCATCTCACTCAGCATGGCCTCCATAAACACTTTTGGATCAGCCAGGGTCACAGCATCTTCAGCAATGCTCTTAGCACTATTGTGAGACATGTTTCCTGCAAAACAAAGTTAGAAAAAAAAATGGACCTCACAATGCTCTCCCTTACGTGTTTACACTCAAGAATGTGAATCACTCTACACTCGTATTTCACTCAAAAATTACATGGCTTTTAACCCTCTAATGTTCTCACCACTCTTGCCTTTTTTCACTCAATAATTCTCTTTCAACTCTTTTGAAACTAAAGGAACAATACGCAAAAATTGTCAACAACAATTCACCAAAAACTCATCAAGGAATTTCAGGTTTTAAAAACAAGAATACAAGGAACACGAGTTGATTAGAACCAAAATGGATGAAAATAAACAATTTTTTTTTTTTTACAGCAAGCCTTGAATACGCTGTCCTCTTTTTTTTTTTGTACTTTTTTTTTTGAATACTCTCTTTTTTTTTTTGTACTTTTTTTTACAGCAACCTTGAATATGTTGTCTCTTTTTTTTTTTTTTTTTTCTTTGGTTCTCTTCTTTTTTTTTTTTTTTTTAAGAGTTGTCGCCAAATAATAGTTCGTTGATTGCAAGCAGATTGCAAAGGAACTTGTGTTGGCTTGACGAAGCGGCTGGGGCTACTTTGATTGGATACCGCAAGAGAAAAGAAAGAGGAAAAGTCAAAAAGTCAAAGGACAAAAAGAAAAAAAAAAAAAAGGTGCTGAGCAGTTATAGGGAAATAAAGGAGCAAACAATAAAAAAGAGAAGTGAATTAAAAAGGGTCCTTGTGGCTAACGTAGCAAGGCAGAATAAAAAAAGGTAGGAAAAAAAACAAACACAAAAAGGGTCCTTACGGCTGGCTTAGGGGGCCCTTGCGGCGTGGACAAAGCAGAAAAAAAGAAAAATAAAATAAAAATGGCGGTGCAACAGGAAAATAAAAAGGAAGTGAATGGCTAGTGTGAAACCGGAAGCAACAAGAAAACAGAAAGGGAAAAGTCAAAAATTGCGGGGCAAGAGAAAAGTCATGAAGCGCAGGTTTTTTTTGTTTTTTATTTCTGCGTGTTTAAGGGTTTTGTGACTTTAAGAAAGACGGCTGCGACAACAAGAATAACAGGGAAAGAAAAGAAAGAAAAGGAAGAAAAGGTTGTGCGGCGCAAAGGGGCTAACGTGTAATTTTTTTTTTTTTTCAAGAATAATAATCTAACGCAAAAATTAAAAGGATAGATTAGACCTAATTTGTAGTCTGAACTCTGATACCAAATGATGCGAACCCCGCCAAAAATAACGAGACCCGACAACGAAATAAGAATCCAAGATCGTTCTACAATCAGATCTGAATGGAAGACCTCAACCCGTTGTTTACGACAAACAAGAACCTCGGTATATATGACCTCAACCCGTTGTTTAGTGCAAAATAAGAACCTCGGTATAAGGAAGACGCCACAAACGGTGGTGGAAATCCATTTGATAAGTTGTTGGTGAATGCCACGGGAAATCCTGATAAGTTCAGATAGTTCTTCAAAGAACCGTAGAGAAAATAGTCTCACAATTTTACTGAATAATCGTTCCCCCCGCCAAATGCGGCTACAAGTTATTTTTAATACATTCTATGAAACCCTAGGGCCAAATAAGGCCTATATTAAATAAAAGATATGGGCTAAATATTTTCAGGCCCAAAACATCCTAAACTACCGACTAAAATAATAAAAGAAACCCACTAATTAAGTTAGAATTTCGCACAGCCAAAAACGTCATCAATGTAGGTATAGCAACTTCAAACCGATTTTGACCTTGATAAAGCCTGAATCTCAGAAAACGCAAAACATAAAAGTTGTATAAATGTTCCTTGGCTTTTCATAGCATCTTGAATCATCTCAATCGGAGTATGGATGAGAGAGTTATGCTCAAATTACGAAGCGACGTTGAAACTGTACGAAAATCGCCCAATTAGCGTTTTTTCCAATTTAAGCTTAGCCTTGGCCAGATTCTTCTCGAACTTGATTCATATTGATGAATCTTTGGTGCCCATGTGGTCCATGCTCAATGGGCCTCCACGAATTTTCTTGGGTCCATGCCTCTTGAATCAATCCATTGAGTAAATCCTTAAACTTCCTTGCTCGTGCTCTCGTAACCGGCCCAATTGGGACTTGAACTAGATCCCTTGAAGTTGTGCAATGATTTGCATCACTAGTATTCTTTTGAATTAGAAATAGCAATCATAGGATGAATACACTTTTGGGATTTATGTATGAAAACCTTATTGGGTTATATGTATGGAATATGAAAAACTCAAGTGAGAATATGCTAATCACAAGGTGGTTTGAGATATACAAAAATTATTTATTTAATTTGACCTTAATTTATAAGGTCACCCACGGGTCTTTGAGGTCCAGGGCGCGACATAAAACTTAACCATTCTTGTTTATGTATTGATAGAATTGATTATTCCTTTCCTTAGAATGAAATTACATGGTGTATTCTTGTACTTTCTGGTAAACTATGAAATACTCACTCGTGATTATTGTGGTAATTGTGATTGACTGCATAGCTATTGAATATTTTGTGTTTGTGACTTTGAACATGAAATAGAGGTGTATCATGGGGTTTATATATATACTCATATCTTGTGTTCGACTATATATACTGATTGTCCTTGTTATTACTATTGTACCACGTGGAGTGGTGCAACTTTTTTTTGAATTGTTATATCTATTCCTATGATTTAGTAAAGGATGTTGTTGTGTGCTTGTGATGCATATTGGACATTAAGAATTACCCTATTCAGATTTGTATTAGTTTTGTACATTGCTTGTTTGTGTGTTTTGAGAAACCATACTCAGCGTTATGACTGACCCATGTTGTTCATGGGAATTTCAAGTATTGGATTTGATGATGAGAGTTATTAGAGCAACATGAGAAGATAGAGATTTTAGTGGCACCTGGTGGTACATTGTAGTTATTCATTGTATTTATTAAGGGTGCATGTACCATTTATTCCACTGACATAAAAGTTGTATATTAAACACTAGAGTCACTACAAAAAATTATATGTTTAGCGATGCACATTAGTAGTGATGCTCAATCAAGCATCGCTAAAAAAACAGTAAAAAATGAGTTTCCCGCGCAAAAAAATAGGCACCATCTTTTGGTGAAGGAAAAGGGATTATTAGTGACGCACATGTGCGTCGCTAACAGTTTGATTAGTAGAATGACATCGTTTTAGGGTTTTTTTTGCGATGCACAAGGACTTATTAGTGACATTCAGTGCACGTCACTAAAAAGTCCCCCATTTTTCTTCCCTAGTCGTGACCTAGTTTCTTCTTCTCTCTATTTTCCTAATTTTTCTCACTTTCTATCACTCTCACTCCCCAATCGCTACCATGATTCCGACGATGGCAAACGACCCATTTGGAGACAACCACGGTAACTTTCTCTCTCTCTGTCTCTCTCTCCATAAGCCCTATTCTCAATTACATACATACATATATATATATATACATACACACACACACATTTACATACATATGTTTCATTTTGAAATAAAGAATTTTGAATTCTAGGTCTAGAAATTTTTGGATTTATCAATTATGTTTTTGAGAATCTTAAGACTGACTAGGTTTGTGGAAACTAAATTATAGTGAGCTTTAGTTTGATTGGTGTTCTAAAACATGTTAAAATTTGTGTGTATCATGTTCCATTATTATACTTTGCAAGTTAGTTAATTAATTAATTATGTATATATATATATATATATTTATGTAAGAAAAATATGAGATAAATTTTTTCTTACCTTTTCCTTTCCTTTTGTTTTTCTTCAATAAAATTTTTTCCAAAACAAGTTTGTCGACTCCCTTGGTGTTAGTTTAATTTTTACAATACAAGTGATTATATGTTTTAAATTTTGGTGACTTTATTTTAATTTTTTGTTTATGTAGACTCCGTTAGTGTCAAGCAAAATTTTGGCTTTGACTTATGTACAAATAAATTTTATAGATGCGTGTACATACAGACACGCAAAGACTCAAAAACAATGTGTGTGAAAAAAAAAAAGGAAAAAACTAATAAAAAAGGCTTCCACCATTATATTTATTTCTATTTTTTTTTTTTTTTTTTGCCTTGTTAGGGCCATTGTACTAATTCCAAAAATATGGATATGAAAACAAACCCTAATCGTAAAAATATCATATACAAATAATATTAAATAACCCTAATGTGCAAAGAAAAATTTTTCATGGCTACTTTTTATATCGGAAAAAAATTTTAATTTATATGATTGATTTGTGTTCATAGGATTAGAATGTGAGATGTTTATCCTATATGTATATGATCATTTTAAATTTATCATGTTCTTTAGTTATGCACCACGTACAAATATAATGTTTTTTTTTTTATTAAGACTTATTTGTAATAAATTTGGTATTGTCTAGCTTACAATAAACTTATATACTATACCTTTGTATGTGTGTGAAAAATTGTGGATTAGTTAAAGGGTTGTAAATCATTCAATTTTTGTTTACTTTTGTCTTTATTTGATTGCTTTAAAGCAAAGGGAATACTTGGAGTGGGTGTGTGTAGAGTGGTAGATTAGTTTAACAAAATAATTTATCACTTCTCTTTCTTTATTTACTCAAAAACAAATGAGTGATCTATGGTTAAGAACATTAGTAAGAGTGACATTTTCCACATGCATAATTCAAGTTTGAGGTTTCATACACACGCACTCTTAAAAACAGCATTTGAAATCTACTTGATTAGTAAAAGGTTAGGTAAATTAAATGTGTATTGTTTGAAACAAATTGATCATGTAACTCAATGTATAATTGCATTCATGTAAGTTTAGCTTCGTTCGAAAGTCATTTCTATCACTTGTGAATCTTGTTGCGAAATTTATTCACGATTGGGTTCGTGTGTATGAAAATCGATTCTTGAATTGTCTAGAGTAAGACGGTTCGGTAATGTATAAATCTGCATTGCAATCAATAGCGCATGCTTGAATATTCCACTATAAGAAAATTTCAGAACGGTTCCCTACTGTTCTCTAGGTATATATTTAGGCATGGTAACGTCAATCTCATATACTTGGAGAACCGTGTGGAGATGCTGTCGAAACTTTCTCCGAGTGGAATCAAGCATTTGATTTGCTGTTGATTGAATGTAGATTATGCATTCACGAATGGGATAGGACCACCTTACCCTTTAGAGAGAAGTTGGAGGGCTAGGATTCATGTTCCATATTTATAATGAGCAACATTTTTTTTACTTGTATTAGGTAGACGAAAATTGATAAGAGTTGGATGGATTTGAGAAGCAGGCATTTGCCAGGGTATGTGAAGGGGATCAAAGATTTTATTGAGTTTGCTCGTGCATCTGTAGATAGGAGAAATAAAATAAGATGTCCAATTAGGAGGTGCAATAATAGGGATTATATGCACATAGATGAGGCCAAAGAGCACCTAATCCTCCACGGGATAGACAAGATGTATACGTGTTGAAAATTTCATGGGGAACACCGTGACGTACGAGTGGTAAGTAAGGATAAAGAAGAAGAAGACGATGATAACTTAGGTGATAATGTTGGAATTGGTTACAAAGGCTTGCCACAAATGCTGGCAGACTTGCAAGGGTTTACAACTAGGGCTCGTAGTCACAAGAGCGACACAGGACAATCGGAAGCGTTGGATTCCTTGTTGAAGGAAACAAGACAGCTGTTATATTCGGGCTGTGAGAAGTTTTTGAAATTGGATTTTCTCGTGAAACTCCTTCATATTAAGACCATCAATCGATGGAGTAACAAATCATTTAATATGGTCATTGAATTGATTAAAGCAGCACTTCCTACTAGGGAGACCCTTCCGAAATCATATTACGAGGCGAAAAGAATGTTGATAGGTTTGGGCCTCGAGTATATTCCTATACATGCTTGCAAAAATGATTACATGTTATTTTGGAAGGAAACTGAACAATGTATGGAGTGTACGGTATGCCATGAACCCAGGTACAAAGTGAAGAAGGAAAGAGCAAGACAATTCTGCACAAGGTGCTGAGATATTTTCCCTCAAAATCGAGGCTACAAAGGTTATACATGTTTTAGAAGATCGTAGAAGAGATGCGGGGCATAAAGAAAAGCTTGTTGTTGAGAAAAATGTATATAGGCATCCGGTTGATTCTCAAACTTGGGCTGAGTTTGATAGAAATCAGGAATGGTTTGCAAATGAGCTGCGTAATGTACAACTTGGACTGACTAGCGATGGTTTCAACCATTTGGTGACATGAGTAATGCCTACAGCATGTGGCCGATGTTGCTTGTGCCGTATAACTTGCCACCGTGGAAATGTATGAAAAAACCATTTATCTTCATGTCGTTGCTTATTCTAGGGCCAAAGTTTCTTGGTAATAAAATTGATGTGTACTTGCGTCCTTTAGTGAACGAGTTGAAGGAATTGTGGGTGGTTGGAGTGGAGGTATACGACATCTCTAAGAATGAGACATTTCAATTGCATGCAGCGGTACTGTAGACCATAAATGACTTTCTTGCAGGCTAGAACGTGTCTGGGTAGAGCACTAAAGGGTATCTGGCATGTCCAGTTTGTAATAATGATCCATGTTACCTACATCTGTCCAATGAAAAAAAGATATGCTACATGTGCCATCGTCATTTTCTACTGCCATCACATGGTTAGCAAAATCGGCAGAAGTATCTATTTGATGAAAAAATTGAGCACAGATTATCACCTCCATTGTTGTTTGGGAAAGACGTGTTGGCGCAATTGGCACTGATTCAACTAGTGAGGTTTAGGAAGATACCGGGTACTAAGAAGAGGAAGCGTACTAATGTGGAGTTAAATTGGACAAAGAAGGGCATATTTTTTGAGTTGTTGTACTAGGAGAACTTTAAGTTGAGGTACATTTTGGATGTTATGCATATCGAGAAGAACATATGTGATAATATGCTGAAAACTTTAATGAACATTGAAGGAAAGACGAATGATACTGTTAAAGCCCAGTTGGACTTGTAGGAGCTGGGAATACGGAAAGAGTTGCACCTAATACGTAGAGGTGATAAATATATTGTGCCTCCTACATGCTATACGTTATCATCCGACGAGCGAATGATGGATCAAAACACTAGTTATCAACCTAACAACCTAGAAATCCCATCACACATCTTACAAATGATAAAATATACTTGTACGAACTTACGACACTCGGTTCAAATTATCGGTTTGAAACTTATGCAACTCTCTACTCCAAAAAAACCAATTTTGGGATTTTGACAGACCAAAATGCCGAATGTCGGCCTAACGACCTCCCCATCACACACCTCACAAATGATAAAATAGACTTGTACGAACTTAAGACACTCAGTTTGAATCACCGGTTTGAAACTTATGCTACTTTTTACTCTAAAAAGACCAATTTTGGGATTTTAATGGACCAAAATGTCAGATATCAACCTAAATACCCCAAAACCCCATTACACACCTCACAAATGATAAAATAGACTTGCACGAACTTACGGCACTCGGTTCGGATCACTGGTTTCAAACTTATGCAACTTTTTGTTCAAAAAAGGCCCACTTTCAGGTTTTGATGGACCAAAACACCGGATATCAACCTAACAGCCTAGAAACCCCATCACACACCTTACAAATGATAAAATATACTTGTACGAACTTACGGCACTCGGTTCGGATCACCGATTTAAAACTTACGCAACTTTCTGCTCCAAGAAGGCCCATTTTGGGGTTTTGACAGACCAAAATTCCGAATATCGGCCTAACGATCCCAAAACCCCATCACACACGTCACAAATGATAAAATAAACTTGCACGAACTTACGACACTTGGTTTGGATCACCGGTTTGAAACTTATGTAACTTTTCGCTCTAAAAAGTCCCATTTTGACGTTTTAACAGACCAGAACACCGGATATCAACCTAACGAGCCCAAAACCCCATCACTTAAAAATGATCAAATAGACTTGCACGAACTTATGAAACTCGGTTCGGATCACTAGTTTGAAACTTATGCAATTTTTTGCTTCGAAAAGACCAATTTTAGGGTTTTGACGGACCAAAATGCCGGATATCAGCCTAACGAGCCCGAAACCTAATCACACACTTCACAAATGACAAAATAGACTTGCACAAACTAACGGCACTCAGTTCGGATCACTGGTTTGCAACTTATGCTACTTTATGCCGTTCTTACTATTTATGCATGCAAAAAAAAAAAATCGCATTTTATGTTCATATATATTTAATAAGTGTTCTAATATCTATCATTTGATCTTTATTTCAGATTAATCGGGATTATTGCACCGCCATTTTTTCTTTTTTGCATCAGGACTTACTTTTCTCCTTTATCTTTTTCTTTTCTTGGACATCTGTAGTTACATTTTCTGAGACAACTTTTTATTTTTTTATTTATTGAGAAATTCTACTTTTACAACTGTAAGTAATTACTAATTTATATATATATGAATGCATTTCTCTTTTAATATATTCATTTCATAATGTTTGAAATTATTTTGTATCAGGATGATTGGTACAGGTTTTAAACAGGAATAAAATACAAAAAAAATTAATAATAAAAATTTGAGGTCCAAAGTAGCCAAAAAAAAAATATATATTAACTTTTAGTGACGCACACAAAGGCGTCGTTAAAAGTCTCAAATATTAGTTTTAGCGATGCTTCATAGTTATCGCTATATACTATTAGTAACGCACAGAAGTTATCGCTAAATAATTCCAATAACAAACTATTAGTGACGCATTCTGAGTATCGCTTGTCACGCCCCGAATTTCAGCGAACCCAAGGCGCAACGGAATGAACGGAAAGTAAATAAAATATAAAGTAAATAAGAGACAACCTAACGGATTCAACCCAAGCTTATATTCATTTCCTTCAATGTACATTCTTATAAAGCACGATAAATAAAAACATTCAACATGTCATTCGGGCTTAAGCCCTTATACAATATCAATACATCTCGAAATATGCTCCCAAGGGCCAAGATCATCCTAAGCTCCTGTTTCCTCCACTCTGTAAGACTTCCTCAAGTCTCGAGTGCCGGGAACGTCATCTGTGGAGAGTCATCCCACGTATGGGTCAGCTCAACTGCTGGTATGATGTAATGCTAATGCAAGAAACAAAATTAGTGGCATGTGCAAGTGTACAATTATATCTACATGGCATTCAACATCATGCATACAACGTACTAGCAATATTCTACATGTCATCCAACTCATTAACATGATCTAAGGCGTGGCATGTGCAAGTGTACAGTTATATCTACATGGCATTCAATATCATCTATGCAATGCAATAACAATAGTCTACACGCCTTCCAAATCATCCATACCATGTAATAGTAATAATCCACATAACGTCCAAGTTAGCCATGCAATGTAGTGACAATGCCCATGAAACACCCACACAACTCAATGCCACAACCATGCCAACTCTATGCCACAACCATGTCAACTCTATGCTATGTCCATGTCAACTCTATGTCATGTCCATGTCTCGTTTTCGGAACACATCCGATGGAAGCTGAGTACCATGTCTCGTTTTCGGAACACATCCGATGGAAGCTAAGTACCATGTCTCGTTTTCGGAACACATCCGATGGAAGCTAAGTACCATGTCTCATTTTCGGAACACATCCGATGGAAGCTGAGTACCATGTCTCGTTTTCGGAACACATCCGATGGAAGCTGAGTACCATATTTAGCACCACGTGCTCAACCCACTTTATACTTTCAATGCATCAAACTATGTCAATATGCTTTGATTCCATCATGCAACAACACAATCTCAGATAAACAATTTACCAACACATGGAGCATGCTTCTAAACAAAGTATTCCACTTAAAGCAATCACAACATCTGAATAACAAAACATTTTCCACATGAATGTGCGCAATACATGATCAACGAAAATACATACTCAAGTCATGTGTTCACAATCTTAACAAATCTCCAAAAATATAAATCACGTACAACCCAACACATAGAATAAATCATATCTCCATGGAGTAGCAAGAAGTACACGAGTAACATAAACAATCAACTCAAGGTTTCCTTTTAAAGCAACATTCCTTCTGTGATTTTCTGACATTAAACAAGTAAACATATGATTCAATCAATCAACATGCAAATCATTCCTAAACTTAATTCTATTCCGTACTTAGCACAATACACCATACCTGATGGGTTGGTCTCAACCCAAGAAGTCGTCCTCGTAGCGTAGCGGAACTAACAGTAATAATGCGGAAGGTTAGATCACCTTCTCCTTGTCTTTCTGTGCTCCTAAAATCATGAAACACAACTTAGTTCAATTGCTACTTGAATTATGTTATTCAACAAATTTTATGTCTTTATTTTATGAGTTTCTATTTTACCAATTTAAACCCTACTGTTGAGTCCGGAACATCGAATAAAATAGGTTTAGGCCTTCGCGGATTTCAATTCGGACATCCGAGCTAAAAGGGGCAAAATGGCCATTTTGTACTTTCACGGGTCCTTACATCCCGAGACCTCTTTTCACAAATTGGACTCCACAGTTGAGTCCGGAATGGTCGAGATAATAAGATTTCACTATTTGTTTATTTAAATCGAGTTTCGTTTGACTGTGATTCAATTCAGGGGCATTTTGATAATTTTAAATGTTATTACGGGTCTTTTATTTTTCAGAACCCCATCTCGTAAAATGGACCTCACCATTGGCCTCAGAATAGTCGAGATAGTCAAAATGCACTAATGACTTGTTCCATTTGGACTCCGGATTATTTTATGACATTTAAATAATTAAATTAATTAATTAATTAAATTATTATTTTATTAATATTTAAATCTGGTGGGTCAGATCATAATTTTTCAAAAGTTTAGGGGTCAATGTGTAATTTTTGAAAGTTGAGGGGTCAAATCAAATTTCTAAAAAGTACAGGGTCAAACTGGAAATTTTTCAAAAGTCCAGGGGCAAATCTGAAATTTCAAAATCTCCTATTCTTAATTCGGATATCCAAACAGGGATTAATCTAAAACAGGGATAGGATATCCCTGTTCCAATTTAATTCAAACTTTCAATTTCTTAAGCCTACAACCAAACAGCCCCTTACCCAATTTTTAATTTAAAACCAGAAGCTGACACGTGGCAGGGGTGGGTCAGTCTTGACCCGACCCGACCCGAACACGCCCCTTCTTCCCCGTTTTTCTGGCGACGCACCAGTAGGGTTCCGGCGCTTTTTTCGGCGCCGGTGATATTTTTTCGGTGAGTTTTCAAGGTTTTAAAAATGCAGTTTTCTTGGGTTTTTCATGTAAATTTCATCCCCACCCTTCGTTTTTTATTTGGACCAATGGATCATCACGAATAGAGGGTCAAACCCCTCGGTCAACTCTCTGTCCAACTCATTTTCTAACACTTTCCCTCACTGTTTTAAACCCAAACCACTTCTATCCATTTTCTGCACCTCACCCTATGAATTCCCCCATTTTTAAACTAAGTTTTACACATAAAATGTCAACCCAATCCCCCATGGCTGTGACCTCCAACTGAGAATTTCTCTCTCTCCC
Organism: Nyssa sinensis; assembly: GCA_008638375.1. Taxonomy (NCBI): domain Eukaryota; kingdom Viridiplantae; phylum Streptophyta; class Magnoliopsida; order Cornales; family Nyssaceae; genus Nyssa; species Nyssa sinensis. The sequence goes on along the minus strand of CM018047.1, from coordinate 40,275,338 downwards.
CTTAGCCATTCTACTTGATTTCTTTTACAAAGATGTTCCATTTTTCATGCTCTTTTACACCCTATATACAAAATAAATTAAACATGCGAAAAAGAATTCAGGACAGAAGGTGGCTCACCTTGGTTTTTGGTTTCTCTCTCTAGCCGACCTCCCCTTCTCTCTCTTGTTTCACCTCAGGTTCAAGCTCCTTCTTCTCCTTCTATCTCTCAGTTTCTCCTTCTTCTCTTCCTCTCTTTACTTTCCTTTCCCACTCAGCCGTGCACACAATGTATATATCATGCACACACACCCTCCTCTCTCTCTCTCTCTCTCTCTCTCTCTCTAAGATCAACCTAACCATCTAACCAGACCTGCACCTCCCATGCCCTGAATTCCCACTTCCACACACAACCACAAGCCTTCCCCTTTTGAGTGTGTAACACTCAACACATACACACACACACGGCACACACACACACACTGCCCTATACATACACACATGGATATATACAAATTCACCCACTTGCACATTAATTCAGATTATATATATATATATACATATTATTACACTCACATAAAATCATACACGTATACATACTCACATCACATTCATACAGTAATAAAATAATAATACTAATAATAATAATAATAATAATAACAAATAACCAAGAAAATTTTATATATAAAAAAAAAAAATTTGGTTATTACATCGCTAATAGTGTATTATTAGCAATGCCCATTGCGTTCTCTGCATAGCATTAGCGATGCCACACTTGATTATTAGCGACCCACAATGTGTGTCGCTAATAGTGATTTATAGCGAAACTTATTCGTGTGCCTGCCGCTAATAGTATTAGCGACATGATTATTAGCGTTGCACACTTGTGTGTCACTAATACTATTTAGCAACGCAAACGGGTATTATTAGTGCGTCGCTAAAAGTGGCTTTTCCTGTAGTGAGTCAACTCTGAACATTACCTTGCTACATATTATTGATAGTCGTTTTTGATACAATGGCACCTGATAACAATCAATTTTATTTAATCTTATTACGGGACTTTAACAAGTCTAATCATGAGTATAAACTTGAAACCAATTAAAAGGAAAATGATTTAAGGAAATCAATTAAAAAAATGACTCGCTTTTTTATAAACTTGACTAAGTTAATTAGTCCATATTATCTTTCTTTTGAGATTCCAATGACTCTTTAATTCGGTCTTCAAGTTTAGGTCGTGATATAAGTACTGATACTTTCTATACTTAGCCTTTTTTTATGTATTTAAGTTATATATATTGTATTCTCTTTTAACATCAATAATATCTTTCTTTTTGTTGATAATATATATAAACTGGTTCAATAAAAATCAATCTTAAATCAATCTTGCATAACATGAAACAACCTTAGATGAACACTATAAAGGTTGATTGGTAGATGCACACTATCCAATTGAAGTGGGACATGTGTAAGATTTCTCATAGAGTTGAGATTCAATCTCACTTTTATTCGATTTGAGGTGTGAGTTATCTTTCATTATAGTTCTATCATCGTTTTGTCTGTCGATGTAAATTCAGCTCTAAACTAGAGAGAAAGACCGTTCCATTAGGTCAGGAGTATTTATTACAAGAAGCCTCACGTAGTGCATATTTGTTGAATATAATTAAGAAAAAGTATATTTGTTGAACAAAAATAAGAAAAAGTATATTTGTTAAATATAATTAAGAAAAAGTATAACCTTAGTTGTCTGTAATAAAAACTTATCTTAAGAGTAATTCGTGAAATCAATTCACACGCGTGATACATATATTACACATGTGCATGTAAACACGTGTAAAATTGTACATGCCAATTTAAATATAAATACTCATAATTCACATTAATATTTTCTTAACTATAATTATTATAGCATTATTGCTGTCAGCATCAGTAAGATAAGACATTTTCATAAAATTTTCAATTATGAACATCGTACGATTACAACTTGTCACATCAATTACTATTTAGCAGGTTTCTTTATTTTTAATTAAAATTTTAAATTATAAGATTTTAATAATAAATTTTTTTATAATTTTAATTATTAAAGGGATAGTAATTATGTATATATAGTATTTGTTTTTACATATATCTCATTTATGACATATTTTGATAATTATATTTATTAATTTAACATAATTAAAGTAAAAAAGTATTGTAAATAAAAAAAAATTATAACAAGAAGAAATACAACTTCTTTAATTGAAAATAATTATAACATAATTATATGCCTTAAGTTAATATGAATTTGTTTTTATGAAAAATCAAAATTTCATTTAAAAATTGTATATAAGATCTAATTTTTATAACAAAAATCATTTACATGCAACAAACACTTATTGATTAATGAAAGTATGAAAATATTTAATATTTAATAATTAATAGTTTTAATAATTGATAAAGTTTCAACCGCTCATGTCTATTAATTATAAAAAAGTTTACTGTAATTGAAAGCTAAAAATATTATAAGTGACAAAAATTATAACATAAAGAAACACAACTTTTTTATTTAGAAAGGGCATTTAAAGTTTTTTTTTTTTTATAATTGAAGTTGTTTATTATTATAATATATATATATATATATATATATTTACAAAAAGTCGAAATGTGGTTGAAAAGTTGTATATAAATTTTTTTATATCAAAAATTATTTATATGTAAGAAATACTAAATAATTAATAAAAGTATGAGAAAAATTAATAATTAATAATTATTAAAATTTTAATTTCCCATATTTATTAATAAAAAAAAGATTAATTGTATTGTCTGAATATAATTATAACTAATATTATTAGAAGCAGTGACAAATCTAGATTATGAAATTAGAAGGTTAAAAATATAAAAAACTTAAATTTGAAGAAATTGTTTTGTGAAAGTATATAATAAAAGACACAAAAAATTAAATTGTTTGAATATAATTATAACTACTACTATTGGGAGCAACAGTGTATCTGAAATGTGCAAATTTGAAGAGCGTTTGTTTTTTTTTTTGAAAATATTAAAAGAATTGGGATAACTGTTAATTTGTTTTTACAAATTTTTGTATAAATAGCTCTTTTAAGTTATGACCATTCAAATGGTTTGATATGACAGGACACTCAGGATCCAATTGGTGCCTTTTTATGTTCATTAAAAACATCGGGTGCTGGGTGTTGGCGGTTGGGAGCGAAGATTCAATCAAAGTAATAATATGTGTTGATATATTATTATGATATAAAATTTTTAAAAAAATATGATTTTCTATCAAAGATTTGCTTAATTCTTAATAATTAAATAATTAAATGACTTATATATATATATATACATAAATTATAAAGGTAACGTTGTAATTTTATGATGTTAAGAAATATACTCTTTCATGCCTCAGAAATGTGTTATTTTATGTATCAATTTAATTTAATTTTTTGATACCTGAGTGAGAGACTATATTGGATTTTTATGTACTTTATATATATATATATATACATACACATGCATACATATGCATATATACACCATCATGACTTGGTTTTTTCCTTTTTATGATATACAGTGAGGGGAGGAGGAATTATAATTATTTCATTTAAAATTTGATTTATGTGGGAGGGCAATATAAATGTTTTATCATTGATAGAGTTTTATTATATATCTATATATACACATATTTGGAATGGAAGTAGACTAACATTTTTTTTTTTGAAAAATTGGTGATATCCGAGTTAATGGCCAAAAAATATTACTTTTTATAATTGCATTTTTAATAGCTTCAGCCATTATAATTATTATTGAAAAGATATCAGTGACTAGTAAGCAAATCACCTCGAATTTATGAGACTGTCAGAAGTGAGGTTTTTAACATTTAGTTTCATAAAATAATATTATTTATACAGGCATCTCTAAAAATGATAATCTGGTGCACGAAGCTCTCGTCAGTGTGAATTTAAAGAGAATTAAATGTATGTAACTTATAAAGATGTTAAAAATAAATAAATATAATATATCTATATATATAATGGATTTCAATGGAGATATATATTTTATAATATAAAATTGTAATAGTATTATAGTAGAAGAAATGTAAATGTTGAATAAAACTCTAATAATAGAATTCTTATATAGAGAGTTTGGAGAAAATTATATTTCTGCAACTTATAAAAATGTTAAAAATAAATATATAAAATATATATAATGATTTTCAATGGATATATATATATATATATTGTAATATAAAATTGCAATAGTGTTTTAATGAAAGATAGATAGATGTTAAATAAAAATTTGATAAGAAAGTTCTTGCATAATGGAATAATTGACCAATACTTTATTAAGGTAATTTATAAAAATATTAATTAGGTCTTTTTAATATAAACAACAAGAATAATTCAGAAATAAGTCTCTTCTAGTATAATTGAATTTTTTTTCTTGGATTATTTATACATTCCCAAAGATTTAATAATACTGACTTGAAAAAAAGGCCAAGAGAGATATCTTCTGAAAATATAGTTATATAAAGATTTTCTCAACAAACGCTACAAATTAAAAGGTGAAAGATTATAAATTTTTTTTTAAAAAAATCACACTATATAGTTCAATAGAAAAATATTTTTTAGAAATTTTTTAAAAGACCACCTCTATAGGTAGGCGTCCTTTAAAAAAAAAAGGTTTCTTCTCAAACGTTATTTTGTTAAAAAAAAAGCCTAATTATTTGTAAATTAAATTTGTAAAAAATAAGTTATAGGATAGAAATTCATCAAAGTTACCCCATTACTCCAACAGTAGGAGCCACAAATACAAGCCATGGGTACTGAGTTAGATTTGCATTAAGTTTGTACTATATTTATTTATGGTGTCAAATTTTTATTCTTTTGATCTGCAAAGAAAAAATTAATTGAAGAAGGGAAAGAGATAACAAGGGACAAAATAGAAACAGGGAGGGTGTAAAAGGAAATATGGAGAGAAATCAATATCCTAAACAGGTTGGCATCCTTGAACTCAAATCAGTTGCCCAGTAGAGCAACCCAAACACCCTCAAATCAAAGAGTAGCGATGTTATAGTTGTCAACTTTTTATATCAAATAATATGACAGTAATGTATCAGCATATGGTACTTTAATTATAAGATATATAATTTGAAAAACATAACATTTTTATCACAAAGTTGTTGAACTCTTAATAATTGAATGGCTTATATATAAAAAAATATTATAAAGGTATAGCTCTAGTTTACAGGTTTTCACTTAACTTTTTTATATTTTAAATTGTTCACAAGTACATTTCTTCATGCCTCATAAATGAATTTTTTATATATCAATTAAATTTAATCTTTGATACATGAAGAAGTGTGTATGTTGACTTGAAAAAACATGTAAAAAAAAAAAGGAAAAATGAGTGGGACAATGTTGGGTTTTTATGTAATTTATATATATATATATATATAACCATCATGAGATCATTTTTCCTTTCTATGATCTTGGGGGAGGGGAGGAAGAATGAAAATTATTTCATTTAAAATTTAATTTTGATGGGAGGATAATATAAATGTTTTGTCATTAACAGTTAAACTACTTATTTGGAATGAAAGTAGGCTGACATTTTTATTGAAAATTTGGTGATGTCTAACTTCATGGCCAAATAATATTACTTTTTTATAGTTGTGATCTTAATAACTTCAGCCATTATAACTGTTATAAAAATGGTATCTGTTGGATTGTCTCACATCACCCATCTCTAGCTCCTTTGGTCTATCTATATGGCTGGTTGTCCCTCTCCTTAACACCTAGGTTTTAAGGAGCTGAATGCATGGGGCCGCTCACCTAGCTTCCCTCCGCGGGCAATGTGCTCTAGAGGGCGTGTGGATTGTCCCACATCGCCCGTCTCTAGCTCCTCTGGTCTCAATATAGTCTAGGAGGCATGTTGGATTGTCTCACATCGCCTGTCTCTAGCTCTTTTGGTTTATCTATATGGTTGCCTGCCCCTCTCCTTAACACCTGGGTTTTAAGGAGCTGAATGGGCTGGACCTCCAATTTTCAACATGGTATCAAAGCTAGACTAGAAATCCAACCTCGAGTTAGATGCACGGGGCCACTCACCTAGCTTCCCTCCGCGGGCAATGTAGTCCAGGGGGCGTGTTGGATTGTCCCACATCGCCCGTCTTTAGCTCCTTTGGTCTGTCTATATGGCTACCTGCCCCTCTCCTTAAGACCTGGGTTTTAAGAAGCTGAATGGGTTAGGCCTCTAATTTTTAACATGGTATCAGAGCCAGGCCAAAGATCCAACCTTGAGCTAGATGCATGAGGCCGCTCACTTGGCTTCCCTCCGTGGGCAATGTAATCCAAAGGGCGTGTTGGATTGTCCCACATCGCCCGTCTCTAACTCCTCTAGTCTATCTATATGGCTGGCTACCCCTCTCCTTAACACTTGGATTTTAAGGAGCTGAATGAGCTGAGCATCCAATTTTCAACAGTATCAATTACTAGCAATCAGATCTCCTTGATTTCACGATACTGTCAAAAGTGAGTTTTTCAACAATTTATTTTGATTTTCAAAAAAGAATTATTTATACGGGCTTCTCTTAAAAAAACGCAAGTCTTAACCAAAGTTTTAATAATACCAATGACTTGAACAAAAAGGCAAGAGAGATGTCTTTCGAAAAGACAATTATATAAACATACTTTCAACAAATGCTGCAAACTAAAAGGTAAAAGATTATAAATTTTTTTAAAAAAATCATACTATATCTATATCTATATATATATATAGAAAGAGAGAGACAGAAAGAGAGAGAGAGATTGGAAAGTTCTATTCTAAGAAAAAGTACTAGTAGACGTAGAGTTGGTTAGTCACGTTTTTGGGAATGGAGACCTTATCTTGACCTAAAACGACGGACAATACTCAGGCTTTGCCATGACCGAGACTGTCACGGGGCCAAACGACTTCGTTTAGGCCTTTAATTTCACTTTTTTGTCATTTATAGTAATTTTTATTTTCACAATTACATTATTTAGGAAAGTCCGAATTAACTTCTGTTTGCAGCTATAGTTTCCTATTATGATAAGGTTTCTAGTTTTCTAAAAAGGCCCAATTTTTATTAATTTCAAATTTTCTTTCTTTTCGCAATAATTGTAGTTTCCTAATTGCAATAGGATTAGTAAAAGGAATTAGTAGTAACCTTAACCTATATATATATATATATATAATGTAATTTAGTCTTTATTATGCAGATTATCAATAATATATTTCTATTTAGAAATTTGAGATTTGTTCTCTTTGGGTGATGAATCTCATGTGTTACATGTTATATAAGGAATTCAACGTGTTTGATTTTCCTTCATGTTCCATATTGCGTTAGTTGGTATTAGAGCAATGATTTGCCCGACTCAATGGCAAACGATGGAGTTAAGAACCTAAATCCAATTGACATTTGTTGGGGGATAGAGGATTTATAGGCGGTAATTGGCGACCATGGGCAACAATTAACACATATCAATGATCAACTCGGTGCTATGCAACAAACGTTCATGCTGCTTAATATTAATGCCCCTAGAGACCCTCCAGTCAACAGGAATCGCGTCGGAAGAGTTGCCCGAGGCTATCCTGAAGATATGACTATATCAAGTCAGCGTCCCCAAAAGTAGTCTTCTTGTAGAGACAAATCAAATTCAGACAATGAGGAGAACTATGAGGTTTGTAGGCCTGCCAAACAGAACCGAGATTTTGAGGATTATCAGATGAAGGCTAACATCGTTACCTTTAATGAAAATCTTAACATTGAAGATTTTCTTGACTGGATTTCTAAGGCTGGCCGATTTCTAAACATGATGGAGGTTCCCGATGACAAGATGGTCAAGCTTGTTGCGTTTAAGCTGAAAGGTGGTGCAGTAGTTTGGGGGGACCAATTAAAGTGAAATCGACAGCGACAAAGCAAGCAAGTAGTTCGAGTTTGGAAGAAGATGAAAACAGTACATGATGAGAAAATTTCTCCCTTCAGATTATGAGTAGTGCCTGTTTCAAGTATACTAGAATTGCACTCAAGAGTAGTCGACCAGTTTTGATTATATAATAGACTTTAACCAATTGTCTGTTCCTAATAATCTGGCTAAAACAGAAAGGTAGAGGGTGGCATGATATTTGAGTAGATATAAGCCCCCAATCCGTGACAAAATTGAATTGTATGTTTTGTGGACAGTTGATGAGGCTTATAACATGGCGTTGAAGGTAGAATTGTTGGAAAATGAGAGAAGGGCTTTTAGTTCTAGTGTAGTAGTCTTTTGTAGGAATTTTTTCGAATCCTCGTATACAACGAGTGATAAAGGAAAACGCACTCAAACAGCACTAGTTCAGTCTTTTGTTCAACCTATTCAAATTAAACTGCAAGACACAAGTTATGTAAAGGGCAATAGTAGCAGAAGCCCTCCGAATAAGTTAGTATCCACTATGAATAAAAATTCCTATGCCAAGCCTACACCTGGCAAGTGTAATTGACGTAGTTGTAGAGACCTGAAAATTAAGGATAAAATTTTTCGTTTTGCCAGTAGGGCTATAGTTCCCTGAACCGGGACATGGCACGTAAATCGAGGTAGACCGAGTCTAATAATGTAACGCCAGTTGTAACCCGAGCAGTGAAGCCCTATATTATGACATTTTATAGACTGAGTGATTGTGGGAATGACAACGGTTTATTTTATATAACCAGTATCGGGTGACACCCGGGCAACATGGGACTGGGTCTCGTGATGCGTGCGTGCACGTATTTCCATGTGCATGCATATTTCATGGACACGTAGCATATAAAAAATAAGTGTATGTATACGCTATTATAAATAGATTTATATGCACAAATATAGATATATATATATATACACTTGTATGAATGGATGTTATATATGTGTATATGTATAAATACATGTAAAATAATGTATAGTATATATGTATATATATAAGTAATTTAAAAGTATATATACATGTAAAGAGAAAGAAAGGAAAAGGGTGGCAGTGTGTCATCGTGTGTGGGAGTGTGTGTGTAGGCAAGTTGATTGTGTACTGTGTGTGTGTGGAATAAAATATGTATATATATATATATATATAACACATTGCACAAGTGGGGTAATTAAAGTGAATTAGAAAAGAACAGGAAAGAAGCAGGGGGAAATCAGAAATAGGGCGGCTGGTTGTATGTGTAAGAGGGTGTTCAGTGTGTGTGCAATGTGTGTGTGTAGTGTACAGTGTATGTGTATATGTGTGTATAGACATATATATATATATATATATGTCAACACATTGAGTGTGTGCTGTGTATTGTGTGTGATTGCATGAGTGCAGAACTGAGGAGTGTTGGAGTGTACAAGACAGAGGTGATGATGAGGGTGAAGCCAAGAAAGTAGAGAGATAGAGAGAGAGAGAGAGTTATGATGGTGTATATAGGTGTGTATACGTTTGAATTAGAGAGAGAGAGTAGAAATAGAAAGGGAGGAAGCAAAGTGAGAAGTTGTGGAGGTCTGGAAAACTCAAAAGTGAGAGCCAAGAAGAGAGAAGCCTGATTGAAGGTATAAGCATCAAAACTGCTTTGATTTTGTTTGGATTATTGGTACTGTTTTAGTATTATTTAAGCCTTATAATTGCATGCATAATGTTTAGAACGAGAAATCCTGATCAAAACATGAACATGAGACCTTAAAACAACCCCAAAGCCACAAACCGTGCGCAGGTCACCATTGATGCACCTTGTGATAACAGTTTGAGATGACCTATAAAAAACCAAATTTTGACACTCAGAATCTCAAACAGACCTCATAAGCATTCAGAAATACCCAGACTACGACCTAGAAACACTAAGGAAAGCCTAGAATTCGAAGTTGCAGGTTGCGGGTCCCCGACCCAATTCCATTTACAGAGACTTAAATCTTGTTTTAAGAATGGGGATTTGAACCCCATGGTAAACAGAGCCTAACAAAGGAAACCCCATAAAATTTAGGCCAGAAACGAGCATGCATGTAGCAGTTGCAAGCCGAGACCACCACAGGTCACCATAGCTTATAGAGCTTGATTTGAGCTTTTAAACAAATGCCAAATTGTGACTTAGACACTCAGTACCCTGTACCACCCAAAAGCAAAGATTAGATTAATCCCAAACTTCACGAAATTGAAAGGTTTTGAAAATGGGAATTAGGGCTACAGTGTACATAGGTGATGAAGAAGACGACGAGTTGACCGAGTCGACTTACCCTACTCGTTCAGACCGAACGTGTCAACTCAGACACGTGGGTTAACCACCGCATTAATGAAACGGCATCGTTGGGTTTTAAAATTTGAATGTTAAAATGGGATTATTTGGTCGGGTGTTAAAGGGGCTGAAACCAATGCAGGGATAACTAATCCCGAATTTAATTCGTTAAACGTCGTTTGGCACATGAAAATTTAGAAAAAAAAAATAACGGCGCAGTGGCTCCTGCGGCTCGAACCCTCACCCATGCGCGTGAGGCAACCACTTAACCACTGGGCCACGTATGCCCTTGTGATTATACCCTGAACCAATATATATATATATATATATATATATATATATATAATGAAATAAGGAAAAAAGGTTGCAAAGCACCCTGGTAGGATTCGAACATAGGATCTGTAGAAAAGAGGAGACGCATGTAACCAGTTGGGACGGGACAATCCCGCGCCTTTTTTTAGGCACAATATATATATATATATATATATATTATATTTTAACTTTATTTAATTAATTAATTTAATTTAATTAAATATTGCGAAATGGTCTGGAGTCCAAATGGGACAAGTCATTAGTGTATTTTGACTATCTCAACCATTATAAATTCAACGGTGAGGTCCGCATTGCAAGACGAGGTCCCAAAAAATAAAAGACCCATGGAAATATTAAAAATTACCAAAATGCCCCTAAGTCAAAGAGTAGTCAAACGAACTCCAATTGAAGTAAACAAATGGTGAATTTTTATTATTTAGAACATTCCGGACTCAACCATGGAGTTTGATTTATGAAAAGAGGTCTCGAGAAGTAAGAACCCGTAAAAGTGTAAAATGACCATTTTGCCCTTTTTAGCCTGAAAATTCAAATTGAATTCCGCGAAAGCCTAGACCGACTTTCTTCGACGTTTCAGACTCAATGGTAGAGTCTATTTTAGTAAAATAGAAACTCATGAAATGAAACCATAAAATTTGATGATTAGCATAGTTCAAGTAGAAATAGACTGAGTTATGTTTCGTGAATCTTAGGAATACTCAAGGGAAAGGAGAAGACTGATTGACTCTCTAGACAGATACGGTAGGGGGACTACATTCTCATTGATTAGTTCGGCTACCCAGCGAGCACGACTTCTTAGGGTTGAGACAAACCCATCAGGTATGATATTTTGGTAAGTAAGGAATAAGATTAAGTTTAGGATTGATTTTTATGTTATCTCATGATTCGTATATTTAGTTGATTGTTTATGTCCTTATGTGTTTCTTGAGAGTTTGGTTAAATGATAAATGTGGATAATGATTATATGTATATTTTATGTGTTGGCATAGTGTGTGATTGATGTTCTTTGAGGATCATTCAGATTGTGAATATATAACTTGAGCATGCAATTAAATGAAATATGTACAGCATATACACATGAGGAAGGAACTTTGCGATTTAAGTGTTATTGTTTAAAGCAGTTTTCATGTGTGGATGAAAGGCTTCGATGAGATTGCATGTTGCATGATGGAATCAAAGCATATTGGCATGGTATAATTCCTTGAAAACATAATGTGGGTTGAGCACGTGGTGCTATGCATTATGAGGGTATAGATCCTCTGGTGAAAAATCAAAAATTTGGCCAGTGTATCGGTAACTGCTTGATCCGACAAGAGCGGTCCGTGAAACAGGTGTGGTACTCGAGTGACCATCGGGGGTGATCCGTGAAACCGAGATATGGGTGTGGCATAGAGTTTGTATGGGTGCGTTATGCACATTGTCATTACATTGTGTGGATGATTTGAACGGTATGTAAAAATAAATGTACACTTGCACATGCCACGCCTTGATTTTGTTCCTTGCATTAGCATTGTATTATACCAGCAGTTGAGCTGACCCATTTGTGGGATATCATATTAAAGATGACGTCCTTGCTACATGAGACTTGGTGAGGTCTAAACGAAAGAAAGGACTTGGAACTACATTTAGCCCTTGGGGCATATTTTGAGATGTAAGGGCTTAAGCCCGAATGATGTGAATGATATGGTTATTTATGGGATGTAGTATATGTGTTATGTATTGATGAAGAAGGAATGCATGTTTAATTAAATCTATTTAAATTGTCTTTTATTTCCTGTTATTTATCGTCTTCCCTCACTTCCCGAATTGCAGAAATTCGGGGTGTGGCAATGTGGTATCAGAGCATAGGTTCGAATACCTTGGGACAGTGGGAGAAGTTTAGACCTTAACTTATTTGGACTAGTTTGGGTGGTATGTTTTATGCGCACGTGTTGCATTGGTGTGCACGAGTAGGCACTATACTTGATTTCCCGATAGACAAGGAGCATGAGAATTGTTTGATGTAGTGGTTGACTAAGATTAGAAACTTGTGTCTATGTGAGAGACTGTATATTTTATGGGATAGGCCGTATGCCTAGTTATTTGAGAGATAGGTTGTGCACTTAGTTGTCTATACAATAGGCAGTATGCCTAGTTATTTATGAGATAGACTGTGGACCTAGTTATCTACCTGGTTGGTTGTGTTCTTATATATATGTATATGTATGCTAGGTTAGTACCCGATATTCATGGATTATAGTACTATGACTATGATATTTATACAGACTGGATTGGTCTTAAGTCTTGCGTTACAGTTGCTGGATGGCGCCCCATTAGCCAGTAACAAAAGGAGTTGTGATCCATAAAGGGTTATCACCTAGCTATAAAAGTAAGAAATAATGAACAAATTATAAAACCTTAAATGAATAAATGCCAATGAGGTAGGAAACCATAAATAAGAAGACACATGAGACCATGGAATGCAAGAAAAAAAATAAAAATTTAGACTTGTGGAGATTTTTTTGTGTATGGACTGGATAGCGGATATAGAGATATTCTTGTGTTAAACTCTTTTGTGGAGAGATGTATTATTTTGATGGCATTCACTTACGGTTGAGTATTGGTAGGCTAGTTGAACCCTAACATGACTTGAGTATGCGTATATTGTATTATTTAAATGAATCCCTTCCTTATGAAAGGCTGTGTTAGAACTCGGTGTTAATTGTTTAGTGTAACCAACGGGTGGGGATAGTTGACTTAGGTTATATAGGTGTTGATTAAGCAAGTGTGTCAAAAAGGTGTGTTAGATTCTCAAGCAATGATTGATGGTCTTTGGTTTAAAGGAAAATTGTATAAACATGAATAGTTTGAAAAGAATATTGTTGTGGATAAATCCAGATTATGATATAATTAAATTTTGATCTCTTGTTAGGATGAATATTGAATTGGAATGCGAAGGCGAATCTAAAAGTTAGGGTTAGTAATGATTTCTTTATTGAGTTGGAGTCAATTATATTGTGGTAGACTGTGGAAGTAACCTAGTGATAAATGCTATTGTCTTACCTATTTCTATAAGATGATTGATAATAGATGTGATAAGAATAGTGGGTTGATTTAATGAACTTATGAATATAGGCCTTGTGAAAATAATGAGTTGCATGAATTGGGTCAAATCGAGGTGTTAATTATGAACCTAGTTTTAGCTTAGTTTGCAAGATTGATTACATAATTATGATTGAATGAAAGATAAACGTTGATTGTTGCTTTGAGAGAAATTGTGTATCAGGTTAAGAGTCGGGTGGCGTAAATTTTTGAATAAGAGTCTTGTGTTAAAGATGCGAATTATATGAACGTGCTTGGGGTAGTGTGACGCTGACGAGGAACCATAAAGATGGCTCGATAAAGATGGCTGATCGCATCCTTTCTTTTAATTTCATTATACTTGACATGTCTAGTTTTGGTATTATATTGGAGATAGATTGGTTATTTGCATTTTGGGCGAGTATAGACTGCTACAGGGGGTGAGTGACGATGTGTACTCTTGAGGGAGATGTTTTCTTTATTTCACGAGGTATTCGTGGATCCTTCTAGGATGAACTTTCTTATGAGTTATGAGGTGTTAGACTTTAAGTTGATTGGGTTGGTTTGGATTACGTGATTAGATGAGTGCTTATTGCTTTAGTGTGTGAAATTGTACAATGTGTGGTATGCTTGGTTATTGATGAACTGGGACTAGATGCTTATATCTATGCAATAGACCGAGTGAAATTGAGAGGTAGACTATGTTCTTGTTGTTTGTGAGATAGGCTATGAGCCTGGATATCCATAGGGTTGGGTGTATACCTAGTTACCTATACAGCAGGTTGTATGCTTATTTATGTATATGTATATTCTTGGGATGGATCTTATACTTGGGTGTTTGTATGGTAGGCTATCTATTAGCTATTGAATGTTGCTTGTTAATTCTATATATGTATACTAATTTAGTACCCATTATAGTACTGCGACTATGATTTTTATATAGACTGATTGTTGTTAATACATGTATAAGAGTACGTTTAAATATATTTATATGTATGTGTGTTTTGATACATGTGTGTAAGGATTGATATAAATATATATATATATATATGTATATATATATATTCATGATTTAAATTGGAGGAGAGTTTCATTTAGAATCTCAATTGTTATGAGACTTTATTTAATTTATTGACAAGAACGATGATGAGTTAGAATAACTTTAGAGGAAATTGAGATATATATATATATATTTTACCTTCTCTAATGTTTTGTCTTTTAAACCTTGAGGTATTGCCTTAAGTTTCATGGTTAGAGTACATAAACTACATTGTCCTACATACGAACATTCAATTAATATATGTATGCTTGAAATGAATAGGCTAATCTTAATTAATGCATGACATTTAGTCTTAGTTAGATATAGACTAAGGTGGATGATGATGACTTTACTTTAAGAGTATATTGTTGATACCTTGTGGGTGATTATAGTACTTGGAGAATACTGGATCATTGAATTACATTGAAGTGCAGGTGCTATATTGATGTCATTGTGATAAATTATTAGATGATTGCATAGCTTGATTTGATGTTAGTTAGATGGTCATGACATGTGTGAGAGACTTTGAGGTATCCTTGTGAGCATTGAGAATATTATTATTATTATGTTGCATTATTGAGGTGGGTCATGATGTATGGATGGATTTGAAAAAAAAATTGGCATTGATAAGCCAATATGTTTGAGGATTTCATTATGCGTTGTGCCATGTAGAAAGGGCCGTTACAGATGGGATCAGAACTAGATCTTAGCAGGGAGTGTGGAGATGTCTGCACGCCGCTGCACGTTTGCCCCAGTGGACAAGGTTCCTTTGGGGGGAGA
The DNA here is from genome assembly GCA_008638375.1 of Nyssa sinensis. NCBI lineage: Eukaryota > Viridiplantae > Streptophyta > Magnoliopsida > Cornales > Nyssaceae > Nyssa > Nyssa sinensis. Next base: position 40,259,921 of record CM018047.1, on the reverse strand, counting down.
GGGTAATGCATTCCACATCGCCTGGCGAAGGGAGAGGTGAAGGATCCATAGGTAAGGCTGCACGTCTCCATGTTACAATGCATTTTGAATTGATCTTTTTTTATTTTGTCAAGGAGATACATATTTTTAAATTTTGGGACAAAATTTCTTTAAGGGGGGAAGGATGTAGAGACCTGAAAATTAAGGATAAGATTTTTCGTTTTGCCAGTAGGGCTATAGTGCCTTGAACCGGGACATGACACGTAAATCGGGATAGACCGAGTCGAATAATGTAACGCCAGTTATAACCCAAGCAGTGAAGCCGTATATTATGACATTTTACAAACTGAGCGATTGTGGGAACGACAACGGTTTATTTTATACAGCCAGTATCGGGCGACACCCGGGCAACCCAGGACTGGGTCTCGTGATGCGTGCATGCACGCATTTTCATGCGCATGCATATTTCACAGACACATAACATATCAAAAATAACTGTATGTATACGCTATTATAAATAGATTTATATGCATAAATATAGATATATATGTATATACACTTGTATAAATGGATGTTATATATGTGTATATGTATAAATACATGTAATATAATGTATAGTATATATGTATATATATAAGTAATTTAAAAGTATATATACATGTAAAGAGAAAGAAAGGAAAAAGGGTGGCAGTGTGTCAGAGTGTGTGTGTGGGCAAGTCGATTGTGTAATGTGTGTGTGTGTACTGCTGTGTGTGTGTGACAATTGGTGTGTGTGTGTGGAATAAAATATGTATATATATGTATGTATGTATATATATATATATATATATATATATAACACATTGCATAAGTGGGGCAATTAAAGTGAATCAGAAAAGAACAGGAAAGAAGCAGGGGGAAATCAGAAATGGGGCGGCTAGTTATGTGTGTAAGAGGGTGTTCAGTACGTGTGTAGTGTACAGTGTATGTGTATATGTGTGTATAGATATATATATATATATATATATATATATATATATATGTCCACACATTGAGTGTGTGCTGTGTATTGTGTGTGATTGCGTGAGTGTGGGACTGTACAAGACAGAAGTGATGATGAGGGTGAAGTCAAGAAAGTAGAGAGAGAGAGAGAGAGTTGTGATGGTGTATATAGGTGTGTATACGTTTGAATTAGAGAGAGAGTAGAAATAGAAAGGGAGGAAGTAAAGTGAGAAGCTGTGGAGGTCTGGAAAACTCAAAAGTGGGAGCCAAGAAGAGAGAAGCCTGATTGAAGGTATAAGCATCAAAATTGCTTTGATTTTGTTTGGATTATTGGTACTGTTTTAGTATTATTTAAGCCTTATAATTACATGCACAATGTTTAGAACGAGAAATCCTGATCAAAACATGAACATGAGACCTCGAAATAGCCCCAAAGCCACAAACCGTGCCCAAGCCACCATTGATGCACCTTGTGATAGTAGGTCTGAGATGACTTATAAGAAACCAAATTTTAACACTCAGGACCTCAAACAGACCTCATAAGCATTCAGAAATACCCAGACCGCGACCTAGAAACACTAAGGAAAGCCTAGAATTCGAAGTTACAAGTCGCGGGTCCCCGACCCAATTCCATTTACAAAGACTTAAATCTTATTTTAAAAATGGGATTTGAACCCCATGGTAAACAGAGCCTAACAAAGGAAACCCCATAGAATTTAGGCCAGAAATGAGCATGCATGTCGTAGTTGCAGGCCGAGACCACCACAGGTCACCATAGCTTCTAGAGCTCGATTTGAGCTTTTAAACGAATGCAAAACTGTGGCTTAGACACTCAGTAGCCTTTACGACCCAAAAATAGAGATTAGATTGATGCCAAACTTCACGAAATTGAAAGGATTTGAAAATGAGAATTAGGGCTACAATGTACATAGGGTGATGAAGAAGACGACGAGTCGACCGAGTTGACTCGCCCCACTCGTTCAGACCGAACGTGTCAACTCAGACACGTGGGTTAACCACCGCATTAATGAAACGGCGTCGTTGGCTCCTGCGGCTCGAACCCTTACCCACGCGCGTGAGGCAACCACTTAACCACTTGGCCATGTATGCACTTGCGATTATACCCTGAACCATAATATATATATATATTATAATTAATATATATATATATATATATATATATATATATATATATATATAATGAAATAAGAAGAAAAGGGTGCGCAACACCCTAATAGGATTCGAACATAGGATCTGTAGGAAAGAGGAGACGCGTGTAACCAGTTGGGACAGGAAAATCATATGCCTTTTTTTAGGCACAATATATATATATATATATATATATATTATATTTTAACTTTAATTAATTAATTAAATTAAATATCACGAAATGGCCCGGAGTCCAAATGGGACAAGTCATTAGTGTATTTTGACTATCTCGACCATTCTATATTCAACGGTGAGGTCCGTGTTACGAGACGAGGTCCCAAAAAATAAAAGACCCGTGGGAACATTAAAAATTACCAAAATGCCCCTGAGTCAAAGAGTAGTCAAACGAATTCTGATTGAAGTAAACAAATGGTGAATTTTTATTATTTCGAACATTCCGGACTCAAATGTGGAGTCCGATTCATGAAAATAGGTATCGAGAAGTAAGAACCAGTAAAAGTGTAAAATGACTATTTTGCCCTTTTTAGCCTGGATATCCAAATTGAATTCCGCGAAAACCTAGACTAACTTTCTTCAACATTTCAGACTCAATGGTAGAGTCTATTTTAGTAAAATAGAAACTCATGAAATGAAACCATAAAATTTGATGAATAGCATAGTTCAACTAGAAATAGACTGAGTTATGTTTCGTGAATCTTAGGAACATTGAAGGGAAATGAGAAGGCTGATTGCATCTATAGACAGATACGGTAGAGGGACTACATTCTCATTGATTAGTTTGGCTACCCAGTGAGCACGACTTCTTAGGGTTGAGACAAACCCATCAAGTATGATATTTTGCTAAGTAAGGAATAGGATTAAGTTTAGGATTGATTTTCATGTTGATCTCATGATTCATATATTTAGTTGATTGTTTATGTGCTTATGTGTTTCTTGAGAGTTTGGTTAAATGATAAATATGGATCATGATTATATGCATATTTTATGTATTGGCATAGTGTGTGATTGATGTTCTTTAAGGATCATTTAGATTGTGAATATGTAACTTGAGCATGCAATTAAATGAAATAGGTACAACATATACACATGAGGAAGGAACTTTGTGATTTAAATGTTATTGTTTAAAGCATGTTTCATGTATGGATGAAAGGCTTCGATGAGATTGCATTGTTGCATGGTGGAATCAAAGCATATTGGCATGGTATGATTCCTTGAAAACATAGTATGGGTTGAGCACGTGGTGCTATGCATTATGAGGGTGTAGATCCTCTGGTGATGAACCCAAAATCTGGCCAGTGTATCGGTGCCTGCTTGATCCGACGGGAGCGGTCTGTGAAACAGGTGTGGTACTCGAGTGACCATTGGGGGCGATCCGTGAAACTAAGACATGGGTGTGGCATAGAGTTTGCATGGGTGCGTCATGCACATTGTCATTACATTGTATGGATGATTTGAACGACATGTAGAAATAAATGTACACTTGTACATGCCACGCCTTGATTTTTGTTCCTTGCATTAGCATTGTATTATACCAGCAGTTGAGCTGACCCATTCGTGGGATATCATATTAAAGATGACGTCCCTGCTACATGAGACTTGATGAGGTCTAAACGAAAGAAAAGACTTGGAACTACATTTGGCCTTTGGGGCATATTTTGAGATGTAAGGGCTTAAGCCCGAATGATGTGAACGATATGGTTATTTATGGGATTTACTTTATGTGTTATGTATTAATGAAGAAGAAATGCATGTTTAATTAAATCTATTTAAATTGCCTTTTATTTCCTTTTATTTATTGTCTTCCCTTACTCCCCAGGTTGCAAAAACTCGAGGTGTGACAGTAGTAAACTTGGGCATCACTCTAATAGCTGTCCAAAATGACGACCTGTTAACTATGTTGAGAATGAGGATATTGTTGAGGAGGTAGACAAAAAGGAACCTGCTGGAGAAGATGATTTCTATGAAGGAGTAGAATTCGCAAAAGAACATAGAGAACGAGTCAACTGTGTAGTGCAATGGTTGTTGTATGCACCAAAGCAAAAAGACACGAGCCAACGTCACGACATCTTTCGATCCTGTTATACAGTTAATCGAAAGGTCTGTAATTTAATTGTTGATAGTGGAAGTTGTGAGAACTTTGTAGCCAAGAAGCAGGTGGATCACATGAAGTTGCCTACAAAAAAGCATCATTTTCTTTACACAATTGGCTGGATTAAAAAGGGACCAACAGTAAAGGTAACAGAAATCTATCGTGTTCCTATTTCCATTGGTAAAGATTATCATGATAAAGTAATTTGTGATGTAGTTGATATAGATGCTTGTCATGTGTTGTTGGGTAGGTCATGATAGTATAATGTTGATATTACTTATAAGGGTAAGGATAATGTTTATATGTTTACATGGGGAGCACACAAAATTGTCATGCCCCTTCAAAATTTGATTTTGAGACTAGCAGTTGTAAAAAGAGGGACAGCCTAAGTTAGTTTTATCTAGTTTTGAAGCCAAGTTCGAGGCTGAAGCTAAGGAGGCACAAGAAGTTTATACTTTATTGGTTAAAGCTTTGGTGATTAAGGATCTAAAGGCAGATTCAACAATGGTGTTGCTATAAAAATTATAGTCATTGTTGAAAGAATTCAGCGAATTAGTTTATGCAGATCTGCCCAATTGCTTGCCTTCTATGAGAGATTCAACACCGCATTAATCTAGTACCTGGTGTAAGCCTTTCAAATCTAGCTCATTACAGAATGAGTCTAAATGAGAATGAGATTGTGAGAAAAAAGGTAGAGAACTTGTTGGAAAAAGGGGTTCATTTAAGAGAGTACGAGTCCTTATGTAGTCCCAACCCTATTGGTGCTAGAGAAGGATGGTAGTTGGCGCATGTGCATAGATTGCATGGCCATTAACAAGATCACCATCAAATACAAATTTCTTATTCCACGCTTAGATGGAATGTTTGATATGCTTGAGGGTTTGAAGATATTTTCCAAGATTGATCTTGGTAATGGCTACCATCAAATTCGGATGAGGCCGAGTGATGAATGAAAAACTATTTTCAAGACTAAAGATGGCTTGTATGAGTGGTTGGTGATGCCTTTCGGCTTAACTAATGCACGTAGCACTTTTATGCAAGTTATGAACCAGACTTTGAGGCCTTTTGTTGGAAAGTTTGTTGTTGTTTATTTTGATGATATTCTTATTTATAGCAAAACTGAAAAGCAGCATCTTGATCATCTGCGGTAGATCTTGACAGTGTTGTTGGAAAGTAAGTTGTATATCAACATTAAAAAGTGTAGTTTTTTGACTAACAGATTGTTGTTTTTGGGCTACGTGGCTAGTGCAGATGGCATTCATGTGGATGAAGAAAAGTGTGGGCAATTCGTGAATGGGCGTTGTTGGCAATGTGTAGACTTTTCATGATCTAGCGACATTCTACCGCAAATTGATCCGCAATATCAATGCAATTACAACTCCAATTACCGAATGTTTGAAAAAGGGTAAGTTTAATTGGGGTGAAGAGGCAGAAAAAAGCTTTGCCTTGATTAAAGAAAAGTTGTGCACTACTCCAGTTTTGGCCTTTCTTAGCTTTGAGAAGGTTTTTGAAGTAGAGTGTGATGTGAGTGGAGTTGGCATTGGGGCAGTATTGTCTCAAGAGAAGCGATTAGTGGCATTCTTTAGTGAGAAGCTGAGTGAGACCTGTCAAAAGTGGAGTGCCTATGATCAAGAATTCTATGCGGTTGTTAGAGCTTTGAAGCATTAAGAGCATTATCTTGTGCAGTGAGAGTTTGTGCTCTACACAGGTCACCAAGCTTTAAAGTACATCAATAACAACAAAAACTTGAATAAAATGCATATGAGATGGTCCACGTTCCTTCAGAAGTTCCCATTTGTCATTAAACACAAATCTGACAACTTAAATAGAGTTGTAAATATGTTAAGTAGAATGGCTAATCTTCTTGTTACATTGACACAAGAGGTTGTGGGATTTGAGTTCCTAAAGGAATTGTATGAAGAAGATGCAGATTTCAAGAAAATTTTGGCCAAGTGCAAAGAGTCTCAAATTGTTGCAGATTTCTATGTGTATGAAGGGTACTTATTCAAAGGCAACTCTTTGTACATCCCTCAAACATCCCTTCGAGAAAAGCTAATTCGTGATCTACATGGCAGTGGATTGAGTGGACACATGGGTAGAGATAAGACAATAACATGTGGGGAAGAGCGGTATTTTTGGCCACAAGTCAAGATGGACGTTGGTAATTATGTTTGAAAATGCTATACTTGTTAAGTCTCTAAAAGTTAGTCACAAAACACTGGTCTTTATACTCCTTTACATGTTCTTAATTCTGTTTGGGAAGACTTGTGTATGGATTTTGTGTTAGGACTACCTCGAACACAACGAGAGGTAGATTCTATTTTTGTAATTGTTGACAGGTTTTCTAAGATGGCACACTTCATTCCATGTCGAAAAAAATCAAATGCTTCACACATTGCACAGTTATTCTATCGAGAGATTGTGAGACTCCAAGGAGTTCTGCAGTCCTTCACTTTAAATTGTGATACAAAGTTCCTTAGTCACTTTTAGATTACTTTGTGGAGAATGTTTGACACTTCCTTGTAGCACAGTACTACAGCTTATCCCCAAACAAAGGTGACAAATGAAACATTCGGTAACTTAGTTTGTAGTATTTGTGGAGATAGGCCTAAGCAGTGGGATCATGACTTGCCACAAGCTGAGTTTGCCTATAATAGTGTTGTTCATAGTGCCACAAGAAGAACACCTTTTGTAGTTGTCTACATCCTTCAACTAAAGCATACTATAGACTTGGTTCGACTGCCTAAGGGCCATGGTGTGAGTGTTGCAATAGAGAATATGGCATAACAGGCCTAAGCATTATATATTGAAGTGAAATAGAAATTGGAGCAGACCAATGCCAAATATAAGAGAGCTGGAGATAAGTATCGACGTGCTAAGGTGTTTAAGGGATGAGATTATGTTATGGTCTTCCTACATAGAGAGAGATTTCCAATTGACAGCTATAGCAAATTGAAGCCAAAGAAATATGGTTCATGCAAAATTGTGCACAAGGTCAATGAGAATGCTTATGTTATTGATTCGTCAGAAACTATGAGAATTTCATGGTCTTTCAATGTTGTTGACATCTACAAGTACCATGCAAAAAACCCTCTTTATCTTGATTGTAACTCAAGGCCGAGTTCCTTTTAAGAGGAAGGGACTGATGTATAACAAGTAGCAAAGGCTTTTGAAGAACAATGGGAACCTTCCAAGTCGCATTCTAAGAAAAAGTACTGTGGAAGTAGGCCAACATTTCTATTGGAAAATAGGGGGTTTCCAAGTCCACGGCCAAGTACTTATTACTTCTTGGGTTGTGATTGCTATCTTATTAGGTTCAGCCATTATAGCTGTTCGGAACCCACAAACCATTCCGACTGGCGGTCAGAATTTCTTCGAATATGTCCTTGAATTCATTCGAGATGTGAGCAAAACTCAAATTGGAGAAGAATATGGTCCTTGGATCATTAGGATCAGTTATAATTGCATGAAATAAAAATTTCAAAATTTTTTTTCCATTTTCTGAATCGATTCTTCCTTAGTAGATGTAGAGTTGGTTAGTCATGTTTTTGGGAACGGAGACCCTATCTTGACCCAAAATGGCGAGACAGATAATACTCATCACTTTGCCAAGACCAAAGCTACCACAGGGCCAAAAGACTTCGTTTAGGCCTTCAATTTTATTTTTTTGCCATTTATAGTAATTTTTATTTTCATAATTACTTTGTTTAGGAAAATCCAAATTAACTTCTGCCTGCGGCTACAGTTTCCTACTGTGATAAGGTTTCTAGTTTTCTAAAAAGCCTCAATTATTAATTTTGGATTTTCCCTCCTTTTCACAATTATTTTAGTTTCATAATTATAATAAGATTAGTATAAGAAATTAGTAGATTCCTATTCAGATTGATAGTAGTCTTAACCTATATATATATGATTTAATTTAGTCTTTATTATGTAGATTATCAATAATATATTTCTGTTTAGAAATTTGAGATTTATTCTTTTTGGGTGAGGAGTCCTATGTGTTACTTGTTTTATAAGGAATTCAACGTGTTTGATTCTCCTTCACGTTCCGCACTCCGTTAGAAACAAGGAAGATGCAAAAAGTATCTTGAAAAGAAACTAACATCCCAACCAAATTGACACCTTGAAACCCTCAAATCATCCGCCAACAGAGCTACCCAGACATATTTGTTAGCAAGATACCAACTAATAACGAACAACACCCAAATACATTCCAAACATTACTCCATACAAAGGTTGAGGGCTAGTTTTAGGTTTGGGGGGAGGGGGGCACACTTAATCAAAAAGGAGGAATGCTACATTTCTAAAAAATTTATCCCAAATTTTTATTTCAAATGATGTGGCAATAATGTAATAGTTTATCTAAATGAATGGCTTATATATATATATATATAGAGAGAGAGAGAGAGAGAGAGGGAGAGAGAAAGAAAGAGTTAATTAGTGGAAGGTCTCTCAAAATAAGTTCTTACATGCTAAAGTTCAAGAATAAATTAACATTTTAAAAGTTTATCTAAATGAATGGCTTATATATATATATATATATATATAGAGAGAGAGAGAGAGAGAGAGAGAGAGAGAGAAAGAGAGAAAAAGAGAGTTAATTAGTGGAAGGTCTCTCAAAATAAGTTCTTACATGCTAAAGTTCAAGAATAAATTAACATTTTAAAAGTTCCTGAGTTTTAAATTTTATGGTCCCAAATTTAATAGTGATGAACTGGCACCATCATTTTATTCTTAATAACAAAATTACCCCCCACTTTCTCCTTTAACATTTCAGTCGCGCCTCATCATTAACAACCTCTTCCACATCAATAGGAGAAATGGTGATTACCAGTGCCTTTCCTACCAGTGGCCTTAATACTTTGACTTGTCTTCATAACGATACAACATAATATACCACAAAGTGATTGACCAGTCTCCATGTGACACGTGTGATTACAGACCAGTTAAAGCTCGGCCATCTAGAGCAGACTCAGACAGCCATCTAGAGCAGGCTTAGGCATTTAGCCTTTAGAACTCACAGGTCTGAGCACAAGGCCTTCAGAGCATATCTCAGTATTCAGAGCTCATCACCGCCTTCAATATCCTACTGAGCTAAAGAAAAGGAAACAGTCTTTAACAAGGGAAACTACCACCTATGACTATCTCTCAAACGCAATGTCCAACATGGTAACTGCCACTTTCCGATGATCAAATCCCTACTTCTATGGCTCCAAATCCTAATCAACTTAGGAAAGCCGCAACCTATAAATTAAACCCTAAGGTACGCTATTATTTTCATGCTCATTCTTTGGTTTACAATTACAATCTTTCAAATCAATTTTATTGACTTAAGCATCGGAGCGGCTACCGCTAGAGCCAACCCGGTGGCTCTTTGATCTTTCTCTTTGAGTGTTCCTCAGGCAATGGAGTTCGGAGCCCCTACCGACCAAAAAGTGCAGCATCAATTTGGCACCGTCTGTGGGAACGACAATCGTTCTTTCAACAAATGTTCTCTTTTCTACGAACAACCTTATTTCCCTTCTCATTAGGGAATCATGGCTCCTAATCTCCAACCGAGAAAGAATGCTCAAAATCTTCAAAACCCTTAACACCGGCCACCTACCGGACGAGGAAGGAGACAAACAACTGATCCCATACAGCAATAGCTTGACCTAGTTATGCGATAGAACGAGTTAATGCAAGAACAACTTCTTTCCATGTCCAAAACTCTAGTGATACTTACCCAGAATCACGGAACCAACCCTTTGAATCCACCCGTCAACACAGCTGACCAAAGGACACAACCTCCTATTGCTACCTCAGACGGAGGACACCAAAAAGAGATTCCCAGTAATCAACCGGTGTACCCCTAAGGTACCACCCATGTAATATCCTAACCCGAGATATGGCATGTAAATCGAGATAAACCCTGCAGAGTACACGTAAATTGAGATAAGTCGAGTTGAGTAGTGTAATACCAGTTGTAACTGAACAAGAATTCTGAATAAAATAGAATAATTCCAATTTAGTCCAAAGAGTCAAATAATAATACCGAGCTTTGACCAAGTCAAAAGCATAGTTCCAAAAGTAAATCGAGACCAAAAATAGACCAAGAATAATGTATCCCAAAATATACCCAAAGCATCACAATGACTAATATACAATAATGGGCACGTAGCTCGAGACGAACAGTGAAAATCCCAACAAAGCAGTTATGATATTTAAAAATACGAGAAGTGAATTATAAGCAATCTCGAGTACCCAGGAGTACCGTACAATAAAACCCGAGCGGTACGGAGAATAGTGTACGTAGGCTAGTACATGCCTCGATACACGTGCATAGTGCATTTTAATAAATACAAGAATATATATATGCATATATAAAAATATATATGCAAGTATATATATAAGTGTATCATAAGAGTATTTGTATTTTATAAATATAAGTATTGATATAAATGTGTGTATATATATATATACGGCAAATTATTATATATATATATATATAAGAGCACGCAAAAGGCATGCATGTGCAAAAGGAAAAAAATAAAGAAAAGAAAAAAAAAAGGAAAAAGGAAACAGGTGTGTGTGTGTCTTATATGTTATATATTATTCATATCTATACATATCAAGTGGACCAAGAAAACAGGAAAAAGAAGAAAAGAAAACAAGAAAAGGAAAGGTAGAAAACAAAGTCAATGAAAGGGACTCTAGCAGGATAAGAAAGCAGGAAAGGAAAAAAAGGAAAAAGAAAAGAATAAGTAGAAAAGTCAAATAAAGAGGCATAAGGGCAGTAGAAGCTACCGACATTGTTGGGAAAATGGCAACCGCATATATTTATATATAGATATGGTAAGCTGCAGCAGGTGAGGAGATAAGAATTTGGAGAAAAGAGAGAGAGAAAGACGGTGCAGGGATTAGTGTATGTATAGATGTATATGTGTGTTTGTGTAGCGTGGCAACAAGAGGGGCAGTGCAGCAATGTAAGTATATATATATATATATATATATTTATATGCGTGCAGGGCAGTGCAGCAAGTGAGAAAAAAAGAGAAAAGAGAGGGGAAGAGAAAGTAGCAGCAGGTCGGTGTGGCCGAGAGAGAGGGGAGAGAATTAGGGAGTGTTGCTGCCATTAGAATTATGATAGGAGTAGCGGGCAGCAAGTGATATATATATATATATATATATATATATATTATGTGTGTAGTGGTGCAGGGGAAGACGGATGTACAGGGAAAGAAATTGGAGCAACAGGAGCTACTATTGGAGAGTTCTTGAGATAGATTGAAAAAGAAAGTGGGAAGGAGATGGCAGTGCAGCAGGTGGCAGATGTATGTGTGAGTTGGTGTAGCGGCAGTAGAACTGCTGTCCAGAAATGAAGATTAGGGGCTATGAGTTTGGAACCTGCAGCAATTGGAACTGCTGTTGCAAACCTGATGCAACAGTTGTGGACAACTTAGAAGTTTTTTTTTAGGGGACTTGAAAAGATGGGATGGCTTGAAGAGGTAGTTGGGGGCTTGTGACACTCGACTACAGCCAGACAAAGGTTAGATTTAATTGTTGTTTAGTTCTTTCAAATTAGAATAGAACTTTATGGAATTATAATTATGCCCGAAATTTAAGGGTAATTTTGAATTGACCCGAGTAATAAAATAATATTTAATTTAAATAATTTAAGAGGGAAAATTACTAAAATGACCCTAAGTCGAAAAGTAGTCAAACAGACTTCGATTAAAATAAAAGAATAGTGAATTTTTATTATTTTGAGCATTCCCGACTCAACCGTGGAGTCCGATTTTTAAAAAGAGGTCTTCAGAAGTAAGAACCCGTAAAAGTACAAAATGACCGTTTTGCCTCTTTTAGTATAGAAGTCCAAATTGAATTTCGCGAAAGCCTAAACCAACTTTGTTCGACATTCTGGATTCAATGGTAGAGTCTATTTTAGTAAAAGAGATATCAAAAGTAAAGAGACATAAAATTTGATGAATAACATAAGTTATACACATATGCATAGACTGAGATGAGTTTCCTGAATCATAGGAATACCGAGAGACTAGAAGAAGGCGGTTTTGTCCTTCTAGATAGATACAGAAAGAGGTAAGTAAAATCTGATCTCTGCATGTCTTACATTCCAAGCCATGTCATAGTTCTCGTATACATATTACCTATTGTACTATTTATGCACCTACTAGTATTTATTTAGCCACATTCATATTGCCCTATCATGTGGGAAGCATTTACTAATTTTCATATATATCTCGATCATGATTGTACATTTGTGCATAGAGTTCTTGTTGTACACTTGTACTTAGGGCCGTGAGGGCCAGACAATTTTATTCGAAGCAGTCTAGTAACCGTAGCCTTGAAAAGTATTGTTATGACAGATTTGCCTAGAATCAATTATGATTCCATTATACTCTTCGTGGAAGAGAGCATGATCCTGATACATTATTAGTGACGAATTTGTGCTCAGTCACATCTCCATCTGATGCTATTTATGACCTTCGGGTCTAGGTTCTGAGTGGAACATTTACTATACAGTGTACACAAAGCAGTATTATTCGGCGAGTCCTATGGAACCGAATACGAGCTCAGAGCAGTATTATTCAGCGAGTCCTATGCAACTGAATACGAGCTCAGTGCAATATTATTCAACGAGTCCTATGGAGCTGAATATGAGCCCAGGGGGTAGCCAGGCCCCACAAGTACTAGAGCATCTCAATTTAGTTGATATCAGTATCCTTTATCGTTGATATTCATAGCTTGATCATGTTATACTATTATTGAATGATCATGAGATTTTTACAACTTTCAGTATAGTGCTTACATTTCATACTTGATATAGCTCATGACTGTAGCAGTATGACATTTTTAGCATAGCAGATTCATTTCCTTATCATTTGACTTCCATCATCTGATATTGAGTTATATATTCATTGACTAACTTGCATTCTTTTATACCCTTGTACACATGGTAGAGTAAAGGACTACTTATTGAGTTTTCATAGCTCATCAGATATTACACAACATTTTGTAGGCACAGATATCGAGGATAAATAGTAGGGCTTGGTAGCTAGAGGTGGACATTCATTTTTGAAGTTGCAGTGTAATACTTAGTACAGACAGTCTTATAGCTCTCCCATGTTATCCACGTCTTGGGGATGAATAGTTGTATTAAGAAATTTTGTATTCCGCATTTTGAGAACATTACATCTATCACATGCAGTTTTTATTTATTTAATTGTTTAAGTCTTCCACTATTTCGTTATTGCATGTTAGTAGCACTGATTATGTAGTAAGTTGAGACCCTTGGTTCGACAAGCAGCGTCAGATCGGGTACGCGACACGAGATTCGCATAGGGTGGGTCTCGGGTCGTAACAGCTTGGTATCAGAGCATCCTAGGTAACACAGTTGTAACACCCCGAATTTATTTTCCTACTTAATTAATGTAATAAAGTCCATTTGGGAAATTAATGTGGTAATTTGGCTATTTTAAGCATTGTTTTATCTCAATTAAAACTCGAATTAGCTAGCTACAGAAATTCCAAGCAATTAATGACCGACACTAAACCTTAGATATTAAAGCTAATCTAAATAGAAAGTGACCGAAGGAAACTGTGTCGAAAAAGGAGCTACGGAACGAAAGTTAGGGCCAAAACAGTGAAACTGGAATTCCGCGTCAACCAAACAGGGCCTTAACAAAAAAATGTGAGAAAATGGTCACTTGGGAGGCCAAAGGGAATTGAACCCTTGACCTACCAAGGTAAGCAAACTGTGTTCCAAAAAGCTACCAACCAGGCTGTTGGTTACTTTGTGTACATATACACCAACAAATGTATATAACCTATAATCTTGCCCAAGCCACCGCCCAAATTGGCCAATGGCCTTGCATGCATTCCCTTCATCATGGCCCCCCGTCACCTCCATCAGGTCAACACCCACTAACCCCACTAAGGGCAGAGATACACTCATATATATGTATATGTGTATAGCCCTATATGTATATAAACCTACAATATATAAATGCCACAACTTGCATCAAATTCTCTCTTTAGAGAATTCTGAAAATACCAGAAGAGAAGTGTGTGAGTTCTGTTGTGTACGTAGGGTTGGTTGAGAGGGAGAGTGTGGAGAGAGAGAGAAGGAAGGAAATTTGCATGCAAGTGTTTGAGTGAACTTGACCATTAGAAGTGCAAGGTAAAGGCTTGAGGATTGTAGTGCATGACCTGAGAAGGCTTTTGAGAGGACTGAACTGAGCCAAAGAGAGTAGAATAGTCACCGTTGAAGTTAAGATTCAAAATTATCTTCATTTCTTGTTTTTTTAAATTGGAACTGTTTGGTAGATTTGCTACGGGTATAGATTGCATGCATGTTTTACTCTTGATCCTAGGAATTATTCTGAGTGTGTTGCATGGCTTAGAGGTGTCAAGATGGTCAAGAAACCATGAAACCCGAAGACAACCTCCATTAAAGGACCTTGAGATACTAGGTCTGAATCGACCATAGCAGTTTGACCTTTTGCATGTTAAGATCTAAAATAGACCCTAAGGGGATCTTAAACACCATAAGCCGCGACCCCATAACACTGTATAGCCCCTCAGATTTCAAATTTTACCTACGGGTTAAAAACCCAATCCGTTAAAAAACACAACTAAACTGAAAAATGAAGATAGGGTCTTGATCCTTATGGTTTTTAGGTCACGTAGTTTCAAACCACACACAAAATGGTTAAGGAATGGGGACGTATGGGTCAGTTATAGGTCTGGATTATCGTTTTTCAAACAGACCGACCTAGAGCTTAATTCGGAACTTCAAATGGATGCTAAATGATAGATATTAAGTGCAGAAACTGATCGGGATCGAAATCACCAAGAAATCGTGTCAATAATATCATGAATTTGAAAGTGAAAATCTGTAGGTTTTTAGGGCAACAGTGACCAGGGGTTGGGGACGATGAACAGTAATGGGTCGGGTCGGACTGGGTGTCGGGTCGGGCCCCGACCCAATTAAAAAGGGTGGACTGTTTTAAATGAAACTGTGTCGTTTCTTTAACCGAATTAAATTAAATTAAATAATAAGACTGACGTCATCATGACGTCAGCAATGCAACAGAACCGGTTAGAACCGGACTGGACCGGATTGGTTCATTTACAAAGGGACTGAACCCTTTGGTTCAGTTTTGAACTTTTGAATAATTACAATTTGACCCCCACTGTTTAACAGAATTATATTATGTCCCTGATTTTGAAAAACTTATGTAATTACACCCCTGGAAAAATAAATAAATAATAAAATAATTAATTTAATTATTTTATTAATTAGACAAAATTACCATTTTACCCTTGGACATTTAATAAATCAAACGAAGTCCAAATTAAATAAATAAATAGTGTCTTTTTATTATTTCGGACATTCCGGACTCAACGGTGGAGTCCGATTTGTGAAACCAAGACCCAAAAAATAAAGACACTCAAATGGTAAATGATCGTATTGCCCCTAATAATACCCAGGGCCAAATAAACACGAAAGATAGTCCAAATTAATTATGTCGGATGTTCCAGACTCAATGGTGAGGTCCGTTTTTTCAACCGATGTTCCGAAAAATTAAGTCACCTAAAACATGAAATTAACATTTTGCCCTTAGGGGTACCCGAAGCCAAATAAAAGGCTGCGAAGGCCTAGATTTATTTTCTTGGACGTTCCGGACTCAACAATGGAGTCCGTTTACCCAAATAAAATACCCTGAAGGCCGATGTAATAAATTTAGCAACCCTAAGAGTGTAATTAAATAATACCAAGAGGGTTAAATTAAATCACGAACAGTAACATCAACCCTGAAAAATTGAAATGGGTTAATGACGATTAAATTTTTGATTTATAGGAACCTCCAAGGGGAAGGAGCAGGAGATTTAAATTAGTTGAACTGCCGAAAGCTAATTTTTGAGGTAAGTAATTCCGATGCTTTAATATGGGTTATTCCCAGCCAGTCACGTTAACTTTCATGTGCTGCCAAATTTTGTACTCTATCACTACCTAATGTACTTGATTTGAAGCCAATCGACTTGTGATTATCAGTTATGCCTATTCTTGGTTTTGACATGCTTGCTTGCATCATTGTGAACTTGATCACTGATACTTGAACATCATTGTACTATCATGCCATAACCTAATTCGTGATATATACTGTGGATAGAATCTTGTTATTCCACACATTTCATGACTCGTTGATTGTGATATCAATTGTTTTGTACGGTTGTACATTCTGTGTGAAAATTTATGGATTATAATATTCGGTATGTACCCGGGGTTGTGCTCAGTCACAATGCCCATCTGTTTTCGGATGCGGGGTGGACCCTTTGGGGTCTATTGTGTCCTTCGGGACCTGTAGTAAAAGAGCTCTAACGCTTTTCAGTAAGCCCGAGGAACTGAGGCAGAGCTGAATATGCGTGTTCTGGGGGTATGCCGAGCCCTGTTCTGTTTACGCATCTGTTCTGTTAGAATTCAATAATAGCGTTTTTGCATTGTTGGATGATCATATTTTATATCCTGTGAATGATCATCCTATTGCAAGCATGTTACACTTTTGATTGGCTAACGTTTTGTTGTGGCAGCAACCCATCATGATAGGCTAGATCCCAACTTTGATTGACTTCGTTGTTGCCTCCTGTTTTATATTGTGGGATATGCCTCTTTTGGACCCTCGGGTCATTATAGTTACGCATCTTGGTGACTGGCTATGTATTTACTATTACTCATTTGACTATTGGCTATCTGTTATCTTTTTCCTTATTATCCTTGTGAACTAACCCTAACCCGTGTTAAAGCTAGGAAATTACTTATTGGGCTATTAGCTTACCCCCCTCCCTTATATTTTTCAGGACAACAAGAAGTTGGGGAACCCTCAAGCGCTCCAAGGGTGTAGACGCTGCTAGTTACTGGTAGCTATTTTGGCGAGTTTTGTATTAAGTTAAATATTGACATGTCTTAAACCCTCCCATGTCACCACGGTCCTGTTTGTTTGTGTTTTTTTGAGGATCTGTATTTCTAAATACTTATGTCCTTTTTGGCATGTATCTAAATGATGACCTGACTATGCTACCAGATATTTTAATGATTATAAAATGTTTTTATTAAAACTCTACTTAGTGTTTCAGATCCTTTTGACGGGGAATGGCCCACGGGCCGTAGACCCGGTCACAGACCTTAAATCCGCATAGGGTGGGTTTTGGGTCCTGACAACACAGTGGTTCATGGGAGATAGTGTCACATCCCCCAGACCCACCCTGTGCGGATTTGGGGCACGTGACAAAGGCCAGTTAGGCACCCATCGGGTTTTATCAGTTTTTTTTTTCTTTTTTTTTTTTTTGAAAGCAAAACCCCGACGGTAATCCTAACCACAGGCCATTCCGATATAAATCCCAAGCATAATGCATTCAACATATATAATTTAAGCAACGGAATTTTCACAAGAGAATGCATACATATATACTTGGCAGAGCATTCAGGATACATCATAGTCAGTCCTATCTTAATCAAGATTACAAAACAGTTTCACCACAAAAGGTCATAATCTGTTCAGTTACACAAAAAGTACAAAAATGGTATAGATTCACAAAAATGGGTTATCATTTTATCTGGGGGTCTCCAACATTTTCCCCCTAAGTTCTGGACCTGCTAAACCTGTCCATCTGAGAGTTCCCTTGAAATTATTAAAATAATGGAATGAGCTTTAAAAAGCCCAGTGAGTAACACAGATATCCAGGCAAGAGTTTCGAATTCAATCTTTTGCTTAAATCACATGGTAATTGAATCAGTTTGGAATTAATAGTTCAATAAATCCAAGTCAAGTTCAATAGATCAAAACAGATAAACGGTTCAGAG
Organism: Nyssa sinensis; assembly: GCA_008638375.1. Classification (NCBI taxonomy): domain Eukaryota; kingdom Viridiplantae; phylum Streptophyta; class Magnoliopsida; order Cornales; family Nyssaceae; genus Nyssa; species Nyssa sinensis. The sequence goes on along the minus strand of CM018047.1, from coordinate 40,241,835 downwards.
TGCTAGCATATCAATCAGGAGTATAGTTAATCATTTGAGAAACTAAAAACCATGTCATCGGTGATAAAAGCATGCATTTAAAACAATTGCATTTAAAACATATGGTATTCGAAACAATTTAGCAGATCAAGGAGCAGTAACTAAACAGTGTCAGAAGTTACTCACCTTCAATATTTGAGTTTGAAGCTATGAACGGAGCCTTCCTCTTTTTCTCTTTCAGCCTAAAACAATTTATAAAGATTTATCAACTCATGACCTTAGACTGAGTAAGTCTACCCTATGATGGGTTTCATGGAACTAACTTATAGTGGTTAGTTCATAGGTCTTACCTCTTAAGCATTTGGCTTAGGGTTTCAGTGTCTTCACACATTTATCGGTTCTAATTTTCATAATATGGACCTAACCATTGAGTTCGGAAGGTCGGAGAAAGCCAATTTAGACTCTCTCGGCTTTTAAATCTGGGTTCAGGTATATCAGGGGTATTTTGGTCATTTTTGCCGTCACATAATTTCTGTCTCGGGTTCGTCATCTAATCATGTATACAGTCTCACAAGTGTCAGGTCTACTACTGGTATTAGTTCCGTTGAAATCGGATTTCATTTGGGCCTTGTACAGGGTCAGGGGTATTATGGTAATTTCATACATCATATTTTTTTCGGTACCTCATTTGCAGTCACGGACCTCACCATTGGACTCAGAAGGTCCGAGACAGTAGGAATACATATATAACTTATGATTTTTGGACAACGGACTAATTTGGAGTATTTAATTTAATTAAATAATTTTAATTAAATTAATTTCGGAATATATAGTATATATATTATTTTGGCAGAATAATGAACGGTCGAATAGGGTGGCACAGCGGACGCGTGCCACCTCCCTCTCCAATAGACACTGCGTTCGAACCTTATAAGGCACAAAATGCGTCTTTTATTTTTTCTGATATAATTAAATATATAATATATATATACTGTGCCCCATAGGTGACACACGCAAGCGCGTGGCAGAGTGGTAAGGGCGTGGTGTTGGGCGCGTGCGGTCAGGGGTTCGAAACCTCGTAGCCCCCTTTTCCTTCCTTCCCTTTCTTTTCTTTTAAACGTATCAGTTTACACATATAAACGCCCAAAACGACACCGTTCTATTTATTCGGTGGCAATCCCATTGTTTGACACATGTCCGCGTCAACCCGTCTACTCGGTTTTAAAGACACAGAGTCGACTCAGCGTCGTCTCCTTCGTTGAACCTCACACAGTGATGCCCTAATTTCTGCAGATCTTTAGCTTCTATTTCGTGAGATCTTAGGTTGTTTTGGTCTCTGTTTCTGGGTGGTATCGATTCATGAGGGTCACACCAACGCTTTGGCATCGGTTTTGAGCTTCGAATCAACCTAACAGGTTCTGTTTTCAAAAGGATAGCCGTGACCTGCAACTCGATACTACTCCCTTGATTCTTCACCATTTCATGTGATTTTTGAAGCTATGTGATCTACAAATCATAAGGATCAAGACCCTATCTTCATTTTTCAGTTTAGTCACATGCATCGACAATTTAAGTTTTGAACCCGTAAGAATATTTTGAAATTCGTGGGGCCATACAGTGTTCTGGGGTCGCGTAGGTAGATGTTTGAGATCCTATTAGGGTCTATTTCAGGTCTTGACATGCAAAATTCCAAACGGTTATGGTCGATTCAGACCTGGTGTTTCAAGCTTCATCAATGGAGGTTGGTCTCGGGTTTCATGGTTCTTGACCTATCCGAGACCTCTAACACATGCTACACGTTCAGAACAATTCCTAGGATCAAGATTTAAACATGCATGCAGTCTATCCTCTACATTTTTGTCAAAACAGTTCAAATTCCACAAATAAGAAAATGAGAATAATTTTGGAAGTTCACCTTCAAGCAGTAGCAGTTCACACTCTTGGCTCGGTTCAGACCTTTCTAAATGTCCCTCAAGCTTCTCAGTTCATGCACCGTGATCCTCAAGTCCCACCTTGCACTTCAAATGGCCAAATTTCTCCTCAAGTTCCCTTGCATGCAAAGCTTCCTTTCCCTCTCTCTCTCTACACTCTCACTCTATCAACCTCACGTACACAACAGGACTCACACAAAATTTCTGTATTTTCAAAATTCTCTAAAGAGAGAATTTGATGCAAGTTATGTACATATATATGTACATATAGGGTTATACACATATATGAGTGTATCTCTGCCCTTAGTGGGGTTAGTGGCTGATTGACTGATGGAGGTGATGGAGGGCTATGATGAAGGGAATGCATGCAAGGCCATTGGCCAATTTGGGTGGTGGCTTGGGCAAGATTTTAGGTTATATACATATATTGCTATATATATGCACAAAGTAACCAACAGCCTAGTTGGTAACTTTTTGGGACAGATTTTACCTACCTTGGTAGGTCAAGGGTTCAATTCCCCTTGGCCTCTCAAGTGACCATTTTCTCCTATTTTTCTGGTTAAGGCCCTATTTGGTTGTCGCAGAATTTCAGTTTCACTGTTTTGGCCTTAACTCCCAATCCGTAACTTCTTTTTCAGTGCGATTTCTTTCTGTCACTTCCTACTCAGAATATCTTTCATTGACCAAGGTCCAATGTCAGTTTTTATTTTCTCGAGTTTCCCATAATTAACTAATTCGAGTTTTATCACTATTAAAAATAGACATTAAATTAGCTAAACCCGACATTTCATTTCCAAAACAGTTTTCAATACACAAAACATGCCAGTCAAGTAATTGGGGTGTTACATCCTCCCCCCCTTCAGAAGAGTTTTGTCCCCAAAACTCAGTCTACAATATCAAGTAAACAACTCGGGATATTTTTCATGCATTTCAGCTTCAAGTTCCCAGGTTGCTTCTTCACTAGTGTGATTTCTCCGCAAGACTTTGACTAACGGAATTGCCTTGTTACGCAAAGTCTTTTCTTTCCGGTCAAGGATCTGGATTGGCCGTTCTTCATACGTTAAGTCGTCTCTCAACTTGAGTGGCTCGTACTCGACGACTTGCCCCGGTTCTTGTATACACTTCCGTAACATGGATACGTGAAACACACGGTGTACCTTGTCCAACTCAGGTGGTAATGCCAGACTATATGCAACCGGGCCAATTCTCTTTAAAATCTCAAAAGGACCAATGTAACGAGGACTCAACTTGCCTTTCTTGCCGAATCGAAGTACTCCTTTTAGTGGCGACACTTTAAGAAACACAAGATCGCCTACTTGGAATTCAAGATCCTCCCTCCGATTGTCAGCATAGCTTTTGTACCGGCTCTGGGCCGTTTGCAGTCTGTTCCGGATCCTCTGAATTTGTTCTGTGGTGGCTTGGACTAAATCTGGCCCAAGCAGCTTCTGTTCACCGGCTTCAATCCAACAAAGTGGAGATCGGCACCTCCTCCCGTATAGTGCCTCATATGGTGCCATTTTAATGCTGGCTTGGTAACTGTTATTATAGGCAAACTCGACAAGTGGCAGATGCTCTGCCCAGTTTCCTTTGAAGTCCAGTGCACACAGTCGCAGCATATCCTTCAACATCTGTATCACTCTTTCAGATTGCCCATCAGTTTGCGGGTGATATGCTGTACTGAACTTGAGTTCCGTACCGAGTGCCTCCTATAGACTTTTCCAGAATTGTGACACAAATCGGGGATCTCGATCGGATACAATGGACAATGGTGTGTCATGTAAGCGTACAATTTCCTGAATGTACAATGCGGCAAACTTCTCTAAGCTATAAGTGGTCCTGACAGGTAGAAAATGAGCAGACTTGGTCAATCTGTCCACTATGACCCAGACAGCATCAGAGCCTTTCGGTGACTTGGGAAAACCGGACACAAAATCCATAGTAATATGATCCCACTTCCATTCCGGAATAGGGAGTGGTTGCAAAAGTCCGCTAGGACGTTGATGCTTAACTTTCACCTGTTGGCATCGTGTGCAGTGAGCAATAAAATTTGCTACGTCCTTCTTTAATCCGGTCCACCAGTATAACTCCCTGAGGTAATGATACATCTTCGTAATCCCAGGGTGTACTGTGAATCTCGAGGCATGGGCTTCTTCCAGAATCTCCTTTCTTAACTCGGGTATCTTGGGCACACACAACCTACCTCGATACTGTAGAATTCCGTCCTGAATTCCAAAATCAGCTTTCCCCGTTGCCTTTACTTCATCACAGATTCTAATCAACTTCTCATCTTGAGTCTGTCTCGCTTTAATTCGCTCCACCAATGTAGATCCAACAGTCAAATTGGCCAGACAAGCCGTGCTACCTGGTGGAACTACCTCGATACCCATTTCATCCAGATCTCGAATTAACTCCTCCTAAGAGGTAATCATGTAGGCAAGGCTTCCAGATCGTCGACTCAAGGCGTCGGCCACCACATTTGCCTTACCCGGATGGTACTGAATAGCCACATCATAATCCTTAATTAGTTCTAGCCATCTTCGCTGCCTCATGTTTAATTCCTTCTGTGTGAAGAAATATTTCAAACTCTTGTGATCAGTAAAAATCTCACACACCTCCCCATATAGGTAGTGGCGCCAGATTTTTAGGGCAAACACCACTGCAGCTAATTCTAGATCATGGGTAGGATAGTTTTGCTCATGAGGTCGGAGCTGTCGGGAAGCATAGGCGATGACTCTATCATTCTGCATAAGGACACAACCCAGTCCCTTATAAGAGGCGTCACAATAAATGACGAACTTCCCTTCTCTGGAGGGAATAGTCAATACTGGCGCTGTGGTCAGTTTCTCTTTTAGCAGCTGGAAACTCTTTTCTTGCTCATCTGCCCAAATGAATGGCACATTATTCTTGGTCAAATATGTGAGCGGTTTGGCCAACTTTGCAAAATCTTTCACAAAACGCCTGTAGTACCCAGCCAGTCCAAGAAAACTTCTGACTTCTGTCACAGTGATCGGCTGGGGCCAATCCAATATGGCTTCCACCTTCTGTGGATCAACAGCGATGCCTTCTTTGGAAATCACATGGCTCAAGACGGTAATGCTGGACAACCAGAATTCACACTTGCTGAATTTTGCATACAGTCTGTGCTCTCTCAGGGTTTGTAGTGCTATCCCCAGATGTCTTTCATGCTCTTCCTCGTTCCGCGAGTATACTAGTAAATCATCAATAAATAAAATGATGAAGTTATCCAAATACGGTTTAAAAACCCGGTTCATTGAATCCATGAACGCGGCAGGGGCGTTAGTCACCCCAAAAGGCATGACCAGGAACTCATAGTGACCGTATCGGGTTCGGAAGGCCGTCTTTGGTACATCAGTATCCTTGACTTTGAGTTGATGGTACCCCGATCTCAAATCAATTTTAGAAAATACACTTGCCCCTTGTAACTGGTCAAACAATTCATCGATACGCGGAAGAGGGTACTTATTCTTTACCGTCACTTTATTTAGTTCACGGTAATCAATGCACAGTCTTAGGGAGCCGTCCTTCTTTTTCACAAACAACATGGGTGCTCCCCAAGGGGATACACTGGGTCGGATAAACCCCTTCTCCAACAATTCCTCCAATTGGGCTTTCAACTCCCTTAACTCTGATGGGGCCATTCGGTAGGGAGTTTTGGATATAGGTTGAGTTCCAGGGATAAGATCGATAGAAAAATCGATCTCTCGATCAACCGTTCCTTGCGGTAGTTCCTTTGGAAACACGTCGGGAAATTCACACACAACTGGCACTTCGGGTAGTAGGGGATTCTGGGCTTGAGTATCCAAGACACTACATAAATAACCACGACACCCTTTCTTCAATAACTTCCCTGCCTGAATGGCAGAGATTAGGTAGGGTGGTGGGGTAATGCCCTTTCCCCTAAACATAAACTCGGGCTGCCCCGGGGGCTGAAACAATACACTTTTCTCAAAACAATCGATGGTGGCATGATTGTGTGATAACCAATCCATGCCCAATATCACATCAAATCCTCTTATCGCTAAGGGTATTAGATTGACTAACAACTCTTGGTCTCCAATCAGTACTCTGCAGTTCCGAAGGATCGTGGACCCAATCATTGACATCCCAGAAGGAATTTGTACCGATAATAGTTCATCCATAGGTTCAGGTATCTTATGCAATTTATTAACAAAAGATGGGGACACAAAAGAATGCGTGGATCCAGGGTCAATCAACACATATGCAGAAATTCTAGAAATCGGGAGTATACCTGCTACTACAGCATTTACAGCAGAGGTGTCTCCTGGTAGCAGTGCAAAGACTCTTCCCGGGCGGCCCTGTGGCTCCTTGCCTTTATCTTTTGTCTTGGCAAGAGGTGCTGGAATAGGCTTCTGTCCTGCGGTGCCGGTAGTCAAGGCAGGGGTTCTCGGGATTGGTGGATGTTGCGGGCAATCTTTGACTTGGTGCCCCTTATCTCCACATCGGTAGCATGCACCAGTCAGTCGGCGACATTCTCCAGGGTGTAGGTTCTGGCAGTGAGGGCATCTGGACACTTCCTCAGTTTTCTTCTGACCCTTGTTGCTCTAACTTGGGCCCTCAGTCCTTTGCTTCTTGCTCGGCTGCTCCTTCTTAAAGTTTTTGCCCTTTTTCTTTCTTTCCTGGTCCTTCAGTTGGTTGAACTCTTCCATGTCCTTTTCAATAACTAGGGCTTTGTTAAGAACATCGGAATAGGTGTGTAGTTCAAAGGCCGAGACTTTAGTCTGTATCCCGATCCGAAGACCTGCGAAGAATTTCCTTGCCCTATTATGCTCTTCCCTCACCAAAAAGGAAGCAAATCTAGACAACGCAGAGAACTTGGCTGCATATTGAATTACGGTCATGTCCCCTTGTTTTAGGGTGGCGAACTCCTGAATTTTTCTCTCCCGGATTGTAGGGGGAAAGAACATGCCATAAAACTTTTCAATAAAATCGGCCCAGGTAATGGTGGGGTTCTGTACTTGCATCTCGAGCCACCACTTGTAAGCCTCTCCCTGTAACATGTAAGTGGCCAGCATCACTTTCTCTGCTTCCGAACAAATCAAGAGCTTAAAGGTCTTTTCCATTGACATGACCCACAGCTCAGCTTTCTCGGGGTCGGTAACAGCAACGAAAGTCGGGGGTTTGAGCTTATGGAAGTGATCTAACAAGTCATTACGAATGCCAGTTTCCAACGGTTGCGCTGGGGCTGGCGGAGGCGGAACTACCGGAGGCTCTACAGGGTTATTTGCTGGTCTGGCCTGGTGTTGCTATAAGGTTCTTGATAGTCCTTCAATGTCCTGGCCGAATTGAGCTAATGTGGCCCGCATTTCCCGTAGGGCTACGCTCTCCGTTGGGGCCTGCGGTTCCCTATTGCTACTCCTAGTTCGAGGCGGCATCTGAAGCAAGATAAAAGTATTCTAAGTATCCTCATTCAATATGTCATAGTAAGAATGTCATTCAGGTTGTTCTTCGATTCAGAAATTCTATGACTTAAGTATTTTCTTTCTAAGGATTCAGTGTTTAAATAACCCTAAGGTTCTGGTCTGTACTGACTTTCAAACCTGTAGCTCTGATACCACTCTTTTGTCACATCCCCCAGACCCACCCTGTGCGGATTTGGGGCACGTGACAAAGGCCAGTTAGGCACCCATCGGGTTTTATCAGTTTTTTTTTTTTTTTTTTGAAAGCAAAACCCCGACGGTAATCCTAACCACAGGCCATTCCGATATAAATCCCAAGCATAATGCATTCAACATATATAATTTAAGCAGCGGAATTTTCACAAGAGAATGCATACATATATACTTGGCAGAGCATTCAGGATACATCATAGTCAGTCCTATCTTAATCAAGATTACAAAACAGTTTCACCACAAAAGGTCATAATCTGTTCAGTTACACAAAAAGTACAAAAATGGTATAGATTCACAAAAATGGGTTATCATTTTATCTGGGGGTCTCCAACATTTTCCCCCTAAGTTCTGGACCTGCTAAACCTGTCCATCTGAGAGTTCCCCTGAAATTATTAAAATAATGGAATGAGCTTTAAAAAGCCCAGTGAGTAACACAGATATCCAGGCAAGAGTTTCGAATTCAATCTTTTGCTTAAATCACATGGTAATTGAATCAGTTTGGAATTAATAGTTCAATAAATCCAAGTCAAGTTCAATAGATCAAAACAGATAAACGGTTCAGAGTGCTAGCATATCAATCAGGAGTATAGTTAATCATTTGAGAAACTAAAAACCATGTCATCGGTGATAAAAGCATGCATTTAAAACAATTGCATTTAAAACATATGGTATTCGAAACAATGTAGCAGATCAAGGAGCAGTAACTAAACAGTGTCAGAAGTTACTCACCTTCAATATTTGAGTTTGAAGCTATGAACGGAGCCTTCCTCTTTTTCTCTTTAAGCCTAAAACAATTTATAAAGATTTATCAACTCATGACCTTAGACTGAGTAAGTCTACCCTATGATGGGTTTCATGGAACTAACTTATAGTGGTTAGTTCATAGGTCTTACCTCTTAAGCATTTGGCTTAGGGTTTCAGTGTCTTCACACATTTATCGGTTCTGATTTTCATAATATGGACCTAACCATTGAGTTCGGAAGGTCGGAGAAAGCCAATTTAGACTCTCTCGGCTTTTAAATCTGGGTTCAGGTATATCAGGGGTATTTTGGTCATTTTTGTCGTCACATAATTTCTATCTCGGGTTCGTCATCTAATCATGTATACAGTCTCACAAGTGTCAGGTCTACTACTGGTATTAGTTCCGTTGAAATCGGATTTCATTTGGGCCTTGTACAGGGTCAGGGGTATTATGGTAATTTCATACATCATATTTTTTTCGGTACCTCATTTGCAGTCACGGACCTCACCATTGGACTCAGAAGGTCCGAGATAGTAGGAATACATATATAACTTATGATTTTTGGACAACGGACTAATTTGGAGTATTTAATTTAATTAAATAATTTTAATTAAATTAATTTCGGAATATATAGTATATATATTATTTTGGCAGAATAATGAATGGTCGAATAGGGTGGCACAGCGGACGCGTGCCACCTCCCTCTCCAATAGACACTGCGTTCGAACCTTATAAGGCACAAAATGCGTCTTTTATTTTTTCTGATATAATTAAATATATAATATATATATACTGTGCCCCATAGGTGACACACGCAAGCGCGTGGCAGAGTGGTAAGGGCGTGGTGTTGGGCGCGTGCGGTCAGGGGTTCGAAACCTCGTAGCCCCCTTTTCCTTCCTTCCCTTTCTTTTCTTTTAAACGTATCAGTTTACACATATAAACGCCCAAAACGACACCGTTCTATTTATTCGGTGGCAATCCCATTGTTTGACACATGTCCGCGTCAACCCGTCTACTCGGTTTTAAAGACACAGAGTCGACTCAGCGTCGTCTCCTTCGTTGAACCTCACACAGTGATGCCCTAATTTCTGCAGATCTTTAGCTTCTATTTCGTGAGATCTTAGGTTGTTTTGGTCTCTGTTTCTGGGTGGTATCGATTCCTGAGGGTCACACCAACGCTTTGGCATCGGTTTTGAGCTTCGAATCAACCTAACAGGTTCTGTTTTCAAAAGGATAGCCGTGACCTGCAACTCGATACTACTCCCTCGATTCTTCACCATTTCATGTGATTTTTGAAGCTATGTGATCTACAAATCATAAGGATCAAGACCCTATCTTCATTTTTCAGTTTAGTCACATGCATCGACAATTTAAGTTTTGAACCCGTAAGAATATTTTGAAATTGGTGGGGCCATACAGTGTTCTGGGGTCGCGTAGGTAGATGTTTGAGATCCTATTAGGGTCTATTTCAGGTCTTGACATGCAAAATTCCAAACGGTTATGGTCGATTCAGACCTGGTGTTTCAAGCTTCATCAATGGAGGTTGGTCTCGGGTTTCATGGTTCTTGACCTATCCGAGACCTCTAACACATGCTACACGTTCAGAACAATTCCTAGGATCAAGATTTAAACATGCATGCAGTCTATCCTCTACATTTTTGTCAAAACAGTTCAAATTCCACAAATAAGAAAATGAGAATAATTTTGGAAGTTCACCTTCAAGCAGTAGCAGTTCACACTCTTGGCTCGGTTCAGACCTTTCTAAATGTCCCTTAAGCTTCTCAGTTCATGCACCGTGATCCTCAAGTCCCCCCTTGCACTTCAAATGGCCAAATTTCTCCTCAAGTTCCCTTGCATGCAAAGCTTCCTTTCCCTCTCTCTCTCTACACTCTCACTCTATCAACCTCACGTACACAACAGGACTCACACAAAATTTCTGTATTTTCAGAATTCTCTAAAGAGAGAATTTGATGCAAGTTATGTATATATATATGTACATATAGGGCTATACACATATATGAGTGTATCTCTGCCCTTAGTGGGGTTAGTGGCTGATTGACTGATGGAGGTGATGGAGGGCTATGATGAAGGGAATGCATGCAAGGCCATTGGCCAATTTGGGTGGTGGCTTGGGCAAGATTTTAGGTTATATACATATATTGCTGTATATATGCACAAAGTAACCAACAGCCTAGTTGGTAACTTTTTGGGACAGATTTTACCTACCTTGGTAGGTCAAGGGTTCAATTCCCCTTGGCCTCTCAAGTGACCATTTTCTCCTATTTTTCTGGTTAAGGCCCTGTTTGGTTGTCGCAGAATTTCAGTTTCATTGTTTTGGCCTTAACTCCCAATCCGTAACTTCTTTTTCAGTGCGGTTTCTTTCTGTCACTTCCTACTCAGAATATCTTTCATTGACCAAGGTCTAATGTCAGTTTTTATTTTCTCGAGTTTCCCATAATTAACTAATTCGAGTTTTATCACTATTAAAAATAGACATTAAATTAGCTAAACCCGACATTTCATTTCCAAAACAGTTTTCAATACACAAAACATGCCAGTCAAGTAATTGGGGTGTTACATATAGACTAAGGTACTAGAATTACAAATGTCCAAGTAGAGTCAGTTTGTAGATAAATTTTGACATGATAGATAGACTATTATATAAATTTTGACCGTTGATCTTTTACAGCGAGTAATTTTGGGAGATGATCAGGCTATTGTACCAGTAGTCGCAGGTACTTTTCTAATTAGTCATAGCATGCCCACATGCTAGATTTACGTATTGATTTTGCTTTTGGCATTCACTATTAGATTGATTTAGAAATTAAACTGCTAGTTGAACATAGAAACAGAACTCTTAGGTTACATGTTAACCATTTCTATACTATTGGAAGATTCATTATTGATGAATGATATACATTGAGTATATGAGGTACAGATCAAAAATGCAAAATTATTAGCTGATATGAGGAAGAATTTGACGATTTAAAATCATTAAATGATTTGTGACTATTAGAGGACGATAAAAATTTTATGTATTAGGGTCAATAGTCTTGGGAGAAAATACTATATGCTAAATGAAAGTTGATGATTATTGACTAGTGATCCTTAAGGATAGTAGTGTACTTAAAGGTAAATGAGGAGAACTCTTGAGATTATGATACTGAAAATACTGAAGGAAGTTTCAATAAATGATATAGACAAATAACCGAGGCTGGAGAAGGGGATAGTAGTTATACTTAAGAAAACTTGGAAAGAATCATAATGATATTGAAATTAGTAGTCTTTGATGATTGTTATGTCTTATGGAAGCATGTACTTGATATCTATTGAGTTATAGTTTGATGATTGTTCTATATTGGGGTAACCATTGAGAATTGAATTACTATATCTAGACTAGGGACTTGATGTTATGGTTAAATGATTGTCCTATATTGCGAGAATTAGTGAGAGTTAAATTACGTTTCATAATGAACGAGGGAAATAGTTAGTTCACTTTGAAAGATAAAAGGTGACATAGAGTTAGAAAATGTGTCGGTTTGAAAAGTAATGAATTTGATAGTAATATCTAAATGGAATAGTAATAATCTTGAAAGGTAGTAGAATTAATAGTAACATCTAAACATAAGAGATTTAAACGGGAAATTTTATAGACTGCATGACTAAAGGTGGTAATTTCGAAACGAGATCCAAAATAGGAATGGTATGAATCCAAAGAGATAGATTAAAAATGGGAACCAAAAATGTAAAGAGTTTCATGAAAAGAGAATGGTGTTTTCTAGATTATGAGCGTTCGAGTTTTGCGGACAAAACTTAGTTTAAAGGGGTAAGGATGTAATATTTCGACTCGGGATATGGCACGTAAATCGAGATAGATCGATCGAGTACACGTAAATTGAGATAAGTCAAGTTGAGTAGTGTAATACCAGTTGTAACCGAACCTGAATTTTGAATAAAATAGAATAATTTAAATTTAGTCCAAAGAATCAAATAATAATACCGAGCTTTGACCAATTCAAAAGCATAGTTCCAAAAGTAAATCAAGACCAAAAATAGACCAAGAATAATGTATCCCAAAATATACCCATAGCATCACAATGAGTAATATACAGTAATGGGTACTTAGTTTGAGATGAACAGTGAGAGTCCCAATAAACCAGTTATGATATTTAAAAATACGAGAAGTGAATTATAAGCAATCTCGAGTCCCTAGGAGTACCGTATAATAAAACCCAAGCGGTACGGAGAATCGTGTACGTAGGCCAGTACATGCCTCGATATACGTACATAATGCATTTTAATAAATACAAGAATATATATATATATATGAGATTATACATATATATGCATATATAAAAATAAATATAAAAATATATATGCAAGTATATATATACATATATATATATATATATGCATATATAAAAATAAATATAAAAATATATATACAAGTATATATATATATATACGGTTGAGTATGTAAGTGCATTATAAGAGTATATATATTTTATAAATATAAGTATTGAAATAAATGTGTATATATATATATATATATAAGCATGCAAAAGGCATGCATGTGCAAAAGGAAGAAAATAAAGAAAAGAAAAAAAAAGAAAAAGGAAATAGGTGTGTGCAGCGTGTGGTGTGTGTCTGTCTTATATGTTATAAATTATACATATCTATACATATCAAGTGGACCAAGAAAACAGGAAAAAGAAGAAAAGAAAACAAGAAAAGAAAAGGTAGAAAACAAAGTCAATAAAAGGGACTACAGCAGGATAAGAAAGCAGGAAAGGGAAAAAAAAGAAGAAAAGAACAAGGAGAAAAGTCAAATAAAGAGGCATAAGGGCAGTAGAAGCTGCCGACATTGTTGGGAAAATGGCAACTGCATATATTTATATATAGATATGGTAAGCTACAGTAGGTGAGGAGATAAGAATTTAGAGAAAAAAGAGAGAGAAAGACGGTGCAGGGATCAGTGTATGCATATATGTGTAAGTGTGTTTGTGTAGCGTGGCAACAGGATGGGCAGTACAACAATGTAAGTATATATATATATATATATATGCGTGAAGGGTAGTGCAACAAGTGAGAAAAAAAAGAGAAAATAGAAGGGAAAAGAAAGTAGCAGCAAGTCGGTGTGGCCGAGAGAGAGGGGAGAGAATTAGGGAATGTTGCTACCATTGGAATTGTGATAGGAGTAGCAGGCAGCAGGTGATAGATATATATATTGTGTGTGTAGTGGTGCTGGGGGAGATGGATGTACAGGGAAAGAAATTAGAGTAACAGGAGCTGCTGTTGGAGAGTTTTTGAGATAGATTGAAAAAGAAAGGGGGAAGGAGATGGCAATGCAGTAGGCGGTAAATGTGTGTGTGAGTTGGTGTAGCGGCAGTAGAACTGCTGTCCAGAAATAGAGATTAGGGGCTATGGGTTTGGAACCTGCAGCAATTGGAACTGCTATTGCAAACCTGATGCAACAGTTGTGGACAATTTTGAAGTTTTTTTTAGGGGACTTGAAAAGATGGGATGGCTTGAAAAGGTAGTTGGGGGCTTGTGACATTCGACTACAGCTAGACAAAGGTTAGATTTAATTGTTGTTTCATTATTTCAAATTAGAATAGAACTTTATGGAATTATAATTATGCCCAAAATTTATGGTTAATTGTGAATTGATCCGAGTAATAAAATAATATTTAATTTAAATAATTTAAGAGAAAAAATTACTAAAATGACCCTAAGTCGAAAAGTAGTCTAACAGACTTCGATTAAAATAAAATAATAGTGAATTTTTTTTATTTCGAGCATTCTAGACTCAACCGTGGAGTCTGATTTGCGAAAAGAGGTCTTGAGAAGTAAGAACCATTAAAAGTGCAAAATGACCGTTTTGCCTTTTTTAGTACAGAAGTCCAAATTGAATTTCGCGAAAGCCTAAACCGACTTTGTTCAACATTCCGGATTCAATGGTAGAGTCTATTTTAGTAAAAGAGATATCAAACGTAAAGAGACATAAAATTTGATGAATAGCATAAGTTATACATATATTGTAAATAGCTGAAATTTTTTTGAAATAATTTTTTTTTTTGTTTTCATTTAAAATATGAAATGTGTATTATGAATGTGTAGATATGTATAGTGGAATATATATATATATATATATATATAGATATTATACAGGTATGATATGTATATTATCTATGTGTATGTGTGTATATATATATATATTTAATGTATTATATATATGTATGGGTAGTGAATTGTAAATGTATATACATACAAAAAGGAAGTGGGAAACAATAGAATTGTGTGTATACTGTTGTGTGTGCTGTGTGTGTGTGTAAGTCAGTGTGTTTGGTGTGTGTGTAACATAATATACATATACATAACCCAAATGCAAGCAATGCATTTAATACAAAGCTGCATTCTGAAAAGAAGAAAAAGAAGAAGAAATCAGGACAATGGGGAAATCAGAAAAGGGGAGAAACAGTAGGGCTAGCTGCAGGTACATTGTGTGAAGTTATGTATATATCTTTGTATATATGTTGGTTGTGTGCGTTGGTTAGAGAGAAAAATCAGAAAGGGTGAGGTTGAGTTAGAGAAGTCGTGAAACACTGGGAGATTCAGAGGCTTGAACCAAAAAGGAGGGAGAAGAGGGAGAGAGAGAACTGCACTAAGATATTCAGAAAAATAGGTAAACCCATTAGCTTCTGTTTTAATTTTCAAAAGCATGAAGGTTATATTTTTATTATAGGATCTGAATGAGCATGAAATGTAGTTTATTTTGCAAAAAGAATAAGTTGAAATGGTTAAGACCCTAGAGAGAAATTCCTAGTTGCAGGTTTGAATGATAATATGGGTTTTATAGCTTTTGTGTTTAAAACTTCATTTAAATATTGGGAAAATAATCCCCATTGATGTAGGAAACAGTTGGGGTGAAAATGGGGTGGAAACTATAGCATAGAAGTCACAAAAAAGAAAGAGTAGACTCAGCCAAAAAATTGGTCGGAGAGGTTTGACTCCCTATTCGTGAAGATTGGGAGGTGTTTGATGGAAACTAGGGTTAGGGTTGAAATCCTTGAGAGAAGAGGAAGAGAACGACATTGAAAACAGGGTTGAAAATGATCGAAAAATAGTGATCGTCGCTGGAGAAGACGACGGCACTCACCGGAACCCTACCGGAGAATCGGGGGGAAGAAGAAACTGTTTAGGGTTTTGGGTTTGGGTCGGTTCGGGTTCGGGTTAGACCCGACTCACCAGCACATGTATGACCCTAAAGCTACGTCGTTTTACGTTATAAATTAAAGTGGAATTGGGGGTGTTTGGTTGTGAGTTTAAGAAATTGGAATAAAATGGATTTGGGGGGGGGGGATATCCTATCCCTGTTTTAGCCTTGTCCAGTGTTTGGCTCAGAGAAATTAAGAAAAAAATGCGCAGGGGCGCAGTACCTGCGACACAAACCGAGGATCAAGCGGTAAAGTGTGACACGTGTAACCAATTGAGACAGGACAATCCCGAGTCCTTTTGTTGCGCTAATATATATATATATATATATTATATGATCATGATAATTAATTAATTAAAATTAATTTAATTAATTAAATATTAGCAAAATGGCCCGGAGTCCATATTAAACAAGTCATTAGTGTATTTTGACAATCTTGGACCTCCTGAGACCAATGGCGAGGTCCGTAACACGAGACGAGGCCCCAAAAAAAAAAAGACCTGTAGGAACATTAAAAATTACCAAAATGCCATTAAGTCAAAAAGTGGTCGAACGGACTTCGATTAAAATAAAAGAATAGTGAATTTTTATTATTTCGAGCATTCTAGACTCAACTGTGGAGTCCGATTTGTGAAAAGAGGTCTCGGGAAGTAGGAACCCGTAAAAGGATAAAATAACCGTTTTGCCCTTTTTAGCTCGGATATCCAAATTGAATTTTGCGAAAGCCTAAACCGACTTTGTTCGATGTTCCGGACTCAATGGTAGAGTCTATTTTAGTAAAATAGAAACTCATGAAATAAAAGCATAAAATTTGATGAATAGCATAATTCAAGTGGCAGTAGACTGAGTTATGTTTCGTGATTTTTAGGAACACTGAAGGGGAAGGAGAAGGCGGTTTGATCTTCTATGTTCTCACTGTTTGGTTTGACTACACTGCGGATATGACTTCCAAGGGTTGAGAAAAGCCCTCCTAGGTATGAAGTTTTGCTAAGGAAGAACTATGATTAAATTTAGGAATATTTTATGAGTAAATTGAATGACTTGTATGCTTAACTGTTGTTGGAAAATTTTTTGGAATATGTTTGCTTGATAACCTAGAGTTGGTTGTTTACGTATTTGTGTGTTTATTGCATTCCTTGAGAATTTAGTAAAGTGATGAATGTGAACTGTGACCATGTGCTTAAATTGACTGTATGAGATATGTATTCATGTGGAACAAGTTTTGTGATTTAAATATTATTGTTACTTCAAGTATGATACATCATTTAAAGCATGCTTCATTGATGTTATATTATTGTGTGGTGAAATCAAGGCATATTGGCATATGGTGAATCCTTTGGAAACATAGTGTGAGTTAAGCACGTGGTGCTATGCATTATGAGGGTGTAGATCCTGTGGTGAAAAACCCAAAATTGGCCATTGCATTGGTGCCCAAATCCATCGGGGGTGGGGGGAGGCCCATAAACGGGAATTCGTACTCAGAACCATCGGATGCGGTCCGTAAATGAGACATGGGTGTGACATAGAGTGTATGGGTGTGTCATGCATATTTACATTGCATTGTATTGATGAACTGGAAAGCATCTAGATTATAAATGTACACTTTGCACATGCCACACCTTAATCTTGTTTCTTGCATTAGTATTATGTCATACCAGCAGTTGAGCTGACCCATTCGTGAGATAACATATTATAGATGATGTTCCTGACACTTGAGACTTGAGGAAGTCTTGGAGAGCAAAGGAGGTGTGGATCATAGAGTATTTTGGCCCTTGGGGCAATGAGTTGATGTTGTACAAGGGTATAAGCCCCAAACTATGCATGTTTATTTGTATGTTATGAAACAACGATGGATTAGTATCGGAACATGAATTGGGTTAGTGTTGAAATTCATGTAATTGTCCTTTATTATTTCCTCTTGTTTAATTTCACTTGCTCCCCAGGTTTGTAGAAATTCGGGGCGTGACATATATGCATAGACTGAGATGAGTTTCTTGAATCATAGGAATACCGAGAGACAAGAAGAAGGCGGTTTTGACCTTTTAGACAGATAAGAAAGAAGTAAGTAAAATCCGATCTCTACAAGTGTTACATTCCAAGCCATGTTATAGTTCTTGTATATATATTTCCTATTGTACTCTTTACACACCTACTAGTATTTATTGAGCCACATTGATATTGCCCTATCATGTGGGAAGCATTTACTAATTTTCATATATATCTCGATCATGATAGTACATTTGTGGATAGAGTTCTTGTTGTACACTTATACCTAGGGCCGTGAGGGCCAGGCAGTTTTATTCAAAGCAGTCTAGTAATCATAGCCTCAAAAACTATTGTTACGACAGATTTACCTAGAATCAATTATGATTCCACTATACTCTTCGTGGAAGATAGCATGATCCTGATACATTATTAGTGCCAGATTTGTGCTCAGTTACATCTCCATCTGATGTTATTTATGACCTTCGGGTCTAGGTTCTAAGCAGAACATTTACTATACAGTGTACACAGAGCAGTATTATTCGGCGAGTCCTATGGAACCGAACACGAGCTCAAAGCAATATTATTCAGCGAGTCCTATGGAACTAAATATGAGCTCAGTGCAATATTATTCAGCGAGTCCCGTGGAGCTGAATATGAGCCTAGGGGGTAGCCGGGCCCCATCAGCACCAGAGCATCTCAATTTAGTTGATATCACTATCTTTTATTGTTGTTATTCATAGCTTGATCATGTTATACTATTATTGAATGATCATGAGATTTTTACAGATTTCAGCAGAGTGCTTACATTTCATACTTGATATAGCTCATGACTATAGTAGTATGACATTGTTAGCATAGTAGATTCATTTCCTTATCATTTGACTTCCATCATATGATATTAAGTTATATATTCATTAAGTTGCTAGCACATCTACATTTATCCTAGTTCTTTTATGGATAATGCTTTCTATATTCTTGTACACATGGTAGAACAAAGGAGAATTACTTACTAAGCTTAAGTTAGCTCACCCCAAACTTACCAAAACATTTCAAGAAAGGAAGTTGTAGAAGAGTAGTAGTAGTAGTAGTAGTAGCAGTCAGTTAGATAGCAGTGGACATTTACTTTTGAAGTTGCAGTGTAATACTTAGTACAAACAGTCTTGTAGCTCTCCCATGTTATCCACGTCTTGGGGATGAACAGTTGTATAAGAAATTTGTATTCCGCATTTTCAGAACATTATATATATAACATGCAGCTTTTATTTATTCAATTATTTAAGTCTTCCGCTGTTTTGTTGTTGCATGTTAGTAGCACTAATTGTGTAGCAAGTTGAGACCCTTGGTTCGACAGTAGAGTCAGATCGGGTGCGCGACACGAGATCCGCATAGGGTGGGTCTCGGGTCGTGACAACCCACGTTGGTGGAGACCCCCAGCTATCAGCAACCTGAAGCAGGGGGATACCAACCTTTATCCCAGACGTTCACTATCGAAGCACCACTAGGGCTCCAACCCCGGTGGCTTTAGGGGCAAACCTAGTACCGCAAGGGTCTCAACCTAAAGCGGCTCCAGTTCCCCCTATTCAAGAGGACCAAAGTCACCTTCCGGCAATGGACTAGGGTCATCCCATCCACATGGGCACTAAAGCTGCAAGGCAGGACTCACAACAATAGATCCCGCCATAGGGTCCACGGAGGGCTGAAGAAGTCGTAGACTCCATGGACCATACTGTTGCTGTGAGAGGTATTCACGTCCTTTTAGAGCAGGACGAGCTAGCCAAGTTGCTCGAAAGAATCGCCACGCTGTTCACTCCTACTATCATGGCTGAGGAGAGGCCAAAGAAATTTTTCGTTCCAAAGTTCACCCTTTATGATGGGACTGGGGACCCAATGGACCATCTATCTCATTACCAACATACTATGGCACTACATGGGGCTTCCGACGCCTTTATGTGCTGAACATTAGTAACTAGCCTCAAAGGCATTGCATTGAAGTGGTTTCACCACCTCTCTCCAAACTCGATCACCAGTTTCTATGAGCTTGACGGGCGCTTTCTAGACAGGTTCATGACCAGTAGAAGGTTGAGGAAGGGCCTAGAGTTCTTGCTTAATGTAAAATAGTCCAAAGGAGAGCCCCTCCGAGAATACATTGCACGTTTTAATGCCGAACTCATAGAAATTATAGATTGCAGCCCAAGCTTTCTCGTGGCTGCTATGACCTCTGGCCTTGCTCAAGGAGGCTTTAAAGATTCTTTGACAAAGAGCCCTCCTGCCTACATGGCAGCCCTTATGGATCGGGCTAGGAAGTACATAAACCTGGAGGAAGCAAAGAACACCTCTCAAAAGGTTAAAGAGTAAGCCCAACAGGACGACCAGAAGGACTCCAGTACAGTCAGAAAAAGGGTCAGAAGCCCAGATAAAAGAACGGCCTCCAGAACTCCAAATAGCACTGCTCCAAGGGGGTTCACCACCTTTACTCCTCTGAATGCCTCCCTAACTCACATACTTCTGCAAGTCCGAGCACGTGAAAACCTAAAATGGCCGGAGCTATTAAGAGGTGATCTTGGCCACCGAGACCAAAATAAGTTTTGTGATTTCCACAAGGACTATGGGCATACCACTGATGCATGCAGGTCCCTTAAACTGAAAATTGAGTAGCTCATATGGAGAGGACGGCTGCGGGAGTTTGTCAGGTAGGACGGGAGGCAAAATCCTCATGATGATAGACCCCAGGAAAGGAAGCCGAACAGAGGCCGGAGCAAAAAAATGAAGGGAACGAGCATCAGCAGCAAAACAATTCGGTCATCTTCGTCCTCCATGCAGACACCTCGACATCAGGAACATCTAATAGAGCAAGAAAACGGTATGCTTGGGAGGCCAGAGTTACTCCCAGTATCCAACAGATCACTAACGTTGAGAAGAAATTGAGGCTAGTACCTGAGATCCAATTCTCAGATCAAGATCTTTTAGGGGTGCACTGTCCTTACAGTGATGCCCTCGTCATCTCTCTCAAGATTACCAACTTTGAGATCCGAAGAGTCCTGGTGGACACAGGGAGTTTTGCGAATGTGCTATTCTACAAACCCCTAAAATAGATGAAGCTCAATCCTAACGATATCAAACCCACCGTTGCAATCATGGCAGGATTTGACGGGAACTTCAATACCCCACTGGGAAGGATTGATCTTCCCACCACAACAAGAGAGGGAGATGGACAAAAGACCACGATATCAGAATACATGGTTCTGAACATCAAGTCCCCTTACAACGTCATAATTGGAAGACCTTGGTTACACCAAATGGGAGCGATCACCTCGACCCTCTACCAATGCCTGAAGTATGTCCACAACCATGCTGTTTACTCCATTAGAGGATATCAACCAACCTCTCAAGAGTGCCACGCTCTCGCACTCAAGGAAAGCGCCACCAAATAGCAATTACTGCATACTCATGAATGTGTGGGTTTAGACCTCACCCACTATCATGAGACAGAAGATCATCCCTCCAGAATTGATGAACCTTTAAGTCCTAGAGGAAGGGACAGCAGGGCCAAGCCTGTAGGAGAGCCAATCAAGGTGTTGATCAGTTCGAAAAAGCAAGGGTGTTACTTACAGATCGGTCAAGACCTAACACCTGCCAAGTAGGAAGATATGATAGAATTCCTGAAAGACAACCTTTTTGTCTTCACTTGGGAAATGAAGGATATAGAGGGCATTGATCCGAACCTCATTGCTCACAAATTGATGATAGATCCTAACCACCCACCAATAAGACAAAAAAGGACACTCGCTCCAGAGGGACATCGTATCATTAATGAGGAGGTCCAGTGTCACGCCCCGAATCCCAACGAACTCGAGGCGCGAGTAACGAGACAAAAAGAAATAAAATAATAAAGAAATAAAAGACAATTAAAGACAATCACATACATTCCATACACTGTTCTGATACATTGCATAGGGTCTGGTCCATTAGTTCACGACATACAAAATAAGAAATAGTCTCGGGTGTCACGACCCGAAACCCACCCTAAGCGGATTATTGGATCGCGATCGCCGCCCCGAGACCCGAGGGCCCCGAGACAAGGCTCGCATATGCAGCGGTATCGAATAGATGTGCAACATACGTTTTGCGGAAGCGTGAAAAACTCTTTCTTTTCTTTTCTCATTTTTAAATTATGCACATCCATTCGGTACTGCTGCTCCATACATAGCATACATGGTTACACATTCAGAGTATAACTAAAAACTTAAAAACTTATAACATTAATTACAATACATGTTCGATTTGCCCAGAGGGCTTATTACATGTCCTTACTATGTCTACTAATACAAAAGTACTATTAGAGTTCATAGACTTATCAAAAGAAACTATTTAACCATATCTTCCCAAAATCAGCAGATTCGTCATCGTCGTCCTTAAGTCAAGACTGCTGCTAATTACCTGAAAGGGGGGTCTGAACAAAGTCCGGGTAAGCTAATCTAAGCTTGTGAGCAATTCTAGTATTCGTCATGGGGTTTTCAATTAGCAGTGGTTTAGTACATAAGAGTTTGTAAAATAGTCACCGCCAATTGTTCGTATAATTGAATACAGAATATATGCATTCCTTAAAACATGTAGCTTTGAAATATTTAAAATATTCAAGCTAAACTTATACATATGAACTTTAAAACGTATAACATATCATGTATTTCTTAAACAGAGTATATAAAACTCAAACATATGCATATTGAAAATGAGAGTAAAAACATGCTTTCATTTTCAAATCATTTGTCATCTTATCACTTCCATTAGTGGAATCCGTTTCGAACCGGAGTCCCATATTACTTATCTATGGAGATATCTCATCTGCCTGAGGGATTAGATCCTACTACCGGGCATTTTACAGGGCAATTGAGTTCCTTAAAACCCAAGATCCTGCCTATTTTACAGGGCAACTGAAAACTCAGAATCCTGTCTAAGTGCTTATGCACCATTCATCTTATAAAACTTTTATCATGTGACTTGTCTCATAGATACTTTTCATAAATTCGTAATAAACATTCGTATACTTGAAATAATCAAATTCAGAATATTTAACAATAATTGCATTTTAACTAGACATGCTGAAAAGTATTTGAAGGAAAAACTGTTGCTGAAACCAATCACTAAGCATGTCATAATGAATTTCTAAAACAGAACAATTAAAAACTGAATCATGTAAATACTGAATTTGAAACTTCAAATACTTCATATCTTATACTTAAAACCTTTTTTAAATCATGGAGTCAAATCTCCAATTCAAACACAGGGTTACTCACCTTGTACTTTTAGTCCTGCTCTATTTGGGTGTTTTTCCCTTGGCCTTCTTTAACCTTTGTCGCCATTCTTCCAACGTTTCCGTATCCTCCTGTTTCTTAAGCTTTATTGCTACTAGTTTCTCTTTAGTTATTGTCTTATAAATAAAGGGGCTTACACAGCATACTTCGTTCGTTTTAGAAATCCGAATGCGATTTTGAATCAGCTGGAGCTGTCTTTCCAGTTTCTCCCGGAACACTTTTTGCTTGGGATCCTTTGCTAGTTGGGCCCTCGTCATCATAGGAGCAACTTCTCGTTCTTGGCTCATTTTTGTGTTTAGTTAATTCTCTGTTTAAAAACACAATTTATCGTGTCAAGAAAAATAGATTTCTACAATCATACTCTTCTGGGAGTTCCATTAACTTTAACTTAAAGTTATTTACTTAACATGTTTACGTGTCTTGTCTTTTCGTATTTCATTTTTCGTATTTGCCTCAGTTTAGTTCTTTGGCAACATTTCAGTTCATAGTCATCTAACAGATGCTATTCATCAAATTTTATGTCTTTTCATTTTAGACATTTCTTTAGGTCGAATAGACTCTACCATTGAGTCCGGAGTGTCTAAGAAAGTCGGTTTAGGCTTCCCTAATATTTAATTCGGACTTTTATATGTAAAAGGACAAAATGGTCATTTTATCGTTTTACGTGTCATATCTTTTCGTACTTCGTTTCGTAATTTGGACTCCATTTTTGAGTCCGGGATGTCAAAGAAAGTTAACTTAGACCTTCTCTGATTTCATTTTGGCTTTAGGGGTACCAGGGGTATTTTGGTCTTTTTACCCCTTTACATGTCTTTATTTTTTCGGGCCTCGTCTCGTAAAACGGACCCTACCATTGGCTTCAGAATATCCGAAATAGTAAGGATACACTATTCATTTATTAAATTTGGACTTTGTTTGACTTGTTTACGGGGCAGGGGCATTTTGGTCATTTTGACATTTTTTAGGGGTCTCAAATTTTTTGGGACCTCATCTCATGTCGTGAACCTCACCAATGAGCTTAGGGGGTCCAAGATAGTAAGGTTACATATATAACTTGTAATTTTTGGACAATGGGCCATTTCGGAGTAATTAATTTAATTAATTTCATTTAATTAAATTAATTTGATTAAGTATAATATATATATATATATATATTATTTGAACTTAATATGACAGGTTGAATAGGATGGCACACTGGCCAGCGTGCCATCTCCCTCCCCATACCACGCACGTTCGAGACTCAGTAGGTGCAATTGCACCTTTTAAATTTTCAGATTTAATCATCTTTAATATATATATATATATATATATATATATCATGTTCGTACGTGGACACACGCACACGCGTGGCCGAGTGGAAAATGAGGGCTTCCCCACGTGCGAGGGTCAGGGATCGAAACCCCGTAACCTCGTTTCCTTCCTTTTTCTTCCAAAATTTTGAACTTTTAAACGTATAACTTATATACGACTCATAACGACGTCGCCCCATTTAATCGGTGGCAAGCCCCAAGGCTGCCACCTGTCCCGAGTCCACCCACCGTTTTAAACGGTTCGCGAGTCGACTCGATCGTCTTCCCCAATTCGACCGACCTGTAACCCTAGTTACAGTTTTCATATTTTTCCTATTTCGTAAATTTTTACTCCACCAAGCTCGACTGTTTTTGTCCCAAATTATCCCTAAGGCATATACAAATCAATTTGCATTCATTTTGGAGTTTAAAACCCTCACATATGTTCGGTCTTGAAGTGGATAATCCGAACTGTTATTTCGGTTGTTCATGCTTGTTTCTTAACCATTTTTGATGAGGTTTGGCTTACTGTGATCCCCTCTTCATGGGGATTCAGTCTTCATTTAAAGAGATGGCTTAAATCATAAGTTTAAAGGTTTGGGGTGTGAACCCGTAAGCTGCATCTTGACATTTGAGGGTCGATTTTTGAGGTTCAAGGTCGCGTACATAGGTTTTTAGCATGCTTGTAGGGTTTACTAGAGGTCCCTATACACCAAACAAGGTTTGGATTCCCTCGGGTCAGACCTGCTTTATGCAAGGTCATCCATGGCGACTGCTCATGGGTTTCATGTTTTTAGGTGTTTTAAAGTTAAATTTTCATGCTTGTTATGTTTAGAAAGTGTTCTAGACATCATATATATCAAATGGAAGCTTTAAATCAGTTCATATGTAGAGAACTTCTAGAGAGGGAATTTTGACAGTTTTGAACATTCTCACCTTTTTGGTTGGTTTTCCTCCTCTTTCTTGCTCTAATCCTTCTTCTCTTCTCCTCAGTTCTTCTTTTTTTGGTTTCTTTAGCAAGAAGAAAGCATGATTTGCATGCTTGGCCTTTATAGAGAAGGTGACCGACCCTTCTCTCTCCTCCAACCTCTCTCTCTCTCTCTCTCTCTCTCTGATTCATAGCCCTACACTAGACTTCCCATCCCATAAATTCTACTTTTTCTTTTTCAACTTTGCATTTAATTTTCATAAGATATTTATACATATTATATACATATATATACATATACACATATATATACAAGACACATACACACTAGCCGACACACACACACACATTCACACTTGTTCACCTTTTTACTTTTCATCTTTTTCATATTTCCATATTTCATTCAATTAATATATATATACATATATATACATTTAATTAATACATATATATATATATATATCAAGTCTTATAATTAATTAATTAATGTAATAATTAATTAATTATATACATATGATTTTCTTCCCTCATAGTACGTGTCATGTGACCCGGTATCCCGGGTCGGGATATTACATCGGGCTTATGCCCTTGTACAACATTAAATGCGCCCCTCGGGCCAAACGTAATCTATAATCAAATCATCTCTACGTCTCGCACAGCTGGAGCGTCATCTGAAATGTTTGTCCCACGAAAGGGTCAGCTCAACTGCTGGTACAATATAGTGCTAATGCAAGAAACAAAATTAAGGGCATGGCATGTGCAAGTGTACAGTTATTTCTATATGGCATTCAATATCATTATGGCAATACATGAACTGTCACGCCTCGGATTCCCAACCGAACCCAGGACGCCACTGAACACGAAATAAAGGAAGAAAATAAAATATAAAGTAAATAAATAGACGAATAAATAAATAAATAACAATTTAACTAATTTAGATACAAGCCTACATACATTCCTGTTTTAAAAAAAATTTGGCAGAACCTCCTTTGTTTTTTGAGCCTTTTTCCCCCTGATAATCACAATACATCATATATATACAAACACGTCCCAATCCATCCTCACTCGATGGCCACAATCTCATCAAAGTTAAATATAAATCGCCTAATTATACAACCGAAAATATACAACCATGATACAACCGAAGACGATTTAATAGATACATACATTCACTTCTTTCAGTATACATATATGTCATTGGGCTTAAGCCCGTACATCACAAAACACGCCTCTCGGGCCAAATATCCATCTACAGTCAAGTCTTTTCCACTCAGCTAGACTTCCTCAAATCTCAGGTATTGCGAGTGTCATCTGAAATATGGTTCCCACGAATGGGTCAGCTCAACTGCTGGTATGATACAATACTAATGCAAGGAACAAAATTAAGACGTGGCATATGCAAGTGTACATGTATATCTACATGCCTCCCTAATCATGCATACAATATAATGGCAATGTACAAACTACATCTGTATAAAACCCTATATCACGTTCACAAATTCATCAACACAATGTACAGGCAATATGCGTGACACACCCATGCATCTCAATGTCACACCTATGTCTCGCTTAACGGTTCTTCCCCGTTGGCATGCAAGTACCAATATATGCCTCGCTTTACGGTCCGGACCCCGAAGGCATGCGAGTACCTAATGGCCAATTTTGGGTTTTTCACCATAGGATCGGCACCTTCATAATGCACCAGCACCTCGTGCTGACCCACACTATGCCAATATGTCATGATTTCATCATGCAATAATACAGTTCAAATGAAACATCACTTTCATAAGCATATGTAACATGCTTCAAATAATGCATTACATTTAAGGTCAACAATAGCATTGACATCACAAGATTTCATCCCAAATCTACGTGTCATGCTCTATCAATCTCCACACTTAAGCAAATCCACATGTCACAATATCAACAATCCTTCTAAAACATAAATCACATATGATGACAACTCAAGAAGTAAATCACAAGTCCCAAATAATCATAAAGAACACGGAAGCAAATAAACAATCAACGCAAAGTGTCTGAACGCAATAACTTCTATGTGATCTTCTATCATCAGAGAAGCATCAGAATCATTCAATCAATATGCACATCAATCCTAATTTAATCCTATTCCTTACTTAGCAAAGTACCATACCTGTTCGGGTTATCTCAACCCCAAGAAGCTATATCCACTAAGTAGTCCAATCAACTGATGAATGACTCAGTCCTTCTACTATAGCTGTTTAGAGAGTCCTCGCCTTTCTCTTCGATGTTCCTAAAATATCCAAACAGGTCTCAATATATGTCGCTACACAAATTTATGCTATTCATCAAATTTTATGTATTTTTATGTTTGGTATTTCTTTTACTCAATTAGGCTTCACCACTGAATCCGAAACACCGAACAAAGTCGGTTCAAGCTTTCGCAGAATTCAATTTGGACATTCGGGCTAAAAAGGGCAAAACTGTCATTTTGTACCTTTTCGGGTCTTTTCATTTCTCGGGACCCTGTCTTGTAAAACGGACCTCACGGTTGAGTCTGGAATGCTTGACATAATAAAATTTCACTACTCTTTTATTTTAATCGGAGTCCGTTGGACTATTTTCCAACTCAAGGGCATTTTGGTAATTTCTCTTTTTCTAATGAATTAAATTAATATTTAATTAATTTATTCCTCGGGTTGATTCATAATTAACTATAATTTTTTTGGCATCATTAAAATCTCACAAATTGTATTTTAATCTGCCCATAATTTTTCCAATTTCAATAAGTTTCTATTTTGTTTTTCTTGTACATTTTCATTTTAAGCCAATCATTGGATAGCTTCTCCTTTTCAGCCAAACACCTTCTGAACTCGAATCTAAAATTTTATCCATACAGTAACAGTATTAGACATCCATCTGAATGGTTGAGTTGGGTTGGACTCGACCCGGTTTGGCCCAAATAAAATTACAAAACTCAGCCTAGCGGCTGTGTTTCCTTCCTGTATTATTTTTTTCTGGATTCCAAATTTGAATTTCTAAAACAATTTCTATGCAAAAAAATGAAATTCCACAATCAATCTAATTATTCATGCTTCTAAAATCCAAGACTAAAATGCAGTATTTTACCACGTTGCTACCTCTGTATAGCTCCTGTTCCATTCTAGTTTGCCACTACCTAAAGCCATTGAAATTGTTAAGCTTTCTTCTTATGCCGAACATGCCGATCAGCCTTCTGTACAGCTGCATGTTCTACCTCAAGCCCATCACAGGAACTGCATCAGTTCCTCCAACGGCCCTGCTGTACTCACGGCCTGTTCTTCCTCAAGCCGCAACTGCCATTTCCATGCAGCACTACTGCTGCGCCATCTCCCCTTCCCTCTCTCTCAACTTTCCCACAAATTCACTCTCCGATCTATCACAGGAACAACATCAATCCCTCCAAATTTCCTCCTGGTTTTTTCCCAATTTCATCACAGCAGCCTTTCACAACCGCTAGCAATTCTCCAAATTTCATCACGCAACAGCCATCTTCTTCTTTATTAGTTCTCAATTTCTTTTCTTGCACCGTCCAAACCAACACACATTATACTATATATACGCAATGATCTCTTGAAATTTCACACCTATATCAAGCTTCCAATCATGTCGGAATAGTCCACCGTGGCCTCAATCTCCAACACGGCTGGATCAAAATTCCCACCTGCACAAACTCGACCCGATGCAACTCCAGTAACAGCCTCAAGATTCAGCTCAGCGACCACGACGCCCACCGAACCTGCTGCGCCAAATCGACCAACAAACACCACACATCACAGCACAGCGCAGCACTACTGCTGCCCCTATGCAGCGCTTCTACTGCTTTGCCGCAACAGCGGCTGCCGTTCCTTCCTCTATTTCTCTCTTTTCCTTTTTCTCTTTCTTTATCCCATTGCACCGCCTCACCTACGGCAGCCCCTTTTTCTTCTCCCCAATTCTTATCTCTTTATTTTTGTTTTTCTCTGGCTACACGTTTCTCCACCGCCTCACTTTATGGCGGATATACATATATATTTTATAATAATATTATATAAGATACACACACACCACAAATGGCTGCCATTCTTTTCTTTCCTTCTTTTTCTTTTTCCTGATTCATTTAACACCCTGAGTCATTTAACACCCACACACATATGGAAGCTTCCCAATTATACATATTGATATAGTCATATATATCTATTGAGTCTTTAATATATTTTCCTACCTTCCCATATTAAATATTTTATAAATATTTTATTCCACAAAATATTATAAAATGCCAGTAAAGTTGCGATTAAGTCGGGGCTCAATTTAATTATTTATTTACCAATATTGGGTCTCGTTCGGGTCCCATATTATATTCTTATAATTCATGATTCGTATCAACCCCATGGATTTATCCTGGCACTCGGTAAACCGGTTTAACTATTTTCTTCGAGCTTATATCATTTTTTTTTTAAATGGTCTGGATTAATTTTTATATTTCTTAATAAGTAATCCCCTCATGGCTTACTATATTCAGGGCTATCTCTAATTATTATCGTCACAAACCCTCTTTATTCATTCATTTATTATTATTTTTTTCAAGTCTCTACATGAACAGTATGCAGTATATGAGCAGTATGCGTGACACACCCATGCAACTCTATGCCACCATGTCTCATCTCACGGTCCTTCCCTGATAGCCCGAGTACTAATATATGTCTCGCTTCACGGTCCGGAACCCGTCAGGCATGCGAGTACCTAATGGCCGATTTTGGGTTTTTCACCACAGGATCTGCACCCTCATAATGCACAGCACCACGTGCTCAACTCACACCATGCCCAAGGAATCACACTATGCCAATATGCTCTGATTCATTCATGCCACAATGTAATCTCAATGATGCATCTCATTCACACATGAAGCATGCTTTCAATCACTTATTTCATAGTCTCAACAGTTCTCAAAGAATATAATCCACACACTATTCTAACACATGCGATATACACATAATCATTATCCACATCATCACCTAACTTACAGCAAGATAGCATGAAGCACATAAGCATGTGAACAATCAAACAAACATGTGAAGCATCAAGTCAACAGAGCAAGTATTCCTAAACTCAATTCTATTTTTTACTTAGCACAATATATCGTACCTGATAATCGACCTTAACCCGAAAAAGTGTACTTGTAGTATAGTAGGATCACTGTGAGAATACCGAAGGTCAGATTACCTTCTCCTTGCCTTTTCGTGTCCCTAAAATCATAACATGTGACTCAGTTCATTTGTTTCCTGAATGATGCTATTCAACAAATTTTATGTCTTTATTTTATAATTTTCTATTTTGCTAAATTAAACCC
The DNA here is from genome assembly GCA_008638375.1 of Nyssa sinensis. Taxonomy (NCBI): domain Eukaryota; kingdom Viridiplantae; phylum Streptophyta; class Magnoliopsida; order Cornales; family Nyssaceae; genus Nyssa; species Nyssa sinensis. The sequence continues at coordinate 40,211,454 of CM018047.1, read as the reverse complement.
TACGATTGAGTCTGAAACGTCGAAGAAAATAAGTTTAGGTTTTCGTGGAATTCAATTCAGACATCTGAGCTAAAAAGGGCAAAAACAGTCATTTTGCACTCTTCACGGGTCCTTACATTTTGAGACCCCTTTTCACAAATCGGACTCTACAATTGAGTCCGGAATGGTCGAAATAATAAAGTTTCACTATTTGTTTACTTAATTTGGAGCTCGTTTGACTGCGTTTCAATTCAGGGGCATTTTGATAATTTTAAAGGTTACTATGGGTCTTTTATTCTTCAGGACTCCGTCTCATAAAACGGATCTCACCATTGGCCTCAAAATGGTCGAGATAGTCAAAATACACTAATGACTTGTCCCATTTGGACTTTGGATTATTTTGGGATATTTAAATAATTAAATTAATTAATTAATTGATTAATTTAATTAATATTTTATTCTGGTGGGGTCAGATCACAATTTCTCAAAAGTTAGGGGTCAAAGTGTAATTTTTGAAAGTTTTGGGGTCAAACTTAATTTCTAAAAAGTCTAGGGTTAAATTTGTAATTTCCCAAATTTCTTATTCTCAATTCGATTAGCCAAAGAAGGGTCAATCCTAAAACAAGGATAGGATATCCCTGTTCCTGTTTCAATTTCTAATTTTAATTTCATATACCCATAGCCAAACAGTCCATTCCAACTTTTAATTTAAAACAACAGGACGACACGTGGCAGGGGCGGACCGCCTAAGCCCAATCAGAACCCGAACCGGACCCGAACACCCCCCTTCTTCCTCGTTTTTTCGGCGAGGCACTAGTAGGGTTCCGGCGCCTTCTCCGACGCCGGCGAGATTTTTTCAGTGACTTTTCTATGGTTTCTGAATGTGGTTCTCTTCGGTTTTTCTCAAGGGTTTCACATATATGCTCAGTTTTGGATTTAAGCCACTAGATTTTCACGAATAAGGGTTCAAACATTTCGGTCAACTCTCCGACCGACCCTTCTCTTTCATTTTCGTGACTGTTTGGTCACGGTTCAACCCCCATTTTTATCCTAACGGGTTTCTGCACTATGGAGGAACAATCCTTCCTCCCCAAAACCAAGTTTTTAATCAATATTTCCCAACCACCCAATTATCCATCCCACTTGCAACTCACCTTTTCTATTTTATTTCCTAACCATTTTAAGTGATTTCTTTTGCAAAATGATCCATATTTCATACACTATAAGACCCAAGAATTAAATCTAAACAATATGTTGGGAAACGAAAAATCAGAAATGACCCACTTACCGTTTTTTCTGGGTTTCTCTCTCTAGCCGTGTGTCTCCTTCACCTTCTTGGCTCCAAGCTTGACTCAAGCTCCAAGATCTCCTTCTCTTTTCCAGAACTCTCTCTCTCGCTCTCTGTCTTTCTTTCCAACCGACCGAGACATATACACCCACACACATCCTGTAATATCCTGACCCAGATGTAACCAAGCCGATGAGTTTTACGTGTTATAATGAAGTAACAATTTGGATTTTTAAATCGCTTGAATAGGTGAATAAAAAATAATAATAAAGTAAATAAATACAAAGAAAGAAAAAAGTAATGGGAAAGGAAATTAAAACAAAATAAAATCAAAATAAAGATAAAAATAAGAATTGGAAAGAAATAAATAAAAATGAAAAAAAATTGAAATACATGTATATATTATATCTATGTAAATTTATATATAGGTATGAATATATAAGGAGTTATATATGTGTGTGTGGTGTAACGGAAAACAAAAACAAAGAGAAACAGGGAAACGGCATAAGCAGAAAAACAAAACGGAAGAAAAATAAAAGAAGGAGAAGTGAGGGGGCTTGAAACGGATGGGAGAGGAAGAGAAAGAGGGCAGGAGAAATAAAGAAGGGGTGGTTCAGCCGTCTCTTGGTTGTATATACAGCCGTAGAAGCAGAGAAAGAAGAGAAGAAAGAAGAAAAAAAAAAACAGAGGAAAACCAAAAACAGAGCAAGCGGCTGGACGCTAGAACAGGGAGAAGAAAAGGAAGAAAAAAGAGAGGAGGAAGAAGGGAGAGGCAGGTCGGGCACCGTGCGTGAGTTGAGAAAGAAGCGGAGGAGGAAACGAGCCAAGACAAATCAGATTGAGCAGTGGATTCGGAAGAGAAATCAGTGATCGCTTTGTACGCGCGATTGGGTGAGTGCGTTTAATTTTCTGTGTTTGATTCTGTTCAAAGCATAAATTATTGTTTGATATATATATATATATATATTGTGAAGCATGGGAATTTATTTGATATGCATGGATATAGTTGGTGTTGGAATTGAATCAAGAAAAAAAAAAAAAAGGAACAAACCGGATAGAACTGAAACTGGGCGCAACAGTGAAAACGGAGGAGAAAAATAGTTCGGGTGAGGCGATTTTGTTGCGATTAATTGGTTTAGATCGTGGGTAATTGATTCTCTTGGGTGTAGGTAAATTTTAGAATCAAATTGGGATTGAAACCGTAGGAGAAAATGGGAAAAAACGGAAGGGAAAGGGGCTGCCGGAAAAACCGCACAGCCCCAGGTGCGCCACTGTTCCGGCCATTTTGGGAGTGCTCCGGCACTCCGATTTGAAATCCGACGATAGATTTGAGTTGCCCATAACTCGTAGGTGTTAACCCCGTTGAAAAACGCAAGAAACCCGTCACCGGCGAGTCGCCGTTGACGAAGAAGGCAACCTGTACGCAGGCATAGGCTGCTGCGCGGCTGCTGTTTTGCAATTTTATTTTGACCAAACCGGGTCGGGTCTGACCCGACCCACCCATTCAGATGACTGCCCAACACTTGTACTTCATGGGTAAATTTTTAAATTCGAGTTTAGATAGTGTTTGGTTAGAAAGGAGAAGCTATCCAATGGATGGCTTATATTGGTATACAGGAATTGGAAAACAGAAAAAAAAATTGGAAAAATGGGTTGGGCAGAGAATTGAACCTATGACTAATCGGGAAATGATGAAAATTCGTGAACCACTGTGCCACTAAGACACATATGATTTATTTTACTTAAAATAAGATATATATTAGACCCAATTAATAAATTAAATAATGTAGGAAATTAAATAAATTCGAATTAAATTTCGACGCTTAAATTAGTCGAATGAATAATGAAAACCTACTGTTTTGGACCTTTTGGATTTAGTGGTATGGTCCGTTTCACGAGACAGAGTCTCGAAAAATAAAGTACCCGTAGAAACGTCAAAATGACCAAAATGCCCCAACGTCAAAGGTAAGTCAAACGGACTCCGATTTAGTTAAGTAAATAGTGAATTTTTATTAATTCAAACCTACTGGACTTAACGGTGAAGTCCAAATTATGAAAACAGAACCAAAAAAAGTAGAGACACGTAAATGACCATTTTGCCCTTGGGCAAATTAAGTCCAAACTGGAAACCGTAGAAACGTAAATGAGTAAAAGAGATATTTAGAGTAGCGAAATGTACAATTGATAAATGAAAGTAAAACTGAGACGTGTTTATTGATGTATAGGCCAGTCAACGGGGAAGGAGAAAGTCCCAGAGTACTAAGACACAGATAAGGTAAGTAATATCTGACCTCTGCATGTTGTACACTCAGCCATGTCACAGTTCTTGCTATACGCATTTGTACTCTATTTATCATATCAGATCCTTTATGATTCCACTTGTGTGATTTTACTTTTCCGTGGAATAGCTTAGTTATGATGCGTAGTATGTCCCGAGTATGGGGACCAGCTTTATATTATTGACCCGAGTATGGGGTCCTGTCCCGAGTATGGGGACCAGATTTACATGATTGAGCTCAGTGCCATGCACACAGGGGGTAGCCGGGCCCCATAGTTTATAGCATCTACTAGTTTTGACATCACCATCTATCTATTGAGATTCATAGTGAAATCCTGTTCCAGCTTTGTTCGAGTACTTCCTATGATCTTGTATGTGACCCTTGGTCTATAGCTTGTGATGTCATCAGTCAGACTAGATGTTCCTTTATTGTGATATTCACTGACGAGTTTTGATTATTGTTATGATATTGACTGGCTATCATATCTTTATTATTATTCAGTTCTTTCCAAATCTTGTACACATGACAGAGTAGGGGACTTACTTATTGGGCTTTGTTTAGCTCACCCCTCCCTTACCACATTTCAGGGATTGACGCAGAGGACGGACAGTAGGAGGCTTGTGGCTATAAGATGGACATTTTGACAAGTAATGGTAATAGTAGTACAGTCTTGTAGAACTCCCGTGTATTCACGTCCTGGGGACGAGATGATCTATTAGAGATGTTACAGGCTGTGTTTTTTTTAATTGCAGAACGATTTGTATTTAGAACAATTCAGTTAATGTTTTCCGCTATGTTTGCATATGATGATTCATGTGGTTATCTATTAGTACACTGATGTGAATGAACAGGATGATCAGGTCCGATTTGGCCAAAGGGTCGGGTCGGATGGTTGCGGTCCGCTAATCCGTAGAGGGTGGGTTGCGGGTCGTGACACATCCACTCTCTCACGTCACCACCTGCACAGCCACTATTCTTGACCCTTCCCCTTTATTCAGCCACCCTTGTTTCTCTACAAGGCAGCTTTGCATTAAATGCAAAGTTGACCTATATACATATATCTATACCTCCACTCAATTACATACATCGTAGACACACACACACTTACACGACATCACACACACGGTTTGTCACACACACACACACACCAGACCTGTTGCACCTTGTGTAACACACATATATATATATATATATATATACATATATATATATATATATATATATTAAAACTTAATCAAATGCATGCATTAGGTACATTATACACAAAATGTGTATCACACAATACACATACATATACTCATATACACGTATTAATATAAATAATAATAATAATAATAACAACAGTAATAACAATAATAATAATAATAATAACCAAAAAATTTCATATATAAAAAAAAAAAAAAAGATTCGGGTTATTACATCATTCCCTCCTTAAAGAAATTTCGTCCTGAAATTTAAAATAAAATACATCCAAGATCAAACAACTCGGGATACCTAGTACGGACCTCAGCCTCACACTCCCAAGTAGCCTCCTCAACCCCATGATGGTTCCAACGAACCTTGACCAAAGGGATGGTCTTGCCTCGCAAAACTTGGTCCCTCAAGTCCAATATCTCTACGGGCCTCTGGTCATAAGAAGCGTCGCCCTCTAGCTGAAGATCTACCCAATCTAATACATGGGAGGGGTCAGGCTCGTACTTCCTCAGCATCGATACATGAAAGACATCATGGACTCCAGATAGCTGCGGTGGTAATGCCAGCTTATAAGCCACCTCACCAACCCTCACAAGAATCTCAAAGGGGCCTACAAATCGTGGCGACAGCTTCCCACTGCGCCCAAATCTTCTCAAACCTCGTTGGGGAGATATCTTTAGGAACACATGGTCCCCAACCTCGAATGACAAGGGCCGCCGCCTCTATCTGCATAACTCTTCTGGTGACTCTAGGCTGTCAACAAGCACTGCCTGATCACCTGTATCTTGTCAGTGGTCTCATGGACTATATCGGTCCCAAGGCAGCTGTTTCTCCCACCTCAGTCCAACACACCGGGAACGGCACTACCCACCATACGACGCCTCAAATGGTGCCATCTCTATACTGGACTGATAGCTATTGTTGTAGGCAAACTCGACTAAGGCAAGGTAATCCTCCCAGCTACCCCTGAAATCCATAACACAAGCCCTAAGCATGTCCTCAAGGATCTGAATGGTACACTCTGACTGGCCATCGGTCTAGGGGTAAAAGGCAGTACTAAACAGGAGCTGAGTCCCTAAGGCTGTCTGGAGACTCTACCAGAACCCGGCAGTGAAACGTGGGTCCCTGTCTAAAACAATGGATACTGGAACCCCATGTAGTCGTACAATCTCTCGAATATACAATCTACTGAGGACATCTAATGAATCAGTCACTCTGATCGGCAAAAAGTGAGCAGACTTCATCAACCTGTCCATGATAACCCAAACAGCATCGTGGCCTCTTGGTGACTTCGGAAGACCCATCACGAAATCAATAGTAACGTGCTCCCACTTCCACTCGGCCACTGGCAATGGCTGCAACAACCCTCCAGGTCTCTGGTGCTCAGCCTTCACCTGCTGGCACGCGAGGCATCTCGACACGAACTGCGCCACATCTCTCTTCATCCCTGTCCACCAATACTGACGGTGCAGATCGTGAAACATCTTAGTGCCCCTTGGATGCACTGCCAGACGTGAGTGATGGAACACTATAAGGACATCAACCCTGAGAGACTCTAGGACAAAAACTCTACCCAAATACCTCAGGCTAAGGTCAGAATGCACTGTCCATCCCTCAAATCCCTCAGGACTAGCAATCCGTGCTCTAATCTGATCTGCCTTAGCATCCAATAGCTGTGCCTCTATGACTCTGGTCAAAAGGGTGGGCTGTACACACAAGCTGAACAGAGTGGCATGTCCCTCAAACTCAACAAGATCTAAATCAAACTCGCCAATATCCCCCATCATCTCCCACTCCCTGATGGCAATACTGGCAATAGTACCCCTCGACCTCCTACTGAGTGCATTTGCCACTACATTGGCCCTCCTTGGGTGGTACTAAAGGTCAAAATCGTAATCCTCCATGTACTCCATCCACCTCCTCTGTCTAAGGTTCAGGTCCTTCTGTGTGAAGATATACTTGAGGCTCTTGTGGTCAGAGAATACCTCGAATCTCTCCCCATATAAGTAGTGTCGCCAACTCTTCAGTGCAAAGATGACGGCAGCTAACTCCAAATCATGTGTGGGGTAGTTCCGCTCATGGTTCTTCAACTGGTGAGAACCGTAGGCTACCACTCTACCCTCCTGCATCAGCACACAACCTAATCCCTTTCGGGAAGCATCACAGTACACAGCATAGCCCACTCCCCTCTCAGGTATGATCAAAACAGGCGCTGAAGTCAGTCTCCTCTTCAGTTCTTGAAAAGACTGCTCACAGTCATCTGTCCATAAAAATCTGATGCCTTTGCACGTCAGACGAGTCATCGGTAAGGCAAGACGGGAGAAACCCTCCACAAATCGTCGGTAATATCCAGCTAACCCCAGAAAACTCCGAATCTTAAATACACTACTCGGTCTCTCCCAACTCATGACAGCCTCAATCTTGGAGGGATCTACAGATACCCCTCCACTGGATACGACATGGCCTAAGAACTTTACCTCTCGAAGCCAAAACTCGCATTTCGAGAACTTGGCAAATAGGCGGTGCTCCCTTAAGATTTGCAATACAGTCCTCAAATGAAAGGCATGTACATCCTCAGTAGACGAATATACCAAGATATCATCCACAAATACTACCACAAACTGATCTAGGTGAGGACTAAAAATGCAGTTCATCAAGTCCATGAATGCCGTTGGGGCATTCGTCACACCAAAGGGCATAACCACAAACTCATAATGACCATAGCGAGTGCAGAAAGCTGTCTTCGCTATGTCCTCCTCCCTGACCCTCAACTGGTGATAACCCGATCTAAGATCAATCTTCGAGAAGCATCTTGAACCTCTCAACTGATCAAATAAATCATCAATCCTCAGCAACGGGTACTTATTCTTGATAGTAATCCGGTTCAGCCTCTTGTAATCTACGCATAACCGCAGTGTCCCATCCTTCTTCTTCGCAAATAGTGCCGAGGCACCCCACGGAGAAGTGCTAGGACGGATAACCCCTTTCGCTGTAGGTCAGTCAACTGCTCCCTCATCTCTCTCAGCTCAGCTAGAGCCATGCGGTAAGGTGGTATGGAAATGGGTGTAGTGCCGGGAATAAGCTCTATGGTGAACTCGATCTCTGGCACTGACTGTCTGCTCTACCTCCTCCACTGGAGCAGGCACTAGGGCAGGTGCAAGAGCAGGAGCAGGTGTAGGCGCAACTGCCTCCTCGGCTACACTATGGTCTGGGGAATCAACTAGGGCTAAAACCTCTTCTACAGTATCATGAGCTGGGGCAGCAGCTCTGGGTCTGCCACGTCGTGGCTGGGCAGTAGCCCTAGGCCTACCCCGTCTGGGTGGTCCGGCTCTAGTAGAAGCTCGTCTAGGTGGCATATTTACAAGTCCAAGAGAAAAATTCAATATCACTTTTTCACATCCAGATATAAGCATTTAAATGTGATCTCAATCATGTTCTTATCAATAACCTGTACTTTAACGGGTAGTACATATAGCAAGTCATGAGATATACACTTAACAAGTTTTCACACATTATACATGTCATGCCTCTCAACATAGCATCAATTAGCACGTAATCACAACAAGTCATGCATCAGGACATATGATCACATAGCACATAAGGTCCTACCGCATGCTACTAACAGTCCACACTAAGTCATCACTTTTTCCTCTAGGGTCTCATGGTATTTTAACAACACCCCACGGTCTCTCGGTATTCGAACCTAAGCTCTGATACCACGTTGTCACGTCCTGAATCCTAGCGAACCCGAGGCACGAGTAATGAGACAAAAAGAAATAAAATAACAAAGAAATAAAAGACAATTAAAGACAATCACATACATTCCATACACTGTTCTGATACATTGCATAGGGTCTGGTCCATTAGTTCACGACATACAAAATAAGAAATAGGCTCAGGCTTATGCCCTTGTACAACATTAAATGCTCCCCTTGGGCCAAACATAATCTATAATCAAATCATCTCTACGTCTCGCACAGCTGGAGCGTCATCTGAAATGTTTGTCCCATGAATGGGTCAGCTCAACTGTTGGTACAATATAATGCTAATGCAAGAAACAAAATTAAGGGCGTGGCATGTGCAAGTGTACAATTATTTCTATATGGCATTCAATATCATTATGGCAATACATGAACAGTATGCAGTATATGAGCAGTATGCAGTATATGAGCAGTATGCGTGACACACCCGTGCAACTCTATGCCACCATGTCTCGTCTTACGGTCCTTCCCCGATAACCCGAGTACTAATATATGTCTCGCTTCACGGTCTAGAACCCGTAGGCATCCGAGTACCTAATGGCCGATTTTGGGTTTTTCACCACAGGATCTGCACCCTCATAATGCACAGCACCACGTGCTCAACTCACACCATGCCCAAGGAATCACACTATGCCAATATGCTCTGATTCATTCATGCCACAATGTAATCTCAATGACGCATCTCATTCACACATGAAGCATGCTTTCAATCACTTATTTCATAGTCTCAACAGTTCTCAAAGAATATAATCCACACACTATTGTAACACATGCGATATACACATAATCATTATCCACATCATCATCCAACTTACAGCAAGATATCATGAAGCACATAAGCACGTGAACAATCAAACAAACATGTGAAGCATCAAGTCAACAGAGCAAGTATTCCTAAACTCAATTCTATTTCTTACTTAGCATAATATATCGTACCTGATAATCGACCTCAACCCGGAAAAGTGTACTCGTAGTATAGTAAGATCACTGTGAGAATACCGAAGGTCAGATCACCTTCTCCTTGCCTTTTCGTGTCCCTAAAATCATAACATGTGACTCAGTTCATTTGTTTCCTGAATGATGTTGTTCAACAAATTTTATGTCTTTATTTTATAAGTTTCTATTTTGCTAAATTAAACCCTACGATTGAGTCTGGAGCGTCGAAGAAAATAAGTTTAGGTTTTCGTGGAATTCAATTCGGACATCTGAGCTAAAAAGGGCAAAAACAGTCATTTTGCACTCTTCACGGGTCCTTACATTTTGAGACCTCTTTTCACAAATTGGACTCCACATTTGAGCCCGGAATGGTTGAAATAATAAAGTTTCACTATTTGTTTACTTAATTTAGAGTTCGTTTGATTGCGTTTCAATTCAGGGGCATTTTGGTAATTTTAAAGGTTACTACGGGTCTTTTATTCTTCGGGACTCCGTCTCATAAAACGGACCTCACCATTGGCCTCAGAATGGTCGAGATAGTCAAAATACACTAATGACTTGTCCCATTTGGACTTCGGATTATTTTCGGATATTTAAATAATTAAATTAATTAATTGAATTAATATTTTATTCTGGTGGGGTCAGATCATAATTTCTCAAAAGTTAGGGGTCAAAGTGTAATTTTTGAAAGTTCTGGGGTCAAACTTAATTTCTAAAAATTCTAGGGTTAAATTTGTAATTTCTCAAATTTCCTATTCTCAATTCGATTAGCCAAACAGGGGTCAATCCTAAAACAGGAATAGGATATCCCTGTTCCTGTTTCAATTTCTAATTTTAATTTCGTATACTCATAGCCAAATAGTCCATTCCAACTTTTAATTTAAAACAACAGGACGACACGTGGCAGGGGCGGACCGCCCAAGCCCGACCCGAACCCGAACTGGACCCGAACACCCCCCTTCTTCCCTGTTGCCCTTCTTCCCTGTTTTTTCGGCGAGGCACCAGTAGGGTTCCGGCGCCGGTGAGATTTTTTCGGTGACTTTTCCATGGTTTTTGAATGTGGTTCTCTTCGGTTTTTCTCAAGGGTTTCATATATATGCTCGGTTTTGGATTTAAGCCACTAAATTTTCACGAATAAAGGTTCAAACATTTCGGTCAACTCTCCGGCCGACCCTTCTCTTTCATTTTCATGACTGTTTGGTCACGGTTCAACCCCCATTTTTATCCTAACGGGTTTCTGTACTATAGAGGAACAATCCCTCCTCCCTAAAACCAAGTTTTTAATCAATATTTCCCAACCACCCGATTATCCATCCCACCTGCAACTCACCTTTTCTATCTTATTTCCTAACCATTTTAATTGATTTCTTTTGCAAAATGATCCATATTTCATACACTATAAGACCCAAGAATTAAATCTAAACAATATGCTAGGAAACGAAAAATTAGAAATGACCCACTTACCATTTTTTTTGGGTTTCTCTCTCTAGCCGTGTGTCTCCTTCACCTTCTTGGCTCCAAGCTTGACTCAAGCTCCAAGATCTCCTTCTCTTTTCCAGAACTCTCTCTCTCACTCTCACTCTTTGTCTCTCTTTTCTTTCTTTCTTTCCAACCGACCGACCGAGACATATACACCCACACACATCCACTCTCTCACGTCACCACCTGCACAACCACTATTCTTGACCCTTTTCCTCTGTTCAGCCACCCTTGTTTCTCTACAAGGCAGCTTTGCATTAAATGCAAAGCTGACCTATATACATATATCTATACCTCTACTCAATTACACACACCGTAGACACACACACTTACACGACATCACACACACGGTCTGTCACACACACACACACACCAGACATGTTGCACCTTGTGTAACACACACATATATATATATATATATATACATATATATACATATATAGATATTAAAACTTAATCAAATGCATGCATTAGGTACATTATACACATACATGTGTATCATATAATACACATACATATACTCATATACACGTATTAATATAAATAATAATAATAATAATAATAATAATAATAATAATAATAATAATAATAATAATAATAATAATAATAATAATAACGGAAAAATTTCATATATAAAAAAAATAAAAAAATTTCGGGTTATTACATCCAGAGACTGCTTGAAGCCAAGATGATACGAGAAGTGTTTTACCTAGAATGGCTAGCCAACACCATTTTGTGTCAAGAAGAAGAACGACAAGTGGAGAGTCTGTGTTAATTATACAGACCTCAACAGGGCTTGCCCAGAAGACAGCTTTCCTCTCCCAAGGATTGACCAGCTAGTCAATGCCACTGCAGGGCATGAACTCATGAGCTTCATGGATGCCTACCCTGGATATAACTAAATCTAAATGTACCCACCAGACCAGGAAAAGGCAGCTTTCATTACCGAGCGAGGTCTCTATTGCTATAGAGTGATGCCGTTCGGACTAAAAAATCATGGGGCAACATCTCAGCGTTTGGTCAATAGGATGTTCAATCCCCTAATCGGCAACACCATTGAGGTTTACATAGATGATATGTTGGTCAAAAGCTTATAGAAGAGCAGCCATCTCCAACACTTAGCTCAAACTTTTGGCATCCTGAAGCAACACAAGATGAAACTGAATCCCTCGAAATACACCTTCCGTGTAACCAAAGGAAAGTTCTTGGGGTACATTTTCTCTTAGAGAGGTATTGAAGCAGACCCCACTCAGATCAAAGATTTGATTGGGCTAGAGTCACCGAAGACCAAGAAAGATATTCAAGCTTTGAACGGCAGAATTGCAGCTATGATCAAATTTATCTCCAAGTCCACTGATCGCTGCCTACCATTCTTCAAAGCTTTGAAGGGTAACAGAGCCTTACGATGGTCAGAGGAATATGAAAAAGCTTTCCAAGAACTAAAGGAATACCTGGCTTCCCCGAAACTCCTATCAAAGCCAGTCCAGGGAGAAAAACTACTCCTCTACCTTGCTGTCTCCGAGAACACCGTCAGTTCTGTACTGGTCAGACAGGATAGGGGTGTTCAGAATCCCATATTTTATGTCAACAAAGCTCTATTAGACATAGAGAAAAGATATCCTCAAATTGAAAATTTGGCCTTTGCTCTCATAGTTTCTGCATAGAAGCTTCGACTTTACTTCCAAGCGCACCCCATTGAGATTCCAATGGCTTATCCACTAAATTCAGCCCTAAAAAAGCCCAAGGTCTCAAGGCAATTGGTCAAATGGTCTGTGGAATTAGGAGAATTTGACATATCCTACATTCCACGGACCTCCATCAAAGGGCAAGCCTTGGCCGATTTTGTTACAGAATTCACCTCAGCATTGCAAGACACGGCATGACTTTGTGAAAGCTAGGGTACATGGCAGCTTTACACCGATGGGTCATCCACAGACCATGGTTCTGGCGTCGGCTTGGTACTATACTCCCCTAACGGGCCTATGGTAGAAAAGGTAGTCAGTCTGGGGTTTAGAGCTTCTAACAACGAAGTTGAATACGAAGCCCTTATCCTTGGGATAAAGCTAGCTCTGGAATACGAGGCTTAGAACCTCGAAGTCTTCTCTGATTCTCAACTGGTGGTAAGCCAAGTTTTGGGAGAATTTTCCATCAAAGATGAAAGGATGCTTCGGTATTCAAAACTAGTCAGTTCGTTAAAGCGCTCCTTCCGAACATTCACAATCCAAAAGATTGAAAGAGGCCAGAACTCCCTGGCCGACACTCTGGTGAATATGGCATCTCGTTTCAAGCCAGAAAGAGATTCTACTCTAAAGATCTCTCACCAGCCAAGGCCAAACATAGAAAAGGTTTAGGTTGCACAAGTTACTGAACAAACCTAGAACTGGATGACTCCCATCCTCTAGTACCTGGAAGGAGGACTCCTCCCAAAAGGAAAAAAACATGGCCTGAAGAATTCGAGTCAGGGCAGCTTGGTACCTTATTATGAATGGGAAGCTCTACCGTAGATCCTATTCTCAACCCTTACTAAGGTGTCTAACTCCAGAGGAATCTCAGTATGTCTTGGTAGAAATACACTAAGGAATTTGTGGGAACCATAATGGGGGCAGAACTATAGCCTACCGAGCTCTAACACAAGGCTATTATTGGCCTAGCATGTTGAAGCAAGCAAAAGAGTATGTTTGAAAGTGTGACAAATGCCAACGATTTGCTCCATATCAGCACCAGCCCCACCATGAGCTTATTTTAATTGCCAGCCCATGACCTTTTGCTCAGTGGGGGATGGATATCATAGGTCTACTGCCAAAGGCCATACCAAGCAGGAAATATCTTCTAGTGGTCATTGACTATTTCTCCAAATGGGTAGAGGCAGAGCCTCTAACAAGCATCACAGAGAAAGAAGTCAAGAACTTCACCTGGAAGAACATAGTCTGCAGGTTCGGTATACCACGCGTTATCATTTCAGACAATGGTATGCAATTTTCTGGCAAAGTTTTTAAGAAATTCTGTCAAGATCTGTACATCAACCAACATTTTTCCTTATCTGGTCATCCCTAAGCCAATGGGCTAGCAGAAGTCACTAACCGGACCATCCTTAATGCCCTCAAGAAAAGGTTGGAAGAAGCTAAAGGAAGATAGGTTGAAGAACTCCCTGGTGTTCTTTGGGCCTACAGAACCACCAGTAGAATACCAACCTTCGAAACTCCATTCTCACTAGCCTATTGCTCGGAAGTAGTAATTCTTGTGGAGATCGATATGCCAACCCTAAGGGCGGAAGCTTTCAACTAAAGGGCCAATGATCATCAGCTTGCAAAGAACTTGGACTTACTCAAAGAAAAGTGCGATCAAGCTAGAATTACGATGGAAGCATATCAACACAAGATAGCCAACAGTACGAAATCAGGGCTAAAACCCCTAAGTTTCTAGATTGGGGATCTTGTTCTAAGAAGGGTGTTCCCAAACACCAAAGATCTTACTATGGGAAAGCTGTCACCCAACTGGGAAGGCCCCTACAGGGTAACAAAGATCTTCTGACCTACCACATATTGGTTAGAAGACATAATTGGGAATCCTGTACCCAGACCATGGAATGTAGAACACCTACGAAAATATTATCAATAAAATTTTTTCTCTCTTATTCTTCCAAAAGGCAGCCTCATCTGTCACGACCCGAAACCCACCCTGTGCAGATTAAGGAAATCGCGACCGCCGCCCTTCGGCCCGAAGGCCTTAGGGCAAGGCTCACATAAGCAATAGTATTGGATGACGGTGCGGCCTGTGGTTGTGGAAGCGTGAAAAAAAACTTTTTCTTTTCTTTTTAAAATCTGTCGCACATCCATCCGGTACTGCCGCTCTTCATAGCGGTACACATATTAATAATAATCAGAGCATACTAAAAACTTAAAGTGTTTTACATAGTACATATCTGAATGCCTCAAGGGCTTAAGTACATGTTGTCCAAAATCTATTACACTTCAAAATTCGACTATCTACGAGTCCTTAGTACTTCCAAAAAGTCCTTGATCATATTAAAGCCACTAATCATCATCCCCAAATGGAGCAAGGCTCCCACTCGTCATCGTTACCTGAAAAAAATTTAGGGAATGGGGTGAGCTTTGAAAAGCCCAATGAGTAATTCCTGCATCTGTCATGGGTTTTCAATTGGCAGTGGTTTCGCACATGAGAGTTTATAAAATGCACACTACCAATTGTTCGTATATTTTAAACACAGAGTACACAGAGTGCATGTAATTTTTTTTTATAACAGATAGCTTTGAAACATTTAAAGTATTCAAGGCTAAATAAGCATTTCGTCAAACAGAGTATATGCATTTCAAGCATATAAAGAGGCATAATAAAAATGAGGATAAAAATTGCTTTCATTTCTAAAATCATTTGTCATCTTTTCACTTTTTAACTGGAGGATCCGTTTCGAACCAGACCCTAGTCTTACTTCTGAGAGATCTCGTTGCCTAGGGGATTAGATCCTGCTGCCGGGCATTTTTCTGAATTGAGAACCCGAAGGGTGCTCAATAACTGGTGATGCTTATGCATCATTATTATCTTGCAAAATGTTAGCTTCTTCAAGAAATACTTTTTATAAGCATTTAAACATGACTTCTTCAAGAAATGCTTTTATGAGCATTTAAAACAAACATGATGTTCATGATAGGATCTTCACGTAGTTGAAATAACATTTCAGAACAGATGACATGTTAAACACTTTCAAAAAGAACTGTAACAAAGATCATTTACTGAACATTTCATAAGAGAATTATAAAAGCAGAATATTTCAAAACAGGAGTCATGAAATATAGAATTTAACATCTCATGCTTCAGATATTTGAAGTTTAAAACATCATTTAAATCGTGGAGTTAAAATCTCCACTTTAAATGCAAGGTTACTCACCTTGATTTCCTGGGTTTGCACTATTAGTTGGTTGTTCCCTTCCCTTTGTAGTTCCTAGAAATAATTCACAATAATCTATTAACTTTAATGTACTTCAAATATCTCCTATTGATGTTTCTAATTATGCTTAAATCGTATTACGTCCTAACGTCTTATCGTGAGTCTTATTTTATTGACGCATCATATTTTATCGTACTTTATTTCGTAATACGGACCTCACCGTTGAGTCCAGAACGTCGAAGAAAGTCAATTTAGACCTTCTTGGCTTTTAATTGGGCTTTGGTCATGTCAGGGGCAATTTGGTAATTTGGACTTTAATGTGTCCTAATTTTTCTTTTTTGGAGTCTCATCTCGTAAAACGGACCACACCATTGAGTCCGGAACGTCCAAAATAGTCAAAATCCACTATTTGTTTACTTTATTCGGACTTCGTTTGACTTGTTTGAGGACTAGGGCAATTTTGTAATTTTTATTATTTAAATATTATTAAATTAATATTAATTTATTTTAGCTTGGGCCACAGTGGAATTTCATAGAAGTTTTGGGGTCAAATTACAATTTCCCTAACTTCCGGACTGAACCAGTGGGTTCAGTTGCATTGGAACTGAACCGGTCTGGTTTTAGCTGAACCAATCGGTTTGGTTCGGTTAAACACATAAAGCTGACGTCATGATGACGTCAGCCCTAATTTTTTTAAATTTAAAACCAACCAAAACGTCGCCGTTCTAATAATTCGGTGGACTTGGTCTCGTCCTGACACGTGTCCGAGTTAACCCGTTTGACTCGATCTAAATGGCGAGTCCACTCAGTCGTCTTCTTCACGATTTTTACCAGTGTTGCCCTAATTTTGAATTTCTTTCCTTTCGATTTCGTGTGTTTTAAAACACTAATTCTCTCTGTTCTTAGTTGATACACATTCCTAAGGGTTTGGCCTACATCTTGGCATTCATTTGAGGTCGTGTAGCTAATCCAAATGCTCGGTCTAAGACATGATAGCCGAACTGGATAATTTGGCAATAAATCCTCATCTCGCAACCATTTTCAACGTGGTTTGGTGCTACGTGTTTCTTATGGCATGGGGGTTCCTTCCCTATCCTCAAAGTCTAGCTTAGGAGTTTCAAACAAGAGTTGGATTTTGAGACCGAGACCTGCAACTTACTGTTTGGGGTCTGTTCCTTTAGGTTTGAGGTCGTGGGCTAGTGTTTTAGGACTCCTAATGAGGTCTAGTTTAAGTTCTAACAGGCCAAAATCTGATCAACGTTGGTCGGTTCAGACCTGCAAAGTTTGAGGTCCGTCCATGGCGGATGTGCACTGTGTGGGTGTTTTAGGGTCGATTCAATGTTCTAGTTTCATGCCTCATTCAAGATATGAAATTTTAGATATCATGCATGCAGTTATTTAGGCTCAACTATCATCAAAACATTATCAAAATCTAAACAGAAAATTTTTCAGTTTTGGGTTTATGCCTTTTGACAGTGGCTGTTCTCTTCTTTGGCTTGGTTCAGGCCCTCTAAATGCTCCTTAGGGTTGCATCAGACTTCTTCAGGTACACTTGGTGATACTCATATGCATGCACACACATATACACACACAAGGTCTCACTTTCTCTCTCTAGATTCTCTCCACCTTCTCTCTAACTCACTCTCTCTCTAAAACTTCAGACTGCACCTCACTTTCTGATTCTTTACTTCAGCCGTCCATACACCATAGGATTATATGTATTTTACTTATTTGGTTTATTTGAACCAAAATGATTATTTTGGGTTTTGCATGAAAGTAATTGGTGAAGGTGAGATCAAGTGCCCTAAGGTAGGGTGATGATGGGCTAGGGTGCATAGGGTGATGTGGTGGTGATGTGTTGCATGCATGGCCATTGGCCAATTTGGGAGGTGGCCTTGGCTAATTTGGGTTTAAATACTATTTGGTTGCATATATAGGCACAAAGATGGTAGCAGCCTACTTGGTAATTTTTTAGGTAATAAAAATCTTGTCCCACTTGGTCAAGGGTTCAATTCCCCTTGGCCTCACTTTTGGCTATTTTTCCCTATTTTAGGCTTAGGCCCTGTTTGGTTGGCGCACTTAACTGTTTCGGCTATTTTCTAAATATTTTCTTTTCCGTTGCTTCTTTTTCAACGCGGTTTCTTCCGGTCACTTTCTATTTAGGTTAGCTTTAATATCTAAGGTCTAGTGTCGGTTATTATTCCCTTGGGATTTCTATAGTTCGCTAACTCGAGTTTTCTTAGTGTTAGAATAACATCATTTCACCTAATTAATTGGTAAATTTGATTCGGACACTACAACCCTCATTTTTTATATGCTTAAGTTATTTTATGGGTCTATCATTAGGTTCCCGATTAACTTCTAAATTATTCTTTACATCGGTTCTAATTAATGATTAGTAACTAATCATTTCTTAATCAGGGTCGGGGTGTTACATCATCTCAATGCACAGACCCCAGGTCTAGTCCATCTTATAGACCCATAAAGCCTTGTAACCATTACAAGTCCTTTAGGTCTACTCCTATTAATGCACAGACCCTCAGGTCTGGTACATCTTATAGACCCCTAAAGCCTTATATCCATTACAAGTCCTTTAGGTCTGGTCCTTTTAATGCACAGACCCCCAGGTCTGGTCCATCTTATAGACCCATAAAGCCTTGTATCCATTACAAGTCCTTTAGGTCTAATCCTCTTAATGCACAGACCCCTAGGTCTGGTCCATCTTATAGACCCCTAAAGCCTTGTATCCATTATAAATCCTTTAGGTCTGGTCCTCTTAATGCATAGACCCCCAGGTTTGGTCCATTTTATAGACCCCTAAAGCCTTGTATCCATTACAAGTTCTTTAGGCCTAGTCTTCTTAATGCACAGATCCCCAGGTTTGGTCTATCTTATTGACCCCTAAAGCCTTGTATCCATTATACGTCCTTTAGGCCTGATCCTCTCAATGGACAGGTCTGGATCATCTCTACGCAAGGACAAACCTGCTCGACTGTATCCCATACTAAAGACACAAAATTCAATTGCTCAACTACACGGTTACAAATGTTTTTTCAATACCAATTCTGGTTCAGCTATTACAAAGCTTCTTAGTTATTTCTCATCAGCCATCCTGGGAAACTTGCTTTGTATCCTTCGGAAGTTATGAACAAAAAGCCTTGACTAGAGAAGATTTGTTCAAATATCATAAATCTTCTTATCCAGTCATTACCACTCTGGATGAATCGGCCTTGGTGATGAAAAATTAGCTCAAATGCCATTACAGGTCTCACGGTTCAGTAATTAAGTCCTGGTGGGCACAAGATCTGACTGTGGATGGTTTGTCATCACAAGTCTTCCAACAAGTCCTCTTGCTCGAGTTACTCAATACAAGTTCTGATTCAACTACCTCCATTATCAGATTCAGACTTAAACAAATTCAATCAAATTGCTACAAGTTGCTTTACTCGAAAGACAGCTTCCTGATCATAATGAGTTAAATGATTGGTCTGGAATACAACAAGTCCATGAACATCTTTGCTTACACTAATTATAAGTTTAAAGGGTTGAAGCCCAAACTTATATTACAGAACAACAATGAGTTGGAACAGTACTGATTTACTTGGCATCCACAATAATTTACAACATTTGCAAGTATTACTATTCAGAAGAATAAAATATGCAGGCCAGTTCTGAAGAAATTCAATTCTATTGATAAATATGTTCAGTACATCAGCTCAACAAAAAAGAAAAGAAAAAGGGGTACAAAAATTCATCTCCTAAGCTAAAGGGCCACTTGGATCATCATCATCTTCAATGGTTGACAGGTCGAAATCTGGGAATTTGGTGAGGAGCTTGGACTTGAAAGAATCATAATCGTGCTGTAGGAGCTCCTCACCCATCCCCTTGACCACAACTTTCATTTCAACTTCAGTCTCAGCTTTGGCTTCAATGACCTTTCGAGCAGTAGAGGCTTGAAGCTCATTATTCTCCTTCTTTAGCTCCTCCAACTGTCGAAGAAGTGAATCCCTCTCGGACTCTATAATAGAAAGAGAGTTGCTCACTTCCCCATGCTTCTCCTCTACAACTGAGGCATTAGACCGAGCTGTGCCGAGCTGAAGCCTGGCCTCGTCCAGCTCATCTTGAAGTTTTTCCACGGCTTGTGGATCCAGGGCAGACTCCATCAGGGCGACAAGACCGTGCATGGTCTGCATAACAACAGACATGCAGATCAGAACAGGAAATGAAATAAAGCACAAAATGACAGTACGATGTTACCTTCATCTGGATGTTCATCACTTCAGTGATGGTTTGCTGAGTACTCTGTCCGTTGTGTCTCTGGGGAGCTTCCATCCAAAATTTATCAATGGCCTGCATTGCGGCCTTATAACCATCAGGCAGCGCAGCAAGGTCGACTGCCATCCTCACCTTTCCTTTCTTTTGGACTTCAAGGGCAAGAGCAGGAACAGGTGTAGGAACAGGCTCTCTTATGACAATGCCCTTCCTGGGCACTCCTAAGGTAGAAGGGTCGGGAGGTAGAAGGGTCGGACGTGATCTTTTTCTTCTTAGTTTGAGAAGGACCAACAGGGGAAGAAGGCTCCCCTACCTTTTTCTTTACAAGAGCCCATTTGCCCAACAAGGACATCCTCAAATTCTCTTCTCGGTCCTTCTTCTGATCAGGAGCCATCAAATTTTCTGACGTAAGGATAACTCTGAAGTCCCTGTTCCTGGTCTGAAGAAGCTTGCGATACTTGTCCTGAAGATCAACTGTGAAAATTGACCTTTTCCAAGCACTCTTGTCTGCATAGAAGACATAAAAACAACAGTTAGTTAAGAGAGTTCAAAAGTGAAAGCATAAATAGAAGCAAAATTGTCACAAGAAAATGGGGTCTCACCCTTAAACCTTGTATTTCGGGGGAATGTCGAAGTCTGGCCTTGGAAGTCTTCCATCTCCCATCCTCCTCCTATGAAGAGTACCATTTCTTCTAGGTTTTGTTGGAAGTTGGCACAAAGGAAAAAGGTCTGAACCCCCTATCAAAGGACATATAGAAGTGGCCTTCCGACCTCATGTACTTGAGATCCATTTTACTGCGGATCAGTTCTGTTGTTACTTCAACATCATTGAGATGACCTAGAGCTATGAACCCTAACAAGTGCCTCCAACTGTTAAGGCTAAGGTCAGTAGGGCAGAGGTTGAACCAAACAAAGAGCTGCCTAACTAGATCAGGAAAAGGGAGCCTCAGCCCCACCTCGAACCAAGCAAGATAGACATAAATCTTGCCCTCACGAATATCGTACGGACGGTCTAAAGGGCTCGATACCTTACAAGTAATATTGGAGGGGAATTCATAGGTCACCCTCAGTTCGTCTAACATACTCTGGGTGATGGCACTTCCTCCTTCTTCTCTTTAGGAGGGCCTGCCATAGGCCTCCCCAACCCTATTTCTGGGTTCTATAAAGGCTTCCACCATCCTAACGTTCGAGCTAGAAGGTGACTCTCTCAACCTATTTTTGGCATTACTGGAAGGACTACCACCCATAGTTTGAGATTGGGGCGACACAGAAGTTTTCGAGGAATTTCCTGGCCATCTTTGACACCAGAAGATGCAATAGATGCCAACATTGGCAAAAAATTGTAAAATAAAGAGAACAAGCAAAGATGGGGAAAAACAGTAAGGGAGAAAATTGAAAACAAGGAGAAATAAAGGAGAATGAACCTGGAAATAACTGGAAATAAAGCTTCGAATGACGAATACTCTTCAAGCTTCATTGGTCACTCCAAGTCAACAATGGCGGTATCTCTCGCTCACTTTCAAAATACGATGAAAATGGTGAGGGAAAGGGCGTACAAAACCCCTCTCCCTCTTTATATATGTTTTCAGAAAAAGGGGCTCACTAAGACAAACTGTCGTGGTGGTTGGAGGCAATAATGGCCTCGAAAGCCCAAGCATCGGTTGCGTAATAAATGACCCATCAACAGTCATCTCGAAAAATGGAAAGACAGTATGCGTGACTTTTCGAGAGCTCGTAGCCCTAGTTACGCGTTGAGCTCAAAACTTGGGCTCGGGGGGGGGGGGGGGGGAGTAACTGATATACCATAAAGTGACGATCAGTCTCCATGTGACACGTGTGATTACAGACAAGTTAAAGCTCGACCATCCAGAGCAGACTCAGACAGCCATCCAGAGTAGGCTTAGGCATTTAGCCTTCAGAACTCACAGGTCTGAGCACAAGGCCTTCAAAGCATCTCTCAGTATTCAGAGCTCATCACCGCCTTGAATATCCTACTGAGCTAAAGAAAAGGAAACAGTCTTCAACAAGGGAAACTGCCACCTATGGATATCTCTCAAGCGCAATGTCCAACATGGTAACTGCCACTCTCCGATGATCAAATCCCTACTTCTATGGCTCCAAATCCTAATCAACTTAGGAAAGTCACAGCCTATAAATTAAACCCTAAGGTACGCTATTATTTTCATGCTCATTCTTTGGTTTACAATTACAGTCTTTCAAATCAGTTTTATTGACTTAAGCATCGGAGCGGCTACCACCGGAGCCAACCCGGTGGCCCTCTGATCTTTCTCTTTGAGTGTTCCTCAGGCAACGGAGTTCGGAGCCCCTATTGACCAAAAAGTGCAGCATCATAACACAATCGCTTGAAACAATTAATTACATTAAAAACATCAATACATCAATAAATAAAAATTGTATTTTGATCCACTAAAATCAAGCACAAACATTTCAACACAATAAATTGGTATGTGGTATTTGCATATCAAGCTGTAATGAGACAACAAGTGCACTACAACCACCTATTCATATCAGGCCATGCCATTTTTATTCAAGGATTTCATCTTTACTCAAAGATTTCTTAGATTACACTACTATGGTTGTTATGCCCAACTAGAAATCATCAATTATGCACCTCCAGTCGTCATTGTTCAATAGGTTCTGATTTGTTTTTCTCATCATCATCATTTTCTTTCTCAAGACAAATCTTCTTCTCTCTTTCTTTTAGTCTGGGTTTTGAAAATATTTTTTGATTATGATGGACAATAATTATTATTTTTTCTTTTATAATCATTATCCCATTTCCCAAAAAAGTTATACTGAAATAAATGACCATTGAACATTAAAGAAAGATAGAATTTTTGTACAACGATTTTTTGAATAAAGAATTTTTTGTGTTCAAGAAATATTTCTTTTTTGCTATATTTTTTTTAGTTGTGTATTATTTTTTTATCTATTTTTTTAATGTTTTATCAATGTTGGAATATTACTACTTTCTTAAAGAACAAAGATTGTTCAATACATTGTTAAAAACATGTGTAATATTTGTTTTGTTTAAGAAATTTCTCAAAATTCTCTATCCGAGAAATATTTTTTTTGTTGCTATGTTTTTTTTTAGTTGTGTATTCTTTCCTTTATCTAATTTTTTTATTTCTTGTTTTATCAATGTGGGAGTATTACTAATTTCTTAAGGAACAAGAGTTGTTTGATACATTGTTAAAAACATATGCATTACTTTTTTATTTAAAAAATTTCAATGTTCAAGGACAGAAAATTTTCGACGAAAATTCTTTGTTGAAAAAATACGAGTTTTTTTTATAGAATTTTTAATTTCTTTTTTTTTTTTTTTTGTTTTAACAATTTTAAAGTATAACCACTTTCTTAAGGAATAAAAATTGTTTGATATATTATTAAAAACATGTGTAATATTGTTTTTGTTGAAAATCTTCTTTGTCTCGAGATTGAGACATTTCTCTGTCCATGTTCAATGAAAATAGAATTTTTGACGAAAATTCTCTGTCGGGAAAAAAACAAATTATTTTTTACAAAATTTTCTATGCAATATGGATATTGTTTGATAGATCTTGATTTTTGGAGTCTAAATATATAATTTTTATGAAAAATAGATTTATATGTTTCAAGTTATTTAATTTTAAAATTTTTAAAATAAAGGATCGATGATGAGGTAGCAGATGGGCGCAGGAATAAGAACTTCAACTCACTCTTTCTTCTGTATTTCCACATGAAGGATTATTTTGGTCAAATAAAAAATGTTAAAGTTTTTGGATTTGGAAAATTTGGATTAGACCTTATATCAATTATGCACTTATTCAAAGATCATGAGTGAGCGCTGCATAAAAAAATTATAAAGGTATCGTTGTAGTTTTACACATTTTCACTTATTTTTTTATATTTTTAAATGTTCAGAATTATATTCTCTCAGCAAAAATTATTTTTTATGTATCAATTAAATTAAATTTTTGATACATCAAAAAGTGTGTATATTGGCTTCAAAAAACATGTTAAAAAAAGAGGGGAAATGAGTGCGAGTATATTGGGTTTTTATGTTTTATATATATATATATATATATATATATATATATATATATAACCCTCATGAGATGATTTTCTTCTTTCTATGATCTTCATTTAAAATTTGATTTATATGGGAAGACAATATAAATGTTTTATCATTGACGGAGGTTAACTACTTATTTGTAATGGAAGTAGACTAACATTTTTTTTGAAAAATTGGTGATGTCCGAGTTCATGGCCATATAATATTACTTTGTTATAGTTGTGATCTTAATAAATTCAACCATTATAACTGTTAATAAAAATGGTGTCAATGACTAGCATTCAGATCTCCTTGATTTCATGATACTGTCAAAAGTGAGTTTTTGAACACTTGATTTTTGTTTTCAAAAAAATTATATATTTATATTTCAAAAAAAAAAGAGTCTTAACCAAAGTTTTAATAACACCAATAACTTGAACAATAAAAGGCCAATAGAGATATGTTTTGATAAGATAGTAATATAAACATCCTTTCGAAAAACGCTATAAATTAAAAGGTAAAAGATTATAATTTTAAACAAACAATTCACACTATTTATATAGTTCAATAAAAAAAATCTTTTTTAGAAATATTTTAAAAGACCACCTGAATAGGCAGGCATCTTTTTTTTTTTTTTTTTATACTAAAGAGTGAGACATATTAGAGAATATAATAATAAAGTTATATTATTAAGTTTTTAGATGAGCTGGTGATTTAATATGGTATCAGAGTAGGCAAAAGGTCTTAAATTCAAATCTCACCATCACTCTAAAAAAATGAATTAACATGTGTAGGCTTAAACTAGCCACACGTGAGGAGCGTATTAGAGAATATAACAATAAAGTTGCATCATCTCTAATAGCTTAAGTTTTTAGATATATGAATTAACACAAACTCACCGTCAACCTGAAAATATAAATTAACACTTGTAGGTTCAAACTGGCCACATATGACCCACTATAGTAAATGAATGAGGGTCTCATAACTTTGTCTAGAACAAAAACAAAATAAATTTATAATTTCATTTTGCACATAAATTTCAAAATATAAAATTTTTTTGTATGTCACTGTAATGAATTTGTTGATGAAGGAGACTGGACTGCAACTTTGAAAATCATCTGAAAGGCATTCTCGATGCTTGACTTGAAGTTACACGGATGGATGAAGTCTTTCTCCACTCCCACAGAGACCCTCAGCTTTCCCACGTACTCACCATTGTTACTGAAAGACTCTGCAATCAATCAACACCATGTTACAATAGCTAAAACTATATAACATGATGTAGCTCAATTTAATGCTTAATTTTCAACTATATGAATTTCAAATTTGGACTTAACTTTCGCTGATTCAAGATAATATTTTCCGCATTCATGAATAATGGTTTACAACTTGACAATTTTTTCACACTTTATCCTTATATAAATTTCAATTTGACACCTTTAATGAAGTTTTTATTATTCTTTTGAGATTTTTTTTAATATAATCTAAATCTTTTTCAGGATATCTTTTTTTAAATTGGACTTCTTGTTTAATTTTTAAGTTTCTTTATATTAATATTTAATTATTTATAAAAAATATTATTAATTAAAATTAAATTTTAATATTTCTTTAATTTTAAATTTATAATTTAACTTATAAGAAGAAAATTTGTCCTCCAAAACTAAATTTCTAACTCCATTCTTCAACGTTCATATGGATGTGTTTGTGTTAACAACAAATTATATACTACTCTACAAGCTTAAATAGTAAGAGGGTGTACTAAATATTAGAATATCTTTTAAGAATATTTATATAAAGTTTTACAATATACCTGTGGAGCCCCAGCCACATTATAGTACAAGCCACTAATTGGATGATTTGCCAAAGCCATTTGTTCCACTGGCCCAATCAAATTTGCGATTGCCATGCTCGAGTTCTTTAGGATGCCATGGATGTATCGGGCAGTTGTCTGTGATTTAGAAACAAGAAAGTCAAAATATACATACATATATATATGTGTGTGTATGTGTGTAGAGAGAGAGGGGAAGAGAGAGAGTATCAAAATTGTAATTGAATGTTGTGACTTCATATTAGAAATGTGGTACATTAGACTCAATAATATATATGTACGTACCTCAGGGCCTTTGAATTTTCTGAGAGATTCAAGTAGCCTAGCAGTGAGACAAACAATTGCAGAGTTTCTCTTTTTCTCGATTAGACGATGTGCTTTGAGGTCAAAGTCGAGAGGGTTTTAAAACTCAGTTTTGGTTAAATTGGGTATGGATATGTGCAAGAATGGAAAATAATTCTCCCATGGAATCTCAACATTAGGTTTGATCATATCTTTGATTGACTTGTAACCACCAATGTTCCTTGAGTTGAGTAACACCAGTGTTGTAGATTATGTGTTGCTCAGCTCATGGTTTGTGTCTTGCATGTACAATCAAGTTCTCAAGAATATTATTCCCATAATTACATCATTTATAGTCTTTTAATTGAAAAAAAAATTGAAATTAAACAAAATTTTAAGATACCAAAATGTATAGATGATGATAAATTTCTAACTGTATAGTTGTGTAGTGCTAAGTATCTCCAATGTGATGTGTTACGATATAGTAATTTTGAAAATCACATCTTGTGGATCTCAAAACTATCATATTCTAACACATTTTATTAGAGATACAATTGAAGATATAAATTGGGGATACATAAAATTTTCCTATATATATAGTTTGACATTAAATTAAAAAGAGTGATGCTATATATCCCCAATGTGATGTGTCTAAGTGGTGATTTTGAAAATAAAAATGTTATGTAATCCTAATTTATATTCTCAATTGTATTTTCAGTTTGATATGTTAGGATATGATAATTTTGGATCTCACTAGATATGATTTTCAAAGTCATAATAACTTGATCCCATCACATTAGAGATACAATTGTGGATATAAATGAGACATACGTAGTACTACTCTTTTGAAAATCACACCGTATGAGGCCTAAAGGAGTAATGCTAGATACCCTATTTATATTTCCATTTGTATCCTTGATGTGATGTACTAAAGTTTGAGTAGTTTTAGAAATTATATCATGTGAGAAGAAATTATTGAAAAGACTGGTCTCAATAATCTCAATAGCTAAATAATAGACTACATGTGCATGTATAATATATTATTGCAAGCGTGAGAGCACCTAATTTGTCACGCCCCAAATTCCAGCGAACCCGAGGCGTGAGTAACGAGACAAAAAGAAATAAAAAAAATAAAGAAATGAAAGATAATAATGACATTCTCATACATTCCGTACACTGTTCTGATACATACATAGGGTCTGGTCCATTGGTTCACAACATACAAAATAAAATACAGTCTCGGGCTTATGCCCTTACACAATATCAAAAGAGCCCCTTGGGCCCAACATAATCCTCAATCAGACCGTCTCTATGTCTCGTACAGCTGGGACATCATCTGAAATGTTTGCCCCACTAAAGGGGTCAGCTCAACATGCTGGTACAATATAATGCTAATGCAAGAAACAAAACTAAGGTCGTGGCATGTGCAAGTGTACAGTTATTTCTATATGGCATTCGATATTATGATGGCAGTATATAAACAGTATATAGTATATGAATAGTATGCGTGACACACCCATGCAACTCTATGCCACCCATGTCTCATGATACGGTCATTCTCCGCTGGCATGAGTACCGCCACTTATGTCTCGCTTCACGGTCCGGAATCCGTCAGGCTTGCAAGTACCTAATGGCCGATTTTGGGTTTTTCACCACAGGATCTGCACCCTCATAATGCAAAGCACCAAGTGCTTACCCACGCCATGTCCAAGGAATCACACCATGCCAATATGCTCCAATCTCATCATGTCATAATTCAATCTCAATGATGCATCTCATTTATACATAAAACATGCTTTCAATTACATACTTCATAATGTCAACAGTTCTCCAAACATGTGGTTCACACACTACACTAACACATTCAATATACACATAATCATCTCCCACATCATCACCCAACATTAGCAAGATAGCATGGAACACATAAGCATGTAACATTCAAGCAATAAGTGAACAATCAAGGCAGCAAATCAAGTATTCCTAATCTCAATTCTATTTCTTACTTAGCACAATATATCGTACCTGGTAATCGATCTCAAACCGGAAAAGTATACTCGTAGTAAAGTGAAACCACCGTAAGAACACCGAAGGTCAGGTCATCTTCTCTTTGCCTTTCCGTGTCCCTAAAATTCATAACATGAAACTTAGTTTAATTGTCACTTGAATTATGCTATTCATCAAATTTTACGTCTTTATCTTATAAGCTTCTACTTTGCTAAATTAAACTCTACTATTGAATCTGGGACGTTGAAGAAAATAAGTTTAGGCTTTCGTAGAATTCAATTCGGGCACCTGGGTTAAAAAGGGCAAAACAGTCATTTTGCACTTTACACGGGTCCTTACATTTCGTGACCTCTTTTCACAAATCGGACCCCACGATTGAGTCCGGAATGCTCGAGATAATAAAGTTTCACTATTTGTTTACCTAATTCGGAGTTCATTTGACTGTATTTCAATTCAGGGGTATTTTGGTAATTTTATGTGTTGCTACGTGTCTTTTATTTTTCGGGACCCCGTCTCGTAAAACGGACCTCACCATTGGTCTCAGAATGGCCGAGATAGTCAAAATACACAAATGACTTGTCCCATTTGGACTCCGGGATATTTTAGAATATTTAATTAATTAAATTAATTTATTAATTAATTAATTAAATTAATTTAATTAATATTTTATTAATATTTAATTCTGGTGGGCCTAACTGTAATTTCTCCAAAGTTCAGGGGTTAAAATGTAATTTTCGAAAGTTCAGGGTTAAGGTTCAATTTCCAAAAGGTTCAAGGTCAAGGTTCAATTTCCAAAAGGTTCAAGGTTCAAATTGAAATTAGTTTAATTTACTATCCCTAATCAGGTTAACCAAACAGGGGCTTATCCAGAACAGGGATAGGATATCCCTGTTCCTATTTTAATTTAAAATTTTTATTTTCTTATATCCGTAACCAAACGCCCCGATTTAGTTTTTAATTTAAACCAGTGAGCGACACGTGGCAGGGGCGGGTCAGCCCAAGCCCGACCCGACCCGGACCCGGAACAGTGCCCCCTTCGTCCCCCGTTTTTCCGGCGAAGCTCCGGTCGCCTTCTCCGGCGCCGGTGGCCGGAATTTCAGAAAATCAAGTTTTCAAACTTGATTTTCTTGGTGTTTTTGAAGCCTCTTTCAATTCCAAATCATTCTAAAACTTTTTTGGAACCTTTTAACACTGTTTTGAAGCTCTCAATCACAATGAAAAGCCTAGACTCCCCCCCCATGGCCGTGACCTGCACATCCCTTTTTCTCTCTCATTTCTCAAGCATTTTGGTTGATTCTTGTCCCTAAATTCTCCATATTTCATGCTCTATAAGTTCCAACAATTAAATCTAAACAATAGGCTACAAAACAGATCATGTATATATGAGATTTCTAGAGAGAGAAAATAATGGGTTTTGTTGTTTTACCTCCGTTTCTCTCTCCTTCTCTTGGTTCAACCACTGGTCCTCAATGTGCTCTTCACCTTGAAGCTCCTCCCTCTGTTTCCCTTTCAAAATCAGAATACACTCCCTTCTCCCTTTTCCCTTCACTTTCTCTCTCTATCTCTCTCTCTCTCTCTCTCTCTCTCTCTCTAATTTCACGATCGGCCTGCTCCTCTTAACTCCCACCACACACACATATACATACAGACTACACTCACACACTTCCAACCACCCTCTTACACACACCATGCCTCCCATGCCCCTTGGAGTGTTTTACACTCCATCACTCACTTACTCACTGCACATTCCCACCCACACGGCACACACAATCAGATTTTATACATATATATATACACATATAATTTACACACTTAATATATATCTATATATATATATTCCACACATCACTTCCATACATTTCTCCATTTTAATAATAATAATAATAATAATAATAATAATAATAATAATAATAATAATAATAATAAATAAAAAAAAATTTTCATAAAAAAAAAAATTCAGGTCATTACATAATTATTGCTCAGGGGGGTATTTTGGTGGGCCAAACCCACATTTTGAAGGCACAAGAAAATTTAAGACATGCTAATGTCACGCCCTGAATTCCAGCGAACCCGTGGCGCGACTGACGAGACGAAAGGAAAATAAAATAATAACTAAATAAAGGACAATCTAACAGGTTCACTTAACTTACATTCATTTCTGTCAATACACATATAATACATCATTCGGGCTTAAGCCCGTGCATCACAAAACATGCCCTAATGGGCCAAATATCATCCTAAGTTCATATCTCCTCCACTCTGCAAGACTTCCTCAAGTCTCAAGTGCCGGGAGCGTCATCTGAAATGTTTGTCCCACGAATGGGTCAGCTCAACTGCTGGTACAATATAATGCTAATGCAAGAAACAAAATTAAGGGTGTGGCATGTGCAAGTGTACAGTTATATCTACATGGCATTCAACATCATGCATACAATGTACTAGCAATAATCTACATATCATCCAACTCATGAACATAATCTAGGGCGTGGCATGTGCAAGTGTACAGTTATATCTCCATGCACAATTATAACCTACATGCCATCCAATTCATCCATACAATGCATTAACAAGATTCAAAACAATTATAACTTACATGCCATCGAATTCATCCATACAATGCATTAACATGATTCATCACACGTTCGGGAATTTATTAATACAATGCAATAAAAATATGCATGAGACACCCATGCAACTCTATGCCATGTCAACTCTATGTCACACCCATGTCAACTCATGTAATGTAATGTAATGTCATGTCCCTTCACGGATAGCTCCCGTTGGTTCGGGTACCAAATACAATATCATGTCCCTTCGCGGATCGCTTCTGCTGGTTCGGGTACCAAATGCAATATCATGTCCCTTCGCGGATCGCTCCCGCTGGTTCGGGTACCAAATGCAATATCATGTCATGTCATGTCATGTCCAAGGAATCATACTATGCCAATATGCTTTGATTCCACCACACCATAATGTAATCTCAATAGAGCATCATACCCACACATGAAGCATGCTTTAAATGATGTGTTACACAATAACATTCAAATCAGAAAATCCTTTCATCAAGGTTACATGCCATACATAGTCCATTTAACACATGCCTTAAGTCACATATTTCATAATCCCAACAATTATCAAAATATAATCCACACGTTATGCTAACACATGTGATATACATATAGTCATGATCCACATTCATCACCAAACTTTCAACAAGATAATAAGGAGCACATAAGCATATGAGCAATAAAACAAACATGTGAATCATCAAGTCAATATGGCAATTAATCCTAAACTTAATTCTATTTCTTACTTAGCACAATATATCGTACCTGATAATCGACCTCAACCCCGGAAAGTGTACTCGTAGTATAGTAGGATCACTGTGAAAATACCGAAGGTCAGATCGCCTTCTCCCTGCCTTTTCGTGTCCCTAAAATCACAACATGTGACTCAGTTCATTTGTTTCCTAAATGATGCTATTCAACAAATTTTATGTCTTTATTTTATAAGTTGCTATTTTGCTAAATTAAACCCTACTATTGAGTCCGGAACGTCGAAGAAAATAAGCTTAGGTTTTCGTAGAATTCAATTCGGACATCTGGGTTCAAAAAGGCAAAACAGTCATTTTACACTTTTCACGGGTCCTTACATTTTGAGACCTCTCTTCACAAATCGGACTCCACGGTTGAGTCTGGAATGCCCGAGATAATAAAGTTTCACTATTTTTTTACTTAATTTGGAGTTCGTTTGACCGTGTTTCAATTCAGGGGCATTTTGGTAATTTTAAAGGTTACTACAGGTCTTTTATTTTTTGGGACCCCGTCTCGTAAAAAGGACCTCACCATTGGCTTCAGAATGGTCGAGATAGTCAAAATACACTAATGACTTGTCCCATTTGGACTTCGGGTTATTTTAGAATATTTAAATAACTAAATTAATTAAACTGATTAATTAATTAATTAATTAAATTAATATTTTATTCTGGCAGTCAGTTCATAATTTCTCAAAAGTCTAGGGGTCAAAGTGACATTTCTGAAAGTTCTGGGGTCAGATTTAATTTTCTAAAAGTCCAAGGGTAAATTTGTAATTTCAAATTCTTCTATTCTTAATTCGGTTAACCAAACAAGGGCCAATCCCAAAACAGCGATAGGATATCCCTGTTTCCAATTTAATTTTAATTTCTAATTTTATAACCTCGCAGCCAAACACTCCTAACCCATTTTTTAATTTAAAACAAGAGAGTGACACGTGGCAGGGTGGTTCGGTCCAAGCCCGACCCGGACCCGGAACACTCCCTTTCTTCCCCGTTTTTCCAGCGAGGTACCAGTAGGGTTTCGGCGCCTTCTCCGGCGCCGACGACTATTTTTCGGTGAGTTTTTCATGTTTTTAAAATGTGATTCCCTCCCATTTTTTATGTAGATCTCATATTTAAAGTTGGTTTTGGATGTAAATCATCGGATTGCCACGAATAGGGGGTCAAACCCCTCGGTCAACTCTCCGGCCAACCCTTCCTTTTCCATTTCCATGACTGTTTGGTCACTACCCGACCTATATTTTGATCCCAATACGTTTCTGCACCTCACCCCTTGAATTTCCCATCTTTTAAATGAAGTTTTTCACATAAAATATCAAGACCCATCCCCCATGGCCGTGACCTGCAACTCACTTTCTCTACCTCATTTCTCACTCATTTTGTTTGGTTTCTTTTGCATTATTTTCTATGTCTCATGTGGATTTTGACCCTACAATTCAAATTAACTATCATGCAAGAAAAATGGACAAAATAAATTATGGACATGGAGATTTCTAGAGAGAGAAAATAATGGGTTGGGTTGTTTACCTCTACAAGGGTGTCTCTTCTCTCCCTCCTTAGTATGCTTCTGAATCCTTAACCTCACAGCCCTTCACCTTGCTTCCTCTTCCAACCAGATCTACACATACACATCACACTCTCTCTTTCTCTTCACTTTCTCTCTCTCTCTCTCTCTCTCTCTCTCTAAATCCCATGACAGGTCTGCCTTTCTCAACTCCCACTACACACATATACATATAGATCACCCCACACCCCTTCAACCACTCTCTTACACACACACCATGCCTCCCATGCCACCTTGAGTGTGGCACACTCAAGCACACAAACACACTCAACCATTCACTGCACCTACGTGAACAATTTGCTATATATATATATAAATATTTAAATACACTCCCATATATACAAATCACATATATACATGCACATCCCACATATATATATATATATGCATATATACATAACACATAAAATTAATACTTATACTCTTCATTATTCACACACATATAATATTAGAATTTATAATAATAATAATAACAATAATAACAATAATAATAATAATAATAATAATAATAATAACTTGAAAAAATTTATTTATTTAAAAAAATTTTTTCAGGTTATTACAGCTAAGTCGGCATTTGGTAGACTGACTGTAGCCCAAGTATGTGCCATGAATGGGCTAAGAAACCACGTTTAACAACCGAAGCCCTGACCAGCTTCAAAACCCCATCCATGGGCTGCATCATACTGTCACAAAAATGCCCCCTGAGTTTGATTTATTTATAGAGAAAACCAGCCAAAATTTCACTTATGAAACCGTGACCTTTTTTTTTTCAAATTCTTACCATGTCCGTCCAATTATATATGAGACCATGACCTTTTCTCAAAATTTTGATTGAAATTAATATAGCATAAGAAATTTCAAAAAATTAAAAAAGCATATTAAAACATGTAATAGAAAAATAAAAAACTTAGAAAATTACCACTTCAAGATTGGCCTTAATTTTTTCGATGTCATCAAGAGAAAATGTCATAGTAGTTATGGTGATCGGCCGAAACTCCAGTCCATCATCACCGGATCGAATTGGCGTCAGATCATCTATAACAAAACTACTCTTTAGAATGCTTCATCCAAAATCCAATACGGTGTTGAAGGAGCCATAGAAAATTTGAGCCAAAGGCCTGAAAATGTTTTCCTCGTTTGCATCTCTATTTGTGTTAGATTGACGTGAAAGAAGTGTCAAAGGAAGAAAAGGATTATCAGCTCTTTGAAGACAAGAAAGAAGAGCTCCCATTAATGAAAAATCGTCGCTGAGGGCATGGTGAAGCTTGAAAACTATGTTCCCAGCTGCATTGCTTGTTGGGTACTTGATGATATGAAAGTTCCCATAATGGTCTGCATTGTGGAAGTTGATCCATGGCTATTTTTGATAAATAGTTATTGAGGCACTCATCGTAAAATTCTAGTGATTTTCCTTGTGGGAAAATTAGGACATAAATATGGTCAGTAAGCTTCACTTCCACCCTCTTCCATTTCTTTGCTCCATTCTTGCCTCCAACCTGCTCTGACATAGATAGTTAGTACTTTGTGCGTACCATTATCTACGCGAGGATTATAGTTTTATTCAAATATTCATTATTTAGCACCATTCTAGGGTGAAATGGTTATCATAAGTTGTTTTACTATAGTTAAGAATAACATTGTACAAAGTTACGTATAAATTTTGACCATTGAGAATGGGCCTTGGCGCAATAGTGAGATTGTTTCATTATGATATTAGCATAAATTTGATCTGAATTTGGCACCACTTCCAAAACCCAAGCTAGATGATATTGAACAAGTTAAGGGACAATGCAAGAAACATAAAGAAGATGAAAAGGACAACACAAAAAACATAAAGAAAATGAAGTGGTCTGCAGAGGACACATCTTGAACCCACTCTTCGATCGTTTGTATGATTTGTTCACATCAATAAAGTCACCAAGTGAAATATGGAAGGCATTAGAATTCAAGTACAATACAGAAAAATAAGGTGTGGATAAATTTCTTATAATGAAATATTTCGAGTTCTCTGTAGTAAAAAATATTTCTATAATGAACCAAGTCCATGATATAAGTCTTAGTGAACAAACTCCATGATCTTAAGGTTGTGGTTTTTGAATCATTACAAGTGGGGGTAGTAATTGCTAAACTTCCCCCTAGTTAGAATGATTAGAGAAATAAATTATTGCATACTGTCACGCCTTGAATTTTCAAAACTCGGGGAGTGAATGGGAATGAATTAAAAGAATTAATAAACGATATAATTAAATAGATTTGTTTGATTACTCATCTATTTCCCTATGTTTCCCCAAAATTTAAAATGAAACTTGCTATTAGGCTTACCCAAAGTGGATTTCAAATGATAGTCAAACATGTCCCCTAACCAATGATCAAAATTAATCTAAGGTATGTTCAAGTATGGCCTTCAAGATCGCCCCCAAAAATGTCCCTAAATATGCCTTGGAACAATGGCCTAATTGAGCCACAAAGGCCCTAAGATATAGGCCAAGAATAAGTCAAAAAGTCTACCAAAAATTAGTCCAAGTGAGTGGCCAAAAAAGGCCCATAAGAGTGACCAAATATAGCCCAAAATGGTGGCCAAACATGAGCTAAGGATTGGCTAAACATGGCCCAAAATGGTGCCCAAACGTAGCTCAAAAGGGGGGGTCAATATGGCTCAAAATGGGGTGGCCAAAGGGCAGGTGTCATGGGCTGCCAGGTGGCTGGGCAGTATAGTCGCACAGGTACGCGCATGGGTGCAGCAAAGGGGCGTAGGGCCAGCGCGTGACAGGCAGGGTAGGGGTGGACGGGCGGCAGGGCGTGCGCGTGGAGCGTCTGGCTGGGCAAGTCTGGTATGCTGGGCTATTTTTCTGCACTTTTACTGTTCATGGTTGTAACCTGATTTTTCGTATTTATGAAATTTTACTGTAGCGGCTACGGCTAAATTTCTCTAATTTTGGCCTATTTTCTCAAGGCTTTTAACCCCCATTTTGTGGCACACTTATTCATGGGCATTTTACACACCTAATGGCTCTTTTAATTTCACAAATTTTTGACATGGTTTCCTTTATTTTCTAAGCATTTTTTCACCTAATATTTTGCAATTCTTCAGATGTATAAGTATGTCACAACCCACCCTCACTCGGTGGCCACAATTCATGTAAATTAAACATATATCCCTTGTTTCCAACATACACATCTATTTGTCTCAATATATACATATGATGCTCATTGAATAGAGATATCCTACATATCATTTCTTTCAACATATATATATATATATATATATACATTTTATACACATTTAACAAAAGTACACCACATGTCATTTGGGTTGTAAACCCTTACATTACAAAATAATTCAAGGTCTATAGTTCACCATTCATCCACATTGAAATACTAGTCTTTTGGGCTGATACCCATACATACAAAATATGCCCCAAGGGCCAAATATCCTTCAAGGTTCCTTTCCCTCCTTCTTTCAAGACTTCATCAAGTCTCAAGTACCGGGAGTCTTATCTGTAATATGGTATCCCACGAGGAGTCAACTCAACTGCTGGTATGACATAATACTAATGCAAGGAACAAAATTAAGGCGTGACATGTGCAAGTGTACATTTATAAACTATATGCCCTCCCAATTCATTAAAGCAATGTAATGGCTATATGCATGATATACACATGCTACTCTATGCCACACCCATGTCTCAGTTTACGGATCGCTTTTGTTGGATCAGCGAGTCCCAAATGCTGTCACGCGCCAAATTTCCACGAACCCGGAGGTGAGTGATATAAAACAAGAAAGGTAAATAAATGATAATTTAAAGGATTTAACTAGATAGACATCTGTTCTTATCAACGCAGAAAATGTAAAGTACAATAAAGAAAACAAATTGTTCATGTCATTGTGGGCTTATGCCCTTACATCTCAAAATATGCCCCCATGGGTCAAATGCACATCTAAGTCCCCTTCCCTTTCTTTCGTCTAAACTTCCTCAAATCTCAAGTAGCAGGGGCGTCATCTGTAATATGTTATCCCACGGATGGTTCAGCTCAACCGCTGGTATAATATAATGCTAATGTAAGAAACAAAATTAAGGTGTGGCATGTGCAAGTGTACATTTATATCTAAATGTCATCCAATATCATCAATGCAGTACATGAATAGTATGCGTGACGCAGCTATGCAACTCCATGCTACACTAATGTCTCGCTTTACGGTCCTTCCCTGTTAGCTTGCAAGTACCACAGTATGTCTCGCTTCACGGTCCGGACCCCGTTTGGCATGCGAGTACCAATAACCGATTTTGGGTTTTTCACCACAGGATCTACACCCTCATAATGCACAGCACCACGTGCTCAACCCACACTATGCTTTCAAGGAATCACACTATGCCAATATGTCTTGATTCCATCGTGCGATAATGCAATCTCTATAAAACAATTTATCAGCACATGAAGCATGCTTTGAGTAATTCACATTCTACTTAAAGAGACAATGACATTAAGTCACAAGGCTTCTTCTACAGTCTATATATCATGAATAATCAATTTAATCACATGCTTGATTTTCACATTCACCATCTTGACAATTCTCGAAAAACATAAATCATGCATTGTGCCAACACATGGAATATGCATATAGTCATAGTTCACATCTGTCACTTAACCAAACTTTCAGAAGATAACAAGAAACACATAAGCACATAAACAATCAAACAGATATGTGAATCATTAAGTCAACATGGCAATTACTCCTAAACTTAATCTTATTTCTCAATTAGCAAAATATCATACCTGATGGGTTTGTCTCAACCCTAAGAAGCCGTGCTAGCAGGGTAGTGAAACTAATAGTAAAGATATAGAAGGTCAGACCGCCTTCTCTTTGTCTTTCAGTGCTCTTCTTTTCTGATTTTTCTCCCTTGGGGCAACTTCTCTCCCTTCTTCCCTTTCTTTGGTTCACTCTCTGAGCTTCTCATTCCAATGTTCACGACCTCTTTTGCACAGTCTCTCTCCCTCACTAGTTTCTTTTCTCTCTAACCTAACGGATACATACACTTATACACATCAACACTCAACCCTCTTGTCACTCTTTCCCTCTTGGTTCCCACACCTTTTCAACCTTCTCTCTTGTCCCATGCAGCAATGCAGCTTTGAATTTAATGCATTGCTAGTTTTCCATATATATATATATATATATATATATTTCACATCACACACACACTTGCACACATACACTCATGGCTGTATACACCAGCCCACACACACACCCAGTTGGCCTGCACTTCCTTTTTAATATATATATATATATATATATATATGCACGCATTACATTAAACACATATATATGTATATATACATACACATATATAACATACACATCATACATGCGTATAATATATATATATGTATATTCCACCACACACACCTATACATACATAACATACATTTAATTAAAATAAAAAAAAAAAAATTTATTCCAAAAAAAAAAATATTTCGGGACTTTACAAATGCAATGGCCAATTTTGGGTTGTTCACCACAAGATCTACGCCCTCATAATGCATAGCACCAAGTGCTCAACTGTCATGCCCCGAATTCCAGCAAACCCGAGGCGCAAGTGACGGAGCTAAAAGAAAATAAAATAATAAAGAAATAAAGGACAATCACATGCATTCCATACACTAACCCAATTCCTATTTTGATACAATTCGTAAGGCCTTACCTGTTACCTTATAACATACAAAAATCATGAAATAGTCTAGAGCTTATGCACTTGTACAACATCAAAATACGTCCCATGGGCCAAATATAGTTCTCAATTCTTTCCATCATTAAAGCATCTCTAAGTCTCGCGTAGCCGGAGTGTCATCTGTAATGGTATCCCACGAATGGGTAAGCTCAACTACTGGTACAATATAATGCTAATGCAATAAACAAAATTAAGGTGTGGCATGTGCAAGTGTACATTTATATTTACATGGCATTCAATATCATCAATGCAGTATATGAACAGTATGCATGACGCACCCATGCAAACTCCATGTCACACCCATGACTCACTTTACGGACCTTCCCTGATGGCATGAGTACCCACGTATGTCTCACTTTATGGACCTTCCCCGATGGCCTGAGCAACCATTTATGACTCACTTTACGGACCTTCCCCGACGGCCTGAATAACCACGTATGACTCACTTTACAGACCTTCCTCGATGGCCTGAGTAACCACGTATGACTCACTTTACGAACCTTCCCCGATGGCCTGAGTAACCACGTATGCACAGCATCAAGTGTTCAACTCACACCATGTTTCCAAAGAATCACACTATGCCAATATGCTCTGATTTTACTATGCCATAATGTAATCTCGATAAATCATCTTATCCACACATGAAGCATGCTTGAAATAATATATTGCACCATAACATTTTGATCACAAAATCCTTTCATCAAGTATACATGCCATACTTAATCTATTTAACACATGCTTTTAAATCACATCTTTCATAATCTCAACAATTCTCGAAAAATATAATCCACACACTATGTTAACACATACGATATACACAGAGTCATGATCCGCATTCATCACCAAACTTTCAAAAGATAACAAGAAACATATAAGTATATGAGTAATCAAACAAACATGTGAATCATCAAGTCAACATGGCAATTACTCTTAAACTTAATTCTATTCTTTACTTAGCACAATATATCGTACCTGATGGGTCGGTCTCAACCCATGAAGACGCACTCATAGTGTAGTGGAACTAGTAGTAAAAATGCAGAAGGTTAGATCACCTTCTCCTTGCCCTTCAGTGTCCCTAAAATCATAAAATGTAATTTAGTTCATTTGCTACTTGAATTATGCTATTCATCAAATTTTATGTCTTTATTTTATAAGTTTCTATTTTGCCAAAATAAACTCTACTTTTGAGTCCGGAACATCGAAGAAAATTGGTTTAGGCTTTTGCGAAATTTAATTCGGACATCCGAGCTAAAAAGGGCAAAACGGTCATTTTGTGCTTTTTTCCGGTCCTTACATCCTGAGACCTCTTCTCATAAATTGAACTCCACGGTTGAGTCCGGAATGGTTGAGATAATAAAATTTCACTATTTGTTTACTTATTTTGGAGTTCGTTTGACTACGTTTCAACTCAGGGGCATTTTGGTAATTTTCAAATGTTATTACGGGTCTTTTATTTTTCAGGACCTCGTCTCATGTCACAGACCTCACCGTTGGCCTCAGGGGGTCCAAGATAGTTAGAATACATATATGAATTTTCTAAATTAGGTTCCAGGCCATTTCGGGGTATTTAATTTAATTAAATTAGATTAGGTATAATACATATATATATATATATATGTATATATATATATCCAAATTGGGCACGCGATTGTCCGATCCCAATTGGCTCACACACGTCACTCCTCACGCGCCATTCCTGGTTCGAATCCCCTCCAACCCCTTTTTTTCTTTTTCTTTCTTTTTTTTCTTTTCCTTTTCAATTAAACTATTGGGCCCAAACCACTTAAGCAACCCAGGCCCAAAACCCCTTTTAAAAAAAAATAAGCCCCAAACCCTTTTTAAAACAAACCAGGCCCAAAAAAAGGACAAGCCCAACCCTCAGTAGCCTAACTCAGACCACGTCGCCCCTTCTTTCCCATGACCTTCCGGTCGTCTTCTCCGGTAGTATCGCCGACGCCGGTCGTCGGAAAACCAGGAAAAAAAAACCACTGTTTCTCATGGTTTTTAGCATTGGTTTTTAGAGATTTTCACATCAAACAAATCCTGGGATTTTAACAAATCACCTAGGGCAATTTTTCAACCTTAAATGGCTCGGTTTTCTGACCTGTATCATCATTTTTCGGCGACTGTATTTTGATTCTAACTTGGCCATTTTTGGATCATTTTGCTTCGTTCTTGTTGCATTGTAAACCCTATAGCATCTAGTTTATGTTCCA
Organism: Nyssa sinensis; assembly: GCA_008638375.1. Lineage (NCBI taxonomy): Eukaryota > Viridiplantae > Streptophyta > Magnoliopsida > Cornales > Nyssaceae > Nyssa > Nyssa sinensis. Next base: position 40,170,364 of record CM018047.1, on the reverse strand, counting down.
AGCATTAACAACTAATTGGGTTTCCATCGACGCCTGACCAGTTTTCTTTTTCAAGTTTCCAACAATGGCGGTTTGTGGGTTCTCAGGTTCGGAGCTGTTCTAAGGTCCAAGGTTTTATTCCTACTTAAGATGGCAACCCCTAGATGCCATGCATGCAACAATCGGGTGCAAAACAGCTTGCTCATGAAACAAATCTTAGAGAGAGAAAATATGAGTTTTGTGTGTCATACCTTCAAACAGTGGCGTCTCCTCTTGGTGGTTTGGATACTGATCCTTTAGGGTCCCTTAGACAATCATGGCCATGCATGCATCTCTTTCATCCTTCTTCTTCTTCTCCCTTCACTTCACAAACCCCTTTCTCTCTCTACCTCACTTTCTCTCTCTACCCGAACTCACCTCTCAGGAACTACATTCTCTCCTAACCTCCTCTTATTCCTCACAACACTCCACCGTATACATTTCATCACATATCATTAAAACTCTCCCTCTCTCTTTTCTTTTCAGTTCTGAATTTCTCCACATACACACACAATCTACACTGTACACACTGCACCTCCACTAACACACACCATCAGCCACACACTATTCACATACTGACTTGCATTTAATGTTGCTTGTGTTCTTATATCATGTATATGTATATATTATATTACACCCTCACACACACCAACACAACCGTTGCACACACACAGCTCACATGTATACACCCACGTGCACACAATCTGATATATATATATATATATACACATATTAAATTGTATAAAGTATATATATATATACATATATATATATATATGCACATATATACATATATCCATTTCACTACATACCCTCACACAACATATTTTAATAACAATAATAATAATAATAATAATAATAATTATTATTATTATTATTATTTATTCCAAAAAAAAAAAAAAAATTTCAAGTCATTACATCAACCCATACTATGTTTTCAAAGGATTCACCATATGCCAATATGCTTTGATTTCACCATACAATAATGCAATCTCAATGAAGCATTTCATCAAACACATAGAGTATGCTTCAAATAATGCAATATACTTAAAGTAACAATAACTTTTAAACCATAAAACTTTGTCTACATGAACATAGCATGTAATCCAATCAATTATACATATAAACACATTACATATTCACAACCTTAACAATTTCTAAAAGATCATAAAATACATAAAGTACCAACACATGGGATAAATCATAAATCTCAAACCACAAGAGTTTCTCTATATGAACATAAGCTAAAATGCAATGAATCAAACATATGAACAAGTTACATGTTTATCACTTTGACAATTTTCTAAGATTACAAAATACATAAAGCACCAACACCTTGAATAAATCATAACTTTCCAGCTACAAGATTTTGTCTTCATGAACATAAGCTAGAACATAATGGATTATACATATAGTCATGGTTCATGTTTATCACTTTGCCAAATTCTCAAGGAATAACAAAGAACACACAAGTACATAAACAATCAACTCTAGGTTTTTCAAAGCAACTATGTCCTAAGTGATTTTCTAACATCAAATAGACATATAAATCATTCAATCAACATATAAATCACTCCTAAACTTAATCCTATTCTTTACTTAGCAAAATATCTTACCTAAAATGGTTTTTCTCAAACCGAGGGAGTTTTGTTCCTTTGCAGCAGAACCAATTTGTGAGAATATAGGTATTGATGAGAGGAACAACTTCCTAGAAGGAAGCCTTGCAAGAATTTCGGCCTAGGAGTGTGTTTTGATGGCTTGGAGCTTGGAGAACCTAGGGCTTTTCTTCACTTTTCTCCCATGCACGACTTCTGCTCTAAATCTCAGACCAAAATATGAAAAAAAATACACTAAGGGGCTGTATTTATAGTGGAGGGGCAAAGGTGCAAAATGACCCTTTTGCCCATAATGAATCCGGGACCCCGTTACACTACAATCCGTCTCGAAACGCCTCAATTCGATATTTTGTTTTAGCCAAAATTATTAAAATTATTTTAAATGAAATTTTTCAAAAAAATAAATTTTCACTTCTGGCCGGGTTTGGCCGGATCCACTCGGGCCATCCGGATGCCTTTTTGGTCCAATTTTTGAAACTGTCTCTGAATAGGCTCAAATTTTTACCGAATGTGTATTTTAACATTCTAAGCATATTTCTCTTTTATGGGATACTCAAAATATGCTTCTAAATATGACTTATGTCTAAATATACATGTATAGTACCCTACCGACAAATAGTGCATGAATAGTGCTCTACTAGCAAAACGAAAAATTCACTTTCATTTTTCCTGGTCTCTACGTCCTTCCCCCCTTAAAGAAATTTCATCCCAAAATTTTAAAATGTACGTCTTCGACAAAATTTGAAAGATCAATACAAAATGCGTTGTAGCATGGAGACGTGCAGCCTTACCTATGGATCCTTCACCTCTCCTTTCGCCAGGCGATGTGGAATGCATTACCCTCTCCCCCCAAAGGAACCTCATCCACTTTGGTGGGCGTGCAGCAGTGTGTAGACATTTTCACACTCCCTGCTAGGGTCTGGTTCTAATCCCATCTGTAACGGCCCACTTCACATGGCACAACGTATAATGAAATCCTCAAACATGTTGGCTTATCAATGCCAATTTCCCAACTCATCCAAGCATCATGACCCACCTCAATAATGCAACATAAAAAAAAATTCTCAATGCTCACACATGTGATGATCATCTAACTAACCTCAAATCAAGCTATGTAATCATCTAGCAATTCATCGCAATGTCATCAATATATCACCTGCACTTTAAGATCAGCCCAATCGAGTACAAATGAAAGGTCAGACTTATACTTTCTTAACATCGATACATGAAAGACATCATGAACCCCAAATAATTATGGCGGTAACGCCAATTGATAGGCCACTTCTCCAACACCTTTTTTTTTTTCCAATCAAGATATTGCAAGGATCTATGACACTCACGTTGAGTTCTTGATTAATTAAAAGAATCCAACAATCATTGAAACTTATCACATTACTTTCAGAAACTATTCTACACATCAGATTCATAATTTAGTCATCTTCGTCATAAGTCCTCAAATTGAGTTTTCAACTCATATACTTTCACAATTATCACAAGATACATTATCAAACCATTCTATGAAAAAATCACTCTCCATACGATAGTAATCTCCCAAGTGAATCATTAGAATGTCCCAATTTAATTCATCACTATTAGTGTTCACTCATCATGTAAATTTATGATTAAAATCTATCATCCATCAACTAGGAAAACAAAACAGGCATGCACAGGCCTTTCTAACAAAATGACTTCTATCACCAAAGAAATATAATAGAAAACCCTACCCTTGAAGATCAATCCAACCACCATGTGGCCACAATAGGAAATAGGCATAACAAAATTCATAGCACTTTCATACTCCACTAAAAATCAAAAGCCTTTAAATGCACTAGTATAATTCTCAATAATCAACCAGTGTTCAATATTAATGTCTATAAGTAACTTCATCCTCCCGAGACGTACTATCTCCAACTAGTCATTACACCCCAAGAGTATCTACCAATATTAATAGAAAATCATAACCCCAATATTAACAATAACTTACCATTTTTTTTGTTCACATGTCATTGGACTTTCACAAGATCATTCCATTTTCAAATTAAAATTTTCATTCTCAAATTACATGTTAAACAAAAATTTGAAATTATACCCACCACAAACTTGACCTAACCATGTCATTCACAATCCATTCTCTATATCAAACAATGCGATCACCATACTCCATTAACTAATAATTCAACAATCCAACTCTTCAAAGGATAAATAAATAAAAAAATAAAAAAATCTCTTACTCTTCACCCTAGGTATATTTCCTACACATTCCCATATATACAAAATAATGGCGGGCATCCATCTTTACCTTTTCTTTTTCACCTCAGCTATTTTATCTTAGTGTAATTCCTTCTCATTCATACCACATATTATTGAAAGTTTTCCATTTTCATCTCATTAAGCTTTCAAGCTTTTAATTTTATGCACTATCCAAAAATATGATCCAAATTGCAATATAATATGCAAGCACGTATGTACCTAATCCATAGGTGTTATAAAAATGAAATATGCATTACTTGTGTCTTACACACACCAATTAATTAACATGCTTTATCAACACAATAGCCAGACAATACACATACCATCAAATTAACACACCTCATGCATATACTAAAGATACATTATGTTTCCATCATCTATTTGGTACACACTCATGCAAGTTCACATTAGCTATTTTCTTTTCCTTATTGTCCTCAATCATCTTATTAGGTATCTTTACCTTCTTTTTTTCTTGTATATAACTAGGTGATAACCCTTCATGGATCACAGCTCCTTTTGTTACTGGGTGATGGATTGGCCAGTCCATACATTTGTAACTCAAAACCTGCTACCAATTCGGTATATTCATAGTACAATTACAAGTGATCCTAACTACGTGGGTTTATAACCTAGGATATACATTTTTTGTATCATATGCTCATAACAGGTGACATTTATTCAATCATTTATATATACATAACATGGTTATTATATACTATATAATCATGAAGGAATAGATCCTAAGCACGCAATCATGTATACTAATCAAAACACACACACACACACACACACTCTCTCTCTCTCTCTCTCTATATATATATATATATATATTCTAAACAAGAATATAGTCAACACGTACTTCATGTATATATATAAGTTTTCCAATCCACTATTTATGTCCTCATAATCTTATAATTTTTTTCAAGTAATTCAAGAACACACTGCGCATGTTAAGCATACTCTTATACATGCATTACTACTAATCTAATCTATATAGGCATCATATTCGTAGTACTGTAACCTTATGAATATCGGGCACTAACCTAGCATATACACATAGAATCAACAAGCAACATTCAACAGCTAAAACATAGCCTACCACTTAAACACTTAAGTATGGGTCCATCCAAAGAATATACATATACATGCATAAGTATACGACCTATCATACAGTGAACTAGGCATATATCCAACCCTATGGATATCCAGGCTCATAGCTTACTTTATAAATAACTAAGCATATAGCCTATCTCATAAATCACTCAGTCCATTACATAGATATAAGCATCTAGCCCCAGTTCATCAATAATCGAGCATACCACATATTGTACAATTTCACACACTAAAATAACAAGCACTCACCTAATCATGTAATCCAAACCAGCCCAATTAACTCGAAGTCTAACTTCTCCTAACTCATGGCAGATTCAATCCTAGAAAGATCCACGGACACCCCGCGAAATAAAAACTATCTCCCTTAGGAGTGCACACCGTTACTCTTCCCTTGTAGCAGTCTATACTCGCTCGAAAAACAAACAATCCATCCATCCCCAATATTCTATTAAAACCAGATATCTCAAGTAGAATGAAGGTAAAAGAAAGGATGCAGTCAGCTATCTCTATCGTGCAATCTCTATAGATCCTCGTCAGTGTCACACTACCCCAAGAATATGCACATAACTCGTATCTTGAACACAAGACTCTTATTAAAAGTTTATGTCATCCAACTCTTAACTCGATACACAATTTTTCCTTTAAAGCAACAATCAATATTTATCCTTCATTTTATCATAATTATGTAATCACTCTTACAACTATGCTAGAACTAAGTTCATGATTCACACATTAATTCGGTCCAATTCAAGCAACTCTTTATTTTTTTACAGGGCTTATCTTCATAGGTTCATTTAATCAATCCACTACCCTCATCACAACTAGAACCGATCATCTTATAGGTCTAGGTAAGACAATAGTATTCATTTCTAGGTTACCTCCATAGTCCACCACAAGATAACATATTCCAATTCAATAAAGGAATCATTACAACTCCTATCTTTCATATTCACATCATTTGAACTCATAAATAACCATCCTAAACACAAAAATCAAAATTCAATTATATCATAACCTGAATTTATCCACATCAATCTTTTCTAAACCATTCATGTCTATACAATTCTCCTAAGACGAGATATCATCAGCCATTACCTGATAATCTAACAAATCTTGTAAACATACTTGCTTAATCATAATTTATAAAACTCACATCAACCATCCCCATCCATTGGTTAGAATAAACAATTAACAAATTTCTCCCTAATTTAAACATAGTCTTTTGCCAAGAAAAATCCATTTAAGCAATACAATATATATATATATATATATATATATATATGTCCAAGTCATGCTAGTACTCAAGTAGTCCAACTTACCTAAGGTCTAAACCCCATCCACTGTTCCAAAACATTAGATCACATACCATGTTATCACATACGGTCATACCAATATACATATCATCCATATCATACACCACACTACATCAAATCACATAATCACGCATCATAGTATGTCATCAACTAACACATAATCGCAACAAGACATGCATCAAGTATAGATAATCACATGACACACAAGATCCTACCACACACCACCGACAGCTTATGCTAAGTCAAATGCTCTCCTCAAGGGTCCTATGGTGTTCAACAACACCCTATCATCGCTAGGTATTTACAAAATAGAGCTCTAATACTTAGTTATCAAAATCTACACATTACACAAGGTTTACACAAATTTCAAATCATACATCATAGTCCCATTGTGTTCAACAACACCCCACAACCCTAAGTATTTGAACCTAAGCTCTGATACCACGTTGTCACGCCCCGAATTTCCAAAACCCAGGGAGTGAATGGGAATGAATTAAAAGAATTAATAAATGATATAATTAAATAGATTTGCTTGATTACTCATCTATTTCCCCATGTTTCCCCAAAATTTAAAATGAAACTTGCTACTAGGCTTACCCAAAGTGGATTTCAAATGATAGTCAAACATGTCTCCCAACCAATGGTCAAAATTAATCTAACGTATGTTCAAGTATGGCCTCCAATATCACCCCCAAAAATGTCTCTAAATATGCCTTGGAACAATGGCCCAATTGAGCCACAAAGGCCCTAAGATATAGGCCAAGAATAAGTCAAAAATTTTACCAAAAGTTAGTCCAAGTGAGTAGCCAAACATGGCCCATAAGAGTGGCCAAATATAGCCCAAAATGGTGGCCAAACATGACCTAAGGATCGGCCAAACATGGCCTAAAAGGGTACCCAAACGTAGCTCAAAAGGGGGGTCAAATATGGCTCAAAAAGAGGTGGCCAAAGGGCAGGTGTCATGGGTTGCCAGATGGTTGGGTAGTATAGTCGCACAGGCACGCGCATAGGCGCAGCAAGGGCACGCATGGATGCGTAGGGCGCACACGAGACAGGTAGGGCAAGGGTGCACGGGTGCGCGGAGCATGCAGCTGCGGGCGGTTGGGCAGGTCTGGCATGCCTGGGTTATTTTTCTGCAATTTTACTGTTCATGGCTGCAACCTGATTTTTCCTATTTCTAAATTTTTACTGTAGCGACTGCGGTGAAATTTCTCTAGTTTTGGCCTATTTCCCCAAGAATTTTAACCCCCACTTTGTGGCACTTTTTCTCACTTATTCATGGGCATTTTACACACCTAGTGACTCTTTTAATTTCATAAAATTTTGACATGGTTTTCTTTATTTTCTAAGCATTTTTCCACCTAATATTTTGCAATTCTTCATATGTGTAAGTATGTCACAACCCACCCTCACTCGGTGGCCACAATTCATGTAAATTAAACGTACATCCCTTGTTTCCAACATGCACATCTATTTGTCTCAATATATATATATATATAATGCTCATTGAATAGAGATATCCTACATATCATTTCTTTCAACATATATATATATATATATATATATGCATTTGATACACATTTAACAAAAGTATACCACATGTCATTTGGGTTGTAAACCCTTACATTACAAAATGATTCAAGGTTTATAGTTCACCATTCATCCACATTGGAAAGCTAGTCTTTTGGGCTTATACCCATACATACAAAATATGCCCCAAGGGCCAAATATCCTTCAAGGTTCCTTTCCCTTCTTCCTTCAAGACTTCATCAAGTCTCAAGTACCGAGAGCCTCATTTGTAATATGATATCCCACGAGGGGTTAACTCAACTGCTGGTATGACATAATACTAATGCAAGGAACAAAATTAAGGCGTGCCATGTGCAAGTGTACATTTATAAACTATATGCCCTTCCAATTCATTAAAGCAATGTAATGGCTATATGCGTGACGCACATATGCTACTCTATACCACACCCATGTCTCGGTTTACGGATCATTCCCGTTGGATCAGCGAGTCCCAAATGCAATGACCAATTTTGGCTTTTTCACCACAGGATCTACACCCTCATAATGCATAGCACCAAGTGCTCAACCCACACTATATTTTCAAAGGATTCATGTAATACCCCAAAAATCTGACATAGCCCAAACTACACCCCGACCTGATGAAAGTAGGTTATGTGACATTAATAAAATGAAATAGTGCAAAAATACGGTAAGCCGTAACAGAATTTAGTATCCTCATATATAAAATGACACATGCTCGGGAAATTAATTAACCCAGTCGACCGAGTACCAAAATAAATAAATGAGACTGATACTAATGATTAATTATGAAGATTTATGTGAAAATAAGTAAGGCATTAACAGGGATCCAATGTTGGCAAAATTAATTTCTGGCTTTATAGGCATGTTATAATTTAATATTTTATAGAAGAAAATATTAAACCGATACAACAAAATAATTATGAAAATTATGTGGAGATGTCTAAGGCACCCAACATTGTTAAAATAAATGTTCATGATATCGAGCCTGTCATACCCTGGACTTCCACAAACTCGGGGGTGAGTGAAAAGAAATTAAAAGAAATAAATAAATGGACAGTTAAAGAAATTAAAGTGAAGTTCACCTATTATTTCCTCAAATTAACGCTAACCTCTTACCCCGACACGTGTTCCAATTAATTTAAGTTATATTTGAAAACGGTCTTTGAAAACGATCTCAAATTAGCCCCAAAATTTATCATTTTTCCGAATTTCTTCCCAAGTCATTTAGACCCCTTTTTCACCCATTTTTTAACCTATTTTTCCCTAAGCTTTTTAAGCCATTTCCTACCCATTTCAGCCCACTTTTTCCCTAATCTCTAGCCCCCATTTTTGATACTTTTCTCACCCATTCCGAGGTTGTTTCATACACGTATCAATTGTTAATTTTTCCAAAATTTTGGGCATAGTTTCCTTCGTTTTTCCAAGTTATTTCCTTCACCTAATAGTCACAAAATATATATGTAAAATTTCATAAACATCCACCCTCACTCAGTGGCCACAACTTCCATCAATTCATATACATTCATCTAAGATGCATTTAAATGAAATATCAAGCATTTACTTGGGTCTCAACCCATACAATTTACAATGGCCCAAGGCCAAAAGTTTACATCTTCTTCCAAGTATAAAACAAAATAAGTACATGTCCAAAAATAAATACAACCAGTTGGGCTTATACCCATACATCCCAAAAAAGTGCCCCAAGGGCCAAATCTCCAAAGAAGTCCGTGTCCTCCCGTCCTTCAAGACTTGCACAAGTCTCAAGTTTCCGGGGTCTCATCTGGAATGGTATCCCATGAATGGGTCAACTCAACTACTGGTATGATCACAAGCTAATGCTAGAAACAAATCTAGGACGTGGCATGTGCAAGTGTGCATTTATAAACCATGCATTTCCCTTCCCAATGATCAATGCAATGCAAGGCATCATGTATGACACACACATGCAAACTCTATGCCACACCCATGTCTCATGATACGGTCCTTCCCCGCTGGTATGAGTACCGCCACGTATGTCTTCTTTTTGGTGCGCCCCCGATGGAATGGAGTACCAACGACCGAATTTTGGGTTTTTCACCATAGGATTTGCACCCTCATAATGTCCGGCACCACGTGCCACCCACACCATGTTTCCAAAGAACCATCTTATGCCAAGATGCCATGATTTCATCATGCAAACTCAATGTGACATTTCAACAAACACATGGTGTGCCCCTTTTCAAGTCATGTATTCCACCCCACAAAACGCTTAATTTTACACTTCCAAAACATCATTTACATGCATATACTATGGCCACACACATCCAGGCACATTCAAACTACAAAACCACTATACTAGCAATTCACAAAGATTATGCTAAACTTTTCACAATTTGCTAAAATTCCATAAAGCTTCCCCACCTCAACCTATCACATTTCCTTCATGACATCGAGTAATTGTTCAACATAAATACACATCAAAACATAGCAATCTAACACTCAGACAAGCCACATGTTATTCATAATGATAAAACATCAATTAAATCAAAGGAAATAAAAATCCCCAAATTTCTAACTCTAGGTTCTTCAAAATAACACCACTTAAATAACTTCCTAAACACAAATACATCTCTAAGTAGCTCAAATAACACATAGAAAGGTAGGAAAAAGCTAGATCTATTTCTAGTTTAGCAAGAAACCATACCTAAATCAGTGTTTCTTAAACTGAGAAGGATGTACTTGCTGGATGGAAAAAATGTTCAGTGCGTATATAGTACTCATTGATCTGAACACTTTCTTAAAAGGAAGTTCGGCCAAATTCCTCCTCGAAATGTGTGTTTCGGCAGCTTGAAAATGTGTGATTTTAGGGCTTTTCTCTCCCTCTCTCCATACGGACGAAATATCTAGAGATTCTGATTGCTTAAGTGATAAGAATGAACTAGATGAGCTGTATTTACAGTGGGGAATCAAAGGGGCAAGGCAAATGATCATTTTGCCCTTAATGAGGCCATGAACCCCGTTACTCTACAGCTCATTCCTAAAAATCTCAAATTGAAATTCCATTTTAGCCAATGTTCATGAAATTATTTTAAATGAAAATTATTAGAAGGAAACATTTTCATTTGAGGTCGTCTTAGACCCGTTCCACCCGGGTCACCCGAATACCCTTTTTGTCCAATTCCGGAAACCATTTCCGTTTTGGCTAATTTTCATACAGCGGATACTTCACATTATTCTAAGCACTTTACTCTTCTATGACACACTCTAAATATGCCTCTAAATAGGTCGTTCGGTAAAAACAGTGTAAAAAGACACTTTACCAATAAAACCGACAAAATTGATAAACTATGCATGCAAAGTGTTCTACCTCAAAAACGAAAAATTTACCCTTATTTTTCGGATCTCTACAGAGCCCCGGCTTTATGCCAAATTGGTCGGCATTCCATAGGTTGACATTGTATGGAATAAAATAATATTTATAAAAGATATACTGAAAAATATATTTATGTATATATGAAATAAATTACGGCCATGGTATATATATTTAATCTATTGTATATGACATGTAAATAATATTGATATTGAGTCGGCTTAATGTTAAATTTACCGGCATGTCAGAACTTAATATTTTAAGGAATAAAATATTAATACGGTCACTGTATAAATAATAAAGATATATTATAAATACAACATTAAATAATTACACATATTATATATATATATGTGTGTATACATAAAGATATATAAAGATATTATATATTAAAGCTTCAAAGAAGCTGCTGGAAGCAAGTGATAAAAAATGAAGCAGCCGTATATATATATATGGATGATTTAGGAAGCTGTGGGACTAATTGAGAAGCAGCTGATATGTTTAAGCAAAAAGGGGCTGCCTTATGTGTATCCATATATATGCCTATAATATATGTATATATATAAGGGAGATAAAAAGAGAAGCTTCTTGAAGAAACTGGATAACGAAGCTGCTAGAAACAGTGAAGCAGCCGACCTTCCTCCCGTGGCAAATATCTATAGGTATGTATAAATATAGATATATTAAGTGACAAATCAGGAAAATACAAATGAGTGGAAGGTTCTAGATACAGGGATATTTCAGTGACAACCGACGTAGAGAAGCTTCTAGTTCAGCCAAAGCTTTTGGCAAACAGGAAGGAAATCTAGAGAATTCCATTAACCTATATATATATATATATATATATATTATATAAAGAGATACAGAAGGGGTGAGAGATAAATTGTGGAACTGAACAATGGGTGCAGCAGATCTCTGATATGTCTAGACAGGTGCAGAAATTGGTCTTGAGAGAACAGGGGAAGATGCTGCAGGATATTGGGCAAAGGCTTTAAAGTTGAGAAATTGTGGCAGCATGTTTAGAGAAGAAGAGAGCAGCAGTTGCTATGCTTCAATAGCAGCAATAGTGCACAATAGTAGGGAGAGAGAACAGTGCTCAGCAACAGGGAAGTTCGTTGATCCAGTTGGGCAATATGCAAGATTAATTGGAGAGTTTAATTCAGGAGCTATGGAGACAAACTAATTTTTTGGTTTCCCTCGAACGCTACCCTCTTATGGTGCTAGCTCTAGAGAATGGATAATTCCATGACATGAAGCAGGGAGGCCAATCCAAGTAATTTTCTTGAAAATGGGTGCCCTCTACTTTAGGTACTGGATTCATCAAGGAGTGACGAACCTGGCATTATGCAGCTAGTAGCTGGCTGCCTCCTCAATTTGAAGATTCTCAATTTGAAATGCTGCAATTCCATTACTGATGTAGCCATATCAGCTATTGAGGACTATTGTAGGAAACTTTTATGCTTAAAATTAGGACTTTGTACAAACATGTTGGACAAGGGATTGGTTTGGATTGCTTCTAACTGCACAAACTTTGTGAACTAGTTCTATACTGGTGTACGGGAATTGGTAATAAGGGATTAGGTGCTTTATCAAGTGGTTGCAAGAAGTTGGAAGGGAAAGTGCTTCAATATCTGATGGATGGGATGATAAAGGGACAGAATCTGTCAAGATCATCATCTGCTTGGGGGAAAAAGGCTGAAGAAGCTGATGAAACTGGATTTAAAATGGCGAGCCGACTCGATCAACCTGTCAATGTGTTTTTTTAAGCTGTTGAACCGTGGACTGAAGATCAACCTCAAACTTTAGATACACAATAATTTGGTTCACGTTTGACTGCAATTCTCCAAAGGTTGGATATGATCACATATGAGGAGCATGATCTTCTGGATGTTGAATCAATTATGATGGCCATCAGAAGGATAATGCCCAAGATATGTATGGAAGTGGCTAACGACACATCTGGAGGATATCTGTGAATGGAGATAAGCGTGATATTCAAGTGAGTAACTTGGACTCCTGCCTTGGTGTATATTTTCTGTATACTGTACTGCTTTCTATGCTTTATATGCTGAATTGTTTTAATGCATATGCTTTCATGCATATTCCTTGTATTGCATTATATGTAGCATGATTCTGTTCTATTCTGCCTTTTGATATATCTTGTTGATTCTGTTCGAGTCTGTTGTTTCGTTACCCGTCCTTGGAGTCTGGTTCGATTTTGTTTTGTTGTGTTGTGTCTACTCTGGGCCCACCACAGGATTGAGTGGTTTTATGCCAGAGCGCGACCCAGAGGGTAAAGGCCCCACGAGTAATCCGTTTATGGGCAGCTGGGAAGGCTTGTCTGTATGATTGGCATTCTGTTTTGTTTCTGTCCCGCTCAATTCTAATATGTTCCACTCTGATCTGACCCTAAAGGGTAGAGGCCCCACGAGTCGTCCGCTTATGGGCAGCCGGGGAAGGTTCAGGCACATTTGTTGATATGCCTTTGATTGATTGTTACTCTGTTTTGATCCTTTTTGTTCTGTTCTATTTTGATCTGTCTGACCTATTCTGCTCTATTCTGTTTTAATCTGTTTGAGCTGCATTGTTCCTTGAGCTGCATTTGAGCATGCATGTGTATATGAACTGGCTTTGAAACCCATGGCAGGAACCTATGTTACTCACTGAGCTTGTTTAAGCTCATTGCATTTATTTAACATTTTTCAGGAGTTATCTCCATTGGATTAGAAGGCACAAGGATATGACACTAGTAGACTGAGAGGCATTCACAAGTGAGGATCTGATGGCAATAATATGTGGAAACTTGGGTTCTGATTGACTGACGTTGGCTATTCAGGTGAGAGTGATGATATAGTTGGCTTTATTTATATGCAATAGATGTGTAGGGACATGGCTCATGGTAATGGTACTCTAGAGAGATTAGATATGCTCTGTGTTATATGTCTAGTTATAGATGTGATCTGTGGCTAGAGTTAATAGTTGTTTGGTTTTAGACTTGCTCTGTCGTACATACTTATGTGGTATATAGTTGAGTTGCATTCCCGAGATAAAAAGGTTTTAAATTCCGCTGTTCTGACCCTACATTTGGAGTGCAATTCATTGTACGGTTCAGAAGATTGCCTTTGGTTGGTCGCATTGTCGGCGGGAAAACTAGCAAGGCGGCTAACTGGCATCACATCTTCGGCGTCCGCGTAGGGTGGGGTGCGGGATGTGAGAATTCACCATATGCCAATATGCTTTGATTTTACCATGCAACAATGCAATCTCAATGAAGCATTTCATGAAACACATGGAGTATGCTTCAAATAGTGCAATATACATAAAGTAACAATAACCTTTGAACCATAAAACTTTGTCTACACGAACCTAGCATGTAATCCAATCAATTATACATATAAACACATTACATATTGACAACCTTAACAATTTCTCAAAGATCATAAAGTACCAACAGATGGGATAAATCATAACTCTCAAATCACAAGAGTTTTTCTACAAGAACATAAGCTAAAGTGCAATGAATCAAACAAATAAACAAGTTACATGTTCATCACTTTGACAAATTCTCTAAGATTACAAAATACATAAAGTACCAACACCTTGAATAAATAATAACTTTCCAACTACAAGATTTTGTCTACATGAACATAAGCTAGAGCATAATGGATTATACATATAGTCATGGTTCATGTTTATCACTTTGCCAAATTCCCAAGGAATAACAAAGAACACACAAGTACGTAAATAATCAACTCTAGGTTTTAAAAAGCAACTATGTCCTAAGTGATTTTCTAACATCAAATAAACATATGAATCATTCAATCAACATATAAATCATTCCTAAACTTAACCCTATTCCTTACTTAGCAAAATATCATACCTAAAATGATTTTTCTCAAACTAAGAGAGTTTTGTTCATTGTGTAGTCGAACCGATCAGTGAGAATATAGGTCTTGATGAGAGGAACAACTTCCTAGAAGGAAGCCTTACAAGAATCTCGACCTAGGAGTGTGTTTTGGTGGCTTGAAGCTTGGAGAACCTAGGGCTTTTCTTCACTTTTCTCCCATGCACGACTTTCGCTCTGAATCTCAGACCAAAATATGAAAAAAATACACTAAGGGGCTGTATTTATAGTGGAGGGCAAAGGTGCAAAATGACCCTGTTGCCTATAATGAATCCAGGACCCCGTTACACTACAACCTGTCCCAAAACGCCTCAATTCGATATTTTGTTTTAGCCAAAGTTCTTAAAATTATTCTAAATAAAATTTTTCAATAAAATAAATTTTCGCCTGTGGCCGGGTTTGGCCAGATCCACTCGGGCCACCCAAATGCTCTTTTGGTCCAATTTTTGAAATTGTCTCTGAATATGCTCCAATTTTTACAGGAGGTGTGTTTTAACATTCTAAAAATATTTCTCTTCTATGGAATAATCAAAATATGCTTCTAAATATGGCTTATGTCTAAATGTGCATGTATAGTACCCTATCGGCAAATGATGCATGAATAGTGCTCTACCGGCAAAATGAAAAATTCACTATCATTTTTCCAGGTCTCTACACATACAACAATGGATTTCACATTAGAGCAGATTCAAAAACATTTGCGAATTGAAGACGAAACTAGAATTCGTGATAACGAATTTCTAGTGAATTTTGGCAATAATGTGATTTATATTAATGGAAACAATAATAAGAATCACAGAGGAAACAAGAGAAAGCACAATGATTCCAACTCTAATAATTTTGGCAGCAATCATAAGAAGAAGAATAAAACTTGTTATAATTATGGAAAGAATGGACAGTTTAAGTGAGATTGAAATAAATAGAAGATAAAAGAAGTCAAATGTCATAATCATACAAATATGGTTGAAAATGAGACTTCTTAAATTGTTTTCATGACATCAAAATTGCATGTTGGTATGATTATAGAACTCCATATGGAAACAACAACCAACACCTCTGATTGGTGGTATGCTTCTGGTGCTATTGTACATGTTTGCAACAACAAATCTCAATTGAAGCATTATGAAGCAAGTCTTCTGATTGGTGTTATGATTCTGGTGCTACTGTACATTTCTGCAACAATAAGTTTCAATTCAAGCATTATGAAGATGTAGAGGATGGAGAAAAACTACTCGTGGGAAATCATAATTCTGCTAAGGTTATGGGAAAGGGGATTGTTGAAATCCAGTTTACTTATGCAAATAAATTTATACTTTTGAATATTCTTCATGTTCTAGAAATTAGAAAAAATCTGGTGTCTGCAAATCTTCATAGTAAGAAGGCCATTAAATTTGTTGTCACGCCCCGAATTCCCGTGAACCTGAGGCGCGACTGAACGAACAGAAAGTAAATAAAATATAAAGTAAATAAAAGACAATCTAACGGATTCAACCCAAACTTACATTCATTTCCTTCAATGTATATCCATGTAAAGCACAGTCAATCAAAACATTCAACATGTCATTCGGGCCTAAGCCCTACATCACAAAACATGCCCCAACGGGCCAAATATCCTCCTAAGTTCATATCTCTACCACTCTGCAAGACTTCCTCAAGTCTCAAGTGCCGGGAGCGTCATCTGAAATTTTGTCCCACGAATGGGTCAGCTCAACTGCTGGTACAATATAATGCTAATGCAAGAAACAAAATTAAGGGCGTGGCATGTGCAAGTGTACAGTTATATCTACATGTCATTCAATATCATCATACAACGTATTAGCAATAATCTACATGTCATCCAACTCATTAACATAATTTCAGGCGTGGCCTGTGCAAGTGTACAGTTATATCTACATGTCATTCAATATCATCATACAACGTTTATCTCTACATGCATTCTAAATCATCTATGCAATGTAACAACAATAATTGTAATACCCCGACCCAAATTAGAGGCTATTAAGCTGTTGTGTTGAAATTAGAGATCAACACCTTTAGTAACAAGGTCGGTGTCGACCCCGACGCACGAACCTTAAGTAAGTGTCCTGAAAAGTCAGGATGACTGTACATCACTTTCGTTGCAATCACCAACATGTCGATTTTGATGATAATTACATTTTCACGTCAACTACCAATTGTTGATACGAGTACGAGAATTTGGACAAATATTACGAGAATACGAAGATTAGTACAAGATAATGCATTTAAGAAAATAATTAATTTTTAAAGTAATTAATTATTTTAAGTATAAGAAATAAATTGTAACAATTAATATACGTAATTAAATATAGAGATATATATAAATATATATATTGTATAAATAATTATGACCTTAAATATATATATATAAAATTACAAATGAATATATATGTGTATGTGAATGCATGCATGTATGCCAAAATATGTATGTATGAGATGTATGTATAATAGGGCATACTATTGTCCAAAGTGTACAAAGGTGGGAGAGGTATGTGTATTATCCAAGGTGTATTTGGGTTGAACTTTGTATGTATATATATATATATATATGTGAGTCAAACACCACACACACACACAACCGGCCACTCATGGCCTGCCCAACAGTGGCAATTCAGGCCACTCATGAAGAAACCTGAAATGGGTTAAACCAAAGGGAGGGGAAATCAGAAATTTCAATGATTTCTTCTCCTTATACATAATGCATGGTGCTTATACACACAAAACACAACCATCCGAGAGTGAGGGAGAGATTGAAGGAGTTTCTGAGACATTCAGAAGTAGGAAGCAAGGAGCAAGGGAGAGAGAAACAGTTTGAAACAAGGTAAACCCTCAAACACTTGAATTTCTCTCTCTAGAATTTTTATATGTATGAATCTGTTTTAAGCCTTTAATTTAGCATATATGATGATTAGGATGTGTATACATGAATTAGGCATGAAAATCTCGACCTAGAACACCTAAGAAGCACAAGCCGTACACGCGGCAGCCATGGATGACCTTGCTTGAAGCAGGTCTGAACCAACTTTCCCTAAACCAAATTTGGTTTATCAAGACCTCAAGAAGACCCTAAGAGCATCCCAAAAACGTATATACACGATCAAAAATCCCAAAGAAAGACCTCCAAACATGAACTTGCAGGTTACGGGTTTACAACCCAAACCCTTAAACTCTCATTTAAACCAACATTCACGAATGGGATTTGAATCCTCATGAAGAGGGGATCAAAATAAGCCCATCCTCACTAAAAAAATGGTGAAGAAATGAGCATGAACGAGCCACTTACAGTCAGGATTATCGCCCCTTTAACCGAGCAAACGAGTTCGATTCGAACTCTCAAACGAATGCCAAGTTGTTTAGTGATGTTGTAGGAAGGGTTTCCCATCAAAACAGTTGGGATCGGTTGAGGGAAAATTCTCGAAATAGAAAAAAATGGGAAAACTGTAACTAGGGTTACAGTGGGGAAGAAATGGGGAAGACGACAGTGAGTTGACTCGGCCTTTTAAAAATTCTGTGTCGACTCGGACGCGTGGCAGCCTCTGGGCTTGCCACCGAATTATTGGGGCGACGTCGTTTTGGGCATTGGGATATATATATATATATATATATATATATATATATGACGGTTTAAATTAAAAGAAAGGGGAAGGATTTGTTGCTACGGGGTATCGAACCCCTGACCCCCACGCGCCCATGCACGCCCTTTTCCACTCGGCCACGCATGCGCGTGTGCCATATATGCGAGCCAATATATATATATAATATAGTAAATTAAATCCAGAAATTAAAAAAAAGGTGCAACCGCACCTGGTGAGATTCGAACGTGCGTGGTATGGGGAGGGAGGTGACACGCTGGCCAGCGTGCCACCCTATTCAACCTGTTCTAATTATGTACCAAATAATATGTATATTATGCTTAATTAAGATTAATTTAATTAAATGAAATTAATTAAATTAAATGCTCCGAAATGGCCCGTTGTCCAAAAATTACAAGTTATATATGTAACCTTACTATCTCGGACCCTCTGAGTCCATTGGTGAGGTCTGTGACATGAGATGAGGCCCCGAAAAATTTAAGACTCCTAAAAATGTCAAAATGACCAAAATGCCCTTCTCCCTAAACAAGTCAAACGAAGTCCGAATTAAACAAATAAATAGTGTATCCTTACTATTTTGGATACTCTGAGACTAATGGTAGGGTCCATTTTAAGAGACGGGGCTCGAAAAAATAAAGACACGTAAAAGGGGAAAATGACCAAATTACCCCTAGTACACCAAAAGCCAAATTAAACCAAAGAAGGTCTAAACTGACTTTCTTCGACGCCCCGGACTCAATGGTAGAGTCTATTCGACCAAAAGAAATGTCTAAAATAAAAACACATAAAATTTGATGAATAGCATCTGTCAGATGACTATAAATTAAAGTGATGCCAAAGTACTAATCTACGGCATACACGAGGACATGACGACACATCAACCTTAGAATAAAAAATTTCTAACTCATAAATTGATCTTAGGTAAATCATGGAAGAACAACGAACCAAATACACGATCATGACCAAGGCCCAAAGGGCCAAGGACCCAAAGCAACAGGCCTTCATGCAAGAGCTGTTGCGTCGACAGAGAGTAATCAACAGATTTGTCAAGATAGCCAAGGCGACAGAGGTCGTCTCGGTAAGCCCCTTCATGTTCAAATCACCCACCAAGGCCATGGTGGCGGAGGCTAAAAAGAAGAAGGAAGAAGAAAGGAAATTGGAAGAAGAGAGAGAGAATACAGAAACCTTAGCCGAATGGCGTCGCAGGTAATATTATTATCATTAAGAACCTAAGTTACTAGTTCTGTATTACAGTCATAAGACAGACAGGTATGACAAGTTAGGCTTCTCACAGTCTACACTTAGTGAGTTGTGAAGTTAATTAAGTACATATGAAAATTTATGAAATCTTCATGAATCTTGATAGGCTAAGGAAAGAAAGAGTAAAAGGGAAGGCGCCTCAGTAGAGCTAACCCTAAAGGACCAAGGTGAGTAACCCTGTATTTGAACTGGAGATTTAACTCCATATATTTGAAGAAGTTTTAAGCATCAAGTCATTGCAGCCTTTGAATATCAAATTCAGTCTATATATGATTCCGTTCTTTTAAAATATTCTGTTACGGCATGCTTATTAAATGTTTTAAATTCAGCTCTTTTCTTGAAAATACATCAGCATGTCTAAATCAATTGCAAACCTCTTTAATATTCTGAATTTGATTATCACGTGTATTCGAAGCTTTATTGTAGAATTTATACATTTCATGCTTTAAATGTTCATGAAAAATATCTATTGAAGAAGTCATGTGACAAATGTTTTATAAGATGAACGGTACTAAGTACCACCCTATATGATGGTTGAAATCCTTCGGGATTCAACAGTACATGCCCGGTAGAAGGATCTAATCCCCCAGGCAAATGAGATATCTCCATCGACAGTATTGGCAGTAAAATGGGAGTCTGGTTCGAAACAGATTCCGCCTAATAAAAGAGAAAAGATGACAAGTGATTTTGAAAATAGAAGTAGGTATTATCCCTATTCTATTTCACGTGTTTATATGCTTTTAAATTGCATATACTCTATTTGAAGAAAATGTGTATTTAGCTTGAATACTTAAATTGTTCAAAGCTATTGCTTTAAGAATGCATATATTCTGTGTTCTAAAATGTACGAGCAATTGGTAGTGAGTATTTCAAAAACCCTCATGTGCTAAAACCACTACCAGTTGAAAACCCCATGACGAATGCAGGAATTACTCACAAGCTTTGATTAGCTTACCCGGATTTTATCCGCCCCCCCCTTTCAGGTGACTAAGGGCAGATCGATTTTTGAAGACTATAAGGATGAACCTAGCTTTTGGGAAGATTTGCTTGAGGAGTTCTTATGGGGAAAAATCACATGAACTCTGATTAATATGTTTTGTATTAGCTGACATTTTAAGGATGTGTATTAAGCCCCACGGGGCAGTTGAATTAAGATTTTAATTATGAAGTCTTTTAAGTTTTTAGTTATGCTCTGAATATATGATTATAATACATGTATACCGAAATGTGAAGAGCGGCAGTATCGGACGGATGTGCAAATTTAAAAAAAAAAAAAAAAAAAAGATTTTCACGCTTCCGCAACCACATGAAGCACATCTATTCGATACTGCTACCTATGCGAGCCTTGTCTCGAGGCCTTCGGACCTCGGGGCGGCGGTCGCGATCCGGTAATCCGCATAGGGTGGGTTTCGGGTCGTGACAGAATGGTATCAGAGCACTAGGTTTACTTGAGCAAACTTAGTGACATTAGAAGGATTAGAATCAAACCATAAGTTAGGTAGGGTTTTAGACTACCTAGGATATACGAAGTACACGATACGATATAAAGGCGAGGTATGGGACTCGCGTTGTGGATATGAGGAATACGTAGTATGAAGGCGGGGTATGGGACCCGCAGTACATGAAGTTAGTGTTCTGAAGTAACGTGATAGGAAGGCGGGGTATGGGACCCGTAGTACATGAGATAGATATGTGAAATACGAAGGCGAGGTATGGGACTCGCAGTATGTGAAATGGATACGTGATAGAAAGGCGGGGTATGGGACCCGTAGTACATGAGATAGATATGTGAAATACGAAGGCGAGGTATGGGACTCGCAGTATGTGAAATGGATACGTGATAGAAAGGCGGGGTATGGGACCCGTAGTACATGAAATAGATATGTGAAGTACGAAGGCGAGGTATGGGACTCGTAGCATGTGAACTGGATATGTGATAGAATGGCGGGGTATGGGGCCGTAGAAGGATGAGGAGTAAAAGTAGACCGTAAAATACCATGAAATCAAAGATAATAGTATAACAAACTTTGAAACATGAAATGAATGTAATTGTATGTGATAACAAATTAACAAATACGTGTTTTCTTTCAGAAATCATGGTGAACACGAGAAGAGATACGGGAAATCCGGGTGACAGGCTAGACCGGGTCGAGCATATCCTGGAGGCTATGGCTCGGAATATGATTGATATCCAAACCCAAGCTAGGGCACCGCCACAGGTACAGAACCCCGGGCAGCCAATCAACCCTGGACAACCCAATGAGGCCGCAATTACCTCAAGCTATAAAACATTCCAAGGCTTTAAGCCCCCCAGGTTCGATGGGATGGATGCCGCCATTGATGCGGAGTCATGGGTAAAGGAAATGGAACGTATCTTCTCGGTCATGCCATGCACGGAGGAGCAAAAAGTCTCCTATGCCGCATTCACTTTCAAGGATGCAGCTCACGAGTGGTGGCTCCTGGAAAAGGAAAGAGAGCCGCCAATGACCTGGACTAGGTTTTTAGAGGTATTCTATGACAAGTATTTTCCAAGGTCATTAAAAATCAAAGAGTCGCAGAATTTGCCGTGCTGACCCAAGGAGCAATGACTGTGGCAGAATACGAAACCAAGTTCATGAGGTTAGCCCGATTCGCACCCCACATGGTCCAAACCGAAGATTTAAAAGCTCGGAAATTTGAAACTGGACTGAGGGATGGCATCAGGTACCGATTAGAACCTTTCGAGCTCCCCACGTACAATGCCGTCGTGGACCGTGCCAAAATTTTCGAAAGAGCTGGGGTTGCCTTATCACAAAAGAAAGACAAGAAAAAAATGGGCCCCGGTCCCCAGTCAATGAAAAAGACGAAATCAGGGGATAAAAGTGAGACTACCGTTAACAAAAAGGGTGACACTAGCAAAAAGTCAGGAGAAATTTCGACGTGCCCCACCTGCCAGAAAAAGCATCATGCGCCCTGTTGGCGCGACACCGGAGGTTGTTACAAGTGTGGCCAGGCTGGGCATCTCATCAAAGATTGCCCAAAATGGAGCTCAACGGCTAAGGAGCCTACTGCGGTGGCTTCATCAGCTACACCACGGGCACCGGCCACAACTGCTGGGAAACAAGGAGGGGGCAAGGAACCTGTGAAGCACGGGCGGGTGTACAACATATTCGGAGAGGCAGCACAGGCCTCTGGGGATCAGTAAGGTACGTCGTCCGAATGTTTCTTTCAGTTAATATATATAAACCTGTCATTCGAGATACGACTACTAGACATGTGAACACGTTCGATGGAGGCAGAAATTTAGGATAAGAGACCCCGAGTTTTGAGGACAAAACTCTTTTAAGGAGGGAAGAATGTAATACCCCGACCCAAATTAGAGGCTATTAAGCTGTTGTGTTGAAATTAGAGATCAACACCTTTAGTAACAAGGTCGGTGTCGACCCCGACGCACGAACCTTAAGTAAGTGTCCTGAAAAGTCAGGATGACTGTACATCACTTTCGTTGCAATCACCAACATGTCGATTTTGATGATAATTACATTTTCACGTCAACTACCAATTGTTGATACGAGTACGAGAATTTGGACAAATATTACGAGAATACGAAGATTAGTACAAGATAATGCATTTAAGAAAATAATTAATTTTTAAAGTAATTAATTATTTTAAGTATAAGAAATAAATTGTAACAATTAATATACGTAATTAAATATAGAGATATATATAAATATATATATTGTATAAATAATTATGACCTTAAATATATATATATAAAATTACAAATGAATATATATGTGTATGTGAATGCATGCATGTATGCCAAAATATGTATGTATGAGATGTATGTATAATAGGGCATACTATTGTCCAAAGTGTACAAAGGTGGGAGAGGTATGTGTATTATCCAAGGTGTATTTGGGTTGAACTTTGTGTGTATATATATATATATATATATGTGAGTCAAACACCACACACACACACAACCGGCCACTCATGGCCTGCCCAACAGTGGCAATTCAGGCCACTCATGAAGAAACCTGAAATGGGTTAAACCAAAGGGAGGGGAAATCAGAAATTTCAATGATTTCTTCTCCTTATACATAATGCATGGTGCTTATACACACAAAACACAACCATCCGAGAGTGAGGGAGAGATTGAAGGAGTTTCTGAGACATTCAGAAGTAGGAAGCAAGGAGCAAGGGAGAGAGAAACAGTTTGAAACAAGGTAAACCCTCAAACACTTGAATTTCTCTCTCTAGAATTTTTATATGTATGAATCTGTTTTAAGCCTTTAATTTAGCATATATGATGATTAGGATGTGTATACATGAATTAGGCATGAAAATCTCGACCTAGAACACCTAAGAAGCACAAGCCGTACACGCGGCAGCCATGGATGACCTTGCTTGAAGCAGGTCTGAACCAACTTTCCCTAAACCAAATTTGGTTTATCAAGACCTCAAGAAGACCCTAAGAGCATCCCAAAAACGTATATACACGATCAAAAATCCCAAAGAAAGACCTCCAAACATGAACTTGCAGGTTACGGGTTTACAACCCAAACCCTTAAACTCTCATTTAAACCAACATTCACGAATGGGATTTGAATCCTCATGAAGAGGGGATCAAAATAAGCCCATCCTCACTAAAAAAATGGTGAAGAAATGAGCATGAACGAGCCACTTACAGTCAGGATTATCGCCCCTTTAACCGAGCAAACGAGTTCGATTCGAACTCTCAAACGAATGCCAAGTTGTTTAGTGATGTTGTAGGAAGGGTTTCCCATCAAAACAGTTGGGATCGGTTGAGGGAAAATTCTCGAAATAGAAAAAATGGGAAAACTGTAACTAGGGTTACAGTGGGGAAGAAATGGGGAAGACGACAGTGAGTTGACTCGGCCTTTTAAAAATTCTGTGTCGACTCGGACGCGTGGCAGCCTCTGGGCTTGCCACCGAATTATTGGGGCGACGTCGTTTTGGGCATTGGGATATATATATATATATATATATGACGGTTTAAATTAAAAGAAAGGGGAAGGATTTGTTGCTACGGGGTATCGAACCCCTGACCCCCACGCGCCCATGCACGCCCTTTTCCACTCGGCCACGCATGCGCGTGTGCCATATATGCGAGCCAATATATATATATAATATAGTAAATTAAATCCAGAAATTAAAAAAAAGGTGCAACCGCACCTGGTGAGATTCGAACGTGCGTGGTATGGGGAGGGAGGTGACACGCTGGCCAGCGTGCCACCCTATTCAACCTGTTCTAATTATGTACCAAATAATATGTATATTATGCTTAATTAAGATTAATTTAATTAAATGAAATTAATTAAATTAAATGCTCCGAAATGGCCCGTTGTCCAAAAATTACAAGTTATATATGTAACCTTACTATCTCGGACCCTCTGAGTCCATTGGTGAGGTCTGTGACATGAGATGAGGCCCCGAAAAATTTAAGACTCCTAAAAATGTCAAAATGACCAAAATGCCCTTCTCCCTAAACAAGTCAAACGAAGTCCGAATTAAACAAATAAATAGTGTATCCTTACTATTTTGGATACTCTGAGACTAATGGTAGGGTCCATTTTAAGAGACGGGGCTCGAAAAAGTAAAGACACGTAAAAGGGGAAAATGACCAAATTACCCCTAGTACACCAAAAGCCAAATTAAACCAAAGAAGGTCTAAACTGACTTTCTTCGACGCCCCGGACTCAATGGTAGAGTCTATTCGACCAAAAGAAATGTCTAAAATAAAAACACATAAAATTTGATGAATAGCATCTGTCAGATGACTATAAATTAAAGTGATGCCAAAGTACTAATCTACGGCATACACGAGGACATGACGACACATCAACCTTAGAATAAAAAATTTCTAACTCATAAATTGATCTTAGGTAAATCATGGAAGAACAACGAACCAAATACACGATCATGACCAAGGCCCAAAGGGCCAAGGACCCAAAGCAACAGGCCTTCATGCAAGAGCTGTTGCGTCGACAGAGAGTAATCAACAGATTTGTCAAGATAGCCAAGGCGACAGAGGTCGTCTCGGTAAGCCCCTTCATGTTCAAATCACCCACCAAGGCCATGGTGGCGGAGGCTAAAAAGAAGAAGGAAGAAGAAAGGAAATTGGAAGAAGAGAGAGAGAATACAGAAACCTTAGCCGAATGGCGTCGCAGGTAATATTATTATCATTAAGAACCTAAGTTACTAGTTCTGTATTACAGTCATAAGACAGACAGGTATGACAAGTTAGGCTTCTCACAGTCTACACTTAGTGAGTTGTGAAGTTAATTAAGTACATATGAAAATTTATGAAATCTTCATGAATCTTGATAGGCTAAGGAAAGAAAGAGTAAAAGGGAAGGCGCCTCAGTAGAGCTAACCCTAAAGGACCAAGGTGAGTAACCCTGTATTTGAACTGGAGATTTAACTCCATATATTTGAAGAAGTTTTAAGCACAAGTCATTGCAGCCTTTGAATATCAAATTCAGTCTATATATGATTCCGTTCTTTTAAAATATTCTGTTACGGCATGCTTATTAAATGTTTTAAATTCAGCTCTTTTCTTGAAAATACATCAGCATGTCTAAATCAATTGCAAACCTCTTTAATATTCTGAATTTGATTATCACGTGTATTCGAAGCTTTATTGTAGAATTTATACATTTCATGCTTTAAATGTTCATGAAAAATATCTATTGAAGAAGTCATGTGACAAATGTTTTATAAGATGAACGGTACTAAGTACCACCCTATATGATGGTTGAAATCCTTCGGGATTCAACAGTACATGCCCGGTAGAAGGATCTAATCCCCCAGGCAAATGAGATATCTCCATCGACAGTATTGGCAGTAAAATGGGAGTCTGGTTCGAAACAGATTCCGCCTAATAAAAGAGAAAAGATGACAAGTGATTTTGAAAATAGAAGTAGGTATTATCCCTATTCTATTTCACGTGTTTATATGCTTTTAAATTGCATATACTCTATTTGAAGAAAATGTGTATTTAGCTTGAATACTTAAATTGTTCAAAGCTATTGCTTTAAGAATGCATATATTCTGTGTTCTAAAATGTACGAGCAATTGGTAGTGAGTATTTCAAAAACCCTCATGTGCTAAAACCACTACCAGTTGAAAACCCCATGACGAATGCAGGAATTACTCACAAGCTTTGATTAGCTTACCCGGATTTTATCCGCCCCCCCCTTTCAGGTGACTAAGGGCAGATCGATTTTTGAAGACTATAAGGATGAACCTAGCTTTTGGGAAGATTTGCTTGAGGAGTTCTTATGGGGAAAAATCACATGAACTCTGATTAATATGTTTTGTATTAGCTGACATTTTAAGGATGTGTATTAAGCCCCACGGGGCAGTTGAATTAAGATTTTAATTATGAAGTCTTTTAAGTTTTTAGTTATGCTCTGAATGTATGATTATAATACATGTATACCGAAATGTGAAGAGCGGCAGTATCGGACGGATGTGCAAATTTAAAAAAAAAAAAAAAAAAAAAAAAAAAAGATTTTCACGCTTCCGCAACCACATGAAGCACATCTATTCGATACTGCTACCTATGCGAGCCTTGTCTCGAGGCCTTCGGACCTCGGGGCGGCGGTCGCGATCCGGTAATCCGCATAGGGTGGGTTTCGGGTCGTGACAATAATCCACATGCTTTCCAAATCGTCCATCCCAGTAATAGCAATAATCCACATGCCAACCATATTATCTATGCAATGTAGTGACAATGCCTATGAAACACCCACACCACTCTATGCCACAACCATGTCAAATCTATGTCATGCCCATGTCTCATTTTCGGAACACATCCGATGGAAGCGAGTACCATGTCTCGTTTTCAGAACACATCTGATGGAAGCTGAGTACCATATCTCGTTTTCAGAGCACATCTGATGGAAGCTGAATACCATATCTCATTTTTAGAACACATCTGATGGAAATTGAGTACCATATTTAGCACCACTTGCTCAACCCACACTATGCTTTTAATGCATCACATTATGCCAATATGCCTTGATTCCATCATGCAATAATACAATCTCAGATAAGCAATTTCACCAAAACATAGAGCATGCTTTTAAACAATGTATTCCACTTAAAGTAATCACAACATCTAAATAAGAAAACATCTTCCACATGAATGTATGCAATACATGATCAACGAAAATACATACTCAAGCCATGTGTTCAAAATCTTAACAACTCCCCAAAAATATAGATCACGTACAACCCAACACATAGAACAAATCATATTTCCATAGAGCAGCAAGAAGCACATAAGTAGCATAAACAATCAACTCAAGATTTCATGGTTTTAAAGCAACATTCCTTATGTGATTTTCTGACATTAAATAATTAAATATATAATTCATTCAATCAACATGCAAATCATTCCTAAACTTAATTCTATTTCTTACTTGGCACAATATATCATACTTGATGGGTTGGTCCCAACCCTAAGAAATCATGCTCGCGGTGTAGCTGAGCTAGTCAATGAGAATGTAGTCCACCTACTGTATCTATCTGGAGAGTCAATCAACCTTCTCCTTCCCCTTCGGTGTTCCTAAGATTCATGAAATGCAACTCAGTCCATTTGCTACTTGAATTATGCTATTCATCAAATTTTACGTCTTTATTTTACGAGTTTCTATTTTGCCAAATTAAACTCTAATGTTGAGTCCGGAACGTCGAAGAAAATAGGTTTAGGCCTTCGCAGAATTTAATTTAGACATTTGTATCAAAAGGGCAAAATGGTCATTTTGCACTTCCACGGGTTCCCATTTCTGAGACCTCTCTTCGTAAATCAGACTCCACGATTGAGTTTGGAATGTTCGAAATAATAAAAATCCACTATCTTTTTATTTTAATCGGGGTCCGTTCAACTGTGTTTTGACTCAGGGGCATTTTGATAATTTTTAAGGGTTCTACAGGTCTTTTATTTTTCAGGACTTCGTCTCATGTCACGGACCTCACCGTTGGTCTTAGGAGGTCCAAGATAGTCAGAAAACACCTATGACTTGTCTAATTTGGACTCCAGGCCATTTCGAGACATTTAATTTAATTAAATGAATTTAATTAATTAAATTGGGTTTAATATAATATACATATATATCTTGCGCAAAATGGTTGGCACCTTGGCCAGGTGTCATCTCCCCTCATCATCGGTCCTTGGTTCGAATCGCAGCACCCACAATTCCTGTGTAATCCCCCTCCCTCTTTCTCCATTTTTTTTTTTGAATGTTGGGCGGCCCAATTCCAAAAGGCCCACTGACTTTTAAATTTTAAAACAAGCCCAAGACTTATAATTAAAACTAAGCCCAACAGTTAAATTTAAAATAGGCCAAAATGGTTTAAAATGAAATAGGCCGAACTCATCAGGCCCAACCGACCCTTCTTCCTCACGCCTTTCCGACGAACAGCCCCACGTCTCCGTCGCTATCTCCGACGACGGTGATGATTTCCGGCCATTTTTGATGTCTCGGCTTATGCCATTTTCTTCTACTTCCTTTAGTGATCTCGTATATAAATTTCGAAGTGGGTTTAGGTGGGTTTTTGGCCATCAAACGAAACCACAACAGTGGCTGTTCCGGCCATGCATGTCGTTTCCGGCGAGCTTCATTTTTAGTGATTTCATCACGATTTTAATACTGTTTTGACCTGTTTCATTCGTAATTCATTTCTTGTATCGTATATAAATAAATTCTTGTCACTCAAACCAGTTTTTAAAGCATTAACTATGGAACCCGTTTGTCACCCTCATGACCTGCAACTGATCTATTCTAGGTCATTTCTAGGCCTTTTCTCTTCATTATTTTTGCAAGGGTTTTGATTTTCCATGTATAACAAGATCTAATAATTTAAGACTAATATCATGCCTTTAAAAATTTTAAAACAGAAATCATGCATGAAATACTAACCTTTTATTTCAGTTCTCCCTAGCCGTACCTCCCTCTCTTCTTCCTGATCTTTCTTCCACTGCTGAGTCTCCTCTCAACACTCTCAGTTTCTTATTTTGGTCTCCTCTTTTCCTGTTTCAAACACACATATACATATGCACCATCACCCTAACTGCCCCTTTCTCTCTCTCTCTCTCTCTGAAGTCAGACCTGCTTCCACACTCAACCCATCTGACACACTCAACTAGCAGCCCCTAAACCTACACCCTACACACACCTATATTATTCTATTACACTGCCCCTTCTTGAATTTTTCATTTCTTTCTTTTCTTTTCTTTGATTGCTTCTAGACATGCATATATATTATATGTATATAATATTACACCTACACCTATATCACACGGCTTCAATTACTCTTCTTCCTTTCCTTTACTGCATGCATTACTAACGCATGACACACACACGACTGTCATGCAGCCTTGTCCCCACTCATCTTTTTTGTTGCATTTTATTTTATTATTTTATTCTATCTTATCTTACTTTATTATTTCATTTCATTTATTTTATTTTATTTTATTTTATTATCACATGCTCTCCACTTTTATAATTTCACTTCTTTTATTATTTAATTATTTTCTTAATTAATAACATAATTATTCAAATGCACTTTTTCTCACAAGTCTCGGGCTTTCAATACGACAGGCCTCGAATACTCGAATTGCCTATTATTAAATTGTACGTCAAATTTTTCTTTATTAAATTAACGCTTGGTTCAAGATTACACGACATGACTCGGTCCAAACCCGGGTCGGGTATTAGAGCCCTATTGGAAAAACGAAAGATTTATCCTAAATTTTCAAGTCTCTACAGTTGTCCTTGAGTCTGACAGTCTCATTCTGTAGGGTGGGATGTTTATTGGAAAGGGATACTCTTGTGATGGAATGTTCAAGTTTAGTATTAATAAAATAAATTCTGATTATGCTTATATTGTTGAGTCTTATAATTTGTGGCATGTTCGTTTATTATAGTTAAATTTTAGATCTTAAGTTTATGTCTAAACATGGTTTGATTGGAAATAATAATAATGATAATTCTAAGTGTGAAATATGCATTCAAGCAAATATAACAAAGAAACATTTTCCTAAAGTCAATAGAGAACACAATTATTAGAACTTGTGCATTATGATATTTGTGAATTAAATGGTATTTTAACTAGAGGGGAAAATAGATATTTCATTACTTTCGTTGATGATTTTTTAAGATATACACATGTATATTTAATGAAAAATAAAGATGAGACTTTTAATATGTTTAGATGTTATAAGTCTTTTGTCGAACATCAAAAGGAAAAGAAAATTAAGATTCTTCGTAGTGATAGAGGTGGGGAATATTTTCCTACTAAATTCACTTCATATTGTGAAGATAATGGCATTATACATTAAACTAGTGCACCTTACACCCCACAACAAAATGGGTTAGCAGAAATAAAAAATAGGACAATAGTTGACATGATAAATGCTATGCTTTTGAATGCAAAATTGCCTTATAATTTATAGGGTGAAGCATTACTTACTGCTTGTCATGTAGATAACAGAACTCCTTTTAAGACAAGACAAGTGTCACCATATGAATTGTGGAAAGGCAGAAAACCTAGTTTAAATTACCTTAGGGTATGGGGTTGTTTGGCCTTCTATAGAGTTCCAGACCCAAAGAGAACAAAATTAGGTCCAAGAGATTTGAAAAGTGTTTTTGTAAGATATGTTGAAAACTCCAAAGCCTATAAACTATTAGACTTAATTCTAATATCATATTGTAATCAAAAGATGTAAAATTTATTGAAGATAAATTTTCCAATGATTCTAGCACACTAGAAATTGATTCAAATCCCAGTTCATCTATTGGAAACAAAAAGAAAATTCTTGAAACATATTCTGAGCCTAGGAGGAGTCAAAGACCTAGAAAAGAAAAATACCTGGATTCTGATTTTGTGTCCTCTTAAGCCGTTGTTTTTCTTTTATAAGGAAACAACGAGATTGTGTTGGACGAAATGCCGATTACTTTAAATACGGAAGAAGATCCAAAAACATTTAGTGAAGTCGTGGCTTCTAGAGATGCTGCTTTTTGGAAAGAGGCAATCAATGATGAAATGGACTCAATATTATCAAATAATACTTAGGTTTTAGTTGATTTGCCTTTTGGTTTTAAAACTATAGGATGTAAATGAGTATTTAGAAGAAAGTTCAATACAGATGGGTTTATAGAAACTCTTAAGGCTGGATTGGTAGCCAAAGGTTTCCAACAAGGAAGGTATAGACTATTTTGATACATATGCTCGAGTAGCTAGAATAACATCCATTAGAGTGCTTATGGCACTAGCTACAATTTATGATTATATGTATATCAAATGGATATTAGGACCGCCTTTCTGAATGGTGATCTAGATGAAGAAGTGTACATGGAACAACTAGAAGGGTTTGTTCTACTTGGAAATGAAAAGTAAGTTTGTAAATTGGTTAAATCATTATATGGACTAAAACAAGCTTCAAAGAAATGGCATGAAAATTTTGATTATATGATTTTGTCCCATGGTTTTAAGCATACCAATGCTAATAAATGAATTTATTCTAAATTCACTTATAACTATAGTGTTATTATTTCTCTTTATGTGGATGACATGCTTATATTTGGGACTAAGATGGATGGTGTAAATGAAACTAAAAAGTATTTAACTTCTAAATTTAAGATGAAAGATCTTAATGAAGTTGATACTATTTTAGGAATCAAAGTAAAGAAACATATTGGAGGTTATGCCTTGAGTCAATCTTATCACATTGAAAAAATGCTTCTTAAATTTCAGTATTTGAGAATTAAAGAAACAAATACCCCATATGATTCATAATTTAAACTAATAGAGAATTTTGGCAAGGCAGTTGCATAGTTACAATATGTTAGTGCAATTGGTAGTTTTATGTATGCAATGCATTGCACATGACCTGATATTTCATTTGTAGTTTGCAAACTTTCCAAATATACAAGTAATCCAAGTACGGAACATTGGAAAGCTATTGGTAGAGTCCTTGATTATCTTCAAAGAACTATTGGACGGGGATGATTTTATACCAATTTTCCAACAGTACTTGAAGGATACACTGATGCTAGTTAGATTACTAATGTGGGCGCCATCACTTGGAAAAAAGGAAAAACGTTTGTCATCCCTTTTATGGATTCAGAGGGATCCCGACTGTTTCTTTCCTTTAAGGTGGGAAGGGGCGCCTCTTATGAAAGATAGAAAAGTTGAGGAATCCCCAACTTATTTTTGGGCAAGAAACAAGCAAACTCGTTACAACAGAACATAATTAAAAGAAAATTAAAAAAAATGAAATAATAGAAATTTACATTGCCTTGTCTCCTAATTACATTCTAAAGATACCTTGACATGGATTAAATAAAATAAGGCACTGAAATAAAGAAAACATAGATCCAGGGGCTAAGGTACAGAGTGGGAAGGTGTTAGGCACCCACCACACCCGATTTGAATGGGTTGGCCCCGAATATTCACTTGCAAGGCTATTTTGTCATGAGAAAAACTAAAAAAAAGAAATGTGAGTCCAGAAGAGATAAATAATAAAAGATCTAGTGTAAAGAAATAAAATAGAAAAGATAGAAAGAAAATCTAACTCGGGCCCGAAAACTTCCTACGTATCCATTCAGAAAACAGAATCAGAGTCACGTAGTTCTCCAGTTTACCCTCTTTTATCAATAGTGATAAAAGAGGCGTGATCAACCGGATCTAAAGAAAAATGTTAAGCGTTTGAGAGCGTACCTTATTCAGTCGTGGTAGTCGGGGAGCACTTCAGCTAGGAAAATGGATCGGAGACTTCAATCGGGCAGATCTCTAGCTTGTTCTTCAGTTTGGAAAGCATCGCTTCGACTTGCTTCATGAAAGGAGGTTGTCACTTCGACAAAGCTTCAACCTAAGGAGAAAGAGAGTTCTTGTAGAGAAAACTCTAGAATTATGCTAGTAGCATAAGGCCATAAAAATCGTGTATTTTTGTCCACTCAAACTGATGGTCTAGGGGCTCTATTTATAAGAAAATATAGAAATTTGATCAAAGGGCCTAAGATGAAACCCTAAAATGGATGGCTGGATCATGTCTTGAGTGATAATTATATAATTAAATAAATAGAAAATTAAGTAAGAATGATTATCCTAACTAAATGAATTAATAAATAATTACGACAGTGCACGAACCAATAGAATTGGTGTCTACATGAAAGAGTCAATGAGATAAAAGAGAAATAGAATTTAATTGAAAAATAAACTCTAAAATGAAAATGTCTAGCTTCGATCTATCTCCATTTAAGGAAATATCAAGTAACTAGATTTTTGGAAACTCTAAAAGTGGAAAGTCCTAATTAAGCCTAGATAGACTATTATCACTCAGGATTACCAAATTGCCTCCAATTTGGTGGAGAATCTCTAGATTGCCACAAGACATGTGGAATGACCAAATTCCCCAATTCGTGACGAAAGGGCTAAAGTTACCAAAGTACCCCCATATGGGTAAAATGATATGGAAATTAATAAAACACCCCTCAAGTGACTAGGAAGTCCTATTGAAGGTAAGATTATACCAAAATTACCAAAATGCCCTTAGTGGGCAAAAAGGTATCAAAATTGTCGAAACACCCTCCGATGGGTAGAAGAGTCCTAAAAGGAGTGAGACTCTGTCGGGAATAGTCTTGCTTGGACTAGGACTCTGTTAGGAAGAGTCCTAATAGGAACAGGACTTTGTGAGGAAGAGTCCTATTAGAAATATGACTCTGTCAAGAGAAGTCCTAATAGAACTGGGACTGTGGCATGACAGTCCTTGCGGGAATAGGACTCTGTCAAGAGGAGTCCTAATGGAAACAAAACTTTATCGGGAAGAGTCCTACTTGAAGTAGGTCTTTTGGTATAATTACCGAATTGCTACTATTTACTCAAAGGTCATAAAATGAGGTGTCTACAGAAAGCCCCTCGTTAATGGAACTTGCAAATAAGTTAACGTCAATACAAGAAAAAAGAGACAACCATTTTGACATTGATTTATGACTTTTTTGCTTGATATGGTGGGACTCATTCCTCTATGAGATTCTTACGTATCACCCTCAGGTGAATCAAATCGTTCGCAGTTCATGACTAGCAGAAATGGGTGTTGTCCTTACTAGATTTCCTCAAAGAGACTCATCTCGATAGGATTATTGTGAGGTTACGCCCTCGCAAATGACTCATCGGAGTCTTACTTGATAAGAAATGCAATCCTAACAAGTCTTTCATTAGGTTTTGTTCCTTTAAGATGGTCTTACATCCTCGGTTGTTCTACCTAAAAGGGAATTTCATCCTAGTAGGTTAAAAAGAGAGAATGTAATAGACGGCTTACCCGAAAGGAACGCTATCCCAACAGGATGATAAAACATGATGCGATAGATGGATTACCCAAAATAAATACTATCATAACAGGACGATGATACGATAGATGGCTTACCCGAAATGAATGCTATCATAACAAAACGATGATGCGATAGACGACTTACTTGAAAGGAACCCTATCCTAAAGGATGATGATGTGATAGACGGCTTACCCAAAATAATTGTTATCATAACAGGATGATAAAAAGTGGTGTGATAGATGGCTTACTCGAAAGGAATGCTATCTTAACAGGATGGTGATACGATAAATGACTTACCCGAAAGGAATGCTATCTTAACATAATGATAAAAAGTGGTGCGATAGATGGCATACCCAAAAGGAATGCTATCCTAACAGGATGATGATGCGATAGACAACCTACCCGAAAGGATTGCTATCTTAATAAGATGGTGATGTGATAGATGGCTTGCTTGAAATAAACTCTATCCTAATAGGATGGTGAT
Source organism: Nyssa sinensis (assembly GCA_008638375.1). Classification (NCBI taxonomy): domain Eukaryota; kingdom Viridiplantae; phylum Streptophyta; class Magnoliopsida; order Cornales; family Nyssaceae; genus Nyssa; species Nyssa sinensis. Next base: position 40,134,551 of record CM018047.1, on the reverse strand, counting down.
GTGATAGATGGTTTACCCGAAAGGAACGCTATCCTAATAGGATGATAAAGATGCAATACGAGAGATGGCTTACTCGAAAAGAAAGCTATCCTAACAGGATGATTAATGAGATTATGTCTTTAATGAACAAATTTCTAAGATGGATTACATCCTCAGACAATTTTTTAAGATGGATTGTCTTTGGTAGATGGTTTGCAAAGATGGAGTATATCCTCAAACGTTTTTACCGAGATAGATTACGTGCTCAAATGTTACTCGAGATGGATTACGTACTCAGATGGTTTTTTTATAGATGGATTACGTCCTCAAACATTTTTTTCCTAGATGGATTGCATCCTCAGACGATTTTTTTTCTAGATGGGTTATGTCCTCAAATGATTTTTTCCTAGATGGATTACTCATTCGGACGTTTTACCTAGAAGGGAACTTCATGCTAATAGGTTGATAAAATGCATCCTTAGAAGACTTACATAAAAGGGAACTCCATCCTAATAGGTTGATGAAATGCATCCTCAGACAACTTACCTAATAGGGAACTCTATCCTGATAGGTTTGTGAAATTCGTCTTCAAACGACTTGTGTGGAAAGTAAAAACTCCATGGGGAACGTTTGATTATGACTCATTGGGGAGATGAATTAGGTTAACTCCACTAGAATGATGGAATTAAGTGTGACGTCATGGAGAAGAATTTGACCGAGTTTCAGACCATAAGGTCATGTTGCTTAACTCTTTCTTCAAATAGGAGAACAAGAAGTAAACTCAACTTTGAAAGGAGTTACACTCAAACCGATATACTTAACTAATGATAGGAGTTGATGGAAATGTAGATATGGGAGAGACAAGATATGCAAGAATTAGCCTTGACCTCGACAGAAGAAGGTAGAACTCAACTTAGATAGGTGTGCGAAAAGTTATAAAAAAATCACATTGATGAAGAACTCTTTCCTCAGTTAGAGGAATATAAGATTTACTCAACTTAGAAAGGAGTAAAGAGAATGTACTCAACTCAGATAGGAGTGAAACAAATGTGCCCAACTTAGATAGGAGTAAAGAAATATTCTTATTGAATGAGAGAAAATGTTGAGAAACATGTTTTTTACATTTTTGGTAAGGATTTTTCATTTATAGAAAATTCTGACTTTTGGCTTGGACTTTGCTAGCCACTAGATCATTGGAAATCAAGGTGGTTGCTTAGGTCAAAAGAACCATTGCTTGGTTTCGAATGGTGAGGTTTCCTATGTTTGAAGATGATTGGGGAAAATCTGCTCGAGCTGTGAACTGAGGATATGAAGGCTTAGGAGAGTTGGTCAGCTAAAGACTTATCTTCAAGTTCATAGATAAAATCTTTTTGCCCTTCCAAATGATTTGGGAATTCTTTTGAAAATTTCAAAGTATTTGTTTGAGCATGATTCAATCTAATCATTTTAGAAAATGAGAATCATCGATTTTCACAAAAGATTGTGTTTAACTGAGTATATTGGGATGAAATCATTGAATGAAAGAAATTTAGGGAGAACCAAAGTGATGGAGACTTTACCCATGATGTAGGTAGAGCTGTTAAGGCATGAAAAATGTGAAATAGAACCCTTTAGATGAAAAAAATGTCCTTATATTGGCATGAAAGAGCCTATTGATTAGGAAAAATTGTATGATTAAGAGTATGAATTACTCTTAGAATGAACAAGGCATAAGGGAGCCCCTTGTGAAGCAACGACAAGTTACTTTAGAAAATAAGAAAGCAATTTGGTGCAAATAGGTAGGTAAGCAATCCCTTGATGAGTTCCTTTAAAAAATTGGTAAAGAATGAAGAAACAATGTGGTGCAAACTGGTAAAGAGGAAGCTCTTTGTCTAAAAATATTTGTTATACGATCCACCTATTTGTGAGACCCTTTGAAAGAGCTCTCAGTTGAAATATGAAAATTCCCTTAAACAAGTTTTAGACACCTCATTTTATGACCCTTGATTAAGTAGTAAAAATTGATGATTATGCTAAGAAACTTACTTCAAGTAGGGACTCTTCCCGATTGAGTCCTATTCTCATTAGGAATACTCTCGACAGAGTCTCACTCTTGTTAGGACTCTCCTTCTAGAGTCTCAGTCCAAGTAGGACTCTTCCCGATAGAGTCCAACTCCCGTTAGGACTTTTCTGCCAAAGTCCCAATCCAAGTAGGACTCTTCCTAACAGAGTCCTATTCCCGCTAGGACTCTCTTGCTAGAGTCCCAGTCTAAGTAGGAATCTTCCTAACAGAGTCATACTCCAAATAGGACTTTTCCTGATAGAGTCATACTCTCGTTAAGACTCTTCTGCCCATCAGAGGGTGTTTCAGTAATTTTGGTACCTTTTTGCCCACTAAGGGCATTTTGGTAATTTCGGCACAATCCTACCCTCAGTAGAACTTTTTAGTTACTTGAAGGGCATTTTTATAATTTCGATATCATTTACCCACATGGGGGTAATTTGGTAATATTAGCCCTTTAGTGACGAATTAGGGGTAATTTGGTTATTTCACATGTCTTGTGGTAATGTAGAGATTTTCCACCGAATTAGGGGTGATTTGGTGATCTTGAGTGATAGTAGTCTATTTAGGCTTAATTAGGTCCTTTCACTTTTAGAGTTTCCATAAATCTGTTTGCTTAATATTTCCTCAAATGGAGATACATTGAACCTCGATGTTCTCATTTTAGAGTTTATTTTTTAGTTAAGTTTTATTTATCTTTTATCTCATTTGCTCTTGCATGTAAACACCAATTCTTTTGGTTCATGTATTGTCATAATTATTTATTAATTCATTTAGTTAGGATAATTATTCTTATTTAATTTTTTATTTATTTAATTAGATAATTATCACTCAAGACATGATCCTAGCCCTCCGTTTTAGGGTTTCTTCTTAAACCCTTGGAGCAAATCTCTATATTTTCCTATAAATAAAGCCCTCAGGCCATTAGTTTTAGGGACACATGAAAAATACGAAGGACATGAAAATATACTAAGGGAAGACGGTTTCCATAGCCTTATGCTGTTAGATTAATTTTAGGGTTCTCTCTACAAGAACCCTCTCTTTCTTGAGGCCGAAGCCTTACCGAAGTGCAGCCTCTCTCCACGAAAGCCAGTCAAAGTGATGCTTTTCGAACCGAAGAACAAGCCGGAGATCTACCCGACTACCACGACTGAATAAGGTATGCTCTCACACCCTTAATAGTTTTTTTTTTCTTTAGATCCGATTGATCTCATATCTTTTATCACTCTTGATAAAAGAGGGTAAAACAAAGAACTACGCAACTCTGATTCCGTTTTCTAAACGGATACGTAGGAAGCCTTTGGGCTCAAGTCAGATCTATCTTCTGTCTTTTTTGTTCTATTTTATTTTATTTATTCATGTCAGATCCTTTACTATTTATTTCTTCTGAACTCACATCTTTTTTTTTTCAATTTTCTCATGACAAAATAGCCTTACAAGTGAATATTCAAGGCCGATCCATTTAGATGGGGCGGGGTGGGTACCTAACACTTTCGTACTCCATACCTTAGCCCCCAGATCTATGTTTTCTCTGGTTTTTTCTTTCTTTCAGTGCCTTATTTTATTCGATCCATCTCAAGGGATCTTTAGAATGTAATTAGGAGACAAGGTGATATAAATTTCAATTATTTCATTCATTTTCAGTTTTCTTTTAATTATGTTCTACTGCAACGGGTTTGCTTGTTTCTTGCCCAAAAACAAGCTAGCGACTCCTCAATCTCTCTATCTTCCATAACAGGAGTTCCTTCCCATCTTAAGGGAAGGAGATAGCCAGAATCCCTCTAAATCCATAAAAATGATTACATATATATATTTTTTTTTTGGTATTGGCACCCACACAAGCAAAACCTCAAGGTGATCTTATTATTAGAGACGAATGTAGGCGAGGGTAAGTGTTTACCAAATGAAAGGTATATAAGGCCCAAAACCTGTGTTCATAGTACCATGCCCCTTATGTGCATCTCATTGATGTGAATAGCTTTGACGTGGATGACCTTGATGTGCCTAACCTTGATGTGCATGTCCATTCGTAGCAAGACTTTTAAGACCAAGCCTAAAGTGATTTCTTAGGCTACCTACGTATCTCTTTTTTGGAGAATCAGGTCTAACGTAGTTCATTACTCGTTTGAAGCTCTTTGAGCCATTCAAGGCTTGATTGATTGATTTCTTACTTCCTTGCTTGGAAAATAATTCTTTGATGAGGTAAATATTTTATTTTCTTGCTTTTTGACTCTTCCTTGATAGTTGTTTTGTCACTTCCTTGCATGGAAAAGTTTTCCTTCAACGAGGCAAATATTTTCTTTTCTTTGCTTTTGATTCTTCTTTGATGATTCTCACTTCCTTGCTTGAAAATGTTTTCTTTCACATAGGACAAAGATGTTTCTTCTCTTTGCTCTTTAATTCTTCTATGATGAGATTGTAAAAATGCACACATAATAGGCTTTCCCCCTCAAGGTTTGGTAGGTGGGTTTAAGAAAGAAAGGCGAATCAAGTTGGTTCAAAGGGTTTGTAAGTGGATATCTTTGATATGGGGGACATATTTGGTTTTCCATGTGATGGCCTCTTATCTTTGGAATTTCTTGCTTTTAGGAAATAGTTATAATGTTGATGCCTACTTAGGGCCATGACCATCATTTTCTTTGGATGGTGATAGAATCAGAAAAGATGCATTTAAGACAAATGAGTTGCTGAACAATAAGAAAATCATGATGATTGATGAAGTTTGATGATGCTCAGATTCAACACATTCAATCTTATTGTGAATTTGATGACATTCATTTTCTTAAAGGATCAAGATGAATCATGCAAACATTTTTTTGAAAGTTTCCTAGGAGAATCTTTACTGAAACATGAAGAAAGATAGATAGAAATTATCCATGAAGAATAAAATAATGATCTTTGGCTTGGAAAACTCCTCATTCTTGATTGTGGGCTAATCTCGGTTGATCCTTGAAGAAGGAGGCCCAGTGGCTTGTTTATCAATAAAATCTTGGATAGTATACCTCAACATAGTGCAATGATCAGTGTAGTGGCCCGCACATTGATGGTAGGCACAATGCTTGCTCAAATCATAGCTCATGGGTATTAGGTCTGATGTTTTGTGTGGGCTTCCCCAATGTTCCATCATTGATTGCATCCTTGATTTGGATTCTAGCCCCTATAAGAGCTTTGAAAGTCTCAAAGTAGTGGCCAAACATTGATTCATGGTATATGGGAAGCAAGTTCTTCTTTACCAATTGTACTTGTTCGGCTTCACTCGACTTATTGATCATTTGGGCCACTTCGGACCTCCATCGGGTGATGAAAGTTAAAAAAGTCTCATTGGGTTCTTGCTTGGTGGTCTCAAGGTCCCTAAGTGTGATGTCCAACTCATTGTTGTCGTAGAGATCCGAAAAATGAGGGCAAATTTTTCGTTTTTGAGGTAGAACACTTTGCATGCATAGTTTATCACTTTTGTCGGTTTTATCGGTAAAGTACCTTTTTACACTGTTTTCACCGAACGACCTATTTAGAGACATATTTAGAGTGTGTCATAGAAGAGTAAAGTACTTAGAATAATGTGAAGTATCCACTGTACGAAAATTAACCGAAACGGAAATGGTTTCCGGAATTGGACAAAAAGGGTATTCGGGTGACCCGGGTGGAACGGGTCTAAGCCGACCTCAAATGAAAATGTTTCCTTCTAATAATTTTCATTTAAAATAATTTTATAAACATTGGTTAAAACAGAATTTCAATTTGAAGCGTTTAGGAATGAGCTGTAGAGTAACGGGGTTACGGCCTCATTAAGGGCAAAATGGTCATTTGCCCTTGCCCCTTTGATTCCCCACTATACATACAGCTCATCTAGTCTATCCTTATCACAAATACATTCAGAGATTTCAGGAAGCTTGTCCGTATAAAGAGAGGGAGAGAAAAGCCCTAAAATTCCACATTTTCAAGCTGCCGGAACACACATTTCAAGCGGGAATTTGGCTGAACTTCCTTCTGAGAAAGTGTTCAGCTCAATGAGTACTATAGACTCACTGAACAGTTTAGACATCCAGAAAGTACAACCTTCTCAGTTTAAGAAAAACTGATTTTAGGTATGATGTTGTACTAATCTAGAAATAGATTTAAGTTCCCTTGTGTTTTTAATTAAGTGTATAATTAAGGTTAAGAAAGCATCTAGGTGATAGCCCCTTTGAAAAGTTTAGAGTTGGTAGTTTAGGCATATATGTGTTTTGGATGTTTTTGAGTGATTTGTTGCCTTGATTGGTGTTTAATTCATTGATAGAGTTGTATTATTATATTGTGAGCCTATGTACATGTTGACACACCTTGTGACATGTGACATGTGATGGATTATTTAATTGAACCCATAGGGCTCTATCCATTTAATCATTTGAGCCAACTTTAAATTGAATTTATCTTGTTTCAATTTGAAAACTGGCCAACCTTATGGAACTATGTGATAGTTCTTTGAATTTCTGTATATCTTTTTAATCATGGATTCAGTGATAGAAAATCTATGTAATAAACATTTAATGGTGAATGTTGACTATAGGTTCCTTGAGCTAAAGGCTTTTGAAAATTTATAGTTTGTGAGTACTTGTCCGTGTAAATTAAATAATTAAATTAATTAAATTAAATGTGCCAAAATAACCCGATGTCTGAATGGGACAAGTCATTAATATATTTTGAGATGGATTTTCATACTTTGATATTGATATTGTAGGCTACTGGTAGGCTCCGATGAGTTAGAATAACCTTGGGGGAATAATAGGTTATTAAATTGCATTGTGGTACGGGTGATATGTGAATGATGCCATTGTGATAAATCATTAGGTGATTTCATGGTTGGATTTGAGATTTGTTAGATGGTCAGTAAGTGGGTGAAAGACTTTGAAGTGTCCTTAAAATCATTGAGGAATTTTCTTTATTTTTTTTTATTATTGTGTTGAGTTATTGAGATGTGAATTGTGAATGTTAGGAACTCTGAAGGGGAAGGAGAAGGCGACTTGACTTCCTAGACCGACATAGTAGGAGGACTGAGTTGTTCACTGATTAGTTGGACTGCATAGTGGACACAGTTTACTAGGGTTGTGACCAACCCTATCAGGTATGATATTTTGCTAAGTAAGGAATAGGAGTAAGTTTAGGAATGATTTGCATGTTGATTGATTTGTGCATGTATTGATTTGATGATTAGGGAATCACGTAGAATATAGCTGCTTGAAAAACCTAGAATTGATAACTTATGTACTCTGATATGTGCTTTGAATTATTTTATAATTTGTTGCTATAGTGAAGATGGATCTTACTTCTGAGTTTGGATTATTATGTTTTGGCTTACATTCGTGTTGATATATCATATGTTTGGGAAGGTGTGATAGTTCGATGTATTGGTGCTTTATGGAGTTATGTGTTCTTTGTGAATTGTTGAGATTGTGAATGTGTGAATCGAGCATGTGTTTAATTTGACTGCTCATGGCATACAGGCTTGTGGACAAAGTTTTAGATTTGGACGATATTGTTGCTTTAAATATGCCGCATTATTTAAAGCATACTGCACGGGTTGGCAAGAAATGTTTTGTTGAGATTGTGGCATTGCATGGTGGAACCATGGCATTTGGCATAGTGTAATTCATTGACGACATAGTGTGGGTTGAGCACGAGGTGCTGTGCATTATGAGGGTGTAGATCCTGTGGTGAAAAACCCAAAATTGGCCATTGCATTGGTGCCTGCGACCCAACGGGAGCGATCCGTGAACAGGTGTTGGTTACTCGGGTACCCATCGGGAGCGATCCGTAAACCGAGACATGACATGCATGGTGTTGACATGACATGCATAGAGTGGACATGGATGTGGCATAGAGTTGTGTGAGTGTTTCATATGCATTGTCATATGGCATAGAGTTGTGTGGGTGGTTCATGTGCATTGTCATTACATTGCATGGACAATTGGATGGCATATGGATTCATTACCATTATGTGGTATGCATGATTTGGAAAGCATGCGGATTATTGTCGTTATATTGCATAGATGATGTGGAAGGCATGTGGATTGTTATTATTGCCATGCATAGATGATTTAGAAGGCATATAGAGATAAATGTACACTTGCACATGCCACGCCTTACATTTTGTTCCTTGCATTAGCATTGTATCATACCAGCAGTTGAGCTGACCCATTCGTGGGCAACATTTTTCAGATGACACTCCAGGCACCTGAGACTTGAGGAAGTCTCACAGAGTGGAGGAGACCCGAACTTAGAAGGATATTTGGCCCGTGAGGCATGTATTATGATGTACGGGCTTAAGCCCAAAGACATGTATAAATATATTGACCGAAGTGAACGTATGTACGTGTGTATCTATTTAATTGTCTTCGGTTGTATAATTAGGCGATGTATATTTTAATTTGATGAGATTGTGGCCATCGAGTGAGGATGGGATGCACTGTTGTTTATATATGTGAATTGTTGCAAAATATTAGGTGCGAAAAGGCTTAGAAAACAAAGGAGGTTCTGCCGAAATTTTATAAAACAGGAATGCATGTAGGCTTGTATCTAAATCAGTTGAATTGTTATTTATTTATTTATTCATCTATTTATTTTCTTCTTTTATTTCGCTTTAGTCGCGTCCCCGGGTTTGGTTGGAAATTCGGGGCGTGACAGTTGTACTTATACTGCTTGAAAAAGGCATTGTAGAATTGTTTCCAAACTTTAGACATGGGTTCTTCCAAGTCTAAGAGCCAATAGGGAGCTGCCCCAGCGAGAGGTTGGTAGAACATTTAAGCCATCATTTCAGTTATAGCCCCTAGTGGTTGCATGGCCCGAACATAGAACTTGAGATGAGTCTTTGGGCATATGGTCCCATTGAATTTGTATAAGTCTATCATTTTGAACTTGTAGGGCAAATGGACCTCTAGATATAGGGAGAGTTTGTGGATATAAATCATGTCATCTCCATAGTTGGATTTACATATAAGTGCTTCCGTTTTTTCAATCCATCTGATATGGGCCTTTTCATCGGTGTTGGGCTTTTCTTAAGGTTTGACTTCATTTTGGGGTCCATCTTGTTCGACTTGATTAGACTAATCATGTGTGGCTGCATCTTAGGCCTGTTAATTCTGTTGGAGATGATCTTGGGGTCCATCTTGAGCGGTCCATCTTGTTCGACTTGATTATAGCATCAAATTTCATGTTTACATAATTATTATAATATATCTTGTAAAACTAAACTATCATGTACTCTTATTTGATTTATAGTATATCTTACAACCCTCAATCACATGAATATGTTTAAGAATGCCAATAACTTTTAGTATAAATTTATTTTAACTGCTAGCCATGAAAATTTATGAAAAGGGTTACCAAACCCATGACAGGGAATGTCACGCCTCGAATTTCCACAAACCCGAGGAGTGAGTGAAATGAAATAAGAAAATTAAAGGAAAGGTCATTAAGGCGAATTTAATTAATTATGCATTCATTCCCCCATGTTTCCCCAAAATTTTAAGTGAAGACTTGCCATTTAACTCAACCAAAATGGTGTTCTAATGTTGCTCAAGCATCTCTCCCAATGAATATTTAAAATAGTTTAAGTCATGTTCAAAAATGGCTTCCGAAATGGCCCACCTGATGTCTCAAATGTCCTAAGACATGGGCGAAAAGTAGGTCAAATATCCTACCTAAAATGGTCCTAGTAAGTGGCCAAACATGGCCTTGAAGCATGACTAAAAAGTGTCCTAAAAAATGCCCAACATAGCTTGATGTAATGGCCTAAAATAGCCTAAAATGGGCTAAAAAAAATAGGGTCAAACATGTAATTAAATGGCCTCGAAATGGCCTTGAAAGGCATGTCATGAAATGTCTTGACGTGGCCAAAGCAACAGCTGTGCAACAAGGCAACCAGCAGCGCATGCAGCAGGGCAAGGCATGGGCATGGCATGCAAGCAACAGGCTGGGCGCGCAGGCAGGCGTATGGGTGGGCAACGTGCGCATGGGGGCTGGCTACGGGACTGGGCTGCTTTTGCATTGTTTTTCTGTAGCGACTGAGAGCTGTTTTTCTAATTTCCTGCAGAATTATTGGTCATGGCTGCAAGCAATTTTATTTGTTTTCTACAATAAATTTCCCTGTTTTCCAATTTTTTCCCAAAGTTTTTTAAGCCACTTTTCTTCCATTTTTAGCCTATTTCCCCAAGGTTCCTAAACCTCCATTTTGAACACTTTTCTCACCTATTTAAATGGTATTTTACACACTTAATTTTTTTCCTTAATTTCACAAAAATTTTGGCGTAACTTCCTTTGTTTTCTAAGCCTTTTCCCATCTAATATTCACAATACTTCATATGTATAAGTATGTCACAACCCACGCTCACTCGGTAGCCACAATTCATATAGGAATAAAACATACATCTATCAAATACACACATGCACTTGAATTGCAAAACATCAAAGTCTCATGCTCATTACAATATAGAGGGCCTTGCCCATCGTTTTCATTACATGCAAGATATAGTCAAATAAACACACACAGTCTCAAGGCTTATGCCCTCATACAACTCAAAAATAATGCCCCAAGGGCCGAATCTTCTTTATGGTCCATTTTCCTTCCTTCCTTCAAGACTTTATCAAGTCTCAAGTACAAGGAGCCTTATCTGTAATAACCTGAAATTTTATTATTATTATTATTGTTTATATATGTTACGTATGTATGTGTGTCTATTGGTATTTAATATGTATGAATGTGTGTATATATGTATATGTATATATTTGATACATTAATATATATATATATATATGTGTGTGTGTGGACCACCGTAGGTGTGTGGTGGGTGTGTGTGCGGAGTTTGAGCATGTAACACTCAAAGAAGAGTGGTGGGTGTGATTGTGTGTGTGAGAGGATTTCAGGACATGGAGGGGACAAGTCAGAACAGTGAGAGTAGGTATGATTTTAGAGAGAGAGAGAGAGAGAGGGGCAGGTGGTGATGTGTATGCATATACGTTGTGCACGGCTGAATTGGAAGTGAAAAACAGCAGAGAGGAAGAAAAAAAAAAGAACTAAGAAGCAGAGGGAGATTGTGGAGTCCAGGAGCTTGGAACAGAAGGTGGAATCAAGAGGAGAGGTGAAGGAAATCCGAGATAAAGGTATGCCAGTTCTGTTTTTAAAATTTTTAGAGCATGATAGTTGATTTAAATTAGAGGGCCTTGTAGAGTAAAGTATAAGGAAACTTTTGCAAGAAGAATCAACAAAAATGGTGGCAAGATGAAGTAGTTAGGGTCAGTTGCAGGTTAGCGAGAGAGAATTGGATTTCTATAATTTTATGTATTAAACTTGGTTTAAATCATGGGAAACTGTTAAGGCAAGTTGCAGGAAGAAATTTGAACGAAAATAAGTTTAAAGTAGTAAAAAAATAACCAAGAAAATAGAGAAACACAATTGGCCAGAGGTTCGGTTGACCCTCTACGTGAAGCTTTATGGCTAAAACGAAAAAATAAGGTTAGGGGAGGAATCATTATGGAAAAAGGAAGAAAATGGCATTGAAAAAGGGGAGAAAAATGGCGGAAAATAGTCGCCGGCGCCAGAGAAGGCGCCGGAACCCTACCGGAGACTCGCCGAAAAAACAGGGGAGAAGATGACACTGTTCGGGCCTCGGGTCCGGGTCCGAGTCGGGTTCGGGTTCAGGTCGGGTCAAGACCGACCCACCCCAGCCACGTGTCAGCCCTGTGTTTTAAATTAAAAGTGAATTAGGAGTGTTTGGCTACGGGTTTACCAAATTGAAATTGGAATAAAAATTAGGAATAGGGATATCCTATCCCTATTTTGGGCATTAGCCACTGTTTGGCTATCCTGGGTTGGAAAAGTAAATTTAAAAATTACAATTTAACTCCTGTACTTTTTGAAATTCAATTTGACCCCCAGAACTTTTAATTAATTACAATTTGACCCCCCTGAATAAAATATTAATAAAATATTAAATTAATTTAATTATTTAAATATCACAAAATAGTCCGGAGTCCAAATGGGACAAGTCATTAGTGTATTTTGACTATCTCGACCATTCTGAGACGAATGGTAAGGTTTTTTTTTTATGAAACGGGGTCCCGAAAAATAAAAGACCCGTAATAACATTAAAAATTATCAAAATGCCCCTGAGTTAAAACGTAGTCAAACGAACTCCGAATTAAGTAAACAAATAGTGGAATTTTATTATCTCGATCATTCCGGACTCAACCATGGAGTCTGATTTGCAAGAAGAGGTCTCAGGATGTAAGGACCCGCAAAAAATGCAAAATGACCCTTTTGCCCTTTTTAGATCAGATGTCCGAATTAAATTCCGCGAAACCCTAAACCAATTTTCTTCAACGTTCTGGACTCAACAGTAGAGTTTATTTTGGAAAAATATAAAATTATAAAATAAAGACATAAAATTTGATGAATAGCATAATTCAAGTAGCACCAAACTAAATTACATTTTATGATTTTAGGGACACTGAAGGGCAATGAGAAGGTGATCTAACCTTTTGCATTCTTACTACTAGTTCCGCTACACTACGAGTACGTCTTCCTGCTTTGAGACCGACCCATCAGATAAGATATATTGTGCTAAGTAAGAAATAGAATTAAGTTTAGGAACAACTGCCATGTTGACTTGATGATTCCCATATGTGTTTAATTGCTCATGTGCTTATGTGTTCCTTGTTATCTTTTTGAAAGTTTGGTAATGAATGTGGATCATGACTATGTGTATATCACAGGTGTTAGCATAATGTGTGGATCATATTCTCTGAGAACTGCTGAGATTATAAAATATGTGATTTAAGGCATGTTTCATGTGTAGATAAGATGCTCTATTGAGATTACATTATGGCATGATAGAATCAGAGCATATTGACATAATGTGATTCCTTGGAAACATGGCGCGAGTTGAGTACTTGGTGTTGTGCATACTTGGTTATTTAGGCCGTCGGGGAAGGTCCGTAAAATGAGTCATACATGGTTACTCAGACCGTCGGGGAAGGTCCGTAAAGTGAGTCATACATGGTTACTTAGGCCGTCGGGGAAGGTCCGTAAAGTGAGACATACGTGGGTACTCATGCCGTCAAGGAAGGTCCGTAAAGTGAGTCATGGGTGTGACATGGAGTTTACATGGGTGCGTCATGCATACTGTTCATAAACTGCATTGATGATATTGAATGCCATGTAGATATAAATATACACTTGCACATGCCATGCCTTAATTTTGTTTCTTGCATTAGCATTATATTGTACCAGTAGTTGAACTGACCCATTCGTGGGATACCATTTCAGATGACACTCCGGCTACGCGAGACTTAGAAATGCTTTAATGAATGAGAGAACTGAGAATTATGTTTGGCTCGTGGGGTGTATTTTGATGTTGTACAAGGGCATAAGCCCTAGACTATTTAATGTTATTCGTATGTTGTGAGGTAACGGGCAAGACCTTGTGAATTGTATCAGAACAGGAATGGGTTAGTATATGGAATGCATGTAGTTGTCCTTGATTGTCCTTTATTTATTTTATTATTTTATTTTTGTTACTCGCGCTTCGGGTTCATGGAAATTCGGGGCGTGACAATATCCTACGAGGGGTCAGCTCAACTGCTGGTATGACATAATACTAATGCAAGGAACAAAATTAAGGCGTGGCATATGCAAGTGTACATTTATAAACTATATGTCCTTCCAATTCATTAAAGCAATGTAATGGCTATATGCGTGACGCACACATGCTACTCTATGCCACACCCATGTCTCGGTTGATGCATCGCTCCCTTTGAATTAGTGAGTCCCAAATGCAATGGCCAATTTTGAGATTTTCACCACAGGATCTACACCGTCATAATGCATAGTACCAAGTGCTCAACCCACACTATGTTTTCAAAGGATTCACCATATGCCAATATGCTTTGATTTCACCATGCAACAATGCAATCTCAATGAAGCATTTCATCAAACATATAGAGTATGCTTCATGTCACGCCCCGAATTCCGGCGAACCCGAGGCGCGAGTAACGGAACAAAGGAAATTAAAATAATAAAGAAATAAAAGATAACAATGACATTCTCATACATTCCGTACACAGTTCTAATACATACATAAAGTCTGGTCCGTTGGTTCACAATATTCAAAATGAAATACAGTCTCGGGCTTATGCCCTTACATAATATCACAAGCGCCCATCGGGCCCAATATAATCCTCAATCAGACCATCTCTATATCCCGCACAGCTGGAACATCATCTGAAATGTTTGCCCCACTAAAGGGGTCAGCTCAACATGCTGGTACAATATAATGCTAATGCAAGAAACAAAACTAAGGTCGTGGCATGTGCGAGTGTACAGTTATTTCTATATGGCATTCTATATCATGATGACAGTATATAGACAGTATACAGTATATGAGCAATATGCATGACACACCCATGCGACTCTATGCCACCCATGTCTCATGATACGGTCATTCTCCGCTGGCATGAGTACCGCCACTTATGTCTCGCTTCACGGTCCGGAATCCGTCAGGCTCGCAAGTACCTAATGGCCGATTTTGGGTTTTTCACCACAGGATCTGCACCCTCATAATGCAAAGCACCAAGTGCTTACCCACGCCATGCCCAAGGAATTTCACCATGCCAATATGCACTAATCTCATCATGTCATAATGCAATCCCAATGATACATTTCAGTCATACATAAAATATGCTTTCAAGTGTACAATTCATAACATCGACAGTTCTTCAAGCAGATAATTCACACACCACGTTAATACATGCGATATACTCATAATCGTCATTCAACTAAACAAGATAGCACATAGCACGTAAACATGTGAACACTCGGGCAAACATGTGAACAATTTACACAGCAAAGCAAGCATTCCTAATCTCAATTCTATTCCTTACTTAGCACAATATATCGTACCTGGTAATCGATCTCAAACCGGAAAGGTATGCTCGTAGTCAAGGGAACCCACCGTAAGAACACTGAAGGTCAGGTCACCTTCTCTTTGCCTTTCCGTGTCCCTAAAATTCATAACATGAAACTCAGTTTAATCGTCACTTGAATTACGCTATTCATCAAATTTTACGTCTTTATCTTATAAGCTTCTACTTTGCTAAATTAAACTCTACTGTTGAATCCGGGACGTTGAAGAAAATAAGTTTAGGCTTTCGTAGAATTCAATTTGGGCATCTGGGTCAAAAAGGGCAAAACAGTCATTTTGCACTTTACACGGGTCCTTACATTTCGTGATCTCTTTTCACAAATTGGACTCCACGGTTGAGTCCGGAATGTTCGAGATAATAAAATTCCACTATTTGTTTACCTAATTCGGAATTCGTCTAACAGTGTTTCAAGTTAGGGGTATTTTGGTAATTTTACACGTTGCTACGTGTCTTTTATTTTTCGGGACCCCGTCTCGTAAAACGGACCTCACCATTGGTCTCAGAATGGTCGAGATAGTCAAAATACACCTATGACTTGTCTCATTTGGACTCCGGGATGTTTTTGAATATTTAATTAATTAAATTAATTTAATTAAATAATTAATTAATTAATTTAATTAATATTTTATTAATATTTTAATCAGGTGGGTCAAAGTGTAATTTCTAATAGTTTGGGGGTCAATTCGTAATTTCTGAAAGTTCAGGTTAAGGTTCAAATTCAAAAGGTTCAAATCTAAAGGTTTAAAATTTTAAAAAGGTTCAAATTCATTTAATTTAAAACAACGGTTGACACGTGGCAGGGGCAACCCGTACCCGCCCGAACCAGACCCGGATCCGACCCGAGATCCGACCCGACACCCCTACCTTCTTCCCCGATTCTCCGGCGAAGCAGCGGTAGGGTTCCGGCGCCTTCTCCGGCGCCGGCGACCGGCCTCCGATGAGTTTTCCCCCTTTTTTAAATGCTATTCTCTAGGGTTTTTCGTGTAGGCTCCATATCCAACCTCCACTTCCCCTCAAACCGTCCCCATCTCCACGAAATAGAGCTCAAAGGCTCATGGCCGAATCTCCGGCCAACTGAAAAATTCTCATTTCTTGCATATTTTTCTACTGTTTTTCATTCTTTCTTTCCCCATTCTCTTTCTGCACTTCATAGGTTTATTTTAGGGTCATTTAAAGGAAGCTTCACACATAAAATGATGAAGGTCACCCTCCATGGCCGAAACCTGCAACTAGGGTTTTCTCCCTAGTTTCTCACCTATTTCTCCTCATTCTTTTTGCATTTGAAAGCTAAAATCATGCTTTATAAAACCCTATAATCTAAATCAAACGAATCATGCTTTTGAAATTCAAAACTGAAACACCCACTTACCTAAAATTTTGGATTTCTCCCCCTTTTGGTTTGCTTCCCTTCTCCTTCTGTTCCTCTTGGTCCGAGCTCTCCTTCAGAGCTCTGTTTCTCTCTTCTTTCTCTTTCTTTCCTTCTCTTTTCTTCTCACCCGAGACACCCTCCTTTTTCTCTCCACTTTCCCTCTCTATATCTCTCTCTCTCTCTCTCTCTCTCTCTCTCTCTCTCTCTCTCTCCCCAAGACCAACCACCCTCTGCTGATTCTGCACCTCCCCCACTCCCTGAATTCTACTCACACACACAACCCCACCCATACCTCTTTGAGTGTGTAACACTCAAAGTCACACACACACACACACACACGGTTACACACACATACACACACTGTTCCACACTGTTATGTACATATATATATATATATACACAATTAAACACATACATGTATTCTCCAAATTTTAAATATGCATATATATATATATACATGCACATGTAGCATACACAAAATTGTATAGATACAATACACACATCACATTCTTTAATAATAATAATAATAATAATAATAAAAAAAAAAAATAATACTAACAACTTGAAGATTTTAAAAAAAAAAAAAAAAAAAAAAAAAAAATTTTCAGGTTGTTACATCCTTCCCTCCTTACAGAAATTTCGTCCCGAAATTTAAAATAACTAAAACGAAAGAAAATACATCACTAATCAAATAACTCGGGGTATCTAGCACGGACCTCGGCCTCACGCTCCCAAGTAGCCTCCTCGACCCCATGATGGTTCCAACGAACCTTGACCAAAGGGATGGTCCTGCCTCGCAAAACCTGGTCCCTCGAGTCCAATATCTCTACGGGTCTCTGGTCATAGGAAGCGTCCCCCTCTAGCTGAAGATCTACCCAATCAAGTACATGTGAGGGGTCGGGATGGTACTTCCTCAGCATCGATACATGAAAAACGTCGTGAACCCCAGACAGCTGTGGTGGTAAGGCTAGCTTATAAGCTACCTCACCCACTCTCCCCAGAATCTCAAAGGGGCCAATAAATCGTGGCGACAGCTTCCCACCACGTCCAAATCTCCTCAAGCCCCGTCTGGGAGACACCTTGAGGAACACATGGTCCCCCACCTCAAATGCCAAGGGCCGCCGCCTCCTATCCGCATAGCTCCTCTGGCGGCTCTGAGCTGTCAATAGACGCTGCCTGATCACCTGTATCTTGTCCGTGGTCTCACGGACTATATCGGGCCCCAAGGCAGCTGTCTCTCCCACCTCAGTCCAACATACCGGGGAGCGGCACGGCCTACCATACAACGCCTCAAATGGTGCCATCTCTATACTAGACTGATAGCTGTTGTTGTAGGCAAACTCGACCAAGGCGAGGTGATCCTCCCAGCTACCCCTGAAATCCATGACACAAGCCCTAAGCATGTCCTCGAGGATCTGAATGGTACGCTCTGACTGGCCATCGGTCTGGGGGTGAAAGGCAGTACTAAACTGGAGCCGTGTCCCTAAGGCCGTCTGGAGACTCTGCCAAAACCGGGCAGTGAAACGTGGGTCCCTATCTGAAACAATGGATACCGGTACCCCATGTAGTCGTACAATCTCTCGAATATACAACCTACTGAGGGTATCTGATGAATCAGTCACTCTGATAGGCAAGAAGTGAGCAGACTTCGTCAGCCTGTCCACGATAACCCAAACTGCATCATGGCCCCTCGGTGACTTAGGAAGACCCATCACGAAATCCATGGTAACGTGCTCCCACTTCCACTCGGCCACCGGCAATGGCTGCAACAATCCCCCAGGTCTCTGGTGCTCAGCCTTCACCTGCTGGCACGTGAGACATCTCGACACGAACTGCGCCACATCTCTCTTCATCCCCGCCCACCAGTACTGACGGCGCAGATCGTGATACATCTTAGTGCCCCCTGGGTGCACTGCCAGACGTGAGTGGTGAAAATCTCTAAGGACCTCAGCCCTGAGAGACTCTGGGACAAAAACCCTACCCAAATACCTTAGACTAAGGTCAGAATGCACCGTCCATCCCACAAATCCCTCGGGGCTAGAAATCCGTACTCTGATCTGATCTGCCTCAACATCCACTAGCTGTGCCCCTATCACTCTAGTCAAAAGGGTGGGCTGTGCACATAAGCTGAACAGTGTGGCCTGTCCCTCAAACTCAGCAATATCTAGATCAAACTCGCCAATATCTCCCATCATCTCCCACTCCCTGATGGCGATACTGGCAATAGTACCCCTCGACCTCCTGCTGAGTGCATCAGCCACCACATTGGCCCTCCCTGGGTGGTACTGAAGGTCAAAATCATAATCCTCCATGTACTCCATCCACCTCCTCTGCCTCAGGTTCAGGTCCTTCTGCGTGAAGATATACCTGAGGCTCTTGTGGTCAGAAAATACCTCGAATCTCTCCCCGTATAAGTAGTGTCGCCAGCTCTTCAATGCAAAGATGACGGCAGCTAACTCCAAGTCATGTGTGGGGTAGTTCCGCTCATGGTTCTTCAACTGGCGAGAACCGTAGGCTACCACTCTGCCATCCTGCATCAATACACAACCTAATCCCTCTCGGGAAGCATCACAGTACATAACATAGCCCACTCCCCTCTCAGGTATGATCAAAACAGGCGCTGAAGTCAACCTCCTCTTCAGCTCCTGAAAAGACTGCTCACAGTCCTCTGTCCATAAGAATCTGATGCCCTTGCGCGTCAGACGAGTCATCGGCGCGGCAAGACGGGAGAAACCCTCCACAAATCGTCGGTAGTATCCGGCCAACCCCAGAAAACTCCGAATCTCAAATACACTGCTCGGTCTCTCCCAGCTCATGACAGCCTCAATCTTGGAGGGATCCACAGATACCCCTCCACTAGATACTACATGTCCCAAGAACTGTACCTCTCGAAGCCAGAACTCACACTTCGAGAACTTGGCAAATAACCGATGCTCTCTCAAAATCTGCAGTACAGTCCTCAAATGATAGGCATGCACATCCTCAGCAGGTGAATACACTAAGATGTCATCTACAAATACCACGACGAACTGATCCAGGTAAGGACTGAAAATGCGGTGCATCAAGTCCATGAATGCCGCTGGGGCATTCGTCACTCCAAAGGGCATGACCACAAACTCGTAGTGACCATAGCGAGTGCGGAAGGCTGTCTTCGCTATGTCCTCCTCCCTGACCCTCAACTGGTGGTAACCCGATCTAAGATCAATCTTCGAGAAGCATCTCGAACCTCTCAGCTGATCAAATAAATCGTCGATCCTCGGCAACGGGTACTTATTCTTGATAGTAACCCGGTTCAGCCTCCTGTAATCTACACATAGTCGTAGTGTCCCGTCCTTCTTCTTCGCGAACAGTGCCGAGGCACCCCACGGAGAAGTGCTAGGACGGATAAACCCCTTCCGCTGTAGATCAGTCAACTGCTCCCTCAGCTCTCTCAACTCAGCTGGAGCCATGCGGTAAGGTGGTATGGAAATAGGTGTAGTACCAGGAATGAGCTCTATAGTGAACTCGATCTCTCGTCTAGGGGGTAGACAAGTCAAGTCACTCGGGAAGACGTCGGGGAACTCATCCACGACTGGGGGTAACACAATCTCTGTAGTCTCAAAATCACCCGCAATCATACTAGCCAACATATAACTGTGGCCTCCCCAGCTCCTAGAGTCACGCACTGGTGGGACCAAGAAATCCCCCCTATCTCCTGTGAAATAGAAGCAGTCTCCCTCAGGAGTGCATACAGTCACCCTCCCCCTGTAACAGTCTATACTCGCCCGATAGGTGAACAACCAATCCATCCCCAGAATCACATCAAACCCAGACATATCAAGTACAATAAGATCAAAGTGGAGAATACGATCAGCTATCTCTATCGAGCAATCTCTACCGATCCTCGTCAGTACTACAACACCCCCAACTGGCGTACCAACATGCAACGGGGGGTCCAACCAAGCTATATCCAGACCCAATGACATGGCAAGTGCAGTAGAAATGAATGAATGTGATGCTCCTGAATCTATCAATACACTGGCCCATGAACTGGATATGAGAAATGTACCTCGGACTACTGACGGTCCGGCAGCAGAGGTCTCCGGGGTGGCTACTGCGTAGACTCGGCCCTGTATGGTCGGGCCCTGTCTGCCTCCCCCTCTCTGTGTCTGCTGACCTCCTCCCCTAGGTGCTGGAGCTCTGACGCTCTGTGCGGAGGGTGTAGGCTGATGATAGGGCGCTGGGAGTCCCTGAACTGACTGTGGCTGTGGCAGAGGCACCTGTGTATGCTGATAATAGTGTGACCTCGGCGCACTCTGCGAAGTCTGCCCCTGAGGGCAGTTGGCCCTAACATGGCCAGGCTGCTGACAAGTGAAACAAATCGGCGGGGCCCTCTGACTCGGTGCCGGTAGAGGTAGTGGAAATGACCCCTGACTGGATCCGACACCCTGTGCACTGCTGGGTCCCCTCAAGGGACAGTCGGCCCTCCTATGGCCAGGCTGCCCGCAGGTATAACATGTGCCAGGTCGCTGTGACCCTCCTCCCCTAGGAGTAGATGGCAAGGCAGGACGGGGAGCTATCGAATGAAGGGGTCCAGCTGGTGGCTGTGAGGAAGAAGTACTGGCTCGGTACCTCTTCGGCTGTCTATATGTCGGGGCAGGTGCGGAAGTCTGTACTGTGGGTGCCCTGCCCTGTGCTCTAGTCTCTCTGATCCCTCTAAGATCAGTCAGCTCTCTCTCCACCTTGGAGGCCCTGATCACTGCCTCCTCGTATGTCTCTATAATGTGCCCAGCCAGTCTGTCCCTGATAGAGGTCTTCAACCCCCTGAGGAAATTGTACACCCTCAAATCCTCATGTGCAATAATGTGTGGGGCGAACCTCCCCAAAGCAGTAAACCGTGACTCATACTGAGCCACTGTCATGTCCCTCTGCAGAAGTGCCTCAAACTCCTCTCTAAATCCCACTCTGGCAGACATCGGGAAATAGTGGTCATTGAACATGGCCACAAATGCATCCCATCCCTCTCCAAACCGGTGCAGTCTGTCAGCAGCTACCTCCCACCACTGACTAGCCAGGTCTGTGAACTGAAATGTAGCACACCTGATCCTCAGATGGGGCTCAGTGATCCCCTGTGAATCCAAGATCCGGGTAATCTGTCTCAACCACTCCTCTGCAATCAGTGGGTCTGGCTGCCCGGCAAAGGTGGGTGGTCTCATCCTCTGGAACACCTTCATCACGAAGGTATCCCTGGTCTCTCCGCCGGTGGTCCGTGCCTCCATCACGGTGCGGAGACACTCCTGCAAAAGAGTCGCCATATCTCTGGCGCCGATCATCTGCTCCACCTCTTGTGCTGGAGCGGGAGCAGGAATAGGGGCAGGTGCGGGAGCAACGTCCTCCTCAGCTGCACTATGCTCTGGTGTGTCAGCCGGGGCAACGACCTCCTCAACTATATCGGGAATAGGGGCAGCAGCTCTAGGTCTGCCACGACGAGGCTGTGCGGCGCCTCTAGGCTGGGTGGCACCTCTGGGTCTACCCCTACCCCGTCTGGGCGGTCCAGCTCCCGTAGGAGCTCGTCTGGGAGGCATATCTACAAGTCCAAGAGGAAAATTTCAATATCACTTTTTCATATTCAATATACGGGCATTCAAGTGTGATCCTAATCATGTTCCTATCAATGGCCTATGCTTCTACAGGTAGTACACATAGCATGTTATGATACTTATACTTAACAAGTTTTTCACACATCATACGTGTCATGCCTCCAAACATAGTATAAATCAGCACGTAATCACAACAAGTCATGCATCAGGACATATAAAACCACATAGCACACAAGATCCTATCACATGCTGCTAAAGGTTCACACTAAGTCTCATTCTTTTCTCTAGGGTCTCATGGTGTTAAACAACACCCCACGGTCTCTAGGTATTCGAACCTAAGCTCTGATACCACGTTGTCACGCCCCGAATTCCGGCGAACCCGAGGCGCGAGTAACGGAACAAAGGAAATTAAAATAATAAAGAAATAAAAGATAACAATGACATTCTCATACATTCCGTACACAGTTCTAATACATACATAAAGTCTGGTCCGTTGGTTCACAATATTCAAAATGAAATACAGTCTCGGGCTTATGCCCTTACATAATATCACAAGCGCCCATCGGGCCCAATATAATCCTCAATCAGACCATCTCTATATCCCGCACAGCTGGAACATCATCTGAAATGTTTGCCCCACTAAAGGGGTCAGCTCAACATGCTGGTACAATATAATGCTAATGCAAGAAACAAAACTAAGGTCGTGGCATGTGCGAGTGTACAGTTATTTCTATATGGCATTCTATATCATGATGACAGTATATAGACAGTATACAGTATATGAGCAATATGCATGACACACCCATGCGACTCTATGCCACCCATGTCTCATGATACGGTCATTCTCCGCTGGCATGAGTACCGCCACTTATGTCTCGCTTCACGGTCCGGAATCCGTCAGGCTCGCAAGTACCTAATGGCCGATTTTGGGTTTTTCACCACAGGATCTGCACCCTCATAATGCAAAGCACCAAGTGCTTACCCACGCCATGCCCAAGGAATTTCACCATGCCAATATGCACTAATCTCATCATGTCATAATGCAATCCCAATGATACATTTCAGTCATACATAAAATATGCTTTCAAGTGTACAATTCATAACATCGACAGTTCTTCAAGCAGATAATTCACACACCACGTTAATACATGCGATATACTCATAATCGTCATTCAACTAAACAAGATAGCACATAGCACGTAAACATGTGAACACTCGGGCAAACATGTGAACAATTTACACAGCAAAGCAAGCATTCCTAATCTCAATTCTATTCCTTACTTAGCACAATATATCGTACCTGGTAATCGATCTCAAACCGGAAAGGTATGCTCGTAGTCAAGGGAACCCACCGTAAGAACACTGAAGGTCAGGTCACCTTCTCTTTGCCTTTCCGTGTCCCTAAAATTCATAACATGAAACTCAGTTTAATCGTCACTTGAATTACGCTATTCATCAAATTTTACGTCTTTATCTTATAAGCTTCTACTTTGCTAAATTAAACTCTACTGTTGAATCCGGGACGTTGAAGAAAATAAGTTTAGGCTTTCGTAGAATTCAATTTGGGCATCTGGGTCAAAAAGGGCAAAACAGTCATTTTGCACTTTACACGGGTTCTTACATTTCGTGATCTCTTTTCACAAATTGGACTCCACGGTTGAGTCCGGAATGTTCGAGATAATAAAATTCCACTATTTGTTTACCTAATTCGGAATTCGTCTGACAGTGTTTCAAGTTAGGGGTATTTTGGTAATTTTACACGTTGCTACGTGTCTTTTATTTTTCGGGACCCCGTCTCGTAAAACGGACCTCACCATTGGTCTCAGAATGGTCGAGATAGTCAAAATACACCTATGACTTGTCTCATTTGGACTCCGGGATGTTTTTGAATATTTAATTAATTAAATTAATTTAATTAAATAATTAATTAATTAATTTAATTAATATTTTATTAATATTTTAATCAGGTGGGTCAAAGTGTAATTTCTAATAGTTTGGGGGTCAATTCGTAATTTCTGAAAGTTCAGGTTAAGGTTCAAATTCAAAAGGTTCAAATCTAAAGGTTTAAAATTTTAAAAAGGTTCAAATTCATTTAATTTAAAACAACGGTTGACACGTGGCAGGGGCAACCCGTACCCGCCCGAACCAGACCCGGATCCGACCCGAGATCCGACCCGACACCCCTACCTTCTTCCCCGATTCTCCGGCGAAGCAGCGGTAGGGTTCCGGCGCCTTCTCCGGCGCCGGCGACCGGCCTCCGATGAGTTTTCCCCCTTTTTTAAATGCTATTCTCTAGGGTTTTTCGTGTAGGCTCCATATCCAACCTCCACTTCCCCTCAAACCGTCCCCATCTCCACGAAATAGAGCTCAAAGGCTCATGGCCGAATCTCCGGCCAACTGAAAAATTCTCATTTCTTGCATATTTTTCTACTGTTTTTCATTCTTTCTTTCCCCATTCTCTTTCTGCACTTCATAGGTTTATTTTAGGGTCATTTAAAGGAAGCTTCACACATAAAATGATGAAGGTCACCCTCCATGGCCGAAACCTGCAACTAGGGTTTTCTCCCTAGTTTCTCACCTATTTCTCCTCATTCTTTTTGCATTTGAAAGCTAAAATCATGCTTTATAAAACCCTATAATCTAAATCAAACGAATCATGCTTTTGAAATTCAAAACTGAAACACCCACTTACCTAAAATTTCGGATTTCTCCCCCTTTTGGTTTGCTTCCCTTCTCCTTCTGTTCCTCTTGGTCCGAGCTCTCCTTCAGAGCTCTGTTTCTCTCTTCTTTCTCTTTCTTTCCTTCTCTTTTCTTCTCACCCGAGACACCCTCCTTTTTCTCTCCACTTTCCCTCTCTATATCTCTCTCTCTCTCTCTCTCTCTCTCTCTCTCTCTCTCTCTCCCCAAGACCAACCACCCTCTGCTGATTCTGCACCTCCCCCACTCCCTGAATTCTACTCACACACACAACCCCACCCATACCTCTTTGAGTGTGTAACACTCAAAGTCACACACACACACACACACGGTTACACACACATACACACACTGTTCCACACTGTTATGTACATATATATATATATATATACACAATTAAACACATACATGTATTCTCCAAATTTTAAATATGCATATATATATATATATACATGCACATGTAGCATACACAAAATTGTATAGATACAATACACACATCACATTCTTTAATAATAATAATAATAATAATAATAATAAAAAAAATAATACTAACAACTTGAAGATTTAAAAAAAAAAAAAAAAAAAAAAAAAATTTCAGGTTGTTACACTTCAAATAATGTAATATACTTAAAGTGACAATAACCTTTCAACCATAAAACTTTGTCTACATGAACCTAACATGTAATCCAATCAATTATAAATATAAACAAATTACATATTCACAACCTTAACAATTTCTCAAAGATCATAAAATACATAAAGTACCAACACATGGGATAAATCATAACTCTTAAACCACAAGCGTTTCTCTATATGAACATAAACTAAAATGCAATGAATCAAACATATAAACAAGTTACATGTTCATCACTTTGACAAATTCTCTAAGATTACAAAATACATAAAGCACCAACACCTTGAATAAATCATAAATTTCCAACTACAAGATTTTGTCTACATGAACATAAGCTAAAACATAATGGATTACACATATAGTCATGGTTCATGTTTATCACTTTACCAAATTCTTAAGGAATAACAAAGAACACACAAGTACATAAACAATCAACTCTAGGTTTTTCAAAGAAACTATGTCCTAAGTTATTTTTTAACATCAAATAAACATATGAATCATTCAATCAACATATAAATCATTCTAAACTTAATCCTATTCCTTACTTAACAAAATATCATACCTAAAATGGTTTTTCTAAAACCAAGGGAGTTGTGTTCGCTGTACAGCCGAACCGATTGGTGAGAATATAGGTCTTAGTGAGAGGAACAACTTCCTAGAAGGAAGCCTTGTAAGAATCTTGGCCTAGGAATGTGTTTTGGTGGCATGAAGCTTAGAGAACCTGGGGCTTTGCATCGCTTTTCTCCCATGCACGAATTCTGCCCTGAATCTCAGACCAAAATATGAAAAAATACACTAAGGGGTTGTATTTATAGTGGAGGGGCAAAGGGAAAAAATGACCCTTTTGTCCTTAATGAATCCGGGACCCCGTTACACTACAACCCATCCCGAAACGCCTCAATTCGATATTTTGTTTTAGCCAAGGTTCTTAAAATTATTTTAAATAAAAATTTTCAAAAAATAAATTGTCGCTTGTGGCCGGGTTTGGCCGAATCCACTCGGGCCACCCAGATGCCCTTTTGGTCTAATTTTTGAAACTATCTCCGAATAGGCTCAAATTTTTACAAAAGGTGTATTTTAACATTATAAGCATATTTCTCTTACATGGAATACTCCAAATATGCTTCTAAACATGTCCTACATCTAAATGTGCATGTATAGTGTGCCCTACGGCCAAAACGAAAAATTACTCTCATTTTTCAACTCTCTACAGGGAACTTGAGTTACGAGATTTTTATAAAGTTCATAGAGTTTTATCTTGTATATTTCAGGTGAGAATTCCGGTAGCGCGGCATAGGAGGATGGAATTGGATTACAACCACTTTTGGGAACGGACGATGACTTTGGCTATCGCAGACATCTTTTGTAGTAGGATGCTAACGAAATTATTGGGCTATAATTTTCAAACTTGATTGTATTTTGAAAATTAAGTATTTAGTTATGCTCTGCCATGTTTCATTTTTGCTGCTATGTATAATTGTGAATGCATGGATTTATGTACCAGTTAAGAAGCATTTGGTGAACACGTCATCAATATGCTTTGAAAAGCAAGTATATTGGTGAGGTGCCTAACTGGCGGTCATTATCTCTAATTCTCATAGGGTGGTATTTGGGATGTGAAAAAGTTAGCATCAGAGCAATAAGTTAGAAGTAAGGACACTAATATATTTAATATCAAGCGGAGGTACCAATAGAATTGGTACCAGAACATTAGAATGCAGTCCACACAGACACAGAGTACCATGATGGACGAAAAACATGGGTTGATGGGTAAGAACAGATGCCTAGGCAATGACATGGTTTGCGAGTCATCGATGGGAGTTTCTAATTCCAAAACGGCAAGAATATAGAGAGATAAAAGAGTTGTTAAGGTATTATGCCATAGGACTCGCAGGTTTTGATACCTCAAACTCCATTAGTATTCTTTAACATGCGAAATGGGAATACGAAGTTGCCGAATAAAAGAAAGAAGCCTATGAATGTGGATCTACGTACTCAAGGGCAAAAGTACAAGAGGGTTGGGCCGGGCTGTAGTTTCCTGCAAATTATCAATTTTTTCTTTTATACATGTACAACTTTGGCCTTTTTAAAATTAGCCCATTCCAAAATTTTGGTTCAACCCAATCTTTACCCATTATTTTTCTCATTTATCACCCAAAATTTTTGCCCCAACTCAATCTTTACCCATAATTTCTCTCATTTTTCACCCCAAAATTTTGTTCCAACCAAAATTTTTCTAGCCCCCTCTAATAGTTTTCTGGTTCTGCCCTTGTACGTACTTCAATATATAAGCTTACATAGGTGTCTCTTATTAAGTTACAAAGTAATGTTTTATGATTCAAGTAAGTTCACCCATATAAATTTATCATTCTGATGTAGCGTGAAAGTGGTAAGATATAAAATATTACTTTTAACTTTATTCCCTCGAGCACATATAATGGCTCTTATATATTGGCCTTAGGCAGACACTTATAACTCATGTTCTTAACTTCTTTTTTCATGAGTTATACACATTAAGTCTTTAGCATGCCATTACATGCATGCACCTATCTTTTAACTTTTCATATTTATCACATGTCGTACTCCTAAATATTTATTAAAATCATGTTTTTCTTTTCTAACAATACATACCTCGGGGCCTTTGAATTTTCTTAGAGCCTTAAGTAGCATACCAGTGAGATAAATAGCTGTAGAGTTTTTTTTTTCTTTTGATCACGCTGTGTGCTTCCATGACAAAGTTGAGTGGGTTTGAAGTCACAGTTTTGGTTAAAATTGGTATGGGCACATACAAGAAGGCAAAATGGTTCCCCCATGGCATCTCAACATTAGTTTTGAGCATGTCTCTTACTAACTTATAGCCACCAAGGCTTTTGGTGTTGAGAAACACCAGTGAAGTTGAATGTGTTTTGCATGGCTCACAGCTTGTTCCTTGCATGTATAAGCGACTTCCAAAGAAGATTATCCTCGTAATTACATCATTTATTGTTTGTTGGAAGCCCAAAATTGTTTAAACAAAATGGCAAACACTAAAAATTTTTAACACAAACTACCATCAACAACCAGGAACAAATCTAAACGGCCACACAAAGAAACTTGCATGGTCAGCTAAGAATTTGCAATAGAAAACCAAAGAATTTATAAAGTTACCACTTGAAGATTGGACTTGATTTGTTTGATTTCATCAAGCGAAAATGTCATAGTAGTTATAGAGATTGGCCGGAACTCCACCCTATCATTACTGGACCGGATACGTGTCAGGTCATCTTTAACCAAATTTCTCTTTAGAAGGCTCCATCCAAAATCAATGATGGTGTAGATGGCCCTGAAAAAAAATTCAGGTAGACATTGGAAAATGTTATTGTCATAGCGGTTTAGATTTGAGTTAGATTGGCGCGAAAGGAATGTTAAAAGAAGAGAAGGATTATCAGCTCTTTGCAGATAAGAAAGAAAAACTCCCATTAGAGAAAAACCATTACCAAGGGCATGGTGAAGCTTAAATATTATGTTCTTAGCTGCATTACTTGTTGGGTACTTGACTAGATGAATTTCCCAAAATGGTTTGCTTTGTGGAAGATGTTCCATGGCTATCTTTGATAAATCGTCATTGAGTTTCTAGTCGTAAAACTCTGTTGACTTTCCATCAGGGAAGATGGGGATGTTTATATGGTCTTCTAGCTTCACCTCTACCCTCTTCCATTGCTTTACTCCATTCATTTCTCTAACATGTTCTCACATAAAAGAATAAAAATGTGTTTAGTACTATTCTCATTAAAATCTTATGTAACTTTGTAGCTCAGTCAACCACCTTCTATTAATAAGAAGTATCCTATGATTAGCGGTAAACTTGAAAAATTTGGGTCCGAATCATCATAGAGCTTAAGTTTCTAGCGAGGTAAAGCTTACTTAGGGATGCAAAAAAAGCCCGTGGCCCGGACTGGCCGGGCTTGACCAAGAGGCGGACCGGGCTTGATCAAGAGGCGGACCGGGTCAAGTCTAGAGAATAAGGCCCTAGGCCCTAATTCTTAATATGGGCTTAGCAGGCTTGCGGGCCAAAAAATGTTTTTTCTATAAAATTGTAATTAAGTCAGAGATAAATACATCAATAAATATTTAACAAATAAAATGTTAATGTATAATAGATTAAAAAATTATAAAAGTTAGAATTGATGAATGATTTTTTCTTTTTTTTTTTTTTTGTTGTGCAATTGACAAATGATTTAATAGTTTGAATAGAAAGCATGAAGACAAGTATTTGATATATAGGAAGAGCTAATATTCTTTAATATTTACATGTATGGTAATGGTGTGAAGTTTGAATTAAGATGTAAATAATGAAAATGTGAAGTGAAAGGTAAGGAAATTAAATAGCTATTGATTTTTCAAGTTGGAAGTAAATCAAATACTAATAAATAATGAGAATCATTTGAATTGGAAAATAGTGAATAATTATTTTATGTTTTAAAGAGTTGAGTTTTTTATTTTTAAGGGTTCGGGCTTGTGCGACCCAAGTTTCAGGCCGGGCTTCTAGTTGGGCCTCAACCTAAAAAATCAAACCCAAAACCGAAATAGAGGTATTCTAGGCTAGGGTTGGGCCAGAGTCGACATCGGGTCGAACTGGATTAAGCTCGCAAAAAAAATTTGGGCCTAGTGAACCTTCGGCCATTTTTGCACCGCTAAACTTTCCCATTTGAGGTGCAAGTCACCAAAAGTGTTCATTGTCATTACCAAAAAACACTTTGTAACTTTTTCATCTCAAACAAGTTTGTTAGTGCAGTCCAGAGAGAGAGAGTACCATGATGGACGGAAAACATGGGTTGATGGGTAAGAAAAGATGCCTAGGCAGTGACATGAATTGCGAGTCATCGCTGGGAGTTTCTGATTCTATAAAAGGCAAGAATACTGGGAACTAACGAAAAACTGTTTAAGGTATTGTGCCATAAGACTCGTAGGTTCTTATGTAATATCCCGACCTGGGATATGGTACGTATACCGAGGTACACCGGTAGTGTTATAACATGAAAAAAAAAAAAAAATTTATTATTATTATTTATTCTTACAAATATTAATTATTGTTATTATTATTATTATTATTATTATTATTATTATTATTATTATTATTATTATGATAATGATAATGTGAGTATGTGTATATATGTATATGTGTATATATATATATATATAATTTAAATTTATTTGTGTGTATATATGTATACAGGTGGGTGTATATTTAAATGTGAAAATATATATATGTATATGTATGTATATAAATCAGATTGTGGGCATGTGTGTGTGTGTGCCGTGTGTGTGCATGGGTTGAGTGTTACACACTCAAAGGGGCATGGGGTAAGGTGGTGTGTGTGAGTGGGATTCAGGGAGTGGGAGATGCAGAATTGACAGAGAGTGGTTGGTCTTGGGGAGAGAGAGAGAGAGAGAGAGAGAGAGAGAGAGATATAAAGAGGGAAAGTGAAGAGAAAAAGGAGGGTGTCTCGGGTGAGAAGAAAAGAAAGGGAAAGGAAAGAAAACTGAGAGCAAGGGAGAGGGTTTTGAAGAAGCAGAAGTGACCAAGAGGAACAGAAGGAGAAGGGAAGCAAACCAAAAGGAAAAAAATCCGAAATTTAAGGTAAGTGGGTTGCTTCTATTTCAATTTTTTTTTAAAGCATTTTAATTGATTTAAATTGTAGGATCTTAGAGAGCATAATGTAGGGATTAAATTGCAAAAAGAATGAGGAGAAATAGGTGAGAAACTAGGGAGAAAACCCTAGTTGCAGGTTTCGGCCATGGAGGTTGAACCTCATCATTTTATGTGTAAAACTCCATTTAAATGATCCTAAAATAACCCTATGAAGTGCAGAAAAAGAATAGAAAAAGAAAGAGGGAAAAACAATAGGAAAATGGGCATGAAATTAGGAAAAATCAGCTCGCCGAAAAACCGGCCGGAGCTACTAAACCCTCTATTTCGTGAAGATTAAAAAGGCTTTGAGGGAAATGGGGGTTGGGGATGCGATCTACGTGAAAAGGGGGAGAGGATGGCATTTTAAAAATGGGGAAAAGTCACCGGAAACCGGTCGCCGGCGCCGGAGAAGGCGTCGGAAACCCACTGTTGCCCTACCGGAAAATCGGGGAAGAAGGTGGGGTGACCGGGTCGGGTCCCGGGTCGGATCCGGGTCCGGTTCGGGCGGGTACGGGTCGCCCCTGCCACGTGTCAGCCCATTGTTTTAAATTAAAATGGAATTTGAACCTTTTGGAATTTGAACCTTTTGAATTTGAACCTTAACCCTGAACTTTCGGAAATTACAAATTGACCCCCCAACTGTTAGAAATTTCACTTTGACCCACCTGATTAAATTATTAATAAAATATTAATTAATTAATTATTTAATTAATTAATTTAATTAATTTAATTAATTAAATATTCAAAAACATCCCGGAGTCCAAATGGGACAAGTCATTAGTGTATTTTGACTATCTCGACCATTCTGAGACCAATGGTAGGGTCCGTTTTACGAGACGGGGTCCCAAAAAATAAAAGACCCGTAGTAACCCTTAAAATTACCAAAATGCCCCTAACTTGAAACACTGTCAGACAAACTCCGAATTAGGTAAACAAATAGTGAAATTTTATTTTCTCGAACATTCCGGACTCAACCGTGGAGTCCGATTTGTAAAAAGAGGTCACGGAACGTAAGGACACGTGTAAAGTGCAAAATGACTGTTTTGCCCTTTTTAAACCCCGGTGTCCGAATTGAGTTCTACGAGAACCTAAACTTATTTTCTTCAACGTTCTAGGACCAATGGTAGAGTTTAATTTAGCAGGATAGAAACTTATGAATTAAAGACATAAAATTTGATGAATAGCATAAATTCAAATAACAATAGACTGAGTTGTAATTTCTACTTTTAGGGACACTGACAGGACAGGAGAGGGCGATCTGATCTTCTACATTTTCATCCGTCGGTTCAGTTACATATAGTGCACGATCTTCTAGGGTTGATACCAACCCATCAGGTATGGTGTTTTGCTAGTGTTAGAAATGAAGTTAAGTTAGGAATATTTGTGAATGACTGGAATGCTGTATGTGTTTATCTGTAATGTGTTTACCTGTTTATTTGGAATTGGTTGTTCACATGTTATGTGTTACTTGTAAGTTAATAAAGTGAAGAACATGAATCATGATGTACGAACATATGAGATATGCATGTATATGAAACTGACTAGTGATTTATTTCTTATTGTCCGAGCATGTTATATTATTGAGATTCATGTTCATTGAGACTGCATTGGCATATTGGCATATGATGAATTCCTTGAGAACATGGCGTGGGTAAGCACATGGTGCTTTGCATTATGAGGGTGTAGATCCTGTGGTGAAAAACCCAAAATTGGCCATTGCATTGGTAATTCGAGCCATCGGGGAGTACCCGTAAATGAGACATGGGTGTGGCATAGAGTTGTGCATGGGTGTGTCATGCATACCATTCATATATATATATATTACTGCGATGTTTGAATGCCATTTAGAAATAAATGTACACTTTGCACATGTCACGCCTTAGCTTTATTTCTGGCATTAGCATTTCATCATACCAGCAGTTGTGCTGACCCATTCGTGGGCAACATTTTCAGATGAGGATCCTCCAGCCACTAGAGACTCGGTGATGCCCTGATAGGGTGAAGCCTGTGATGTATTTGTGATTCGTGAGACTTGTATTTTGTTATGTAAGGGCTTAAGCCCGAATGACTGATGAACAATGTATTCGATGTTATTTTATGTATGGATGATGATGGATGCATATTTAGTGAATCTAATTACTTTTATCCTTTTATTTATTTTACTTTCTGTCTCGTCAGTCGCGCCTCGGGTTCGGTCAGAATTCGGGGCGTGACAGGTAGAGTGGAATATCACTAGTTGTAAACCGAGCTGTTAAGCTCTATATCATTGTATTCATTGGACTGAATGGTATTGGAATGTGAATGGTTTATTTTTATAAACATTGTCGGGTTGGACCAGGCTATGAAATGTAATCCCAAACTGTAAGCCAGTGTATGACATAAATAAAACTGGATGCATAATAGACTGTTATGTTTAATTACGATGCATGGGTACTAGAGGCAAACAATCATGGGAGTCCGGGTGCCGCTGCACCTGTCAAGCCCTGAATTCTCGCGAACCCGAGGCGCGAGTAACGAAACCAAAAGAAAATAAAATAAAGGACAATCTAAATGAATCTAACTAAACATGTTTCCATTCCCATCAATACATAGAAAATAACTTAAAATACATCCCACCATTACAGTGTTCACAGGTCATTCGGGTTTAAGCCCTTACATCTCAAAATGTGCCCTAGGGCCCAAAATTTCTCCAAGTACTTGTTCCTATCGAGACATCATTGAGTCTCACGTAGTAGGGGCATCCTCATCTGAAATGTTGTCCCACAAATGGTTCAGCTCAACTGTTGGTACAATATAATGCTAATGCAAGAAACAAAATTAAGGGCATGGCATGTGCGAGTGTATAGTTAAATCTACATGCATTCATTGTCATCCATAAAATGTACTAGCAATAATCTATATGCCATCCAACTCATTAACATAATCTAAGGTGTGGCATGTGCAAGTGTACAATTATATCTACATGCACAATTATAACCTACATGCCATCCAATTCATCCATACAATGCATTAACAAGATTCATCACACATTCATGAATTCATTAATACAATGCAGTGAAAATATGCGTGACACACCCATGCAAACTCCATGTCACACCCATGACTCACTTTACGGACCTTCCCCGACGGCCTGAGTAACCAGTATGTCTCACTTTACGGACCTTCCCTGACGGCCTGAGTATCCAAGTATGTACAACACCAAATGCTCAACTCACACCATGTCCAAGGAATCACACTATGCCGATATGCTCTGGTTCTACCATGTCATGATGTCATCTTAATGAAGCCTCTTATCCATACATGAAAAATGCTTTAGCCAATGTATTACACAACAACATTCTAATCTGAAGATCCATTCAACACATGTTTTAAATCACATATTGCACAATCCAACAATTCTCGAAGAATAAAAGCCACACATCATGTTAACACATACGATATACACATAGTCATGACTCACATTCATCACCATACTTTCACAAAGATAGCAACGAACACACAAGCATATGAGTAACCAAACAAGCACGTGAAACATCAAGTCAACATGACAGTTATTCCTAAACTTAATTCTATTTTTTACTTAGCACAATATATCGTACCTGATGGGTCGGTTTCAACCCAAAGAAGTCGTACTCGTAGCATAGCGGAGCTAACAGTAAGAATGCAGAAGGTCAGACCACCTTCTCCTTGCCTTTCGGTGTCCCTAAAATCATAAAATGTAACTCAGTCTATTGCCACTTGAATTATGTTATTCATCAAATTTTATGTCTTTATTTTATTAGTTTCTATTTTTGCTAAAGTAAATTCTACCATTTGGGTCCGGAACGTCGAAGAAGATAGTCTTAGGTTTTCGCGAAATTTAATTCGGACATCCAAGCTAAAAAAAGGCAAAACGGTCATCTTGTACTTTTACGGGTTCTTATATCCCGAGACCCCTTCTTATAAATCGGACTCCACGGTTGAGTCCGAAATGTTTGAAATAATAAAAATCCACTATCTTTTCATTTTAATCGAGGTTCGTTTAACTGCGTTTTGACTCAGGGGCATTTTGGTAATTTTTAAGGGTTCTACGGGTCTTTTATTTTTTGGGACCTCGTATCACGTCACAGACCTCACCGTTGGTCTTAGGGAGTCCAAGATAGTTAGAAAAAATATATGACTCGCCTTGTTTAGACTCTGAGCCATTTCGGGTATTTAAATTAAATAAATTTAATTAATTAAAGTTATTAGGTATAATATATATTTATATAATTTGTGTTAAATGGATGGGCGCGTACTGGTGGCACCTTGGCCAGGTGTCACCTCCCCTTCCTTCCCATCTACGGTTCGATTCTCCCCCACCCCCTTTTTCTTTTCCTTCTTTCCTTTTTGTTTCTTTTTAACTTGTTGGCCCGAACACCTTTTTAAATAACCAGGCCCAAACCCCTTCTAAATTAAAATAGGCCCAAAACCTTTTTAACCTAAACAGCCCAAAAAACCATTTAAATTAGAACAGGCCCAAGTCGCTGCACCCCCCACCCCACGATTATCCGGTCATCCTCTCCGGTGAGGATTTCCGACCGGTCGCCGGACTGCATGGGGCAGTCACCATTTTCCACCATTTTCTCTTCCTCTCTATTACAACGGACACACATATGAATATGTGTATATATCATCTTCTATCCCTCCTTCTTTCTCTCTCTATCTCTCTCTCTCTCTCTCTCTCAAAATCAGACCCACTCTCCTGTTCCTGACCTGCTACATGTTACAACACACACAAATCTGCTGCACTATTTTACACACACACATATCCCACAAACACACACTGAATAGCGCAGCATTGCACTGCTGCACAGCCGTCTCCTTCTTCTCTCTTACTTTTTCTTTTCTTTTCTTTTACACGCAACCTGCTGTACTCCACCGCTATAAGCAAACATATATAATATATATATATATATATATATATATATTGCCTTACTTGTTATATGCTACACAGCCACACAGGACACACTATATAAATATATATATATATATATATATATATATATACACGTCCCACTTGCACTGCCCAATAATGCC
Organism: Nyssa sinensis; assembly: GCA_008638375.1. Classification (NCBI taxonomy): domain Eukaryota; kingdom Viridiplantae; phylum Streptophyta; class Magnoliopsida; order Cornales; family Nyssaceae; genus Nyssa; species Nyssa sinensis. Next base: position 40,098,569 of record CM018047.1, on the reverse strand, counting down.
TCATTTGTTGACTTTTCTCTTTCCTGTTTTCTTTTCTTTTCTTTGCTTTAATTGAGACATCATATATATATATATATTATATTAAAATATAAATTACAGCCACACATATTTTTATATACACATTTCGCATGAACACATGCTACACAATATTACATGGTTCCCTACTTATTTTCACCTTTTCTCTTTTCTTTTTCTATTCCTTCTTTGCATGCATTTGCATGCTTATATATATATATATATTTATACCAAATACACATATTTTTATAACATACATTTTTTTTTTTACTCTTAGGATATAATTGAATTTATTCCATTTTATTCGGTACTCATGTTCGGTTACAACTAGTACTACGCCACTCGACTCGACCTATCTCAGTTTACGTGTACTCAATCGGGTCTATCTCGGTCTACGTGCCATGTCCCGGTTCAAGGTACTACAGTTCTCTTAGCAAAATGAAAAATTTATCCTCAATTTTTCATGTCTCTACAGCACCAGAAGGCCGATTTTCCAGAAAAATGTGCAAGTAAATATATATATATATATATGTTGTGTAAATTTGGACATATATGAGTGTAGAAATAAATAATTCTGTTGATATACAATATATATATTTATATCTACGGTTAGATTATATATATATATATATTATAATGTATTGAATGTGAGAGAAAAGAAATAAAATGGAAAGAAAGAAATCTGTAGAAGGGAATAGAAATAAGTAGAAGAGCTGAAATGTTTGGAGGGAGAGTGAGTGGCTGCATGCAAGTAGCCGTGTATGTACAGGTGCGCGTGTGTGAGTTTTCATGTAACCAAGTGGCAAGCCATCGACCTTGAGGTCGGTCAAGGAAAGAGAGAAATAAAGAGAGAAATAGAGAAAGGGTAGGTGCAGGAAACGGAGAAAAGAAAAGGAAGGAAAAGAAGGGGAACAACAGAGGTACAGAAAAAGAAAACTCCAAGAAAAATTCTAAATTTTGGGGGATGAAGAATTCAACAAAAACTAGGTAATAAACTGAGTTTAATTGCTTTAATTGTTCTCTTAAGTTATTATCGGTGAAGTTCAGAAATGTTTAGAATTAAAGCATGAAAGAAAAGATAAGAAAAATCAAGAAACCAAAGCTTTTACACATGGCCAACTATGGTGGAAATTTATCCATCAAAGTAACCTCGGTTTTGAGATTTGAAATTGGTAGGTATTTTTTCCAGGAACTCAATGCAATTGGAATCAAAGAAAATGGTTTAAAAATGACTGTTTTATAACAAATTATCCCTCACTGGTGCAACACCGAAAAACTGGAAATGGGTATTGGAAATCGGTGAGGTTTGGGGCCAAAAACCAGTTCTAAAATGTTTCCTAAAGTTCTAGAAATCATTTGGTACAAGAACAGTAAAATTTGGACGCGAAATTAGTAAGATCAGTGGCTAGGGTTTACTGTTCTGGCGACTGTGGTGGGAAAAAATAACCAGAGAAGACGACTAGAAGATCGAGAGGTATATCGGGTCAAGAAGGAACCAGGTTTGGGTCGGATCGGGTTGGGACCCAACTGGAAGTAGATGGGGCAACTGATACAACATCGTTTAAGGGTTAGATTTAAAATGGAATTGGGTTGTTTGGATAGAAAGATAAGAAATTGAAATTGGGTTTGGGTTTAACTAAACCGTGGATAAGGTAGACAGAGTGAATATCTTGTTTTTGTTTCTTGAATAAAACTGAACTGGTTGGTTCAGGGACCTAGTAGGACCAGTTTAGGGTTTTTGACTGTGAACCCACTGGTCCAGACCGGGACTATTGGAAATTCCATTTGAACCCTAGGGAGTTTGGGAAATTCCAGTAAGGCCCAAACAGGTAAATATTATTTAAAGAAAATTACGAAAATACCCCTAACTCAAAAGTGGGTCAAACGAAGTCCAAACAAGGCAAATGAATAGTCAATTTTTATTATCTCAGACATTATGAATCCAATGGTGCTGTCAAACTTACAAAAAAAAAAGGTCTCAGGGATAAAAGACACGCAAAAATACAAAATGACAGTTTTGCCCTTTTCAATCTAGAAGCCCAAATGGAATTCCGCGAAAGCCTAAATTGACTTTCCTCGGCATTCCGGACTCAATGGTAAATTCTAAATTAGTATTAGAAATACTTATGATAGAAAGGCATAAAATTTGATGAATAACATTTATTCTAAAACGTATTTACTGATATATAGGGAACTCAACAGGAAAAAGGCAAACCCACAGGAGACTGATTTAGGAACGCATATTTAGAGGTAAGTAAATTCACTTTCTCTTCCATATGGTGTTTCCAAGCCAAGTTATTCTCTTACTACCAGACTTGTACTTTTGAACGTACCTAATGTTATTGTTCTCCACAATGTCATATTGTTCTATCTTGTGGACATTGATTGACTACTATATCATTGTTATCACGTTGAACTATGCCTTAAAAGGCCTACTGTTAAGTCTTTATTGAATATATGATATTCCATTTATACTTCTATGGAATTAAGAATGATCATGATATGTTGTGAATATTGGATTTGTGCTCAGTCACAGTATCCATCCGATGCTTTCTGACTTGATTGGAGACCTAAAGGGTCGAGTCCGTGAACGGACAAGTGGCGGGAATGATATTCCTTGTAGGCTTTCCACCGACATTCCACTGGCATTTCCACTGACATTTCCACTGGCATTTCATTTGCATTTCCACTAGCATTCTACATAGGGAACAGATTATAAGCATCTCGACTGGATTGTGATGGTTACGTTATTGAATGGTTACTCTTTCTTATGACTTGTCTTACATTGAGAGAACCTTCTTTATTGATTGATTGTGATCGGTTTATTGTGGTAGTACCTTCATGTTGATATATTGTTATTGAGAGTTTCATGTTGATGTTATATCCATTACTCCCGATTGTACATTGTGACCTATTGTTCATTGGCCCTCATGGCAACTGTTCTCATTGGCTATCATAGCATCTCTTTTATCATGATTGGCTATCGTATTCTTATTCATGGATTCATATTTCACCGATACCAGTGTCGGAGATCTGTTTTTACTTGTTGAGCTCTAGTAGCTCATTCCACCCTACTTACCCCCATTTTAGGTATTGACGCTACAAGACCCCAATAGGAGTCTGAGAGTGTAGGAGGACATTTTGAGGAACTGTACCAGTTTATGTTTAGTTCTCCCATGTATTCACCACCCCCAAGTGCTGGTTACATCTGATTCTTATTTTTGTCATTGTAGAACCATATCATGTATTGTAAAGACTTCCGCTGACATTGTGTACTGAAAGACTTCCGCTGATTTACTGTCATTGATAAGACTTCCGCTATTATTGTTTAAATTTTAGTACATTGCATATTAGTTACACTTGTAACAAAAAATTTAAAAAGTGTAAACTCACTCTCTCACAAAGTTCAGATAAGGGAGTTATTACTAATTATCTATATTTTCAATTAAAAATTAAAAAGTAAAATACATGTATATGGTATATATGAAAAGTTACAATAGAGACACATTACCAAACAGATAAGAATTTTAGAGTCAAATATTGTTTGAATATAATTATAATCAATACTATTGTGAGTGCGACAAATCTATACTATGAAGTGTAGGGCGATAAAAATATTTAAAAAATCAAAATTTAAGATTTTTTTTGTGAAAATATTAAAAAAAATTATATTGTTGAATTTAATATAACTATAATCACTACTATTGTGAGCAAAAAGTTAATAACAAAAAAAGCAAAATTTAATGGGATTTATTTTTGCCAAAAAAAAAAAAAATTAGACAATTGCTAATTATTTTTTATATAGAAAATAGAGTTAATTGGTGTTAAGTCCCTTAAAAAGATATTGAATTATTGTAGAATCCAACTTTTTCTTTTTTAGTGTAGAGTCCACTTAGTTACTTTTTTTTAACCTGAGATTCATTTTGATGAGCTATCACCAACCAATTTTAATATATGACTTTTTTTTTTGCCTTTAGAGCCAAGTTGGGCCTGTACATCGATTAAAGCCTTACACTAATGAAGTTATTGTTGAGCTTGGTCAAAATGGTGTGAAGAGCCTTTGGCTACGCTAGTTGGCTTTTCCACCAATGAGAGAAATTTGGCTAAGGGGCGAGATTGGTTATTCTATTGCTAGATCTAATGGTTACAGGAATTACAGGTGACTTTGTTTTTCCTTTGCTTTTGATGAATACAAACCAGTCCATACAGTGAAGAAAGGGATTTTAAGAGACATTAAAATTTTGAATTAAAAAAAAATTAGTATTGGAATCACAATGATTTTCAATGATAAAGTAGCAACATGGTAAAATTTTACTGTTTTGATGGCTATTTATTTTTTAATCACTGTGCTTAAAATATAGCTTTTTTGGTCAAATTTTCATTATCTTGAAACTATTTTTGACCATCCAACATGTGTTTCAAAAGCTCAATAAAACTAATAACAATTGAAAATTGAAAATTTTTATAAAACTGTAAAAGTTTACATATTTTAATGCTTGTTTTTCCATTTTCTAGACTGTAAAAGTTTACATATAAAACTGTAAAAGTTTTCAATTTTTATAAAACATGTGTTTCAAAAATTCTTCAGTTTTGCTTGGACGAAATTTTACTATTTTTGGATCGATTTTTTCTTCAAAATTACATATTCAATAAATTTTATTAAAAATTAATTTATATTTTGTGAATTATTAAATTTTAAAATTTTGAAAAACTTTCTTGATACATGAGTGCCATTCACATGTCTATATTTGTACTAGATGTATGTAAGGGTATTTTAGCTATAAAGTGGTTAAGAGACTTGATAATCTAATTTGTTTGGGCTTGAACTATATGACAGTTTTGATATATTTGATGAACTTATGGTTGAATGGTTCTAGAAAATAAGGATAAGAATTAAATTTTAAAAGATTGGCGGCTATTGCCCCTAGTCTCCACATGACTTGCCACTAATTGTGAGGGATAGAAGCAGGCAGCATATCAGAGGGGATTATGGATGACGTACGATTGTGGGGCTGGAAACATCCTAGCACACATGATTCATGACCAAAGTATGTAAATAACTCTTTTAATTTAAGCGCGCTCTCAGATAGAGCTGCCAACATGTGACGTGACCCGTGATACCATTTAAAAATGACATGAATTTAGAAAATTTTGGATCGGGTTTAAATGTATTTGGATCAAAAATAAATCAGACACGATTAACATAATTATTGTTTGTTGTGTTGTGCTTGAGTTGACTCGACCTACTCAAAATAGACCTATTTATTAAAACATGTCCAGTGACTAATTTGACTCGTGACTCGAAACTAGACCTCCTTCAAGCCCCATTCCAAACATCCACACTAAAATGAAGGTCAAAAAATATTATTGAGAGTCAAATCAAGACCTCCATTGTTGGGAGATCCCATTTAGCCGACTAATCCATTAAGTGGATGTGCATGTTCAGGTCATTCAGTGAGTTATTTTTCAGTTGAGCTTGATAAGATTGAAAACTTGAGGACCCAATTGTTGCCTTTTATGTAACGTAAATACTAATATATAGTAGATTTTATTTTATTTACCATAATACGATTAAATTTTTGTGCTATTATATATTTGTTTTATTATAAGTTTAAGATATTATAGTTTTTACATATAAAGTTTAGAATATTTATTTTAGTTTGTTTTATATTTATTTCATTTGTTTTAAAATTAGTTATTTCAGCACCCCTAAAATTGGTGTCCAGACTTGTAGCCAGAATATATTCTTGAATTTTTGGAAATTAAGAGTATCATCCCATAAAACTATCGAAACAACCTCAATTAAAGTGTTGGTTCAGTAGTGTTTTAGGTTCTAAACACTTTGAACACATCTCAATTGATAATTCTAATATAGAGAGCTTAGCAGCTTTAGAAAACTCACGAATAGATAAGGTTCAGTATAACGTAAGCATTAGTGTATAACATATAAAATATTAACAGAATAGAAAAAGAAAGCAAAATATTCTTAATAGACAACTAACAGAAATAATAATAATTAATAACAAAATAGAAAATAAACATCAATATTTTATTGAAAAATAAAATCAATTGCAAATGAAATTTTTTTGTAGTTGCATTTAGTTTATAATACTTACTAGACTGCCTACGTACCATTTTAAAATCAAAACTTACGTAGTTTTCTACATTTGCATTATAATGTAGTTTTTTTTAATATATTTGTTGACTAATTGGTTATAACGAATACATTTATAATGATTCTGCATCTAACTCTAAGTTTGAGAATGTTGGAGTTATTTCTTGACTCCCAGAGCAATCTAGAGACTAAGGGAGGGATGCCCTCCTCTTCCTCTCCCTCCCCAAAAAAATAAAATAGAAACCATAATTTTTGTTGTTCTTTTTGTTAGAATTTTTAAAAAATTAACAGTTACCTGCCTAATTTGTTTTTAGGCTGCATGGGTTGCTGAATAAGTGCGTAATTGGTATAAGGTCTAGTCCAAATTTCCTGAGGTGGATGTTTAGTGATTTGACAATATGGATTGTGCATTCTTTTACCTCTCAGATGATGTTAGAACACCATCTCAACCGAACACAAGCTGTGATTTGGCCCTAAAACTCTTAATTTCCATTGTTGAACCACAGGTGAAAAAAATGATGATAAGAGAGAAAGAATAGATGAAGACAATCTCCCTCTCAGTATCAGTTCTGGGAAAAAAATATGGATTTTGATTCTGTGTGAATTAAATTGGGCGACAGTGAAGGAGAACCCCAATTTCGATCTAGCGTGATTGGAGGAGGGAGATCGTAAAAATACGGGCATTATTGTCATTTTCAAACATTTAACAATGTAATATGAGTAGTTTTGTAGAGATCTGAAAAAAATGAGGAAAAATTTTTCGTTTTTGCCGGTAGGACATTTGGCATACACGGTTTTGTCGGTAAAGCCCGGTTTTGCCGGTAAAGCATCTAAATGCGTCAGTTCACCATTTGACATGTTTAGAAGCATATTTGGAGTGTGTCATAGAAGAGAAATATCCTAAGAATACTGTGAGGTAGCTACTTTTCAAATTTTAGCTAAAACGGAAACCATTTCAAAATTGGACAAAAAGGGCGTTCGGGTGGCCCGGGTGGAACAGGCCTAAACCGACCTCAAATGAAAATGTTTTCTTCTAATAGTTTTCATTTAAAATGATTTTATGAATATTGGTTAAAACAAAATTTTGAATTGAAGCTTTTAGGAACAGGTTGTAGAGTAACGGGATTTGGGCTCACTAAGGGCAAAATGGTCATTTGCCCCATGCCTTTTGCTCCACCATTATAAATAGAACACTTAGAGTGTTCTAGAATCCATTTTATATCAGATTTGGGAGCAACCCATGTCACATCCCCCAGACCCACCCTGTGCGGATTTGGGGCACGTGACAAAGGCCAGTTAGGCACCCATCGGGTTTTATCAGTTTTTTTTTTTTTGAAAGCAAAACCCCGACGGTAATCCTAACCATAGGCCATTCCGATATAAATCCCAAGCATAATGCATTCGACATATATAATTTAAGCAGCGAAATTTTCACAAGAGAATGCATACATATATACTTGGCAGAGCATTCAGGATACATCATAGTCAGTCCTATCTTAATCAAGATTACAAAACAGTTTCACCACAAAAGGTCATAATCTGTTCAGTTACACAAAAGTACAAAAATGGTATAGATTCACAAAAATGGGTTATCATTTTATCTGGGGGTCTCCAACATTTTCCCCCTAAGTCCTGAACCTGCTAAACCTGTCCATCTGAGAGTTCCCCTGAAATTATTAAAATAATGGAATGAGCTTTAAAAAGCCCAGTGAGTAACACAGATATCCAGTCAAGAGTTTCGAATTCAATCTTTGCCTAAATCACATGGTAATTAAATCAGTTTGGAATTAATAGTTCAATAAATCCAAGTCAAGTTCAATAGATCAAAACAGATAAATGGTTTAGGGTGCTAGCATATCAATCAGAAGTATAGTTAATCATTTGAGAAACTAAAAACCATGTCATTGGTGATAAAAGCATGCATTTAAAACAATTGCATTTAAAACATATGATATTCAAAACAATTTAACAGATCAAGGAACAGTAACTACACAGTGTCAGAAGTTACTCACCTTCAATATTCGAGTTTGAAGCTATGAACGGAGCCTTCCTCTTTTTCTCCTTAAGCCTAAAACAATTTATAAGATTTATCAACTCATGACCTTAGACTGAGTAAGTCTACCCTATGATGGGTTTCATGGAACTAACTTATAGTGGCTAGTTCATAGGTCTTACCTCTTAAGTATTTGGCTTAGGGTTTCAGTGTTTTCACACATTTATCGGTTCTGATTTTCATAATATGGACCTAACTATTGAATTCGGAAGGTCGAAGAAAGTCAATTTAGACTCCCTTGGCTTTTAAATCTGGGTTCGGGTATATCAGGGGTATTTCGGTCATTTTGTCGTCGCATAATTTCTGTCTCGGATTCATCATCTAGTCATGTATACAATCTCACAGGTGTCAGGTCTACTACTGGTATTAATTCCGTTTTAATCGGACTTCATTTGGGCCTTGTACAGTGTCAGGGGTATTTTGGTAATTTCATACATCGTATTTTTTTCGGTACCTCATTTGCAGTCACGGACCTCACCATTGGACTCAGAAGGTCCGAGACAGTAGGAATACATATATAACTTATGATTTTTGGACAACGGACTAATTTGGAGTATTTAATTTAATTAATTGATTTTAATTAAATTAATTTCGGGATATATAGTATACATATTATTTTCGGCACAAGAGTAATCGGTCGAATAGGGTGGCACGCTGGCCAGCATGCCACCTCCCTCTCCAAATGATACTGCCATCGAGTCCCATAAGGCGCAAAAATGCACCTTTTATTTCTGGTTTTTATTAAATATATAATATATATATATTCTGTCGGATATGGTTGACACGCAGGTGCGTGGTCGAGTGGAAAGAAGGGGCGCGTGGGCTCTGGAGGTCAGGGGTTCGAAACCCCATAGTCCCCTCTTTCCTTCATTCCCTTTCTTTTCTTTTTAAACGTATCAGTTTACACATATAACGGCCCAAAACGACACCGTCCATTTAATTCGGTGGCAGTCCCTGGGACAGCCACGTGTCCTAGTCTACTAGGCCAACTCGACTCGACTCGGTCAACTCGGTCGAGTCAACTCTGTCTTCCCCACTAACTGCCTCAGTGTTGCCCTAATTTCTACAGATTTTCACTCTCTATTTTGTGATGTTTGGGACACGGTTTCTCTCTGTATTTCACCCAGATGTGCTGTAAATGTGATTTCCATCAATTTGGCATTCATAAACCAACAAGATATCATCTCAACTAGTGGGGGTAAACTACACAAACCGTGCCAGCAACTCGCTCTAGCACCCTCATTTCTCAACCATTTCATGTGATTTTTGAAGATACGTGATCTACAGATCATAAGGATCGAGCCCCAGTCTTTATTTTTCAATTTAGTTACATGCATCAACAATTTAAGTCTTGAACCCGTAAGAACAATTGGAAATTCGTGGGGCTATACAGTGTTCTGGGGTCGCGTAGGTAGATGGTTGAGATCCTATCAGGGTCTATTCTGAGTTCCAATATGCCAAATCTAAAACTGTTACGGTCAAATCAGACCTGGTGCTTCAAGGTCCTTTAATGGAGGTTGGTTTCGGGTTTCATGGTTTCATGGCCTATCCGACACCTCTAAACCATGCAATATACTCAAAACAGTTCCTAGAGTCAAGATTTAATCATGCATGCAGTCTATACCCGTAGCAGATCCACTAAACAATTCAAAATTTAAAATCAAGAAAATGAAGATAATTTTGAGTATTACCTTCAACAGTGGCTATCTATTCTCTTTGGCTCAGTTCAGTCTCTCAAAAACCTTCTCAGGTTATGCACCGTAGTCCTCAAGTCTCCACTTGTACTCCAAATGGCCAAGTCCTTCTTCAAGCTCCCTTGCATGCAAAGCTTTCTTCCCCTCTCTCTCACTACACTCTCACTCTACCAACCTCACGTACACACACGGTTTTTGGAATTGCAGAATTCTCTAAAGAGAGAATCTGATGTAAAGTAGGGCATTTATATATATTGTAGGTTATATACATATAGGGCTATACACACATACATATATATGAGTGTATCTCTGCCCTTAGTGGGGTTAGTGGGTGTTGACCTGATTGAGGTGATGGAGGGCTATGATGAAGGGAATGCATGCAAGGCCATTGGCCAATTTGGGTGGTGGCTTGGGCAAGATTATAGGTTATATACATATATTGCTGTATATATGCACAAAGTAACCAACAGCCTAGTTGGTAACTTTTTGGGACAAAATTGCTTACCTTGGTAGGTCAAGGGTTCAATTCCCCTTGGCCTCCCAAGTGACCATTTTCTCATATTTTTCTGGTTAAGGCCCTGTTTGGTTGTCGCGAAATTCCAGTTTCACTGTTTTGGCCTTAACTTTCAATTCGTAACTCCTTTTTCAGTGCGGTTTCTTTCTGTCACTTCCTACTCAGAATATCTTTCATTGACCAAGGTCCAATGTCGGTTTTTATTTTCTTGAGTTTCCCATAATTAGCTAATTCGAGTTTTATCACTATTAAAAATAGACATTAAATTAGCTAAACCTGACATTTCATTCCCAAAATAGTTTCCCATATACAAAACATGTCAGTTAAGTAATTTGGGGTGTTACAACCCACGTTCAGGTCATGAAGGTGAGAGAAAAACCCTTATTTCTTCAAATTTCAAGCCTCCAAAACATACCTTTCCACTTGGAATCTCATCTAGGTCCCTTCTAGGAAATTGTTCCCCTCCCCAAGATCTATATTTTCACCAAACAGTTTGGCGATCCAGTAAGTACAGCTTCTACAGTTAGAGAAAAACTGATTTTAGGTATGATTTCTTGCTAAGCTAGGAATAGATTTAGTTTTTCCTACCTTATTACATGTTGATTGATTGGTTTAGATGTTTATTTTGTGTTAGGAAGTTATTCAAGAGGTGTTACTTTGAAGGACTTAGAGTTAGAAATTTGAGGCTTTATGTATTCTTCGATTTATTTGATGTTTTGTTGTTATGAAGATGACTTATCTTGTCTTTGTATTTGATTGCTATATTTGATATGTATTTATGTGATATTTACTTGACATCTTGGAGGGGAATTAGTTGTGTAATGTATTAGTCTGGCATGGACTGTTAGTGACTTTGTGAAATTCTTGTTGGTTGGTGAAATTGTGATATTGTGGTTTGAGAAATGTGTTAAGTTGTATGGTTATGATCTATGTTATGTGAAGCAATTTATGGGAATTTAAAGTTATGAATTATGTGGGGTTTAAATGCATGACTTGAAAAGGGACACACCATATGTTTGATGAAATGACTCATTGAACTTTCACAATGGAATCATGGCATTTGGGATAGTGTGATTCCTTGGAAGCATAGTGTGAGTTGGGCACTTGGTGCTGTGCATACTTGGTTACTCATGTCCTTTGGGGAAGGTCCGTAAAATGAGACATACTTGGTTACTCATGTCCTTCGGGGAAGGTCCATAAAATGAGACATACTTGGCTACTCATGTCCTTTGGGGAAGGTCCGTAAAATGAGGCATACTTGGTTACTCATGTCCTTCGGGGAAGGTCTGTAAAATGAGGCATACTTGGTTACTCATGACCTTCGGGGAAGGTCCATAAAATGAGGCATGGACATGGCATAGAGTTGACATGGGTCTGGCATAGAGTTTGCATGTGTGAGTCATGCATAGTGTGTTTGCGTTGCATTAAACAACGGGAAGGGAAATTATATCTTGAAATTATACACTTGCACATGCCACGTCCTAAATTTGTTGCTAGTATTAGTGAGTTATCATACCAGCAGTTGAGCTGACCCATTCGTGGGCAATATATTTCAGATGAGGCACCAGCTGCTTGAGACTTCCTTGAGTGTTGAAGAAAAAGGAAGGAAATGGATTTTGTAGAAGATTTGACCTTTGCGGGCATGTTTTGAATGTATGGGCATAAGCCCACTTTATTGTATTTTATATTTGATACAAAAAAATTGTAAACTTTAGGCCTTGGGCCATTTTACCTTGTATGAACTGTAACTCAAAGGAATGTATGATAATTATGGTTTAAGGCGTATTGTATGGACATGTTGGACCTAGTTAGTACATGTTTAATTTTGAAGGACTTGTGGCCACCGGGTGAGGGTGGATTGTTGATGAAATAATAATCATATATGTTGTGAAAATTAGGTGGGAAAACACTTAAAGAAACAAAGGAAACTATGTTCAAATTTTGGTAAATTAAAGTGAGGAAATTAAGCATGCAAAACACCCTTGAAATGGGTGAGAAAAAATGCGTAAAATGGGGGCTTAGAAGCTAGGGAATTTGAGCTGAAAATGGGTAAAAAAGGGGCTTGAAAAGACTTGGAAAAAAATTCAAAAATGAACAAATTGGTTGTAGCCATGAACAGTGATATTTCAAAAAATCAGAAAACCAGCCACTGTTGCGAACAGTGCCCTGACAGCCCGCGCGCCCGCCTGCTCGCCACGCCCCTGCGCGCGCCTGTGCCTATGCCCGCCTGCCCCCGCGTGCGCCCCGTGTGGACGTGACCTGCTACCTGCTGTCCCGTCCTCTTTTGACTACCTTTTGAGCTATTTGTTTTGACCCCTTTTGGGCTATATTTGGACATCATCTTGGGCCATGTTTGGCCAATTTTTGGGACATGATTGAACCCCATTAAGGGCCGTTTTAGGGACTTTTGTAGGCTATGTTTTGGTCATGTTGTGACCTAGATTTCAAGGCCATATTTGGCCATCCACTAAGACCAACTTTGGGCTGATATTTGACTATCTTTTGACCATGTCCTAGAACATTTTGAGGTTATCTGAGACATCACTTTGGGAAAAATTTTGGAGATACTTTAAGGCTATTTTGAGAATCGTTTTTAAATATGATTTAAAGCATTTGGGAATTAATTGAGAGGAGTACTTGAGCTATGTTGAGGAACGATTTTGAGTTATATTGAATGTTGAATTTTTATTTAAATTTTTGGAAGAAACTTGAGGAATGATGATGGAGATTTCAATTAAATTTACCAAATTGTCACTTCTTTTCCTTTCTTTTGTTTCGTTCAGTCGCTCATCGGGTTCGTAGGAATCCGGGGCGTGACAACGTGGTATCAGAGCATAGGTTCAAATACCTAGAGACCGTGGGGTGTTGTTGAACACAATGGGACTATGACGTATGGTTTGGAAATGGTATAACCTTTGTGGACTGTGTAAAGTTCTAGTTTATGAATACTTGGCAATGATAGGTGTTGTTGAACACCATGGGATCCTCGAGGAGAGCATATTGGCTTAGTGTAAGCTATCAGTGGTATGTGACAGGATTGTGTGTTATGTGGTTATTTTTACTTGATGCATGACTTGTTGAGATTATGTATTAGTGGATGTTATACAATGATGTATGATTACATGATTTACTACAGTGTGATGCATGATATGTGTAATGTGTACATTTGTATAACTGTATGTGATAACTAGGTATGAGATAACATGGTATGTGACTTGGTACATGTTTACGTATCTTACAGATCGATGTTTGTTTGCCCTTAGGATATCAAGTAGCATTATGGGAGAATGTTATGAGCGTGTGTATATTGTATTGCTTAAATGGGTTTTCTAGCGAAAGACTACATTTATGTTGGGTGGAGCTTGTTATTTATTTATTGTGAACAATGGGTGGAAGTGGTTGACGTGAGTTTTATAGCTTATGATTAAGCAAGTGTACTTACAGGAGATGTTAGATTATCAGGTAATGATTGATGACATCTCGTCTTAAGAGAATTGTAGAGAAATGAAGGGTTTGGCAAAGATTGATGTGGATAAATTCCGACTATGATGTAATTGAGTTTTGATTTCATGCTTAGGATGAATGTTGATAAATTCAAGTGATGTGAATCAGAAAATTGGGGATTTAAAATGATTTCTTTATTGAATTGGAATATATTATTTTGTGGTGGTCTATGGAGGTAACCTAATGCTGGATACTATTGGCTTACCTAGTTCTATGAGATGATTGATAGTAGTTGTTATGAGAATGATGAATTAGTTAAATGAACTTGTGAATATAAGCCTTGTGAAAATAATGAGTTGTTTGAATTAGACCGAATTAAGGCGTGAGTCATGAACTTAGTTCTAGCATGGTTTATAAGAAAGATTACATAGTTATGATTGAATGAAGGATAAACATTGGTTGTTGCTTTAAAGGAAATTGTGTATCAAGTTAAGAGTTGGATGACATAAATCTTTGAATAAGAGTCTTGTGTTCAAGATGCGAGTTATGTGCATATACCTGGGGCAATGTGACATTGACGAGGACCTATATAGATTACTCGATAGAGATAGTAGACCACTTTCGTTCTTTTGATGTCCTTATACTTGAAATGTCTAGTTTTGATACTATTTTTGGGGATGGGTTAGTTGTTTGCTTTCCAAGCGAGTATAAATTGCAACAGGGGGGAGAGCGATAGTGTGTACTCCTGAGGGAGATAGCTTTTAGTTCATAAGAGATGCGGGGATTTCTTGGTTTCATCTTTGTGTGACTCAAAGAACTAGGGAGGCCATAGTTATTTGATGGCTAGTTTGATAGCAGACAGAGAGCATATTACCACCAATAGTGGATGATTTTTCAGATGTCATTTCAGGATAACTAGACTAGTCTACCACCTAGACGAGAGATAACGTGTATGATAGAACTTATCCCAGGCACTATGCCTATTTCCGTTCTACTTTAACATAGGGCTCCGACTGAGTTGAGGGGGCTTCAATTGGTTGCTAAGCTTTTGAGGTATAAGTTTTGGCTTTCGGAACTACGGTTTATAAGCCGTGTTGTCTTGGGTAGTGGAGTGGTATTGATAGTGCTACCACCAGTTAGGAAAGAGTTTCAAACATCTTTCTAAAAGACTTACCTAATTAAGTATGGCATAATTCGGTGAAATTATGATGCATGGAATGTGCTTATCTCTATTCGTATGCTAGACTAACCACTTACGAGTATAAATTACATGATGTGCTTAATATGCTTATGACTTGAACCGAATCTTGTGTTTTAGAACTAATTAGAAAATGATAAGATAATAAAGACATGGATAGCTAATTTAAAAGCATACGTGTATATCATAAGTGTGCATTGAGTATGTTCTTGTTAGTGTGTACGTATGGATTGTTTTGGTCGGTATAAATGATTGTGTGCTTAACATCTATTTTCTTTTTATGATTATATCGTGTATAATAGTCATGTTATGTATATATTGCTTGTTATGACCATATGATGTAGAAATGTATATACTAGGTTATAAATCCATGTAATTAGGATCACTTGAAATTGTATTATGACTATCCTGAATTGGTAACAGGTTTTGAGTTATAAGTGTATGGACTGGCCAATCCATCACCCAGTAACGAAAGGAGCTGTGATCCATGAAGGGTTATCACCTAGTTATATACAGGAAAAAGAAAAGGTACCTAATAATGCAATTTAAGGCAACAAGGAAAAATGAATTACCTAAGGCGAACTTGCATGAATATATATTACATACATGGAGGAAATACGATGCATCTTAAGTAATTTCCATGTTTGCTTGGTTTGTCATACGTGTTACATGTAAGATTTTTTTTCCTCACTATATGTGTAAAGTATGTGGGAATAACTAGGGTATGCTAATTTCTCTTACGCATGAAACACATATAGTACATATTTTATTTTAAAACCCCTACAGATTAGATACGTGCGTGCTTGCATGTTATAATGTAATTTGGGACATGTTTTTGGATAATGCAAATTTGAAAGCTTGAAAGCTTAAGAAGATGAAGAAGGAGAAACCTGTAGTGATATGTGGTATGTTTGATGATTGATGAACTGGGACTAGATGCCTATGTCTATATGGTGAACTGAGTGAATTATGAAATAGACTATGTGCTGGTTGCCTGTGAGATAGACTATGAACATGGATATCCATAGGATAGGATGTATACCTAGTTACCTGTGAAGCAGGTGAAGCAGGTTGTGTGTATATTCTTGGACGGATCTTATATTTGAGTGTTGATATTATGGGCTACGTATTCGTTAGTAAGTGTTACTTGTCAATTCTATATACTGCGACTATGATTTTTACATACAGATTGATTGTTCTTACTGCATGTATAGGAACATGTTTAAAGATGTTTATGTGTAAGTGAGTTTGATAAATGTAGGTAAGGATTGATGTGTATTCATGATTGAAATTGGTAAGGAGTTTCACTAAGACCCTTAATGGTTAGGAGACTTTAATGAAATTATTGACTAGGACAATGATGAGTTAGAATAACCTTAGAAAAAAGTGAGAAAATTTTTTACCTTCTCAGATGAATTGTTCTTTTAAACCTAGATGTATTGCTTTAAGTTTCATGATTAGAGTACGTAAACTACATTGTCCTACAATTGAATATTCAGGTAATATCCATGAGTTTGAAATACATAGGCTACCCTTTATTAATGCATAACACTTAGCCTCGACTGTATGTAGGCTAAGGTGGATGATGAGGGCCTTACTTTAACATTATGACATTGATGTCATATGGATAATTGTAGTACTTGCAGGATATTAGATTATGGAAATACACTGAAGTGCTGGTGATGTATGGAGAACATGGTAATGGATTGCTGGATGATTTCATAGTTTGATGTGAGGTAGATTGGATGGTCATAACATGTGTGAGAGACTTTGAGGTATCCTTGTGACCGGTGAAGGTTTTCCTTTATTTTTATTATTGTGTTGAATTATGAAGGTGAATCATAATAATTGGATGGCTTTAGAGAATTGGCATTGAGGAGCCAACATATTTTGAAGATTTCATTATGCATTATGCCATGGGGAGTGGGCCGTTACATATGAGATCATGACACTAGTAGGGAGTGTGGAGATGGCTGCACGCCACTGCCCGCCCGCCCAAGTGGACGAGGTTCATTTGGGGGGAGGGGGTAATAGGAGATGGTAATGTATTCCACATCGCCTAGCTGAGGGAGAGGTGAATGATCCAGGGTAAGGCCGTATGTCTCCATGTTACAATACATTTTGAATTGATCTTTTATTATTTTGTGGAAGAAGTATAATTTTAAATTTCGGGATGAAATTTATTTAAGGGGGGAAGGATGTAGAGATCTGAAAAAAATGAGGAAAAATTTTTCGTTTTTGCCGGTAGGACATTTGGCATACACGGTTTTGTTGGTAAAGCCCGGTTTTGCTGGTAAAGAATTTAAATGCGTCAGTTTACCGTTTGACATGTTTAGAAGCATATTTGGAGTGTGTCATAGAAGATAAATATGCTTATAATTTTGTGAGGTAGATACTGTTCAAATTTTAGCTAAAACGGAAACCGTTTCAAAATTGGACAAAAAGGGCGTTCGGGTGGCCCGGGTGGAACGGGCCTAAACCGACCTCAAATGAAAATGTTTTCTTCTAAGAGTTTTCATTTAAAATAATTTTATGATTATTGGTTAAAACAAAATTTCTAATTGAACCTTTTATGAACGGGTTGTAAAGTAACGGGATTTGGGCTCACTAAGGGCAAAATGGTCATTTGCCCCATGCCTTTTGCTCCACCATTATAAATAGAACACTTAGAGTGTTCTAGAATCCATTTTATATCAGATTTGGGAACAACCCACGTTCAGGTCATGAAGGTGAGAGAAAAACCCTTATTTCTTCAAATTTCAAGCCTTCAAAACACACCTTTCCACTTGGAATCTCATCTAGGTCCCTTCTAGGAAATTGTTCCCCTCCCCAAGATCTATATTTTCACTAAACAGTTTGGTGATCCAGCAAGTACAGCTTCTACAGTTGGAGAAAAACTGATTTTAAGTATGATTTCTTGCTAAGCTAGGAATAGATTTAGTTTTTCCTACCTTATTACATGTTGATTGATTGGTTTAGATGTTTATTTCATGTTAGGAAGTTATTTAAGAGGTGTTACTTTGAAGGACTTAGAGTTAGAAATTTGGGGCTTTATGTATTCTTCGGTTTATTTGATGTTTTGTTGTTATGAAGATGACTTATCTTGTCTTTGTATTTGATTGCTATATTTGATATGTATTTATGTGATATTTACTTGACATCTTGGAGGGGAATTGGTTGTGTAATGTGTTAGTCTTGCATGGAATGTTAGTGACTTTGTGAAATTCTTGTTGGTTGGTGAAATTGTGATATTGTGGCTTGAGAAATGTGTTAAGGTGTATGGTTATGATCTATGTTATGTGAAGCAATTTATGGGAATTCAAATTTATGAATTATGTGGGGTTTAAATGCATGACTTGAAAAGGGACACACCATATGTTTGATGAAATGACTCATTGAACTTGCATAATGGAATCATGGTATTTGGCAGAGTGTGATTCCTTGGAAGCATAGTGTGAGTTGGGCACTTGGTGCTGTGCATACTTGGTTACTCATGTCCTTCGGGGAAGGTCCGTAAAATGAGACATACTTGGTTACTCATGTCCTTCGGGGAAGGTCCGTAAAATGAGGCATACTTGGTTACTCATGTCCTTCGGGGAAGGTCCGTAAAATGAGGCATACTTGGCTACTCATGTCCTTTGGGGAAGGTCTGTAAAATGAGGCATGGACATGGCATTGAGTTGACATGGGTGTGGCATAGAGTTTGCATGTGTGAGTCATGCATAGTGTCACGCCCCAAATTCCAGCGAACCTGAGGCGCGAGTAACGAGACAAAAAGGAAATAAAATAATAAGGAAATAAAGGACAATCAAGTACAGTTCAACACTTAACTGAATCCACCATTCTGATACAATGCATAAAGTCTTGTCCATTGGTTGATGACATACAAAAATAGGAAATAGTCTCGGGCTTATGCCCTTGTACAACATTAAGTGTGCCCCTCGGGCCAAATATAATCCTCACATCAAAGCATCTCTAAGTCTTGCATAGCTGGAATGTCATCTGAAATGTTTGTCCCATGAATGGGTCAGCTCAACTGCTGGTACAATATAATGCTAATGCAAGAAACAAAATTAAGGGCGTGGCATGTGCAAGTGTACATTTATATCTACATGACATTCAATATCATCAATGCAGCATTTGACCAGTATGCGTGACACACCCATGCAACTCTATGCCACTATGTCTCGTCTTACGGTCCTTCCCCGATAGCCCGAGTACTAATATATGTCTCGATTCACGGTCCGGAACCCGTTAGGCATGCGAGTACCCACAACACCCTCATAATGCACAGAACCACACGCTCAACTCACACCATGCCCAAGGAATCACACTATGCCAATATGCTCTGATTCAATCATGCCACAATGTAATCTCAATGATGTATCTCATCCACACATGAAGCATGCTTTCAATCACATATTTCATAGTCTCAACAGTTCTCAAAGAGTATAATCCACACATTATACTAACACATGCGATATACACATAATCATCATCCACATTATCACCCAACTTTCAGCAAGATAGCATGAAGCACATAAGCATGTGAACAATCAAACAAACATGTGAATCATCAAGTCAACAGAGCAGTTATTCCTAAACTCAATTCTATTTCTTACTTAGCACAATATATCGTACCTGGTGAGTCAGTCTCAACTCAGAAAAATGTACTCGTAAGGTAGCAGAACTAGCAGTAGAATGCAGAAGGTTAGATCACCTTCTCGTTGCCCTTCCGTGTCCCTAAAATCATAACATGTGACTCAGTCCATTTGTTACTTGAATTATGCTATTCATCAAATTTTTATGTCTTTATTTTATAATTTCCTATTTTGCTAAATTAAACCCTACTATTGAGTCCGAAACGTCAAAGAAAATAAGTTTAGGTTGTCGTGGAATTCAATTCGGACATCTGAGCTAAAAAGGGCAAAACAGTCATTTTGCACTTTTCACTGGTCCTTACATCCTGAGACCTCTTTTCATAAATTGGACCCCACGGTTGAGTCCAGAATGCTCGAAATAATAAAGTTTCACTAATTGTTCACTTAATTTGAAGTTCGTTTGACTGTGTTTCAATTCAGGGGTATTTCGACAATTTTAAATGTTATTACGGGTCTTTTATTTTTTTTGGGACCCCGTCTCATAAAATGGACCTCACCGTTGGCCTCAGAATGGTCGAGATAGTCAAAATACACTAATGACTTGTCCCATTTGGACTCCGGATTATTTTGGAATATTTAAATAATTTAATTAATTTAATTAATATTTTATTCTGGTGGGGTCATATCATAATTTCTCAAAACTTTAGGGGTCAAAGTGTAATTTTTGATAGTTCTGGGGTCAAACTTAATTTCTAAAAAGTTCAGGGGTAAATTTGTAAATTCTAAATCTCTTATTCTTAATTTGGATAGCCAAACAGTGACTAATCCAAAACAGGGATAGGATATCCCTACTTCCCAATTTAATTCCAATTTCTAATTTTATAACCCTGTAGCCAAACAGCCCCTAACCCATTTTTAATTTAAAATATAAGGCCGACACGTGGTAGGGGTGGGTCGGCCTTGGCCTGACCCGAACCCAGACCCGACTCGAGATCCGAACCGGGCCCGAGTGCATAGTGCTTTCTTCCTCGTTTTTCTGGTAGGGCTCTGGCGAGGTTCTGGCGCCTTCTCCGACGCCGGTGACAATTTTTCGGTGGATTTTCACCGTTTCAAAAATGTAGTTCTCTTCATGTTCTCCCAAGGATTCCATATATTGGCTCGGTTTTGGACTTAGACTATTGGATCATCACGAATAGAGGGTCAAACCTCTCGGTTAACCCTCCGACCGACCCTTTTTTTTCATTTTCGTGACTAGTTGGTCACTGTTTGGACTCACCCTTTAACCCAATGTGTTTCTGCACTCATGGGAATCATTTTTCCAACATCCAAACAAAGTTTTAAACAATTTCTTATAGCCAACCGATTATTCACCCTCACCTGCAACTCACTATTTCTACTTCATTTCCTAATCATTTTGGTTGGTTTCTTTTGCAAAATGATCTATATTTTGTACACTATAAGGCCCTAGAATTAAACCAATTTAATGTGCATGGAAACGGAAAATCAGAAACGAACCACTTACCACTTTTCTGGGTTTCTCTCTCTAGCCGTGTGTCTCCTTCATCTTCTTGGCTCCAAGCTTGATTCAAGCTCCAAGATCTCCTTCCTCCTTTCCAGAACTCCCTCTCTCGCTCTCTGTCTCTCTTTTCTTTCTTTCTTTCCAACTGACCGAGGCATATACACGTACACATAGCCACTCTCTCACGTAACCACCTGCACAGCCCCACTATTCTGACTTTTCCTCTCTGTTCAAGCCACCCTAGTTCCCTACAAGGCAGCTTTGCATTAAATGCAAAGCTGACCTATATATATATATATATATATATATATATATATATATATATATATTTCCGCTCATATACACACACCCATAGACACACACACTCACACGACACCACACATCAGATATATGTATATATATATATATGTCCACACATATAACAGTTCACACACACATACAATTATACACAGATACACACACATCATCCATGCATTGATAATATAACAATAATAATAAATATAATAACAACAACAACAACAACAACAACAACAACAACAACAATAATAATAATAATAATAATAATAATAATAATAATAATAATAACAATTATAAAAACTAAAAATTTTTCATAAAAAAAATTTTTTTTTTTTAGGTTTTTACATCCTTCCCTCCTTAAAGAAATTTTGTCCCGAAATTTAAAATAAAATACATCAAAGATCAAACAACTCGGGATACCTAGCACGAACCTCAGCTTCACGCTCCCAAGTAGCCTCCTCAACCCCATGATGGTTCCAACGAACCTTGACCAAAGGGATGGTCCTGCCTCGCAAAACCTGGTCCCTCGAGTCCAATATCTCTACGGGTCTCTGGTCATAAGAAGCGTCGCCCCCTAGCTGAAGATCTACCCAATCTAATACATGGGAGGGGTCAGGCTCGTACTTCCTCAGCATCGATACATGAAAGACATCATGAACTCCAGATAGTTGGGGTGGTAATGCCAGCTTATAGGCCACCTCACCAACCTTCCCAAGAATCTCAAAGGGGCCTATAAATCGTGGCGACAGCTTCCCACTGCGCCCAAATCTCCTCGAACCTCGTCGAGGAGATATCTTGAGGAACACATGGTCCCCAACCTCAAATGATAAGGGCCACCGCCTCCTATTTGCATAACTCTTCTAGCGACTCTGGGCTGTCAACAAGCGCTGCCTGATCACCTGTATCTTGTCCGTGGTCTCACAGACTATGTCGGGCCCCAAGGCAGTTGTCTCTCCTACCTCAGTCCAACACACCGGGGAACGGCACGGCCTACCATACAATGCCTCAAATGTTGCCATCTCAATACTGGACTGATAGCTGTTATTGTAGGCAAACTTGACTAAGGCAAGGTGATCCTCCCAACTACCCCTGAAATCCATGACACAAGCCCTAAGCATGTCCTCAAGGATCTGAATGGTACCCTCTGACTGGCCATCGGTCTAAGGGTGAAAGGCAGTACTAAACTGGAGCTGAGTCCCTAAGGCTGTCTTGAAGCTCTGCCAAAACCGGTCAGTGAAACGTGGGTTCTTGTCTGAAACAATGGATACTGGAACCCCATGTAGTCGTACTATCTCTCGAATGTACAACCTACTGAGGGCATCTGATGAGTCGGTTGCTCTGATCGGTAAGAAATGGGCAGACTTCGTCAACCTGTCCATAATAACCCAAATCGCATCATGACCCCTAGGCGACTTCGGAAGGCCCATCACAAAATCCATGGTAACATGCTCCCACTTCCACTCAGCTACCGGCAATGGCTGCAACAACCCTCCAGGTCTTTGGTGCTCAGCCTTCACCTACTGGCACGTGAGACATCTCGACACGAACTGTGCTACGTCTCTCTTCATCCCTATCCACCAATACTGACGGCGCAGATCGTGATACATCTTAGTGCCCTCTAGGTGCACTGCCAGACGTGAGTGATGGAACTCCCTAAGGATATCAGCCCTGAGAGACTCTGGGACAAAAACTCTACCCAAGTACCTCAGGCTAAGGTCAGAATGCATTGTCCATCCCTCAAATCCCTCAGGACTAGCAACCCGTGCTCTAATTTGATCTGCCTCAGCATCCCGTAATTGTGCCTCAATGACTCTGGTCAAAAGGGTGGGCTATACACACAAGCTGAACAGAGTGGCATGTCCCTCAAACTCAGCAAGATCTAAATCAAACTCGCCAATATCCCCCATCATTTCCCACTCTCTGATGGCAATACTGGCAATAGCACTCCTCGACCTCCTACTGAGTGCGTCTACCACTACATTGGCCCTCCTTGGATGGTACTGAAGGTTAAAATCATAATCCTCCTTGTACTCCATCCACCTCCTCTGTCTGAGGTTCAGGTCCTTCTATGTGAAGATATACCTGAGGCTCTTGTGGTCAGAGAAAACCTCGAACCTCTCCCCGTATAAGTAGTGTCACCAACTCTTAAGTGCAAAGATGACGGCAGCTAACTCCAAATCATGTGTGGGGTAGTTCCGCTCATGGCTCTTCAACCAGCGAGAACCGTAGGCTACCACTCTACCCCCCTGCATCAGCACACAACCTAATCCCTCTCGGGAAGCATCACAGTACACAGCATAACCCACTCCCTTCTCGGGTATGATCAAAACGGGCGCTGAAGTCAGTCTCCTCTTCAGCTCCTGAAAAGGCTGCTCACAATCATCTGTCCACATAAATCTAATGCCCTTGCGCATCAGACGAGTCATCGGCGCGACAAGACAGGATAAACCCTCAACAAATCGTCGGTAATATCCAACTAACCCCAGAAAACTCCAAATCTCAAATACACTACTTGGTCTCTCCCAACTCATGACAGCCTCAATCTTGGAGGGATCTATAGATACCCCTCCATTGGACACGACATAGCCTAAGAACTGTACCTCTCGAAGCCAAAACTCACATTTCGAGAACTTGGCAAATAGGCGGTGCTCTCTCAAAATCTGTAATACAGTCCTCAAATGAAAGGCATGTACATCCTCAGCAGGCGAATATACCAAGATATCATCCACAAATACTACTACAAACTGATCTAAGTAGGGACTAAAAATGCGGTGCATCAAGTCCATGAATGCTGCTGGGACATTCGTCACACCAAAGGGCATAACCACAAACTTATAATGACCATAGCGAGTGCGGAAAGCTGTCTTCGCTATGTCCTTCTCCCTGACCCTCAACTGGTGGTACACTGATCTAAGATCAATCTTCGAGAAGCATCTCGAACCTTTCAACTGATCAAATAAATCATCAATCCTCGGTAATGGGTACTTATTCTTGATAGTAACCCGGTTCAGCCTCCTGTAATCCACACATAACCGTAGTGTCCCATCTTTCTTCTTCGCAAACAGTGCCGAGGCACCCCACGGAGAAGTGCTAGGATGGATAAACCCCTTACGCTATAGGTCAGTCAAATGCTCCCTCAGCTCTCTCAACTCAGTTGAAGCCATGCGGTAAGATGGTATGGAAATGGGCGTAGTGCCGGGAATAAGCTCTATGGTGAACTCGATCTCTCGTCTAGGGGGTAGATAAGTCAAGTCACTGGGGAAAACGTCGGGGAACTCATCCACCACTAGGGGTAACACAATCTCTGTGGTCTCACAATCACCCGCAATCAAACTAACTAGCATATAACTGTGGCCTCCCCAACTCCTAGAATCGCGCAATGGTGGAATCAAGAAATCCCCACGATCCCCTGTGAAATAAAAATAGTCTCCCTCAGGAGTGCACACGGTCACCCTCCCTCTGTAGTAGTCTATACTCGCCCGGTAGGTGAACAACCAATCCATCCCCAAAATCACATCAAACCCAGTCATGTCAAGTATAATAAAATCAAAGCGAAGGACACGATCAGCTATCTCTATCGAGCAATCTCTACAGATCCTCGTCAGTACTACACTACCCCTAACTGGCGTACCAACATGCAACGGGGGATCCAACCGATCTATATCCAAACCCAATGACATAGCAAATATAATGGAAATGAATGAATGTGATGCACCTGAATCTATCAACACACTGGCCCATGAACTGAATACAAGGAATGTACCTCTGACTACTGATGGCCCAGTAGTAGAGGTCTCTGGGGTGGCTACTGCATAGACTCGGCCCTGAGTGGTCTGGCCCTGCCTGCCTCCCCCTCTCTGTGCCTGCTGCCTCCCCCTAGGTATTGGAGCTCTGACACTCTGTATGGAGGATGTAGATTGGTGATAGGGTGCTGGGAGTCCCTACACTGACTGTGGCTGGGGCAAAGGCACCTGCGTATGCTGGTAATAATGGGGCCTCAGCGTGTTCTGTGAGGTCTGCCCCTAAGGGCAGTTGGCCCTAACATGGCCAGGCTGGTGACAGGTGTAACAAACCAGTGGGGCTCTCTGACTCGGTGTTGGTAGAGGTGGTGGAAGTGACCCGTGACTGGATCCGGCACCCTGTACAAAGCTGGGTCCCCTTAAAGGACAATCGGCCCTCCTATGGCCAGGCTGTCCGCATGTATAACACGAAAGAGGTCGTTGTGATCCTCCTCCCCTAGAAGTGGATGGCAAGGCAGGTCGGGGAGCTACTGAATGGAGGGGTCCTGCGGGTGGCTATGAGGAAGAAGTACTAGCTCGGTACCTCTTCTGCGGTCTATAGGTCGGGGCAGGTGTAAAGGTCTGTACTGTGGGTGCCCTACCTTAAGCTCTGGTCTCTCTAATCCCCCTAAGATCGGCTAGCTCTCTCTCCACCTTGGAGGCCCTGATCACTGCCTCCTCATATGTCTCTATGATGTGACCAGCCAACCTGTCTCTAATAGAGGTCTTCAACCCCTTGAGAAAATTGTACACCCTCAATTCCTCCCGCTCGATGATATGTGGGGCAAACCTTCCCAAAGTAGTGAATCGAGACTCATACTGGGCCACTGTCATATCCCTCTGGAGAAGCGCCTCAAACTCCTCCCTGAACCCTACCCTAGCAGATACTGGAAAGTAGTGGTCATTAAACATTGCCACAAACACCTCCCATCCCTCATCGAACCAGTGCAATCTGTCAGCGGCTACCTCCCACCACTGACTGGCTAAGTCTATGAACTGAAATGTGGCACATTTGATCCTCAAATGGGCTCAGTAATCCCCTGTGAGTCTAGGATCCGAGTGATCTGCCTCAACCACTCCTCGGCAACTAGTGGGTCTAGCTGTCCAGCAAAAGTAGGGGGTCTCATCCTCTGGAATACCTTCATCACGAAAGTATCCCTAGTCTCACCGCCTATGGTCCGTGCCTCCATCATAATACGGAGACACTCTTGTTAAAGGGCTGCCATATCTCTGGCACCGACTGTTTGCTCTACCTCCTCCACTGGAACAGGCACTAGGGCAGGTGCAGGAGCAGGAGTAGGTGCAGGAGCAACAGCCTCCTCGGTTGCACTACGATCTGGGGAATCAACTAGGGCTACAACCTCCTCAACGGTATCATGAGCTGGGGCAGCTGTAATATCCCGACCCGGGATACCGGGTCATATGGCACGCATTACGAGGCAATGAAAAAGTTGTGTAAAGGTATTTACACTAAATAGGAAAATTGATTAATTAAATAATTAATTAATGTATGATATTAGAATATATTAAATTGTTGAAATTAAATATAAATAAACACACATATGCACACATTATGATGTATTGTGTGTGTATATTATAAAATGTGTATAAATATGTATATATATAAATACATGTATACAAGGGAGGATATATAAGTATATGAATTATATACATATATGAACAGTAGGTGAACAGTGTAGTGTGTGTTTCTTCACATGTAAGTGTGTGTATTATATTATATGTATATATATATGTGAAATATCTTACAAAAATTTAATGTAAAGTGGAAAAGAGAAAAAACAAAATTGATGAGAAGTGAGGGGCTAGTGTAGGGCTACAATTCAGAATGTAGAGAGAGAGAGAGATAGCTGTAGAGAGAGAGAGAACATGAAGAGAGAGAGAGGTCGGCTACCTTGCTTTAAAAGCCAAACATGCAATGCATGTTGATCTCTTGCAAAAGAAACCAAAAGAAGAAGAATTGAGGAAATAGAAGAAGGGTTTTAGAGCAAGAAAGAGAAGGAAACCGAGAGAAAGAAGGTGAGAAAACTCAAGTTCCATTTTTTTTCTCTCTCTAAAATTTCTCCATTTATAATATGTTTTTAAGCTTTTATATTGTACATATGACATGAAAAACATATTTAGACTTGTTTAGCTATGGATTTTGAGCTTCAAAACACCCAAAAACACCTAACCCAAGAACGACAGCCATTGAAGACCTTACCTATGGCAGGTCTGAACCGAGTTCTTTTAAACTTGTCTTTGCTTATCAAGGCTTCAAGAAGAAGTTATGAGGGTTATAAAAACCTATATCCGCGACCACAAAACTAAAGAACCAACCTCCATAAAGTGAGTTACAGGTTTCGGTTGTTGAAACCAACCTGTCAAACTCCCACCAAAATGGATAAAATAGAATGGGAAATGAATCTATGAAGAAAATAAATCAAGTTAAAACAAATCCCATGGGATTTGGCCAAAAAATGAGTATGAACCGACAGTTTACAGGTTCGGGTTATCATGTCAAAAACCGAACACACGAATGAGTTTTGAACCCTAAAACGAATGCCAAACCCTTAACCAATGTTCTAGTAATGGATTAGGGTAGAAACAGTGAGAAACAATGGAGTAGAAACCCACGAAATAGAAGAAAAAGGGAGACTGAAACTAGGGTTTTTCAGTCGGTGGAGTGGGGAAGATGAAGACGAGTCAACTCGTTTTAAAAATAGGGCTGAGTCGACTCGGACAGG
This sequence comes from Nyssa sinensis, assembly GCA_008638375.1. NCBI lineage: Eukaryota > Viridiplantae > Streptophyta > Magnoliopsida > Cornales > Nyssaceae > Nyssa > Nyssa sinensis. The sequence continues at coordinate 40,070,596 of CM018047.1, read as the reverse complement.
TGGCAGCCTCTGGGCTTGCCACCGATTAATTAAAATGCCACTGTTTTGATTGTCGGTTGATTTAAATTGGACACTAGGGCTGACGTCATGGTGACGTCAGCCACATGTAAGCAGACCGGCTAAACCGATTGGGTAACCACTGAACCAGACCGGTTCACTTATATTTTAACTGAACCCTTTGGTTTTTCTAAATTAATTAAAATGAAATAAACCAATACTTTTGGTTATTACGGATTGACCCCTGGGCTTTAGAAAATTATACTATGGCCCAACTGAGGGAAATATTATGCAATAAAGCCCCTGGAAAATTAAATAATTAATTTAATTATTTAATAAATAAGGTTAAATTACTATTTTGCCCTTGTGGCATAAATAGAGCAAACGAAGTCCAAATTAAACATATGAATAGTGTAATTTTACTATTTTGGACATTCTGAGATCAATGGTAGGGTTCGTTTTACGAGACGGAGCCCAGAAAAATAAATACACGTAAGGGGTAAATGACCAAAATACCCCTGACCCAAACTTTACAAGTTATTAGTGTATTCTCACTATCTTGGACCTTCTGAGTCCAATGGTGAGGTCCACAACACGAAATGGAGTCCCGAAAAATAAAGACACGTAAAGGGGTAAAAAGACCAAAATACCCCTAAAGCCGAAATGAGATCAGAAAAGGTCTAAATTAACTTTCTTTGACATCCCGGACTCAAAAATGGAGTCCAAATTACGAAACGAAGTACAGAAAAATATGACACGTAAAACGATAAATGACCATTTTGCCCTTTTATATATAACAGTCCAGATTACATAATTGGAAAGCCTAAACCGACTTTCTTCGACACTCAGGACTCAATGATAGAGTCTATTCGACCTAAAGAAATGTCTAAAATAAAAAGACATAAAATTTGATGAATAGCATCTGTTAGATGACTATGGACTGAAATGATGCCAAAGTACTAATACTAAGGCAAGTACGAGAAACGAAATACGAAAAGACACGACACGTAAACATGCCAAATAAATAACTTTAAATTAAAGTTAATGGAACTCCCAGAAGAGTATAAATTGAAATAAATTCAAATTCTAACACGTTAAATTATGTCATAGGTTACAAGTACGAGTTAAATTAAGTACCTATGAAATTGTGAAATCGTTTTAGGATCTAATACGATTTAAGCATAAGTTAAGGAATATCGAGATGATATTACAATGAATGTGAAGTTGATGAGGTGTTTATGAATTGTTCTTAGGAACTACAAAGAAAGTGGGAAAGCGCATTTTAGCACTAACCCTAAAGAATCGAGGTGAGTAACCCTGTGTTTGATTTGGAGATTTAACTCCATGGATTTGAAAAAGTTTTAAGTTCAAAGATGTGAAGTATTTGAAGTTTCAAATTCAGTATTTACATGATTCAGCTTTTAATAGTACTGTTTTATAACTCTATATGACATGCTCAGTGATTGGTATTTATCATAGTTTTCTTAAAACATATTTCAGCATGTCTAAAGTTTTAAATGCCAAATTATGTTAAATATCCTGAATTTGATAGTTACAAGTATTTGAAGTCCTATTGTAGAAATTATACATTTCATGTTTTTAATTATTCATGAAAGTATCTATTGAAGAAGTTATGTGATAAATGTTTTACAAGATAAACGGTACTAAGTACCACCCTATGCGATGTTGAAATCCTTCGGGATTCAACGGTAAATGCTCGGTAGCAGGATCTAATCCCCCAGGCAAATGAGATCGACAGTATTGGCAGTAAAATGGGAGTCTGGTTCGAAACAGATTCCACCTAATTAAAGAGAAAAGATGACAAGTGATTTTGGAAATGGAAGCAGGTTTTACCTTCATTTTCAAATACATATTGATGTGATTTAAGTTATATACTTATCTGATGAAGTACGAGTTTTGCTTGGATACTTTAAATGTTTTCAAGCCATTTGAAATGCATATGTTTTGAGTTATATACTCTATTTATCGAAGTACGAGTTTAGCTTGAATATTTTAAATGTTTCAAAGCTATCTGTTTTAAGAATGCATGTACCTTGTATTCTAAATTGTATAAGCAATTGGCAGTGAATGTTTTACAACTTTTATGTACTAAAAACCACTGCTAATTGAAAACCTCATGACGGACACTGGAATTGCTCACAAGCTTAGATTAGCTTACTCGGACTTTGTTCGGACCCCCCTTCAGGTGATGCAGTAGACAGGGCCTTAAGGACATCGACGATGAGTCTGGCTGTTTTTGGAAAGATATGTTTAAGTAGTTTTTCTTGAAGAACCTATAAACATTAGCAGTACATTTTGTATTAGTAAACAATGTAAGGATGTGTAATAAGCCCTCAGGGCAACCGAATATGTATTGTATTAATGTATGAAGTCTTTAAGTTTTAGTTATACTCTGAATGTGTAACCATGTATGCTATGTATGGAAACAGCAGTATCGGACGGATGTGCCTAATTTAAAAATGAGAAAAGAAAAGAAAAAGTTTTTCACGCTTTCCCATCCATGTGTAGCACATCTATTCGGTACCGCTGCAGATGCGAGCCTTGTCTCGGGGCCTTCGGGTCTCGGGGCGGCGATCGCGATCCGATAATCTGCAGAGGGTGGGTTTCGGGTCGTGACAGCAGCAGCTCTGGGTCTGCCATGTCGTGGCTGGGCAGTAGCCCTAGGCCTACCCCGTTTGGGTGGTCCGGCTCTAGTAGGAGCTCGTCTAGGTGGCATATCTACAAGTCCAAAGGAAAAATTCAATATCACTTTTTTCACATCCAGATATAAGCATTTAAATGTGATCTCAATCATGTTCTTATCAATGACCTGTACTTAACGGGTAGCACATATAGCAAGTCATAATATATACACTCAACAAGTTTTCACACATTATACATGTCATGCCTCTCAACATAGCATTAATTAGCACGTAATCACAACAAGTCATGCATCAGGACATATGATCACATAGCACATAAGATCCTACCGCATGCTACTAACAGTTCACACTAAGTCATCACTTTTTCCTCTAGGTATTCGAACCTAGGCTCTGATACCACGTTGTCACGCCCCGAATTCCAGCGAACCCGAGGCGTGAGTAATGAGACAAAAAGGAAATAAAATAATAAGGAAATAAAGGACAATCAAGTACAGTTCAACGCTTAACTTAATCCACCATTCTGATACAATGCATAAAGTCTTGTCCATTAGTTCACGACATAACAAAATAGGAAATAGTCTCGGGCTTATGCCCTTGTACAACATTAAGTGCGCCCCTTGGGCCAAATATAATCCTCACATCAAAGCATCTCTAAGTCTCGCACAGCTGGAGTGTCATCCGAAATCTTTGTCCCACGAATGGGTCAGCTCAACTGCTGGTATAATATAATGCTAATGCAAGAAACAAAATTAAGGGCGTGGCATGTGCAAATGTACAGTTATATCTACATGACATTCAATATCATCAATGCAGCATTTGAACAGTATGCGTGACACACCCATGCAACTCTATTCCACCATGTCTCGTCTTACGGTCCTTCCCCGATAGCCCAAGTACTAATATATGTCTCGCTTCACGGTCAGGAACTCGTCAAGCATGCGAATACCTAATGGCCGATTTTAGGTTTTTCACCACAGGATCTGGACCCTCATAATGCACAGTACCACGTGCTCAACTCACACCATGCCCAAGGAATCACACTATGCCAATATGCTCTAATTCATTCATACCATAATGTAATCTCAATGATGTATCTCATCCACACATGAAGCATGCTTTCAATCACATATTTCATAGTCTCAACAGTTCTCAAAGAATATAATCCATACATTATACTAACACATGGAATATACACATAATCATCATCCACATTATCACCCAACTTTCAGCAAGATAGCATGAAACACATAAGCATGTGAACAATCAAACAAACATGTGAATCATCAAGTCAACAGAGCAGTTATTCCTAAACTCAATTCTATTTCTTACTTAGCACAATATATCGTACCTGGTGAGTCAGTCTCAACTCAGAAAAATGTACTCGTAAGGTAGCGGAACTAGCAGTAGAATACAGAAGGGTAGATCACCTTCTCGTTGCCCTTCCGTGTCCCTAAAATCATAACATGTGACTCGGTCCATTTGTTACTTGAATTATGCTATTCATCAAATTTTTATGTCTTTATTTTATAATTTCCTATTTTGTTAAATTAAACCCTATTATTGAGTCCAGAACGTCAAAGAAAATAAGTTTAGATTTTCGTGGAATTCAATTCGGACATTTGAGCTAAAAAGGGCAAAACAGTCATTTTGTACTTTTCATGGGTCCTTACATCACGAGACCTCTTTTCATAAATCAGACCCCATGGTTGAGTCCAGAATGCTCAAAATAATAAAGTTCCACTAATTGTTCACTTAATTTGAAGTTCGTTTGACTGTGTTTCAATTCAAGGGTATTTTGGAAATTTTAAATGTTATTACGGGTCTTTTATTTTTTTTGGGACCCTGTCTCATAAAACGGACCTCACCGTTGGCCTCAGAATGGTCGAGATAGTCAAAATACACTAATGACTTGTCCCATTTGGACTCTGGATTATTTTGGAATATTTAAATAATTAATTGATTAATTATTTAATTAATATTTTATTCTGGTGGGGTCAGATCATAATTTCTCAAAAGTTTAGGGGTCAAAGTGTAATTTCTGAAAGTTCTAGGGTCAAACTTAATTTCTAAAAAGTCCAGGGGTAAATTTGTAAATTCTAAATCTCTTATTCTTAATTTGGATAGCCAAACAGTGCCTAATCCAAAACAGGGATAGGATATCCCTGCTTCCCAATTTAATTCCAATTTCTAATTTTATAACCCTGTAGCCAAACAGCCCCTAACTCATTTTTGATTTAAAACATAAGGCCGACACGTGGCAGGGATGGGTCGGCCTTGGCTTGACCCAAACCCGGACCCGACCCGAGATCCGAACTGGACCCGAATGCACAGTGCTTTCTTCCCCATTTTTTCGGTAAGGCTTCAGCGAGGTTCCGATGCCGGCGACAATTTTCTGGTGGATTTTCACCATTTCAAAAATGTAGTTCTCTTCATTTTCTCCCAAGGATTCCATATATTGGCTCGGTTTTGGACTTAGACTATTGGATCATCTCGAATAGAGGGTTAAACCTCTCGGTCAACCCTCCGACCGACCCTTCTTCTTCATTTTCATGACTGGTTGGTCACTGTTTGGACTCCCCCTTTAACCCAATGTGTTTTTGCACTCATGGGAATCATTTTTCCAACATCCAAACAAGGTTTTAAACAATTTCTTATAGCCAACCGATTATTCACCCTCACCTGCAACTCATTATTTCTACTTCATTTCCTAATCATTTTGGTTGGTTTCTTTTGCAAAATGATCCATATTTTGTACACTATAAGGCCCTAGAATTAAACCAATTTAATGTGCAACGAAACGAAAAATTAGAAACGAACCACTTACCACTTTTCTGGGTTTCTCTCTCTAGCCGTGTGTCTCCTTCACCTTCTTGGCTCCAAGCTTGATTCAAGCTCCAAGATCTCCTTCCTCCTTTCCAGAACTCCCTCTCTCGCTCTCTGTCTCTCTTTTCTTTCTTTCTTTCCAACTGACCGAGGCATATATGCATACACATAGCCACTCTCTCACGTAACCACCTGCACGGCCCCACTATTCTGACCTTTCCTCTCTGTTCAAGCCACCCTAGTTCCCTACAAGGCAGCTTTGCATCAAATGCAAAGCTGACCTATATATATATATCTATATATTTCCACTCATATACACACACCCGTAGACACACACACACTCACACGACACCACACATCAGATATATATATATATATATATATATCCATACACAAAACAATTCACACACACATACACACACATCATCCATGCATTGATAATATAACAATAATAATAAGTATAATAACAACAACAACAACAACAACAACAACAACAACAACAATAATAATAATAATAATAATAATAATAATAATAATAATAATAATAACAATAATAACAATTATAAAAACTGAAAATTTTTCATAAATAAAAAAAAAATTTCAGGTTTTTACACATAGTGTGTTTGCATTGCATTAAACAACGGGAAGGGAAATTATATCTTGAAATTGTACACTTGCACATGCCACGTCCTAAATTTGTTGCCTGTATTAGTGAGTTATCTTACCAGCAGTTGAGCTGACCCATTCGTGGGCAATATATTTTAGATGAGGCACCAGCTGCTTGAGACTTCCTTGAGTGTTGAAGAAAAAGGAAGGAAATGGATTTTGTAGAAGATTTGACCTTTGCGGGCATGTTTTGAATGTATGGGCATAAGCCCACTTTATTGTATTTTATATTTGATACAAAAAAATTGTAAACTTTAGGCCTTGGGCCATTTTACCTTGTATGAACTGTAACTCAAAGGAATGTATGATAATTATGGTTTAAGGCGTATTGTATGGACATGTTGGACCTAGTTCGTACATGTTTAATTTTGAAGGACTTGTGGCCACCGGGTGAGGGTGGATTGTTGATGAAATAATAATCATATATGTTGTGAAAATTAGGTGGGAAAACACTTAAAGAAACAAAGGAAACTATGTTCAAATTTTGGTAAATTAAAGTGAGGAAATTAAGCATGCAAAACACCCTTGAAATGGGTGAGGAAAAATGCGTAAAGTGGGAGCTTAGAAGCTAGGGAATTTTGGCTGAAAATGGGTGAAAAAGGGGCTTGAAAAGACTTGGAAAAAAATTCAAAAATGAAAAAATTGGTTGCAGCCATGGACAGTGATATTTCAGAAAATCAGAAAACCAGCCTCTGTTGCGAACAGTGCCCCGACAGCCCGCGCGCCCGCCTGCTCGCCGCGCGCGCGTGCCGCACCCCTGCGCGCGCCTGTGCCCGTGCCCACGCCGCGTGGCCCCGCGTGCGCGCGCCCCGTGCGCGCGTGACCTGCTACCTGCTGTCCTGTCCTCTTTTGACTACCTTTTGAGCTATTTGTTTTGACACCTTTTGGGCTATATTTGGACATCATCTTGGGACATGTTTGGCCAATTTTTGGGACATTATTGAACCCCATTAAGGGCTGTTTTAGGGACTTTTGTAGGCTATGTTTTGGTCATGTTGTGACCTAGATTTCAAGGCCATATTTGGCCATCCACTAAGACCAACTTCGGGCTGATATTTGACTATCTTTTGACCATGTCCTAGAACATTTTGAGGTTATCTGAGACATCACTTTGGGAAAAATTTTGGAGATACTTTAAGGCTATTTTGAGAATCGTTTTTAAATATGATTTAAAGCATTTGGGCATTAATTGAGAGGAGTACTTGAGCTATGTTGATGAAAGATTTTGAGTTATATTGAATGTCGAATTTTTATTTAAATTGTTGGAAGAAACTTGAGGAATGATGATGGAGATTTCAATTAAATTTACCGAATTGTCACTTCTTTTCCTTTCTTTTGTTTCGTTTAGTCGCTCCTCAGGTTCGTAGGAATCCGGGGCGTGACAAGTTTTGGATCTAGACCCAAATAATTTAAAATTCTGGGACTTTGGGTTAAAATATTTTTCCGTGGACCTTATTTTTTACTGATGCTGCACTTTTTGACTCGCAACACGTGTGGGCTCCGTGACCTGTAGAATACTCAGAGAGATGATCAGAGGACCACTGGATTGGCTCCGGCGGTAGCCGATCCGATGCTTAAGTAAGTAAGAGAATTGAAAGACTGTATTGAAAGCCAAAGAATGAGCATGACCATAAAAGCGTACCTCTAGGGTTTAATATATAAGCCGTGGCTTTTCTAAGTTGATTAGGATTCGATGCCATGAATATAGGGATATGATCATCAGAGATTGCAGTTACCTTCTGGAGCCTTGAGTCGTAGATGGAGATAACTATAAATCATAGTTTCCGTATTGAAGACCGTTTCCTTATTCCCTGCTTGACAGTTGTTAAGGAAACCATAAGGTTGGATCCATATGAAGTGTTGAATAAATATTGTCCAAAACGGGAGGTCTGGAAGATGTATACATGAGAATGCCTTTGAAGGCTTCATCTGCACTGTATGACCGAGTTTATCGGCTCTGAATGATAAATAAATAAGAATGCCCTGAAGGCTTGTGGTTGCTTTGTATGATAGACATATATGAGAATACCCTGAAGGCTTGTGGCTGTTCTGTATGATCGAAATTGTCAGCTCTGTAGGATCGAGATTTGTTAATTCAGTGGGCACACGTGTCTCAAAGTGATTGGTGTGTCTGTTTGTGGTATATCAGCTACTCCCCCCCCGAGCCCTTGTTAAAAGCTAGGGTTTTAACTAGGGTTGTGGGTTTTGTGAAGAGTCATACGTTTTGCTTTCCCATTTCTCGAGACGTCGGTTTAACGCGTCATTTGTTGCGCAGCTGATACTTGAGAATCCATCATTATTTTCAACCGTTGTGTCGGCTCGTCTTGGAAGGCTCATATTTCGAATGTGTATATAAAGAGAGGGAAAGGTCTTTCATACCTTTCTTCTGCATTTACTTCTACAGTACCAGACCGCTATTTGACATATCTTAAAGTTTGGAGGATACCCGGTGTTCATAATCCTTTCTTGATCTCAGGTTCGACTTTTAGTCCCCTTCTACATTCCTTCTCATTTGTTTCATTTCTTTCTCTCGTTCGCCATGTCTGGCTTAGAATCACACTCTGGTTTTGGAAGTCCTTCTGAGGCCGTTCCTCGACTGCAGTTGGTGAATATTGATGAAAATAGACTGGTAGAACCTCCCTCTAGTCCGGGGGTTAAGATTGTTGATGCTTTTGATGAGCCCCCGAATAGGGCTGGTGAGACTTCTGGTCGATCCGGCTACAGAGAGGAAGGTAAGAGTGTAATTACTGAAAGTATGTTGAAGGAGTTATGGGCGAAGTTCAAACTTCCCACAAATGTTACTTTCAGGGTCCCGGATTCTCAGGATCGCCCGGGCGATGTTAGAGAGGGGGAAATCTATGCCTATCTGGCCTGGTTTGAGATGGGTCTTACACTCCCCTTTCCTGATATAATAAAATAATTCTTCTGTTGGTTTGGCCTTTGCCCCGCAAACCTGAACCTTAACAGTTGGAGACATCTGTTGAGCTTCATTGTGTTAGGGCATATGAATAATGTCGAGGTGTCCCTTGACTTGATCCGTAGCAATATGGATCTAAAACTTTAAAAGGCGGAGGGCCTTTATTACATATCTTTTGATAGTGGGTTCAGACCCCTTACTTCTGTGCCTTCCTCTAACAAGACCTGGAAGAAGTGGTACTTTTTCATTAAAGGAGGATGGGAATTCAAGAACTTCGAGGGTCAACCTTCCGTATTCCCTCGGACCACTAGGCCAAGGGGTGAGGCTCAATTTTGCCATGGCTGTACTGAATTTATTTTGTTCGCCAATTGTTGAATTGATCAATTTCTGTGCTTGTTTTGCAGTCAAGAGTGCGTGGAAGAGAACAGGCTTCTCTTCTTCGATTCAGAAGCAATATAAGAAGCTCTTGAAGCCCAGCATTAGGGACCATTCTTCCATCGTTAACCCTGATAAATTAATGGCTGCCAGGGGTAGTGTTGAGGAGATTGCTGATAATGTGATGGCTCAATGGGAGAGCGGGCCAATACCGTCCGTGGTGACGGGGGAGGCATCCTCTCTAGTGGTTCCTCCTGTCCAAAAGAAGCGGAGGTTGGTTTTGTCCTCTCCCGAGCCTGCTGAGGGGGAGGAAGAGGCTCTTGTCCCTATTTCGGTGGTTCCCCCAGTCCCGTCTCGTCGAGCGGGTAAGGGGGCATCATCGTCGGTGGCTCCTGATGTTGCTGATCAGGGGGCCAAAAAGATTCTGAGGGACTTCTGGGCCAAAGGTTCAGTTAAACTTAGGCCCCAGAAGTCGGAGAAGCTTCTTGTTGATTTAACCACTCTTCAGGTTAAGGTGAGCTCGTCAGGCCCTTATTTTTCTTTCCTTGAAGCATTTATACTGGTGTTGAACTTGTTTATTTTGTATTATGCAGACCCTGCACACCCTTTCTGCTCTGGTGGAGGTTTCTCCATCTGCGGAGGAGTTGGACCAACTCAAGGCCAATCTGGACGATCTGGGACTCCAGCTTGGTACTGCTCGGTCGGAGGCTCACGACTCTGCGGAGAAGTTGAAGGAGTGTCAGAACTCCTTGACTGTGATGGAGTCGGAGAGGAACCTTGCCGTTGAGCGGGCAAAGAGGTTGCAGGTGGAGATGAACGACTTGCGATATCAGCACCGTAGACATCTCGATGAAGCCGTGGAGCAGGCATTGATGGATAATGAGGAGGAAATGAGGTCGAAGCTGGAAGGAATAACCCATCGCTTGATTACGTTTGGGTTCAATAACTTCCGCTCTCGGCTTCTTGCCAAGTTTCCTGACCTAGATGTCTCCTCTATTGTGCTGCCTGGATCTGAACCTTCAGAGGTTGTTATCCAGGGTGAAGTGGCTAATGTCCTCCCTGCCGATCCCACGGAAGAGGTTGTACCGACTGAGGTGGTTGATACTGCTTCTGCTGATCCTTCTCCGGTCACTGATCCTGTTCCTGCTGATCAGGCTTAGGATGTATATTTTGCTATTTTTCAATGTATTTGAAACATACATTTGTTAATGGAACAATCTTTTGGTTAATGCTCGTCTCCTTAGTTATATTGCTCTATGGTATTTGTGCATGGCTCTATAGTGCCTTAATATGTAGTTGATGGTGGTAACCGTTGCAAGTAGCACTGCTCTGGAGTTTAGTGTATACTTAACCAGATCTTTCTCTGTAGGTAGCTGTGTTCCGAACTTCTTTACTTGCTATAGGTCAGTAATTGAAGACAAGAACCAAGAAATATCATAGTTGATGGACCTTTGTTGTATACGTGGCCCTTGCGTGTTAATAACCTGGAGAAACTGTCACGTCATATACGTGGAAAAGATTAAAAGCCTGTATATTACGTATGTGGCTCTGCCTTTTGCTTCTCCCAAGAGGGTGGTTTTAATACTTCATTTATTGCATCCCCGTCGTTTGGGATTTCGAAGCTAGCACTTTGCTTAACCGTTGTGACGGTTCAACTGGGTGGCCTTTGGTCTTCCAGTGTCTATATATGTGGGAACGAGGGCATACGGTTGTGCTCAACCCTTTTGCTCCCTGAATTGATAGTAAGAGAGATTTTTATATGCTGCCGGAGTTTTCCCACTTGTCCGGAGATGATGGATGATTCCTTGCCTGAGTTAGGAATAATTAAACTGTGGCTGAGAGTTAAAGTTCCCTTATTTTCAGTCTCCAAGGAAGGTTCGAAGGAGGCACAAGTCTTCTTGTTTCCTCTGGCATCCGGTCGAGATTTCTCCGATTGGTGGTGGCCCCTCCCTGATTCAACCGAGGCCTGAAGCGTTGGTGATGAAGATGAAGGCGAGTTGCCTCCTCTTCCTCACGCCCCGTCAGAGACCCTCGCTCCAAGTGGCTGGGGTGAAACAGACGGTGTGAAGAAGAAGATTGAAAGTGGGTTGCCTCCTCCCCCTTGTGACTTGGCAGGGACCCTTGCTTCAATCTGCTGGGGTGTGACAACTGCTCTGAGGGAGATGAATGGGGGCCGCCTCCTCCCCTTTGTGACTTGGCAGAGACCCTTGCTTCAATTGGCTGGGGCGTTATGCCGATTACAAAGGTGGAGAATGAAAAGTCTCCTGAGGCCCGGAGCCCTCATCGTCCGTTGGTCATGAGACCAGTGATAGTGATGATGAAATGGCCTGGGCACTTCTTGATGCAGACTGGGGTTCAGGGCTCCTTCCTCTCAAATGGAGCCGGCAGCGGCGGTGATGGAAGTTTGGCTCCTATGCCCCTTTATCATCCTAGGAGAAGAGCCGTTATGTTGCCAAGCGTAGCTTCTGTAATAGCTTCTGTAGTGGTGTCTTTGTACTGATGTAAATCTTTTGAATTGTCAATAAAATTAGATTTCTTCTTCTCAGATATGATGTTTTCTGTGAATGTGCTCTTTTGTAGTTTAAACACTTTCTCGTGCATTTCTGATTGTTTTGAAAATAAATCAAAGAAACTTAGAAAAATGCCTGAATCGAAGTACTTTACCCTAGGTTGGAACCATAGTACTTGTTGTTCATTTGACAAATAAGCCAAATATTATAAGTATCAGATCCGAGGTGTTCCGATATGGGAAACTTTAGTTTGTAGATGCTCGGAACTTCGGACTGTGGATGGGCTGAATCATAGAATCTGTAAATTGAAGACGGACCATGCTCGGAAGGCCTGTGTATAAAAGTAATCCAGGCTCTGTAGGCCTGCGTATTTAAAGAATGAACCAAGTATTTAAGATCTGTATATCATGAACCAGGCTCTGAAGGCCTGTGCATTATAGACCGACCAAGTGCTGAGACTTGTGCATTTATGGACCAAGTTCTAAGACTTGTGCATTAATAGATGGACCAGGCTCTGGAGGCCTGTGCATTAATAGATGGACCAAGTCGTAAGACTTGTGCATTAATAGATAGACCAGGCTCTAGAGGCCTGTGCATTGATAGATGGACCGAGTGAAAACTCGTACATTATGGACCAGGCTCTGGAGGCCTGTACATTAATAGATGGACCAAGTCATAAGACTTGTGTATTAATAGATGGACCAGGCTCTGGAGGCCTGTGCATTAATAGATGGACCAAGTCATAAGACTTGTGCATTAATAGATGGACCAGGCTCTAGAGGCCTGTGCATTGATAGATGGACCGAGTGGAAACTCGTACATTATGGACCAGGCTCTGGAGGCCTGTACATTAATAGATGGACCAAGTCATAAGACTTGTGCATTAATAGATGGACCAGACTCTGGAGGCCTGTGCATTAATAGATGATTAGTTTTATGGAAGTAAAAGGAAAAAATCTTCATTGATAATACTTCTGCAAGTGTTCTACGTTCCATGGCCTAGGAACAGGTTTTCGAGTCATGTCTTCGAGCCAGTAAGTGGTAGGTCGAATAACCTTTGTCACTTTGTAGGGGCCTTCCCAGTTTGGTGACAACTTCCCCATGGTGGGATCCTTGGTGTTCTGAAAGACTCTCCTTAAGACGAAGTCTCCGACTTGAAAGCTGACTGTCTTGAGTCCTACCTTGGATTTGTTGACCATTCTTTGTTGATAAGCTTCCATCCTGATGCTGGCTTGATCCCTTCTCTCTTCGAGCAAATCCAAGTTTTTCATCAGTTGCTGATCATTGGATTCTTGTTCGAAGGCCTCAGTCCTCAGAGTTGGCATACCGATCTCAACCGGAATTACCGCTTCTGATCCATAGGCTAGTGAGAAGGGAGTTTCAGAGGTGGGAGTTCTTCTGGTTGTTCTGTAGGCCCAAAGGACTCCAGGGAGTTCTTCTGCCCATCTTCCTTTGGCCTGTTCCAACCTCTTCTTTAACCCGTCAAGGATTGTTCTGTTGGTGACCTCTGCTTACCCGTTTGCTTGCGGATGGCCCGGAGAGGCAAAGTGCTGCCTGATGTTGAGATTTTCGCAGAATGCCTTGAAGCCTTTACTAGTGAATTGTGTCCCATTGCCCGAGATAATTACAGGTGGTATGCCAAACCTACACACAATGTTCTTCCAGGTGAAGCTTTCGACTTCCTTTTCTGTGATATGCTTAAAGGCTCGGCTTCGGCCCATTTAGAGAAGTAGTCGATGGCCACCAAGAGATACTTCCTGTTTGGAGGTACTCGTGGTAATGGGCCCACAATGTCCATTCCCCATTGAGCAAAGGGCCAAGGACTAGGAATCGGGATAAGCTCGTGCTGAGGCTGATGTTGGTACGGGGCAAATCTCTGGCATTTGTCGTACTTCCGAACATATTCTCTAGCCTGTTTCAACATGCCGGGCCAGTAATAGCCCTGCGATAGAGCTCGGTGGGCTATAGTTCTGCCCCCATTATGATTCCCGCAGATTTCCTCATGTATTTCAGCCTAGACATACTGTGATTCGTCTGGGGCTAAGCATTTTAGCAGAGGTTGAGAATACGACCTTCTGTAAAGCTTGTTGTTCAGGATCAGGTACCGAGCTGCTCTGATTCAGATTCTCTTGGCTTTGTTTTTGTCCTCTGGGAGGAGACCGGACCTTAGATACTGGAGGATCGGGGTCATCCAGTTCTGGGGCTGTTCGTCAATTTGAGCAACTTGTGCTTCCTCAATGCTGGATCCTGGCTGAAAAGAGATTTTAACTATGGAGTCTGCTTCAGATTTGAGGCGGGAGGCCATGTTAGCCAGAGCATCTGCTCTGCAATTCTGGCTTCTCTCAATTTTCTGGATGGTAAACGTCTGGAAGGAATTCTTCAAGTGGCTCACCAGTTCGGAATACCGAAGCATCCTGTCATCTTTAATGGCAAATTCTCCCAAGACCTGGCTTACTACCAGTTGGGAGTCAAAGAAGACATCGAGGTTCTGAGCCTCGCATTCCAAGGCAAGTTTCATCCCTAAGATTAGGGCTTCATATTCGGCTTCATTATTAGAAGCTCTGAATCCTAGGCTGACTGCTTTTTCTGATGTGAGCCCATCAGGGGATTGTAGCACCAGGCCTACCCCTGATCCTTGATCGGTTGACGATCCATCAATGTACAGCAGCCAGGTTCCCGAAGTCTCGGTGACTTGTGCTTTGTTCTGGAGTGCCGGGGTGAACTCAGCTATGAAATCAGCTAAGGCCTGCCCTTTGATGGAGTTTCAGGGTACCTATGATATGTCGAACTCCCCTAGCTCCACAGAACACTTGACCAATCTTCCCGATACCTCAGGTTTCCTCAGTATTGACTTCAGAGGATAGGCAGTTGGGATCTCGATTGGATGGGCCTGGAAATAAGGTCGAAGCTTCCGAGCTGATATAACCAAGGCATAGGCCAGCTTCTCTATTTCTGGGTATCTTTTCTTCATGTCGAGTAGTGCTCTACTGATGTAGAATATAGGCCTCTGTACTCCTCTGTCCTGTCTGATCAGTGCGGAACTGACCGCATTTTCGGAGACTGCTAGGTACAGGAGTAACTTTTCTCCTTGTATTGGTTTTGACAGGAGCTCTGGAGAGGCTAGATACTCCTTTAGTTCTTGAAAGGACTGCTCGCATTCTTCTGTCCACTGCAAAGTCTTGCTGCCCTTCAGAGCTTTGAAGAAAGGTAGGCAGCGATCGGTGGATTTGGATATAAATCTGCTCAGTGCGGCAATTCTGCCGTTCAGTGCCTGAATCTCCTTTCTGGTTTTTGGTGACTTCAGTCCAATCAGGGCTTGGATTTGAGTGGGATCTGCTTCGATACCTCTTTGAGAGACGATGTATCCCAAGAATTTTCCCTTCGAAACTCCAAAGGTACATTTCGAGGGGTTGAGTTTCATCCTGTGTTGTCTGAGGATATCGAAAGTCTGGGCCAAGTGCTGGAGGTGGCTGCCTTTCTGAAGGCTCTTTACCAGCATGTCGTCGATGTATACCTCCATGGTGCTGCCGAGTAGTGGGCTGAACATCTTGTTCACCAACCGCTGATAAGTGGCTCCAGCATTCTTCAAACCGAAAGGCATCACTCTGTAACAGTAGAGTCCTCTTTCGGTTATGAAGGCAGTCTTCTCTTGATCTGGAGGGTACATCTGGATCTGGTTGTATCCAGAGTATGCATCCATGAAACTCATAAGTTCATGCCCCGCAGTGGCGTCAACCAGTTGGTCTATTCTCGACAGTGGAAAGCTGTCCTTGGGGCACGCTTTGTTGAGGTCTGTATAGTCAACATAGACTCTCCACTTGCCGTTCTTCTTCTTAACAAGCACGGTGTTGGCTAGCCACTCGGGATAGAAAACTTCCCGTATCATCCTGGCGTCCAGCAGCCTATGGACTTCTTCGTTTATAATCCGATGCTAATCAGGAGCAATCGGCCTTCTCTTCTGTCTGACTGGGGGGTGATCCGGATCTACCATCAGTTTGTGAGTTATTAGATTAGGATCTATTCCCTCCACGTCCTTGGTCTCCCAAGCAAAGATAGAGAGGTTGTTTTTCAGAAACCTGACTATCTTCTCCTGCTCGGTGTGTGTAAGATCTGGGCCGATGTACAAGTAGCGCCCCTCTGCTTCTGAACTGACCAGTATTTTAATGGGCTCGCCAACAGGTTTGGCTCGGCTGTCACGTCCCCTTGGGCTCAGGGGTTCTTCAACGCTGGATGGGCAATCTTCTACCTCGGGAGTGTGAGTGAAAACCGGATCTGCACAGTCCCGAGTGTACTGTAATTGCTATTTCTGAGCTTTCTCCTTGAGGGCAATGGCGTGACACTCTCGGGAGGTTGGCTGACATCCTCGGACCGAGTGTACGCTCTGGTTGTGGACGTACTTCAGACACTGATGAAGGGTCGAAGTGACTGCCCCTATTTGATGCAACTAGGGTCTCCCGATTATGACGTTGTAGGGAGACTTCATGTTCAGCACCATGTATTCCGTGATGGTGGTCTTCTGCCCATCACCTTCTCCTACAGTGGTAGGAAGGTCAACTCTCCCCAGTGGGGTGCTGAGGTTGCCATCAAAAGCTGCCATCATGGCAGTGGTGGGCTTGACGTTGTCCTGGTCTATGCCCATCTGTTTAAGCGGTTCATAGAACAGAATGTTGACTGAGCTGCCAGTGTCGACCAGGACTCTTGTGGTCTCGAAGTTGGCAATTCTGAGGGTAATAACAAGGGCATCACTGTGAGGGCAGTGTACCCCTGCTAGATCTTGCTCGGTGAACTGGATCTCCGGCCCTAGCTTGAGTCTCTTTTCGACGTTGGAGATCGGTAAGACATTCGGGGCGGTTCTGGCCTCCCGAGCATATCTTTTTCTTGCCCTGTTGGACATTCCTGTAACAGGGGAGTCAGCATGGAGGACGTAGATGACGTGATTGTTCTGCCTCTGGGGCTCGTTTCGTCCTTCCCTCTGCTCTTGCCTCTGCTCGGGCCTCTGGTCTGGCCGCTGCTGAGGCTTGTCTTCTTGGGGGTTCTGCCTTCCGTCTTGCTTGACGAAATCCCGAAGACGTCCCTTCTTTATGAGCTGCTCTATCTCATATCGGAGGGTCCTGCAAGTGTTAGTTGTATGCCCATGATCTTTATGGAAATTACAATACTTACTTTGGTCCCGCAGGCTAGGATCTCCTTTAATTGACTCTAGCCACCTCAGGTTCTCCCGATCTCTGATCTACCGGAGTACCTGGTTCGGAGTGGTGTTCAAAGGAGTGAAGTTGGTGAATTCCCTTGGTACGGAGTTGTACACAGCTCTGGGAGCTGTTCTTTTCTCTGGGCTCCTGGCCCTCTTTTTGTTGGAGTCTCTTCTGTGATCCTCCTTTTTGTGATCCTCTCGCTTCGGATTATCCATTTGGGTCTGATCTTTGCCCTTCTGGGTTGAGCGGTTGGCCTCTTCTAGGTTGATATATTTTCTGGCCCGATCCATCAGTGCCGCCATATCGGCTGGAGGGCTCTTCGTCAAGGAATCTCTGAACCCACCTTGGGCAAGCCCGGCTGTAAGGGCTGCTACAAGGAATTTCGGGCTGCAATCCGTGATCTCAGTGAGTTCGGTGTTGAAGCGTGCAATGTAGGCTTGGAGGGATTCCTCCCTGGTCTGCTTAACGTTCAGCAGGAATTCTGGCCCCCTTCTGAGCCTCATGCTGGTCATAAATCTGTCCAAGAACTGCCTACCGAGCTCATAAAAGCTGGTAACGGAGTTCGGAGGGAGGTTGTGGAACCACTTCAGAGCAGTTCCCTTTAAGCTGGTGATGAACGTCCGGCACATGAAAGCATCTGAAGCTCCGTGAAGGGCCATCGTATGCTGATAATGAGAAAGGTGATCTCCTGGATCTCCAGATCCGTCATAGAGAGTGAACTTGGGCACCATGAACTTTTTGGGCCTCTCCTCTGACATGATAGCGTGAGTGAACGGAGTGGCCAGTCTTCCGAGCAGCCTGGCCAGTTCATCTTGCTCTGGAGGGTTCTGAGGTCCTCTCAAGCTGATTGTCCGGTCTATAGACTCGGCAATTTCCTCAACCCTTTGTGGGTCTCTGAGTCTGACATCTTGTGAACCTTGCCTGACAGCCTCGGCTTCAGGGTATTAGGGTGGAGTACGCCCTTCGGACGGAGGAGGAATCCGAACCGGAGGGACTGGTGCTGCATGATAAGGTTCCTGTAGTGCCGGCGGTGCTCCCGAAACCCTAGGAGTTGGGGCTCGAGTAGTGCTTCGGTAATGCACGTCGGGAACGAAAGCGGATGTTCCCCAGCCAGGAACTGTTGATGGCTGTGGATCTCGACCAGCGCGGGCAACGCCTGAGGGGTGCCCAGGCAGGTTGGTTGGGGCCTGCCCACGAAGTTCTTCGTCCTCCGTGGCAACAGGAGGTTGCGTTCCCGCAACGAAGTTGACCGGCGGGCTAGGAGAAGCCGCCGCTTGATTCCGCGTGAGCGTTGCCAGCGTTCTAGTGATGGCCAGCAATTGCTCCTGCACCAGTTCATTGTGTCATTTTATTGCTTTGATTTCTTGTCGCATAGGGTTGGCTGCTGGTCCCTTTATGCGAGGAGCAGGCGGCTGGCGCTGAGCGTTTTGCGCATTCTGAGCATTCTGTCGTGGTCGGAGATTTGGTGCCATGGTTTTCCGGTAGGGAAAAAGATGAGTTTATGAATAGAGCACTTGGAGATTAGTCGTTCCCACAGACGGTGCCAAACTGATGCTGCACTTTTTGACTCGCAACACGTGTGGGTTCCGTGACCTGTAGAATACTCAGAGAGATGATCAGAGGACCACCGGATTGGCTCCGGCGGTAGCCGCTCCGATGCTTAAGTAAGTAAGAGAATTGAAAGACTGTATTGAAAGCCAAAGAATGAGCATGACCATAAAAGCGTACCTCTAGGGTTTAATATATAAGCCGTGGCTTTCCTAAGTTGATTAGGATTCGATGCCATGAATATAGGGATATGATCATCGGAGATTGCAGTTACCTTCTGGAGCCTTGAGTCGTAGATGAGATAACTGTAAATAGTAGTTTTCGTATTGAAGACCGTTTCCTTATTCCCCGCTTGACAGTTGTTAAGGAAACCATAAGGTTGGATCCATATGAAGTGTTGAATAAATATTGTCCAGAATGGGAGGTCTGGAAGATGTATACATGAGAATGCCTTTGAAGGCTTCATCTGCACTGTATGACCGAGTTTATCGGCTCTGAATGATATATAAATAAGAATTCCCTGAAGGCTTGTGGCTGCTCTGTATGATAGACATATATGAGAATACCCTGAAGGCTTGTGGCTATTCTGTATGATCGAAATTGTCAGCTCTGTAGGATCGAGATTTGTTAATTCAGTTGGCACACGTGTCTCAAAGTGATTGGTGTGTCTGTTTGTGGTATATCATTTACACACTTATTTTGAGAGACCTTCCAATATTTAACTTATATATATACATATAAATAAGAGTTTCCCTTAACTTTTAAACTTACACTCTTACTCTTACCAGGCTATAATATTTATACTCACAATGTATTGATATACCACTACAAATGATGCTTTAGTCAATCTCCCTCCCTACCCTTAGGAGTAATTAGAGATTATTTAACATGAGAGAGAACCATCAATCTAATAGGTAATTTTTAGCTCTCAGTTAATGTAGTGGAGAAGTCAACACTTCATTATTAGATTGAAATAAATAGAAAAACTTGTAATGCCAATTATTCTAGTTAACATGATAAAAAAAAACAAGATAGGTCAGATGTAGGGAGTTAATTTCAAATACCCTGAAGCATAGTTATCAGAACCGAATCGGCCGGTTGAATCGGGAATCAGGCATTAAATTGGTTCTGTTTGATTAAAATACTAGTTTTGCTAAAGAACTGAAAAAAACCGATTGAACCAGCCGATTTTCAAAAAAATCGAGTGAATCGATCGATTTTTAAAAAAAATCGGTTGAACCACCTTTTGTCTTTTTATTACCTACAACTTTTTTTTCTCACAAAACTTCTTATATTTGATGATTAAATGATGAAATTTAGTATAAAATAAGATATTGTTGCACGTATTTTTGTTATATATACAAATATATTAAACTTATACATTAATATAATTTCAATGATTATGCTTATATTTTGTTATTTATCATTATATAATAAAAAATATATATTTTTCTTATTATTTTTTTAATTTTTAATATATTAATTATAAAATCGGTTGAACCAGTGAACTGGCCCCTTCACCATTCATCGTCCGGTCTGATTTTGATAACTATGCCCTGAAGTATCGTACTTTCAATGGTAAGATCGATAGTCACAGTTACATTCGTAAAAAGTGTACTATTCCTTCACATATGATCACTAATCCTACCATTTAAAATATTGATTGAAAAGTACCTAATATTTTTTCCAGACCTATAATTAGGATGTTTGCAGTACATAAAAACATAGAATAATGGTTGGAGTTTAGTTGCACCCAATACTGAGTGCCCAACCACAACTAAGGGATCCCTACCCATGTAAATGATTTTGTAATTTTTTTTGTGTGCACTACTTTTTGTTTCAGAAAAAGAGAATTATCATTAATGATAGAATAATTACATCAATAATGAAAAGGGATGCAAAAGACATCATGGTAGAGAACCAACATCTTAACTAGGTTAGCACCTTGGAGCCTACAAATCATCTACCAGTTACCCTACAAACAGCCTCACTAAACCTAATTGGCAAGAAGCTAACCAAAAACCAACACCCACAATACAACAAAGGGATATAAACATGCCTCGAGACCAAAAACTATAAACCAAAAAAAGAATTCAAAAAAGGGATAAATAGAAATGCCTCCCCCTCCCCCCCCAAGAACACCAAATCCTAATAGATCTCTTTCACCTGCAACTAAATTCATTCAACTACTATTGTTTACATAAAAAATCTCAAAAATCCGATGAAAATTGAAAATTAACATTGAGATTGGAAGAGCATCCCAACCTGGCATATATTTGAGCCAAAAGATCACCCTGGTTTTAATATCTTCAACCAATACATCCCAACCTGGCGATTTGGCTTAAAAAATACATTCATTCATCAATTTCCAAATTGACCACATAATGGCCAATGGCAGAACATTCCAAATAATCTTGATCTTTTCTGGAATTTAAAACTATACCAACAAAACAAAAATTGATGAACTAACCATGGGAGCGCCCAAGTGATATTCCACCCAAATCTTCCAAACCTGTTTACACAGTAACAAAACATGATCAACAATTTCAAATTCCTCCCCACAAAAATGGCAATAGCCATCCTCAACATTTTTAAGAACACCTATCCTTAATAAAAATTCAGATGTCTTCAACTTGCCTTTAAAATCAAGCTATCTGAAGAATTGAACTCTCGGAGGAGCAAACTAATTCCAAATAGATTTCAAAATTTTAACGCTACAACCCATGCAGGAATTATACCATTGATATAAAGAATTAACGGAAAACTCACGAGTAGGATGATGCTTCCAACCAAGCCTATCCTATTTTTCTTCGATAATAGTAGGAACATTACAGAGCACACTAAGGAGCTTGCCCAATTCTATCACTTCCCAAGAAAACAGTTGCGTCCTGAAAACCGTACAACACTTTGACGCGTCCCCTCAAATGAAGCCACATTAACCCATGAAATATCTTTATCAAATGCTACTCTAAATAATCTCTGAAAAAAAGATTTTAATGGAACATCCCCATACCATTTTTTCACGCCCCAAGTCCCTAAAGACCGAGGTTATGATCGACTCCCTATGGTACATCTAGTAATATTTAAAGTTCACCCTACTTGATCTTCATTCCATGATTTATACTATTTACTAATTAACTATTATACATTGTTTCTTGAAGCCCCATGCATAAAAAAAAAAATTTCAGATTCATTTAGGATACAACCTTGGTTCATTTTTTTTTTTTGTTTTTTGTTCACTAAACAGTTTAGCCCTGTTTGAAACCCTATATCTCTCAACTCATAAGACCTGATATATTGATATTTTTAGAGCATGTTCTAATATGGGTCTAATTTCAAGGAGATTTAGAATTACTCAAAAATATATCTGGTAGCTCAAGTTATTAAAAAAAGGTGAAGGCAAGTTCGAACTGCTCTGTTCACACAGTTGGTCCGCCTTGTTTAAAGCTCTGTATCTCCGAATTTATCAAACCTGATATTATGAGATTTATATTCCATATACCATTATAAGTATAGTTTCCATATAACTTGGAAGCACTCAAAAAGAGTACATGGAACTCAAGTTATGGACTGATTTGTAAACAGTGGTCAGATTCTGCGCAAGTTTCTTAAAATCAGGATAACTCTTTCAATATTTGCGTAATTAAGGCCATTCTTGATCCATTTAAAAGCCAAGCCAAGGAGGTTTAATTTTGTAAAATATTAGATTCTAATTTTGTAGGAGGTAGGAGATGTGGTCTTTTAAAAGTGGGATGTTCTACACAACCTTCAGCAGAAATGCTAAACTCATACCTATCATTTCACATATAGTTATATACAATTTAAACTACAACTACATGTTTCATTTTAAAAAATAAGTACACAAGTAAACAAACTCCTCACGAAAATTTCATGATGTCCAAGTGAACAAAATAAAGGTTTTTCAAAAGAAGATTTCAATACTTCTTCAATTTATACCCAACATGACCTATTTCAAATATACATACATGTTCAAGAGTTGCTCAAAAATGAACATAAATACATTCTTCACATGATGGTCATCCAACTATACAAAAATGGTATCTTCCCAAAAATAGCTTGGTGATAGTGGTCCTTCAATTTGTGGTCATTTCCTTGCCCGCTCGTGCATTTAGTAAGGGTCAGTTGAACAACCCCAGTAGAAACAGTCTAAACATAGGCAAGAACATGAAGTGGCACGTGTATGCTTGTGCACGTATAGTGACAACCAAGTGCTCTTCAAGCATGCTTTGTCAACAATAAGAATTCAAGCCAATAACCAAGTTTTCGTGTGCTAAAGTATATAGGCATTACAAAGAAACATTATCAAGGAAAACAATGTATATTATTCCAAAATTTAAGGTTTCATTCCATTTGAGTTCTTTCAATAATTCAAAGTTCCCATTTTTATCTCTCAAGTCTTAATCTCAAGATTATATTCCTAGTTGGGCCCCAGTAAGCCTTGTGTACTTTACGGGCTACTAACTCGATGGAGACATATGACCACCTGCGTGAGTTTACGTCTCACAAGCTGAAGGGAGACACCATCCCAAACACTAATCAAAACCCCGAGTAAGTATAATCTCACCACACTCAAAATCACACAATTGACGTGTCCAATCCTAGCCCTATGTTCATTATTTTTTAAGTGTTCATTCTCACACTTCCAAGGCTTATCATTCATGGTTGTGTTTACAATTCATCATATTTTTATCATAAGGGTTTACAATTCATCATATTTTTATCATAAGGATTTTCATCATATTTACAATCCATGACACAACCACGTAACATATCCTCAAAGGTTTGAGTAGTGCGCCCGGACTGGCCGTCGGTCTCTAGGTGTAATGCGATGCTAAGTGCCAAATTGGTACCCAAGGCTGCTTATAAACTTTGCCAAAGATAAGCTATCAATCATGCATCCCTGTAAGAAACAATAGATACTGGAGCCCCATAGAGATGAATGATCTCCAATATATACAAGCGGCTAAACAACTCCATTGAATCTGCAGTCTGAATGGGCAAGAAATGCGTAAATTTTGTCAGTCGGTCCACGATAACCCAAATAAAATCATGTCAACATGGTGATTTAGGAAACCCGGACACAAAGTTCATTGTGGTGTGCTCCCACTTCCACTCGGCAACTAGAAGTGGCTGAAGCAATCCTGCAGGTCGCTGGTGTTCCTCTTCCCCAAACCTTGATCTGCACAAGCATATACGTGTATATATATATATGTTTATATACATATTCACACAGTGAAACACACACATATTCAGGCATATAATCAACCCAATAATGCATCTAGAACTAGATAGAAGGTTCTAGATGTCACTACTTCTCACCTGAGCTTCCATGGTTAGAGAGGGAAAGTAGAGAGAAAGCTTCAAAACTCTTCAATGGCCGCCCTTTGCAGTTCCAGTCACCTTCTTTCCTTATTTTCTTTTCTTCCTCCTTTTTTCCTTCTTTCGAGTTTGGTTTTCATATGAGTCAAACACATACTGATTCATACACGTATAGTGTAACACACACACACACACTCACTCTTTGTCTCTATTACATACACACATAATCCTCGTACACACACCTCTCAGATTGTCACAGATTACAAAACAAACACACACACACACACATATACACACATATGTATACACACTTTTGCATACAACCAATTTAGAAAGAGTGAGAGAGAAAAATGAGAGAGAGATTGTGTGAGAAAAGGGAGAGTAGGGGTGGTCTACCATAGGTAGGGCAAAAAAAGGCTGAATGCCTTTGCTCTCTCTCTCTCTCTTGCCTCTTTCAAGCCCCATCAACACATCACCCATTTGTCTCCCTACCATGCACTTGCACACACACTATCACTCCTTCTTCCACCACCAAATCTTCACACATGTCATGTTTTAGAATATCTCACTTAGCTTCTGTAGAGATCCGAAAAATGAGGGTAAATTTTTCATTTTTGAGGTAGAACACTTTGCATGCATAGTTTATCAATTTTATCGGTTTTATCGGTAAAGTGTCTTTTTACACTGTTTTCACCGAACGACCTATTTAGAGGCATATTTAGAGTGTGTCATAGAAGAGTAAAGTGCTTATAATAATGTGACGTATCCACTGTATGAAAATTAGCCAAAACGGAAATGGTTTCTGGAATTGGACAAAAAGGGTATTCGGGTGACCCAAGTGGAACGGGTCTAAGACGACCTCAAATGAAAATGTTTCCTTCTAATAATTTTCATTTAAAATAATTTTATGAACATTGGATAAAACATAATTTCAATTTGAGGTGTTTAGGAATGAGCTGTAGAGTAATGGGGTTCATGGCCTCATTAAGGGTAAAATGGCCATTTGCCTTGCCCCTTTGATTCCCCACTGTAAATACAGCTCATCTAGTTCATTCTTATCACTTAAGCAATCATAATCTCTAGATATTTCATCCGTATGGAGAGAGGGAGAGAAAATCCCTAAAATCACACATTTTCAAGCTGCCGAAACACACATTTCAAGAGGGAATTTGGTCGAACTTCCTTCTGAGAAAGTGTTCAGCTCAACGAGTACTACATACTCAGTCAACATTTTTTCCATCCAGAAAGTACATCCTTCTCAGTTTAAGAAAACCTGATTTAGGTATGGTTTCTTGCTAAACTAGAAATAGATCTAGCTTTTCCTACCTTTCTATGTGTTATTTGAGCTGCTTAGAGATGTATTTGTGGTTAGGAAGTTATTTAAGTGGTGTTATTTTGAAGAACCTAGAGTTAGAAATTTGGGGATTTTTATTTCCTTTGATTTAATTGATGTTTTATCATTATGAATAACATGTGGCTTGTCTACGTGTTAGATTGCTATGTTTTGATGTGTATTTATGTTGAACAATTACTTGATGTCATGAAGGAAATGTGATTGATTGAGGTGGGGAAGCTTTATAGAATTTTAGCAATTTGTGAAAAGTTTAGCATAATCTTTGTGAATTGCTAGCATAGTGGAATTGTAGTTGGAATGTGCCTTGATGTCTGTAGCCATAGTATATGCATGTAAATGATGTTTTGGTAGTGTAAAATTATGCATTTTGTGGGGTGGAACACATGACTTGAAAAGGGGCACACCATGTGTTTGTTGAAATGTCACATTGAGTTTGTATGATGAAATCATGGCATCTTGGCATAAGATGGTTCTTTGGAAACATGGTGTGGGTGGCACGTGGTGCCGGACATTATGAGGGTGCAGATGCTGTGGTTTTTATTCTTCGGATATTGTGGATTTTATTATGCAGATGTTGTGGTTTTTATTATTCGGATATTGTGGATTTTATTATGCAGATGCTGTGGTTTTTATTCTTCGGATATTGTGGATTTTATTATGCAGATGCTGTGGTTTTTATTATTCGGATATTGTGGATTTTATTATGTAGATGCTGTGATTTTTATTATTTGGATGTTGTGGATTTTATTATTCAGATGCTGCGGTTTTTATTATTCGGATGTTGTGAATTTTATTATTCAAATGTTGTGGGTTAAGCACGTGGTGCTGTGTATTAATCGGATGTATTCCGTGAATGAGCATTGGTACCTAGTTTCCATCGGGTGTGTCCCGTAAACGGGGGTTGGTACTCAGTTTCCATCGGGTGTGTCCCGTAAACGAGGGTTGGTACTCAGTTTCCATCGGGTGTGTCCCGTAAACAAGGGTTGGTACCCAATGTCCATCGGGTGTGTCCCGTGATTGAGACATGGGCGTAATATTGAGTTGCGCGAGTGAGTCACGCATATTTTCATTTCACCAAGGTGTGGCACAGAGTTGACATGGATGTGGCATAGAGTTTGCATGTGTGTGTCATGCATGATGCCTTAGCATTGCATTGATCATTGGGAAGGGAAATGCATGGTTTATAAATGCACACTTGCACACGCCACGTCCTAGATTTGTTTCTAGCATTAGCTTGTGATCATACCAGCAGTTGAGCTGACCCATTCGTGGGATACCATTTCAGATGAGACCCTGGAGACTTGAGACTTGTGCAAGTCTTGAAGGATGGGAGGATACGGACTTCTTTGGAGATTTGGCCCCTAGGGCACTTTTTTGGATGTATGGGCATAAGCCCAATTGGTTGTATTTATTTTTGGACATGTACTTATTTTGTTTTATACTTGGAAGAAGATGTAAACTTTTGGCCTTGGGCCATTGTAAATTGTATGGGTTGAGACCCAAGTAAATGCTTGATATTTCATTTAAATGCATCTTAGATGAATGTATATGAATTGATGGATGTTGTGGCCACTGAGTGAGGGTGGATGTTTATGAAATTTTACATATATATTTTGTGACTATTAGGTGAAGGAAATAACTTGGAAAAACAAAGGAAACTATGCCCAAAATTTTGGAAAAAAAAATTAACAATTGATAAGTGTATGAAACAACCTCGGAATGGGTGAGAAAAGTATTAAAAAATGGGGGCTAGAGATTAGGGAAAAAGTGGGCTGAAATGGGTAGGAAATGGCTTAAAAAGCTTTGGGAAAAATAGGTTGAAAAATGGGTGAAAAATGGGTCTAAATGACTTGGGAAGAAATCCGGAAAAATGATAAATTTTGGGGCTAATTTGAGATTGTTTTCAAAGACCATTTTCAAATATAACTTAAATTAATTGGAACACATGTCGGGGTAAGAGGTTAGCATTAATTTGAGGAAATAATGGGTGAACTTCACTTTAATTTCTTTAATTGCCCATTTATTTATTTCTTTTAATTTCTTTTGACTCACCCCCGGGTTTGTGGAAATCCGGGGTGTGACAGCTTCTTGGAGAAGATTCTCATGCTTTTCGAGGCATCACGTGGCCAGTTGGTCAACTATGCACACACACTAGCCCGAATTGAAATTTTCTCAAAATCGTAGCAAACTTGGTACACTAGCTAATTTCAGCGCTCTGATTCCAAATATGCAATCCGTTTTCCAAAATCCCAAACTACTTGTAGGTAGAATAGAATTTGTGTTTCTTCAATCTTTGAATTCCCTTTCTTCCTTTCTTCCTCCTTTTCTCTTTCTCTTACACAAATATGTGTGTGTTTCTAGTGTGTGTTTTGGGTGTGTAGGGATTTTGTCTTTAGAAGCCAAAAGCAAGACAAAATGTGAAATTTCTTTGTTGCCCCTTATTATTTTTTTCCTTATTTTTATTTCCAAGCCCATTTTAGTCATTTCATTTAACAAATTTTAATTTCTTAATAAAATTTTGCATTATTATTAAAGTTACTACACAAAATAAAATTGTGCACATATTTCTTAAAGTTATTACACAAAATAAATTAACCAACCCAATTGGGGTGACTCGTTGACATCAAGATGTAATTGACTATTTGAGATCATCGAGAGAACTGTGAGAGTTTCCTATCATTTTGTTTTACCTCCGTGATTATCAAGAGTTTACTATGTATTTTACTTATTAAGGCCTCATGCATGCTAGATAAGTTGTCAATATGAATTTGATTTAAACGTAAATTAAAAATTGTGTGAAATGTTTCTCACAAGGAGTGTTCTATTGGGATTTTGAACTATAGGGAGTTAAAATTGCATAGCGAGACTATTCTTTTAATCAAGCTTTTATGGTGATGTCACAATATTGAAACGGTTGCATGAAAGTGGGGATTAAGAGTCCATACCAAACAATTGGAGTTATTTAGAAACTAAGGAATAACCAAAAACTTCGAGGACGAAATTTCTTTAAGGGAGGAAGAATGTAAAGACCGGGAATTTTTTTTTCTAAATTATAAAATAATAATAATGTAAACTTTTATTAAGAAATTAAAATTCGTTAAACGAAATGACTAAAATGGTAAAGGGTACTACATCCCACATCACTTGAGGAAGGGAAATGTGAAGGATTCATAAGTAGGACCGCGGTTCTCCTTGTCACAATGCCTTTTAAAGCTGTGAGAGCAAAGCCCAAAGCAGACAATATTGTGACACATGGAGAGGGTCGCTATAGATGGTAATAGAGTTGGACCTTAGTCGAAAGTGTGGATATGGCTGCACGCCCGTTTAAGATGACAATCGGGAAGAGTCCTACTTGGACTGGGACTCTGACAGGAGAGTCCTAACGAGAATAGGACTCTGTCAGGAAGAGTCCTAACAGGTATAGGACTTAATGTGAAGTAGGTTTCTTAGCATAGTCATCAGTTTTTACTACTTAATCAAGGGTCACAAAATGAGGTGTCTACACAAACAGAGGAAAGTGATTTTTAGGACAGCGGCTGCTGCAATCTCACTGTTTGCATCTTCTTCTTCTTCTATCAGTAGTCGAAGAAGCATACTTAATGAAGCTCAAGCTATAAGGGCGATGGGTAAGACGTTAGGGCTTGAATTTGAAGGTAAGGAAGATGAAACAATCAACAAAATAGTGCAATTGGAAGAAGAGGATAGGAGACAAGCAAATCAAGGAGGGAGTTCTATTTTGAACTAAACATTCTGAGTTCGAGTTTGGGTGTTGATCTTAGGAACTATTATTGTTGTAATGATGATTAAGTTGATGTCATGGAATGTAAGGGGCTTAGGGAAAGTGGAGAAAAGGGGAAAGATAAAGAAATTATTGAAACAAAAAAAGAGTGAGATGATATTGTTTCAAGAAACAAAAAAATAAATGGTTTTCAGGCCCTTTGTTCAATCAATTTGGCCAAATTGTAATTTTTCCTTTGTACCAAAAAATTCAGTGGGTCGATCAGGGGGGTTATTATGCATTTGGGATAAAGATAAGTTTCATACGGTTGATTATTTTTGTAGTAGTCAATTTATTATTTTGATCACTTAAATTGTATCCGATTTCAAATGCACCATTTCTAATATATATGTTCCAAATTTAGTGGAAGAAAGAAAAGTTTTGTGGGATAATTTTACTTTTTTAAAAAAGTAAATATATTGATCCATGGTGTTTGGCTGGTGACTTTAATGAAATAAGATGTATTGGTGAAAGAAAAGGGTGTTTAAGAAGAGATAGGGGAATGAGGAAGTTTAATGAATTCATAGGCAACATGGAGGTAGAAGATTTACCTTTGTAGGGTAGAAATTATACGTGGCATAACACATTAGATGGAAGCAAATGGAGTAGATTAGATAGAATTTTATTACAGGCAGAATGGATGGAGAAATTTGATGTAAAAGTTTGGGGTTTGGCCAGATATTTATCCGATCACTAACCCATTGTACTGATGGAAGATGAGAGAGATTTGGGCCCTAAACCCTTCAGATTTTTGAATACATGGTTATTATATCCTGATTTTATGGGAATGATTGAAAAAGTTTGGTCTGAGACCCAAGTCCATGGTTGGGCTGGTTATTGTCAATTAAAAAAAATTCCAGATGCTAAAGTCTACTCTAAAGGTGTGCAATGCAATTGTTTTTGGAAATCTAAAAGGTTGCTTCGACAAAGTAGAGAAAGAGTTGCATGATTTGGATTTAAAAGCTGAAAGCTGCATCCCTGAAGAAGCCGAAGTAATTAAAAGAAAAGGACTCAAAGGAGAAATATGAAAGCTAAGCACAAAATTATAGTAGATTTGGCTTCAAAAGTCGAGGCTCAATTGGAATCTCAAGGGGGACAGAATTACCAGGTTTTTCCACTTCATAGCTAAAGGAAGACATTGAAGAAATATGTTGGGTTCATTGGATATTAATGGGGTTAATGTGTTAGATCCTAATGTAATCAAAGTGGAAGTTGCGGATCACTTCAAGAAGAAATTTACAGAATCTTGGAGTCGTCGACCATCAATCGCTGGGGATTTTGAAGCCTCATTGAAAAATGGAGACATACCCTTGTTAGAGGTTGAATTCACAAAACAAGAAATTTGGAATATAATAAAGGAATGTGAAGGGAATAAGGCGCCAGGTCCTGAAGGGTTTAATATGTTATGTATCAAGAACTTTTAGAAAGTGGTTAAGGATGATCTAACACAATTCATGGTTGAGTTTCACAGAAATGACAGGTTAGTCAAAGGTCTTAATTCCTATTTTTTAGTTCTATTACCTAAGACTGATAACCCAATTTCTTTGGGTGAATTTAGGCCTATCAACCTAATCAGCAGTATATATAAAATCCTCGCTAGAACACTAGCAAGAAGATTGAAAGGGTTTTACCTACCATTATAGGCGAGGCTC
This sequence comes from Nyssa sinensis, assembly GCA_008638375.1. Classification (NCBI taxonomy): domain Eukaryota; kingdom Viridiplantae; phylum Streptophyta; class Magnoliopsida; order Cornales; family Nyssaceae; genus Nyssa; species Nyssa sinensis. Next base: position 40,039,781 of record CM018047.1, on the reverse strand, counting down.
AATCCGCTTTTCTGAGTGGCATATATATAATGGATGGAATTCTTATTGAAAATGAGTTGGTTAATGGATAAACAAAGTAAAGGAAGAAAGGAATTGTGTTGAAAATTGACTTTGAAAAGGCATATGGTTGCGTTAATTAGAACTTCCTTCTAAAGTTACTGGAAAAGTTTGGATTTGGGGAAAAATGGATTAGTTGGATAAAAGAATGCATCAGTTCAGCCTCAATTTCTATATTAATTAATGGGTCACCAACTGATCAGTTTAATTTAGGTAAAGGATTGAGGTAGGGTGATCCTCTCTCACCCTTTCTTTTTCTTATAGCTGCAGAGGGTTTGAGTATTCTTTTCAAAAGAGCTAAAGAGATGAGTCTCATAAAAGGTGTTTTGGTTGGAAAGAAGGGTTTCTCAGTGACACCTTTACAGTTTGTTGATGACACAATTATCTTTAGCAAGGTTGATTGGGGTGAAATGATTACCATAAGAAGGTTATTGAGATGTTTTGAACTTGTATCTAGGTTGAGAGTAAATTTCTAGAAGAGTTCGTTGTGTGGAATCGGGGTTACTGATGAGGTGACTAAAGTCTTTGCGTTATTAATGAGATGTTAGGTTCAGTCTTTAAAATATTTGGGTCTTCCGTTGGGAGCAAACTCAAAGAGTTCGAAGATATGGAATCCAGTTACTGAGAGGATGAAGAAAAAGTTAGAGATATGGAAATGTAGATTTTATTATTTAGTGGGAGAGTTACTCTTATAAAATTGGTGTTGAGCAGCATACCCATTTATTACATGTCGTTCTTTAAGACACCAATCAAAGTAGCCAAGGAAATTGATAGTATTAAATCTAGATTTCTTTGGGCAGGGGATGAGTCCAAAAGGAAGATTCATATGGTAAAATGGAATAATGTGTTGATGAGCAAAGATAGGGGAGGTTTGGGAATTAGAAATATGCAAATAATGAACCTGTGCTTGTTGTTAAAATAGTGGTAAAGGTTTGGTACAGAAAAAATTTCAATGTGGAGGAAAGTTTTGTGCGAAAAATACTTGTTTTCTTCACAATCTTGGCTCCCAATCAGCATGTGCAACATAAATACGTCAAGGATTTGGTTGGATATTATTCAGTCGGAGAAGGTAAATCTTTCTCTGTTCAATTTCTTTCTATCTAATTTGAATATTTTAGTTGGTGATGGTTGTAGTGTGTCTTTTTGGAAAGATAAATGTATAGCAACCCGCTCCACGTGTCATAATATTGTCCACTTTGGGCTTCGTCCTCACGGCTTTAAAACACGTTGTGACAAGGAGAACTGTGGTCCTACTTATGAACTGTCATGCCACGAATTCCAGCGAACCCGAGGTGCGAGTAACGAGATAAGGGAAAATAAAATAAAGGACAATCTAACGGATTCAATTCAAACTTACATTCATTTCCTTCAATGTACATCCATGTAAAGCACAATCAATAAAAGCATTCAACATGTCATTTGGGCTTAAGCCCTTACATCTCAAAATATGCCCCCAAGGGCCAAAATCATTATAGGCTCATGTCTCCTCCACTCTGTAAGACTCCCTCAAGTCTCAAGTGCTGGGAGTGTCATCTGTAATGTGTTGTCCCACGAATGGGTCAACTCAACTGCTGGTACAATATAATGCTAATGCAAGAAACAAAATTAAGGGCGTGGCATTTGCAAGTGTACAGTTATTTCTACATGTCATTCAATATCATCCATACAATGTACTAGGAATAATATACATGCCATCCAACTTGTTAACATAATCTAAGGCGTGGCATGTGCAAGTGTACAATTATATCTACATGCACAATTATAACCTACATACCATCCAATTCATCCATACAATGCATTAACAAGATTCATCACACATTCATGAATTCATTAATACAATGTAATGAAAATATGCGTGACACGCCCATGTAACTCTATGCCACAGCCATGTCAACCCTATGCCATGTCAACTCTATGCCACACCCATGTTAACTCATGTAATGTAATGTCCCTTCACGGATCGCTCCCGTTAGTTCGGGTACCAAATGCAATGTCATGTCCCTTCACGGATCACGCCCATTGGTTCAGGTACCAAATGCAATGTCAATCTTTGGTTTTTTACCATAGGATCTGTACCCTCATAATGCATAGCACCAAGTGCTTAACTCACACTATGTTCCAATGAATCACACTATGCCAATATGCCTTGATTCTACCATGCAATAATGTAATCTTAATAAAGCATCTTATCCACACATGAAGCATGCTTTAAATAATGTATTACACAATAACATTTTCAATCACAAAATCCCTTCATCAAGGGTACATGTCATACATAGTCCATTTAAACACATGCTTTAAGTCACACATTCTGCAATCTCAACAATTCTCGAAAATATAATTCCCACATTATGCTAACACATGGAGTATACTTATAGTCATGATCCACATCCATCACATAACCAAAATTTCAAAAAGATAACAAGGAACACATAAGCATATGAGCAATCAAACAAATATGTGAATCATCAAGTGAACATGGCAGTTACTCCTAAACTTAATGCTATTTCTTACTTAGCACAATATATCGTACCTGATGGGTCAGTCTTGACCCAAGAAGGCATACCCGTAGCGTAACGGAACTAACAATAAGAATGGAGATGGTCAGACCACCTTCTCTTTGCCCTTCAGTGTTCCTAAATCATGAAATACAATTTAGTTCAATTTCTACTTAAATTATGCCATTCATAAAATTTTATGTCTTTATTTTCTGAGTTTCTATTTTGCCAAATTAAACTTTACTGTTGAGTCCAGAACGTTGAAGAAAGTTGGTTTGGGCTTTCGCGAAATTTAATTTGGACATTTGAGCTAAAAAGGGCAAAACGGTCATTTTTTGCTTTCACGGGTTTCCAATTCTCGAGGCCTCTTTTCATAAACCAGACTCCACCATTGAGTCCGAAATGCTCGAAATAATAAAATTTCACTATTTTTTTACTTTAATCGGAGTCCGTTTGACTACTTTTTGACTTAGGGGCATTTTGGTCATTTCTGTGTCCCTACGGGTCTTTTAATTTTTTGGGATCCCATCTCATGACACAGACCTCACCATTGGTCTCAGTAGGTCCAAGACATAAAGAAAACACTATTTATTCACTTAATTTGAGTCTCGGTCAATTCACCATTATGTAATTAATTAAATTAATTAATTATTGCATTTTTATAATATATATATATATATATATATTTATTTGGGTGGTTTAAATCACAAGGACCTCAGTGGTCCAGTGGCTGGGGTCACTCCTTCTTTCTGTGCGATTCAGTGATCGATTCCTAAGGGACACAGCCCCCTTCTAGTTTTCAAATTCCTTTAGAGCCAAACAATGGCTTGCCCTAAAACTGGGATAGGCTATCCCCAAAATCAATTTAACTCTTAGTTTAGACCTATTAACCCAGGAACCAAACAACCCCTAATTAAATTTTGAACTTAAAACAGTAATAACCCCAAAACGGCACAGTTTCATTAATGTGGTGGCGAACCCACAATTCAACACGTGTCTAAGTCGACACACGTTTGGTAGAGCGAGTTGGACGAGTCGTCTCAGTTGACTCGTCGTCTTCTCCATCATGCAGGGCCACTGTTGCCCTAGTTACAGTTTTTAAACTTTTTCAATTTCGTGACTTTTCAAGATATCTCTCCTTTCTGTTTTGAGTGGTCTCGATTGCTGAAGGTCTAAGAATCCTTTCTGCATTTGTTTGAGAGTTCAAATCGAGCTCTATGGGCTATGGTAAATTGGATAGCCTCGGTTTGTAAGTGGTTAATAAATGGTCATTTCACCACCATTTCTTGTGTGGTTTAGTTTGTCACGACCGTAGTGACATGGGCTTTCGTTCCTCATTCCAAAATCAAGATTCAAGGGCCTATTTCAAAATCTGGGTTTCAAACCTAAGACCTATAAATTCAATTTCTAGGCTTTCCTTAGTGTTTCCATGTCGCGGTCTAACATTTTTTGAAATGCTAGAAAGGTCTGTCCTAGGTTTAAGTTGTCAAAAATGGTTTTCCTCAAGGTCATCTCAGACCTGCATTGTTGAAGGTTCAACAATGGCGGCCATTCATGTTTTAGGGCTTTTCAAGCCCCTTGACTCCCTCAGTTCATTTGATAATAGTCCCTAAATGTTTCTGTATACATTCATGCAGTAATGAGGCTTCAAAACCGAAACAATACCAAGAATTTCAAAAGAAAATTTTAAAACAGGTTGATGTTCTATACCTTTGTACAGTGAGTTTCTCTCCACTTAGTTTGCTTCTAACTCCTCTTTAATGCATCTAGGGTCGGTTAGGGCTTCCTGAAACCTTTCTTCCTCCTTCTTCTTCTTCCTTCACTTCACAAACTTTTTTCTCTCTCTACCCGAACTCCCTCACTTATGGTTTCTGTCCTCCCCCTCACTTTCTGACCCTACTACTGTTCTGTCACTTCCCTTCTTCCCACTTTGCAGAACCACATTTAATGCTAGCTTGTAAACTTGGTTTTTCTATATATATATATATATATATATGTATATTTTTATACACACACACACGGTAGCCCACACATAGGCTCACTGCAGCCTACACACACACACAGTGCAGTCTACACACACACACATACAGCCTGTTATGCACTTCCTCTTATATATATATATATACATACATACATTACATTAAACACATATCTATATATACACATACACATACATAACTTATATATCATACATGCATATAATTTATATATACGTATAAGTATATTCCACCACCATATATACATACCCACACATGCATAATGTACATTTCATATTCACACACTTCTTTTAAAAAAAAAAAATTATTTCAAAATTTTGGACCTTTACTGAATCCTTCACCTTTCTCTTCCTTAGGTAATGTGGGATGCATTACCCTTTCTTATTACCCCTCTCACGCCTTGCGGTAATCTATAGATTCTCCACCGAATTAGGGACAATTTGGTAATCTTGAGTGATAGTACTTTATTTAAGCTTAATTAGGACTTTCCACTTCTAGTGTTTCTATAAATCTGGTTGCTTGATGTTTCTTTAAATGAAGATACATCGAACCTGGACATTTTTATTTTAGAATTTATTTTCCATTTAAATTCTATTTCTCTTTTATCTCATTGGCTCTTGCATGTAGACACCAATTCTATTGGTTTGTGCATTTTTATAATTATTTATTAATTCATTTAGTTAGGATAATCATTCTTATTTAATTTTTTATTTATTTAATTAAATAATTATCACTCAAGACATGATTCTGGCCCACCATTTTAGGGTTTCATCTTAGACCTTTGGATCAAATATATATATTTTCCTATAAATAATGCCCCCAAGATATTAGTTTTAGGGGACACAAAACAGGAAGAAAACATACGAAGGGAAGATGATTCCCATAGCCTTACACTATTAGTTTAATTCTAGGGTTTTCTCTATAAGAACCCTCCCACTCTTGAGGCTGAAGCCCTGTTAAAGTGACAGCCTTTCTATGCGAAGCTAGTCAAAGTGAAGTTTTTCTGAACCGAAGAACAAACCGGAGATTTGTTTGACAGAAGCCTCCAATCCAGACTTTCCTAGCCAAGGTGTTGCCTGACCACCATGATTGAATAAGGTATGCTCTCAAACCTTTAATAGTATTCTTTAGATCCGGTTGATCTCACTTTTTTTTATCACTATTGATAAAAAAGGGTAAACCGGAGAACTTGGTAACTCTGATTCCGTTTTTTGAATGGATACGTAGGAAGCTTTCGGCCCCGAGTGAGATATTCTTTTCGTATTTTCTATTTTATTTTACTTATTCATGTCAGATTCTTTATTATTTATCTCTTCCGGACTCACATCCCTCTTTTCAGTTTTGTCATGACAAAATAACCTTGCAAGCAAATATTCGAGGCCGATCTATTCAAATCGGGCATGGTGAGTGCCTAACACCTTCCCACTCCGTACCTTAGCCCCTGGATCTATGTTTTCTTTGGTTTTTCGCTTTATTTCAGTGTCTTATTTTATTCAATCCATGTCAAGGGATCTTTGGAATGTAATTAGGAGACAAGGCGATGTAAATTTTAATTATTTCATTACTTTTTAGTTTTCTTTTAATTATGTTCTACTATAATGGGTTTGCTTGTTTCTTATCCAAAAATAAGTTGGTGACTCCTCAACCTCTCTATCTTCCATAAGAGGCATTCCTTCCCACCTTTAAGGATAGAGACAGCTGGGATCCCTCTAAATCTATAAAAAGGATGACATACTTTCCTTTTTTCCGGTGCTGGCGCCTACAATGGCTACTCCACTAGGGACTAAAGAGGGCTAGACTGAGTGAAATATTCACTTCAAGGCTATTTTGTTTACTTGCTTTACATTCATTTATTTTTTATATTTTATGATAGATGAATGGACGTATGCTTGAATGTATGGATGGATGGATAAAAAAAGGAACTAAAAATTTGAGTGCCTTGCACACACATCACTTTCATACATTGCATTTGCACTACATACCTTCCGAACCTCAGACAGTTAGTAGCCCTTGCCCTATATGCTCACTCAGCTTGACGGGTGTCACCAATGAAAGCCCTCCACTCGTTGATCAAATACTGCTTAACTGGGGACACTACACTCTAATGGTCTTGGGATGGTATGTAAAAGGGCGATGCGACCATTTGACTGTCAAAAAGGGAACCTTGAAACCTTTACCCAATCAAAGTGTCATGCATATAATTGTTCATAGATTCATGATTCAGGAATTCAAACCTAGTTTTGGTAAGACACACGCGGACATTTTTGGGCTAATTCGCGAAGTTATAAAAATCTAGAAAGTGAAAAAAATAACCCCTCTCGACACACAGAGTGATGGTCTCCTACTTTGCAAAATTTTGTCCAATTTTCTGATTTTTTTTTAAAAACTCCAAATTTTTCTTCAAAAATCAATTTTGCAAACTGCAACGAGGCTACAAATAACACTTTCTTAGATTTTCCTTGACATCAAACAAGTTAAATAACACAGGTGTTTTTCAAAAATAGGTATCCACAACTGGCTTGGAAATAGACTAGCTGAGGCTAAATGATCTGAACCTCTAACCTTCTAACAGATCAGAAAAGCATAGCTTTAGTTGCAATGGACCTTGAATAGATATTTCAGATTCTGGCCGACATCAAGAAAGGCATGGCTGATTACCGTTAAGAGAACAAAATATTCTCTATCACAGTTCAAGATCTGGTACAACAAAGGTTACCACCACTACCTCTTGTCCCTGTAGGTAATGACAACCCTCGCCAAGGGCCACCAGTCTTGCCTCAAGATGGATAACAACAACAACATCAGCAAAACCAAGATCCTTCTGCCCAGGATCCTTATGATTGGGGTGAACAGTACGGGCCAGTAGAGATCCCGAAACCACAAAAAGAGGGCCTTGCTCACAGTTTGGAAAAAATGGAGACTCTCTTTTACAAAGCTCACCGAGGTGATGATATGGTTGATATTTACAAGCTATCTTTCTATCCAGACATTCGGTCGCTCTAAAATTCAAAATGACAAACCTCGACAAATTTGATGGAACCACATGCTCAAGAACTCATCTCAAGCTATATGTAAGGGCCATGCAACCACTAGGGGCCAACACCAATGTCTTGGTCCAGATCTTTCACCAAACCTTGACCAGAGCTATTCTGCGATGGCACCTGAACTTAGAAGATGAACTTTCTAAAGATTGGGAAAAACTATGCAATGTCTTTGTCAAGCAGTAAAAATATAACAATGAACTTGATATCACCCTTCGAGACTTAGAGATCACTAAGCAAGAACCAAAAAAAGTCTGTCCACATTCATCATTAGGTGGCGGACTAAAACAGTTTAAATGATCAACCGGCCAAATGAAGCCGAACAGGTTCAGATGGTAAAAAAGAATCTACTTTTGGTTTATCATGAAACTCTATTCACCCAATACTTTGAGACATTCAAAGCACTAGTCGGGGCTGAAACACAAGTAAAAGATACGGTTAATGATGACACTCTCAAAGCAAGTGACCAAAAACCTCGTAAGGTCTTTCCAACCTCAAAGCCAAATGGCCCGACCCTCATAATCACTATGGTCAACATATCAAGGTCATTTTAATGGCCAACATCACAGGGTCTCCCATAGAAATGCCCTCAAAGGTAGTTATCAGATTTACTAGCACCAATAGGTGAAATATAGAATCACCTCCGAGAGAAGGGACTTCTTCAACCCTTGGAACCAAAACCAACTCTGACCCCTCTACCCAAGGCGATGGACATAACACAAATCAGTGTCGAGCTCTTAAGCATACAATTCAAAACCTAATTGATGGAAGAATAATAGGGGCGCCACCAACAAAGCCCAATGTCACTACTAACCCGTTGCTGGCCCATAATGCATGACTTAATTTCAACATGGTAAGTCTCAAAGACTCAGATCCAAGAGGCCTTATCAATGACTCCACAAATTTCTCAAATTGTAACATGATCACTTGGGATGAACTCATGGGTAAAAAAAATTAGTTTGACTCAACCAATGTAGTACATGTCACACGAGGGGGAAGACCATTCAAGCCTGCTCGTCTACAAGTAGCTAACCCACTTATAGAGTTCTTAAAGCCTAATGAATCAATAGGAGTCCCACCCCAAGTTCCTATCAAAAAGGAGCTCCTCAAATAACTCAAGAAGACGCAAGCTAACATCTCAGTATGGGGGTTACTAACATCATTTTTTCCATATAGGCAGGCTATTTTAAAGCATCTAAATGAAGCACAGGTTCCTATCACCACTACCCCGGAACAACTCACACAAATCATTGAAGGGGTCCAATTCAATAATATTGTCACTTTCACTGATCATGACTTGCCAAAAGGAGGGACTGACCACACTAAGGCTCTACATCGTACTATAGATGCTCTCGAAAAGAGGATACCTATAGTGCTCATTTACAACGTCTCTGCTCTCAATGTTTGTCCTCTAAGGATTGTAAAATGCCTTGGCTTAGAAGTAGCCGATCTCACTCCATCAGCCCAAGTACTGAGCGCATACGACAATACCTAGAGAGAAGTTGTAGGGGTCATGGCACTTACCATCAACCTCCACCCAGTTGAAAACACCGCATATTTTCAAGTACTAGACATCTCGGCATCCTTCAATTTGCTACTTAGAAGACCCTGGTTACATGAAATGAAAGTCGTAGCCTACTCTCTACATCAGAAGCTCAAATTTGCCTGTCAAATAGGGGTAGTCACTATACATGAGGATATGATCCTGCCGGCGATGATCTATCCGTACTAGAGATCCAACACAATTCCAATGATATTCCTTTATCAGGCGTCAACCATATAGGGAGCCTCAAGATAGAACAAATATTTGATAGAGGCTTATACAAACAAATCGTGATAAACATGATGGTCCACATGGGGTATGTGCCGAGCGAAGACCTTGGATTCAATTTGCAAGGTCTTCCCACACCACCCCGCTAGTCGGAATACATGCTCGGGCTCGGATATACACCTACTGAGGAAGATTTCTATGACAAGTCTTTAGCCACACGAGCCAAGAAAATTGATAGAGAATAGGGGCTGCCTCCAAGGTATAGAAATAAAGCCTTACTTCCCCACCTTGAATGGGAGCTTTGTCAAGAAAAGAGAATACTATCCGTACTATGGGTTCCCTGAGCCATGGTACGATGCTAAGGCCGAGACTAGATGTCACGACTCGAAACCCACCCTATGCAGATCTCGTGTCGCGGGGCCAACCCGAAAGGCTGTCCCTATTTTTTCCATTCCTGTATCATGGCACTAATATGCAATGTACTAAAAATTTTAAACAATGAACAGCGGACATCTTTATCAATTACAGTAATCCAGCGGAAGTCTTTTAAATAATTTAAACAGCGAAAGTCTATTAAATACATGACATAGTTCTACATAAGACAATATGAGAACTAAACGTAACCAGCACCCGGGGGTGGTGAATACATGGGAGAACTAACATAGACTGGTACAGTACTTCAAAATGTCCCCCTATGCTCTCAGACTCCTACTGGGGTCTCGCAGCGTCATTACCAGAAATGGGGGGTAAGTGGGGTGGAATGAGCTACAAAGCTCAGTAAGTAAATGCAGATCTCCAACACTAGTATCGATGATCAATAAAGAATACGAATTCATATGAGGACATGACAGCCAATCATGAAAATAAGATGTTGTGATAGCCAATGAAACAATTGCCACGAGAGCCAATGAACAGTAATCGCAATACACAATCAGAAGTATTGGGTGTAATATCAATATGAAGAATTTCAATGATAATATAACAACAATGAAGTACTACCACAATGAACCGATCACAATCAAATCAATAATACAAGTCCCTCGAGACTCGAAGAATCATAAGGGATGATGTCGTTCAACAATCAAGTTCTATCAGTCATAAGAGATTCTGTTATTCTGTGTCAGGGTTCGGCAGACCCTCGATCTTTTGGGGCCCGGCATACCCTGAGTGAATTCCAGTGAATTGCCATTTGTCCGTTCACGGACTTGACCCGTAGGTCCCAGTCAATCAGATAGCATCAGATGGGTGTTGTGACTGAGCACAACTCCCGTGTTCATAAACATATCATGATCATAAGTAATTCCATAGAATATAAAAATGGAATATCATTCATTCAATAAAGATACAACAGTAGGCCTTTCAAGGCACAGTGTAACATGATGACAAGGATACATCAGTCAATCAAATGTCCACAAGATAGAAAATATCAAATTATGGAACACAAGGACATCAATACATTCAAGAGTACGAGTTTGGCAGTAAAAGAATAAACTTTGCTTGTGGAAACACCACATGTAAGAGAGAGTGATCCACTTACCTCTAATGCAGTCCTATATCAGGAAATCCGTGAGTTTGCCTTGCCTTTGGAATTCCCTCAGATTTTCGGATCCCTTTGGTGTTGAGCCTCTCCTCCTCACGTGTCCACTCCAGACCTTTTCTCCGATTTCCTGAGCTTCTCCTTGATACACACAGCCTTCCTAGTGCCCCTTTCTTTCTGATTTTCTTTCCAACACCATATGTGTATATAGGTGTACTCTTCACCCATTTTTACACTCCAAGGTCACTTCTGCTGATCAAGAGTCACCCTAGGCCATACCTTTTCTGATTCCCACCATTCCTCACCATACTTGTTAGGTTGATTAGGTTAGGTGATGTCATCTTATATATATATATACATATATATATATATATATAACTCTCACCTAACTCACACACACACGGCTGCCTTAGCAGCCTTTTCTTTTTCATCTTTTCTTTTGTTTTATTTTTTTATAATTTTGCATGTACATATATATATATATATATATATATATACTTACATATATATATATATACTATACCATTTTTATACGTACATATGTACACAATTATACGTATATATATATTTACATATATTTTCTCAATTCGTAATTGCACACATGCACCTTATTTTAGATATATTGCATATGTATACGTATGCGTGCATGCATGCATGGAACTGCATGTGTGCACGCATTACGAGGCTGGGTTTCGGGTCACTAGACATGGCCCGGCACTGGTCACATAACTGACAGGGTTCGCATTTTAAGATCATGCAGTGAAATCGGTATTCATCAAAATATAGAGTTTAAACATCTCGGGTTACAACTGATAGTACGCTACCCGACCCAACTTACCTCGATATACGTGTTAACCCGGGTCAGGGTATTACACTAGAGTTCCTGGTTGGGAAATATTTGGCGACTGCACTTGTGGTTTTGACGAGGAGGTGGTGGTACTAGTTGGATAACATAATCATTAGTAGAAGGATTGGATTGAAGAACTCGGATGACTGACAGATTGCATCGCTAAGATGGAACTCACTAATGATATGGTTGATATGATCTCTACAAGCAACATGAGAGAAGATCTAGTTAAAAACATTGCACCCATCCAAGTTCCAATTAACAATTGGCTCCTAGTTAAAGGGGTGCCAGCCTCAGAAGAACAACTTGAGCATGAATTCGGTTAGTCAGACCTGACCGATACAAATTTTGACAACGCTTTTGACTCCGAGTCTGAGGACACTCGTTCTATAGATTTCATTAATCTTGACGAACTCATTGATTTTATTTTTCCTTCTTTCGATAAAATAAATTCTTTTTCTGAGTGTCCTTTAATTGAAAATAATGAACATGCTGATGAATTTGAATAATATAATAATCTTGACATAGAGGATAAAAAAGCTTCTAATAGACTTGGCAAAAACAATCACGAAATCTCAAGATAGGGCTCAACATGTCATAGAACAAATGGTGACCATTAACCTAGGATTAGAAGGTGAGACTAGAGAGGTTAAGATTGGAGCAACCCTTAGCCAAGGTGAACAAGAAATCCTGTCTGAACTGTTAAAAGAATTCTAAGATGTCTTTCCATGGTCTTACAAAGACATGCCTGGTTTGGACATAGACATAGTCCAATACAAAATCTCGACTTACCTTGATGCCAAACCAATCAAACAGAACTTGAGGAAACTCAAGCAAGAGTGGTCCCTCAAAATTAAAAAGGACGTCGAAAAATAGTTAGCTGTAGGGTTCTTGACCGTGGTTGAGTACCCGCAATGGTTAGCCAATATCGTCCATGTTCCTAACAAGGATGGGCGAGTCCTCATGTGCGTTGACTATAGCGACCTTAACAAGGCCTGTCCAAAAGATGACTTTCCCTTACCTAATATAGACCTTTTGGTAGACAACACAGCTCAACATGACATGATGTCCTTTGTAAATGGCTTAGCAGCGTATAATCAAATCAAGATGCACCCTGATCACATGGAAAAAACTGCCTTCACAACACAATAGGGCGCATATTGCTACATAGTTATGCCTTTCGGCCTGAAAAATGCAAGGGCTACATATTAGAGGGCAGCAACTACTATCCTACATGACCTTATCCATAAAGAGGCCGGAGTCTATGTCGATGATAGGATCGTAAAATCTAAAGGTAGGGAAAGGCATTCTGACTGCCTAAGAAAGTTCTTCGAAAGAATTATGAAATATAGAATGAGACTAAACCCCTAAAAGTGTGTATTCGAGGTCACATCAGGAAAACTCCTAGGCTTCATGATAAGTCAAAGAGGGATAGATGTGGATCCCGTAAAAATCAAAGCCATTATGGAAATGCCTCTTCCCAAAACAGAAAAGAAAGTTAGGGGTTTCCTAGGGAGACTTCAGTACATCAACAAATTTATATCACAACTGCCTACTATCTGTGAGCCCATTTTTAAAATTTTGAAGAAAGATTCTCCCAAAAAGTGGAACCCCTCATGCCAAGAGGCTTTTGAAAAAATCAAATAATACCTGACCAATCTGCCAGTCCTAGTTCCCTCGCAACCCGGGTTGCCTTTATTATTGTACCTCACTGTAATTGACACAACAACTAGAGCCATGTTAGCCCAAAACCAAACACATGAAATAAAGGAGAAAGTTGTTTACTATGTGAGCCGGGAGTTGATATCCTATGAGCAAAACTATAATGCACTTGAAAAGACGTGTACTGCTCTTGTCTGGGTTATCCAAAAGCTTTGTCATTACATGATGGCTTATACAATACACTTGGTTTCCTACATAGACCCTGTGAAGTATCTCTTTGAAAACTGGCCCTATCAAGCTGCATTGCTTGGTGGCTACTATTGATTTTCGAATTTGACACAGTACATATAACTCAGATATCCATCAAAAGGAAGGCCGTGTCCAACTACCTAGCAGATTGCCCAATTGAGGGTGAGATTGTTAAGGAAACTAAGTTCCTAGAAGAAGAAATCATGTAAATTCATGAGGATATGTGGTGTCGTTTCTTTAATGGCGCCGCCAACAAGAAGGGATATGACACTGGCATGCTTCTAGTAGCCCTAGATGGGTCACATATGACTCTAGCCATGAAAATGTAGTACCCATCTACCCATAATACCATAGAATATGAAGCCTGTATATTGGGCCTATAAGCAACTCTAAAACTAAAAGTCGAATTCTTAGATGTATACGGGGATTTAGCCCTCGTTATCAGCCAAGTCCAAAAGAGATGCAAAATCAAAGAAATGAAGCTCCTACGTTACCACTAGTACCTAAAGACAGTGATAACCAAATTCAAATATGTACAGTTTTGCTATATATCTAAAGCTAAAAACAGTTTCGTGGATGCCCTAGCCATTCTTGCCTCAATAGTGGACATTCTGGAAGAAGCCACAGTCAAACCACTCTTAGTTCATACTCGGGAAACTCCAATATATTGTTGCAACATTAATAAAGTTACAGAGGACTCAACATCCCCACCTTGGTACAATGAGGTTTGGTCATTCCTTAGACACTCGGAATACCCTAAAGGATATACCAATGAAGACAAACCAGCCTTAAGAAAATGGGCCGCCCAATTGATCATTTGTAGGGGAGAACTTTACAAAAGATCTTTCAATGGAGTACACCTATTGTGCTTACATAAACACGATGTTGAACATGTCATGACAGAAATCCATGAAAAAGTTTGTAGACCTCACATAAATGGACACATGCTAGCAAAGAAGATAGTTCGACAAGGTTACTACTGGAACATTATAGATGAAGACTGTATTACTTTCGTTTGGAAGTGCCACAAATGTCAGATACATGCCAATCTTCAACATCTCCCCCTTAGGGAGTTGTATAACTTGACATCCCATTGGCTCTTTGCAACTTGGAGAATAAATATCATTAGAAAAATCACATCAAAAGCCTCCAATAACCATGAAATCATTTTGGTAGCCAATTATTACTTCACCAAATAGGTGGAGGCTGCTTCCTATGCTAGCCTCAATGCAAGAAAGGTAGCTCAGTTCACTAGAACTAACATCATCTGCCAATATGGAGTACCCCACGAACTGATTTCAAATAATGGCTTGCACTTCAAAGGGGAAGTCACTGATTTGATAAAAAAGTTTAGAATCACCCATCATCATTCCTCACCTTACCGACCTTAAACAAACAGGGCAGTGGAGGTTGCAAACAAAACTTTAAAGAATATCTTGAGAAGAACAACAGTAACCAGCAGGAACTGGCATGAAAAACTTCCTTTTGCTTTATGGAGATATCGTACATCTATCAAAATGCCTACTGGACAAACCCCATACTCCCTAACATACCGGATTGAGGTATTCTTACTTATCGAACTAAAAATACTCTCACTCAGGGTATGTCCCGAGAACCAAGTTGTTGAATCTGATTAGTTATAAAGTAGATACGATGAGTTAGCCATCCTAGATGAAAGATGACTCAAAGCTTTAGATTAGATACTTGACCTGGTGTTAAAAGAAAATCGAGCATCGGTACTTGACCTGACATGTAAATTTAGGCTTAACTGGAGTGGCCCATTCATCATCAAATCTATAGCCACTAGAGGAGCAGTGTGGCTCACCGATATGTATGGAAATGAGTTTTCATCACCTACCAACCTCGACTAGCTCAAGAAGTATTATGTTTAGTGACTAGCTGCCCATTGTATTGAACTACGACAACCTAACCCCCCATTACACATTGTTTCTACACATCCAATACGGGGGTACGTAGGTAGCTCACGAAGTTATTGTTAGTGCGGTCTCAAAAATTGCAATAAAATTTTCATTCTTTCAAAATTCAAAAGTTAAAGATCATCTTTTATTCAATAATAGGTTAAAGCCCTATAAACTTGGTCTAAGTCTAATATGGAACTAACTTCCTCTAAAAAAAAGAGAGAGAGAAAATTTCTAAATCTTCATTGCTAAAGGATAATCAGATCCTTTTTTTTTTTTTTTTTTTGCTTTCTTCTCTACCAACCTGCCTTCCAACTCAAAGTAGCAGCCAGTCACTTTCTAAATGAAACCCAGGTAGTTCTTTGCTGAGTCTACGTGCAGAGAAAAATGCCTAAAGTCTAACTCACCATTGTTACTTTTCAATTTTGGTGTTTTCTTAGGTTTTCCTCATTTCCTTTTTAAGCTTAAAAGGGTTGCTGCCTCTATTTTTGTCGCACCTTGTGGCTGGCTCACGGCTTCCTAATCCTCCTCCTTCAAAATCCTTGTATGCTTCTTTGATCGCTTCTAACTTTGAAGTTATGTCTACACTAGTGTCTACTATAGTCTCTTAAAAAAATATAGAATCCCTAAGTTTTTCCCTTTCACTGATTATGTCCCTGAGCCACCATAAATGTTCTTCCATCATAAGCACTTTGTCAGAATAATCTGTATTATCCTAATCTGGAACACGAGCACATTCCCAACAATTGGATATCTTTGTGGCTATAGATGGAGTCAATCTTTCGACAATGAAGTAAGGACCCCAAGTCCTCAAGGCAACCTGCATGCATCAAAATTGATGCATTATGCAAATGGGATAATAGAAAGAGGTCTTCCTCAAGCCTGCTAAGATAACAGAAGAATAACCAAGAGAGCGCAAGCAAGGGGCTTTGTTTTGCCAGTGAACAGTGGACCAATCAATATCATAAAGTGAAAGTTGAGTAAGGAACTCGTACTAATCTCTTTCATTATCTTTGGTCACCAACAACACCCTTGAACAATAGTGCTTTGACATATAAGGGATGTTAACTGAAAGTGCCAGGAGTTTTATCTTATCACGCAACCACATCGTCAACAGCAAGGGACTACCTCTGAAAACATTTGAGCCGTCATGGACCAAGTCCAAGATATTCAAAGTTTTAGCAAGAACAATACCCATCATATTGTTGCCTTTGTTTAGTTCAGTCACAACATCAATTAGGCAGACATCAGCCTGATCAGGCTCTTGGACAATCAAGAACCTCAGAATAATGCACAGAGCAAAAGCACACATTTTGGTACGGCTAACCTCTTGATTCATGAAAATTTCCAATATAGGAAATAGGGAGAAGGATTCACCTTGAACCAATTCCTTTCCCATCTCAGCATCCAAGTCAAGTAAATAGGACAGAGAAGAAGAATAACCACGCTGTACAAAAGGAACGATCAGTTTACCTTGAACCGTGACATAAAAAAGAGCACAAAACTCTTCAAAGGTCAAACATATTTCTTCTAGATGAAAGCAAAAACAATGATCAGCAGAATCCCAAAAATAAGCATAAGCCCGCAATAAATGCTAGTCTACAGTAGCTTGGGCAAGAGAGAAAATAGATTTCAGCTTTAATGCCCCCAAGTTAATCTTCTCCGAGCCCGAGAAACAATAGAACCATATACGGATTTATTCATAAAAAAATAACTATATCCATAATTCCAGAAGCCATCAAAGCAAAGAGGTAGAAAATACAGCAATAGAACTGTCAAGAGGCTGGATATGATGAGTTGGGAGGTTTAGGGTTTGCAATATATCCTAAAAAACTCGTAAGTTCATTTCTAAGTTAGTTTATGAGACTAATTTTTGGAAAAACATGCAACAGGCTGCGAAATTGCCCGGAACAAGACACGCTACCAATCGGTACACCTTGAGTGTCGATCGGCACACAAGCCTAAGAAACCCCCCTCTCTATGTGTTGACCAGCACACAAAGGGGATTCAGGTCACTTTGCCAAATTGCGCTTGTTTTTGTTGTTCTCCCCTTGTCTCGTCAATTTGAAACATATCGAATACCAATTTTTGTTTCATTTTTGATGATATTGCACACATTCATGAATAAAGATGCATGCATTGATCATTTATTTGTTCAAAATAAAACAAAAATAATAAAAAACCAGGAAATCTAAAAAGGATAAATTGTTCATCAAACAAAGTGTTCGTCCAAAAAAAAAGAAAAAGTTTTCACCCAACAGTGCCCTCGCCATCCTCCCTCATATTGTTGAGACTGACGGGGATGAGCCTCCTCTTCGTCAGTGTCTTCACTCTCGCTCTCCACCACTTGCCTCAATGCTTTGTTGGGCTGAGCTGGTTGAGCGCGGGAGCTACTTAATTGACTTTTGTTTTTCTTCTTAGGCTCTTTTGCTCTCCTCCTATTAGGAATCCCTCCCCCAGGGCGACCCTGCCCTCGGTTCATCTCTTCTAGATGAGAAACTCGATCAGCTTGAAAAGTTATGAGTTTTAAATACAATGTCAAAATACAGTCAATATATGGACAGTCAAAAAAGGGCAATCATGTCCTTAAAATGTTAGAGTCTGTTCACCAAGTGGCTTTCCGCCATGACTCCATGGTAACTTAGCCAACCTTATGCTTCAAGGCCATGATGTAGACACAAGCTTCCTCATAAATGATCTGGGCCACGTGAATTCCCAAACAGCATCTTGTGTCAATTCAAAAAAGAAAAAGACCATAAAAAATTTAAGCAAAAGAGTAATCTTGCCCTAGTCAAGTGGTTAGGAGCTGGCAATCCTTCGATAGACCCGATTGGCCGAGATAACTCTTCTAGCCTAAAATTCCCGACATCGGTCATCACAAATACATTGAAAATTAGGAAAGTTGTCGGCAACCCTGCATCAGCCACTGTGGTGGTGGCCTTCTGAGACGACTTGTCGCTCGCACTTGGCCTCCCGCCCTAGGTGGGGGAGGCGGGCCCCCCATCAAAGGAGGCATCGGCCCTTCCAAATAGCCCGTCAAATGGCCAAACTAGTTGAAGGACCGTTGCATGACCACCCCCTAATAAAGCTCCAAAAAGTTAGGGTCGGAGTCAAACGAGTCTAAATCTCTCATATTGGTCAGGGGTAATATAGGCAAAAAAGATGTGCAGTCATATCTACTTGGCGAATCACTCTCTTTCCCAAGTAATATACCATCTCAAAAGGGCCTTCCAAAATCAAGCGTCGGCGCGCTATCCCAATACTCCACTCCACTGAGGGCAGGCCCATCCTCCAAGGATTCCATTGGATCTATCATAAATAAAAACCATGAGATTCTCACATCACATATCTACAAACGAAAATTCCAAA
This sequence comes from Nyssa sinensis, assembly GCA_008638375.1. Classification (NCBI taxonomy): domain Eukaryota; kingdom Viridiplantae; phylum Streptophyta; class Magnoliopsida; order Cornales; family Nyssaceae; genus Nyssa; species Nyssa sinensis. The sequence goes on along the minus strand of CM018047.1, from coordinate 40,020,834 downwards.
TAAAAAAGTAACCGTGTCGGCCTAGAGCATGTGTGAGGCCTCTCAAAATCTTTGTACTACATTTGCCCTCCGGTGAGTTCGCTTGTTCACCTTTTGCCATCACCATATACGGGGAAACATGTTTTCCTTTGCCTTCACCAATGGGTAAGGCAACAGCTGGAGGACCTCATAGGTCCAAATTTGTCCAAAACTAGAAAGTTAGTCAAAATGACATTTTCTCAAAAAGGAAAGTGAGGGGATTTAGAAATTCATACCTCCCAAACAATGTTGAAACCACCAAGTCCCTTGGTGACCTTCTGGGAAAGTACGCACATCTAGTGATACAAAATAACCATTGCGGTGCCTTCCTAGTTGAAGTGCGCAAAGTTCTCCACATCCTCCAAAGCAAAGAGGCACCAAAGATGGATAGTGTCACCAGTATTGGCCAAAAGGATCCAGCCAAAGACAAAAAGTAGGAAAGCTCTAGTCAAGTGATCCTCCTTAAGAGTGTTACGACACTCTCCGAAGCGAAAGTTCTCCAAGATATGCCTAACTAGCACTACACCGCACTGCACCGCCACCCTCAAAGTTGAGAAATCTCGTCACCCCGACTGTGCATTTCATTATCCCATGGGATTCAGTCACCACTGACTCGAAGGCCTGTGATCATTGAAAAGTTAAGAAGAGTCACTGTTACCTCTCCGAACCGGAGGCAGAAGGTATTGGTAATATCCCACCATCTCTCCCTCAATGTGTAGAAAATCATTCGATCATGGTCAACATGGACTATCTGGTCTAAAAATGGCCCAAAACTGGTTGCCCTCACTTGCCCTTAGCATCGGAGGGGCAAATCAGTCCACCACTCCGCGATGTCCACCGCCCAGCCCCAAGCTCAGATTTCCAAATTCGACTACAAGAAATCAAAGTCAATATGTTAGAAAATCCTTTCCAATGCCATAAGCATGCAAAAAAAAGCATCAATTGAATGCAAAAAACCAAGACAATGCAAAAACTGCCCATTGGGGTATTTTCACAAGTGCGTGGTATGCACCTTCCAAAAGGCACGTGGGTGAAGTGCCATTCATGCATGCAATCAGATTTTCATGCAAAACACTTTCAAAGCATGAAAAACAAACCAAATGCATTGAGAATCAACTCAAAAATCTTAAAATAATCAGCATAAAACCCATACTTGGCCATTACGATACCATTACGACAAATGGTGCACTGCCTCTTGGAGCAAAATCGTGTTGTTTCGAAAGCCCAGAATTGGTTTATATCAGAAGGTTGTGCTGTGCACGGGTCTTGACATCCCCAAATCACGATCAATATAGAACATTGGGTCCGAGTTGCCGAGGCCTTCACTTGACATTTTCTCTTAAAATTTTTGGATTTATTGTTGAAAATAAATTTTCTTGATCTTCCGAAAGGTCCAAACAAGTGCCAAATACTTAAATCTAACCTTTGTCACAACTCTGGAAAAAATGGTCAAAAAAGGGGTAGGAGAGTGCTCAAGAACACAATGAGAAAATCAAAAGTTGCAACATTTTTAAGGCAAGCAGCCCAGGTACCCAAGTGCCGATCAGAACTCACGAGTAGCCGATCAGCACATAGAGGGTGGAAACCCCCATTTTTGTGTGCCAATCGGAACATAAAGGCTGGATAGGCCAATTTTTAGGCTGTGGCCCATTTTCGCGAATCTGGGCCCATTTTAGCCAATTTTAACCCATTTCTTTCTCAAAAATTAAGCTTTTTTTGTCAAGATATGTCTAAGAAATCCACCATGATTCAACATTGAGCATCGAAAGGCAAATCGATAATTTATCAAAATTGGTCAATGTTGACCAACTTATCATTTAGTGGCGTCGGCTCACTAATCCGAAACTGCCATCAAGTATCTCATGGTTTCTTTCAAAAGATCGTGTGAGTAACATTTCCTTTAGTGGTCCTTCAAGATCTGGGCCACATTTTTTGAGCGTGTCTCAATTGCTCAAACAAATCAAAATCACGGAGTCAACTCGGTCGCTTCCCCGAATAAGTCTGAACCATAATCATTTTCTCAAGGAAATTCATTTCCCCAGTAAAAATATGTCCTGGCATTCCCCATAGAATCTTCCATCTTGGCAAAATGTCTGAGGGCGTAATCTATCTCAGTAAACATCTGAGGACATAATCCTTCTTGGCAATCCGTCTATTAAGAACACAATCTTATGAAAATTCTATTAGGATAACATTCATTTTAGCAAATATCTTGTTATGATAACATTCATTTCAGGTAAGCCGTCCATCGCATCACTATCCTGTTATGATAGCATTCATTTCAGGTAAGCCATCCATCGCATCATCATCCTGTTATAATAGCATTTATTTCAAGTAAGTCGTCCATCACATGACCATCCTATTAGGATAGCATTCCTCTCGGGCAAGTCTTCTATCGCATTATCATATTGTTAGGATAGTATTCATTTTAGGAAAGTTGTCTAAAGACGCATTTTATCAGCCTATTAGGATAGCATTCCTTTTAGGAAAGTCGTCTGAGGACCACTTCATCAGCCTATTAGGATAACATTTCTTTTAGGAAAGTTGTCTAAGGACGTAAATTCATTATTTTGTTAGGATAGCAATCCTTTCAAGAAATTCATCTGAGGACACATTTCGTCACCCTATTAGGATAGCATTCCTTTTTAGGAAAGTCATCTGGGGATGCAAATTCATTATCTTGTTAGGATAGCATTCCTTTCCAGAAAGTTGTAAGAGGACAAAAACTCATTATCTTGTTAGGATAGCATTCCTTTCAAGAAAGTCGTCTGATGACGTATTTTATCATCCTGTTAGGATAGCATTCCTTTCGAGTAAGCCTTCTATCGCATCATATTTTATCATCCTGGTAGAATAGCATTCCTCTTAGGCAAGCCGTCTATTATATTCTCTCTTACCAACCTACTAGGATGGAATTCCCTCTTAAGGAAAATGTTTAAGGATGTAAGACCATCTCATAAGAACACAACCTCATAAAAGACTTATTAGGATCGCATTTCTTATCAAGTAAGACTCTGAGGAGTCATTTTCAAGTCCGTAATCTCACAACAATCCTATCAAGATGAATCTCTTTTCCATCAGTCACAAACTACCAAAAGTTTGATTCGCCTCAGGGTGATATGTAGGAATTTCATAGAGGAATGAGTCCGACCACATCAAGCAAAAAAATCACAATCAAATTCAAAATGGTTGTCTTTTTTTTTCTTGCATTGACGTTAACTTGTTTGCAAGTTCCGTCAACGAGGGGCTTTCTATAGATACCTCATTTTGTGACCCTTGATTAAGTAGTAAAAATTGATGATTATGCTAAGAAACCTACTTCAAGTAGGGACTCTTCCCAATTGAGTTCTATTCCTATTAGAACTCCTCCTCACAGAGTTCTATTCCTGTTAAGACTCTCATGTCAGAGTCCTAGTCCAAGTAGGACTCTTCCTAATAGAATCCAACTTCCATTAGGACTCTCTTGCCAAAGTCCTAGTCCAAGTAGAACTCTTTTCGATAGAGTCCCACTCTCGTTAGGACTCTCTTGTCAGAGTCCCAGTCCAAGTAGGATTCTTTCGATAGAGTCCCACTCTCGTTAGGACTCTCTTGTCAGAGTCCCAGTCCAGGTAGGATTCTTCCGATAGAGTCCCACTCTCGTTAGGACTCTCTTATCAGAGTCCCAGTCCAAGTAGGACTCTTTCCAATAGAGTCCCACTTTCGTTACGCCTCTTCTGCCAGAGTCCCAATCCAAGTAGGACTCTTCCTGATAGAGTCTCACTCCTGTTAGGACTCTTTTCCCTATTAGAGGGCGTTTCGATAATTTCGGTACCTTTTTGCCCACTAAGGGCATTTTGGTAATTTTGGCACAATCTTACCCTCAATAGGACTTTCTAGTTACTTTAAGCAAATTTTTATATTTTTCATATCATTTTACCCACATGGGGTAATTTGGTAATTTTAGCCCTTTGGTGAAGAATTAGGGGTAATTTGGCCATTTTTCACGCCTTGCGGCAATCTAGAGATTCTCCTCCGAATTCGGGATAATTTAGTAATCTTAAGTGATAGTAGTCTATTTAGGCTTAATTATGACTTTCCAATTCTAGTATTTTCATAAATCTCGCACGACCCAACTAGAGTCTTTAATGAAGACATTCCTCTAACAACAAGAGGGCTCTGTTCAACCTTATAAGTTTTTAAAACTACATTAGTGGCTTTATATTTATAGATTAGGTGATGTCAATAACAAGACACCTGAAATCCTAGTTTTAGGTACTTAAATTTCCAAAAAGGGACCATTTTGGATATTGAAGGACCAAAGCATCATATATCAGGTTAACAACCCCAAAACCCTATCACAGACCTCAAAAATGACAAAATAGACTTGCACGAACATATGACACTCGATTCAAATTCCCAGTTTGTAACTTATGCAACTTTTTGCTCTAAAAAGGCCCATTTTGGGGTTTTAACAAACCAAAACACCCGATATCATTCGAACAACCCCGAAACCCTATCACACACCTTAAAAATGACAAACTAGACTTGCACGAACTTAGGTCAGTCGATTTAGATTCCTGATTTGCAACTTTCCGCTCCAAAAAGGCCTGTTTTGGGGTTTTGACGGACCAAAACATCGGATATCAGCCCAACGACTTCTAAACCCCATAAAAAACCTCACAAATGACAAATTAGACTTGCACGAACTTACGAAACTAGATTTAGATTCTTTATTTGCAACTTATGCAACTTTCTACTCCAAAAATGCCCATTTTGGGGTTTTGACAGACCAAAAATACTAGATATCATCCCAATGACCCCAAAATCCCACCACACACCTCAAAAATGACAAATTAGACTTTCAAATACTGACGACACTCGATTCAGATTCTCTGTTTGTAACTTATGCTACTTTCTGCTCCAAAAAGGCCCTTTTTGGGGTTTTAAAGGACCGAAAAACCCAATATCAGCCTAACGACCCTATAAACCCATCACACACCTCAAAAATGACATACTAGACTTGCAAAAACTCATGACACTCAATTCATTTTCTCATTTTGTAACTTGTGCAACTTTTTGCTCTAAAATAGCATATTTTGGGGATTTGACGGACTAAAACACCATATAATGGCCCAACTACCCTAAAATCCTATCACACACCTCAAAATGATAAATTAAACTTTCTAAAACTTACGGCACTCGATTCAGATTTTTGGTTTGCAACTTATGAAACTTTCTACTCTAAAAAGGCCCATTTTTGGAGTTTTAACAAACTAAAACACTCGATATCAGCCTAACAACCCCAAAACCCCATCACATACCTCACAAATGACAAAATAGACTTGTACTATATTATGATACTTGATTCAGAGATTTGGTTTGCAACTGTAAAGATCAGAAAAATGGGAATGAATTTTTTTTTTTTTTTTTTTGTGATGGGACAATATTCGAATTTCTTTAATTTTGTTAAACTATGAAAAATATTCTAATATATATATATATATGCAAAAATGAATAAATATACATAAACATACATGTGTATATGTGAATGTGTATAAGTGTATAAATTGTGTGTAACTATGTGTATGTGTATATATGTATATACATGAGTGTCCAAATTAAAATAATTGCATCATATAATATGTGAATATCTATACATATATATATATATATATACACTACATGCATGTGAGTGAAATTGATGTAGGTAATATGATACATATATATATAACCCAAAACACAAGCAACCCTAATAAATACAAATCAGAAAAAGGTGAGAGATTGTGTGTGTAAGTGGGTGTACAGTGTACAACACATGTGTATGTGTGTATGTGTATATATATCTATGTCAACACATTGAGTGTGTGCGGTGTATTGTGTGTGGTTGCGTGAGTGCAGAACTGAAGAGTGTGTGAGTGTAGAAAGATCAGAGATGAGGGTGAGAGCAGGTCTAGGGTAGAGAGAAACGAAGAGAGAGAGAAAGAGAGAGAAACACAAGTGTGTGTGTGTGTGTGTGTGCATGCATTGTGTGTGTGACAACCTAAAGGTGCACAAGGAGAGGAGGGAGATTTTAGCTGAGTTGGAAGAACTCTAAGAGGATCAGGATCGAGCCATCAAGTGAGAAGAGCCACAGTTAAAGGCTAAGGACACAAAACCCTTGATTTTCTCTCTCTAAGATCTTTCTCTGTACTAACTGTTTTGAGGTCTGATTTTTGCATGCATGGCCTAGAAATCAATATATCTTGTGAGGAAAAGAAGGAATGCAACCTAGGAAGGCCTAGAATACCACACCTAGGATGAAACCGCCATTGTTGGACCTCCCATGTAGCAGACCTGAACCAGCTTTTATGAACTACGTTTTTGATACTCAAGCCCTAAACTAGACACTCTAAGAGTTTCAAAAACCCCATTCCGCGACCTAAAAGCTTAGACAAAGGTCCTCAAAATACCACTTGTAGGCTTTGGGTTTAAGAGCTAATGTCACAAAACTGCCTCAAAACTTAATTTTAAAAATGGGGGCTTGAACCCCATGACGAATAAAACCCAACCAAAGAAACCCCATGAGATTTGGATAAAAAATGAGGGCGTACAAACCAGTTGTAGGTCGCGACTATCCAACCCACCATAGCTCCTCGAGCTTGATTCGAGGCACAAAATGAATGTCAAACGATGGCTCAGACACTTAGTGACCCTCAACACCCAAAAACAGAGATTAAATGAACCCAAAAACTAACGAAACTAGTTTTTAAAATTTTTGATTTTTAGGGTTACTGTTCATCGTCCTAGGGAAGACGATGAACAGTAACGGAAATGGATTCGAGTCGGACGGTTCAGGTTAGGTCAAACCCGCCCAACCGCACACATTTGGGTCACTAAGACGGCACCGTTTCGGAAGAAATAAGTTTTATTTTAAAATGGTTTGGGCCTGTTTGGTTACAATTGTGTGAAATTGGAATTGGGAATGAGAATAACCTAAACCTTGGATAAGGAGTTTAACAGGGACATGTTATTCCGGTTCATCAGATAATCTGAACCGGCTGGTTCATAAGGGTTCTAGTCCGGTCTAGGGTTTAACCTAGTAAACCCAATGGTTCAGGGCTCAAATGAAAAAAACTGAACCAGAACTATTCTAAATTATATTTTCACCCCAACAGTTTTGAATAGTTGTATTCTGGCCCAGATTCTGAAAACTTTATGCATATGAGCCCCTGAAAAATAAATAAATAATAAAATAATTATTTTAATTATTTCATAAAATGACTATTTTACCTCTAGACACTAAATGAGTCGAATAAAACCCAAAATAAATAAATAAATAGTGTATTTCTACTAATTCGGGCATTCTCGACTCAATGGTGGAGTCTGATTTGGGAAATTAAGTCCTGAAAAATAAAGACACGCAAATGATAAATGACTGTAATACCCCTAATGATACCCCGAGCCAAATAAACCTAAAAGATAGTCCATTTTAATTATGTCGGACATTCTGGACTCAACGGTAGAGTCCATACTAGCAAACGAAGCACCGAACAATGCGATGCATGAAAGAGTAAAAGACCAAAAATGCCCCTGAACATGGTAAGTACAAAGTAGAGGCCAAATAAAGGCTAATCTGATCTAATAAATCGTCTTAAGCATAATTAAGACTCCAGAACAGTCAAATGTATAAAATAAGAAATGACCGATGTGTCCTGATGATCAAAAGCAGATACCAAATGAAATCCAAAAGACTTAGAAAATTTTATGTATGGTATATGGAACATTCTGAGGACCACAATAAGGTTCGGGGCAAGAATGACAAAATGATCGTTTTACCCTTTTTAATACCGATACCCGAATTGAATTCTACAAAAGCCTAAACCGACTTTGTTCGACGTTTCGAACTCAATGGTAGAGTTTATTATAGTAAAATAGGAACCCATGATATAAAACCATGAAATTTGATGAATAGCATAATTCAAGTAGAGATAGACTCAGTTGTGTCACAATGATTTTAGGAACACCGAAGGGCAAGGAGAAGGCAGTCTAGACCTTCCGGTTAGAGATAGTAACAGGGATTGCATTCACATTGATTGGTTCGACTACATCGCGAGCACGGTTTCTTAGGGTTGAGACCAACCCATCAGGTATGATATTTTGCTAAATAAGAAATAGAATTAAGTTTAGGAATGATTTCCATGATTCGTATATTTATTCGATTGTTTATGTATTTATGTGTTCCTTGTTATTTCCTTGGGAGTTTGGTTAAGTGATGAACGTGAACCATGATTATATTTATGTTCCATGTGTTGGCACAGTATGTGATTTATATTCTTCGAGAATTGTTAAGATTGTGAATGTGTAATTTGAGTACGTGTTTAAATGGAATATGTATGACATACACACATGAGGAATGGATTTTTGTATAATGCATTGTGTAAAGCATGGTTCCTGTGTGGATAAAATGCTTTAGTGAGACTGGATTATTGCATGGTGGAATCAAGGCATATTGGCATGGTGTGATTCTTGAAAGCATAGTGTAGGTTAAGCATAGTGTGGGTTGAGCACATTGTGCTATGCATTATGAGAGTGTAGATCCTATGGTGAAAAACCCAAAATTGTCCATTGCATTGGTGCCTAGAATCCAACGGATGTGTTCCGTGAATGGGTGTTGGTACTTAGGGTCCATCGGATGTGTTCCGAAAATGAGACATGGGTGTGACATAGAGTTGCATGGGTGTGTCACGCATACTTTCAGAACATTGTATCAATGAATTCATGGAGGTGGTATAGAGTTTGTATGAACATGTCTGAATCTTGTTAGTGTATTGTAAGATGATATTGAATGACATGTAGATATAAATGTACACTTGCACATGCCATGCCTTAATTTTGTTCCTTGCATTAGCATTATATTATACCAGCAATTGAGCTAACCCATTCATGGGATACCATATTACAGATGACACCCTTGCTATATGAGACTTGATGAGACCTTAACAAGAAAAATTGGAGGGGACTTGGGATTGTAATTGGCCCTTGGGGTACTTTTTGAGATGTAAGGGCTTAAGCCCAAATGACATGTACGATGTGTTTATTGAATGTGATTTATATGTATATGTGTTGAGGGAGATGAATTTATGTTAAGTTGAATCCATTAGATCATCTTTCATTTAATTTTATTTAATTCATTTCACTCACTCCGCAGGTTTGTGGGAATTCGGGGTGTGACAACGTGGTATCAGAGCATAGGTTCGAATACCTAGGGATAGTGGGAGAAGTTTAGACCTTAAGTTATTTGAGGCTAGTTTGGGTGGTATGTGTTATGTGCACGTGTTGAATTGGTGTGCACATGTTGCATTGGTGTGCACGGGTATGCACTATACTTGATTTCCCGATTGACTGAGAGTACGTGATTATTTGATATAATGGTTGACTAAGATTAGAAACACGTGTCTATGTGATAGACTGTATATTTTATGGGATATGCCGTATGCCTAGTTAATTGTGATATAAGTTGTGCACTTAGTTATCTATATGGTAGGCGGTATGCCTAGTTATTTATGAGATAGACCGTGGGCCTCGTTATTTACCTAGTTGGTTGTGTTCTTATATATATATATATGTGTGTGTGTGTGTGTGTGTGTGTATGCTAGGTTAGTACCCAACATTCATGGATAATAGTACTATAACTATGATATTTATACAGACTAGATATAAACACATAGTCTATCTCTTAATTCCACTCGGTCTACTGCATAGATATAAGCATCTAGTCCCAGTTCATCAATAACCAAGCATACCACACATTGTACAAATTTCACACACTAAAGCAACAAGCACTCATCTAATCATGTAATCCAAATCAGCCCAATTAAGTCGAGGTCTAACCTCTCCTAATTCCTACCAAAGTCAACCCTAGAAGGTTCCACGGATACCCCGTGAAATAAAGAAAAACATCTCCCTAAAGAGTACACACCGTCACTCTCCCCCTATAGCAGCCTATACTCATCCAAAATATAAATAACCAATCTTTCCCCCATGTAATATCAAAACTAGACATGTCAAGTAGAATGAAGTCAAAAGAAAGGATGTAATCAGCTATCTCTATCGAGTAATCTCTACAGATCCTCGTTAGTATCTCACTATCCCAACTGGTGAACCATACGATGGTGGAACAAGGCAATTATCACAACCACCCGAATAAAATAAAATAAAAATATCCCAAGTGTAATATTCATTATCTAGATCCAAACAACACAATCATTTATAACTTTATCCAAACCAATCAGACTCATTCATAACTTTTACCCACGTATTTCTAAACGACAAGTGAAAACCACTATTCACTTATAAGTTGTATCACAATCCAAGCTCTCAAGTTCTGGTGCCTAAACCATAATATTTTCACTCCAAGTACATTCACACAACTTTATCTTAAACACAAGATTCATATTCAAGAAATTCGTACCATCTAACCCGATATACAATTTCCTCCAAAACAACAATCAATGCTTACCTTTTATTCAATAATAATTCTGGAATCAATCTCGTAAACTAAGCTAGAACTAGGTTCATAATTCGCACCTCAATTTGACCCGATTCATGCAACTCATTATTTTCACAAGGCCTATACTCATAAGTTCATTAAATTAACCCATTATTCTTATCACATCTAGTATCGATCATCTTATAAAACTAGGTAAGACAATACCATTCATCACTAGGTCACCCCCACAGTATAACTAATCCTAATTCAATAAAGAAATCATTACAACCCCTAACTTTCAGATTCGCCTTCACATTCCAATTCAATATTCATCCTAAGCACGAAATCAAAATCCAATTACATCATAATCTGGATTAATCCACAACAAAATTTTTTTTTTCAAACTATTCATGTTTATACAATTTTCCTTAGACAAAAGATCATCAATCATTGCTTGAGAACCTAACACATCTTATAGACATACTCGCTTAATCAACACTTATATAACTCACGTCAACAATCCCGACCCGTTGGTTACACTAAACAATTAACACCGAGTTCTAACACAGCCTTTCGTAAGGAAGGGATTCATTAAAACAATACAATATACGCATACTCAAGTTATGCTAGTGTTCAACTATCCTACTAATACTCAACCCTACGTGAATGTTATCCAACAATAATACATCTTTCCACAAAAGAGTTTAACACAAGAGTATCTCAAAATCTGAAGTACAAATACTCTGAGTATCCACCGTCCAGTCCATACACAAAAATCTCCACAAGTCTAAATTCTTATTTTAACATTCTAAGGTCTTATGTGTCTTTTTATTTATGGTTTTCTACCTCATTGGCATTTGTTCATTTAAGGTTTTATAATTCTTTCATTATTTCTTACTTTTATAGCTAGGTAATAACCCTTCATTGATCACAACTCCTTTTGTTACTGGCTGATGGGGCACCATCCATCAACTATAATGCAAGACTTCTGACCAATCCAGTCTGTATAAATATCATAGTCATACTACTATAATTCATGAATATCGGGTACTAACCTAGCATATACATATATACATATGAGAACACAACCGGCCAGGTAGATAACTGGGCATACCGCCTACCGTATAGATAAGTAAGTGCACAACCTATATTTCAAATAACTAGGCATATGGCCCATCACATAAAATATACGGTGTGTCACATAGACATGAGTTTCAAATCTTAGTCAACCATTATCACATACTCTCAGCTAATCGAAAATCAAGTATAGTGCATACTCGTCCACACTCGTGCACACCAATGCAACACGTGCACATAAAACATACCACCCAAACTAGTCAAAATAACTTAAGGTCTAAACTTCTCCCACTGTCCCTTGGTATTTGAACCTATGCTCTGATACCACGTTGTCATCCCCGAATTTCCACGAACCCGGGGAGTGAGTGAGAAACGAAATAAGAAAAAAAAAATAATGGACAATTTAATGGATTCAATTAGACAAGCATTCATTTTCTTCAACATATAACCATATAAAGCACATCCCATAAACATATCGTTCGCGTGTCATTTGGGCTTAAGCCCATACATCTCAAAACATACCCTAAGGGCCAAAAATCCTTCTAAGTTCATCTCTCCTCCACTCTGCAAGACTTCCTCAAGTCTCAAGTGTTGGGAGCATCATCTGTAATATGATATCCCACGAATAGGTCAGCTCAACAGCTGCTATAACATAATGTTAATGCAAGAAACAAGATTAAGGCATGGCATGTGCAAAGTGTACATTTATAGTCTAGATACTTTCCAGTTCATTAATATGATGCAATGAAAATATGCATGACACACCCATGTACTCGATGCCACAACCATGTCTCGTCTACGGACCACATCCGATGGATTTGAGTACCAACTCCAGTTTACGGGCCTCCCCCCGTTGGATCTGGGCACCAATGCAATGGCCAATTTTGGGTTTTTCACCACAAGATCTACACCCTCATAATGCATAGCACCACGTGCTCAACCCACACTATGTTTCCAAAGGATTCACCATATGCCAATATGCTTTGATTTCACCACACAATAATATAATCTCAATGAAGCATGCTTTAAATAAGGCATCATACTCGAAGCAACAATAACATTTAAATCACAAAACTTATTCCACAGGAATACATGTCTCATACAGTCAATTCAAACACATGATCACAGTTCACGTTCATCATTTTATTAAATTCTCAAAGAATGTAAGTAACAAACAAGCACGTAAACAACCCACTCTAGATTATCAAGCAAACATGTTCCAAATAATTCCCCAACAATAGTTAAGCATATAAATCATTCAATTTACTCATAAAATATTCCTAAACTTAACCCTATTTCTTACTTAGCAAAACATCGTACCTAGAAGGGTTTTTCTCAACCCTTGGGAGTCGTGCCCATCGTGTAGTCGAACCAAACAGTGAGAATGTAGAAGGTCAAACTGCCTTCTCCTTTCCTTTCAGTGTTCCTAAAAGCATAAAATATAACTCGGTCTATTGTTACTTGAATTATGCTATTCATCAAATTTTATGTATTTTTAATATTGGTATCTCTTTCACTTGAATAGACTCTACCATTAAATTCGGAACGTCAAACAAAGTCAATTTAGGCTTTTGCGGAATTCAATTCGGACTTCTATACTAAAATGGAAAAACGATCATTTTTTCTCTTTTACGGGTTCTTACTTCTCAAGACCTCTTTTCGCAAATCGGACTCTACGATTGAGTCTGGAATGCTTGAAATAATAAAATATCACTATTATTTTATTTTAATCGGAGTCCGCTTGACTACTTTTCGACTTACGATCATTTTGGTAATTTTCTCTCTTTAAATTATTTAAATTAAATATTATTTTATTGCTTGGGTCAATTCACAATTAACCATAATTTCTGGGCATAATTATGATTTCACAAAGTTCTATTTTAAATTAAATTAGCTAAACAATAATTTAAATCTAACCTTTGACTGACCGCAGTCAATATTCCACCGGTACTGCAATCATCCCTTAAAAATTGCTCTTGGTTCGATAATATATTGGAGGTCTAACTCTTCCAATTTATCATAGCAATTTTCCCCAACCAGAATCACAGAATGCAACTTCTCATTTTCCAAATAAAAAGCAAAAACAGTACATGACTAACGACCAACCTCTGAACCATGCCTAGCTACATATCTCAAGCTTAGAATCATTACATGACATCCCACAACGGTGGCTAAACCACCACTTCCTGTAGCAGCTGCAGCCACGGCTACAACTGCTGCTGCCCTAAACTGTTACATTCCCCTGGTAGCGAACTGCTTCCAACAACTGGCCACAGAAATCACTAAAAGAATATTCTAATCCACCACTCACCAAGACAAAACCTCAACCTGTTATTGCCAAGATACTCATAAATTTGGGATTTCTTATTCTCCATGCCATTATCAGACTAACCCATCAGCCATCCACCACAATTGGAACCTTGTACCACCTGTTCATGAACCAGCCACCCTCAAGCTCCTCCAAAGCTACTCCACTTTTTTTTTCAACTCCTCTTTTAAATAAACCCAACTATCCCACTAATTTATTTCCAATGGAATTCCTCTTCTAAATCCCTCACTCAACAACTCCCCTTTTCACCATCATATTGTCTGGTAATTCACAATCCTTCTAACAGTGCCACCATTGAACCGCTGTTGCAACTGCTGCCTGCAACCGTCTCTTTCTCTCTCTGCTGCTTCGTGCTCCGTCAATCAGCATCACCCACTGAATAGTTTAACCCTCGATTGGTGCCAGGACCAAGAGCAATAGCACCCATTGTTCAGCCACATCTGGTCTTCCAAGTCCATCCGGTTTGCCGCCTGCTGTCCTCTATTTCCTCTACACTTCCATTTCTCCTCGCACGCCCCCACACTTGCTGCAACTTCTTCTCACTCTCTTTTCTTTCTATTTTCGTTTCTTTTCTTTTTCTTTTTTGCTGCATCGTCACACACACACACACACACACATATATAAACCTTATACACTGCGCCTATCCGCACACACCTATATATATATGCCTGCACCGTCCCTCTTCTTCTTCTTTTTCCCTGCCACTACACCTGTTGCACATTACCCACATATATATATGAATATGTACTAATATGCCTGCTGCACACCATCTCCTACATCGCCCTTCTCTTTGTTTTCTCTTCTTCTTCTTTTTTCCTACTGTACGCCCCCACATGCCCCCCTTCTTTGACTTTCCTCCTCTCTTCTTCTTTTCTGCTTCTTTTTCTTCTTTGTTGTTTCACTTTACGCCTTTTCTATCCATATATATGTATATTATATGTGCAACACACCATGCCTTTCCACTTTTTCCTTTCCTGCTTTCCTTTTATTTTTCTTGCTTTTCCCGATTTCCTTTCTTTGCATTAACTATATTAAGACATTATGTTTTTACATCTTATATAATATATTATATTCAGCCCCTTTATTTGACTTTCCTTTTCTAGTTTTTCCTTTCTTGTTTTCTTTTCTTTTTTTTCTTTTTTTTCTTTTTCTCTTTTCTTGCTTGTAGTATATACAAATATTATACTACTCATACCTTTTATACATATATTTTATATTAATTAATTGTGTATATATATATATACACACATTTACAGATACATTTATTTATACTCACATCCGTATACACACACTAATACACACATATATATATATATATATATACATTATATTATTATTTTTATCTTACATTTCCATCTATTATTTAACATATATATCCTTGTATGTAAGAGTGCACACTGTACACGTATTTCGAGACATATACCGGTATATGGGCAAAATCTTTCGTATTGTCCGGGTTATCATACGGTACTCCTGGGTACTCGGGAATGCTTTAAATTTAATTCTCATATTTTTTTAATTATCATAATTACTCCATTTATGATTCTCAATATCCATTTCAAACTACGTGCCTACCACGATACATAACTTACTGTGATGGCACGGTCTATTTTGGTATTACCATCCTCGGCTCGGTTTACTCATACTTGGCTTGTCTTAATCTCGAAATTCCCTGAGATTATAACTTCTACTATATACCTCGATAATCGTACCCGTCATTGTATATTACTCATTGCAATGCTTTGGGTATATTTTGGGATATATTATTCTTGGTCTATTTTGGGTCTTGGTTTATCTTTGATACTATATTCATTGCTTGGTCAAAGCTCGGTATTATTATTTAACTCTTTGGACTTAATTACAATTATTCTATTTTATTTGGAACTCATTTTCAGTTACAACGGGTATTACACTACCGAACCGATCTACCTCGGTTTACGTGCTATCCCAAGTCAGGGAATTACAAATAGTATTCTACTGGCAAAACGAAAAATTTATCCTAAATTTTCAGGTTTCTACATCCTTCCCCCCTTAAAGAAATTTCATCCCGAAATTTAAAAATGTACCTCGTCGACAAAATAATAAAAGATCAATACAAAATATGTTATAACATGGAGACGTGCAGCCTTACCTATGGATCATTCACCTCTCTCTCCGCCAGGCGATGTGGAATGCATTACCCTCTCCCCCCAAAGGAACCTCGTCCACTTGGGCGGGCGTGCAGCGATGTGCAGACATCTCCATACTCCCTGCTAGGGTCTGATTCTGATCCCATCTATAACGGCCCACTCCACATGGCACAACACATAATGATGGCCTCAAACATGTTGGCTTATCAATGCCAATTTTCCAAAACCATCCAAGCATCATGACCCACCTCAATAATTCAACACAATAATGATAATAAAGAAAATTCTCAATATTTACAAGGGTACCTCAAAGCCTCTCACACATGTGATGACCATCTAACTAACCTCAAATCGAGCTATGCAATCATCTAGTGATTCATCACAATGTCATCAATATATTACCTGTACTTTAATGTAATTCAATAATCTAATATCCTCCAAGTACTATAATTATTCACAGGACCTCAACAACATAACCTTAAGGTAAAGCCATCATCGTCACCCTAA
Source organism: Nyssa sinensis (assembly GCA_008638375.1). Classification (NCBI taxonomy): domain Eukaryota; kingdom Viridiplantae; phylum Streptophyta; class Magnoliopsida; order Cornales; family Nyssaceae; genus Nyssa; species Nyssa sinensis. The sequence goes on along the minus strand of CM018047.1, from coordinate 40,004,327 downwards.
TCTATATAAAACCGAGACTAAGTGTCATGCATTAATAAAGATTAGCCTATTCACTTTAAGCATACTTATGTTAACTGGATATTCGAATGTAGGCAATGTATTCCAATTGTGAAATCTAAAACAATATATCAAGGTTCAAGGAAAAATAAAACATTAGAGAAGGTAAAAAAAAAATATCTCAACTTTTTTTTTCATCACTATTTTAATCAATATATCAAATAAAGTCTCATAACAATTGAGATTCTTAGTGAAACGCTTCACTAATTTCAACTATGAATATATACATCAATCCTTACACACATGTATCAAAACACACATACATATAAGCACATTTAAGCATACTCTTATACATGTACTAATAACAATCAATCTGTAAAAAAGTCATCGTTATAGTGCTATAACAGGCATTAAACTAGCATGCATATATAGAATCAACAAGCAACATTCAATAGTTAACACGTAGCCTACCACATCAGCACCCAAGTATAAGATCCCTCTCGAGAATGTACATATACATAAATAAACACACAACCTGCCATAGAGGTAACTAGGCATACATCCAACCCTATGGATATCTAGGCTTATAGCCTATCTCATAGACAACAAGCACATAATCTATCTCTTAATTCCACTCGGTCTACTGCATAGATATAAGCATCTAGTCCCAATTCATTAATAACCAAGCATACCACACATTGTACAAATTTCACACACTAAAGCAACAAGCACTCATCTAATCATGTAATCCAAATCGGCCCAATTAAGTCGAGGTCTAACCTCTCCTAATTCCTACCAAAGTCCACCCTAGAAGGTTCCACGGATACCCCGTGAAATAAAGAAAAACATCTCTTTCAAGAGTACACACTGTCACTCTCCCCCTGTAGCAGCCTATACTCGTCCAAAATATAAATAACCAATCTATCCCCAATGTAATATCAAAACTAGACATGTCAAGTAGAATGAAGTCAAAAGAAAGGATGTAATCAGCTATCTCTATCGAGTAATCTCTACAGATCCTCGTTAATATCTCACTATCCCAACTGGTGAACCATACGATGGTGGGACAAGGCAATCATCACAAGCACCCGAATAAAATAAAATAAAAATATCCCAAGTGTAATATTCATTATCTAGATCCAAACAACACAATCATTTATAACTTTATCTAAACCAATCAAACACATTCATAACTTTTACCCATGTATTTCTAAACGACAAGTGAAAACCACTATTCACTTATAAGTTATATCACAATCCAAGCTCTAAAGTTCTAGTGCCTCAACCATAATATTTTCACTCCAAGTACATTCACACAACTTCATCTTCAACATAAGATTCATATTCAAGAAATTCACACCATCTAACTCTTAACCCGATATAGAATTTCCTCCAAAACAACAATACCTTTTATTCAATAATAATTCTGGAATCAATCTCGTAAACTAAGCTAGAACTAGGTTCATAATTCGCACCTCAATTTGACCCGATTCATGCAACTCATTATTTTCACAAGGCCTACACTCATAAGTTCATTAAATTAACCCATTATTCTTATCACATCTAGTATCGATCATCTTATAGAACTAGATAAAATAATACCATTCATCACTAGGTTACCCCCATAGTATAACTAATCCCAATTCAATAAAGAAATCATTACAACCCCTAACTTTCAGATTCACCTTCGCATTCCAATTCAATATTCATCCTAAGCATGAAATCAAAATCCAATTACATCATAATCTCGATAAATCCACAACAAATTTTTTTTTTCAAACTATTCATGTTTATATAATTTTCCTTAGACAAAAGATCATCAATCATTGCCTGAGAACCTAACACATCGTATAGACATACTCGCTTAATCAACACTTATATAACTCACGTCAAAAATCCCGACCCGTTGGTTACATTAAACAATTAACACCGAGTTCTAACACAGCCTCTCGTAAGGAAGGGATTCATTTAAACAATACAATATACGCATACTCAAGTTATGCTAGTGTTCAACTATCCTACTAATACTCAACCCTAAGTGAATGTTATCTAACAATAATACATCTTTGCACAAAAGAGTTTAACACAAGAGTATCTCAAAATCTGAAGTACAAATACTCTGAGTATCCACCGTCCAGTCCATACACAAAAATCTCCACAAGTCTAAATTCTTATTTTAGCATTCTAAGGTCTTATGTGTCTTTTTATTTATGGTTTTCTACCTCATTGGCATTTGTTCATTTACAGTTTTATAATTCTTTCATTATTTCTTACTTTTATAGCTAGGTAATAACCCTTCATGGATCACAACTCCTTTTGTTACTAGCTGATAGGGCATCATCCATCAACTGTAACACAAGACTTCAGACCAATCCAGTCTGTATAAATATCATAGTCATACTACTATAATCCATGAATATCGGGTACTAACCTAGCATACACATATATACATATGAGAACACAACCGGCCAGGTAGATAACTAGGTCCATAGTCTATCTCATAAATAACTAGGCATACCGCCTACCGTATAGATAAGTAAGTGCACAACCTATATCTCAAATAACTAGGCATAAGGCCTATCCCATAAAATATACGGTGTATCACATAGACATGAGTTTCAAATCTTAGTCAACCATTATCACATACTCTCAACTAATCAAAAATCAAGTATAGTGCATACTCGTCCACACTCGAGCACACCAATGCAACATGTGCACATAAAACATACCACCCAAACTAGTCAAAATAACTTTAGGTCTAAACTTCTCTCACTGTCCCTTGGTATTTGAACCTATACCCTAATACCACGTTGTCACGCCCCGAATTTCCACGAACCCGGGGAGTGAGTGAGAAACGAAATAAGAAAAAAAAATGAAGGACAATTTAATGGATTCAATTAGACAAGCATTCATTTTCTTCAACATATAACCACATAAAGCACATCCCATAAACATATCATTCGCGTGTCATTTGGGCTTAAGCCCTTACATCTCAAAACACGCCCCAAGGGCCAAAAATCCTTATAAGTTCATGTCTCCTCCACTCTGCAAGACTTCCTCAAGTCTCAAGTGTCGGGAGCATCATCTGTAATATGATATCCCACGAATGAGTCAGCTCAACAGTTGCTATAACATAATGCTAATGCAAGAAACAAGATTAAGGCGTGGCATGTTCAAAGTGTACATTTATAGTCTAGATACTTTCCAGTTCATTAATACAATGCAATGAAAATATGCATGACACACCCATGTCTCGTTTACGGACCACATCCGATGGATTTGACTACCAACTCCCGTTAGATCTGGGCACCAATGCAATGGCCAATTTTGGATTTTTCACCACAGGATCTACACCCTCATAATGCATAGCACCACGTGCTCAACCCACACTATGTTTCCAAAGGATTCACCATATGCCAATATGCTTTGATTTCACCACACAATAATATAATCTCAATGAAGCATGCTTTAAATAAGGCATCATACTCGAAGCAACAATAACATTTAAATCACAAAACTTATTCCACATGAATACATGTCTCATACAGTCAATTCAAACACATGATCACAGTTCACGTTCATCACTTTATTAAATTCTCAAAGAATGTAAGTAACAGACAAGCACATAAACAACCCACTCTAGGTTATCAAGCAAACATGTTCCAAATAATTCCCCAACAATAGTTAAGCATATAAATCATTCAATTTACTCATAAAATATTCCTAAACTTAACCCTATTTCTTACTTAGCAAAACATCATACCTAGAAAGGTTCTTCTCAACCCTTGGGAGTCGTGCCCGTCGTGTAGTCGAACCAAACAGTGAGAATGTAGAAGGTCAAACCGCCTTCTCCTTTCCTTTCAGTGTTCCTTAAAGCATGAAATATAACTCAGTCTATTGTTACTTGAATTATGCTATTCATCAAATTTTATGTCTTTTTATTGTTGGTATCTCTTTCACTTGAATAGACTCTACCATTAAATTCGGAACGTCAAACAAAATCGATTTAGGCTTTTGCGGAATTCAATTTGGAGTTCTATACTAAAAAGAAAAAACGATCATTTTTTCTCTTTTACGGGTTCTTACTTCTCAGGACCTCTTTTCGCAAATTGGACTCTACGGTTGAGTCCGGAATGCTTGAAATAATAAAATGTCACTATTATTTTATTTTAATCGGAGTCCGCTTGACTACTTTTCAACTTACGGTCATTTTGGTAATTTTTCCTCTTTAAATTATTTAAATTAAATATTATTTTATTGCTTGGGTCAATTCATAATTAACCATAATTTCTGGGCATAATTATAATTTCACGAAGTTCTATTTTAAATTAAATTAGCTAAACAATAATTTAAATCTAACCTTTGACTGACCGCAGTCAATATTCCACCGGTACTGCAATCATCCTTTAACAATTGCTCTTGGTTCGATAATATGTTGGAGGTCTAACTCTTCCAATTCATCACAACAATTTTCCCCAACCTGAATCACGGAATGCCACTTCTCATTTTCTAAATAAAAAGAAAAAACAATACACGTCTAGCGACCAACCTCTGAACCATGCCTAGCTGCATATCTCAAGCTTAGAATCATTACATGACATCCCACAACGGTGGCTAAACCGCCACCTCCTGTAGTAGCTATAGCCACGGCTACAACTGCTGCGGCCCTAAACTGCTACATTCCCTTGGCAGTGAACTACTTCCAACAACTAGCCATAGAAATCACTAAGAGAATATTCTAATCCACCACTCACCAAGACAAAACCTCAACCTGTTATTGCCAAGATACTCGTAAATCTGGGATTTCTTATTCTCCATGTCATTATCAGACTAACCCATCAGTCGTCCACCACAATTGGAACCCTATAGCACCCTGTTCATGAACCAGCCACCCTCAAGCTCCTCCAAAGCTACTCCACTTTTTTTTTTTTTTTTTTTCAGCTCCTCTTTTAAATAAACCCAACTATCCCACTAATTTATTTCCAATGGAATCCTCTTCTAAATCCCTCACTTGGGAACTCCCCTTTCCACCATCCTATTGTCTAGTAATTCACAATCGTACTAACAGTGCCACCATTGAATAGCCGTTGCAGCCGCTGCCTGCAACCGTCTCTCTCTTTTTCTGCTGCTTCGTGCTCCTTCAATCAGCATCACCCATTGAATAGTTTAACCCTCGGTTGGTGCCAAGACCAAGAGCAATAGCACCCATTGTTCAGCCACATCAGGTCTTCCAAGTCCTTCCGGTTTGCCGCCTGCTGTCCTCCATTTCCTCTGTACTTCCATTTCTCCTTGCACGCCTCCTCGCCTGTTGTAACTTCTTCTCACTCTCTTTTCTTCCGATTTTCCTTTCTTCTTTTTTTCTTTTTTTGCTGCACCGTCACACACACACACACACACACACACACACACACATATATATATATATATATATTTATAAACCTCCTACACTGCGCTTATCTGCACACACCTATCTATATATGCCTGCACCGTCCCTCTTCTTCTCTTTTTTTTTTTCCTGCCACTACACCTGCTGCACGTTACCCACACACACACACACACACACACATATATATATATATATGAATATGTACTAATGTGCCTGCTGCACGCCATCTCCTGCACTGCCCCTCTCTCTGTTTTCTCTTTCTTTCTTTTTTTCCTGCTGTACGCCCCCACACACCCCCCCTTTTTTGATTTTCCTCCTCTCTTCTTCTTTTCTGTTTATTTTTCTTCTTTCTTGTTTCACTTTACACCTTTTATATACATATATATGTATATTATATGTTGCAACACACCACGCCTTTCCACTTTTTCCTTTCTTGCTTTTCTTTTCTTTTTCTTGCTTTTCCTGATTTCCTTTCTTTGCATTAACTATATTAAGACATTATGTTTTTACATCTTATATAATATATTATATTCAGCCCCTTTATTTGACTTCCTTTTCTACTTTTTCCTTTCTTTTTTTCTTTCTTTTTTTTTTTTTCCTTTTTCTCTTTTCTTGCTTGTAGTATATACAAATATTATACTACACATACCTTTTATACATATATTTTATATTAATTAATTGTGTGTATATATATATATCACATTTACATATACATTTATTTATACTCACATCTGTATACACACACTAATACACATATGTATATACATTATATTATTACTTTTATCTTACATTTCCATCTATTATTTTACATATATATATATATCCTTGTATATAAGAGTGCACATTGTACACGTATTTCGAGACATATATCGGTATATGGGCAAAATCTTTTGTATTATCCGGGTTTATCGTACGGTACTCCTAGGTACTCGGGATTGCTTTAAATTTAATTCTCATATTTTTTTTAAATATCGTAATTACTCTATTTATGATTCTCAATATCTGTTTCGAACTGCGTGCCTATCACGATACATAACTTACTGTGATGGCTCGGTCTATTTTGGTATTACCATCCTCAGCGCGGTTGACTCATACTTGGCTTGTCTTAATCTCGAAATTCCCTAAGATTATAACTTCTACTATATACCTCGGTAATCGTACCCGTCACTGTATATTACTCATTGCGATGCTTTGGGTATATTTTGGGATATATTATTCTTAGTCTATTTTGGGTTTCGGTTTATCTTTGATAATATATTTATTGCTTGGTCAAAGCTTGATATTATTATTTGACCCTTTGGACTTAATTACAATTATTCTATTTTATTCAGAACTCATTTTCAGTTACAACGGGTATTACACTACTCAACCAGTTTACCTCGGTCTACGTGCTATCCCAGTTCAGGGTATTACAAATAGTACTCTACTCGCAAAATGAAAAATTTATCCTAAATTTTTAGGTCTCTACACTGTAAGCCTGTGTCACGCCCCGAATTTCTGACCGAAACCCGAGGTGCGACTGACGAACAGAAGGTAAATAAAATAAAAGATAATTAAACAGATTTCTAAATTTACGACAATTTAAATAGAGTTCTTTAATTTTCTAAAAATTTCGGCAGCACCTCCTTTGTTTTTCGAACCTTTTCCCCCTGATAAACACAATACAACATGTATATATACAACAGTCACAATCCATCCTCACTCGATGGCCACAACTCTATCAAAGTTAAATATACATCGCCTACTTATACAATCCATCACGTCTACTCCTACATTTAAACTAAAAGATCACAAATTCATTATTTATTACAATATACAATGTCATTTCTATTCTTTTCAGAAACACACCAATCTTCTATAATATCTAAATACGCCCCAAGGGCCCAAATATTCTTCCAAATTCATTTCCTCTCCTTTCTCCAAGATTTCATCAAGTCCCGCGTACCAGGAGCTTTATCTGAAACCTGTGCCCACGAATGGGTCAGCGACAACATGCTGGTATGATATAATACTAATGCAAGAAACAAAACTAAGGTCGTGGCATGTGCAAGTGTACAGTTATTTCTATATGGCATTCGATGTCATGATGACAGTATATGAACAGCATGCAATATATGAACAGGATGCGTGACACACCCATGCAACTCTATGCCCACTCATGTCTCATGATACGGTCCTTCCCCGTCGGCATGAGTACCTTGTATGTCTCGCTTCACGGTCCGGAACCCGTCAGGCAGGCGAGTACCTATTGGCCGATTTTGGGTTTTTCACCACAGGATCTGCACCCTCATAATGCACCAGCACCTCGTGCTGACCCACACTATGCTTTCAAGAAATCACACGATGCCAATATGCCATGATCTCGTCATGCAATGATACAGTTCAAATGTAACATCTCTTTCATAAGCATATGCAACATGCTTTAAATAATGCATCACATTCAAGATTAACAATAGCCTTTAAATTACAAGATTTCATCCATAAATCTACGTGTCATGCTCGATCAATCCCAACACTTATACAATTCTACATGTCGCAATATCAGCGATCCTTCTAAAACATAAATCACATATGATGACAACTCAAGAAGTAATTCATAACACCCACAGATTCATAAAGAACACGTAAGCATATAAACAATTAAATTCTAAGTGGTTTCCTAATAGCAATTACGCATAGAGAACATTCAATCATCTTATCAAATACTCCTAAGCTTAATCTCATTTCTCACATTAGTAAAATATCATACCTGATAGGGTTGGTCACAACCCTACTAAGCGGTGTCCACTATGCAATCCAAACAACCCTTAGGTAACTTAGTCCTCCAATGGAATCATGTCAAGCTTATGCTTATCTCCACTCAGCCAATCTTTGGAGAATTTGCAGTCAAGCGTGAACCAAACCCTCGTGCATCCCGAGTTTGAGGTTGCTCTCCAATCCATGGTTCAGCAGTTGAAGAAAACACACCGGCAGGTTGATCGAGTCGGCCAACCATTTTAAATCCAGTTTCATCCGCTTCTTCAGCCTTGACCCCACACTCAAATTGGATAATCGAATTACTACATACATTCCTCACCGTGCCATCACGACAGAGAACATCATCCCAGAGGATGGTCATTAAGTCTTTGAATAAAGTTCCAGGCTCAGTCAACCGTCTAGATGAACGGACAATAACTTCTCTGCTTGAAATTGAGTGAGCCATCTCCACTCGAGTTTGCATCATTAAACTCATTCCATCTTGAACAGCAGGTGTTGCAGCACTCCTGCAGTGTTCACATTCACCAACTATTTGAAATTGGAGCTCAAACCATCCAATACCAAGCATGACTCACACTTAACCTTTCAATTCATCATAGTAATCATAAACCGACAAGCTATACAAAAACAACACCTCTTGACCTAACGTAGTTTTGCCCCTGACAAAATTCCAATTTGATTCTCAATTTCCGATCTGCACCTGAACCATTCCACCAGTTCAATCGCTACTAACATACGTACACATAAATACCACCCCGTTCCATAACTCCCTCTTCATCTTCACATTACAAGTGACCATCCATACAAGTCAATTTCCCTTCAACAAACCAACTACAAGGAGGTTCAACAAAGCAACAAGAAATCGACACTTGATCGAACCTCCTGAGACAATCCGTCCCATAACTCGTATTTGAATCCCAATTCCCCACTTCACCTCCAAACATAGGCGCGGTTGGGTCAACAAAATCAGACCGAACCATTTTCTGTTACCTTTCAATCACCCAAACCCAAATCCTGCAATATCCCCACACCTGCTGCCACTATACACACATAGCAACGACAACCGAGCCAAAACCCATCTGCCTCACCGCAACCCTGCTGCACCAACACGCACACACCTATATACATAAATCCTTGTAGCAGCACCGTCATCACCTCCAATCGCAACTCCAGTAGCAGCCATACGCAATTCCAAGCCACAAGCTGTAACATCCACACTTTCTCTCAAATGCGTGGTTCCCTCTGCCATCAACGGCCGCTGTCAATCTTGTTACTTGGGTTGAACCAATGTCCAGCAGTGAGAACAGGCAATGAAGACGAGACAACCCCTGTTGAGCCATAAAGCCGTATCCAAAAATCAACTGCAGTTGAGGGACCTTCTCTTATTCGAACTCTGTAGCTTTTCTCTTTCGCAACAACAGCTAAAATCCCCCACCTTCCAGTAACAAAATTCCAAATCTAAATTCCCAATCTTTCTCACTTCCGTCCCCACTGCTGCACTCACGGCTATTCCAATTTTCCTGCTGTACCGAGCTTTCCCTCAGTTCTACTCCATCTTCCAAAAATCCAAGGCACATGGAAATCAACGAATCCAAAGCCCAACCGTTCCCTCGAGATTCAACTCTTCAATTCAACCATTGTGAGCTGCCATGGAATCGGCTTACCCCTCCAAAAATCTGCAATCAGTCCACAAAAACTGAACTGTCCACACCCAAGACCGCCGGATCCAATTCCAACCCAAACAGCCATACACAAAACCGCAACACACAGCCCAATCAAATCCATCGCAAATCCGTCGCAAATCCGTCGCAGGCCCGTCGCACTCCGACGCGAGCTTGGACACGCGAGACGCGATGGCCGTCGACCGGATCTCCCCCCCTCGCGACCACCGCCGTCCGCAGCCCCGTCCGTTTCTCTCTCGCGACCGTCGCCCCTCTTCTTCTCTCTTCTTCCCTCTCTCTTTTTCCCCTTTCTCTTTTTCTCTCTTTTCTTTTCTTCCTCCCCTGTTCTTCACGCGACCTCAGCCGAGACTGCACCGTCCCCTTTTCTTCTTTTCTCTTTTCCCTTTTCTTTTTCTTTCCCTCTTTTCTTCTTTTATTCATTTTCCACCACACCCATATATATATATATATATATTATACCATACTTTATATTTTATTTATGTATACTATTACACATTTTTATTTTTTTATTTTTATTTTTCATATATTAATTTTGAATGTAAATAAAGTTGGTATAAAGCTGGCTCAATATCAGTATTATTTGTTTTGACGTCTCTGGGTGTCCGTTCGCGTCTTATGTCATTTTTATTATTCATTTATTTATTTATTTTTTTTTTCAAAATTAAATTAATTAGAAATTTAGGACATTCGCAGTGTTCTAATAATAAAAAAAAAATTTTATCCCAAATTTTCGAATCTTTACATCCTTCCCTCCTTAAAGAAATTTCGTCCCGAAATTTAAAATTATGCCTCTCCTTGATAAGATAATAAAAGATCAATTCAAAACGCATTGTATCATGGAGACGTGCAGCCTTACCTATGGATCATTCACCTCTCCCTCAGCCAGGCGATGTGAGACGACTTATCACCTTCTCCCTCCCCCCTTTCCGGCTCAGCCACTCCGGGCAGGCAGGGTCCCTCGGCCTGCGCCTCCACACTCCCTGCTAGGGTCTGGTTCCGATCCCATCCGTAACGACTCACTCCACATGGCACAACACATAATGAAATCTTTAAAACACATTGGCCTATCACTGCCAATCTTCCCTATCCACCCGGGCATCACAACCCATCTCAATAACTCAACACAAAAAAAAAACAAAGAAAATTCCTCAATGATTACTAGGACACCACAAGGTTCCTCACTATTTGACAAATTTCAAATCAAGTCACGAAATCACCTAATGATTTATCACAATGGCATCAACACATCGCCCGTACCTCAATGTAACTCAATAATCCAATCTTCTTCAAGTACTATATTCACCCACAAGACATCAATACCATAATCTTAAAATAAGGTCATCATCGTCTACCCTAGTCCATATATAACCGAGACTAAGTGTCATGCATCAATAAAATTAGCCTATTCATTTCAAGCCTATATGTGTTAACTAAACATTCGAATGAAGGCAACATAGTCTATACATTCCAAATACAAAATTTAAAACAACATATCAAGGTTTGAAAAAGACAAAGCATTAGAGGAAATAAAAAGAATATCTCAATTCCTTCTAAGATTGTTTCAACTCATCATTGTTCTAGTCAACTTCTCAAATAAAGTCTCATAACAATAGAGATTCTCAGTGGAACTCGTCACTAATTCCAACTATGAATATACGTCAATCCTTAATCACATGTACCCAAAACACATGTATATATATATAAATAGAATAAACAAACAACATTCAGTGTCTAACACGTAGCTTACCACATCAGCACTCAAGTATAAAATCCATCCAAGAATATACACATACATAAATAAGCACACCACCTGCCACACAGGTAATTAGGTATACATCCAGCCCTATGGATATCTAGGCTCACAGCCTATATCACAGACAACGAGTTCAAATTCTAACTTTTAATTTCACTTAGCCTGTTACGTAGATATAAACATCCAGTCTCAGCTCCTCACTAAACAAGTATACCACATGTCACACACATTTCACATACTAAAACCACCGTACTTAACCCAATCACATAATCCCAACCAGTCCAATCAAGTCGAGGTCTAACCTCTCCTATCTCGTAATGAAGCCCACCCCAGGAGGATCCACGGATACCCTGTGAAATAACGAAGAACATCTCCCTCAGGAGTACACACCGTCATTCCCCTCCTGTAGTAGTCTATACTCGTCCACAAACGTAAATAACTGATCTATCCTCAATGTAATACCACGACTAGACACGTCAAGTAGGATGAAGTCAAAAGAAAAGATGTAACCAGCTATCTCTACCGAGCAATATCTACAGATCCTTATCAGTATCCCATTATCTCAACTGGTGAACCCTACGATGGTGGAACAAGGCAATCATCGCAAGCCCCTGAATAAAGTAAAATCTCCCAAGTGCAATTTTCATTATCTAGATCTAGACAACATAAACATTTATAACTTAATCCAAACTAACCAGACTCATCCATAACTTTTACCCACGTATTTCTAAACGACAAGTAAAAACCACCATTCACTCCTAAGTCATATAACAATGCAAACCCTCAAGTTCTAGTGCCTCAACCACACTATTTTCACCACAATGACATTCACACAACTGCATCTCAGACACAAGATTCATGTTCAAGAAATTCATATCACTCGACCTTTAACTCGATATACAATTTCCTCTAAAACAACAATCAATGCTTACCCCGTATTCAATCATGATTCTGAATCAACCTTATAAACTAAGTTAAAACTAGGCTCATAACCGACCCCTCAATTTGGCCCAACTCATACAACTCATATTTTTTTTTTTTCACAAGGCCTACATTCATAAGTTCATTAGATCAGCTCACTATTCTCTTCGCATCTAGTGTCGATCATCTCATAAAACTAGGTAAGACAATAACATTCATCACTAGGTTACTTCCACAGTCCGCCACAATATAACTAATCTCAATTAAATAAAGAAATCATCAAAACCCCTAACTTTTAGATTCGCCTTCGTATTCCAATTCAATACTCATCCTATGCACGAAATCAATATTCGATTACATCGTAATCCGAATTAACCCTCAACAATAGTTTCCAAACCCCTCATGTCCTCACAATTCACCTTAGACAAAAGATCATTAATTATCGCCTGACAATCTAACACATCTTACAAACACACTTGCTTAATTAACACTTATATAACTCAAGTCAATCATTTACACCCGTTGGTCACATTAAACAATGAACACTGATTTCTGACACATCCTTTCACAATGAAGGAATTTATTTAAACAATGTAACTTTCACACTCCCAAGTCACGCTAGTATTCAACTAGCCTATCAACACTCAATCCTAAGCGAATGCTATTCAAAAATAATGTATTTCCCCACCAACGAGTTTAACACAAGAATATCTCTCTATCCACTACCCAGTCCATACACAAAAATCTCCACAAGTTTAAATTCTTATTTTAGCATTTTAAGGTCTTATGTGTCTTTTTATTTATGGTTCTCTACTTCATTGGTATGTGTTCAATTAAGACTTTTATAATTTTTCCATTATTTCTTACTTATATAGCTAGGTGGTAACCCTTCATGATCACAACTCCTTTTGTTACTGGCTGATGGGGCGCCATCCATCAACCGTAACGCAAGACCTGAAACCAATCCAGTCTGTATAAATATCATAGTCATAGTACTATAATCCATGAATATCGGGTACTAACCTAGCATACATATACATATATATAATAACACAACCAACCAAATAGATAGCTAGGTCTGCTGTCTATCTCATAAATAACTAGGCATACCGCCTACCGTATAGATAACTAAGTGCACAACCCATACCTCAAACAACTAGGCATAAGGCCTATCCCATAAAATATACGGTCTATCACATAGACATGTGTTTCTAACCTTAGTCAACTATTATATCAAACCATTGTGTACTCTCAGTCAATCGGGAAATCCAGTATATTGCATACCAAGGTAACACGTGCACATAAAACCTACCACCCAAACTAACCCAAATAACTCAAGGTCTGAACTTCCCCCCATATTCAAAACATTAGATCACCTATCATGTTATCAGACACGGTCATACCAATACACATATCGTCCATATCATACACCACACTGCATCAACTCACGTAATCACACATCATAGTGTATCATCAGCTAACCCTAATCGTAACAAGTCATGCACCCAATAAAATAACCACATAACACTCAAATCCTACCACAAACCACCGATAGCTTACACTAAGTCAAATGTTCTCCTCAAAGGTCCCATGGTGTTCAACAACACCTATTATCGCCAAGTATTCCCAAATTTGACTCTAATACTTAACTGTCAAAGTCCACACATTATACAAGGTTTATACAAACTCCCAACAATACGTCATAATCCCATTGTGTTCAACAACACCCCACAGTCTCTAGGTATTCGAACCTATGCTCTGATACCACGTTGTCACGCCCCGAATTTCTGACCGAAACCCGAGGTGCGACTGACGAACAGAAGGTAAATAAAATAAAAGATAATTAAACAGATTTCTAAATTTACGACAATTTAAATAGAGTTCTTTAATTTTCTAAAAATTTCGGCAGCACCTCCTTTGTTTTTCGAACCTTTTCCCCCTGATAAACACAATACAACATGTATATATACAACAGTCACAATCCATCCTCACTCGATGGCCACAACTCTATCAAAGTTAAATATACATCGCCTACTTATACAATCCATCACGTCTACTCCTACATTTAAACTAAAAGATCACAAATTCATTATTTATTACAATATACAATGTCATTTCTATTCTTTTCAGAAACACACCAATCTTCTATAATATCTAAATACGCCCCAAGGGCCCAAATATTCTTCCAAATTCATTTCCTCTCCTTTCTCCAAGATTTCATCAAGTCCCGCGTACCAGGAGCTTTATCTGAAACCTGTGCCCACGAATGGGTCAGCGACAACATGCTGGTATGATATAATACTAATGCAAGAAACAAAACTAAGGTCGTGGCATGTGCAAGTGTACAGTTATTTCTATATGGCATTCGATGTCATGATGACAGTATATGAACAGCATGCAATATATGAACAGGATGCGTGACACACCCATGCAACTCTATGCCCACTCATGTCTCATGATACGGTCCTTCCCCGTCGGCATGAGTACCTTGTATGTCTCGCTTCACGGTCCGGAACCCGTCAGGCAGGCGAGTACCTATTGGCCGATTTTGGGTTTTTCACCACAGGATCTGCACCCTCATAATGCACCAGCACCTCGTGCTGACCCACACTATGCTTTCAAGAAATCACACGATGCCAATATGCCATGATCTCGTCATGCAATGATACAGTTCAAATGTAACATCTCTTTCATAAGCATATGCAACATGCTTTAAATAATGCATCACATTCAAGATTAACAATAGCCTTTAAATTACAAGATTTCATCCATAAATCTACGTGTCATGCTCGATCAATCCCAACACTTATACAATTCTACATGTCGCAATATCAGCGATCCTTCTAAAACATAAATCACATATGATGACAACTCAAGAAGTAATTCATAACACCCACAGATTCATAAAGAACACGTAAGCATATAAACAATTAAATTCTAAGTGGTTTCCTAATAGCAATTACGCATAGAGAACATTCAATCATCTTATCAAATACTCCTAAGCTTAATCTCATTTCTCACATTAGTAAAATATCATACCTGATAGGGTTGGTCACAACCCTACTAAGCGGTGTCCACTATGCAATCCAAACAACCCTTAGGTAACTTAGTCCTCCAATGGAATCATGTCAAGCTTATGCTTATCTCCACTCAGCCAATCTTTGGAGAATTTGCAGTCAAGCGTGAACCAAACCCTCGTGCATCCCGAGTTTGAGGTTGCTCTCCAATCCATGGTTCAGCAGTTGAAGAAAACACACCGGCAGGTTGATCGAGTCGGCCAACCATTTTAAATCCAGTTTCATCCGCTTCTTCAGCCTTGACCCCACACTCAAATTGGATAATCGAATTACTACATACATTCCTCACCGTGCCATCACGACAGAGAACATCATCCCAGAGGATGGTCATTAAGTCTTTGAATAAAGTTCCAGGCTCAGTCAACTGTCTAGATGAACGGACAATAACTTCTCTGCTTGAAATTGAGTGAGCCATCTCCACTCGAGTTTGCATCATTAAACTCATTCCATCTTGAACAGCAGGTGTTGCAGCACTCCTGCAGTGTTCACATTCACCAACTATTTGAAATTGGAGCTCAAACCATCCAATACCAAGCATGACTCACACTTAACCTTTCAATTCATCATAGTAATCATAAACCGACAAGCTATACAAAAACAACACCTCTTGACCTAACGTAGTTTTGCCCCTGACAAAATTCCAATTTGATTCTCAATTTCCGATCTGCACCTGAACCATTCCACCAGTTCAATCGCTACTAACATACGTACACATAAATACCACCCCGTTCCATAACTCCCTCTTCATCTTCACATTACAAGTGACCATCCATACAAGTCAATTTCCCTTCAACAAACCAACTACAAGGAGGTTCAACAAAGCAACAAGAAATCGACACTTGATCGAACCTCCTGAGACAATCCGTCCCATAACTCGTATTTGAATCCCAATTCCCCACTTCACCTCCAAACATAGGCGCGGTTGGGTCAACAAAATCAGACCGAACCATTTTCTGTTACCTTTCAATCACCCAAACCCAAATCCTGCAATATCCCCACACCTGCTGCCACTATACACACATAGCAACGACAACCGAGCCAAAACCCATCTGCCTCACCGCAACCCTGCTGCACCAACACGCACACACCTATATACATAAATCCTTGTAGCAGCACCGTCATCACCTCCAATCGCAACTCCAGTAGCAGCCATACGCAATTCCGAGCCACAAGCTGTAACATCCACACTTTCTCTCAAATGCGTGGTTCCCTCTGCCATCAACGGCCGCTGTCAATCTTGTTACTTGGGTTGAACCAATGTCCAGCAGTGAGAACAGGCAATGAAGACGAGACAACCCCTGTTGAGCCATAAAGCCGTATCCAAAAATCAACTGCAGTTGAGGGACCTTCTCTTATTCGAACTCTGTAGCTTTTCTCTTTCGCAACAACAGCTAAAATCCCCCACCTTCCAGTAACAAAATTCCAAATCTAAATTCCCAATCTTTCTCACTTCCGTCCCCACTGCTGCACTCACGGCTATTCCAATTTTCCTGCTGTACCGAGCTTTCCCTCAGTTCTACTCCATCTTCCAAAAATCCAAGGCACATGGAAATCAACGAATCCAAAGCCCAACCGTTCCCTCGAGATTCAACTCTTCAATTCAACCATTGTGAGCTGCCATGGAATCGGCTTACCCCTCCAAAAATCTGCAATCAGTCCACAAAAACTGAACTGTCCACACCCAAGACCGCCGGATCCAATTCCAACCCAAACAGCCATACACAAAACCGCAACACACAGCCCAATCAAATCCATCGCAAATCCGTCGCAAATCCGTCGCAGGCCCGTCGCACTCCGACGCGAGCTTGGACACGCGAGACGCGATGGCCGTCGACCGGATCTCCCCCCCTCGCGACCACCGCCGTCCGCAGCCCCGTCCGTTTCTCTCTCGCGACCGTCGCCCCTCTTCTTCTCTCTTCTTCCCTCTCTCTTTTTCCCCTTTCTCTTTTTCTCTCTTTTCTTTTCTTCCTCCCCTGTTCTTCACGCGACCTCAGCCGAGACTGCACCGTCCCCTTTTCTTCTTTTCTCTTTTCCCTTTTCTTTTTCTTTCCCTCTTTTCTTCTTTTATTCATTTTCCACCACACCCATATATATATATATATATATATATATATATATATATATTATACCATACTTTATATTTTATTTATGTATACTATTACACATTTTTATTTTTATTTTTTTATTTTTCATATATTAATTTTGAATGTAAATAAAGTTGGTATAAAGCTGGCTCAATATCAGTATTATTTGTTTTGACGTCTCTGGGCGTCCGTTCGCGTCTTATGTCATTTTTATTATTCATTTATTTATTTATTTTTTTTTTCAAAATTAAATTAATTAGAAATTTAGGACATTCGCAGTGTTCTAATAATAAAAAAAAAATTTTATCCCAAATTTTCGAATCTTTACAGCCTGGACATCCGTAGGGTCAGTTATGTGCCTAATTACCTATATGGTAAGCTGTATGTTCATTTATGTATATGTATATTCTTAGGATGGATCGTAATCTTAAGTGTTTATGTGGTAGGCTACGTGTTAGCTATTGAATGTTGTTTGTTGATTCTATATATGTATGCTAGGTTAGTACCCGATATTCGTAAGGTTACAGTACTACGACTATGATATCTATACAGACTGGATTTGTAGTGATGCAAGTATAAGAGTATGCTTAACCATGTTATGTATGTATGAATGATTAAATGAATATTACCTGTTATGGGCATATGATGTAGAAATATATTCCTAGGTTATAAACCCATGTGGTTAGGATCACTTGAAATTGTACTATGAATATATTGAATTGGTAGCAGGTTTTGAGTTACGAGTATATGGACTGGCCAATCTATCACCCAGTAACAAAAGGAGCTGTGATCTATGAAGGGTTATCACCTAGTTATATACTGAAAAAAGGTAAAAGATACCTAATAAAACGATTAAAGGTAGCAAGGAAAATGAATTAACTAAGGCGAACTTGCATGAGTATGTACTAAATACATGAAGAAAACATAATGCATCTTTAGTATTTGTCATAGCGTGATTGGTTTGTTATATGTGTTACGTATAAAAGTTTTTCTTAATGTATGTGTAAGGTATGTGGGAATAAATAGGGTATGCTAATTTCTTTGATGTGTAAGGCACATGTCTTGCATAATGTTTTTTTTTATAACAGCTATGGATTGGGTACATAAGTGCTTGCATGGTTATGTGACAATTTGAAGCATAAATTGGATAATGCATGAAATTAAAAGCTTAAAAGGATGAAGATGGAAAACTTTTAACAATATGTGGGAGTGTGTATAGAATATACCTTAGATACGAAGTAAAAGAAATTTTAATTTATCTTTGCTGAATTAAATTACTGAATTAATAGTTGATGAAAAAAAATGATGATCGTGTTGTTGAGATAGAGAATGTAATAACCCGGGAAATTTTTTTTTTATATATGAAAATTTTCCTTGGTTATTAAATTTTTATTGTTATTATTATTATTATTATTATTATTAAAAAAAAAAGTGTGAAATGAAGGTAATGTTATGTATGTGTGGCATGTATATGTGTGAGATAGTTATATGTATGTGTATATGTGTAAAATGATGTGTTACATGTATATATGAATGTGTATATGTATGCATATATATAGCAGTGTGTGTGTGTGTGTGAGGTGTCGGCTAAGTGTGTGTGTGTAATGAGTGATATATATAGACTTATATAGGGCAGCTTTGCATTTAATGCAAAGCTGCATTTGGGAAAGAGCATGGTGGCTGATGCAGAGGGAGAGAAGTCAAGGAAAGGGGTTGGTGTGAGAGAGAGACGTGTGAGAGTTGGTGAAGTTGTATATAGGAGTTGGTCTCGGTTGGGAAGGAAAGAAAAGAAAGAAAAACTGAGAGCAAGGGAGAGAGAGAGAGTTCTGAAAAAAAAAAAAAAAAAAAAAAAGGAAAAGCAGAAGTGGATCAAGAGGAACAAAAGTGAGAGGAGAAACCTGCACAAAGAGAAAAAAACAGAAATTATAGGTAAGTGGGTTTGTATCTGTTTTTATGATTTAAAGCATGATAGCTTGATCTAAAGCTAGGGTTCTCTTAAGCATGATTTTAGCTTTCAAATGCAAAAAGAATGATAGAAAACGGTTAAGAAAATAGGGAGAAAATCCTAGTTGCAGGTTTCGGTCATGGTAGTTGGATCTTGTTATTTTATGTGTAGAACTCCATTTAAATGATAGGGAAATAATCCTACGAGGTGCAAAAAGAAAATAGAAAAAGAAATAAGTCAAAGCAGTCGAGAACTAAGCATGAAATTAAGAAAAATCAGCTCACCGGAAAACCGGCCGGAGCTATTAAACCCCATATTCGAGATGATTGAGAGGGTCTTGATGGAAATAGAGGGTAGATTTGGAGTCCTTGGGAAGAGAGGAAGGAAATGGCATTGAAAATAGTAGAGAAAAATGATCGGGAAAGGTTGCCGTCACTGGAGATGGTGACGGAACCCTACTGTTGTTCACCGAAAAAACGGGGAAGACAACTGTTTGGGTTAGGGTTCGGATATCGGGTCACGGGTTGGATCCGGGTCAGAACCCAACCGAATTAGAAACGGGTAAATGAAACGGCACAGTTTTGTTAAGTTTAAAAGATTTTGAAATTGAATTGGGACTATTTGGTTCCTAGGGTAAGAAATTGAAATTGAAATTGATTTGGGAATAGGGATATCCTATTCCAGTTTTGAAGCCTAACCACTGTTTGGTTATCCCTATTTAGAATAGGATTTTTAGAAATTATAATTTGACCCAGAAAGTTACGAAATTTACAAATTGACCCCCCAACTGTTGGTTATTATAGTTTGACCCTCATGAATTAAATATTAATAAAATAATAATTAAATTAATTAATTAATTAATTAATTTAATTAATTTAATTATTTAAATATTCTAAAATAATCCAGAGTCCAAATGGGACAAGTCATTAGTGTATTTTGACTATCTCGACCATTCTGAGACCAATGGTGAGGTCCGTTTTATGAGATGGGGTCCCAAAAAATAAAAGACCCGTAGTAGCCTTTAAAATTACTAAAATGCCCCTGAATTGAAGTACAGTCAAACGAACTCCGAATTAAATAAACAAATAGTGAAACTTTATTATCTCGAGCATTCCAGACTCAACCGTGGAGTCCGATTTGTGAAAAGAGGTCACGAAATGTAAGGATCCCTGAAAAGTGCAAAATGACCATTTTGCCCTTTTGAGACCAGATGTCCGAATTGAGTTCTACGAGAACCTAAACTTATTTTTTTCAACGTCCTAGACTCAATGGCAGGGTTTAATTTAGCAAAATAGAAACCTATGAATTAAAGACATAAAATTTGATGAATAGCATAAATTCAAATGACAATAGACTGAGTTGTAATTTATGCTCTTAGGGACACTGACAGGACAGGAGAGGGCGATCTGACTTCCTACATTTTCATTGACCAGTTCAGTTACGTGTCGTACACGATCTTCTAGGGTTGAGACTACCCGACAGGTATGGTGTTTTGCTAATGTTAGAAATGAAGTTAAGTTAGGAATGTTCTGTGAATGACTGGAATGACTTATGTGTTTATGTGGAATGTGGTTACTTGATTACAAGTACTGGCAAGGAGCCCACATGATGGAGACATCATGTTTGAAACAATTGTAGATGTCTTGATGAATTGAACTTAAGGGACTAATTACATATATTTTGCTCATGTTGATTTTTCCTTTGATTTGTGTAAACTCATGTAAAAGTGGTCATATGTTAGCCTTGATGTTGAGCTTATAGGATTCAAACTCTTTGAAATATAACCAAAGTTGAAATATTTTGCGATGTTTTTTATACGATGTTGTTATGTGATTTGGAGCTCATTGATGATCTGCATAATACTATTGGATCTTGTAAAATGAAGTGATTTGATGTTAGGAATATTTTTTTTATGTTGTGTCGATTGAATATAAAAACCCATTGACTAGAATTAACAAAAGCTAAATAACCTAACAATCTCGAGCTTTCAATCGATTAAATGAGAGGATTAATTGACTGAAAGCTAGACTGAATAGTCGACTGAAATGGATGTAAATTTTTCTCTACACTCTATTGCATATGTAGTACTATTGGTGGATACTTTATTTACACCTAATTTATTTAAATTTCTTTTTATTTACTTAAAACATTATAATGTAAATAAGGAAGTACTCCAATTTGGAATCAGTAAAAATAGTCTCAATACATAATTTCTCAAGGATAAAAAACGAACTCTCCATTCCAAGAACAAAATTTATGTTTTTTTTTTCTAAAAATAACGCTTTGAACCATAACTAGTTGAGTGGGTTATCCTATAGCTAAAATTTATTAAAAAATATTTTTAGACCATTGAATACTTAAGGAATAATTATCGGGACTTTTCCACTGCCAATTTCAAAGATTTCAAATACTTAATTTTTTATGCCTTAACACGACAACGCTTTGGTCAAACTTAATGTTCGGAAGTCTAGTTGACTTCTATCGACTTGATTTTTCATATAAACTTAATTATAAATATTTTATGATGATTTTACATTACTACTTGTGTCTTTTACCAGATCGTGACAATGTTCTTAATAGTTTAGAAATATAATAGGACCCATTGATGGTCCTTTTGTCTTCTCGAATATGCATACGTGCAAAGAATATATTCATCCGTCAAGAATCAAGTTCCAACATATCATTTATATTGTGGCTACCTCCTACCTCCCTCTAATGCATGGGCCGGTGCTGTCACTTCACATTTCATGCCTTTTGCATATTATTTGCTCATCTCATGTAATTGATTTTTAATACCTCTTACAACAAACTTTAACATTATTTTAACTAGTAAACACAAATGTCTAATTAAAATTAATAAATATTATATATTTTTAACGAGTCAACAAAAATATGGTTAATTAAGGATATTCAATATCCTAATTCTATTAATTATCTGACACAAACATAATTAATTAGCAAGGTTAAAAATCTAGTTGTTATACTTTCCCCAATCGTCACATAATCATTCACGAGATCATAGTATTAAATCTAGATAGAATAATATATATATATATATATGATTATTGCTAAAAAAAATTATTACAAAGTCTTTTGCAAAAACAGTCATAAATATTATTGCCATAATTGACCAAAATAATGGAATATAACATTCTTAATTAACATTAACGCCATAAATTAATACATAAACACACAAAAAAAAGTACATATAATACCTAGAAATTACAATGCAATTTGAAGTAACTTTGAAATCATATGATGGTAATCTCATATGATCTTACAATTAGAACTTCTAATCCCTTAATGAACATAGTAATATTCACTTTTGAAATATTGATCTCGATTGTTCTATTTTTTTATTTTTATTTTAAGAGAAGGTTAACCCGGTTCGTTAATTTTATGATTTGGGTAAATTCTCGGCTCTTACACAGGTTATGTATACTATCATTCTCTTAACTATAATGAATTTATTGGACTGCAGCTTTGAAAATCATCTGAAAGGCATTCTCGATACATGACTTGAACTTACACGGATCCATGAAGCCTTTCTCCACCCCCACAGAGACCCTCAGCTTCCCCACATAACTCACCGTTGTTACTACAAGACTCTGCAATTAATCAATATCAAGTTAAAAATATATTACATGATGTAGCTTAATTTAATCAAGTTCTTTTATAGAGATTTTTTTAGTATAATCTAAAGTTTTTCTATGGTATCTTTAATTGGATTTCTTGTTTATTTTTTTAGCTCCTTTATATTATCATTTAATTATTAATTAATATTAAGTTTTTATATTTCTTTAAAATCAAATTTATAATATTTAACATTAAGAAGAAGGCTTGTGCTCCTAAACTAAATTTTTGACTCCCTTCTTCAACTTTCATATGTATGCCTTTGTGTTAAGAACAAATTATATGCAACTCTGCAAGCTTAAACCGTAAGAGAGTGTACTAAATATTAGTGTATATATATATATATATATATATATATATCTTTTAAGAATATGTATATATATATATATAGATATACACAAACACATGTATCTATAAAGTTTTACAATATACCTGTGGTGCGCCAACCACATTGAAATAGAAGCCACTGATCGGATGATTTGCCAAAGCCATTTGTTCCACTGGCCCAATCAAATTTGTGATTGACATGCTCGAGTTCTTTAGGGTGCCATGGATGTACCAGGCAGTTGCCTGTGATTTAGAAATAGAATCAACAAAGTCAAAATATATATACATATATATATATGTATGTGTGTGTGTATATATAGAGAGGGGGGGGGGGGGGGGAAGGAGAGAGTATCAAAATTGTAATTGAATGTTCTGACTTTATATTAGAAATTCGGTATATTAGACTCAATAATGTACATATGTACGTACCTCAGGACCTTTGAATTTTGTGAGAGCTTCAAGTAGCCTACCAGTGAGACAAACAGCTGCAGAGTTTCTCTTTTTCTTGATTAGTTGTTGTGCTTTGAGGACAAAGTTGAGAGGGTTTGAAAACTCCGTTTTGGTTAAATTGGGTATGGATGAGTGCAAGAATGCGAAATGATTCCCCCATGGCATCTCAGCATTAGGTTTGATCATATCTTTGATTGACTTGTAACCACCAATGTTCCTTGTATTGAGCAACACCAGTGCAGTAGATTCTGTGTTGCTCAGCTCATGGTTTGTGGCTTGCATGTATAATCGAGTTCCCAAGAATATTATTCCCGTAATTACATCATTTACAGTCTGTTAATTGAAATGGAAATTGACATTAAACAAAATTCAAAATACTAAAATGTACAGATGGTAAATTTCTAAATGAAAAATGATATGTATTTGTAGTTTACATTTCTAATTGTATCTCAATGTGATGTGTTAAGATATGATAGTTTTGAATCTCACAAAATATGATTTTCAAAGTCACACTATTCTAACACATTAATTGTGGATACCTAGCACTACACTTTCTAAATATATTTATATATATATATATATATGGTGTTTAATAATAATTGGATAATTTGTTATGAATGCTAATTAAATTTTTATTAAGACATTGCCTATACTTTAAATAAATTACTATAGCATACGAAATTTCCAAAAATGAAAAAAAAAACATATTAAAAAAGCCCTTAAAACATGTAATAAATAAACAAAAAACTTATAAAGTTACCACTTGAAGATTGGCCTTAATTTTTTTGATGTCATCAAGGGAAAATGCCATAGTAGTTATGGCAATCGGTCGGAACTCCACTCCATCATCACCAGATCGGATTGGCGTCGGATCATCTTCAACAAAACTGCTTTTTAGAATGCTCCATCCAAAATCCAATACAGTGTTAAAGAACCCATTGAAAATTTGAGCCAAACGCCTGGAAATGCTGTCCTCGTTTCCATCTCCATTTGTGTTAGATTGACGTGAAGGAAACGTCAACGGAATAGAAGGATTATCAGCTCTTTGAAGACAAGAAAGAAGAGCTCCCATTAATGAAAAACCATCGCCGAGGGCATGATGAAGCTTGAAAACTATGTTCCCTGCTGCATTGCTTGTTGGGTACTTGATGATATGAATTTCCCATAATGGTCTGCTTTGTGGAAGTTGATCCATGGCTATTTTTGATAAATAGTCATTGAGGCACTCATCATAAAATTCTGGTGACTTTCCTTCTGGGAAGATTGGGACGTTAATGTGGTCACTGAGATTCACTTCCACCCTCTTCCATTTCTTTGCTCCATTCTCACCTCCAACCTGATCTCACATAGTTAATTAGTACTTTGTGCATACCATTCTCTAAGGGTAAAAAAAGGGGTTTATAGTTCCATTCAAATATTCAGTATTTAGCATTGTTCTATGGGAAAATGGTTATAATTAGTTGCTTAACTATGTTTGAGAATAACTCTTAAAGTTATTGATAAATTTTGACCATTTTGAGTGAGCCTTGGCGCAAGAGTGAGATTGCTCCATTGTGATATATACTAACGTAAACCTCTTCGCTCGCAAGAGTAAGGGTACATGCATATGACTCTCCCCAAATTCACAGTGATTGAGGTACTCTCATGCACTAGGCTAGCATCACTCTAAATTATATAATAAACTTTTCTTTTGTTTATCATGGTAAAACTTTTTTTTTTATAATTCAGTATCCGACTCTTCTGGTCGACTAAGCTAGAAAACTAATTTAACCATCCAATAGTAGAAGGCCCGATTAAAATTGGGACAACATCCCATATAGAGTGTACCCAAAAAAAAGTGACACCTGTTGGGTTTCGACCTAACGACCTCAGTGTAAAACATGTTTTAATGTGGAGCAAGTACTATTGATTTTTCATGGGTTGCCTTACTAATTTAATTAACAAGAAATTGTTATATACATAAATAAGATTTTCTCAACAAATTTTCTCACACAAATAAAAAGTCTCCTATACATTTATGATACTTAGATTACACTATTTGTATTGAAGAATGAAACAATTGGTTGAAAGAATTTATTATATTAGTATAACTTTAATTCAAACTAGCCTCTGAAAATGTTAGTTGGTGCTGGGTTCACATATAATCATGTTTGATATGCTAGAATAAAATGGCAAAAAAAAAACTTGATATGAGAATAGAATAGGAATGATTATTCCTTTTTTCATTTCATTCATTTGTTTGGTAATAATCCAAAATATATAATTAAGAATAATAAATATAAATATATATGTACATGTATATATACATGCATATGTATGTGTTGGATATTTTTTAAATCTAGGAGCTAAGAATTCTGCTAAATATTAAAAATATAATGAACATAATGTAGAGATAAGATAAGAAAAAAACATAGCGGCTGAGGCATGTGTAATGGCATTGTCCTTAAGAGTGATTTTGTCTCTTCGGAGAAAGAACTTCGGTGTAGTAGGTTAATGGCATCCCACCTTCCAGGATACAATAGTCGATCTGCACAAGCATACACTCGCAATGTTTGGATCAATTGAACAACCCTTCACGATTTTCTAGTACTTTGGTAGATACAGAATAAACAGTAGTGAAAATTCTCAACAAAATAAATAGAATTTCATGTAGACTAAACAACAAAGAAACTCTCAACAAAATAAAGAATAATGAAGAAATTCTCATAAGCTACTCAAAACTCAAAGCTTGTATCTAACATCTTAAGAGTTCATTGGTTTGTATAAAGCTGCAAGAGAAAGAAATAAAGGAATATCATTTTATTCATAGAATATGTCAAATCTTGATTAAGGATCATTGTCTAAAACGGTTAGTCAATTCAATATAGAACGAAAGTGGCATCTGTTGCCTGATTTTGACAATTATAAAGACATTTTCTGAGACTTTAACAATTACAAAAACATCCTCTGAAATTTTTGAAATGACACTACCTTCCGTACTTTTATTGAGAAACTATAACTATCAAATAACACCCAATATTACCTACCGATATAAAAGGCAAATTGAACTTTCATAAACAATCATAAATTATTTTCATCCAAACACGTAATATCAATTTTATATAATCTATTTTTTATAATCTATTATCCATAAATTAAAATTTTCACAAACTAGCTCATATACTTCCTTTTGTTTGTGCGTTCTTGCGTATGTCCACAGGTGAGTGTTTCCAATGGAGTTAATGCGCGCACATGCTAGAAGAGGTGCTTGACAATAAATATATAAGTTAACAATAGATACAGGTTAGAGTTATTCGTACTCCTTTCTTTTTTCTTTTTCTTTTTATAACTTGGTATTCAGATTAATTTCACTGTGTATTAGCGGAGCCTAATTAAAGTCGAAGTAATATCTCATATGGATTGATCTTAAAAAAAGTGACATCTCTTACATTTCGATCTTACAATCTTAAAAAACAAACCTCTTAATTACTGTTTACCATCCGCTCGACCACCCTTAAGATTTATTCATACTCGCTCTTCTACACTAACACATAAATATAAGTACATAATTTTTTTATAGGTTAAAGGTATCCCTTTTAGCGTGGAAGTGTTTAAGCGGGACAAACAAATTGAATTTTTTAGTAGTAAAAAAAAAGGTATCCCAACGCAACACGAAAATGTAGAAAGAGAATTAAACACATTAAATTTTTTAGTAGTAAAAAAAAAAAAAGGAAACTCCTTACCCAAAAGGAATAACTCTCAAATTTTTAAATATAAATATATTATTGATAATTTACCAAAATAATACTGCTTTACATCATATATATATATATATATATATATGAGACTAATACTAAACCGTATAGGAATCTATTAATTCCTTAGACTAGTCCTATTACAATTAAGAAATTATAAAAATCTGAAAAATAGGAAAAATCTAAAAATAATAAAAATTGAGGCTTTTTAGAAAATTAAAACAAAAAAATAATAACAAACTAGAAAACTATAACCGCAAACAGAAGTTAATTCGAATTTTCAAAAAAAATGTAATTGCAAAAATTTAATAATAAAAATGACAATAACGTAAAATTAAAAGCCTAAATAATGTCTTTTGGTGAAAAACGACTTTAGTCATAACAAAACAATGAGTATTGTCGGTCTCATCTTTTAGCTCAAGATAGGGTCTCCGTTCCTAAAAGTATAGCTGACTAACTTTACGTCTATTAATATAGAATGAGACCTGAAACATTCCCATTATCCTTAAAAAATCTCCACAATTTATTCTACATCACCATCCTAAATATATAAGGAAGTGGTACCAATAATGGGAACAAATAGTAGCATGTAGTAGTTGTATGCATAATCTGCAAATCATAAGTGATCTAATTCCTATTTCTGATAAAATTATTGCATCTAATTAGAAAATTTGATTTAAAATTATATATATATATATATATATATAAATCAACTCAACTTAATTTAATAAAAGCTTATATAATTTAAGATTTAATATATTGCATTTAAGATTTAAGATTTAATATATATATATATATATATAATAGAAGCTTATATAATTAAATATTTATTAAAAAAATTGTCTTAGATTATTAATTGATCGGATAAATTTAATTTATGTCTGATTCATTTAATTAAAAGAGTTATCACATTCAAATTGAATGGATCATATTTATTTGTAACATACCAGAATATATAAATCGAATTAATAGAGGTTCGTGGGAAAAAAATGTGTGCGCGCGCGCGAGAGAGAGAGAGAGTGGGAGGGACAGAGAAAGGGAGGGAGGAAGGAAGGGAGAGAGAATACCATGACAGAGGAAAAGCGTGGGTTGATGGGTAAGAACACATCCTTAAGCAATGATAGAGTCGGCAAGTCATCAATGGGTATTTCTAATTCCAAAACAACAAGAATAGAGAGCGACAACACTGAGCTATTGAGGTACTGCCCAGTTGGACTCACCGGCCCTGATACTTCTTCCTCAAAACTCCATTACCTTTCTTCTGAGCTTTATCCTCCATTAACTTATGACTCTGGATTTAAATAGGCCAACGTATTAGTGGTTGCCTGAAAATGATGGTTATTAATCAACTTTTAATCAATGTTCCACCAATCTACAAAAAGATAATGTTTGGCTCCATACTAGATAAGAACAACCTCCTTTTATTGGGATACATGTCTTAATCACAAGATGTCACATATATAATATGCTTGTATTTTTTATTTTATTTTATTTTTAATTTTTTTTATTAAAATTAAATAGTCACATAATATATATTTTTAATTTTTTTTTATTAATTTTTTTATGAGATTAGGAGGAAGTTGTACCCAGTTTTGATTGACTCTATTAGATTTTTTTTTTTTTTATTAATGGGTGTTTGTGTTAGCTTGCATACGCATCGACTAATTCTGAGATTCTGAAGTTAACAACTAGTTAAACTTCCAATAGTTTTAAGATTTGAAACATTTAATTTTTATGAGAATCGAATTTACAACCTTAACAAATAAGCTCTTTAATTGAGAAGATGAGACGGTTTTGACATCCCTAATGGCAAGTACTAATAGAGCCCTGCATCACATGATGAATCTCCATATTAATTTCTCTACAGGGTGTGGTAGTTGTTATTTTCATTGTCTCGTTTTCTAAAATAAATCTAAATTTGGGACCATGTCGTCCTCCACCATAAATACTGAATGAATGGCTCAAATGTTCCAAACATCATCGCCTAACGTGGTCATGCCTTCTTCCTTTACTTTTTCCATTCTTATTATCCTTATTTGCGACTTTATTTTGTTCATATGCAATGTCCCAAATATTATTAATGATTGCGTCATTACCCACTTCAATTCTATGTTCTTCAAATCTCCCTCTCAATATTACAAAGAAAAGCATTACTCTTAAAGTATAAAAAAAAAAAAAAAAAAGAAATTTCTAAGGAGAACCAAAATAACTAAAGCATATTAGTTCAAAGAATTGGATATAATAAAATTATAAGACCTTTGTGATTAATATGAATAACTTTGCATATATAAACCACTGTTCAAAATTATAATATATGTGATTTATATATACAAGCGCTGATTTATATATACAAGCGCTATAAGCCACTGCTTCTCAAACACTCAAAAAAATTTATTACATTTCACCCATTGAATTTTTCCATGATACAATGACTTTAGCATCATAAACCTATTGCAAATATTTTCAACTTCTTTTTCTTAAACTTCTTCCATTAATATGATTTTTAAACTCGTCTCATCAGAGGCAAGTCAAGGCGAATTTTTTTTTTCATAAACTGAGTGTCCGTGTTAGCTTGCATACATCTCGACTAATTCTAAAATCTTGAAGTAAACGACCACTCAGATTTTCAATAATTCTAAGATTTGAAACATTTGACTTCCATTAAAAGCGAATTTGCGATCTTAAGGGAATAAGTCTTTTAATTACAAAGTCGGGACGGATTTGACATTCCTAGTGGCAAGTACTAATACAGCCGTGCATCACATGATGAATCTCTAAATTAATCAACTTTCTCTAATAAGCACACCACACACCCAGAAGGCCGTGCAGTTGTTATTTTCATTGCCTCATTTTCTAAAATAAATCTAAATTTGCGACCATGTCCTCCTCCACCATAAATGCTAAATGAATGGCTCAAATGTTCCAAACATCATCGCCTAACGTGGTTATGCCTTCTTCCTGTTGGATTCAACATAAAGAAATATACCAGCTAGCATTGTATGGCTGAGACAAAAATCTCTATTAAATAGCTGAATTTTCTTGGTGCGGCTGGACCGTTTGTGGCATAAATCCCACGGCTTTGCAAGCTCAGCACATACACTGCAACCTTATATATATATATATATATATATATATATATATAAATTATATAAAGTCTAATCCTAATACAATTAGAACTTTTAATCCTATTTAAATTAATAATACCACTCCCACTAGGATAAAGACTCCTAATCCCATTAGGATAAAACATATCAAATCCTACTACTACTAGGACTCAACATTAAGAGTCCTATTAAAACTATACCAACTTGGTTTAATTGGCTCACATTGCCTCCCTTAAACCAAGTTCTTCAAGCTTCACCATGCCAAGAAATTTGTTCAACTTCAAAAAAGAATTAGTTTTGAGCGGCTTTGTAAAAATATCTGCAACTTGTTCTTCAAATGGACAAAAGTCAAGCTAGATTTTTTTGTCATTTACCAAGTCATGAATGAAGTGAAACTTGATATCAATATGTTTGCCTCTCTCATGAAAAACTGAATTCTTCGTCAATGCAATGGCTAACTTTTTATCACAAAATATTATTGTAGGATCATCCTGCTTGTGTTGTAGAATACCAAGTATTCGCCGTAACCAAACTGCTTGAGTAGCAGTATTCCCTGCTGCAATGTACTCTGCCTCTGCTATTGAAAGAGCAACAACTTGTTGCTTTTTAGAAGACCAAGAAAATATACTAGAACCAAGATGAAAGACATATCCTGAAGTACTCTTTCGCATCTCAGTATCACCTACCCAATCACTATTTGTAAATCCAACAAGTTCCAAACTGTTAGAGAATGAGTAAAAAATATCATCACTTTGCATACCTTAAATGTATCCCAAAATCCATTTAGCAGCTTGCAAGTGAGATTGATGTGGAGTCTCTATAAATTTGCTAATCAACCCAACACCAAACACAATATTTGGCCTAGTAGAAGTCAAATATCTCAAGCTTCCTACCAACCTTTTAAAGTAGGTTGGATTCACAAAATCACCTGTACCATCTCTCATCAACTAGAGTCAAAATTGGATTGGACTTGTCCATCCTGTACCTTTTTAAAATATTACTCGCATACTTTTTCTGTGAAATAAAAATTCCACCATCTGTTTGAATAACTTCAATGCCAAGAAAATAAGACATTAGTCTCATATCTATCATCTCAAAGTAAGCTATTATAGCCTCACTGAATTCTGAAATCAACTTTAGATTATTGCTAGTAAATATCAAATCGTCAACATATAAGCACACAATAAGAATATTACTATGTGAATTAGACTTGACATATAAAATATGCTCATAAGGACATCTCTCAAAATCATGCTCAACAAAATAAGAGTCAATACGTGTATACCATGCTCTAGGCATTTGCTTCAATCCATACAAGGCCTTATTCAATCTAAAGACTTTGTTTTCATGCCCTTTTATCACATAGCCAACAGGTTGCTCAACATAAACTTCTTCTTTAAGTACACATTCAAGAATGCAGATTTAACATTCATTTGAAAAATTCTCCAATTATTTTGAGCAGTAAGAGAAAGAAACATATGAACTGTATCAAGTCTAGCAACAGGAGCAAACATCTCAAAATAATTAATACTTGGCTTTTGTTTGTAACCCTTAGCCACCAATCTTGCTTTAAAGCGATCTACCTCACCATTGGGTCTATACTTTGTCTTGTACACCCACTTCACTCCAATTTGTTTCTTACCACTAGGAAGAGTAGTAAGTTGCCATGTGTTGTTATTCTTAATTGCATGGATCTCATCATCCATGGCTTTAATCCAATGATCATCACGAGAGGCTTCTTCAAAAGTCATTGGATCACAATCTACAAATAAAGCAAAATTCACCAAATCTTCATTAGTTGGCTCATTATCACTACCAACAACATAATCCTATAAACGAGCAGGCAAGTGGCTTTAGTGTTGAGGACACCTAGAGGACTCAACATGAGGTGATGACACGTCTGAAGATGGAGGATCACTAATCTGAGGCTCACTTTGTATTTCAATCTGCGGATCTGAATTATTAAAAGTTAAAGCTAGCTAGATTTGATCATTCTGAGACTAATCCTAAACTCCTTGCTCATCAAAAGTTACATCACGACTGATAATCACCTTCTCTGTTATTGGATTATACAACTTGTAGGCCTTTGACAATTGACTATAGGTAATGAAAATACATTTTTCACCTCTATCATCAAGTTTTTTTCTAAGATGATCTAGCACAAGAGCATATTCAATGGATCCAAACACCCTTAGGTGTTTAATGATAGCCTTTTGTCCACTCCAAGCTTCCTATGGGGTTTTGTTACAAACACTTCTAGTAAGGCACATATTCAAAACAAAAATAGCACAAGCAACCGCCTTAGCCCAAAATCCTTTAGGAAAATTTTTAAATTTCAACATGCATCTAACCATATCCATAACAGTTCTATTCTTTCTTTCTACCATTCCGTTTTGCTATGGAGTATATCTAGCAGTCAACTGATGCCTAATACCATTTTTTTTCAAAAAATCATCACAAACAAGATACTCTGTACCCTTATCAGTTCTCAAAGTTTTAATTTGAAATCCACTTCGCTTTTCAACATAGGCCTTGAATTTTTTAAAATTTCACAAGCATTAGACTTATGTTGCAAAATATAAACCCATCTTTTTCTGCTAAAATCATCAATGAATGTGATAAAGTACCTATTGCCACCATTAGAAGGTACCTCCGTTGAGCATAAATCTGAGTGTATTAACTCCGAAGGCCTCTTGGCTCTCTATGAATTTCCTATAGGAAAAACATCTCTATGTTTCTTTCCCATAACATAAGTTTCACAAACTCTATTTGGGATATCAATAGTAGGCAAACCAGAAACCCAATGTTTTTTAGCTAGGAAATTAAGACTGCCAAAATTCACATGCCCAAAACGCATATGCCATAACCAACTATCATCATTAATCATAGAACTAAAGCAAGGTAAATTCTCACATTTAATACTCAATGAAAATAAATGATTTGGAGTCATGTTTACCTTTGCTATTAGCCCCATACGATCATCATTGATTGTGTAAACTCCATGGTGAATTTGCATATCATAACCTCTCTCTGAAAGTTGCCCCATACTCAACAAATTTTGTTGCAGACCTAGTACATAAAACACATCTGAAATATAGTTGTGAGACCCATTATTTTGGTCATATGCAATGTCCAAACTATTATTAATGATTGCATCATTACCCACTTCAATTCTATGTTCTGTAAGTCTCCCTCTCAATATTACAAAGAAAAGCATTACTCTAAAGTAAAAAAAAGAAAAACTACTTTAAAAAAAAAAAAGAAAAAGAAATTTCTAAGGAGGACCAAAATAACTAAAGCACATAAGTTCAAAAAATTGGATATAATAAATTATGAGACCTTTGTGATTAATATGATTAACTTTGCATATATAAACCATTGTTCAAAATTATAATATATGTGATTTATATATACAAGTGCTATAAATCACTGCTTCTCAAACACTCAAAAAAATTATTACATTTCACCCATTGAATTTTTCCATGACACGATGACTTTAGCATCATAAACCTTTTGCAAATATTTTTAAGAAGTACTTTGAGCTAAGGCTTGTTTCCATATTATACAAGAAAAATTATAAAACAAGCCCAGTGGTTATGCAAATGAGAAAATACTTGCAAGTTAGGAGACAATGAAATATGATATAAGACTTTCAAGCAATCTACTTGTTAAAGAGAGTCATGCGGTAGTCACAAATTTTTCAATATTGAAATCAAATATCCAATTAACTCCATATGCATATACAGGTAGTATTTATACATGTGTGTGCATTTTAAAATCCAAACACATTCAAAACTCTTCATGTTTTCATCAAGTATATAAATTTACAACGATAATTATTGTCAAAAGCAAACACATTGTGAAAATTTGAGCCTAAAATTAATTTTAAGCAAATATGGACATATGCGACAACTAATTTTACAAAAATCATAAAATATGTAAATATAAATAACAATTCAGGAAATAAATATATGGTAAGCCTAACATTCTAAACTAAAATCATACTAAAGGAACATTTAGAATAATAAGGGATAAACTGTCACGCCCCAATCCCGGATGGCCCGGACTAAGGGGTTATCACGACCCAATAGGGTAGGTGATTGAGACTAATCATCATAGTCAAGTGAATCCAATATAGTCCATTTATTTTAGAGTTGATGTTCCTTTAAACAATTTCCCTTTAATTGATTTTGATTCGTTCTCATGCTTATACGTGTTCAAGCGCCGTAACGAGATTAAATGAAATAAATCACAATAAAGTGCAACTAAACCAAAAACATCTATCAACAATATAGAACAAAGTGAAGTTCAGAGCTGACTCTTACGTTCAATGTATAACATATAAAATATATCAAAAAAGGGTACACATACCCTTTACAATATACAATGAATGAATATAACTATCTGAAATCAATGCTACTCAAGTCTCTGTTCATCTTGTGCTGCTCCAACAGTTGTCCTCTACAAGTCCAGTACATGCCATTTCCATGACCAGCAAGGGTGAGCCATAATACTCAGTAGGATTTCTCAAAACACACAAGCATACAGCGTGCAAAAACAAATGCAAGTCTAATGAGGACATTTCCTAATGTCTAGTATGTAATCCCACAGCAGTATCATCAATCAGATCACAGGTATAAATATAACAGCCAAGAGGATAAAATATCACTTCATGTGGTACAACAACAGTGATAAGTTGTTCAAGGATATCAACATATATGAACCTCACAAAGCACTTCTATTTCCTGTTCAATTCAGTTAGAACAATGATATTTAATAACAATAACTTCGATACAAGTCAATATTATGATGAAGCAATAGGAGTAATTACTACACAATCCATGTCTATAACAAGCACAATCCATAACATAATAATTCAAACCTCAACAAGTCCTATACTTCTCTCTACTTCTTTCGCAATCTTTAAAGACTATTTAATGGCTCCTGGTAAAACCTGAGTGCTCTTCGGGCTACTAACCTGATGAAAACATACAACCACCCGTGCGGGGTTACAGTTTGAAATTGAATGGAGACACAATCCTCATCACAAAACCCCGGTAAT
This sequence comes from Nyssa sinensis, assembly GCA_008638375.1. Taxonomy (NCBI): domain Eukaryota; kingdom Viridiplantae; phylum Streptophyta; class Magnoliopsida; order Cornales; family Nyssaceae; genus Nyssa; species Nyssa sinensis. The sequence continues at coordinate 39,968,415 of CM018047.1, read as the reverse complement.
AGCCATATCTTCCATTTTCCCAACTGGGATCTATCTCATTCATAACTTCCCATTTCTCAACTTGCATTAGCTCATTTATAAATTCCCTTTTTCTCAGGCCTTCAACTATCTTTGTATCCATCCAAATCAATACACACACACACACATATATATATATACCCACACATCTGCACACACATAGGCCATCACACATACATATATATTTGTAACATGAAAGGTCAGCGCCTCTAAAACTAGGGTTTGAAACCCCTACCTGTTTTGTTGCCCCTATTTCGATTAGAGAGATAAGGTAAAGAGAGGAAGTTCTTCCATAGCTATTGTTCCAGCCATCTTCTTCTTCTCATTCTTCTTATTTTTCTTCTATATCTTTTTCCTCATTTTTCTAGTTTTTGATTCGTGTGTTGCACTATGTGTGTTTCATGCACACAAACACACACACACACACACATAAATACATACATAAGCACACATTGTGTTTCACTCATACTCACTCTCCCTCACTGTCTCACATGCACAGTAGCTCACTCCTCCCTCCCACCAGTGCACTATGTCATGACTCGAAATCCACCCTATGCGGATCTCGTGTCGCGGGGCCGGCCCAATAGCCGTCCCTACTTTTTCCATTCTTGTACCAATGATAACAATAAATAATGTAAAGATAACATTAAAGTGCGAAAGCCTTATTACAAATATTGTTCAAAGACTAAAAATAAAACTAATAATAAACTAAACATAAAACCACTTTTAGGTGGCGAGTACATAGGAGAGACTACATTATTCTTCAACTGTCTCTCTAAGCTCCTGACCTCCTACTATGGTTCTATAGCATACTCACCTGAAAAAAATAGTAAGTGGGGTGAGCTAACAACGCTGAGTAAGTAAAATCCTATCTCCAATACGGGTTAAGGTTAGGAACTCAAAGTGTAACATGATACCCAGTCATGACAACAGTTGTAGTTAATAGTAAAATGCCACAATGGCCAATGGATAATAAGGCATAATAACAATTACGAGTAATGGTATAGCATGAATATAGGAAAAGCTCAATAATCGCAATCAACATAAATACACTGCCACAATAAATCGGTCATAGTCAAATCCAATAAATAAGGAAACTATCAACATAGATCTATTCATAGGGAAATGAAAACATCTTATCAATTCAAGAACGTCAATCATAACAGTCAAACATGAATGATGCATTTATTCTGCTCAGGGTTTGGCAGACCCTCGGTCTTTTAGGGGCCCCGCATACCTCCCCTTAACATGAATGCATATATAATTCCCTTTTTAACTCACTACGTAAAAATTCCATCATTGCATGTGTCCATTCATGGACTCGACTCGTAGGTCCGGTCAATTAGATAGCATCGGATGGATATTGTGATTGAGCACAAAATCCGGTATTTATCATAATCAGGATTCTATCGTGATTTCATAAGAAATGTATAAGGTATGGAATATCATGTAGTAACATAAAATGATAGGCCTTTCAAAGCACAGTACGACAAAGCAATCATGAGTGATAGGACTTTCAAGACAGAGTACAATAAAGTAATCATAAGATAATAATCAATAAGCATCCACCAGATAGGACAATATCAATGGTGGGACAATAGCAATGGGTATGTACATGAGTACAAAATTTTTGGCAGAAAGGATGTGGCTTGGAAAACCACGTATCAGAGATAGAAATTTACTTACCTTATCAATGTCCTAGTATTCTGCAATTTTTTCCTTTCCCTTTGACTTGCCTATACACCAATAAACATGTCTCAGTTTTAATATTATTTATCAATTTTTACATCTAGCTACTCTAAGTATCTCTTTTACTAATTTATGCTTTCACGGTTTTCAATTTGGACTTCTATACCGAAAGGGCAAAATGGTCATTTTACATGTCTCTATTTTTTGAGTTCTATTTTCTCAATTTGGAAGCTTAACTATCTTGCTATCATGAATATGAAACTCCCTCATCTTGTCAACAATCGTAAGACCGATTGTGACGTTAGCACACATTGCCCTAGAACTTGGCAGAATCACCTCAATCTCCATTACCTCTAAATCCTGTAGTAGCTCTTCCTGTGTAGTCAACATGTAAGCAAGACTCCCTAAAAACTTCTTGCTAAGAGCATCAGCTACTAAATTTGCCTTTCCTAGATGGTATTGTATACTTAGCTCATAGTCCTTGATCAACTCTAACCATCGTCGTTGGCACATATTGAGCTCCTTCTGCGTAAACAAGTATTCGAGACTCTTGTGATTAGTGAAAATCTCACATGTAGCTCCATACAGATAATGCCTCTAGATTTTCAATGCAAAGACAATAGCTGCAAGCTCGAGGTTGTGAGTTGGGTAGTTATTCTCATGTGTCCTCAATTACCGTGAAGCATAAGCCACTACCTTTCCCTGTTGCATCATAACACACCCTAAGCCTTGGTGTGAGGCATCACTGTAGATCACAAAGCCCTATGTCCCATATGATGCTATCAGGATTAAAGCTGTAACCAATTGGTTCTTCAGCTCTTGAAAAATTTGCTCTCTCTTCTCAGTCCAGATGAAAGGAACATTCTTCCTGGTCAACTGGGTGATTAGCGTGGCTATCTTGGAGAAATCTTTGACAAATCTCCTATAGTAGCCAGCTAAACCCATAAAACTGTGAACCTCCGTGACAATAGTCGATCGGGGCCAACTGGTAATAGCTTCTATCTTCTGGGGGTCCACAAAGATCCCATCCTTACTGATCAGATGCCCTAAGAATGAAATACTTGGGAGCCAAAATTCACACTTCTTCAACTTAGCATATAACTTCTACTCCCATAGCTTCTGTAGGACCTTCCTTAAATGCACCTCGTGCTAATCTTGGTTCTTAGAATAGACCAGAATATCATCAATGAATACGATCACAAAATCATCTAAGTATGGCTTAAACACCCTGTTCATTAAATCCATGAATACGGCTAGAGCATTATTAGTCATTCCAAAAGGCATGACCAAAAACTCATAATGTCCATACCGAGTCTTGAATGCCGTCTTTTGAATGTCTGTAGGTCTGACCTTCAACTGGTGGTAACCGGGCCTTAGATCAATCTTTGAGAACATCTGAGCCCCCTTCAATTGGTCAAATAAATCATCTGCCTTGGGCAGTGGATACCTATTTTTTATGGTAACCTTATTCAGTTCACGATAATCTATATATAGCCTTATGGCCCCATCCTTCTTCTTGACAAATAGTACAGGTGCACCCCATGGTGATGAACTGGGACGTATAAAACCCTTGTCTAGCAATTCCTGTAACTGAAGCTTTAACTCTTTCAATTCAACTAGGGCCATTTTGTAGGGTGTCTTAGATATTGGTGCAGTGCCTCACGGTACGTCGATGCTAAACTCAATCTCTCTATACATAGGCATCCCTAGAAGAACATCCAAAACACTTAAGGGAATTCCCTAGCAATGGGAATCTGCTCCAACACAGGCTGCTGGGACTCGGTGTTCTGGATACTACATAAGAAACCATGGCACCCCTTGCGAAGTAAACGCCTAGCTTGTATAGCAGAAACAAAATAGGGTGGAGCCACCATTCTTGTCCCCTCAAACTTAATCGTCAAAAATCAGGGGCTCTAGATAAGCACTCTTTTGGTCACACAATCTATAGTGGCATGGTTCGCAATCAACCAGTCCATTCTAAGAATAACATCATACCCACAGATTTCTAATGGTATAAGATCGGCAAGTAAAGATAGCCTCATAATCTGTATCTCATAGTTCTTATACATAGTCTCCCCCATTAATGATTGTCCCGATGGTATAGTCACATTAAATAAATATCCTAAGGGTTCTGTTGATTTATTCAACTTAGCCGAATATGTAGGAGATATAAAAGAGTGCGTAGAACCAGTATCAAATAAAACATGGGCAAGCTGTGCACAAACTAAAAGGGTACCTGTGACCACATAAGTCGAAGCCTGTACATCCCTTGGCACTATAGAGAAAACCCGTCCGGCCTGCTACGAGATATTTCCCTGTCCAGTCCTACGGTTCGGAGGCCTATTAACTGTGGCTGTTAGTGCTAGTGCTGGTGCCCTAGGTGCTGGTGCTGGTGCTGGTGCCCTAATTGAAGCGGCATTGGCAATGGCTCTGTTGGCTTGAGGGCACTCCCTTGAAAATGTCCCATTTGGCCATAATAATAGCAAGCATTACTGTCCCTTAGACACTAGCCCTTGTGAACTTTCTTACAGTTGGGGCATTTAGTTGCAGTCCCCTCAGTAATGCTTGGCCTCCTCAGACTAGGCCCTGTAGTTCAGGATCCAGTCTTGGGTCTGGTGAATAAAGGTCCTTGCCTAGAGGAAGAAGACCCTGGCTGCCGATTCTGACCATCTCTTGACCCCTAATTTGCCCGTCACTTGGCGAACTCTTCGCCACTCCTCTTAAAAACTTTGGCGGTGGTTACTACCTCATTATAGCTAGGTAACTACTGACGCCTCAATCTGTCCTTGTTGGCCCATCGTAGCCCCTCCTCAAACTTCCAGGCCGTGAGATCCTCACTGTTGATAACATTAAGGGCGAATCTGGACAACTCAGTGAACGTGGCCTCAAACTATTCCACTGTCATATTGCCCTGCTGAAGTACCATGAACTCAGTAATTTTTCGGTTCTTCACTTCTCGGAGGAAATACTTCTCATTGAAAACTATGGTAAAGCGCTACTAGTCCATGTTTGGTTCCCTTTCCTCCTCAAGCAGCCACCACTTATATGCAGCCTCCTTAAACCGGTATGTGGCATATGCCAACTTCTGTGTCTCAGTGCATGGCAGGATGCAAAAAATCCTGTTCATCCCTAAGAGTCACTCCTCTGCAGCTATGGCTCCCTAGGTACCGTCGAAGTGTGGAGGTTTCATCTTCTAGAATCATTCATATAGGAACGTGGGGTCACGTTCATTTCCCTGATAGCTACCCAAATTGACAGTCACTCCTATCACACCGGCTGGCTAGTACCCTCGTTGACAGGCTGCTTCTTGTCGTACTGGCTGACTAGTACCTGTCTGATTTTTACCGGCCTAACTTTGGGGTAAGGTCTCAATAACCCTCTCCATCAGCTGTTCCAATCACTTGGTACGCTCCATAGCGGCCGCGGTAGTCCTTGTGTCAACCATGCTGAAAAAGACATTCAGTACATTTACATAAGATAATGGTTAATAGCTACATAAGGTTTAATATAAGGGTATCGGTATTACTATCGCTTTATTTCTAGACGTAATAGTTCTAGTGTTCTAATCCTGCCTCCCATGACTCACTAGCACTTAAAACTTAGCTCTGATACCAAGCTGTCACGACCCGAAACCCACCTTATACGTACGAATCTCGAGTCGCAGGGTCGGCCCAATGGCCGTTCCTATTTTTTCCATTCTTGTACCAATGAAAAGATAACATTAAAGTACGGAAGCCTTATTACAAAGATTGTTAAAAGACTGAAAATAAAATTGACAATAAACTAAACATAAAACCACTTTTAGGTGGCGACTACATGGAAGAGACTACATTATTCTTCAACTGTCTCCCTAAGCTCTTGATCTCCTACTGTGGTTTTGTAGTATACTCACCTGAAAAAAATAGTAAGTGGGGTGAGCTGACAACGCTCAGTAAGTAAAAGCCTATCTCCAATACGGTTTAGGGTTAACATAAAAAATATGAACTCAAAGGGTAACATGATAGCCAGTCATGACAACAATTGCAGTTAACAATAAAATGCCACAATGGCCAATGGATAGTAAGGCACAATAACAATTACGAGTAATGGTGTAGCATGAATATGGGAAAAGCTCAATAATCGTAATCAACATAAATACATTGCCATAATAAATTGATCACAGTCAAATCCAATAAATAAGGAAACTATCAACATAGATTTATTCATAGGGAAATGAAAACATCCTATGAATTCAAGAATGTCAATCATAACAGTCAAACATGAATGATGCATTTACTCTGTTCAGGGTTTGGCAGACCCTCGGTCTTTTAGGAGCCCGGCATAGCCCCTCTTAACATGAATGCATATATAATGCCCTTTTTAACTCATTGCGTAAAAAATCCATCATTGCCATGTGTCCATTTCCAAACTCGACCTGTAGGTCCCATAAATCGACCCATAGGTCCGGTCAATCAGATAGCATCAGATGGATATTGTGACTGAGCACAAAATTTGGCATTTATCATAAGCACGATTCTATCATGATTCCATAAGAAGTGGATAAGGTATGGAATATCATGTAGTAACATACAATGATAGGCCTTTCAAGGCACAATATGATAGAGCAATCATGAGTGATAGGACTTTCAAGGCACAATACAATAAAGCAATCATGAGATAACAATCAACAAGCATCCACCAGATAGGAAAATATCAATGGTGGGACCATAGCAGTGGGTACATACATGAGTACAACATTTTTGGCAATAATAGAAATGATGTGGCTTGGAAAACCACGTATCAGAGATAGAAATTTACTTACCTTATCAGTGTCCTAGTATTCTGTGACTTTCTCCTTTCCCTTTGACTTGCCTATACACCAATAAACACATCTCGGTTTTAATGTCATTTATCAATTTGTACATCTCGCTACTCTAAGTATCTCTTTTACTAATTTATGCTTTCAGGGTTTTCAATTTAGACTTCTATATCGAAAGGGCAAAATGGTCATTTTACATGTCTCTATTTTTGGAGTTCTGTTTTCTCAATTTGGACTTCACTGCTAAGTCTAGAAGGTTTGAAATAATAAATTTTCACTATTTACTTAACTCAATCGGAGTTCGTTTGACTCACATTTAACTTTGGGGTATTTTTATCATTTTGGCGTTTCTACGGGCATTTTATTTTTTAGGACTCCATCTCGTGAAGTGGACCACACCATTGGATCCAGAAGGTCTGAAACAGTAAATTTATACTATTTATTTGACTAATTTGCATATTGGGAATTATTTTAATAATTACTAATTTAACTAATTTATTAAATTAATTAAATACAACTAATATATATATATATATATATATATTATTTGGCCCTAAATAGACCACATGTGCCTTAGTGGCACAGTGGTTCATGCTTGTGGTTCAGCCCCCCTAGGTTGTGGGTTCCATTCGTGGGGGTAGCAATCCCCCCACCATCTTTTTCTTTTTCACCTAACCAAACAGTGAATGACTGTTAAACCCAGGATAGGATATTCCCAATCAGAATATCCTTTAGACTTGAATTTCCAGACCCCAAACAGCACCTATCCCATTTAACTTCTGAAGCCAAATAGCCCCTGTCCCATTTAATTTCTAAAGAAAAACTACACAGTGCGCGTAGCTTCTTCTTCTTTTCAATTTTTTTTCGATTGTCTCCCCCAGCAACAGTGACTCACTAGCAGTGATTTTTCTTGCGGGTTTCTGATGGTTTCAAACCTATTTTTCATGGGTAACTCATATCTAACCTCAGTTTCTAGATCGGAGCATCGGATCCTCTCGAAATTAGAAGAAACCATAGCTCCGGTGGGGCTGTGTGGTTTTCCGACGAAAGAGTTTTTTTTCATTTTTGTGCTATTTTTCTATGGTTTTAAGCTCAATATGATTCCTACATAATTTATGCATCTTATATGAATAATTCTTAAGCATTTAAATTGACTTTCATGAAACAAAATCATAAACCCGTTTCAAATGGAAAAACCTGCAAATACACTTTTTTCCGTCATCCCTACATCTTTTTTCCAAATTATGTTTGCTAAGTAACCCATTTTTCATGCTCTACGAGACCCTATATTTTAAACCAACTTTCATGCGTTTTAAAAATTAAGACAGAATCACAGTCACGTACCTAAGTCCAAGCTTGCTTGCAGTATCACCCTTTGAAGCGCCCTAACTTCCCTTTTCTGAATTTCAAAACCTTCCTGTTAGCCTCAGTTTCTCCTTCCTTCTCTTCTCTTCCCACCTTCTAGTTCTCTCTTCTTCTTTTTTGATTTCCCTCACGCATGCCCTTGCATGCTGTTATAGCCGTGCCTCCCCGCTAATTCTCTCCCTCTCTTTCCTTTCATTCTCATTAACTTACCTTTTTCATTTCCCTGATTCCTCCTCTTCCCTTATTCTGTTGTGGAAATCAAGACCTTAATGTAAACTTTATATATATACATATATATATATATTTATAATTTACCTTATATATATCATGCTTCCACATATATATATATATTTACTGATATTTATATATATTTATACACCTACATATGTATGCTTATTTCCATATTTTTATTTATATTTACTTTGATTTTCACTCTATTTTATTTTATTTAATTTATTTTAAATTTTATTTTTATTACGGTATTCATGTATAGCTTGCTCGGGTATCGCCCGGTATTACTCATACTTTCGAATTATTGATATTCCAAACCGTCCATTTCATTCAATATTATGACAAAAAGCCCTAACGGCTCGGGTTTTCATGGCTCGCTTGGTTATAACTTGGGTTAGGGTATTACACTCTATCTCACCTAGCACACACACATATACAAATACACATTATACTTTTGGTGGAGAGAGAGAGAGAGATTCAGAAAGGTGGTAAGGGTGGGTCTGTCGAAAGTGGGAAGGGAATGGGGAGAATTGTGATGGCTTGTGTCCCATAAAACACATAGGCTACTTTTTGGTTCCCCTATGGTGTACCCTTACACACAAAAATAACTCTACATTGGATCCCTGTGTACCCAATCAAATGATGACATGTGTCCTTATCTAGAAAGACCAACTAAGCTTCTTGAGGAAGGTTTGCACACACCCCCGAGGTGTCACGTGGCCAGTTGGCCAAATGTGCGCGCACTCATGCCCGAACATGAATTGTCTCAGAATCGCATCAAAATTGGCACCCTTGCTAATTTCGATGCTCTAATTCCAAATATGCTATCAATTTTTCCAAATTCAATCATTTTCATTTTCATAATTATCAGTGTCTTGCAAATGACTGTGTAGTCCCGTGACTCACACCAATCCTGAATAATTTACCAAGATTCTAATTTAACCTCACAATGTCACACTGAGACTTTATTAGTTGATTTCATAATTATTTTGACACATCATTGATTAATAACTCATCAGAATTTAGTAAATGTTGGCAATTTAGTAAATTTCCCCCCTTTATTATTTTTAGAATCCTTACAACCTCTACTCTTAATGAGAATTTCTCCCTCGAAATTTAGCCTACACACTACAGGAAACGCCATTTTTAGTGGCGCACGCATGCGTCGCTAATAATACCAATATGCGTCGCTAAATCGTTTTAGCGACACTCACTAAAGGGTCGCTACTCATCATGTCACTAATATTATTAGCGGCATGCATACTAGCATGCATCACTAAGGATCACTATTAGCGATGCACACTCGGTGTCGCTAATAGTCAAGCAGGGGCATCACTAATACTATACGCAGGACGCAATGGGCGTCGCTAATATTGACCTTTAGCGATGCTCAAAAGGTGTCTCTAATAGTTTATTGGAATTATTTAGCGACAACCGAGGTGCGTCGCTAATAGTACTTATTAGTGACACACATAATACGTCACTAATAGTATGTTATTAGAATTAGTCGCAACGACTTCTGTACGTTGCTAATAGTATATTTTTAGCGACGACTATGAAGTGTCGCTAAAACTAATCTTTGGGTCTTTTAGCAACGCCTTTGTGTGTGTTGTTAAAAGTTAATTTTTTTTTTTAGCCTGCTTTGGACCTGAATTATTTTTTTGTTTTCTTATGTTTTATTCCTGTTTAAAACCTGTATCAATCATCCTGATATAAAAGAAAATGCATTCATATCTATATATATATATATATATATGTTATACTAATTACTTAAAATTTTAAAAGTAGAATTTCTCAATAAATATTAAAAAAAATTGTCTCGAAAAATGTAACTACAAATGTCTATGAAAAGAATAAAAAAACAAAGGAGAATAGTAAGTCCTGATGTAGAACAGAAAGACGGCGCTACAATAATCCCGATCAATCTAAAATAAAGATCAAATGATATATATTAGAACACTTATTAAATATATATGAACATAAAATGTGATTTTTTTTTTTTTTTTTTTGCATACATAAATAGTAAGAAAGGCATAAAGTAGCATAAGTTGCAAACCAGTGATCTGAACTGAATTTCGTAAGTTCGTACAAGTCTATTTTGTCATTTGGGAGGTGTGTGATGGGGTTTCTAAGCTGTTAGGTTGACAACTGATGTTTTGGTCTGTCAAAACTCCAAAATTAGTCTTTTCGAAGTAGAAAGTTGCATAAGTTTCAAACTGGTGATCCGAACCAAGTGTTGTAAGTTCGTGCAAGTCTATTTTATTATTTTTAAGGTGTGTGATGGGGTTTTGGGATCGTTAGGTTGATATATGGTGTTTTGGCCTATTAAAACCTCAAAATGGGGCTTTTTGGAGCAAAAAAATGCATAAGTTTCAAACCGATGATCCGAACCGAGTGTTGTAAGTATGTGAAAGTCTATTCTATCATTTTTAAGGTGTGTGATGGGGTTTTGGGCTCGTTAGGTTGATATCCGGTATTTTGGCGCGTTAAAACCTCAAAAGGGGACTTTTTAGAACGAAAAGATACATAAGTTTCAAACCGGTGATCCGAGCTGAGTGCCATAAGTTCGTGTTAGTTTATTTTATCATTTTTAAGGTGTGTGAGGGGGTTTTGGGGTTGTTAGGTCGATAGCCGCCATTTTGGTCCATCAAAACCCTAAAATGGACCTTTTTAGAGCAGAAACTTACATAAGTTTGAAACCGGTGATCCGAACTGAGTGCCGTAAGTTTGTGCAAGTCTATTTTATCATTTTTGAGGTTTGTGATGGATTTTTAGGGTTAGTAGGCCAATATCCGGCATCTTGGTCCGTCAAAACCCCAAAATGGGGCCTTTTTGGAGCAGAAAGTTGTATAAGTTTCAAACCGGTGATCCGAACTGAGTTCTGTAAGTTTGTGCAAGTCTAGTTTATCATTTTTGAGGTGTGTGATGGGGTTTTGGGGTCATTAGGATAATATCCAGAATTTTGGTATGTCAAAATCCCAAAATGGGCCTTTTTAGAGTAGAAACATACATAAGTTTCAAACCGGTGATCTGAACCGAGTGTCGTAAGTTTGTGCAAGTATATTTTATCATTTGTGAGGTGTGTGATGGGGTTTCTCAAATTTTAGGTTGATATCCGTTGTTTTGTTCAATCAAAACCCAAAAATGGGCCCTTTTGAAGCAAAAAGTTGTATAAGTTTGAAACCGGTGATCCGAAACGAATGCCGTAAATTTGTGCAAGTCTACTTTATCATTTGTGAGGTTTGTGATGGGGTTTCGGGGTTGATAGGCCGATATCTAACATTTTGGTCCATCAAAACCCCAAAATGGGCCTTTTTGGAGTAGAAACTTGCATAAGTTTCCAATCGGTGATCCAAACCGAGTGTCGTAAGTTCGTGCAACTCGATTTTATCCTTTATGAGGTGTGTGATGGGGTTTCTAGGCTGTTAGGTTGATATCAATTGTTTTGGTCAATCAAGACTCAAAAATAGGGCTTTTGGAGAAAAAAATTGCATAAGTTTGAAGCCGGTGATCCGAACCGAGTGTCGTAAGTTTGTGCAAGACTATGTTATCATTTGTGAGGTGTGTGATGGGGTTTTAGGGTAGTTAGGTTGATATTTGGCATTTTGATCCATCAAAACCCCAAAATGGGCCTTGTGGAGTGGAAAGTTACATAAGTTTCAAATGGTCATCAGAACCGATGAAATTAAGTAAGTTCATGCAAGTCTATTTTTTATATTTGAAGTGTGTCATGGGGTTTCTAGGGCGTTAGGATGAAATCTGATTTTTTTTTTTTTTTTACGTAACATTTTCTATAAATAATAAAGCCACTAAAGTAATTTTAAAAATTTATTAAGGTTGAACAGAGCTTCCCTGTTGGCTGAGGAATGTCTGCATAAGAGACTCTAGCTGGGTTGTGCGAGCATTGAGGTCTATCATCATTTGCTCCAGCTCTGCATTACGTCTCTGAGCTGCCTTAGTTCTCTGGGTGGCTTCGTGAAACCTAGCATCGCTCTCAATGGTAGAGGATGATGACGTCGGCTGCATCCCAATCCCTAAACCACGCACATATCTGCGCCTCTTGCTCAGAACAGTCGCCCGTATCTGGTCATCGGTCGACGGATCTTCACCCTAAGGGGTCGGCTGAGCACGCATCTGGACCATCTCCTTCTATAAAAACATGCATATATGTTACTACTTTTATAACTTTGGAATAATATTAAATTAGTAATACTGGTATATATACATAAATAACTTACATAAAGCATCTGTTTGATGAAAAAATTGAGCGCAGATTGTCACCTCCATTGTTGTCTGGCAAAGACGTGTTGGCACAATTGGCACTCATCCAACCAGTGAGGTTTGGGAAGATACCGGGTACTAAGAAGAGGAAGCGTACTAATGTGGACTTAAATTGGACGAAGAAGAGCATATTTTTTGATTTCTCATATTGGGAGACCCTTAAGTTGAGTCACAATTTTGATGTTATGCACATCGAGAAAAACAACTGTGATAATGTGCTGGGAACTGTAATGAACATTGAAGGGAAGACGAATAATACTGTTAAAGCCCGGTTGGACTTGCAGGAGCTGGGAATAAGGAAAGAGTTGCACCTAATACGTAGCGGTGATAAATATATCGTGCCTCCTGCACAATATACGTTATCATCTGTAGAGAGAATGAGGATTTGCGAGTGGTTTAAATCGGTGAAGTTTTCAGATGGATACGCATCGAATATATCTCGGTGTGTAAATGTTATAGATGAAAAAATATCCGGATTGAAGAGCCATGATTGCCATGTCCTTTTACAACGACTTCTTCCGGTTGCACTACGTGGATATCTCACTGGATTAATAAATATAATATGATTAATAAATATGTTATCGTTTAACACATTTAATTAAAAAAAATAATATAAGTTAAGGTAATTTGTCTTACATCGAAAGTTTATTAAGATTTGAATAAAATATGTTTCTACTTTGATTTGACACATGTTTAAAGTTCACTAAATTTGAAAATTATCTATACATATAAAAAAATATTCAATTTTTTTTTATTTATAAAATAAATAGATTAACCATGTTGATACGTGTAATCTGTTTAATAAATAGATTAGGTTGGGTTATGAAACTTGACACGATTACTTAATAGTGTTAAATTAGAGTTGACTCATATTTTTGTATATATATATATATATATATATATGTTATGATACAATCCAAACTCGACATGATAACACAAATTGTCACCCTACTTTTAATAGAAATCAATCCCCCAACTATCAACATGTGTACTCAACAAAAGAGTGAGACCTTCATTTTCTTATGATTTAAAAAAAAAAAAAAAAGACAAATAATATATATTCATATAATACATAAAAGAGCATTTCTCATTTATATTATAACATATTTAACAGTATAATAAATGGGTAAGGTTATTGGCACTCCTCACATATACTGCTGCACTCCAAAAAATGCAATTTCGATTATTAAAAAATTGTTATTTTGGAGTGCCTAGGTACAAGGAGGAGCTCAAATACCAGTTCCCTAATAAATAATGAATTAACATATACGCATATATTAAATTTAAATTAATGTTATAACATGTGACTAAATAACATCTAATATTATATAATAAAAAATAAATGGCATAAAGGATATTTATACATTAGAGTGCTTCTAAATAATTTTTATTAAACACTCAATAATTATTTCTGTCATTATATTTAATGTAAAAACACACACACACACACAGATATATATATATATATATATATATATATATATATATATATATATATATACAAACACGTAAAATGAATTCTACCACTCTCATAAAAAAAAACAAAAATTCTACCACAATAAAATTTTCAATAGTTTCAACTGCGTTAAACAGACATTTAATTGGGTTGCTAAAGAAAATTAAATTTAAAGAAATTTACCAGTCCAAGCATAGGAGTAACTCTCTCGACTACACAGAGATATTGAAGGTGCATGTGTGCATGTGACCCGACCATGATCGATGAAAATGTATCGATGAATTTTTTAACAACTATCTTAATGTTTATATTAGAAGGCCAATTGCAATAGTTATTCAAACATTTTGATTAGAACAAATAGTGATAGCTAATATTAGGAGGAGAAAAAGAAGAAAAACGAAAAAAAGTATTGAATTGTTTGATTAAAACAAGTAGTGATGGCTATTATTAGGGCTGCATAAAAATCAAGAATTACTTGTTCAACTTTGGTTCATTTATGACTCAACATGTTTAGGACTAGCTTGTTTAAACTATTTGAATTATGAATTTTGGTTTAACACAAAAAAAAAAGTTTAACATGAAAAGGTGAAACTGACATGATAAAGTAATGTTAAGAACAATCGTGATTGGTGTAACTATCAAAATGATTCTAATAACACGATTATCCTAAAAGTAAAATAAAAATCTCTATTTTTAAAATGAAGAAAGCCCAATTCTCTTGCAAAGTAAAATTCACCAGCTTTTGAGCTCATGAGTAATGAATCTCACGTTGTGAAGAAAATGAACCTTTACTGAACCCCCAAACACGCCTCAAGAGTAAATTGCTAAGGGATCCACTTCGATTGATGACATATTTTAAAAGTACATATTGTCACTGCCACATCAAGTGTAGGCATAATCCCACAAAACAATTTGAAACTTAACAAATACCAATTAATGTCAAAATAATCTACACAATCCACTTTTTACATATTGGCTAGCCAAATGATCCCAGGGTTCTAAGGGCCAAACTCAAAGGGGACTCTTTGGAAGCCAAATTCCCAAGGAAACCTCATTTGGTATATAGGTTTTGCTTTTATAGGTTGCTCAATACGTGTAAGAGTCAATCGCAAACCTGCAAAGATCTTGGTTCGATTCATTTGGCAATTGGAAAGTTGTCCTACCAACCTTTTCACTTGGACCTGAATGACTGACAAGGACTAGAGCTTAATCTCGAGCCCAAACCTATAAACCATCAAAGACTTAAAGCTCCATCTTAGACATTGGATTGATTCCAGATGCCATATAAATAAAAGGCAGTATTTTTGCTAAAGCAATTTAAACATATGCTAGAGCAATAATAAACGATAAAATATAAACCAAAAATAAATATTAAAATGATATAATATAATACTCATAACCGTAATTATTTTGGAGAAAGTCGGATTTATTAACTATTCACGAATAAATAATGTACATGTCAAAATGAACAATCTTTTTTTATTTTTTGTTTTTTTGTTTTTACTAATGAAAGAAATGTCTATTTACAAGTACAAATCTATAACTTACAAACAAGTCCAACTCATATAATTAAAAACATATTCAAACCACCAACAAGACCAACTCATGATTGAAAAATAAATATACTACCACAAACTCACACTCAAAAAGAGTTAAAAATTGTGACCTCTTTTACTAAAAGTGGCACGAAATACCACTAGACCATTAGAGGATTCGGAAAATGAACAATCCTATTGATAGAGTAATTCTCACGTTTGACAGAATAATGTATAACTGTCAAAACATTTAGTACAATTATGTAAAACAATTATTATTCTATTCAAATGTCGGATTTACTTTGACAATAATGTTACCCGGCCCCACTCAATTTCATTTTTTTGCCCAATAATTCTCAAGTTAGACAAGCTTCTGGATGCTTCTTTGATCGATATTTGGATTCACCCTAAGACCAAAGTTCTATATGATTGATGCAAGTACTTATTCTTCATACAATTAAGCATAGATTTGATTCCTCCTTCCTCTACAATTATATAAAAATATAATATTTGGATATGCCCTGATCTTGGTGTGGTCTTGTATTGCCATGATGTGAGCATATAAGGTGGAATTTACCTCTAGGTGGGTTGTGGACCAAAAAGTGATGCTATAATACTAGAGTAGATCTCAATCTCATTGTTGAAAATTCTTCCTCTTTAATCGAGTCCTCGCTTGGTTAGTAACTCATATTTTTTTTCAAAAAAAAAAGATAATGGTTCTACTTTCACTCATCCACTGGAGAGGGTGTGATTTATTTCTCCCTCTTAACAATGAGTTGGTTTGAGCTTAATATATAGAGCTCCTATATATTAGGCTTTTGTGTAATAATTGTCTGAGATTGTAATGTAACTGAAAGGGCTTGTAAAAAAGTTATTGTAATATAGAAAGAAAAAAAAAATTCTCCGGCAATTTTATTATATGCTTTATGTCTATCATTCACCATTACAAAAACTAAAAGTTGTGTCTTTACTAAAAAAAATTATTATAATACAATAATAAGTGTTAGCATAACATTTAAAGGGATAGAGTAGAGTAAAAGGGTTTCATTCTCATTAGGAACAGTAAAAAAGGTATAATATCTTGTTATTGGAGAAAGCTATTTGCAATTTTTTTAGTTGAATGAAGTCTATTTTAAAAGTATAAATACTTAATTATCCTTGCATTTATATAAAAAAAAAAGTATTACATTCATTTTCAGTTAAGGATATTTGTGTAATTTTCATTTAAAAAAAACTGAAGTGAATGTCAAAAGAAAGTGCAAATACTACTAAGCTCCTTGTTCTTTAGCAGTATCCTTTAATCGCGTACATCATGCTCTTCCAATTTTATTTTTTTATTACAAGGATGGTATAACATTATACACATTATAAATTTTTAAACTTTTAAACTTTTTTGACATATAAAAATATCCAGAACCCAACCAACATTTCACATGTCAAATTTTTTTTTTTTAACTACCACTACAACAGAGAAATAAGTTAAACACTTGACCTCTCTTTTTCAGAGGAGTCATATGTTGTTCCATTTTTATATTTAACTTGTGTAGTTCTTTTTTCTTTTATTTTTATTTTCCACACCATAGGAATTGAAGAAAATATATGAAATAATAATAGAGTTGAACCCAGTTACCTCTTGTAGTCCGGGATCGGGAAAGTAGAATGAACCAGCTTGTGTTACGAGTTTCTCTGTCATATAAGTCGATGTAGAAATTTTTCTCATTAATAAGACAGCTATAAAATCGAGCCGCCTATGTATTTTCACGACCCAAGTCTAGAGGTCTCGTGATGGTAACCTCGAAAGAATCTCAGAGAGAAAACGGAGAGAGGATCCAAGAGGGTTGACGGATAACCAAAATCCTCCTACACTCATCGCGTAATCAAAATCACAGTATATATCTGCGTTGGTTGAAATTTGAAACCAATCAGATAATGATAAGAATTTTAATCTTATCAAAACTCTCATTCAAATCTTGTGGATGCCCAAATGGCTATGAATTCGAGTCAAACCTGTCCCAATATCCAATATCTCTCACTCATCCACATAGGGTAAGTACTAAGTTCTCTACATTACCTTTCACACACAAGAAATGGATTGTGTGACGGGGCGAGAAAGATCGGGATAGGAGTACTATATCAAGCTACCATCACACCAACATAATACCTTACTACAAACAAACAAATGATCTCGTCTATGCGCTAGATTATTCCGTTACATCAGATTCAACATTCCTTATCCCTCACGAGAACTAATCTCAATGCGATGCTTGAACCCTCCAATCTGTATTGTACTCATGATCACGTCACTAAACACATAAATTAACAGATTGCCCGGACAATGAATCATAACACAATAGTGTATTACGGAACCATCTTCCCCAGCTACTCACGTTAATCCAATTGAACTCAACTGTTTTCCTAGATATGCCCCACCGGACCGTATCAAGCACGGTCCTTTAACAACATGCTAAAGTAGCAACATCAAGCTCTCTCTTCCTAACGTGGTCTTAGGTCATAAAGGGCACAGTAAAACTCAAAGTGGTTCTTAGAGCTCACATAGTGATGAAGCAAGGATACATTCAATCACTCTCTTTATTAAAGCCCACATCAATAGCATATATAATATGTAATATATTCTACAACGAAGCTCTCACTTAATTTGGCATGTCAATCTCAATCTCATAAAAATAAGAATATACGTCATATGAATCTTAGTCTAGTCGCTATATAGCACCCATCGCTATCTCAGTGCCCCTCGTCACTATCTCACCGCCTAACCCGAATATTACAACCTAGTTGCTTTTTTAGTGCCTGTCTAAAAGTTTGCATTCGGCTTTCTTCAAGTTACATGAGGTTTGTCATTAACCTTCATGTTCGATTCTTTAAAAGAATCTCATCTTGACCCTCATTGTCAAAGCGACATATATGATAAATATGACTTCTCCTACCAACCAAGAATTCAATGTCTCATCTTGCTCACTATCTAAGCGCTAAGGCGATTGCTCGTGTGAGAGAGCCAATCAAAACCTGCTGACATATTTCATGCATGCTCACAACATCAAAAAATCATCTCAATATGAACACAAAATCATAAAATGATGAAATAATGTCACACATGTCCAATATATCAAATCCAAAATAAACCCAATCATTAATCGCAGGATGTAAAACATCACTAAGTATAATAGGCTTAGGACCACCTCCCTTTGTATGATTCTATCTCAAACATGTTTAGTGAAAAATAATGCCAATATGTTTGGTTCTTCTATCACCGCTATTGGTCTACTAGTCCACTAACGAGCCTAAGCTTTCAGCCTAGTGGCGAGTCCGCACGGTTTTGTTCCTATGGACCCTAAGTCCAAAAGATACCACAAAAAGAGAAATGCATCGCCTACACTTATATCCCTCAAACTTGTAAAGTTTATTAATAATATGGAATAAATCAGCGATAAACGCAATACTTGTATATGCTAGAGCTGCCATACAATCATAACTAATGAACATATCATCCTACCTATACGGCGTTATGTTAAGGCACTACTAGAATCTCCATAACCAAACTACTGCCTCAATTACAACGACCAACCATCTATTTTTTTCATCACTTAGATATCAAAAAAATCAATTAATTAAAGTTCAATGAGAAAATACTAAGTAACTCTTATAGTTTGACCATCTATAGGAGCAAAGCACTAAGCTGCTCTAATTATTTGACAATCCATATGAGCAAAACACTAAGCTGCTTTAATAATTTAAGCATCAATAACAGCTACAAAAATAATCGAGTACACATCCTAGTGCACTTCAGAATCTCAACTATGCTCAAATAGGAATTTTCACAAAATATCTCTTTCACTACTAGTACAATTGCAATGATCAAAACTAAAGTATGTCCATATCAATATGTCAATAGGTTAGGACCATGCTAACAAGATTGCTTACAGATTTCTCAAGACAAAACGAGAAATCCCTCAAGGCAATCTCCATGGAACTCAAATCCAAACATAGTCTACTTTACCTATTTCCTTCTCAATACAGGACAACCTCCTCCAAGTGGTGACAACTAATTCCATATATGTTAGCAAGTACAAAAAAGATCAAAATACTTTCTTTGGATCATCCGTGGCTTCCTTGATCATCGTGAAGCCAATTGCTCGATGAAATCTAAGGTTCCACTCACTTGGCGATGACTTTAGGTCACAAATGAACACTTGAGTAAACAGACTTTGCACTTTTTGTTCATTAACCTTAAAGCCCAAAACTGCATAGACGATTACTTTAGGTCACAAATAAACGCTTAAGCAAGTATGTTTTGCGCTCTTTGTTCATTAACCTTGAAGCCCAAAACTTGATCTACATAGAATCATCGTCTAATTCTCTATAGAGGAGATCATGTCTAAGTCTATCTAGAAAGCTTCTAAGCTCTTGCACATGCGACAATCATTGGAATAAGATGGATGGAGACAATTCTCACCACTAGGGAGAATCTCTCTACGTAGTCAATATCCCCTTTGGGATAGGACATTTTCAAAAACGATAGGGCATAAACACTAGTTAATCACCCTTACACAAAATGAGATAAACCATTCTCAAAGTTTGATTCTTTGCTAATTTAACTCAACTTATCACTCATAGAAGTCATCCTTACACTATGAGAATAGAAAACTTTTGCCTCTACATAAGAAGCAATACTCACTTAAACATGTGAAGCAATAGTAAAAATTTTTCCCTTCAATCTCACAAAGACGATGAGAAAAGATTTTACATTTGCTTCTACATAACTAAGGATCTTAAGAATCTTTCTCCAGTAGTACAATCCTAAATAATAGTACACTCCCGCTAGGCAAGTCACTCTTACTATCCAAAATATCATCGGCGATTTCATAATGAGATAATAATTTTCCATCCTTGTAGAGATATGGTGTGACTTCTATAGATTCCATTAAGCCACAAAGTTAAAGGTCTTATAAAGTTTTCTCTTTGCGCAACTCAATTTAGTCATTCCTTAACTTGAGGTGTTCAATTAAAAATTCAATGGCTCTTTAAACTTTCAAAAAGAATATTTTAAAAAGCTAACATTTTTAAAACTTAGGTCCAAGTTTTCACAAAAATAATAAATAATGTGAACAAATCACATAAACCCCAAAAGGTGATAAGCTCTTCAAATTAGGCTTTTCACCATTCTCAAGCTTAAAGGAATTGACTATTAAGGCACTTGGAAATCTATAAAGAGATAAGTTCAAAATTATCAAATAATCCAATGAAACAGAGCCACTATCATACTCATATAATGAAACTGGTTCTAACATGGGGTAGATCAAACTAATCAATTTACATTGAACTATTATTTCACAAAGAATAAATAGTTTTATTTAGTCACAAATACTGAAATTTAAATATGAGAAAATGAAAAACAATCAACTAGATTGAAGGTGGACTAAATAGTTAGTCAAACACCAATATCTAATTATTTTATCATAAGGTCATATGTTACTCAAAAGAATTAATCAGCTCACTCTTGTGGCGATTAATTCTTATGCTACCACTTATGCATAATGTTCAAAACATTATGAGCAATGTAAAGTCGCGCTCTTTACGAGCTATTTTATGCCTTTTACTCAATCTTTTTTCTATTGTGAATAAAATGGTCCACTATTTGAGAATAAAAATGATCATTTTGCTTGTAGTTGTACTGAGTCAAAGTTGACCATTTTATTTAAAATAGAGAATTTGTTGCTTATAAAAGGCAAGTCTATAATTGTTATGGAACTAATCCAAACAATTTTTCAATGAGATTTATTTACATGCTGCTCTACATAATAAAGCACATTCAACAACTTAATTAATTATGACAGGCTTCTATGTCTCAAGGTATTGGATTATGTTTCTTATTGGCCAATGTCCATACATATTGACTACACATATGCTATGTGTGTTATGGTCATTCTAAACATTTGTGTTGATTAAGTCGGCATTCACATTCATTTAGGTTATTTCACTACTATCATAGTGCGTAGGATGACATTTAAGTATACATTCATCATATTATTCTACTACTAGAAATTCAATTAAAAATATTATTCTATTATACACTATGAGATCAAAAATTTTGTTAGGCTCATAATCATCTCCCATTTATGTAAACAAAAGTATATCTTTAAATAATTTCAAGCAAAATAATTTTGAATTAAAACAAATTTAATTCATTCACACAATGATTTTTGAATTAAAATAAATTTAATTCATCCATATAATAATAATAATCAATGCACATATTCTAAAGTGCATAGACTCCACTTGAGCCTAATTGGCATTTTAGTACATCATGTCAAGATGATTTATAGACATATGAGTTTACAGCGAAAACACATACCCTTACAAGGTTTCATAAATAAATACAACACTTTTCAAAATTTATTACATTGTAGATTGAACCTATTACATCAATCTACTAAAAATAATAAAATAAATGGGGATGTCGCACCAATATCTCATATATCACAAAATTAACCTTGTTATTC
This sequence comes from Nyssa sinensis, assembly GCA_008638375.1. Lineage (NCBI taxonomy): Eukaryota > Viridiplantae > Streptophyta > Magnoliopsida > Cornales > Nyssaceae > Nyssa > Nyssa sinensis. The sequence goes on along the minus strand of CM018047.1, from coordinate 39,946,524 downwards.
TATATATCACAACAACACGTGTACTAGAATATCAATTAGATAAGCCCATCCCATCACAACATCCATCCACATGCATAATAATATAATAGGTGTCACGACCTGAAACCCACCCTATGCGGATTACCGGATCGCGACCGCCGCCCCGAGACTCGAAGGCCTCGGAACAAGGCTCATACATAAGCAACAATATCAGACAGCGATGCGACCTGTGATTGCGGAAGCGTGAAAAACTTTTTTTTTTCTTTTCTTTTTAAAATAAAACATCTACCGCATATCCGTCTGATACTGCCGCTCTTCATAGCAGTACACATAAATATAATAATCAGAGCATAATAATATTAACTAAAGATTTTTACATAATACATATCCAAGTGCCCCTCGGGCTTAAGTACATAATTGTCCAAAAATTTCCATTACAAAAGTTTGACTGATGATGGGTCCTACTACTACCAAAATATCTCCAAGAACCTACTGGAGTTGCCATTCATTGCTCCCCAAATTGAGCAAGTGTCCAACCTTGATCATCACCTGAAAAATGTTGGGGAATGGGGTGAGCTTCGAAAAGCCCAATGAGTAATTCCTACATCTGTCATGGGTTTTCAATTGGTAGAGGTTTCGTACATGAGAGTTTATAAAATACTCAACTACCAATTGGTTGTATACTTGAACATAGAGAACATGCATTCTTAAAATATGTAGCTTTGAAACATTCAAGGTATTCAAGCTAGAACATATATTTCCATAAAAGAGTATGTGTATTTCAGAACATGTAACTTAAAATCATGTAAACATGTATAGTGAAAATGGGGGGTAAAACCTGCTTCCATTTCCAAAATCGTTTGTCATATTTTCTCTCTAATTAGGTGGAATCTGTTTCGAACCAGACTCCCATTTTACGTATACGTGGAGATATCTCATTTGCCTGGGGGATTAGATCCTGCTACCGGGCATTTCACATGATAGATCCGCGGGGTTCAGTACGACCCTACTCACTACCTATGTGATGATGCACATGATAGGTCCGTTGAGTTCCGTACAACTCACAACACTACCTATGTGCTTATTATTTATCTTGCAAAACATTTTTCATATGACTTTTATATAAAAGCCTTTTATGAGTATTTAAAACATGTGACGTATAACTCTTGCAGTGATGCTTCAATACTTGCAGTAATCAAATTCAGAATGTTTGAGGAAATCAGACATGCTAACTATTTTGAAAAGGAAACATTTACAGATATAATATGTAAATAATCGTGAAGCATGTCATGGCAGAATATTTAAGAAAACAGAAATCATGAATACTGAATTTGATATATCAATGCTGTAAATATTTTGAACTTAAAAACATCCGTTGAAATCCGTGGAGTTAAAGCCTCCACTTCAAATGCAAGATTACTCACCTCGGTCCTTTAGGGTTAGCTCTACAGAGGCGCCTTCCCTTTACCTTTCTCTTTCCTTAGCCTATCAAGATTTATGAAGATTCCATAAATTTCATATGTGCTAAATCAACTTCATAACTCACTAAGTGTAGACTGTGAGAAGCCTAAATTCTTATACCGGTCCGACTTATAGCTATATTATAGATCTAGCAACTTATGTACTTAATGATAATAATATTACTTGCGACGCCATTCGGCTAAGGTTTCCGTGTTCTCTCTTTCCTCCTCCATTTTCCTTTTTTCTTCCTTCTTTTTCTTAGCCTCTGCCACCATGGCCTTGGTGGGTGATTTGAAAATGAAGGGGCTCACCGAGATGACTTCTGTCACCTTGGCTATCCTGACGAACCTGTCGATCACTCTCTGATGATGCAACAGTTCTTGCATGAAGGCCTGTTGTTTTGGGTCCTTAGCCATTTGGGTCTTGGTCATGATCGTGAACTTCGGTCGTTGTTCTTCCATAATTATCACCTAAGATCAATTTATGAGTTAGAAATTTTATTCTAAGGTTGATGTGTTGTCGTGTCTTTTCGTAATTCCTGCTCTCGTTTACGCCGTAGATTAGTACATTGGCATTACTTTAATTTATAGTCATATGACAGATGCTATTCATCAAATTTTATGTCTTTTATCTTAGACATTTCTTTTGGCCGAATAGACTCTACCATTGAGTCCGGAGTGTCCAAGAAAGTCGGTTTAGGCTTTCGTAGAATTTAATTTGGACTTTTGTATGTAAAAAGGTAGAATGGTCATTTATCGTTTTACGTGTCATATTTTTCTGTACTTCGTTTCGTAATTTGGACTCCATTATTGAGTCCGGGATGTCAAAGAAAGTCAATTTAGACCTTCCTTGGTTTTAATTTGGCTTTTGGGGTACTAGGGGTAATTTGGTCATTTTATCCCTTTACGTGTCTTTGTGTTCAGGACCTCATCTTGTGTCGTGGACCTCACCATTGGACTCAGAAGGTCCGAGATAGTAAGGTTACATATATAACTTGTAATTTTTGGACAACGGGCCCTTTCGGAGTATTTAATTTAATTAATTTCATTTAATTAAATTAATTTATAAATGTAGTATATATATTTTTAAAGGGGAATAAGTGACAGGTTGAATAGGGTGGCACGCTGGCCAGCATGTCACCTCCCTCCCCATATACCCGAGTTCGAGTCCCACCAGGTGCAATGCACCTTTTTATTTTCGGTTTTATTTTATATGTATTATATATAAATATGTTGCCCCATATGAGACACACGCGCATGCGTGGCCGAGTGGAAAGGAAACGTGTGGGGCGCATGAGGTCAAGGGTTCGAACCCCACTGACCGAGATTCCCCCCTTTTTTTCTTTTAAAACCTTAACCGTATATATATATATATATATACACACCTAAGCCCTAAACGACGTCGCCCCACTAATTCGGTGGCAAGCCCAGAGGCTGCCACGCGTCCGAGTTGACACGAAAATTTAAAAGACCGAGCCAACTCACTGTCTTCTTCCTCCTTTCTTCCCCAGTGTTGCCCTAGTTGCAGGTTTTCATTTTTTCCTATTTCGTGGATTTTGGCCAACCCAATCCCTACTGTTTTCACTTCAAAACGTTCCTAAAACATCATGGAATGTTTTGGCATTCATTTGAGGGATCAAAAAGGCCTCATTAGCTCGTTTGAAGATTGGATAATCCAAACTATCAACCCACGGTTCATGCTCATTTCTTGATGGTTTTTCATGGGGTTTAGCTTGTTTTGATCCCCTATCTATAGGGATTCAGTTTTCGTTCATAATGGTGGGTTTAGAGGCAAGTTTGTGGGGTTTGTTTTGGAAACCCGAAACTGTAACTCCATTTTTGGAGGGTTGTTCTTAGGTTTCTTAATCGCGGTTAAGTGTTTTTAACATCCTCTTAGAGTCTAGTTGAGGTTCCAATAATCCAAACAAGGTTTTGTTCACATGATTTCAGACCTGCTTTTAGCAAGGTCCATCAATGGCGGTTTTCATGGGTTTGGTGTTTTCTAAGTGTTTTCAAACTTAGATTTCATGCTTAATCACGTTTATCTACCTTAAACATCATATATATAAAATCTAGAAGCTAAAATAGTTCATGCATAGCAAAATTTTCTAGAGAGAGAAAGTGATAGTTTTTGTGTTTTACCTCTAACAGTGGCTTTCTCTCTCTTTCCTTCTTCCTCCGAGACCTCCCTTCTATCCTTCTGAATGCCCAGAACTCTCTCTCTCTTGTCTAGGGCAGATCGGGTGGAGACTTGGTGTGCATACCATGTCTGCCCATATGTATAAGTGGAAGGTTTAATGGCCATTAATTGCCCTTCACTTCACCCCCTTACTCCATCAGATCAGTGGCCATACCTCTCCCTATTCATCTTCACCTAATGGCCATATAATATATACATCTAGTACAAGCCACCTTACCTATATTAATTTCCATGTCTCCTTCATGTATATATGTATATATATATATATATATAACATCACATATTACTCAACACACTCACACACGGTTGATCTTATATATATATATATATATATATATATTTACTTAAGTTTTCTATTTTTAATTTATTATTAAATTATTTATTCAATTAATTATACTTTATCTATTAAACATTATATTTATTTTAATTATATTAAATACTTGATTTCTCATATAATTAAATTAATTTTTATTAATTTAATTTATCATTATTTTAAAGGCATAATATTTACCTCTATTTTTTCATATCCTCGTAATACGTGTCACATGACCCGACATTCTCGGGTCGAGGTATTACAATAGGTTTTGGTGGATGGCTTTACTACACCTCGCCACAATGGGAGTGGGTATTTGGGTCTCACAATTAATGGGGATCAATATTACATAATAATGATGTAATAAATAATTATCCATATGGTAATTAATTCATAAATGATTCACACATGACCCTCAAAATATGATCCATACATAATATAATTGTTCTTAATTTCTACAGCCTTTCTAAGAATTTTTCACGTTTAAAATAAATTTTTTGGAACTTTTAACCAATTTTTTGGATAAAAGACTAATTTTTAAAGCCCCAAAAAATATCAAAATAGGTAAAAAAAATTCACCAAAAAATAATTTAGACCCCCAACAGTATACTAAATACTGGGACGTGATTTTAATATCAAATATAGCTCTCTGGAAATTTAAAAAAAAATATTTAAACACATTTTTGACACTTTTTCGTAATAAAAATTAATTGAAACTAATTTCCAAAAGGGAAAAAATTATAAAAAATATATCACGGGGTCACAAATTCAGTGAGTGAGGCCCACTTTTTGGAGGTGTCAAAAAAAGGCCCCGGAAGATGATGCATGCGCTCCCACACGCCCCCTGGCCGAGAGTGGGGGTGTATTCCTCTACCATTTATCTTTTCCAAACACAAGGTTTGGCTATGGCTGCTGTCAAACTCTGGAATCTTATATCTCACTCATTTTTTGATGAAAAATTGTGTTCCATATGTCGTTGGGAAGCTTTCGCGACAAGGAGCAATTCGATACAAATTTTATGCATAATAATCAAGGTTTTATAAATCGTATTAAAATCCAAAAATTCATATTAAAGTTGTATTTTCTTGAAAAACCAAGACTTTAAGCTCAGATCTCTCACAGATCCGACGGTGGATCATCATGAAATGTTAAGGGCTACATACTTTGTTTGTAAAGAAAACATTTACCATGGCAGATCATTCAAAAGGTGTTCTTATAATGATCTTTTAAAAATCAACCGTGTGGATTTAATGTATGATTTTCTCTTTTAATAAATATACATGCATACAACACATATATTAGCGGACACAAGCCTATGACTTTGATACAAATAAAGGAAATATATGAAATAATAATAGGGTTAAACCCAGTTACCTCTTGTAATCTGGGATCGCGGAAGCAGAAGAAACCAGCTTGTGTTGTGAGCTTCTCTATCATGTACATCGATGTAGAAATCTTTCTCTTCAATAGGATGACTAAAATTGAGTCACCTATGCATTTTCACAATCCAAGTCCAGAGGTCTCGTAATGGTAACCTCGAAAGAATCTTAGAGAGAAAACGGAGAAAGGATCTAGGAGAGTTGACGAATAACCAAAAATCATCCCACACCTATCGCGTAACCAAAATTGCAGTATATATTTGCATTGGTTGAGATTTGAAACCAACCAGATAATGATAAGTATTTTAATCTTATCACAACTCTCATTCAAATCTTGTGGATGTCCAAATGGCTATGGGTTCAGATCAAACCCGTTTTAATATCCAATAAGAATATTTAAAAAGGGTGGCATATCCCTAAATCAATTTAAAAAAGGTAAATTACACTGACCTTTCTTGAGGATTCTGACAATTAAACATGTCACCCCTCTAGTTTTTGAAATTATACTGCACCCCTTTTGTTTTTAATGTCAGTAACAATCACCCCCTATCATTAACTACCGTTATTGACTTACATGAAAATTTGTGACAGTAATAGAATAACTTTTTAAAATACCAATTTTACCCTTTTATTAATAAAAGGACAATATTACCATAAAAATGTTTATATGAAATGACAATAATAACCTTCAGCAATCGCTGTTAACACTTACCTTTCAGAAAACTGATCAATCACCATCTCTCTTCATGCCATCAACAATGAGGAGACAATATAACAAATACAAACATTTTACAACAAGTTCTATTCCATTTCTCACCAACCAATCAAGGATTCAAGATCTAATGTGATATACCATAATTTGACTACCATATTCAACGCGTGACACGTGTTTATAATGAGCTCTTTAGGGTACAGATCATGAGAGGGTTATTCCATCCAAGTTAACCAAGCATGGAGGGTTCAGAGGTAAAGGGTTCTGAACTTATCACTGCCTTTTATAGGCTACCGACCTTAGAATAAGAAAAAAAAGTTATACATCGAAACTATTATCTACTGATATCCTCAAATTCCTACTTTTATGGCTCCTAATCTTACTCAACTTAGGAGATCTACAGCCTATAAATAAGGCCATAAGGTATGGTTTCAATTTATGTTCAATTCTACTTTTGAATTACTTTTTTGATTTACTTACTGACTTCATCATCTGAGCAGCTACCATTGGAGCCTTCCCAGTGACCCCTGATCCCAAGTTCTTGACAAGTAGCTAAGGACGGGAAGCGTTCTGACCAGAAAAGAGTCACATCAGCATGGCGCCGTCTGTGAGAACGACATTCGTTCTCATTATTTTTCTTCAACGGAAAACCAATTTTCTTTTTCTTCAAAGAATCAATGGCTCCCAACCTTCGTCCTAGAAAGAATTTCCAAAACCTTTAAAATCAACCTCCTGCTAGAAGAGGAAAGGGACAAATACTTATTTGTTTACAAGAACAATTTAATCAGATTCAACAACAGTCCGATTAGATGCAAGAACAACTCACAGCTATGTCACAAGTTCTAGCTTCATTGGCTCATAACCAGCGAAACAATGTTTCTTCTCCTACTAATGTTGTTCACGAAGGACCTCAACCTCCCATCACCACCACTACGGATGAAGGGTTTCATAATAAGAAGTTTCCTAACGTGCAACTAATACACCCTCATGGTACCGTCCATATAGGGACTGATCCTTAATCGTCAACAACTATGGAGAGAAGAATGCCGACGTTCCATCTTACCGTTCATTACCAAAGTAGAATGAGAATACCAATCCTAACGGCCTCTAGAGATAATCCAATACAGCTAGGATTTCAACCTCTCGAGGTCCTTGATCCACCAGTCTTAGGAGAGCAGCATCCCTCAGCTACTACTAAATGAATTCCCCTCGTAATTCTAGAGCCCGAAAACACAGGACAAGACCAACAACGAGTGCCGATCATACAACAAGTCATACCCGAAGCCCCTCAGAGGGGTAGAGGAGATAGTAGACTCTCAAGATCAGACGATCTCAACCAAGGGATTCCACATCCCTCCAGAATAAGACGAGTTAAGTAAACTGCTCAGTAGGTTCTCTACATCGTTCACCTTTGACATAATGATAGAGGAGCGACCAAAGAAATTTATTGTCCCAAAATTCGCTCTCTATGACGGGTATGAGGACCCCGGGGATCATCTATCTCATTATTAGCACACAATGGCTTTGTACTGGGCTACAAATGCCTTTATATGTCAAACTTTTGTGACCAGCTTGAAGGGTACCACCGTTAAATGGTTTCACAACCTTCCCTGAAAATCGATTAACAATTTTTATGAGCTTAGTAGGCTATTTCTTGACCAATTTCTAACGAGCAGGAAGTTGAGAAAATGGCCAAAATTCTTGCTAACTAGGAAGCAAGCAAAGGGAGAATTGCTTCGGGAGTACATAGCTCACTTCAATATGGAGCTCACAGAGATAATCGACTGTAGGACCAGTTTCTTGGTGGTCGCCCTCACTTCAGGCCTTGGGCTTGGACGCTTTCAGGATTTCTTAACCAAGAATCCTCATGTCGATATAACAACACTCATAGACAGAGCGTAAAATTATATTAATCTCAAAGATACAAAAGCCACTTTCTGAAAAGCTAAAGAACAAGCTCAGAAAGACAAGCAAGTTCAGAAGAAGTATAATAGTGGCAATAAGAAGAGGATCAGGAGTCTCGACAAGAGAACAACATCTAGAGCCCAGAACAACTCTAACTCTAGAAGGTATGGGACTTATACCCTACTGAATGCTTCTCTTACCTATATACTCTAAAAAATTCAGACTTGTGAAAACCTGAGGTGGCTGAAACAACTAAAAAGTCACCATGACTCAAGGAATTGAAACAAGTATTGCAACTTCCATAAAGAGCAAGGGCACATGACTGAGGAGTGCAGAGCTCTGAAGTAGGAGATAGAGCATCTTATCAAGAGAGGATGCCTGAGAGAGTTCGTCCACCAGGACGGAAGGCAAAACCCCCATGACTAAAAACCCCCTCAAAGGAGGCCAGATCAAATACCTAAATAAAGGGAAGTTCGAACTGATTAGCAACATCAAAATAATCAAGCCATTTTCATGCTCCATGCTGACAATACGATGACAAGGATGTCTAACCAATCTAGAAAGAGATATGCTCGGAGAGCAATGGCAAAACCCCATGTCATCTAGATCTCGGCCATTAAGAAAAATATGAAGCCAGAACTTTAAATCTAGCTCTCTAAACTATACCTTATTGGGATACACTATCTCCACAGCTATGCTCTTGTCATTTCATTCAAAATTGCTAATTTTGAGATCATAAGGGTCCTCGTAGATAATGGAAGCTCTACCAACTTGTTATTTTACGAACCCTTCAAACATATGAAACTCGACTCTAATGACATCAAACCTACCATCATTGTAATGGTAGGATTCAATGGGAACCTCAGTTTCTCGATGGGCAGAATTGATCTACCAACCATGGTAGTAGAAAGAGATGACCAGAAGACCCTGATCTCTGAATACATGGTCCTAGACGCTAAATTTTCCTATAATGTCCTTATTAGAAGACCTTAGATCCACCAAATGGGGGCAATTACTTCAACCCTGCATAAATGATTAAAATATAGCCACAAAAGCAAAGTTCTCACCATCAAAGGCTTTCAGCACTACAAGAAAAGACATTATTAGCGACGCACGCGTGCGTCGCTAATAGTGGCAAAATGCGTCACTAATTATGTTTTGCGACGCACATAGTGGTGTCACTAATAGTATTGGCGACGCACACAACTTTGAGCATCGCTAAAATCAACTATTAGCGACGCACAAATGGTGTCGCTAATAATTGGGCATGGGCGTCGCAAATATTATAAATGGATGCAAAGGGCGTCGCTAAACGCTACTATTAGTGACGACCCGTGTGCGTCGCTAAACGCTACTATTAGCGACGCACACTGAGTATCGCTAATAGTAACCTTTAGCGATGCACACGGGGTCGTCGCTAATAGTAGCTTTTAGCGACGCACAAAGTGTGCTTCGCTAAAGGTTACTATTAGCGACACTCAGTGTGCGTCGCTAATAGTGAATTGACATTGTTGTTTCTTTACTTTTAGCGATAACTTGCTGTGCGTCGCTAAAGGGTTTTTTTTTTATTGAACCATGTTTGCTTTGTTTTATTTGTTGTTTTATTCCTGTTTAAACCTGTATCAATCATCCTGATATACAATAAAATCCAAACATTCTGAAATGAATATATTAAAAAAGAAAAATACATTCATATATATATATATATTATACTAATTAAGTACATTTATAAAAGTACAATTTAACAATAAATAGAAAAATAAAAAACTGTCTCAAAACATATAACTACAAATGTCCATGAAAAGGAAAAAAAATAAATAAAAATAATAAATCCCAATGGAAAACATAAAGACGACGGCGCAATAATCCTGATCAATCTGAAATAAAGATCAAATGGTATATATTAGAACAATTATTAAATATATATGAAATATAGAATGTGAATAGTTTATTTATTTATTTTTTTTTGCTTGCATAAATAGTAAGAACGTCATAAAGTAGCATAAGTTATAAACCATTGATCCGAACTAATTTTTGTAAGTTTGTGCAAGTCTATTTTGTCATTTGTGAAGTGTTTGATGGGGTTTCGAGATATTTAGGCCGATATCCGGCATTTTGGTCTGTCAAAACCCCAAAATGGGCTTTTTCGGAGCAAAAACTTGTATAAGTTTCAAACTGGGCATCCGAACCGAGTGCCGTAAGTTCGTGCAAGTCAATTTTATCATTTTTGAGGTGTTTGATGGGATTTTGGGCTCGTTTGGTTTATATCTGGTATTTTGCTCTGTCAAAACCCCAAAATGGGCCTTTTTTGAGCTGAAACTTGCATAAGTTTCAAACCGAGTGACGTAAGTTTGTGAAAGTTAATTTTATCATTTTTGAGGTGTTTGATGGTGTTTTTGGGTGGTTAGGCCGATATCCGGGGTTTTTGGTCTGTCAAAACCCCAACATAGGCATTTTTGGAGCTGAAACTTGCATAAGTTTCAAACCGGCCATCCGAACCGAGTGCCATAAGCTTGTGCAAGTTTATTTTATCATTATTGAGGTGTGTGATGTGTTTTCGGTGTAGTTAAGCCGATATCCGATATTTTGGTCTGTCAAAACCCCAAAATGGGCCTTTTCGGAGCTGAAACTTGCATAAGTTTCAAACTGGGCATCCGAACCGAGTGCCGTAAGTTCGTGCAAGTCTATTTTATCATTTGGGAGTTGTGTGATGGGGTTTCGGGGTGCTTAGGCCAATATCCGGAGTTTTGGTCTGTCAAAACCCCAAAATGGGCCTTTTTAGAGCTGAAACTTGCATAAGTTTCAAACCGAACATCCGAACCGAGTGCTGTAAGTTTGTGAAAGTCTATTTTATCATTTGTGAGCTGTGTGATGGGGTTTCGGGGTTGGTAGGCCGATATCCAGGATTTTGGTCTGTCAAATCCCCAAAATGGGTCTTTTTGGAGCTGAAACTTGCATAAGTTTCAAACCGGGGATCCGAACCGAGTGTCGTAAGTTCGTGCAAGTTTATTTTATCATTTGTGAGGAGTTTTTGATGGGGTTTCAGTGTAGTTAGGCCAATATCCGGCATTTTGGTTTGTCAAAACCCCAAAATGGGCCTTTTTGAACCTAAAACTTGCATAAGTTTTAGACCGGGCATCCGAACCGAGTGCCGTAAGTTTGTGCAAGTCTATTTTATTATTTCGAAGCTGTGTGATGGCTTTTTAGGGGTGGTTACACCAATATCTGGGGTTTTGGTCTGTCAAAACCCTAAAATAGGCCTTTTTGGAGCTGAAACTTGCATAAGTTTCAAACTGGGGATCCGAACCGACTGCCGTAAGTTCGTGCAAGTCTATTTTATCATTTGGGAGCTGTGTGATGGGTTTTCGGGGTGGTTAGGCTGATATCCAGAGTTTTTGTCTGTCAAAACTCCAAAATGGGCCTTTTTGGAGTTGAAACTTGCATAAGTTTCAAATCGGGCATCCGAACCGAGTGCCGTAAGTTCGTGCAAGTCTATTTTATCATTTCAGAGCTGTGTGATGGGGTTTCAAGGTGGTTAGGCTGATATCCAAAGTTTTGGTCTGTCAAAACCCCAAAATGGGCCTTTTTGGAGCTGAAACTTGCATCCCTATAAAATTAAATAAGTTCGTGCAAGTCTATTTTCATATATGAAGTGTCATACGGTTTGTAGGCCATTAGGCCGAAATCTTTTTTGGGGTTTTACATAACATTTTCTATAAATAATAAATATACCAAAGTAAATAATTTTAAAAACTTACCACAGCTGATCAGAGCTTCCCTGCTGGCTGAGTATTGTCTTCATAAGAGTCTCTATCTAGGCCTGCCGCTCCTTGAGCTCTGTCATCTCAACCCTCATCTCTGCATTTAGTCTCTCAGCTGCCTTAGCTCTCTGGGTGGCTGCCTCAGATATCTGGGTGGCTGCATGAAACCTAGCATTACTCTCGACGGTAAAGGACGATGTCATCGGCTCCATCCCACTCCCTAAGCCACGCACATATCCGTGCCTCTTGCCCAGAACAGTCTCTCGTATCTGGTCATCGATCGGCGGTTGCTCACCCTCAAGGGTAGGCCGAACACGCATCTCGACCATCTCGTCCTAAAAAAACATAAATATTTGTTACTACTTTTAAACATTTTATATTAATATTAAATTCATAATAGTGGTATATAAATCTTTTCTAACTTATATAAAGCTGCTGAGCTTCAGGCCCAGTCCAACCCTTCTTGAGATTGTAGTACATCCTGTGCCACAACTCAATGGGGCTGGGTGGTGCACCGGTGTCCTGGTCTCGCTGCAGCAAATAAATAGTAGCTTGTGAAGATTGATTTCTTGAATACATTATACAATGAGAAATTGATACATTTATTAACTTACCATCTCATGCCTATACCTAACAAAAGAACGTGATCCACCATAGTGGGTCACCTTTTGCTTACTTTTGCTCTCACTATTTTTCCTACTAAGTTCCTACACTTGGCCAAAACAAAGAAGGTTAGTATAAATGACAATGATTCATCATACAACAAAAGTAATTTTGACAATTTTTACCTGGAATGCGTCACTAGCGAACTGGTCGCATAGTGACATCCAATCCTCCACTGCCACCCCTCTGTAGGGTCTGTCGCAAGGCTCTCTACTGGCTGCCACCTCCGCCTCGTAGTGCATGTGGAGCCTATGTCGGTAGTCCCTGAAACGGGTTCCCAAGTAACGGTCGACTGCCTTCACGACATGAGGAAGGTGGAGATCGATGTCAAATTTCTCCTGTAAAACATGTCATTGTCAAAACATTACGACATAACATATGTTAAAATTTAGTTGAACACAATAATAAAAGACATACCTGGATATACACATGAATATCCCGTCTCTTTCGCGTCAGTGACCTGACTCCAGTCACTAACATGGAGTGGGGCGCATAGTCGGCAAATGATGCCGACCTCTATAATGAACTGTTGTGCCCACCCAGCAACGGGCTTCAGCAAGCCCGAACGTATCTCAATCCGAAGGGACGTGCCCCCCGCTGCCTCTATCTGAACCTGCAAGCTGCGATTCTTCGACCTACCACGCCCTTGTCTAGGGGCGGTGGCCGAAGCTTTAGAAGAAACAAAATAGAAACAATTAGTACCATATTTATATAATCATTAATAAAAATAGAAACTATGCATACCATCGACGGTAGGATCGATCGACCCGGTAGATGAGGGGGAAGGGGTCGATGGGTCCTGTATAACTGTGCGTCTGCGTGAACCTGGTCCAACCATATCTATAAATAAATTTTAAAAATAAAATTGTTTCTATTTAATCATAAAAATTAAAATCCTTATTGAAGTAAAAATGATTACCCATTACATCATAAAATTGAATATCCATTACGTTATAAAATCCAAAAACCATTACACTTGATACTAACACATGTAACAACTATTACATTATTCATTTGAGTCTGTATCATCATCTGAACTTGAGTTTTCTTCATTCTCGGTACAATACTCTAACAATGTGTCATCATCAAAATCACTGTCCTCGTCATCATCATCATTAATGAACGTTGCATCCCTCAAATCTAATTGTGAGGTATTGGTGACGTCGGAAGCTACGACATGATCTGGTTCTACATTAGTTCTATTCAACCGATACGAAGTAACATCTTCCTGATCATGCCGGACAACACCATCGTGGGCAGTTTGAGACTCTTCTTGTAGTGCCTCCTCAATCCTCTCCAAATCTTCATCTCCCTCGCCAACTTCTAGGACGTCATTAACATTTCTAGTTTTTATTTTTTGGACAACATGCCAATCACTTCTTATTTTTGGGTCCTTCAAATAGAAAACTTGTTTTGCTTGAGATGCCAAAATATACGGATCATCTTTAAATGCCGTACGTGACGTATTAACACTTATGAAGTGCTTATCGATCTGCATTCCAATCTTCTTATTACTTACATCCCACCAATCACATTTAAAAATATACACAGAATGACCGTAGCAATAATGTAATTGTATGATGTCTTTTAAAACACCATAGTAATCTACAGTTTGTCCTGCGTCACCATCTCCCTGAACAAGGACCCTGTTATTTTGTGTTCGCCAAATGACCTCACATTCCCTTGTGTGAAATCGAACACCATCAACAATTAAACCGGTGTAGCGGGATATCCTTTGATCAGGATCACATGCCAAGGAATATAATTGATCATACGTCTCAGGAGATTATTGGTGGCGTAATAGCTTCATCTATTAATTCAATACAAATATAAAATTAATTGAATACAAATGCATTAACTAATACAATTACAATTAATTGAAACTTTGTCTTACACGTTCTCCGAACCACTTTGGAAACAAATTTTGTTGTCTTTGCTCAAGATTAGAACTTGATACATGTTCTCTTTGAAGCTCGATCGTATGCTCACTGCATAAGATGAGACATATTATATGTAACTTACATTTGTGTACTAACATAATATTGCAATGATTTCGATAAACTTACTTAAAATATGGCAATGTCTCATCGTAGTTGTTGAGCACGGTGTAGTGCGCTCTTTCCAAATCTTGAGAATGACACCATTCATATATACAGGCACTTATTGGCCACACATTTTGATTAAACACCGCAAGGCCAGTTCGTTGTTGCCCTGGACATCTATCAAAATTTTGCTCTTGACGATTAAACCTTGTTTCAATATCTTCAAGATGAATAGAGTAGAAGGTGAGACATTCAGCATCAACATAAGCCTCAGCAATTGACCATTCCGGTCATACTTTGTTACACACATATTGCCTTCAATGTGTGCAAATATCTATTGTGATAATTAATCAATTATACATTAAAATAGTTAGGATGGATAAATAACACAATTCATAAAATTAAATGTACCTTTCTATTGGATACATCCAACGGTATTGGACAGGTCCGCCAATTTTTGCCTCATGAGGCAAATGCATAGCTAAGTGGACCATTACATCAAAGAAAACTAGAGGGAAAATCTGTTCTAACTTGTAGAGGATCACTGACAACATCCCTTTCGAAGCTTTTCAAGTACTTCCATATTCAACGTCTTCGCACATAATTCTCTAAAGAAGCAGCCCAACTCAGTCAATGTAGTCGATATGTCATCGGTGAGATATCCACGCAGTGCAACCAGAAGAAGTCGTTGTAAAAGGGCATGGCAGTCATGGCTCTTCAATCCTGGATATCTTCCCATCTATAACATTTACATACCGAGATATATTAGATGCGTATCCATCTAGGAACTTCACCGATTTAAACCACTCGCAAATCCTCATTCTCTTTGCGGATGATAACTTATACTGTGTAGGAGGCACGATATATTTATCACCGCTACGTATTAGGTGCACCTTTTTCCTTATTCCCAGCTCCTGCAAGTCCAACCGGGCTTTAACAGTAATCCTTTGCCTTCCCTTCAATGTTCATTAAAGTTCCCAGCACATTATCACAGATGTTCTTCTCGATATGCATAACATCCAAATTGTGCCTCAACTTAAGGGTCTCCCAGTATGGCAAATCAAAAAATATGCTCTTCTTCAGTCCAATTTAAGTCCACTATTAGCACTGCTTCCTCTTCTTAGTATCCTGGTATCTTCCCAAACCTCACTGGTTGGATGAGTGCCAATTGCGCCAACACGTCTTTGCCAGACAACAATGAAGGTGAAAATCTGCAGCTCAATTTTACCATCAAACAGATGCTTCTGTCCGATTTTCACCGGCCATGTGATGGTGGTAGAAAGCGACAATGGCACATGTAGCATATCTTCTTCCCATTGGACAAATGTAGGGAACATACATCCTTATTACAAACCGGACATGCCAGATACCCCTTAGTGCTCCACCCAGACAAGTTCCCGTATGCTGAAAAGTCATTTATGATCCACAATAATGTTGCATGCAATTGAAATGTCTCATTCTTAGAGACGTCGTATGCCTCCACTCCCACCTCCCACAATTCTTTCAACTCGTCCACTAAAGGACTCAAGTACATATCAATTTCATTACCAGGAGACTTCGACCCTAGGAATAAGAAACTGACTTGACGATAAATGGTTCTTTCATACATTTCCACAGTGGCAAGTTATACAGCACAAGCAACACCGACCACATGCTGTAGGCATTACTCATGTCACCGAACGGATTGAAACCGTCGCTAGCCAGCCCAAGTCGTACATTACGCGGCTCATTTGCAAACCATTCGTGATTTGTATGCAAACTTAGCCCAAGTTTGTGAATCTGCCGGATGCCTACATACATTTTTCTCAGCAACACGCTTCTCCTTATGCCACCTGCATATCTTCTGCCGTCTTCTGAGACATGTACAACCTTTGTAGCCTCGGTTTTAAGGGAAAATATCTCAGCACCTTATGTAAGAACTGTCTTGCTCTTTCCTTCATTCAGCTTGTACCTGGGTTCGTGGCACACCGTACACTCCTTACATTGTTCAGTCTCTTTCCAAAATAACATGCAATCATTTTTGCAAGCATGTATGGGAATATACCCGAGGCCCAAATCTCTTAATATTCTTTTCGCCTCGTAATATGATTTCGGAAGGGTCTCCTCAGTAGGAAGCGCTGCTTTAATCAATTCAATAGCCATATTAACTGATTTGTTACTCCAACTGTTGATGGTCTTAATATGAAGGAGTTTCACGAGAAAGTCCAGTTTCGAAAACTTATCACAACCTAGATATAATGGCTGCCTTGCTTCCCTCAACAACGACTCAAACGCGGTCGATTGTCCCGTGTCACTCCTTGTGACTACTGGCCCCAGTTGTAGCCCCCTGCAAGTCTGCCACCATTTGTGGCAAGCCTTCGTAACCAACCCCAACATTATCACTAAAGTCATCATCGTCGTCTTCTTTTTCATCATCAAATACCACTCGTACATCACAGCGTTCCTCGTGAAATTCCCAACACGTATACCTCTTGTCCATCCCATGTAGGAGTAGGTGCTTTTTGGCGTCATCTATGTGCATATAATCCCTATTATTGCACCTCCTACATGGACATCTTATCCTATTTCTCCCATTTGCAGATGCTCGAGCAAACTCAATAAAATCTTTGATCCCCTTCACTATACCCTGGCAAATGCTTGCCCCTCAAGTCCATCCAACTTTTATCCATTTTTGTCTACCTAATACAAGTTAAAAATGATACTCGTTATAAATATGAAATATGAATCCTATCACCCTCTAACTTCTCTCTAAAGGGTAAGGTGGTCTTATCCCATTCGTGAATGCACAATCTACATTGCAATCAGCAACAAATCAAATGCTTGATTCCACTCAGACAAAATTTCGGCAGCATTTTCCCACGGTTCTCTAAGTATACGAGATAGACATTAGCACGCCTAAATATATACCCAGAGAACAATAAGAGACCGTACTAAAATTTTATCATAGTGAAATATTCAAGCATATGCGCTATTGATTGCAATGCAGATTTAAGCATTCCCGAACTGTCCTCTTTGGACAATTCAAGAATCGATTTTCATACACACGAGCCCAATCGCGAATAAATTTCGCGACAAGATTCACATGTGATGAAAATGACTCCTTGAACGAGGCTAAGCTTACATGAATGCAATTAAAAAATTCATTAGTGTAAGGGCAAACTCTGATTGTCAGACAGAGTTTTGCTTTAAAAAACATTAACAATAGCATTGAAAATTCCAATACAAAACATATTGATCTTGGTTGATAACAAGTAAAAGCACCTAGCTTTCAATTTTTATCTATTAATTAAGGTCATTCATCAACAATTATTTATTTGGCACCTGACAACAACAACTTAACCAGCAAAAGCAAATCAATTGCTACCTAAAACCATTAACTGACTTAATAGGTCAGGTGTATCTAGTTGATGAATATTCGTTGACGAATAATTTCAATCTCCTGTCCAGTCTTTGCCCAAATTAGGAACAAAAATCAATAAAGCCATAATTTATCATTTTTATTTTTTATTATTTTTACTTAGTTTAATTATGGAACCTTTTTTTTTAATCCTGAATTCATTGTTAATTTGATTTGACCATTTCAATCGAATATGAATTCTATAATTTCACATGACTAGTTGTCGAATTTTGATTAAAAAAATTGTTTTGAGTTGTTGACTTTTTGTTTCCCCCCCCTTCCTCTCTCAAAATAATTCATATTGCTGGAGGATGAATAAATTTAAAAATAAAAAATGAGAATTTTGGATTTTGGATTCATTTATAATTTGAGATTAATAAAAAAATTAATAATTTCAGATTAATAAAAAATGAATTTATTTAAATTTTGGATTCATTTATAATTTGAGATTAATAAAAACTGAATAATGTGATCCATTTTTATAGGCCGTTGCCAATCAGAAAATATCTATATCTATATATATATAGATATATACATAAAGACATATATATATATAGACACAAACACATACGCACACACGAACAGAGCACCCTAGTTTGTGAGTTAAGACACAAACACATACGCAAACACATACAAACACAAACACATACGCACAAAAGATGACGTAGTCA
This sequence comes from Nyssa sinensis, assembly GCA_008638375.1. Lineage (NCBI taxonomy): Eukaryota > Viridiplantae > Streptophyta > Magnoliopsida > Cornales > Nyssaceae > Nyssa > Nyssa sinensis. Next base: position 39,928,042 of record CM018047.1, on the reverse strand, counting down.
ATGATAAGGAATACCATTCATTATACAGAAATATCCATCCATTCAAACACTATAAAAAATTAATATGTTAACCCATTTTATTTAATCCAAGGATAAGGAATACCCATATGTTTACTTCAGCCAATGTATAGATAATACTTGATTATGGTGACAGAGAAAGTCGCCGATCAAGTGGAGTGAGATCCTCTGATTTGCGGCGGCGAACGGTGGCGGTGGAAGCGGCGGTGCGGCGAACGGTGGCGGCAGACTCAGTTGTAAGAGAGTTGAGAGAGAGAGAGAGAGAGAAAACAAAATTAGAGAGAGAGATCGCGAAAGCGATTTGGGGGTTTTATAAAACTATTAGCGACGCACATTGAGCGTTGCTAATAGTCTTAATGAGCGTCGCTAAAGGCCATTAACATTATTTACGACGCACACCTGAATGTCGCAAAAGGTCCTATGTTATTGGTGACACACAGTACGTCGCAAATAATCTTTGGGTCGTCACTAAAACCTTCGCGCCCTTTCTTTTTGGCGGGAAAATGAATTTTTCCACCATTATGTGCGACGCACACGTGTGCGTCACAAATAATGTGTGTCGTAAAAAGCTTGTTTTCTTGTAGTGCAGCCCATTGCCCAGGAATGTCACGCTCTCGCACTAAAAGAAAGACCTTCCAAATAACAATTATAGTACCTTTGTGAAAGGGGAAATTTTTTATCTCCAGAGCTTTATGAGGTCGAAGAATTTCCTTCGCTGATTGAGGAGCCACTGAGTTCTAGAGGAAGGGACACGTGTGGTCAAACCTATGAAGGAGTCCAGTCAAAGTGTTCATCAGCACTGAAGATGAAGGAAAGTACTTACACATTGGCTTAGCTTTATTTTCTTCTGAGCAAGAGGAGATTGTTAAATTCTTAAAAGCTAACCTTTCAGTATTTGTTTGGGAGACTAGAGATATGAAGGGAATAGATCTTGATTTCATCCCCCACAAGCTAATAACGGATCCAAACCATCCTTCAATGAGACAGAGAAGGAAAACGTTTGCCCCAGAATGTCACAAGATCATCAATGAAGATGTCTAGAGGTTACTTGATGCTGGAATGATAAGAGAAGTGTTCTACCCTAAATGCTTTTTCTAATACAGTTCTTGTAAAGAAGAAGAATGACAAGTAGCGAGTTTGTGTCGACTATACCTGACCTCAACAAAGCTTGTCCTAGAGACAGTTTTACTCTTCCCAGAATTGACCAACTTGTTGATGTTATGGCAGGTCACAAACCCATGAGCTTCATTGACGCTTACTCCGGCTACAATCAAATCTACATATATTTTCCAAACTAGGAAAAAAATATCTTCATATGAGAATGAGGTCTATATTATTATAGAGTGATGTCGTTCAGTCTGAAGAACGTTGGGGCCACATATTAGAGGCTTGTGAACAAAATGTTTGGCCCCTCAGATTGGCAATACAATGGAAGTTTACATTGACGATATGCTCATCAAAAGTATCTGGAAGGCTAACCATATCTATCACCTGTCTTAGACATTCGACATCCTGAAGAAACGCCAAATGAAATTTAACCCATCAAAATGTACTTTGGGATTATAGAGGGAGATTTCTTGGGTTTCCTGGTTTCCCAAAGAGGAATTGAGGCAGACTCCACCCTAGATCAAGGCTCTAACTGAACTTGAGTCCCCCAAAACTAACAAGATTTTCAAGGGCTAAATGGAAGAATAACAGGATTGAATTGGTTCATCTCTAAATCAACAAATCGGTGCCTCCCATTCTTCAAAGCTTTGAGGGGGAGTAAGTCCTTAGAATTGACCTCTGAATGTGAAAAAGCCTTCCAACAACTCAAGAAGTACTTGGCCTCCCCATACCTTCTTTTAGAACTAGTGCCAAGAGGAAAACTACTCCTCTATTTAGTAGTGTCAGAAAGCGCTGTCAGCCTTACATTAATTAATGAAGACAAAAGAGTTCAGAGGCTTATTTTCTATGTTAGTAAAGCACTTCTGGACACCGAGATAAGGTATTCCGAGATTAAAAAGCTAGCTTAGCCTTGGTGATTTCTGCTCAGAAGCTCAGGCCATACTTTCAAGCCCATCTTATCCTGATCCCCACATCCTATCCTCCCAAATCAGTTGTACACAACCTGAAATGTCAAGATGATTGGTTAAATGGTCAGTGGAACTAAGAGAATTTTGAATGTACTATGTTCCACGAACTGCTATCAATGCTCAAGCATTAGTTGACTTCATAACTGAATTCACTTGAACGTAGTGTTCGAAAGCTCAAACCACTACAGACACTTCGGCATGGCTACTTTACATCGATGGTTCATCTACAAATAAAGGCTCTAGAGTAGGTATAATACTTCAATCCCCAAAAGGGATCATAATCGAAAAAGCCATTAGTTTAGGGATTCAGAGTCTCTAACAACGAAGCCGAGTATGAGGCGTTTATCTCCAGATTAAAATTAGCACTAGAATGTGAAGCTCTGGACCTTGACGCATTCTCTGACTCTTCAGCTTGTAGTCAGTCAAGTTCTGGGAGAATACTCTACAAAAAATAACAGAATGACCAAGTATTTAGAGCTGATGGAATCACTAAAGTAGTCCTTCCACAAATTCACTATTCCAAAGATTGAAAAAAATCAAAACTCCAAGGCAGATACTTTAGAGAATATGGCCTCCCATCTCAAAGTAGAAAGAGATTCTGTGGTAAAAATATCCTATCAATCAAAACCCGACATTGAAGTATCGCAAGCCTTTCCAAATTTCAGATCAATCTTCGAACTTGATGACTTCTATTATCAAATTCCTAAGGGAAGGAATCCCTTCTAGAGAATAAAAACCAAGCGAAGAGAATTCAAATTAGGGTAGCTCAGTATTTAATCCTCAATGAAAAACTTTACCAAAGGTCTTACACACAGGCCCTCCTACGGTGCTTGACTTTGAAAAAGGCCCATTATGTTTTAGATGAGATACATGAAGGGAATATATGGCAACCAAAATGGCGGAAGAACCATAGCCCATCGAGCACTAACTCAAGGCTACTACTAGCCCAGTATGCTAAAATAGGCTAAGAATATGTTTGGAAGTGTGACAAATGTCAGCGTTTTGCTTCTTACCAACATCAACCTCAACACTAACTCATTCCTATTACAAGTCCTTTGCCTTTCGCCTAATGAGGAATGGACATCGTACGATCATTGCCAAAAGCCCCTCAAAATAGGAAATTTCTACTAATCGCCATGGACTACTTCTCTTAATGGGTAGAAACTGAACCACTAACCCACATCACTAAGGTAAAGGTCAAAAACTTCACCTGAAAGAATGTTGTATGCAAGGTTTGGCATACCCAAACTCATTTTTTAAGACAATGGGACACATTTTATAGGAAAGGTATTCAAAAAATTCTATAAAGACCTCCACGTTAGTCACCACTTCTCCTCTCCCGGGGCATTCTCTGGCTAATGGGCAAGCTGAGGTCACCAACAGTACAATTCTCAAAGCAATAAAGAGAAAGTTGGAATAAGTCAAGGGAAGATGGGTCGAAGAGCTCCTCAGGGTGTTCTGGGCCTACCGAACTATTAGGAGAACCCCAACTAATAAGCAATCATTTCTGTGGAGATTGGTATGCCAACCCTCAAAAAAGACCTTTTTGACCAAGAGATCAATGGCCAATAGCATGTAGAAAAATCTAGACCTTCTAAAAGAAAGGCGCAAGCAAGCTCAGATCAAGACTGAAGCCTACCAAGAGAGAATAGGCCAAATATTTCAATAAAGGGTTGAAACACATTAATTTTAAACTCGGAGACCTTGTCTTGAGAAGAGTGTTCCCAAACACTAAAGATCCCACCTATGGGTACCAATCACTCGAAAAAAGGAAGGTATGTCATCATATTTATGGATTTAGAGGAATCCCGGCTGTCTCTTTCCCTTAAGGTGGGAAGGAACGCCTCTTATGGAAGATAAAGAAGTAGAGGAGTCCCCAACTTATTTTTGGGCAAGAAACAAGCAAACCTATTACAGTAGAAAATAATTAAAAGAAAACTGAAAAAAATGAAATAATTAAAATTTACATCGCCTTGTCTCCTAATTACATTTTAAATATCTCTTAACATGAATCAAATAAAATAAGGAACTAAAATAAAGCGAAAATAGAGAAAACATGGATCCGGGGGCTAAGTTATGAAGTGGAAAAGGTGTTAGGCACCCACCCCGTCCTATCCAATTGGATCGGTCTCGAATATTCACTTGCAAGGCTATTTTGTCATGAGAAAAATTGAAAAAAAGAGACTGTGAGGCCAGAAGAAATAAATAATAAAAGATCTAGTGTAAAGAAATAAAACAGAACAAAAAAGAAAGAAGATAGATCTGACTCAGGCCCGAAGGCTTCCTACTTATTCATTCAGAAAAACGGAATCAGAGTCACGTAGTTCTCTGGTTTATCCTCTTTTATCAAGAGTGATAAAATAGATGAGATCAACTTGATCTAAAAAAAAAAACTATTAAGGGTTTGAGAGCGTACCTTATTCAGTCTTGGTAGTCGGACAGCACTTTGGCTAGGAAAGTCTGGATTAGAGGCTTTTTTCGGGCAAATCTCCAGTTTGTTCTTCGGTTCGGAAAAGCTTCGCTTTAACTAGCTTCGGTAAGGCTTCAGCCTCAGGAAATAGAGGGTTCTTGTAGAGAGAACCGTAGAATTAACCTAACTAGAGTAAGGCTATGTAAATCGTCTTCCATTCGTATATTTTTTAAGTCCTCCAAACTGATGGACTAGGGGCTCTTTTTATAGGAAAATATAGAGATTTGATCCAAGGGTCTAAGATGAAACACTAAAATAGAGGGCTAGGATCATGTCTTGAGTGATAATTATCTAATTAAATAAATAGAAAACTAAATAAGAATGATTATCCTAACTATATGAATTAATGAATAATTATGACAATGCACAAACTAATAGAATCGATGTCTACATACAATAGCCAATAAAATAAAAGAGAAATAGAATTTAAATGAAAATAAACTCTAAAACAAAACTGTCTAGGTTCAATGTATCTCCATTTAAGGAAATATCAAGCAACCAGATTTATGAAAATTTTAGAAGTGAAAAGTCCTAATTAACCCTAATTAGACTATTATCACTTAAGATTACTAAATTGCCCCCAATTCGATAGGAGAAACTTTAGATTGCCACAAGACATGTGAAATGACCAAATTATCTCTAATTCGTCACCAAAGGGCTAAAATTACCAAAATTTTTCCAATCTTTGGAAAGTGCATCTTCTAAGTTCAGGTGCCATCACAAAGCGGCTCTAGTCAGCGTTTGGTGAAACATCTAGACCAAGACATTAGTGTTGGCCCCTAGTGGTTACATGGCCCTCACATATAGCTTGAGATGAGTTCTTGGACAAGTGGTTCCATCAAATTTGTTGAGGTTTGGCATTTTGAATTTTAGAGGGAGCTGAATGTCTAGATAGAGAGATAGCTTTTGAATATCGACCATATCATCACCTCGGAGAGCTTTGTAAAAGAGAGTCTTTATTTTTTTCTACCTGTGAGCAAGACCCTCTTTTTATGGTTTCAGAATCTCTACTAGCCCGTACTATTCACCCCAATCATAAGGATCATGGGCGGGAGGATCTTAGTTTTGTTGATGTTGTTGTTGTTATCCGTCTTGAGGCGGGACTAGTGGCACTTGGTGAGGATTGTCATTACCTGTTGGAAGAAAATGTGGTGGTGGTACCCTTTGTTGTACTAGATGTTAAACTATAAGGGAGTGTCTTTGGCTCTCTTTTCGGTAATCGGCCATGTCTTTCTTGATGTTGGCTGGAATCTGAAGTATCTGTTCAAGGTCCATTGCAATTGGAGTTGTGCTTTTTTGATCTATTAGAAGGTTAGAGGTTTGGATCAATCGGCATTGGCTAGTCCATTTCCAAGCCAGTTATGGGTACCTATTTTCAAAAAACACTTATGTTATTTAACTTGTTTGGATGTCAAGGAAAATCCAATAAAGTCTCATTTGTAACCCTAGTTGTAGCTTGTAAAATTAATTTTTTTTAAAGGAAAAAATCATAGTTTTTCAAAAAAATTTAAAAAATTGGATAAAACTTGCTAAGCGGAGAACCAGCACTCCGTGTTCTGATCGGCCAACGGGAGAGAGGTATTTTTTATTTACTTTCTAGATTTTTCTGACTTCGTGAATTTGTGCGAAAAAATTTGTGTCTTATCAAAACTAGGTTTAAAGTCTTGAATCATGAATCCATGGCTAATTATATGTATGGTGTTTCGATCAGGTAAAGGTTTCAAGGTTCCTCTTTTGACAGGACGTGCCATATACCTCCGATAGCCACTAGATTGTAATGACTATGGTCAAATGGTACCACATCGCCTTTTTGTATACCATCCCAAAGCCACTAGAGTGTGGTGTCCTCAGGTCAAGAGGTATTTGATCAAGGAGAGGAGGAGATGAGGGCTTTCATCGGCGACACCTAGAAAGCTAAGTGAGCATACGGGATGAGGGCTACTCACTGTCCGAGGTTTGAAGGGTATATAGTGCAAATGCAATGCATGAAAGTGATGTGTGTGCAAGATATTCAAATTTTAGTCCCTTTTTTATTCATCATCTATACATTCAAGTCATACATCCTTTCATCCATCATAAAGCATAAAAATAAATGAATGTAAAGCAAGTAAACATAATTTCCTTGAAGTGAACACTTCATCGAGTCTAGCCTTCTTTAGTCCCTAGTGGAGTAGCCATTGTGGGCGTTAGCACCGAAAAAAAAAGGAAGGTATGTCATCCTTTATGGATTTAGAGGGATCCCAGCTGTCTCATTCCCTTACGGTGGAAAAGAACGCCTCTTATGGACGACAGAGAAGTTGAGGAGTCGCCAGCTTGTTTTTGGGCAAGAACAAGCAAACTCATCTATAGCAAAAAATAATTAAAAAAAAATTGAAAAGAAATAAAATAATTAAAATTTATATCGCCTTGTCTCCTAATTACATTCTAAAGATCTCTTGACATAGATCAAATAAAATAAGGCATTGAAATAAAGCAAAAACAGAGGAAACATGGATTTGGGGGCTAAGGTACGGAGTGGGAAGGTGTTAGGCACCCACCTACCCAATCCGAATGGATTGGCCTCGAATATTCACTTGCAAGGCTATTTTTTTATGAGAAAAAATGAAAAAAAGATATGTGAGTCCTGAAAGAGAAAAATAATAGGAGATCTAGTGTAAAGAAATAAAACAGAACAAAAAAGATAGAAGACAAATTTGACTCAGGCTCAAAGTCTTCCTACATATCCGTTCAGAAAAACAAAATCAGAGTCTAGTAGTTCTTCGGTTTACCCTCTTTTATCAAGAGTGAGAAAAGAGATGAGATCAACCGGATCTAAAGAAAAAGAAACTTTTAAGGGTTTGAGAGCGTACCTTATTCAGTCGTGGTAGTCGAGCAGCACTTCGGCTAGGAAAGTCTGGATTAGAGGCTTCTATCGAGCAGATCTCCAGTTTGTTCTTCGGTTTAAAAAAATGTCGCTTTGACTAGCTTCGTGGAGAGATGTTGTCACTTCGGCCTTAGGAGATGGAGGGTTATTGTAGATAGAACCTTAGAATTAACCTAACAGCATAAGGCTATGAAAATCATCTTCCTTTCATATATTTTTTGTGTTCTCCAAACTGATGGCCTGGGGGCTCTATTTATAGGAAAACATAGAGATTTGATCCAACGGTCTAAAATGAAACCCTAAAATGGAGGCTCGGATAATGTCTTAAATGATAATGATCTAATTAAATAAATAAATAATTAAATAAGAATCATTATTCTAACTCAATAAATTAATAAATAATTTTGACAATCCACGAACCAATAGAATTGATGTCTACATGCAATAGCCAATAAGAAAAAGAGAACTAGAATTTAAATGGAAAATAAATTCTAAAACGAAAACGTCTAGGTTCAATGTATCTCTATTTAAGGAAATATCAAGCAACTAAGATTTATGGAAACTCTAAAAGTGGAAAGTCCTAATTAAGCCTAAATAGACTATTATCACTCAAGATTACCAAAGTTATGGTGGAGAATCTCTAGATTGCCACAAGACATGTGAAATGACCAAATTACCCCTAATTCGTCACCAAATTACCAAATTACTCCCCATGTGGGTAAAATGATATAAAAATTACAAAAATGCCCCTCAAGTAACTAGGAAGTCCTACTGAGGTTAGGATTACTCCAAAATTATCAAAATGCCCATAGTGGGCAAAAAGGTGCCAAAATTACCGAAATGCCCTCCAATGTCCAAAAGAGTCCTAAAGGGAGTGGGACTCTGTTAGGAAGAGTCTTACTTGGACTGAAACTCTGGCAAGAGAGTCCTAACTAGAGTGGGACTCCATCGGAAAAAGTCCTACTTGGACTAGGACTCTAGTAAGAGAGTCTTAATTGGAGTGGGACTTTATCGGGAAGAGTCCTACTTGGATTATGACTCTGACAGGACAATCCTAACTAGGAGTAGGGACTTTATCGAAAAGAGTCTTACTTGAACTGGGACTCTAACAAGAGAGTCCTGAATGGGAATGAGACTCTATCAGGACGAGTCGTACTTAGACTGGGACTCTAACAAGAGAGTCCTAACGAGAGTGAGACTCTATCAAGAAGAGTCTTACTTGGATTGGAACTTTGACATAAGAGTCCTAATGGGAATAGGACTCCGTCAAGAGGAGTCTTAATGGAACTGGGATTCTGGTAGGGAAGTTTTAGTAGGAATAGGACTCTATTAGGAGGAGTCCTGATAGAACTGAGACTATGGCAAGAGAGTCATAGCGGGAGTAGAACTCTGTCAGAAAGAGTTTTAATGGAAGTGGACTTCTTGGTATAACTACCAAATTTCTACCACTTAATCAAGGGTCACAAAATAAAGTGTCTACACCACCATGAGAAAACTCTCCCCTAACTAGGAATGACCTTACAGGGTAACCAAGATTGTCAGATCTACAACCTATTGGTTGAAAGATTTAATTGGAAAGACTGTACCTAGTCCTTGGAACATCGAACACTTACTCAAGTATTACCAATAATAAATTTGTTTTTGATTCAAAGCTTGTTATCAATGTACAAACCCCTTAAAAGCCTTGTACTCATGACATGTGCTATAGGTCTGGTCTATTTTAGCAATGTACATACCCCTAACCTTATATCCATTACAAGTGTTACAGGTCTAGGTCCATTTTATCAATGTACAGACCCTTAACAACCTTGTATCCATTTTATCAATGTACAGACTCCTTAAAAGCCTTGTGTTCATTACACGTGCTATAGGTCTGGTCCATTTTACCAATGCACATACCCCTAAAAACCTTGTCTCCACTACAAGTGTTACAGGTCTAGTCTATTTTACCAATGCACAAACCTTTAATAACCTTGTATCCATTACAAGTATTACATGTTTGGTCCATTTTATCAATATATAAACCCCTTTAAAGCCTTATGTTCATTACATGTGCTACAGGTCTGGTCCATTTTATCAATGTACAAAACTCTTAAAAGCCTTGTGTTCATTACATGTGCTACAGGACTAGTCTATTTTATCAATGCATAGACCCTTAAAAACCTTGTATCCATTACAAGTTTTACAGGTTTGGTCCATTTTATCAATGTATAGACCCCTTAAAAGCCTTGTGTTCATTATATGTGCTACGGGTCTAGTCTATTTTATCAATGTACAGACCCCTAAAAACCTTGTATCCATTGCAAGTGTTACAGGTTTGGTCCATTTTACCAATGCACAGACCCTTAAAAACATTGTATTCAATACAAGTGTTACAGGTCTGGTCCATTTTATAAATGTACAGACCCCATAAAAGTCTTGTGTTCATTACATGTGCTACATGTCTAGTCCATTTTATCAATGTATAGATCCCTAAAAATCTTCTATCCATTACAAGTTTTATAGGGCTGGTCCATTTTACCAATGCACATACCCTTAAAAAATATTGTATTCATTACAGGTGTTACATGTCTGGTCCATTTTATCAATGCACAGACCCTTAAAAACCTTGTGTTCATTACATGTGCTACAAGGTCCGGTCCATTTTACCTAATGTACAGACCTCCCGAAAACTTTGTATTCACTACAAGTGTTATAGGTTTGTATATTCTATTTTACCAGTATGCAGACTGCCTAAACACCTTAGTTTATTTATAATTGTTGTAGCTCTGTATATTCTATTATTTAAATGACTTAGATGCCTTATAAGTGCTTTGGAGTCTTTGGAAAAACTTATGTTTTTCTGTTGGTTTGGATATTGAATTATCTTAAAGTTAGATATAAAACAAAGATATCAAGTAAGATACGAGTTCTGAAATGAGCAGAATTTCATATATTGAAGCCAAAAAAGGGGAAAATTACAAAGCAAAAAAGAGAAAGTACAAAACAAAAAAATCCTAAATCTACTCTACTGCTGGCTCAGTAGTCTCTGATGGGATAACCTCAGGAAGTTCTGGAATCACTTCCTCCTCTTCATCTTCAACAACTAGTGTATCGACCTCAACTTGGGAAACCACGATGTCGTTCACGCCTAGTCAAGTATAAGTTAGGATACATCTTTCAGAGCTTTTTCTTGAAGGTTCAGTATCCATACTCGATCAGTTCATCACTTAGATATTGGACTTTAGCCTTTAGATTGACCTCAGTTTGAGTTTTGATAGTGTCAACGGTGTTTTGAATCTTCTTGACAAAAGCAACATGTAAGTCTACAAACCTCTTTTTGAGGTCTTCCAACTCGGCAGCCTAGGCATCCCTCCCAAACTCTAGGATGGAGTAAGAGTTGGTAGCCTCCTTTAGTTTCTCTTCAGCAGGCTGTTATTAAAGATTACGCATTTTCTAGCTAGAGCCTGGCTTTATCAAGCTCATATTGAAAGGTATCAATCTGCTCAGTATCTTAAGGATAACCTATAATGGCTGACAAGCCATGAACAACCTAAAAAGACAAAACAATCAAAATCTGTACTAGAGATATACATAATAAAAAAAGATAATAGAAAAATAGTAAGAAAAGAACTTACCCTCATATGGATAGGCATTAAATCTCTGGCTATCATTTGGGGCTTCAACCCAAAGAACTTGCTTGGGCCTGTAGCCCAAGAGTCTTCATAGGTATTTTTCACAGAATTAGCCCCGGACTCCTCAGGCTCTGAAGGGGCAACAACAGACTTGTCCTTCCCCCTTTTTGTCTTTGGTACGGCAGGAACTAGCTAACGGGAGGGCCTTTTAGGTTAGATATTGAGCCAGCTCCTAAGACACAGTTCGCTCTAGGGGTCGGAGATCAGTTTACTTCTCTTCTCTAAAGGATGAGGAATAGCAGGGGTGGATGTCTCCCCAATATTTTTCTTCTTCCCATGTACCCATCCAGAGACCAAAGACTTCTTCAGACTCTCGGTACAATCCTTCACCAATCCAACCTCCATTAAGTTCTTCTGTGTGAGGATGGCCTCATGAAGAATGGTTGTTGGTCTGAAGAAGCTTTTTGTACTTCTTTTAGAGATCAACAGTGAAGATCGACCTCTTCTAAGACTTTTTATCTACGGACAAAAGAATTTAAGCATGGTTAGTCCGATCAAAAGAGAAAAAATATTAGCAGCGATGTTTGAGTTCGGTAGACTCACCCTTAATACCAGTTCTTCATGGGAAGATTATAGCCCGAATTTTGAAATCATCGAACTCTTAGCCTCATTTCATAAAGAAGTACCACTTTTTCTAGGTCTTATTAGAAGTCAGTACAGAGGATGATTGGAAGTGGGTACAGAGGATGAGGGTTTAAATCCTTTGTCAAAAGACATGTAGAACATGCCTTCCGACATCGGGTATTTCATATCCATATTGCTTCTGATCAGGGGGATGTCTACTTCAACATTATTCAGATGGCCTAAAACTATGAAGATAAGTAAATGCCTCTAGCTGTTGATGTTTAGGTCAGCCAGGCATATGTTAAACCATTTAAAGAATTCCCGAGTAGGGTGGTGAATGGGGAACCATACCCTAATCTCGAACCATTTGAGGTAAGCATAGTTCTCACCATGTTAGACTGTTGCAGGGGCAGGTCTATAGGCTTGTGTATCCTCCAAGATACATTAGTAGGGAAATTGAAAGCAGCCTTCAACGCATCTATCATGCCCTGAGTAATGGCAGCTTTCACCCTCTTCCCTTTTGTGGGTTTTACTAGAGGTCTCCATACCTCTATTCCTAGGCTCTCAATGGGCTTCCACTATCTTAACTCCAGAACTGGAGGCCTAGACTACAAACAGATCTATTTTCTCAATTTTTTGATGCGCTACTAACCACTAGATTTACTTCTACTCGATCATCAACCTCCATAGGTTCTACGACCTCATGACTAGTGTCTGATTGGGCGTCAAAGGCAGACATGGTCTAAACAGAAAATAAAAAAGAGTAGAAGAAATGGGGGAAAGGATGAAGAAAATTCAGGGAATGTTCTTAGAACCGAACCTGACCGCAGCTTTGATCAGAGTTACTCTTTTTGGCACGCCGAAGTTCACCTTACTCGAAGATTATTCTTGCAATTTGAAGTATTAAAAAATGCTAGAGTCTCTTTTGTGGTTCAAAAGCACTCAAAAATGCTAGAGTGTGGAAAAGGCGAGCAGTTATACATCACTCTCTTTTTATAGAAACCTAATGGGCGCCCACGTTGGGCATCACTTCTGAACCACCTGCGGCGGTCGAGGCAATGATGGCCTAGTAATTTCGATCGGCGATTGACACAATAAATTTCGAATCAAAAAATTTCTCATCGGAATACGAAATGACGCATTTATGATTGACACGTGTGTAACAAATTCATAAAACCTAACCTCAGCTCTGAGTATGGCACAAAACAAAGGCTCGGGGGGAGTAGTTGATATACCATAGTTTGACTACCATATTCAGGGTGTGACACGTGTAATAACCTCAAAATTTTTTTATTTTATTTTTAAATAATTTTGTTGGTTATTATTATTATTATTATTATTATTATTATTATTATTATTATTATTATTATTATTTATATTAATACATGTGTGAATGTAATGTGTGTATATTTAAGAATGTGTAAAGTTGTGTGTGTATTATATATGTGTTATATATATATGTGTGAATATAGATATATATATATATATGTGGGTCAGATTTGTGCATGGGTGTGTGTGCCTATATGAGTATGTGTGCATCAAGTGGGGTATGTGTACAGTATGTATGGTTGTGTGTGTGTAAGGAGATTGAGTGTGTAACACTCAAAGAGGAGATGTGTAAGTGGTTGTGTGTGGTAGTGGACTTCAGGACATAGGGGGGAGTAGGTCAGGAACAGAAAGGTAATCTGATTTAGAGAGAGAGAGAGTAGAGAGAGAAAGCGTGTGATGCATGTGTATATGTGTGTGTATGTCGGTTGAGAGAAAAGGGGAAGAAAAGCAGAAGAAAGAAAGAGAGAGTGAGAATAAAGTGAAGAGGATCAAGACTGAGAAGGAGTCACACGAGAAGAAGCTCAACCCGAGACGAGAGAGAGAGACCGAAACCAAGGTAAGTCACCTTCTGTTTCAAAATTTTTTTAGCATGATTAATTTCTTTTGAATATAGGGCTAGAAAGAGCCTGGAATATGGAACAATTAGGAACAAGAATCAATCAAAATGGTTAAGGGGAGAGGGAGAACTTCCTAGTTGCAGGTCACGGTCATGGGGTGTTGGGTTTGATATTTTATGTGTAAACCTTTGTTTAAAAAGTGGGAGATTCATGGGGTGAGGTGCAGAAAATGAATAGAAGTAGTTCGAGCTTGAAACAGTGGGGGAAAATGCTAGGAAATGAGTCGGCCGGAGAGTTGACCGAGGGGTTTGAACCCCTATTCGTGGTAAACCGATGATTTAAATCCACAACCAAAGCCATATGTGGAATCCTTGAGAAAAACCGAAGAGAACAACATTTTTAAAAGCTTGAAAAATCGTCAGAAAATGTCGCTGGTGCCGGAACCTTGCCGGAGCCCTACCGGAGAATCGGGGAAGATGGTCACTGTGCAGTCGGGTCTCGGGTCCGGGTTGGGTCCGGGTCAGGCTTGGGCCGAACTACCCCTGCCACGTGTCAGCTTCTGGTTTTAAATTAAAATGGGAATAGGGGCTGTTTGGCCACGGGTATACGAAATTAAAATTTGAAATTGAAACAAGAACAGGGATATCCTATCCCTGTTTTGGATTAATCCCTGTTTGGCTAACCGAATTGAGAATAGGAAATTTGGGAATTTACAGATTTACCCCTAGACTTTTTGAAAATTACGAATTGACCTTGTACTTCTTAGAAATCTGATTTGACCCCTAAACTTTCAAAAATTACACTTTGACCCCTAAAATTTTAAGAAATTATGAACTGACCCACCAGAATAAAATATTAATTAAATTAATTAATTAATTAATTTAATTAATTAAATATTTCAAATTAACCCGGAGTCCAAATGGGACAAGTCATTAGTGTATTTTGACTATCTCGACCATTCTGAGGCCAATGGTGAGGTCCGTTTTACGAGACAGGATCTCAAAAAATAAAAGACCCGTAGTAACATTTAAAATTACCAAAATGCCCCTGAATTGAAACGCAGTCAAACGAACTCCGAATTAAGTAAATAAATAGTGAAATCTTATTCTCTCGAACATTCCAAATTCAACGATAGAGTCCGATTTATAAGGAGAGGCCTCGGGAAATGAGAAACCGTGAAAGTAGGAAATGATAGTTTTGCCCTTTTTAACCCGAACGTCCAAATTAATTTCTGCGAAGGCCTAGACCTATTTTCTTCGACGTTTCGGATCTAATTGTAGAATTTAATTTATCAAATTAGAAATTAATAAAATAAAGGCATAAAATTTGATTAATAGCATCATTCAAGTGGCAGATTGACTGAGTGACATTTTGTGGTTTTAGGGACACTAAAAGGCAAGGAAAAGGTCGTCTGACTTCTACATTTCCATTGATAGCCACCACCTTGCGAGCACGGTTTACTAAGGTTGAGACCAACCTGACAGGTATGGTGTTTTGCTAATGTTAGAAATGAAGTTAAGTTAGGAATATTCTGTGAATAATTGGAATGACTTATGTGTTTATTTGGAATGTATTTGCTTGATACCTTGGAGTTGGTTGTTCACATGCTTATATGTTACTTGCGTTCTTTTAGAGTTTAGTAATGGGAAGACACATGAACTATGATGTATGAATGCATGAGATATACAATTACATGAAATAAGTTGATGCTTTGATTATTATTGATACTCCAAATGTGATATTTCATTAAAAGCATGCCTTATTGAGATTATGTCATTGTGTGCCGCATTCGAAGCATATTGGCATAGGGTGAATTCCTTGGACACCTGGCGTGAGTTGAGCACGTGGTGCTATGCATTATGAGGGTGTAGATCCTGTGGTGAAAAACCCAAAATTGGCCATTGTATTGGTTCTTGATCCATCGGGGGGCGGCCCGTAAAGGGAATTGGTACTCCGGACCATCGGGAGAAGGCCCGGAAAGGAGACATGGGTGTGGCATTGAGTGCATGGGTGCGTCATGCATATTTTCATTGCATTGTGTTTGAGAAGCATTTAGAGATAAATGTACACTTTGCACATATCACGCCTTAACTTTATTTCTTGCATTAGCATCACATTATACCAGCAGTTGAGCTGACCCATTCGTGGGACATACATTACAGATGAGGATGCCCAGCTACCCGAAACCCAGTGATACCTCGATAGGATGGAGCATTTGGTGTATTTTGGCCCATGAGGCTTATATTTTGTGATGTAAGGGCTTAAGCCCGAATGACCATGCAAACAGTGTATTCATGGGATGTACCTTACGTTATCTTATGTATTGATGGGAATGGATGCATGTTTAGTGAATCTATTTACATTGTCCTTTATTTTATTTTATTTTCTGTCTCGTCAGTCGCGCCTCGAGTTTGTAGAAATTCGGGGCGTGACAACACGTGTCTATAATAAGCTCTTCAGGATACAGATCATGAGAGGGTTATTCCATCCAAGTTAACCAAGCACAGAGGGTTCAGAGGTAGGGGGTTCTGAACTTATCACTACTTTCTATAGGCTACTGATAAAAGCATAATATTTAATATTTTTAATTCCCTTATATTTAGTTTTATGACATATTTTCTGTTTAAGTGAGTTGATTAATTTTTTTATTGAATTAGGGAAGCATTGAAGATAAAATGATAGATATGGAGTATAATGTGCAATTTTCAGCTTTTAGGCATTTGGACCTATGGAGCTTCACTTGAGATTTAGATGGTGTTAGATTTCGAGAATGAGGAAGTGGTCTTCATGAAGTTTTTAAAGGACGTCTTGAGTTGTTTAGAAAGGTCTGGTTTCCAAAAAATCCGAGTTCATTTGTGCCTCTAAACATTGTTTCAAAATCAGGCCTGGAAAGTTGTTACGAGCAATTGGAATCTTGTCCGACCAGTCAACTTCAACGGGCCATAACTTGAGTTTTCAAATCTAAATTAGGTGATTTAAAAGTCCAAAATTATCTACTCTTCAAGGGCTACAACTTTCATGAAGAGTCCAAGTCAAGATTCAGTCGTTTTCAAGTAGAAAAATAGCTCACAAGTTTTAGTATAATTTTGATGATTTCAGTAAATCAATTTTGAAAGTGGGCTATCCAAAGGCTTGGCTTACGGCTCAGTAGAAAATAAAGCAGCAAAAGTGGGCCCTGGAAAGAAACGAAAGAAAAGAAAGAAAAGTCAAAGCTGACAAGGCCAAAGAAGAAAAGGAAAAAAAACTAAAGAAAGAAAGAAATAAAGCAAGAAAAGTGGGCTTGTGCGACTGGGTTGAACGCAAGGAGAAAGTGGAAGAACGGGGCCCACGCGGCTAGGTTTTTTAAAGAGAAAAAGAGGGCGGTAGGTTTTGAGGTATAAAAAGAAAGTTTTGTGCGGCGCAACTGGGGGAGAAGAAGCTTGTGCGGCGCAATATGTGAAGGAGGCTGGCGCAGTAGAAACAGTGTGCCCTTCCAAAGCAAAGAAGAGTTTGAGAAACACCAATTAATTTAGTTTTTTTTAAAGTATGTCAGGCTAGATTTTTAATTTAGTTCTAGGGGATTTCGAACCCTCATTGCAGTTTAATGGTTGAATCAATTTAGTAACATTATTTCTCCCTTTTATGAATTCTGTTCATGATAATCTGTGTTAATTGTTTTATTGATATTTGGTTTGATTGATTTAATTAAGGTCTGTTGAATTGATTAGATTATTATGAATTGTTAGATTCAGGAAGTATATTATGTAATGGATATAGTTCCTAATCCATTGTGGTGAATAGTAATAGATGATTGTGGACAAGCTTTTGTTCATTTCTATGATTATCATGACCTAAGTTAAATAGTCTGAGCTTATGTGATTGTTGTTTAGAATAATCTAATTTCTTGGATATTAATGCTGCCATTATATTAAATTTAGAGAGCTTGTTCTAAATTGTCTAATGGTTAGAATCTGATGGAGAGCTTGTTTCATTAGTGAAGAATTAAGGAAAATTTCGGGTAGCAGAGCTTGTTGTTACCTAGGATTATTAGATTCATTGAAGGGTAGAATAATGTTATAATTGATTGATTGTTCCATTAACTGTGAGGGTGAGATTGAACCGAAGAACTGAAGTTTTAATTCATTGATTTCTGTTATTAATTTAGTTTTTTTTTTAATTATAATTAGTTTGCTCAGAATTCCAAGCCCTCCCTATTTATTGTCTTGTTATTAATTGAATTTAAGTTTAGAATTGGTCAGAATAAATAGAAATAAATTGTGAACACTCTCTGTGCGATCTACCCTTACTCAGCTAGCTACTGTGTTTGTTTTCTTTCATTGTGTTAAGAAGTAAGGTTAATTTTATTTTTGGAGTGTTAACGACACGCTTCCAGCTTCCTACCTTAGAATAAGGAAACAGAGTTATACGTGGAAACTATTATCTACGGATATCCTTAAATCCCTACTTTTATAGCTCCAAATCCTATTCAACTTAGGAAATCTACAACCTATAAATAAGGCCATAAGGTTCGCTTTCAATTTATGCTCAATTCTACTTTTGAATTACTTTTTTGATTTATTTATTGACTTCATCATCGGAGCGACTACCACCGAGGCCTAGGCCTATCAACGAGCCAGGTTTAGGAAGACCATTTAAGATTCCGACCCGGACCCACCAAGTTTAAACGGGTCTAGACCCGGATCCAGACCTGCTAAGAGCCGCCTCAATTAGACCCGAACCCGGATCCTGGATCTGCAAGATCCGGGTCTCCGATTCCAAAACCCAACCAATTTGTAAAAAAATAATAATAAAATTTGGAGCTAAAATTTTTTATTTGGAGTAGTCCAACTTGGCTTTACAAATAGAAAATTTTACTGGCCTCAATTATATCATCGTTGATTGAAACTATTTAATGTGATAGCCATTATTATTTGTATATTTCATTCTTACGATCGGACACATGATGAATGCTAAAATGATAATAATTGTCATCTATAAATCTTTTGATTTTTATCAAGAATTTAGGCCTACAAAAAGTTTCCTTACTCCTAAATATAATAGGAAATGGAATAAAAATGACATAAAATGAAAATGACATAGAATGAAATAAAGATTACTCATCCAAGATAAAAGAATGCTTATAATGATTTTTAATGGAATGTTCATTCTATGGAATCGAGTATTGATAGCTAAATTCATGAAACAATTCCATAAAGTGATTTTCAAAACATTTTTATAGCACAAGACGGTGCTAGAAGGTTGAAGATGATAACTTCACTAATACTCTATCTCTCTCTCTCTTTTATGTATGTATGTATATATATATATATAGTAACTTTATTAGGAGGTTAAATACTCTAACTTCAATATTGTATTAGAGAGTGTGTGTGTGTGTGTGTGTGTTAATGATTTAACGGGTCGCGTCTTTAACGGGTATTATCCAACAGATCTATAGTCGGCCCATTTAATTAGTTTTTAACGGATCTTAATTGGGTCTTGTTAACGGGTCCGGGTCTGGGTTGGGCCAGATCGAACCTGAACTGTTTACAGGCCTACCAGAGCCTTCTAGGTAACTCCCTAATCCTAAGTTCTTGACAGATAGCTAAGGATGGGAAACCTTTTGACCAGAAAAGAGCAACATCACAATGTATGTTTGTAAGAATCCTAAAAATGTTAGTGATTAATCTAATCTTTAGATATGTACAATATGTGTGTGTATATGTCCGTGTGTGTATATGTCCGTGTGTGTATATAACATATATATGTATTTGAGAATTCTAATTAGAATAGTACTCCAAATCTCAATCTAATTTTAAAATAAGTACTTTGTGCAAGTGTATATATATCTTTGTATATTAGCAAACTCTAACAAGATGGATGGAAAAACTAAATCTATAGTTGTAATTCTCCTAAAGAATTTAACAACAGGAAGATTGAGATTATATGGGGAGGAAGAAACACCAAAAAAAAAAAAAAAGAACAAAACAACAAAGCCACAAAAAAGATGAATTTGCAGATTTGACTCTTCAAAACCTCTCCATACAAATCAAACCCCAACAAATGGTGAAAGAAAAAGAAAATCATAATTTTTGCAAAAATTATAAAACAAATAATTAATACATATATATATATATGTATATAACAAGTAATCTCCAATTCGAAAGACCCCAAAATATCCAAATCACTTTTGGCCCAAACAGAAAATACTCATCTGTTTTATCATAAAACAAATCTTCAACTAATTCTTCTCATTTCACACACAAGGTAAACAGTCAATCCCCATTCCAATTCATCTTCTTCCTTTTCATTCCATCAATCCCTTTTATATGGCTACTAGATAATGGAAGTCTAAACAAGAAAAAAATTTCAGAGCCACCACGCAGACAGTGGTTGTTCGGGCAGTCCCTTTTGCAATGTTTCAATGCCTTTCATGGCAGTGGCTAGACAATTTTATTAGAAAAATACGTTTGATTTGCTGAGAAAAGGAAATTTGGAAAAGGTGAAGTTTTGGGAAGAGGGTTTTGGTGGGGTTCGCAGATCTAGATATGTGACTATTATACTCTGTGTGTGTTTCTATGTGTACCGTAATCTTTTTTTTAAAAAAGTTAATTTTGACTTAAAATATTAATATTTAATTTATGGGCAATTTGGTCAATTTTTCAATTCCGCCAGTTCGGTTAATTAGGTCTGACAGAAAATATTGTGTAATTTCAGAAATTAGAAGAGTGGTATTTATAATTGTAAAAATTTTTAAATAAAATTAATTTAATTTACTCATTTAAAAATTAGAAAGGAATTGAAAGAATACAAAAAGTCAAGATGGTATCAATTCCACCCTTCTAGCACTCCAAAAAATAGGTAAGCACCGACTTCTTTTATTATTACTATGAAACTACGAAGTCGTTAAGAATACTATAAAAGAAATGGAATGAAATCGCCTTCGGAATTCGGTGTTTCAATCTCTCCAATAGGGAGAAAAAGAGAGCCATAACCCATATTAGATTGTGGTAATTGCCCATTTTAACTACACATTTTTCATTAACTTTGCTACATTTCGCATGACAAATTCATACTTTTTCTTACTAAAAGATTTAAACAATTTTGAAATTGGGTCACCCAACACCCTTTTAGAAAATGTTTAGAAGTTGTATTTGTAAAAATATTTAGTGAAATTGGCGCATTATGTGATGATGTATTTTTTTAATGATAGATTATCATGCGTAATATTAGGGACGAAACTACCTAAAGACCAGAGGAAATTGCTAAAAATGATAATGTTACATCTCGTGTCATATGACTTTGGATATAACAATGCTGCTTTGTACAAAATGGCATTTTAGTAATTTTTTGTACAAAATATTTGCAAAAGTTATAACATTAACATGGTTTTGTGGTAGATCTAGCGAAGTGCGTGGTTAAGGAAGGGCATCTCATAATTGTTGAAATACCATTCATCTACTAGGAAAAAAAAAGGAGGAAAAGATGAGAAGAAAAATACCCTTCCAAAATTTGAGCGGTTTTAATAACTAATGTAATGTATCTGAGAAATCCATGGGATTCGTAAGTGAAATGTCAATTTTTATTAGCACAAACTATTAGAGAAAAAAAATATAAAAAATATAACATTGACATAAAAAAATATTGTAAAAATTGGAGATGCTTTATTGGTGTTTTACATAAGGCTCAAAATAAATGTGGGGCTCCTTTTTTGAAGCCAAACATCAAGTTATGTTGAACCCTTGGATTTCTTACATGGAAACGGTGGAGTTATTCACTACTTCCAGACTAATAGTAACAAAATACATGCGTATTGATAGTATATTAATGATGTGATAGGTAATGGTCTCGTGCCAAATACATGGCGAGTACGTACTCGCACCATTCGGATAGGATATTAATCTTATTTAATTTACATTGTTATATATGCGATTTTTTAATTAACTCTTGAGATATGGCCCTAAAGGACTCTGAAACTAAAAGGATAGTTAAATATCTGTTTTGGGGAACTAAGTAGGGCTAGTTTAGTTGGCCACAATGAGGCGAACTAAATTTTTTAAATTTATAGGAGATCCGCCACTAGCCACAATGCCCTCTTTATTAGCAGAGATCATGTGTTCAAGTCTCTGTTGAATTTTATATTGAAGATAGATTGAAATTTTTTTTTTTTAATTGGATCAAGTGAGATGAAATGGATCATAACTCTTAGTTGGTAATTTTTTTTTTTTAGGAAATAACTAATTTTTTAGAATACAGAAATTAAAAATTGACTTGAACAGTCATGTACATACGAAAGGATGCCAATTCGAATTAACTCGTCATGTATTCGAATTGAATAGTTGTGTCTGTATATAATATATAATATATATATATATATATGAAAATATACCTATTTAAATTAAATAGGCACATTGTTTTAAAAATGTGTCTTTTCATGAAGAGTTGTGACTCTCAGAAATTCATCTATATAAGCAACAATTGTGATCCAGATTTCAATACTTTTACTCTCGAATATTTTCTTTCTTGTTCTACTTATTTCTTCCAATTTAAATATTCAGTCAAAATTCTGTAGCAAATCTTCAGAATTGTTGTTTACAGATATTTGTGACTTTGTTATATCCTGGAGGTAGATTGCCTAAACCTAGTAACAAACTCAATTTGAGTTAGGGCAATTAATACCTTAAAGAAAATGTTCCAAACACGCATCAAGGTCATAAATGTTGATTTCATACTACTGCCATAATAATTTTAAGGTATTAATTGCAATGGAGTCAAGATCTGACATGGCGGTTTTCAAAGTGATAAACCAAGAATTTGTTCAACTGGACAGATTTGATGGAACGAATTTCACCTGTTGGTAAGACAATATGCTATTCCTACTTACTGCTTTGAATATCTCTTACCTACTTGATCTGAATTTGGCACCACTTTTGGAACCCAAGCTAGATGATATTAAACAAGTTAAGGGACAACGCAGGAAACATGAAGAAGATGAAAAGGACAACGCAAAAAACATGAAGAAAATGAAGTGGTCTGCAGAGGACATATCTTGAACCCACTCCCCGATTGTTTGTATGATTTGTTCACATTAATAAAGTCACCAAAAGAAATATGGAATGGACTAGAATTCAAGTAACAATACAGAAAAATAAGGTGTGAATAAATTTCTTATAATGAAATATTTCGAGTTTTTCGTGGTAGAAAATATTTCTATAATGAACCAAGTCCATGATCTACAAGCCTTATTGAACAAACTCCATGATCTTAAGGTTGTAGTTTTTGAATCATTACAAGTGGGGGCTATAATTACTAAACTTCCCCCTAGTTGGAATGATAAGAGAAAGAAATTATTGCATACAACAATGGATTTCACTTCAGAGCAGATTCAAAAACATTTGCGAATTGAAGACAAAACTCGAATTCATGATAACGAATTTTTGGTGAATTTTGGCTATAATGTGATTTATATTAATGGAAACAATAATACATATCACAGACAAGAGAAAGCACGGTGATTCCAACTCCAATAATTTTGGCAGCAACCATAACAAGAACAATACGACTTGTTATATCATAATTACATGTTGTTATAACAAAAAGAATGGAAATTTTAAGAGAGATTGCAAGAAACAGGAGATAAAAGAAGTCAAATGTCACCATTCTAATATCCTGACCCGAATTGCAACCGAATGACTCATGTAAACCTGAGACGTTAGGGCTTTATGTTATTGTATCGAATGAAATGGACGGTTTTTGAATCTAAATAGTTTTGAATGTACAGACGATGCCCGGACGATTCCCGAGCAAGACATGAAAGAACATCAAAATTCGTGTACGTATAAGAGTATGTATGTATATATATATATACCGATAATATGAATTAAAAATAATAATAAAAACAAAAATATATAACCATATATAAATATATATGTATGAATTATAATATATATATATTACATATATATTCATGTATAAACATATATACAACTATATATATAAAATATTCTATGATATGAACTGTCTGCGGTCCCTTGACAGTTATCTGTAACGGTGGTAGGGGTACCCCCTACCCCCTATTTACCCCTACCACCATTACAGATAACTGTCAAGGGACCGCAGATAATTCATATCATAGAGGTAGTGATACCTCTATAGATGATACAGATGCACCCGCAGATGTATCAGGTTATTCGGTGTCCTCAGACACCATCAGCAAGTCAGTGGCCCCAGCCACTGTCAGCCAGCCGCTGTTCCCCGATACCTTCACCAGTCATGGTAGCCTTGCTACCATCCAGCAGATGCACAGATGCCCTAGCAACCAGCAGATGCGCCATCAAAATTTCCCACTCTTGCTCCAGCCTCCAAGCAAGTTTTTCCTAGAAATTTTTTTTCCTTTTTCTCTTCCCTCCCCTTCTGTTTTGAAAATTTGTCACCCTCCCGGCGAACTTCAAAACGCTTCTTTCTTTCTTTTTTTTTTTGTTTTTGTTGTTTACAAATTCGCCATCTCCCTTCTACTACGTCTCGGTACATGTCTAATTTGGGGCGGGATAGTAGGGGGTAGGGGGTACCCCTACCACCGTTACAAATAACTGTCAAGGGACCGTAGGGACCACAGACAGTTCATATCATAGAGGTAGTGATACCTCTACAGATGATACAGATGCACCCGTAAATGTATTAGGTTAGCCGGTGTCCCCAAACACCATCAGCAAGTCAGTGGCCCCGGCCACTGTCAGCCAGTCGGTGTTCCCCGACACCTTCACCAGTCATGGTAGCCCTTGCTACCATCCAGCAGATGCACAGATGCCCTGGCAGCCAGCAGATGCGCCATCAAAATTTCTCTTTTCTAACCTCTTGTAAGAAACCTCCGGCCACAACTCCGGACACAGTACTCACCTGTACCACAGATCTCTAAGGTACTCCTATCACCTTGCCAGAACCACATCCATGCAATCCGAGTGCATCATCAATGTCTAGCCTGCTCCTCCAACGGTCAGCCGGACATCATCAGCAGCATTATGAGAAAATTTTATCTTTTAAATTGTATAATTGTAAAATTTTCTTGTATTTTTACAGTTTTCATTCCTTTCCTTGTAAATTTTTGTACACCAAAAATGGCCAGGGTAGGATTCAGCATGTACTTTTCAATTTTATAAAAGTCACTTGCAGCGGCCATCCCGCCACCAGTACTGCAACAAGACTATTCCCTCTTACTGTAGCAGTCTGCATCTCTCTACTACTGTAGGTCTTCTCCTCACAGTCAACCCCAAAGGTCTTCCAACGGATCTCATCAAAACAATTGACCTTCAGTTGCTCTCCCCTCAGCAAACCCAAGATCCGCCTTTCCCTCCGGATCCACCAAACAGTTCCTCCCAGAGCCCCTGCTCTGTGAGCACTCCTCTCTCTCTTCCAAGACAGCCCCTTCTTCAGTACAAGCAGTCCTTTCTCTCTCCATCCTCTCAGTCACAGTCATGGGCCAGAAGACGAAGAAAGCTCATATCAACATCTTCTCATACATCCTCTGCAGCAAAGGGCTCAGTTAATCCTACTAGCAGACTTCTCCCTAGACAGACAACTAAGGAGTCTTCTCCTCTAGCTGTTCCCATGGTGCTTCTCCCTCTGCACCACCAGTCACATTCCTACCATCTGGATTATGGATAGTTCGACCCAATCCAGATCCAACCAAGTATGCACTTGCCGACAGTTCTCGACAAGCTGCATAGTCAATAGGCCCCATGGCCATCCATCAGCCGCAAGATGACAAAATAACTTTCGGCCCAGACAAGTCACAATTCATCAGTAGTGAAAGTCAACAGTAGCCGAAAGTCATCATTGCAACCCATCAGTCAACTGAAAGTAAGATGCTTTCACCCTAGTAAAAGCTAATTCACTCCCGGGATTCCCTCCGTGAATTAAGCCACCATCAAAGCAAGCAAGGCTCCTTCCCCTCTATATAAGGACGCTTCTTCTTCAGTTCAGCATATCTCTTTTCTTCAGTAGAATAAGAGTGCATGCCTAGTTCGGCCCTAAAAATGTATTTCTTTCTCCCCTTCCCACAACATGTAATGCCTCTCCCTTATGGTCGGCACTACCTGCCTTTCCCTACTTCAGTTCTTAGGCCAAGCATGAGCCTATCATTTGTAATGTATTTTATGATATAATACTTTAATTTTCTTCCTTTCTCATACACTGGCTCGTTCAGTGCTCTTAATTGTATCAGAGCCATATCGCGAGTCCTTCTCTACCACTACAGTATGACAAGTTCCGGTCCAGAATCCGACCAACCTCAGGTTACACAGTAAATCCACAATGATCTTCTCTGGACCACCCACAGTCAACATGCCACATTTAGGCTAAAACTCGGCACACGGGGCCACTGTAGGTTGTCATCCTTGGTTTATATCTAACAGTCTACCGGTATAGTCACAGTAGCTGATCGATTGATCTCTATTATTGGTAACATACAGGAGTCCCAATTTCTGAAATAATCTTTATAGATTATCCCTTCTTTAGTTATCTGTCCATAACTCTACCTGTTTATTGATCTTTTATTATAAGGATTGTTGATCTTCTATCTATTGATCTCCTATCTGTTGATCTTCTTTTTACAGAAAATGGTATTCTAGATTAACTGTAGAAGTTAGACCTACCGCCACCCTGGAAATCCTGTGAGAGTTCTGAATGTGCTGATGCCACCCCTTTGGAAATCCACCGACTTAAGATCGCAGTAAGTCCCGCTGAGCCAGGAGGGCGTTAGGGCAATATGGTTAACAATCGTTAATGGTTAAGATGGGGTATGAGCAGCTGTACATTCTTTACTGTACTGGTTGGGTCATGGTATATGCAATTAGGACTTCTCACAGTTTACATAGTGATACGATTTTCGGTATTGGTCAAGTCCAGATAGCCCAGTCTAGATGGTCAAGTCTGGATGGTCAAGTCTGATCTTTAAGATAGTCAAGTCTAAACTTGAGTATAGTACAGAACAGATGACTAGATTTGGTTTAATTTTAGCGATTGTTTCTTAAAATGAGTTTCTTGTGTCGATCCAATAACTCAGTCTCTTTCAGTAAACCCTTTATCTGGTAGTGAAGATATCATGGGTCAGGATGATTAACCTCCGTGGTCTCCGGTCGCCTTCGCCTTCGCCTTTCATTTCCATGTCTTCAATCTCTTCATTCTCCTCATATTCAGACACAGATAGTAGTGATGACGAGTCACCCAAGGTCTTTAGTGACCATTACCATTCCCCTTTGACTCCTTATTCACATAAACAAGAAGTATTAGCCTTCATCAATCGCATGTTTGAGGATGCTAATAAACAAATCTAGTTACAGGCTAAAGCCAAACTCAATACGGTTCGGACTCCCAATTCCACAGTCCAAACCAAACATTCGGTTAAACATTCCAAAACCGTTAGGTTTACCCAAACACACAATCAACTTGAGTTTGTCATACCAATGAATGCTTTAGTCAATGACTTCAATTCTCCAGCTAATAATGTCAGGCGTGAACATTATAGGCAAACCCACACCAAAGAACAAAAGATTGATCTATGTGAAAAATGGAAGACATACATGCTTGAACGGCATGAACAAATCCCCTTCTTAGATTTCGTAGACCAGTGTAAGCGACACACTCTGTGTCCACCCCAACAGTCTTCTTCTCCTTCACAAGATCCTAATCCAATAGGGGGTAGGGGGTACCCCTACCACCATTACAGATAACTGTCAAGGGACCGTTGACAGTTCATATCATAAAGGTAGTGATACTTCCACAGATGATACAGATGCACCCGTAGATGTATTAGGTTAGCCGGTGTCCCCAGACACCATCAGCAAGTCAGTGGCCGTCCTCTTATGATCACACCCCGATTAGGTACTCTAGTATCCTTTGTCCTCCAGCAAGAACTAGCAGACCTAGAAACCCAGTTAGGTTTTATACCCTCATATGAATCACCTTTTGACCCCAGAGATGATTCTCTCCCCTCCTCCGTTCAGGTTGACATATTAGAACAGTTACTAAACAGTCAACCCTCTAGTCCCATTTCCATACATAGGATCTCCTCCCTCCGACGCCGTAATCCCCAAGAAAAACTTATCTGTGAATTACTCGAAACCGTCGTAGATCCTACTCAGAAACTCTAGTATATTCAACAATTCTGGACAAAACCTGCGGTTAAACCCAGTTTGTTGTCTTCTATTTCTCTCTACTGAATCCTTGATCGGTTTAACACCTTCCAGTCTAAACCCTCTAGTGAGGTTAGTATTCATGATCTCCGCTGTGAGATCATCCATTCACAACAGAAACATTCCCAGCTAGCCAAAGAAGTAAGGACTCTTCGCCACGAGCTTCACAGTAACCTTCCTTCGGCCATCCCGACCATCCATCGTCTCAGCAAAGATGAATCTACGCAGGACTCAGTCATTCCTCCTGCTTCACTAGACATGGTAGCCCTTGCTACCATCCAGCAGCTCAGGTGTCTTCAGACACAGCAGGTGGCGCCAGCCACAAAAACTTTCTTTTTTTTAACTTCTTGCAGGAAACCTCCGGCCACAACTCCGAACACAGTACTCTCTTGTACCACAGATCTCCAAGGTACTCCTATCACCTTGCCAGAACCACATCCATGCACTCCGAGTGCATCATCAATGTCTAGCCTGCTCCTCTAACGGTCAACCGGACATCATCAGCAGCATTATGACAAAATTTTATCTTTTACATTGTATAATTGTAAAATTTTCTTGTATTTTTACAGTTTTCATTCCTTTCCTTGTAAATTTTTGTACACCAAAAATGGCCAAGGTAGGATTCAGCATGTACTTTTTCAATTTTGTAATAGTCACTTGCAGCGGCCATCCCGCCACTAGTACTGCAACAACAAGACTATTCCCTCTTACTGCAGCAGCCTGCATCTCTCTACTACTGCAAGTCTTCTCCTCACAGTTAACCCCAGAGGTCTTCCAACGGATCTCATCAGAACAATTGACCTTCTGATCTGTCGTGGAAATCAATAAAATTACCAAACTAAACTACTAGTATAGTAAAGAAGTAAGGGTCGAACCCACAGAGACTGTTAATTGTTTAAAAACTAAAGTTGAGATTGATTTTAATTGAAATTAACAAAGATTGATTGTTGTTGATTTTCTTTCCTAAAATTAAATGAAAACTATACTTAAAGCAAATATTTAACTGAATTAATGAGGAATCAAATTAAAAGAGAATTCCTAGGGTGTTGAATCCACCACTAATCTTGTAACTAGCTTCAATTATATTAATTCTTGGGTCATTCAATTTGGATGTAAAAGACGTATTTTGGCTACAAGCCTCAATACAATCATCAAGAAAATCACGCACCAAAACCCTAAGCACGAATCATCTTTGGTCAACACAAATTGTCTACGCTAATTCTAAGGTCATAGTCACAATTTGTTTTCCCTGAGTTATGACTCGTCCTACGGTTTTGATGTATGTACACATATTACTATTGTATAACCACATAAACAAAATCACAGAAATTGATTATGTGAAATTGAATAATACGATCAATGCTTTAATAAAATCCCAATGTTATACAATCAACATCCAAGACTAATTAACCCAAAAATAAAATACAAAGAAACAATATTACTTGACTAGGGTTTCATCTAAACCCTAGGAATGAGAGAACTTAGCCCATGATAGTAGAAGAGGAGACCACCATAGCCATGGAGTTCTTCATATTCTTCTTTAGAGTTGTCTCCTTCCTTCTTCTCTTCCTTTGGATCTCCAAGACGGCCTCCTCCCTTTCTCTAAACCCTAGTTTCTAATAATATTCCCCTTTTTCCAAAATTACCCCCACAACATAAGAATTAGGAAAATAAAATAATAATTCCGTAATTAGACATTAGGGGCCCAAAAAGGGAGTCTAAAGTGCTCCAAAATAGAGCCTATAATGCTAAAATAGGCCCTGGTCCACCAACATATGGACCAAACATCTCTTCTAAGCCAAAATCACTTGTTTTCCACTTCTTTTAGCACTTCAAAGCCCAATATTCTCCTTTTGCTCCAAATCCACTACTAAATCATCAACTTTGACGAGCTTTCTCTGCAGAAAGACAAAATAAGAATTAACTAGCAAATGCATATAGATTGGGGAAATTAAAATAATAAAAGTGCGAGAATATTTAGGGTTAACAAAATAAATACGCACTTTTTAACCAGTTATCACCTTCAGCTGCTCTCCCCTCAGCAAACCCAAGATCCGCCTTTCCTTATAGATCCACCAGACAGTTCCTCCCAGAGCCCCTGCTCTGTGAGCACTCTTCTCTCTCTCTCTTCCAGGATAGCCCCTTCTTTGGTATAGACAGTCCTTTCTTTCTCCATCCTCTCGGTCACAGTCATGGGCCAAAAGACGAAGAAAGCTAAGATCAGCATCTTCTCATACTGCTCATACATCCTCTGTAGCAAAGGGCTCAGTTCACCCTACTAGCAGACTTCTCCCCAGACAGACAGCTAAGGACTCTTCTCCTCTAACAGTTCCCATGGCACTCCTTCCTCTGCACCACTAGTCACATTCCCACCATTTGGATTATGGAGAGTCCGACCCAATCCGAATCCAACCAATTATGCACCTGCCGGCAGTTCCCGACAGTAACACATTCAGTACGCCCCATGGCCTCCCATCAGCCGCAAGATGACAAAATAACTTTCAGCCCAGACAAGTCACTATTCATCAGCAGTGAAAGTCAACAGTAGCCAACAGTCATCATTGTAACCCATCAGTCAGCTGAAAGCAAGGTGCTTTCACCCTAGTAAAAGCTAATTCACTCCTGGGATTCCCTCTGTGAATTAAACCACCATCCAAGCAAGCAAGGCTCCTTCCCCTCTATATAAGGACGCCTCTTCTTCAGTTCAGCATATCTCTTTTCTTCAGTAGAATAAGAGTGCATGCCTAGTTCGGCCCCAAAAATGTATTTCTTTCTCCCCTTCCCACAACATGTAATCCCTCTCCCTTATGGTCGGCACTACCGCCTTTCCTTACTTCAGTTCTTATGCCAAGCATGAGCCTATCATTTGTAATGTATTTTATGATATAATACTTTAATTTTCTTGCTTCCGCATACACTGGCTCGTTCAGTGCTCTTAATGGTATCAGAGCCATACTGCAAGTCCTTCTCCACCACTACAGTATGACAGGTTCCGGTCCAGATTCCGACCAACCTCAGGTTACACAGTAAATCCACAGTGATCTTCTCTAGACCACCCACAGTCAACATGCCACATTTAGTCTAAAACCCGGCACACGGGGCCACTGTAGGTTGTCATCCCTGGTTTATATCTAACAGTCTACCGGTATAGTCACAGTAGTTGATCGATTGATCTCTATTATTGGTAACATATACGAGTCCCAATTTCTGAAATAATCTTTATATATTATCCCTTCTTTAGTTATCTGTCCATAACTCTACCTATTTATTGATCTTTTATTATAAGGATTGTTGATCTTCTATCTATTGATCTCTTATCTGTTGATCTTCTTTTACAAAAAATGGTATTCTAGGTTAACTGTAGGAGTTAGACCTACCGCCACCCCGGAAATCCTGTGATAGTTCAGAATGTGCTGATGCCACCCCTTGGAAATCCATCGACTTAAGACCGCAGTAAGTCCCGCTGAGCCAGGAGGGCGTTAGGGCAATATGGTTAACAGTCGTTAATGGTTAAGATGGGGTATGAGCAGCTGTACATTCTTTACTGTACTGGTTGGGTCATGGTATATGCAGTTAGGACTTCTCACAGTTTACATAGTGATACGATTTTCAGTATTGGTCAAGTCCAAATAGCCCAATCTAGATGGTCAACTCTGGATGGTCAAGTCTAATTTTTATGATAGTCAAGTCTAAACTTGAGTATAGTACAGAACAAATGACTAGATTTGGTTTAATTTTAGCGATTGTTTCTTAAAATGAGTTTCTTGTGTCGATCCAATAACTCAGTCTCTTTCAGTAAACCCTCTGTTTGGTAGTGAAGATATCATGGGTCAGGATGATTAACCTCCGTGGTCTCCGGTCGCCTTCGCCTTCGCCTTTCATTTCCATGTCTTCAATCTCTTCATTCTCCTCATATTCAGACACAGATAGCAGTGATGACAAGTCACCCAGGGTCTTTAGTGACCATTACCATTCCCCTTTGACTCCTTATTCACATAAACAAGAAGTATTAGCCCTCATCAATCGCATGCTTGAGGATGCTAATAAACAAATCTAGTTACAGGCTAAAGCCAAACTCAATACGGTTCGGACTCCCAATTCCACAGTCCAAACCAAACAATCGGTTAAACATTCCAAAACCATTAGGTTTACCCAAACACACAGTCAACCTGAGTTTGTCATACCAATGAATGCTTTAGTCAATAACTTCAATTCTCCAGCTAATAGTGTCAGGCATGACCATTATAGGCAAACCCACACCAAAGAACAAAAGATTGATCTTTGTAAAAAATGGAAGACATACATGCTTGAACGGCATAAACAAATCCCTTTCCTAGATTTCGTAGACCAGTCTAAGCGACACACTCTATGTCCACCCCAACAGTCTTCTTCTCCTTCACAGGATCCCAGTCCTCCTATGATCACACCCCAATTAGGTACTCTAGTATCCTTTGCAAACCAGCAAGATTTAGCAGACCTAGAAACCTAGTTTGGATTCATCATTTATTATGGGTCAGGTTTCAATCCTAATCAACTATATCTTTCTCCCTCAGAACAGGTCGATCAGATAGAAATTCTTCTGGACAGCCCGACCT
Source organism: Nyssa sinensis (assembly GCA_008638375.1). NCBI lineage: Eukaryota > Viridiplantae > Streptophyta > Magnoliopsida > Cornales > Nyssaceae > Nyssa > Nyssa sinensis. Next base: position 39,895,732 of record CM018047.1, on the reverse strand, counting down.
CTTTATTTGATGTCATTATTTCCCCTCGGTTTCAGTTCAAACCTAAAACTGCCAACATCCTTCCTCAGTCATATTTGCAGGAACCTCCTCTTCAGCCTGGGTTTCCTCCTGCTCACCCTTCCTCACCATATGATCGGTTCAGTACTATTCAGCCCAAACCTATCATCGTTTTGCATCCTTCTCTTATGTTTACCCAGCACCCGCGTAAACATTTTTCTTTTTTCATTAAATAATTATAAAGAAACTTTATCTTTTGATAAAACTATTTTCATTCCCTTTCTTTATAATTATTTATTTCAAAATTTTTCTGATTTTCCACTCTTGCTTCAACCTCCAAGCAAGTTTTTCCCAGAAATTTGTTTTCCTTTTTCTCTTCCTCCCTTTTGTTTTGAAAATTTTCCCCCTCCCGGCGAACTTCAAAACTCTTCTTTCGTTCTTTTTTCTGTTTTTGTTGTTTACAAATTCGCCATCTCCCTTCAACTACGTCTCGGTGCATGTCTAATTTGGGGCGGGATAGTAGGGGGTATGGGGTACCCCTACCACCGTTACAGATAACTGTCAAGGGACAGCAGGGACCGCAGATAGTTCATATCATAGAGGTAGTGATACCTCCACAGATGATACAGATGCACCCGCAGATGTATCAGGTTAGCCGGTGTCCCCAGACACCATCAGCAAATCAGCGGCCTCAGCCACTGTCAGCCAGCCGGTGTTCCCCGACACCTTCACCAGTCATAGTAGCCCTTGCTACCATCCAGCAGATGCACAGATGCCCTAGCAGCCAGTAGATGCGCCATCAAAATTTCTCTTTTCTAACCTCTTGCAGGAAACCTCCGGCCACAACTCCGGACACAGTACTCTCCTGTACCACAGATCTCCAAGGTACTCCTATCACTTGCCAGAACCACATCCATGCACTCCGAGTGCATCATCAATGTCTAGCATGCTCCTCCAACGGTCAGCCGGACATCATCGCAGCATTATGAGAAAATTTTATCTTTTACATTGTATAATTGTAAAATTTTATTGTATTTTTATAGTTTTCATTCCTTTCCTTGTAAATTTTTGTACACCAAAAATGGCCAGGGTAGGATTCAGCATGTACTTTTTCAATTTTGTAATAGTCACTTACAGCGGCCATCCCGCCACCAGTACTACAACAACAAGACTACTCCCTTTTACTGCAGCACCTTGTATCTCTCTACTACTGCAGGTCTTCTTCTCACAGTCAACCCCAGAGGTCTTCCAACGGATCTCATAAAAACAATTGACCTTCAGCTGCTCTCCCCTCAACAAACCCAAGATTCGTCTTTCCTTACGGATCCACCAGACAGTTCCTCCCAGAGCCCCTACTCTGTGAGCACTCCTCTCTCTCTTCCAGGACAGCCCCTTCTTCAGTACAGGCAGTCCTTTCTCTCTCCATCCTCTCAGTCACAGTCATGGGCCAGAAGACGAAGAAAGCTCATATCAGCATCTTCTTATATTGCTCATACATCCTTTGTAGCAAAGGGCTCAGTTCACCCTACTAGCAGACTTCTCCCCAGACAGACAGCTAAGGACTCTTCTCCTCCAGCTGCTCCTATGGTGCTCCTCCCTCTGCACCACCAGTCACATTCCCACCATTTGGATTATGGATAGTCCGACCCAATCCAGATCCAACCATGTATGCACCTGCCGACAGTTCTCGACAAGCTGCATAGTCAATAGGCCCCATGGCCATCCATCAGCCGCAAGATGACAAAATAACTTTCGGCCCAGACTAGTCACTATTCATCAACAGTGAAAGTCAACAGTAGCTAACAGTTATCATTGTAAAAGTCAAAAGCAGCCGAAAGCAAGATGCTTTCACCCCAGTAAAAGCTAATTCACTCCCGGGATTCCCTCTGTGAATTAAGCCACCATCCAAGCAAGCAAGGCTCCTTCCTCTTTATATAAGGATGCCTCTTCTTCAGTTCAGGATATATCTCTTTTCTTCAGTAGAATAAGAGTGCATGCCAAGTTCGGCCCCAAAAAAGTATTCCTTTCTCCCCCTGTTCACAACATGTAATCCCTCTCCCTTATGGTCGGCACTGCCGCCTTTCCCTACTTCGGTTCTTAGGCCAAGCTTGAGCCTTTCATTTGTAATGTATTTTATGATATAATACTTTAATTTTCTTGCTTCCGCATACACTGGCTCGTTCAAAACAGATATGCTGAATTGAAGAAGAGGCGTCCTTATGTAGAGGTGAAGGAGCCTTGCTTGCTTGGATGGTGGCTTAATTCACGGAGGGAATCCCGAGAGTGAATTAGCTTTTACTGGGGTTAAAGCATCTTGCTTTCAGCTGACTGATGGGTTGCAATGATGACTGTCGGCTACTGTTGACTTTCACTGCTGATGAATAATGACTTGTCTGGGCCGAAGTTATTTTGTCATCTAGCGGTTGATGGGAGGCCATGGGGCCTACTGAATGTGCAACTGTCGAGCCTACTGATGGGAGGCCATGCTTAAGGATGCTAATAAACAAATCCAGTTACAGGCTAAAGCCAAACTCAATACGGTTCGGACTCCCAGTTCCACAGTCCAAACCAAATAGTCGGTTAAACCTTCCAAAATTGTTAGGTTTACCCAAACACACTGTCAACCTGAGTTTGTCATACCAATGAATGCTTTAGTCAATGACTTCAATTCTCCAGCTAATAGTGTCAGGCCTGAACATTATAGGCAAACCCACACCAAAGAACAAAAGATTGATCTATGTGAAAAATGGAAGACATACATGCTTGAACGGCATGAACAAATCTCCTTCCTAGATTTCGTAGACCAGTCTAAGCGACACACTCTGTGTCCACCCCAACAGTCTTCTTCTCCTTCACAGGATCCCAGTCCTCTTGTGATCACACCCCGATTAGGTACTCTAGTATCCTTTGCCCTCCAGCAAGAACTAGCAGACCTAGAAACCCAGTTAGGTTTTATACCCTCATATGAATCACCTTCTGGCCCCAAAAATTTATTTCTTTCTCCCCTTCCCACAACATGTAATCCCTCTCCCTTATGGTCGGCACTGCCGCCTTTCCCTACTTCAGTTCTTAGGCCAAGCTTGAGCCTATCATTTGTAATGTATTTTATGATATAATACTTTAATTTTCTTGCTTCCGCATACATTAGCTCGTTCAGTGCTCTTAATGGTATCAGAGCCTTATAAGACTGTCGATCCTCTCATTCTCATAATCGTATCACTAACAATTATGAGGACTCTCGCAGGATGCATCGCACCACACCGCTCCAGGGGCGACCACAGGTTGCTTATATCTGTGCATCCCTAATCCCAAACGTCAGGGCCGGCTTCTCGGTTAAGATATCCGACATGGCCGACGTTCATACCTACCAAAGCATATGGGTACTAGCACTTTAGCGCACCAGCACCTGCCGCAAGAGACCCTTATAAGACTTTCGATCCTCTCATTCTCATTCTTTGTATGTATATATATATATACATATATATATAATCGAACATGTGGTAGTATATAGAGGTAATATATATATATATATACAAGGTATAATAAATATATATATATATATAAGTAACTTACAAATTTAAAAAATAATTAAAGGAGGGGGAATGGGAGGTTTCAAAAACTAGAAAAGGAAAGGTCAAATGAGGAGGAGGGAAAGGAAAGAAAAAAGGAAAGAGACAGAGAGAGAGGTGCGTTTGAAGTTTGTATATGTGTATAAATATACATGGGTTGGTTGAAGGAAATCAGAAACTGAAGGAGAAAAAATGAGGAAGAAGAATGAGAAAAAGGGGAGAAAGCCAGGCTGGGCAGAAGCTAAATTCTTCAAACTTTTTTTGTAATTTCAATTTTTGGGTTTTATTTAAAGTTGCATGAAACTTGTTTTTAGATGTATAATCTTAATCTAGAAAGAAAAATAGGAATTTAGGAAGAAACTGTAACACCCCGACTCTGTATAATTAATAATTAAATAATTAATTATTAATTAATACCGGCTTAGAGGATAATCAAGGGAATTAACCCTAATCTCCCAGTGGTCACACTAGACCAATAGAATGACAAAACATGTCCGAGAATAGGGTATAATACCCGAACCTAATTATCCATTAATTAGGTGAAATAATGTCGATTTAACACTGACGGAATTCGAATTAATTGACCACGAAAATCCCGAATGACTAATAAATGACACGGAACCTCTGACACTGAAGATAACAGAAATAGGAACTGACCGGAAGAAACCGCATCGAAAAAGGAATTACGGAATGAAAGTTATGAGGCAAACATCAGAAACTGAATTACTGCGCAGCCAAACGTGGCCTTAACCAAAAATGGTGAAAAAGGGGCCAAATGGGAGGCCAAGGGAATTGAACCCTTGACCTTTGAGAGGGAATGAATTTTTCTCAAAAAATAACCAACTGGGCTGGTGGCATCTTTGTGACCATATATACAATGAAATGTATATACATACAATTCTGAATAGGCTGCCACCCAAATCAACCAATGAGAGCACATGCAAACCCCATATGATTGGTTTGCATCAGCCCACCTCAGCCCTAGGGACCCACTGATTCTCTGATGTATACATTTAGAGATGTATATGTATAGGTATGTGTGATATTATATATAGATATATATGTATATATTACATACAAAAGACTGATCTTTGCTAGTTAAAGAGGAGAAAACAGATCTGTTAAGTGTGAGTCAGACCTGCCATTGAGAGACCAAGAGAGAGAAAGCTTGCATGTGTGTGTCCATGGCTTGTGTGTACATCCATGTGTGAGATGGAGGTCTCCATTGGAGATGCACAAGAAGGAGGGGAACTGAAGCATGACTGAACTGAGGCAGCCACCGAGGTCGTGCCTGAACCAAGCCAGAGGAGAGACTGCCACTGTTGGAGGTAAAAATTCAAATTTTTCCTTCATTGATTGGTTTGAATTTTTAGAATTGTTTTGAGGAAATTCTGAGGCTATAAGGACTGTAATTGCATGCATGTTAGCTAGACTAAAAATCTGGGTTGTTTAAGCATAAGAAAGACCATCGGACTGCTTGGAATTCAAGCAAAAACACAAATCTGCCATTAATGGACCTGCACTGAATAGGGTCTGATCAACCTCCACCGAACTTGATTTGAGTTACCCAGACCTGAACTAGACCCCATTAGGTGTTTAAAGATCACCATCCGCGACTGAAACTCACACGAGTATACCCTCAAAACCGAACCTATAGGTCTCGGCCATGGAACCCAAACTCGAAAATAGGCCTCTAAACCGAAATTTATAAATGGGATGTTGATCCCCATGGAGGTACGGTCACAACAAGACTAACCTCGTGCGATTTGGTGGAGAAACGGGGTCGTACGACCGAACTGAAACTTTGCACGATAATCGGCCAAACAGCACCCCATGCATGGCTTCGATCCATAAAATCGATGCCAAACCGTTGGCATGACATCCAGAAGATGTTTGAAACCAAAACAGGCCGAAATCCGTGCTTGAAACATCACGAAATAGAGGAAGAAATCTGCAGAAATTAGGGCAAACAGTGAGGGTTCAACGGGGAAGACGACGCTGAGTCGACCCAGTGTTTTAAAACCGAGTTAGCGAGTTGACTCGGACACGTGTTGGTCCACGAGCGTGCCACCGAATTATTGAAACTGCGCCGTTTTGGGTTAACCGATTTGTTTTAAAATCAAATTCCGTCTGTTTGGTCCCTCGGATAAGAAATTAAAATCGGGATTAGGGGCAACTGAAACACGGATAGGGGGGCTAATTAAGATTAACTGGAATATTGAATTCCGGTTTACTGAGGGTCAGTGAACCGGTTGGTTCACAATGCATTTGGACCGGTTCAGCTAGTGAACCCTAAAACCAAAAGGTCTGAACCCCTATTTTCTGAATTTACATTTAAACCCCCAACTGTTTTGTGTAATTGTACTCTGGCCCAGATTTTGGAAAACATTATACATTTAAGCCCTGAATAAATTAATTAAATAATAAAATAATTATTTAATTATTTTATTAAATAGGTAAAATTACAATTTTACCCCTAGACATTAAATATGTCAAACGGAGTCCAAATTAAGTAAATAAATAGTGTATTTTCACTATTTCAAATATTCTGGACTCAATGGTATAGTCCGATTTTGGAAATACAGTCCTGAAAAATACAGACACGTAGGTGTAAATTACTGTATTGCCCCTGATGGAACCCAGACCCAAATAAAAATATCAGACAGTCTATTTTGACTATCTCGGGCATTCTGGACTCAACGGTGAGGTCCGTTTAATGAACTGAGGTCCCGAAAAATACAGACACATAAAGTGTAAATGACCGAATTGCCCTTAATGATACCCAGGGCCGATTAAACATAACAGACAGTCCAATTTCACTATGTCGGACACTCTGGACCCAATGGTGGGGTCCATTTTATGAACTGACGTGCCGAAAAATACGACACGTGAAATTACCAAATTACCCCTGATACTGTACGAAGCCCAAATGAAGTCCGATTGGGACGAAACTGATACCGATAGAAACCCGAACACTGGTGAGACTGTATACTTGATTAGATGACGAATCGGGGTCAGAATTACACAAAACGTAAAATGACCAAAATACCCCTGAGCACTGTAAGTGCAAAGTAGAGGTCGAATAAAGGTCAAACTGATCTGATAAATTATCATAGGGATAATTATGAACACTGAAGGGCTAAATAAGACTCTGAGACAGTCAACGCGTAAAATGAGAAATGACCGATGTGTCCCGACGATCTAAAGCAGATACCAAATGAAGTCCAAGGGACTTACAAATTTATACATGAGATATATGGGACGTTCTGAGGACCATGATAGGGTCCGGGGCAAAAATGACAAAATTACCATTTTGCCCCTAAGACTAAATAAGTACCCAACTGATACCGATTAAAGTCTAAAAGACTTAAAACTTCATATATACGATATATGGGATACTCTGAGGACCAGAACAGGGTCCGGGATAAGAATGGCAAAATTACCATTTTGCCCTATGGTTAAAATGAGAACCTAACTGATACCGATTGGAGTCCAAAGGACGTAGAACTTTGTACTTAAGATATAAAGACTATTCCGAAGACCACGACAGGGTCCGGGACAAGAATGGTAAAATTACCATTTTGCCCCTAAGGTTGAATGAGTGCCTGACTGATAACAATTGAAGTCTAAATAACTTAGGATATAATCCTAATAACTGCTAAGCCTAATTAAAGAATGAAATAGCCTCAGGTGAGACCCAATGGAAGGGCGGTAGGCTACTAGGCTATCTTAGGTAATCCGATAGATACCTAAGATGACGAATGAGACCTGAATGGATGAGTTCTGATCTGTCTGTGATTGATGATTATTATTCAGGATATACATGGAGATGCCTGACGTACTCGGAGGTTATCGGATTATTTATGCAAGGAAATAGGCGTAAAGTTTGTGAGTAACTTCTGACACTGTTTTAACACTGTTTTGATACTGTCCCTTGATTTACTGATCTGTTTTGAATGCAAATATTTAAGTGCAATTATTTAAATGCATGTTTTCCGTACTATATCACTTATGACATGGTTTTAGTCTTTTTAAATAATTGACTATATTCCTGATCCCTGTGCTAGCATTCCGTACTGTTTTGCCCGTTTTGAACTGTTGAGATAAAATGGATATATTGAACCATTATTTCTGAAACGATTAAATAAACCATGTGATATAGACAAAGAACAACATTTCGTTGTATCGTACAGCTTTGTATAGTATACTGTCTGAATGCCATATTGTTTAAATGTATGTACTTAATGTACGCCTTTTGTACCACATTCCACGTGATGTGCTTGTGTCCTTCGAATTAGGAATTCCGTTCAGTTCGGTTATGTGTTGTCCGTTAATGATATGTCTGCCTCGATTGATACGTTCCGTCCGGTTCTGACATGTTCCGTCCGTTAATGATGTTAAGTCCGCCTTGATTGATATATGGTCCAGTTCCGTTATGATCTGTCCGTTGATGATATGTCTTTGTTTTGACTGATGTTTTGTTCCGTTCGATTCTGTTATGTTCCGTTCATTGATAATGTGTCTGCCTTGATTGATATATGGTCCAGTTCCGTTGTGTATTGTCCGTTGATGATACGTCTGTCTTGATTGAAACATTGTTCAGTCCAGTTATGATTAGTTCCGACAGTGATGTGTCCCTGACTTGATTGTTATATTGTTTCTACCCAGTTCCGTTATGTTGTGTCCTGTTCATGATTTGCCTGTGTCCTGATTAGTGTATTGTTTCCGTTTAGTTCCGTTATAATTTTATCCGTTCGCGATATGCCTTTGCTTGACTGATGTATTATTACCGTCCGATTCCGTTATATTCCGTCCGTTAATGTTATGTCTGCCTTGATTGATATGTTCCGTCCGGTTCCGACATGTTCCGTCCGTTGATGATCTGTCTGTCTTGATTGATATAAGGTCCAGTTCCGTTATGATTCGTTCCGTTAATGAAGAGTCTGTGTCTTGACCGATATATTAGCAATAGTTATTGTTCTGACCGATTGGTTATGTCATGTTCCGATCCGTTTGTATTGTCTGTCCGATTCTGTTTTATTGTACTAGACTGCTTATGAAATGGACTTATAAAAATAGTTATTTTTGAAATAACTAAATTATCCATGTGCCTTGGAAGCACAAAACTGGTTTTGAAACCCATGATAGGGAATCTGTGTTACTCACTGGGCTTATTTAAGCTCACCCCATTATTCTGACATTTTTCAGGAATTACCTCCATTGGATTAGATGGTACTGTGACATGACGTGAATAGGCTAAGTGGCATCGCAAGTAAGGATCTGACGGCACTGAATTGTAGAGACTGGTTTATTGTGGATTGAACCTGGTTATTCCGATGAGTGGTATGTTATGACTGACTTGACTGTTATATACTAGATAGACATGGCTCATGGAACTAATGGTACTCTAGAGATATTAGATCTGCTCTGTTGTTATATGCTTGATTTTAGATATGCTCTGAAATTAGAATTGTTGACTGACTGGATTTAGTCTTGCTCTGTGATACATATACTTATGATGGATAAGTGAGTTGCATTCCCGTGATACAAAGAAAAAGTTTTAAATTCCGCTGCATCTGACCCTACAGTTGGAGTGCAATTTGTCGGAAAGTTCAGAATTTGCCTTTGGTTGGTCGCGTCGCGACCAACTGGCAGTCACGTCCTCGACATCCGCGTAGGGTGGGGTTCGGGATGTGACAGAAACTGCAAAGGAATTGGTAAAGAAATGAGAGAGAAAGGGTGTGTTATTAGAAAAATGGGTTTTGGAATTTGGGGTTGTTTTGTGTAGTTTTAAAGGCCTAAAATTTTGTTAAGATGTTTTAAAAATATTTTAGAACAATTTATAATCGAAGAGAGTTCAAAAAACTGTAAGAAAAATGAAAAAATAAAAAAAAATATCTAGTGCAGTCTATTCACTGGCGCCGAAGATGGTGACCGGAGATGCACTGTGGATTGCCGAAAATTTGGGGAAAGGGGAAGGCACTGTTGGGTTGGGTCGGGCCTTGAGTTGGGTTGAAACCTGCCTAGGCACAGGGACGACCCAACACTGTGAAGGGTCTGATGGGTTATTTTTTTTTGGTTTGTTTAAAAAATGGTGAATAGTGAAGGGATAAGGCGGCTGGGGGGAATCGAACCCCAGACACAAAGGCGTGAGAGCCTTATGGCTCTGAGTTCACCACTATACCACTGAGGCACATGTGGTAGAATGCTAAACTAATATATATATATATATATATAAAATATTATTTAGCTAATAAATTTAATTAATTAAATTATTATTAATTTAAATTCTAATGTTCAAATTGGTCAAGTAAAAAATGTAAATTTACTAGTTTGGACCTTTGGACCCAATGGTGAGGTCCGTTTCACGAGACAGAGTTCCCAAAAATAAAATACCCGTAGAAATGCCAAATGACCAAAATGCCTCTAAGTCAAACATGAGTCAAAAGGACCCCGATTAAAATAAATGAATAGTGAATCTTTATTATTTCAAGGATTCTGGGCTCAACGGTGTAGTCCAATTTGTGAAAATAGGTCCCAAAAAATAGAGACATGTAAAAGTGCAAAATAACCATTTTGCCCTTTTTAGTATAGAAGCCCAAATTAAAAACCGTGAAAACCTAAACTGACTTTCTTCAACATTCTAGACTCAATAGTAGAGTCTAAATTAGTAAAATAGATATTTATAGTAACAAAGTATAAAATTGATAAATAAAATTAGCACTGAGATATGTTTACTGAATTATAGGGAACTTGAAGGGAAAAGGGAAAGTCACGGGATACTAGGACGTACTGATAAGGTAAGAAAACCCAAATCTCTTGCATGTGGTCTTCCAAGCCATGTTCATTTTACTACTGCCAATTTTGTACTCTTGTACGTACCACTTATTTTTTATTTCCACATGTGATATTGTTCTATCTTGTGGATGTTTATTGACTACTATGCCTTGAAAGGCCTATTGTTATGTGTTCATTGCATGATATTCTATTTTTATGCACTTCTTATGTTATTACAAATAATCATGATTTATTATGAATGCCGGATTTATGCTCAGTCACAATATCCATCTGATGTTTTTTGAGTTGACAGGACCTATGGGTCGAGTCCGTGAACGGACATATGACAATGATGGCATTTTTACTCATTGAGTTATGAGGGTATTTTATATGCATTGAGGTTGAGGAGGGTATGTTGAGCCCTAAAAGACCGGGGGTCTGCCAAACCCTGAACAGAGTAAATGCATCATTTATAGTTGATTGACATGTTTACGTTTATTGGATTCATAGGATGTTGGGTTAAGGGGGGTATGTCTGGCCCCAAAAGACCGAGGGTCTACCAAACCTTGAGCAGAGTAAATGCATCACTTATAATTGATTGACATGTTTACGTTTATTGGATTTATAAGATGTTGTCATTCCCTATGAATAATCTTATGTTGAGAGTTTCACTTGTTGATTGTAATTGATTGTTACCGATTTATTGTGGTAGTACTTTTATGTTGACTGATTTCTATTGAGCTTTTTCATGTTCATGTTATACCCATTATTCATGATTGATCATTAAGACTTACTGTTCACTGGCCATTGTGGCATTTCACCTTTATTGGCTATCACAGCATCGCATTTCATGATTGGCTATCATGTTCACATTTATGGATTCATATTCTTTCTATGTTAACTGTAATACCTTGACCCATTGTAACCGAACCAATACGGCCTAATGCTACAATGATCAAATAAATTGGTTAAATTTCAATAATGGGAATATACGGATGAAGGTCTGGGCAAACGGATAGCAATAATAAAAAAAAAATTTAATAAAATTTGAAAGGGAACAAAAAAATAAATAAATAAATAAATAAAGTAAGAATTAGAAATAAATAGAAAATAAATAAATAAAATAAAATAGAATAAAAGGAAAAAAAAAAAGGGAAAAGAATTGGAATAAAATAGGAATTTAATATGTGAATAATATATATATATATATGGATGTAAATAGGTGTCAATATATATTTTATATATGAGAAGGTGTAATATATATATATATATATACATAAGTTACAACATGTAACTGAACCAAAAAAAAAAGAGAGAAGAAAACGGATGGGGCAGGAGTTATGCGCAAGAAAGGTCAAGAGAGAGAGAAGAGAAAAGAGAGGGGAAACTGAAAGGATTATGGCGCAGGAGGAAGAATTGGCGTTGGAATGGGAGGGGGCGTTACCAATTTAAAGCATGCCAGACATGCGTTAACCCAAAACCGCAAAGAGGAAAAAAAAATAGAGGAAAGAAAGAAGCGAAGCAAGCGACGCGGTGAAGGAAATCGAGGCGCTGCGGGTGGCAAGCGTATTGTCCCTTGCATGAGCGGTGAGGAAAAAGGAGGAGTAATCGAGCCAAGGAGATCGGGACTGAGCCAAGAAACTCAGGACGTGAAGCCAGGTGACTGGGACAGAGCGTTTTGCACACGTTTGGAACGGTGAGATGAATCAACTTCTATGTTTTTATTTTAAGCATGAATATGATGTTGGAATCTTCTAAAGCATGTAAATTAGGTTGTATTACAAATTGAATCAAGGAAAACAGACCAAAAACGAGTAAGAAAATAGAAATTTCAAAGAAAGATTTAAAAATTTATTTTGCTATTTTGTTTCATGAAATTCAATTTGAATGCTAGGGAATTATGTGTAAAAGGTGTAGGAACATTGTAGGGATCATTTTGTGTAGCACCAGTAGGAGAAAAGGTGGGAAAATGGAGGAGAAAACGGGCTGCAAGAAAACCGCACAGCCTTAGTAAGGTTACGATTTTCTTGGTTTTGGGGGCCATCTGGCACTCTGATCGAAAAATCGAGGGAAGAATTGGGTTGTCCATGACTTGTAGGTATGAACCCTACTGGAAAACGCAAGAAAATTCGTCGCCGGCAAGTCGCCGTTGACGGAGAAGACAACCAACACGCTGGGGAGTGTTGCTGTGCGGCTAGACTTTGCGATTTTTTTTTGGCCAAACCGGGTCGGGTCTGACCCGACCCACCCATTCAGATGGCTGCCCAACACTGTTACTTTATGGGTAAATTTTTAAATTTGAGTTTAGATAGTGTTTGGTTGGAAATGAGAAGCTATCCAATGGTTGGGTTAAACTTGAACAGGAAATGAAAAAAACGGTTGGGTTAAACTTGAACAGGAAATGAAAAAAAATAATGAAAATGTAATAACAGGAAATGGAAAATTGGTATGGGCAGTGAATTGAACCTGTGACCAAGGGAGGAAGGGTGAGAAGCTTAGCCACTGTGCCACCAAGGCACATGTGGTCTGTTTGGGCTCAAATACTATATGTCTTAGCTAGATTAATTAGTTTAAATAAGTGGTTTAAATTAATAAATTTTAAATTTAATTTTGACGCGTAAATTAGTAGAATGAATAATGAAAACTTACTATTTTAGGACCTTCTGAACTTAATGATGAGGTCTGTTTTACGAGACGGAGTCCCGAGAAAAAATAAAATAAAATACCCATAGAATGCCAAAATGACCAAAATGCCCCTACGTCGAAGGTGAGTCAAACGGACTCCGATTTAGTTAAGTAAATAGTGAATTTTTATTAATTCAAACCTACTGGACTCAACGGTGAAGTTCAAATTATGAAAACAGAACCCAAAAAGTAGAGACACGTAAATGACCATTTTGCCCTTGGGTAAATTAAGTTTAAAATGAAAATCGTAAAGCATAAATTAGTAAGGGAGGTATTTAGAGTAACGAGGCATAAATTCGATAAATGATATGAAAGCCAAAACGTGTTTATTGATTTATAGGCAAGTCAAAAGGAAAGGAGAAAGTCACGAGATATTAAGACATTGATAAGGTAAGTGGATTCCTATCTTTGATACGTGGTTTCCAAGCCACGATTTTTCCATTACTGCCAACCTTGTACTCATATATGTATTCACTGTCATTGTTTCCCACCATGGATATTTTTCTACTTGGTGGATGCCTATTGGTTGATGTTGCATGACTGATTCATTTCATTGATATCTATTTATTGTATGTTATGTCATAATGTTCCATGTTTTGTACATTCATATGGAATACTATAGAATCTTAATTTATGTTAAGTACTCGGGCTTTGTGCTCAGTCACATTACCCATCTGATGCTATCTGATTGACTGGGACCTACGGGTCAATTTATGGGACCATACGGGTCAAAAAGGACATATGGCAATTATGGCATTTTTACGCATTAAGGATAATGGGCATTTTATATGCATTTATGCTAATGGGGGTATGTCGGGCCCCAAAAGACCGAGGGTCTGCCAAATCCTGAACTAGAGTAAAGGCATCATCCATGTTAATTGATATAGTTCTATGTTGATTGGTTTTTATTTATTGGACTTGATTGTGACCATTTCATTGTGGCAGTATTTATGTTCATTGTGTTCATTGAGCCTATTCTATATTCATGCTACGTTGTTACTCTTGACGGTTATTGTACGTTGTCATTCATTGGTTACCCTTGACTATTATTGTACATTGTCATTCATTGGTTACCCTTGACTGTTATTGTACCTAGTCATTCATTGGTTACCCTTGACTGTTATTGTACCTTGTCATTCATTGGCCATTGTGGCATTTTACAGTTGACTGAAATCGTTGTCATGACTAGCTATCATGTTACCTTGACTTGTATTCATTTATGTCATTCCCACCCGTATTGGGGATAGGCTTCTACTTACTGAGTTTGTAGCTCACCTCTTACTAAATTTTTCAGGTGAGAATGCTATGGAACCACAGTAGGAGATCCAGAGCGTAGGGAGACGGTTAAGGAGCACAGTAGAATACAGTCCCATGCACTCACCACCTAAAACGATGGTTTATGTTTAAGTTATGTTGGTTTACGTTTGGATTTGTCAGACTTATTTAGTTTTGGAACAATGATGTAATAAGACTTCCGTACTTTAATGTTATGGTTATATTTCTTATCGTTATCATTGGTAAAAGAATGAAAAAAGTAGGGACGGCCATTGGGTCGGCCCCACGACACGAGATCCGCATAGGGTGGGTTTCGGGTCGTGACAGCTTGGTATCAGAGCCAGGTTTTAGGTGCCAGTGTGTCATGAGAGACAGGATTAGGACACTGCATTGTTACGTCGTCTAAAAATGAAGCAATAGTAATATCGATACCCTTATAGTAAACCTTACATAACTACTGACCATTATCTTATGTAAATGTACTGGATGTCTTTTTCAGCAATGGTTGACACAAGGACTGCCGCAGCTGCGATGGAACGTATCGAGCGTTTGGAACAATTAATAGAGAGGGTTATCGAGGCCTTACCCCAGACTCAGGTAGGTACGAATCAGACGGGCACCAGCCAGCCAGGACAACAGGAGCCACCTATCAACGTGGCTGCTAGTCAACCAGGTACAGCAGGAATAGCCGGTAAACCAAAATACTAGCCAGCCAGCGCGACGGGGGCTGACCTGTCAACAAAGGTAACTTTCAGAGGGATGAGTATGATCCGGTGTTCCTCTATGAGCGATTCCAGAAGATGAAGCCGTCATCCTTTGATGGTACCCAAGGAGCCATAGCTGCAGAAGAGTGGCTCTTGGAAATGAACAGATTATTCTGCATCTTTCCATGCACTGAAACCTAGAAGGTGGCCTATGCCACATATCGGTTCAAGGGAGCTGCCCACAAATAGTGGATGCTTGAGGAGACCAGGGAGCCGAACATGGACTGGCAGCGTTTTACGACAATGTTCAATGAGAAGTACTTTCCCCGTGAAGTGAAGAATCAAAAAATTGCTGAGTTCATAGTACTTCAGCAGGGCAGTATGACAGTGGAGCAGTATGAGGCTGTATTCAATGAGTTGGCCTAGATTTGCCCCAAATGTTATCAACAGTGAGGATCTTAAGGCCCGAAAGTTTGAAGAGGGGCTACGGTGGGCCATTAAGGACAGAATGAGGTCTCAGCGGTTACCTACCTTCAAGGACGTAGTGGCCACCGCCAAAATCGTTGAGATGAGTGGTGAAGAGTTTGCCAAGAGACGGGCAAAGCAAAGGCCAGGTAGAGGTCAGAATCAGAGGGCAGGGTCTTTTTCCTCTAGGCAAGGACCCTCATTTACTAGACCCGGGACTAGGATCCCGAACTACAGGACCCAGTTTGAGAAGGCCAAGCAAACCAGAGGGGACCGCAGCTAAATGCCCCAACTGCCAGAAGGAACACAAGGGCCAGTGTTTGAAATACAGTAATTTTTGTTATTATTGCGGCCAGGCAAGACATTTTGCTCGAGAGTGTCCTCAGAATAATAGAGCCACTACTAGTATTGCTTCGGTTAGGGCACCAGCACCAGCACTGGCACGGGTACCAGCACTCAGAGCACAAGCACCCGTATCTACAGCTACAACGAACAGGCCACCAAACCGTAGAAATGGACAGGGGAATGTTCCACAACAGGCCGGACGGGTTTTCACCTTAATGCGAGGGGATATGCAGGCTTCGACTTCTGTGGTAGCAGGTACTCTTTTAGTTTGTGCACAGCCTGCCCATGTTTTATTTGATACTGGTTCTACGCACTCTTTTATATCCCCTACATATGCTGCTAAGTTGAACCGATTGAAAGAACCCCTAGGATACTTACTTAATGTGACTGTACCAACGGGGCAATCATTAATGGGGGAGGCCATGTATAAGAATTGTGAGATACAGATTATGGGGGTGCCTTTATTTGCCGATTTGATACCATTAGAAATATGTGGGTTTGACGTTATTCTCGGAATGGATTGGTTAACTGCAAATCATGCCACGATAGATTGTGTGACCAAGAGAGTGCTTATCTAGAGCCCTGGATTTTCGACCGTTGAGTTTGAGGGGACTGGAGTGGCTGCTCCACCTTATTTTGTTTCTGCTATACAGGCTAGTCGTTTACTCCGTAAGGAGTGCCATGGTTTCTTGTGTAGCATCCAGGACACCTAGCCACAACAGCCAGTGTTAGAGCAGATTCCCATTGCTAGGGAATTTCCTGAGGTGTTTTTGGATGATCTTCCAAGGATGCCTGTTGATCGTGAGATTGAGTTTAGCATCGATGTATTGACAGGCACTGCACCGATATCTAAGACACCCTACCGAATGTCCCCAACTGAGCTGAAGGAGTTAAAGTTACAGTTACAGGAACTATTAGACAAGGGTTTTATACGACCCAGTTCATCACCATAGGGTGCACCTGTACTATTTGTCAAGAAGAAAGATGGGACTATGAGGCTATGTATAGACTACCGAGAATTGAATAAGGTTACCATCAAAAACAGGTATCCACTACCGAGAGTAGATGATTTATTTGACTAGCTGAAAGGGGCTCAGGTGTTTTCAAAGATTGATCTAAGGTCCGGTTACCACCAACTGAAGGTTAGACCTACAGACATTCAAAAGATGGTGTTCCGAACACGGTATAGGACATTATGAGTTTTTGGTCATGCCTTTTGGAGTGACTAATGCTCCAGCCGCATTCATGGACTTAATGAACAGAGTATTCAAGCTGTACTTGGATGATTTTGTGATTGTATTCACTGATGATATTTTGGTCTATTCTAAGAACCAGGAGGAACACGAGGTGCATTTGAGAAAGGTCCTACAGACGCTAGGGGAGCAGAAGTTGTACGCTAAGTTGAAGAAGTGTGAATTCTGGCTCCCAAGCATTTCCTTTTTAGGGCATGTGGTTAGTAAGGTTGGGATTTCCATGGACCCCTAGAAGATAGAAGCTATTACCAGTTGGCCTCGACCGACTACTGTCACGGAGGTTCGTAGTTTCATGGGTTTAGCTGGCTATTATCGGAGATTTGTCAAGGATTTTTCCAAAATAGCCATGCCAATTACCCAACTGACCAAGAAGAATACTCCATTCATCTGGACTGAGGAGAGGGAGTAAAGTTTTCAAGAGCTAAAGAACGGATTGGTTACAGCTCCAATCCTGACAGTACCAGATGGGACAGAGGGCTTTGTGATCTACAGTGATGCCTCACGCCAAGGCTTGGGGTGTGTTCTGATGCAACAAGGAAAGGTAGTAGCTTATGCTTCACGACAACTGAGGACACATGAGAAGAACTACCCAACTCATGACCTTGAGCTTGCAGCTATTGTTTTTGCATTGAAAATCTGGAGGCATTATTTGTATGGAGCTACCTGTGAGATTTTCACTGATCACAAGAGCCTCAAGTACTTATTTACGCAGAAAGAGCTTAATATGCGCCAACGACATTGGTTGGAGTTAATCAAGGACTATGAGCTCAATATTCAGTACCATTCAGGGAAGCGAATGTAGTGGCTGATGCTCTTAGCAGGAAGTCGTCAAGGACTCTTGCTTACCTGTTGACTATACAGGAAGAGCTACTACAGGATTTAGAGGCGATGGAGGTGGAGGTGATTTTGCCAGGTTCTAGGGCGATGTGTGCCAATGTCACAATCGGTCTTTTGATTGTTGACAAGATCAGGGAATTGCAGGCGCACGACAATAAGATTGTTAAGCTTCGTCAGGAGGTCGAGACTGAAGGGAATACAGATTTCTCTATACGAGATGGGGTGTTATACTATCATGACAGAATTTGCGTGCCAGATGTACCTGAGATTAAGAAGGAGATTCTTGATGAGGCACACAGTTCTAGATTTGCTATACATCCAAGAAACACAAAAATGTACCACAACATGAAGGGCACTTACTGGTGGTCAGGAATGAAGAAGGATATAGTTGAGCACATTGCACGATGTATGGAGTGCCAGCGGGTCAAGGTTGAGCACCAAAAGCCAGGAGGGCTTCTACAGTCACTACCGATACCAGAATGGAAATGGGAGCATATCACGATGGGTTTTGTATCAGGGTTGCCTAAGACGTCGCATGGGAATGATTCTATATGGGTGATCGTCGACAGACTGACCAAGACAGCCCATTTTCTTGCAACCAAGACGACTCAGACTTTGGAACGATTGGCCGTGCTTTATATCAGGGAGATTGTTCGATTACATGGAGTCCCCGTATCCATTGTATCCGATCGAGATCCACGATTTGTATCTAAGTTCTGGAGGAGTCTACAGAAAGCTATGGGCACCGAGTTGAGTCTTAGCACTGCATACCATCCCGAGACAGACGGACAGTTTGAGAGGATGATACAAACATTAGAGGACCTACTGAGATTTTGTGTCATTGATTTTAAAGGAAGTTGGGAGGATCAGCTACCATTAGTAGAGTTCACGTATAACAACAGCTACCAATCCAGTATTGGTATGGCACCGTATGAGGCACTATATGGCAGGCAGTGTAGATCTCCACTATGCTGGACGGAAGTGGGTGATAGGAAGCTATTTGGGCTAGAGATAGTGGAGCAGACCACCGATAAGATTCATTTGATTAGGCAGCGTTTACTAGCAACTCAGAGTCGACAGAAGAGTTATGCTGACACGAGGATACGAGAGTTGGAGTTCACGACAGGCGACTATGTGTTCTTGAAGGTATCACCGATGAAAGGAGTGGTTAGATTTGGCAAGAGAGGGAAACTAGGACCACGATACATTGGACCGTTCAGGATTGTTGGACGAGTCAGACCAGTAGCATATCAGCTAGCATTACCGGCTGAATTAGCTCACGTACATGATGTGTTCCATGTTTCGATGTTAAGAAATGTGTGCACGACCCAGATAAGATAATCGAACACGAGCCGCTAGATGTTCAGGAGGATTTGAGTTATGTTGAGCAGCCGGTACAGATCTTAGATCGACGAGAGCAAGTTCTATGGAATAAGACTATTCCATTAGTGAAGGTCTTATGGAGGAATTCTTGACTAGAGGAAGCCACTTGGGAATGAGAAGAGGAAATGCATGCTCAGTATCCTCATTTATTTGTATCATGATTTACTTAAGTTTGGGGACCAAACTTATTTAAGGGGAGGAGAATGTAATACCCTGACCCATTGTAACCGAACCAATACGGCCTAATGCTACAATGATCAAATAAATTGGTTAAATTTCAATAATGGGAATATACGGATGAAGGTCTGGGCAAGCGGATAGCAATAATAAAAAAAAAATTAATAAAATTTGAAAGTGAACAAAAAATAAATAAATAAATAAATAAATAAATAAAGTAAGAATTAGAAATAAATAGAAAATAAATAAATAAAATAAGATAGAATAAAAGAAAAAAAAAGGGAAAAGAATTGGAATAAAATAGGAATTTAATATATGAATAATATATATATATATGGATGTAAATAGGTGTAAATAAATATATGAGAAGGTATAATATATATATATATATACATAAGTTACAACACGTAACTGAACCAAAACAAAAAAAAAAAAAAGAAAACGGATGGGGCAGGAGTTATGCGCAGGAAAGGTCAAGCGAGAGAGAAGAGAAAAGAGAGGGGAAACTGAAAGGGTTATGGCGCAGGAGGAAGAATTGGCATTGGAATGGGAGGGGGCGTTACCAATTTAAAGCATGCCAGGCATGCGTTAACCCAAAATCGCAAAGAGGAAAAAAAAAACAGAGGAAAGAAAGAGAAGCGAAGCAAGCGATGCGGTGAGGGAAATCGAGGCGCTGCGGGTGGCAAGCGTATTGGCCCTTGCGTGAGTGGTGCGGAAAAAGGAGGAGTAATCAAGCCAAGGAGATCGGGACTGAGCCAAGAAACTCAGGACGTGAAGCCGGGTGACTAG
Source organism: Nyssa sinensis (assembly GCA_008638375.1). Classification (NCBI taxonomy): domain Eukaryota; kingdom Viridiplantae; phylum Streptophyta; class Magnoliopsida; order Cornales; family Nyssaceae; genus Nyssa; species Nyssa sinensis. The sequence continues at coordinate 39,875,476 of CM018047.1, read as the reverse complement.
GACAGAGCGTTTTGCGCACGTTTGGAACAGTGAGATGAATCAACTTCTATGTTTTTATTTTAAGCATGAATATGATGTTGGAATCTTCTAAAGCATGTAAATTGGGTTGTATTACAAATTGAATCAAGGAAAACCGACCAAAAACTGAGTAAGAAAACAGAAATTACAGAGAAAGATTTAAAAATTTATTTTGCTATTTTGTTTCATGAAATTCAATTTGAATGCTAGGGAATTATGTGTAAAAGGTGTAGGAACATTAGTAGGGATCATTTTGTGTTGCACCAGCAGGAGAAAAGGTGGGAAAATGGAGGAGAAAAGAGGCTGCCGGAAAATCGCACAGCCCCGGCGAGGTTACAGTTTTCTTGGTTTTGGGGGCCATTCGGCACTCTGATGGGAAAACCGAGGGAAGAATTGGGTTGTCCATGACCTGTAGGTATGAACCCCACTGGAAAACTGCAAGAAAATTCGTCGCCGGCAAGTTGCCGTTGACGGAGAAGACAACCAACACGCTGGGGAGTGTTGCTGTGCGGCTAGACTTTGCGATTTTTTTTTGGCCAAACTCGGGTCGGGTCTGACCCGACCCACCCATTCAGATGGCTGCCCAACACTGTTACTTTATAGGTAAATTTTTAAATTTGAGTTTAGATAGTTTTTGGTTAGAAAGTAAAAGCTATCCAATGGGTTAAACTTGAACAGGAAATGAAAAAAACGGTTGGGTTAAACTTGAACTAGAAATGAAAAAAAAACAATGAAAATGTAATAACAGGAAATGGAAAATTGGTATGGGCAGTGAATTGAACCTGTGACCAAGGGAGGAAGGGTGAGAAGCTTAGCCACTGTGCCACCAAGGCACATGTGGTCTATTTGGGCTCAAATACTATATGTATTAGATAGATTAATTAATTTAAATAAGTGGTTTAAATTAATAAATTTTAAATTTAATTTCGACGCGTAAATTAGTAGAATGAATAATGAAAACTTACTATTTTGGACCTTCTAACTTAATGATGAGGTCCAGTTTTACGAGACGGAGTTCCAAAAAAAAAATAAAATAAAATACCCACAAAATGCCAAAATGACCAAAAGGCCCCTACAGTCGAAGGTGAGTCAAACGGACTCCGATTTAGTTAAGTAAATAGTGAATTTTTATTAATTCAAACCTACTGGACTCAACGGTGAAGTCCAAATTATGAAAACAGAACCCAAAAAGTAGAGACACATAAATGACCATTTTGCCCTTGGGTAAATTAAGTTTAAAATGAAAATCGTAAAGTATAAATTAGTAAGGGAGGTATTTAGAGTAACGAGGCATAAATTCGATAAATGATATGAAAGCTAAAACATGTTTATTGATTTATAGGCAAGTCAAAAGGAAAGGAGAAAGTCACGGGATATTAAGACATTGATAAGGTAAGTGGATTCCTATCTTTGATACGTGGTTTCCAAGCCATGATTTTTCCATTACTGCCAACCTTGTACTCATATATGTATTCACTGTCATTGTTTCCCATCCATGGATGTTTTTCTACCTGGTGGATGCCTATTGGTTGATGTTGCATGACTGATTCATTTCATTGATGTCTATTTATTGTATGTTATGTCATGATGTTCCATGTTTTGTACATTCATATGGAATACTATAGAATCTTAATTTATGTTAAGTACCGGGCTTTGTGCTCAGTCACATTACCCATCTGATGCTATCTGATTGACTGGGACCTACGGGTCAATTTATGGGACCTACGGGTCAAAAAGGACATATGGCAATTATGGTGTTTTTACGCATTAAGGATAATGGGCATTTTATATGCATTTATGCTAATGGGGGTATGCCGGGCCCCAAAATACCGAGGGTCTGCCAAACCGCGAACAGAGTAAAGGCATCATCAATGTTAATTGATATAGTTCTATGTTGATTGGTTTTTATTTATTGGACTTGATTGTGACCGTTTCATTGTGGCAGTATTTATGTTTATTGTGTTCATTGAGCCTATTCTATATTCATGCTATGTTGTTACTCTTAACGGTTATTGTACATTGTCATTCATTGGTTACCCTTGACTGTTATTGTACCTTGTCATTCATTGGTTACCCTTGACTGTTATTGTACCTTGTCATTCATTGGCCATTGTGGCATTTTACAGTTGACTGAAATTGTTGTCATGACTGGCTATAATTTTACCTTGACTTGTATTCATTTATGTCATCCCCACCCGTATTGGGGATAGGCTTCTACTTACTAAGTTTGTAGCTCACCTCTTACTAAATTTTTCAGGTGAAAATGCTATGGAACCACAGTAGGAGATCCAGAGCGTAGGGAGACGGTTAAGGAGCACAGTAGAATACAGTCCCATGCACTCACCACCTAAAACGATGGTTTATGTTTAAGTTATATTGGTTTACGTTTGGATTTTTCAAACTTATTTAGTTTTGGAACAATGATGTAATAAGACTTTCACAGTTTAATGTTTTGGTTATTTTTCTTATCGTTATCATTGGTAAAAGAATGAAAAAAGTAGGGACGGCCATTGGGTAGGCCCCACGACACGAGATCCGCATAGGGTGGGTTTCGGGTCGTGACATTAACCCTAACCCATGTCGGAGATGGGACTTTACTTGTTGAGCTTCGTTAGCTTACCCCGACTTACTTATTTTTTAAGTAAGGATGTTACAAGAACACAATAGAAGTCCAAAAGCATAGGGGACAGTTGAGGAGTATGATAGAAGTGATGTAGTTTCTCCCATGTACTCACCACCTAAAGGTGGCGTTATGTTAGTTTTATATCAGTTTATATTTTACCATTGTCAAATAATATTTTGTATTAAGATTTCTGCTGATTTACTGTTTAAGTTTTACATTATGTATTGTTGTCATTGATTAAAAAAAAATAAAAATAAAAGGAAAAAGTAAGGACGACCGCAGGTTCGGTCCCGCGATACGAGATCCGCATATGGTGGGTTTCGGGTCATGACAACAATCATACAAATATGGTTGCAAATGAGACTTCTGAAATTGTTTCCATGATATTAGAATTGCATATTGGTATGGTTACAGAACTAAAAATTGCAACAACAGCCAAATCTTTTGATTGGTGGTATGATTCTAGTGCTATTGCATATGTCTACAACAACAAGTCTCAATTCAAGCATTGTGAAGCAAGTCCTCTAATTGGTGTTATGATTCTGGTGCTACTGTACATGTCTGTAACAATAAGTCTAAATTCAAGCATTATAAAGATGTAGAAGAAGTACTCATGGGAAATCATGATTTTTCCAAGGTTATAAGAAAGGGGACTGTTGAAATCCAGTTTACTTTTGGAAAGAAACTTGTACTTCTGAATGTTCTTCATGTTCTAGAAATTAAGAAAAATCTGGTATCCGCAAATCTTTTTAGTAAGAAGGGCATTAAAGTTGTCCTTGAGTCTAATAGTCTCATTCTGTAGAGTGGGATGTTTATTGGAAAGGGATACTCTTGTGATGAAATGTTCAAGTTTAGTATTAATAAAATAAAATCTTATTATGCTTATATTGTTGAGTCTTGTAATTTGTGGCATATTTGTTTAGTACATTTAAATTTTAGATCTTAAAGTTTATGTCTAAACATGATTTGATCGCAAATAATAATAATGATAATTCTAAGTGTGAAATATGAATTCAAGCAAATATAACAAAGAAACATTTTTCTAAAGTCAATAGAGAAACACAATTATTATAACTTGTGCATTCTGATATTTGTGAATTAAATGGTATTTCAACTAGAGGAGACAATAGATATTTCATTTCTTTCATTGATGATTTTTTTTCAGATATACACATGTAATGAAAAATAAAGATGAGGCTTTTAATATGTTTAAATGCTATAAATCTGTTGTCGAAAATCAAAAGGAAAAGAAAATTAAGATTTTTTGTAATGATAGAGGTGGGAATATTTTCCTACTAAATTCACTTCATATTGTGAAGATAACGGCAATATACATCAAACTAGTGCACCTTACACCCCACAACAAAATGGGTTAGTAAAAATGAAAAATAGGACAATAGTTGACATGATAAATGCTATGCTTTTGAATGCAAAATTGTCTTATAATTTATGGGGTGAAGCATTACTTACTGTTTGTCATGTAGATAATAGAACTCCTTCTAGGACAAGACAAGTGTCATTATATGAATTGCGGAGAGGCAAAAAACTTAGTTTAAATTACCTTAGGGTATGGGGTTGTTTGGCCTTTTATAGAGTTCCAGACCCAAAGAGAACAAAATTAGGTCCAAAAGCTTTGAAAAGTGTTTTTGTAAGATATGTTGAAAACTTCAAAGCCTATAAACTATTAGATTTAAATTATCATATCATATTGGAATCAAAAGATGTAGAGTTTATTGAAGATAAATTGTGCAATGATTCTAGCACATCAGAAATTGATTCAAATATTAGTTCATCTATTGGAAACAAAAAGAAAATTCTTGAAACATATTCTGAACCAAAGAGGAGTCAAAGACCTAGAAAAGAAAAATACTTGGATTCTGATTTTGTGTCCTCTTAAGCCATTGTTTTTCTTTCAGAAGGAAACAGAGAGATTGTGTTGGATGAAATGCTGATTATTTTAAATACAGAAGAAGATCCAAAAACATTTAGTGAAGTCGTGGTTTCTAGAGATGCTGCTTTTTGGAAAGAGGCAATCAATGATGTAATGGACTCAATATTATCAAATAATACTTAGGTTTTAGTTAATTTTCCCTCTGGTTCTAAACCTATATGATGTAAATGTGTATTTAGAAGAAAGTTCAATACAGATGGGTTTATACAAACTCTTAAGGCTGGATTGGTAGATAAAAGTTTCAAACAAAAGGAAGGTATAGACTATTTTGATACATATGCCCAAGTAGCTAGACTACCATCCATTAGAGTGCTTATGGCACTAGCTTCAATTTATAATTATATGTATATCAAGTGGATGTTAAGACCGCCTTCTGAATGGTGATCTAGATGAAGAAGTGTACATGGAACAAATAGAAGGGTTTGTTCTACCTGAAAATGGAAAGAAAGTTTGTAAATTGGTTAAATCATTATATAGACTAAAACAAGCTTTAAAACAATGGCATGAAAAATTTGATTATGTGATTTTGTCCCCTGGTTTTAAGCATACCAAAGCTAATAAATGAAATTTATTCTAAATTTACTTCTAACTATGGTGTTATTATTTGTTTTTATATGGATGACATGCTTATATTTGGGATTAACATAGATGATGTAAATGAAACTAAAACGTATTTAACTTCTAAATTTAATATGAAAGATCTTAATGAAGTTGATACTATTTTAGGGATCAAAGTAAAGAAACATAGTGAGGGTTATGCCTTGAGTCAATCTTATGACATTGAAAAAGTGCTTCTTAAATTTTAGTATTTGAGAATTAAAGAAACAAATACGCTATATGATTCATCATTTAAACTAATAGAGAATTCTAGCAGGGCAGTCACACAGTTACAATATGTTAGTGCAATTGGTAGCTTAATGTATGCAATGTATTGCACAAGGTCTGATATTTCATTTGTAGTTTGCAAATTTTTTAGATATACAAGTAATCCAAGTACGGAACATTGGAAAGCTATTGGTAGAGTCCTTGGTTATCTTAAAAGAACTATTGAACTATTGATAGATTACTAGTGTGGACACCAGCACGTGAAAAAAAGGGAAAAAGTGTGTCATCCCTTTTATGGATTTAGAGGGATCCCAGCTGTCTCATTCCCTTAAGGTAGGAATGGATGCCTCTTATGAAAGATAGAAAAGTTGAGGAATCGCCAACTTATTTTTGGGCAAGAAACAAGTAAATTCGTTACAACAGAACATAATTAAAAGAAAACTGAGAAAGAATGAAATAATAGAAATTTACGTCGCCTTGTCTCCTAATTACATTCTAAAGATCCTTTGACATGGATCAAACAAAATAGGCATTGAAATAAAGCAAAAACATAGAGAAAACATAGATCCGGGGGCTCAGATACAGAGTGGGAAGGTGTTAGCCACCCACCCCGCCTGATCCAAATGGATCGGCCCCGAATATTCACTTACAAGGCTATTTTGTCATGAGAAAAGCTGAAAAAAGATATGTGAGTACAGAAGAGATAAATAATAAAAGATCTAGTGTAAAGAAATAAAATAGAAAATATGGAAAGAAAATCTAACTCGGGCCTAAAGACTTCCTATGTATCTGTTTAGAAAACGGAATCAAAGTCACGTAGTTCTCCGGTTTACCCTCTTTTATCAATAGTGATAAAAGGGGCGAGATCAACCAAATCTAAAGAAAATTGTTAAGGGTTTGAAAGCATACCTTATTCAGTCATGGTAGTCGAGCAGTGCTTCGGCTAGGAAAATTTGGATCAGAAACTTCAATTGGGCAGATCTTCGGCTTGTTGTTCGATTTGGAAAGCGTCGTTTCGGCTTGCTTCATGAAAAGAGGTTGTCACTTTGGCAAGGCTTCAGCCTCAAGAGAGGGAGAGTTCTTATAAAAAGAACTCTAGAATTATGCTAGTAACATAAGGCTATGAAAATCGTGTATTTTTGTCCTCTCAAACTGATGGCTTGGGGGCTCTATTTATAGAAAAATATAAAAATTTGATCTAAGGGCCTAAGATGAAACCCAAAAATGGAAGGCTAATAAGATCATGTCTTGAGTGATAATTATCTAATTAAATAAATAAAAAATGAAATAAGAATGATTATTCTAACTAAATGAATTAATAAATAATTATGACAATGCACGACCCAATAGAATTGGTGTCTACATGCAAGAGCCAATGAGATAAAAGAGAAATAGAATTTAATTGAAAAATAAACTCTAAAATGAAAATGTCTAAATTCAATATATCTTTATTTAAGGAAATATCAAATAACCAGATTTATGGAAACTCTAAAAGTGGAAAGTCCTAATTAAGCCTAAATAGACTACTATCACTCAAGATTACCAAATTGCCCTCAATTTGATGAAGAATCTCTAGATTGCCACAAGACATGTGAAATGACCAAATTACCCCCAATTCGTCCCGAAAGGGCTAAAGTTACCAAAATACCCCCATATGGGTAAAATGATATGAAAATTAAGAAAATGCCCCTCAAGTGGCTAGGAAGTCCTACTAAGGGTAGGATTATGCCAAAATTACCAAAATGCCCTTAGTGGGCAAAAAGGTATCAAAATTATCGAAACACCCTCCGATAGGCAAAAAAGTCCTAACAAGAGTGAAACTCTATCGGGAATAGTCCTGCTTAGACTAGGACTCTGTGAGGAGGAGTCCGAATAGGAATAGGACTTTGTGAGGAAGAGTCCTACTAGAAATATGACTTTGTCAATAGGAGTCCTAATAGAGTTGGGACTGTGGCATGACAGTCCTTGTAGGAATTGGATTTTGTCAAGAGGAGTCCAAATGGAAACAGAACTCTATTGGGAAGAGTCCTACTTGAAGTAGATTTCTTGGTATAATTACCCAATTGCTACTATTTAATCAAGGGTAAAAAAATGAGGTGTCTACAGAAAGCCCTTCATTGATGGGACTTGCAAACAAGTTAACGTCAACATAAGAAAAAAGATATAGCCATTTTGACATTGATTTGTGAGTTTTTTGCTAGATGCGGTGGGATTCATTCCTCTATAAGATTCGTACGTATCACCTTCAGGTGAATCAGACTATTTGAAGTTCGTGACTAGTGGAAATGAGTGTTGTCCTTACCAGATTTCTCTAAAGAGACTCGTTTTGATATGATTGTTGTGAGGTTACACCCTCAAAAATGACTCCTCGGAGTCTTACTTGATAAGAAATGCGATCCTAACAAGTTTTCATGATATTTTGTTCTTTTGAGATGGTTTTACATCCTCGAACGTTCTACCTAAAAGGGAATTTCATCCTACTAGGTTAAAAAGAGATAATGCGATAAACAACTTACTTGAAAGGAACACTATCCCAACAGGATGATAAAATGTGTGCGATAGATGGCTTACCTGAAATGAATGCTATCATAACAGGACGATGATGCGATAGACGACTTACCTGAAATGAATGCTGTCATAACAGGACGATGATGTGTTAGATTGCTTACTTGAAAGGAACGCTATCCTAACAAGATGATGATGCGAATAAACGGCTTACCCGAAATGAATGTTATCATAACAGGATGATAAAAAGTGATGTGATAGACGGCTTACCCGAAATGAATGCTATCCTAACAAGATGGTGATGTGATAGATGACCTACCCCAAAGGAATGCTATCTTAACAAGATGGTGATACGATAGATGGCTTACCGAAATGAATGCTATCCTAATAGGATGGTGATGCGATAGACGGCTTACCCGAAAGGAACGCTATCCTAACAGGATGATAAAAATGTGATACCATAGACGGCTTACTCAAAAATAATGCTATCCTAACAGGATGATTAATGAGATTATGTCTTTAATGAAAAAATTGCTAAGATGGATTACGTCCTCAAACGATTTTTTGAGATGGATTGTGTCTTTGGTAGACGGTTTGCCTAGATGGATTAAGTCCTCAGACGTTTGCCGAGATGGATTATGTCCTTAGATGGTTTTTTCCTGGATGGTTTAAATCCTCAAACATTTTTTTCCTAGATGGATTGGGTCCTCAAATAGTTTTTTTTCTAGATGGATTACTTCCTTAAACAGTTTTTCCCTAGATGGATTACGTCCTGAGACATTTTACCTAGAAGGGAACTTCATGCTAATAGGTTGATAAAGTGAATTCTTAGACTACTTACCTAAAAGGGAATTCCATCCTAATAGGTTGATGAAATGCGTCCTCAGACGACTTACCTAATAGGAGACTCCATCCTAATAGATTTATGAAATACATCCTCAAAGGACTTGTGTGAAAAGTAAAGACTCCGTGGGGAACATTTGATTATGACTTGCTAGGGAGATGAATTAGGTTAACTTCACTAGAATGATGGAATTCAGTGTGACTTCATGGAGAAGAATTTGATCGAGTTTTAGACCATAAGGTTATGTTTCTCAACTTTTTCTTAAGAAGAGAGAACAAGGAGTGAACTCAAATTTGAAAGGAGTTACACTCGAAGCGATATACTCAACTAATGATAGGATTTTATGAAAATGCTTGCCTTAGATATAGGAGAGACAAGATATGCAAGAATCATCCTTGACCTAGACAGAAGGAGGTAGAACTCAACCTAGATAGGAGTATGGAAAGTTATAAAAAAATCACATTGATGAAGAACACTTTCCTCAGCTAGAGGAATATGAGATTTACTTAACTAAGAAATGAGTAAAGAGAATGTACTCAACTCAAATAGGAGTGAAAGGGATATGCTCAACTTAGATAGGAGTAAAGAAATATTTTCATTGAATGAGAGAAAATGTTGTGAAACATGTTTTTTCCATTTTTGAAAAGGATTTTTCATTTAGAGAAAAATTTGACTTTTGGCTTGGGCTCTGCTAGCCACTAGATCACTGGCAATCAAGTTGGTTGCTTAGGTCAAAAGAACCATTGCTTGTTTTCGAATGGTGAGGTTTCCCATCTTTGAAGATGATCGGGAAAAATATGCTCGAGCTATGAATTGAGGATATGAAAGCTTAGAAGGCTTGATCAGCTAAAGACTTATCTTCAAGTTCATGGATAAAATATTTTTGCCCTTCCAAATGATTTGGGAGATTCTTTTAAAAAATTTAAAGTATTTGTTTTGAGTATGATTCAATCTAATCATTTAAGAAAATGAGAATCATCAATTTTCACAAAAGATTGTATTTAATTGAGCATATTGGGATGAGATCATTGAATAAAAGAAGTTTTGGATGAACCAAAGTGATGGAGACTTTACCCATGATGTGGGAAAAGTTGTTAAGGCATGAAAAATGTGAAATGGAACCTTTTAAATGAAAAAAATGTCCTTACATTGGCATAAAAGAGCCTATTGAGTAGGAAACATTGTATGATTAAGAGTATGAATTACTCTTAGAATGAACAAAGCGTGAGGGAGCCCCTTGTGAAGCAAGGACAAGTTACTTTAGAAAGTTAGAAAGCAATTTAGTCCAAATAGGTAGGTAAGGAGTCCCTTGATGAGTTCCTTCAAAAAATTAGTAAAGAATGAAAAAACAATGTGGTGCAAACTGGTAAAGAGGAAGCCCTTTGTTTGAAATTGTTTGTTATATGATCCATCTATTTGTGAGACCTTTGAAAGAGCTCCCGGTTAAATTATGACAATTCCCTTAAATAAGTTGGAGACACCTTATTTTGTGACTTTTGATTAACTAGTAAAAACCGATGATTATGCTAAGAAACCTACTTCAAGTAAGGACTCTTCCCGATTGAGTCAATAATTATGCTAATAAACCTACTTCAAGTAAGGACTACTCCCGTTAGAGTCTTACTTTCGTTAGGACTCTTTTGCCAAAGTCCTAGTCCAAGTAGGACTCTTCTTAACAGAGTTCTATTCCTGCTAGGACTCTGCTGCCAGAGTCCCAATCCAAGTAGGACTCTTCCTAACAGAGTCTCATTCTAAGTAAGACTCTTCCTGACAGAGTCATACTCTTGTTAAGACTCTTCTGCCCATCAGAGGACGTTTTGGTAATTTTGGTACCTTTTTGCCCACTAAAGGCATTTTTGTAATTTCGGCACAATCCTACCCTCAGTAGGACTTCCTAGTTACTTGAAGGGCATTTTTATAATTTTCATATCATTTTATCAACATGGGGTTAATTTGGTAATTTTAACCCTTTGGTGACGAAATGGGGGTAATTTGGTTATTTCACATGTCTTATGGCAATCTAGATATTCTCTACCGAATTTGGGACAATTTGGTAATTTTGAGTGATAGTAGTCTATTTAGACTTAATTAGGACCTGAAAAAAAAAAAAAAAAAAAAAAAAAAAAAAAAAAAGGGCGTGTCATCCCTTTTATAGATTTAGAGGGATCCCAACTGTCTCTTTTTCTTAAGATGAGAAGGGACACCTCTTATGAAAGATAGAAAATTTGAGGAGTTTCCAACTTTTTTTTTTTTGGACAAGAAACAAGTAAATTCGTTACAACAGAACATAATTAAAAGAAAACTGAGAAAGAATGAAATAATAGAAATTTACATCACCATGTCTCTTAATTACATTTTAAAGATCTTTGACATGGATCAAATAAAATAAGGCACTAAAATATAGTGAAAAATAGAAAAAACATAGATCCAGGGGCTAAGGTATGGAGTGGCAAGGTGTTAGGCCCCCACTCCTCCCGATTCGAATGGATCGGTCTCGATTATTCACTTGCAATGCTATTTTGTCATGAAAAAAACTGAAAAAAGAGATGTGAGTCCAGAAGAGATAAATAATAAAAGATCTAGTGTAAAGAAAGAAAATAGAAAAGATAGAAAGAAAAACCAACTCAGACCCGAAGACTTCCTACGTATCCGTTTAGAAAATGGAATCAGAGTAACATAGTTCTTCGGTTTACCCTCTTTTATCAAGAGTGATAAAAAAAAAAAAAGGCAAGATCAACTTGATCTAAAAAAAACTGTCAAGGGTTTGAGAGCGTACCTTATTCAGTCGTGGTAGTTGGGCAACACTTCGACTAGAAAAATCTGGATCGAAGACTTCAATTGGGTAGATCTCTGGCTTGTTCTTCGGTTTGGAAAGCGTTGCTTTCGCTTACTTCATAGAGGGCAAGTGTCACTTCGATAGGGCTTTGTCCTTAGGAGAATGAGAGTTCTTGTAGAGAGAACTCTAGAATTATGCTAGTAGTGTAAGGCTATGAAAATCGTGCATTTTTGTCCTTTCAAACTAGTAGCTTGGAGGCTCCATTTATAGGGAAATGTAGAGATTTGATCCCAAGGCCTAAGATAAAACCCTAAATCAGAGGGATAAGATCATGTCTTAAGTGGTAATTATCTAATTAAATAAATAAAAAATTAAATAAGAATGATTATCCTAACTAAATGAGTTAATAAATAATTATGACAATGCACAAACGAATAGAATTAGTGTTTACATGCAAGAGCCAATGAGATAAAAAAGAAATAGAATTTAATTGGAAAATAAACTCTAAAATGAAAACGTCTAGCTTCGATGTATTTCCATTTAAGGAAATATCAAGTGACCAGAGTTATGAAAATTCTAAAAATGAGAAGTCCTAATGAAGCCTAAATAGACTATTATCACTCAAGATTACCAAATTGTTCCTAATTTGGTGGAGAATCTTTAGATTGCCACAAGACATGTGAAATGCCCAAATTACCCCAAATTCATTACCAAAGGGCTAAAGTTACCAAAATATCTCCATGTGGGTAAAATGATATAAAAATTCCAAAAATACCCCTCGAGTGACTAAAAAGACCTATTGAGGGTAGGATTATGCCAAAACAACCAAAATGCCTTTAGTAGACAAAAAAAAAAGTATCAAAATTACCGAAACACCCTCTGATGGGCAAAAGAGTCCTAACAGGACTGGGACTCTGTCGGGAATAGTCCTGCTTGGACTAGGACTCTGTTAGAAGGAGTCCTAATAGGAATAAGATTCTATTAGGAAGAGTCCTACTGGAAATATGACTCGGTTAGGAGTAGTCCTAATAGAATTGGGATTGTGGCGTGAGAGTCCTTGGGAGAATAGGACTCTGTTAAGAGGAGTCCTAATGGAAACATAACTCTATCAGGAAGAGTCCTACTTGAAGTAGGTTTCTTGGCATAATTACCAAATTACTACCATTTATCAAGGGTCACAAAATGAGGTGTCTACAACTAGTGCAAGTGATAATAAGTCAACGTCTGGATGGGTTTTTACTCTTACTAGTGAAGCTATATGATAGGCTTCAAAGAAACAAACATGTATATCACATTCCACAATGGAATATAAGTTAATTGCCTTAGCAGCAGTAGGTAAAGAAGTAGAATGGCTGAGAAATTTAATATTGGATATAAAGTTGTGGCCACAATTGATGTCAACTATTTCTTTGTACTGCGATAGTGAAGCTACTATGTCTAGAGCATATAGAAAAATATACAATGGAAAATCTAAACATATTAGCTTGAGACATGAGTATGTCAAAAAATTGATTTTGGATGGAATTGTTACTATAGTGTATCTTAGGTCAAGTAATAATTTGGCGAATCCATTTATTAAGGGACTTGAGAGACTTGGGTAAAAATACATCTATTGGAACGAGTTTGAAACCCTTGTTCTAAAGTCGCCTGCAGTAGAAACCCAACCTTTTATTAGTCGAAACGAATCTAAGGTTTAATGGGTAATAACAATTTGTTGATAAGTGATTGGTATAGCACTAGAATTCTTATTTTATTATCCATTGCAAAATGTTCAGTGTTGATTATTACGATAAATTGAGGATGAGTTATATACTTCTAACGAAGTTTAGAGTTCTGATTTATTTAGTGTCTGAAGTAACAGGGACACTAAAGGACCTTCACCTATATAAACATAAAAAATGGTACGACTTTTAGCAAAAGTTAGGGTTTACTTTTGTAAATGTTTATAAAAATCGTGATGTAGTGCATTATTATTTGTGAGCTTTTTGTTGAAATAATATTGAATCATCTGTGTGGTTTTTTCATATGTAACATGTAGGAGTCTTGGTTTAAGCTTAGGCCACCAATGACATCGTTAGATATTTGAAATACTTACACTAATTGAAGGTCTAAATCGAGAGATACCTTCTTGGATGCATGAGAATATATGTATTTGACTAAAAGATTTAAATATTACAATTTAAGTGGGAGATTGTTGAATTTTACATTGAAGATAGATTGAAATATTTTTGTTTGATTGGATCAAGTGAGATGAAATATATCATAACTCTTGGTTGTTATTTCTTTTTCAAGAAATAACTAATTTTTTAGAATACAAAAATTAAAAATTGACTTGAACGGTCATGTACATCTGAAATGATGCTAATTTGAATTGACTAGTCATGCATTCGAATTGAACAGTTGTCTATATATATATATATGTGTGTGTGTGTGTGTGTGAAAAGATACCCATTTAAATTAAATAGACACATTGTTTTGAAAAAGATGTTTTTTATGAAGAGTTATGACTCTCATAAATTCATTTATATAAGCAACAATTGTGATCCAGATTTCAATATTTCTACTCTCGAATATTTTCTCCCTTGTTCTACTTATTTCTTCAAAGTTAAATATTTAGTAAAAATTCTATATTAAATATTCCAAATTGCTGTTTGAAAATATCAGTGATTTTGTTATGTCTTGAAGGTATATTACTTGAACCCAACAACAAACTCAATTTGAGTATAAACAATTAATATTTTAAAGGCAATATTCCAAACACGCTTCAAGGTCCCGAATCCTGATTTCATACTAATACCAATACCATAATAGTCTTACTCTTCGTGTTATGAAAATTTTAACATTATTTTCAGTTTAGTCATGTATATACATTGTATGCTGGTCAAGGGATGTGGTTTCAAGCCATAATAAAAAAAAAATTTAACAAACAATATGAGCTGATGCGTCAATAGAAGGAAACAATTCCAAACGCGCCCTACTCGGGATGATGTAATGCGGCAACACAACGAACAAACCCCAAAAGCCAATGCGTGAATAGAACGTTCCCTAAAGTCCAAGTCGAGCCGAAATTTGTGGTGACTTCTGCGACGTAAAAGTTGACTATTGAAACACGGTTTCCACTGTAACAGAAAGACACGACAGCCTGTTTAAGGTTGTATATTTTAAAAAAATCTTTGGTACATATTATCCAATTTTGATTTAAAAATTTAAATGTCTTTCTCAAGCGAAAACATTGATTTTGGTTTGTTTAGACATGTGATACATGTAATATCATTATATGCACATATTTTATTATAATAATTAATATTATAATTATATTTTTTATTAACTAACTATATCATTATGTTAATTTTTTTAAAAAAAATTATTAATTATTAAAATTATTAACTTTATAAATATGAATTATTACAAGATCAAGTAAAAAAATACGATGCTCTTTATAGCAACGATAATTGAAGGCATAGTAACTTTATTTATACAAATTAACAATTAATTTATCCAAAATTAAACCCTTTTGTTTTGAATCTCAAACAAAAAAATTATGTAAATTCACAAGTGAATATAATTAGTGGCTTTTATATGTGCCTGATTCAGTAATTATGATTTTAGAATTTATTAAAATTCTGTCACAGTGAACCATGGGTTCCACTGTGACAGAAAGATGAGAAAGCGTGCTGTCTCATCAAGGTTGTATATTTTAATAAAATCATTAGTACATATTATTGTCCATTTTTTGTTTAAAAAATTTAAATGTCTTTCTCAAGCGAAAACATTGATTTTGGTTTGTTTAAACATGTGATACATGTAATATCATTATATGTACATATTTTATTATAATAATTAATATTATAATTATACTTTTTTATTGTTGGCCAATTAAACCAAGCCCATAAATTTTAAGAAGTTTTTTAATTTGGTTTATTGTTGGTCAATAATATTTGGAGTCTTTTTAGATAATTCTAATTGTAGTTGGACAAATATTTTAATGAGAGTTAGTTTTTTGATTATAGTTAAATAAGGTATACTAATTTGTATGGGTCAGTGTCATATGGAGTTGTGTACCACAAAAATAATAGAGTGGTGGCCAAGAGAATTAGAGAGCCCTGTCATATGGAGAAATTCTTTTAATGACATATTATTTAATAAATAATAGTTTTGACTGTTCAATGTAATAATAGATTTATTGAAGTTTTTGTCTTCTTTTATTTGTTTGCTTGTTTTTGTTCTATATTCAATAATTAGTGAATGGTTTAGATTCAATAATTGGTATCATAGTTATTTTAAATCCTACATTTATTATTATTTTTTTAAAACCTTAGAATTATTAAAATTATTAAATTTATAGATATAAATTATTATAAGGTCAAGTAAAACAATACGATGCTCTTTAGAACAACGATAATTAAACAAATGTTTGGTATAGTGACTTTATTTATATAAATTAACAATTAATTTATCCAAAATTAAACCCTATTGTTTTGAATCTCAAAAACCAAAATTATGTAAATTCACGAGTATGTGAATATATTTAGTGGCTTTTGTACGTGCCTGATTAGTAATTATGATTTTAGAATTTATAAAAATTATGTGTAAGATCAATAAATAGTACAAATTCGGTCATGAAGTTAGAAACTTTATTAAATTAAAACAAATTGAATATGAAAGTATGAATAAATAACTAAATTAATATTTTTTAGTTTAATGAAAATTTTAAATTTCACATATAGTTAGAAAATTATTAAAATTTATATTCGGATTGACTTATGAAATTGCTTAAGGGACAACTTTAAAACATTGCTTGCAATATTAAAAATAACTAACAAGATTATTTTTTTTATTTTGGTAATTTTTAAATGCAGTAAAGTGCATTGGTATCCCTAAAATGTACTTTTATTTACTTGGAGTAGCAAAATCAATATAGAAAAATAATTTTAAAGAATTGATAAACAGCCAAACACAATTTTTCAGATAATTTATAAATAAGAATATAAAAATAAAATGCCAAAACTGTCCCTTATCCAATCAATTAATTAATTGTTAATTAAAAAGTCTCATCAACATCGGATTTTCCATCAACTGTACAAAATGTAGGCTGCTTCACCGTAGACTCTCTCGCTCACCACCCGTTAGTTTCAACATTTTTTTTTTGTCATGATAATCAGAACTGTTTGCAGTCACAGATATATATATATATATATATATATATATATATATATCAATTGGATGACTGATGATGATGAATGGTAGCTGACGTCTCAGTGATGACGGCCGCTTGTAGAGTGAGTATATTTAACCATTCAACAAACGCAATCATCTTCACCAAAATAAACAAGTTAGCGTTTTCTGTGGGATGATTTTTCCTAAACTGCTCAGTGAAAGAAATGGAGAAAAGCACGCCATCTAATTCTTCCACAACTCGTAAAACAGAAAGAAAGATGATAGAGAAGAATAGGAGAAATCATATGAAGAATCTCTTCTCCCAGCTCAATTCTCTCCTCCCTGCAGATAATAGCAAAAAGGTCTCTCTCTCTCTCTCTCTGTCTCTCTCTCTCTCTCGCTATATATATATATATGTATATGGAAATAGTATTTTTTCATATATATACACATGTTGCATGTAGTTTTGAATTAGCTTTAGCCCATTTGGCTTGAGCCATTCAAGTAAATTTAATTTTATGCTTCCTTTTCTCCTCATCTGAAGTGCAACATACATGCACACATATTTTACCTGACTAAAAAAATTGTAGCCCATTTGGTCGAGCGGTCATTATATGTTTTTTTTCCCTGCACTGTGTAAAAGGTTTTTTGAGGTTAACATTCAGGTTTTTATTTAGAAGAGTGTATAAATACATGTGATTATTCAATTTATTCTAGTATAACCTAATAAAATATTCTTAATTTGCGGCTGTGAGAAACGTTTGTTTGTTGTTATATGGGTAAATTATACTAACTTCTCTTGAGATTTATGACAATTATACTAATTTTTCTTGAAGTTTTTAAAATTATACTAACATTTCTTATTTTATTTAATAATATACAGATATCTTTTCTCTATTAATTTTTTTTTCCAATATGACAAAATTGTTTTTTTTATTTATTTATTTTTTCAATTTTGACCAATTTTTTCAAATTTTTTAGATATTTTTTTTAAAAAAAATATAAGGTAAATAAATTATTTTTGTTTTATATAAAAATAAATTTAAAGTTTTTATCAATATTTATTTGAGAATTAAAAAAAGTGGTCAAAATTTAAAAATTGAAAAAAAAAAAAAATATGAATGCATAGTTTTGTCATTTTGGCAAAAAAATGACTAGAAGAAAGTATTTGTATATATATATATATATATATATATGTGTGTGTGTGTGTGTGTGTGCGTGTGTGTGTGTGTGCATATTTGTATCAATGTTTGTGGTGTGAATCTGTTGAGGGTAGATGGATTAGTTTAGTGATAAAGTTATTGAGATATATACTTCCTAGTTTCAAAAAAAAAAAAAAAAGTGCATTCAATGTATATTCTTTTATTTGGTGATTGTATGTGTATTGACAGCAACGGTTAATGATTTGAATGCAGGAGACACTGCCACTGCCTGATCAAATAGATGCAGCTGTAAAATACATAAAATGCATGAAAAAAAAATTGGAGAAGAGCAGGGAGGAGAAGGATAAGTTGAGTAGAAAAAGATCATATTCATTCACTACAAGTGGGTTGAATACGAGCTTAAAATCACCTCAAATCGAGATTTGCAAAATGGGTCCTGATCTTGATGTCGTTTTCATAACTGGGCTACATAATCACTTCACATTTTATGAGATTATTCGCATAATTCATGAAGAAGGTGCTGCAGTTGTGATTGCCAATTTTTCTGCAGTTGGAAACTCAACTTTACATGTAGTACATCCAAAGGTCAGTTTGATTTGATCCCTACAGTCATTTCCAATATATATATATATATATATATATATATATACACACATTTGCATACATTGAAGTAACTGTGATTTGTTACTAGGGCAACTATTTACCATTTGGCTCTTTTTATGTAGATTGGGGAATTTGGATTCAATTTTGGAGCTTCGAGGCTATCAGAGAGGCTAAAAATGTTTGTTCGCGGATCTGCTGGTGAAGTAGAATCCCAGCCAGAGTTGTGGGACTTTGAAATCCAACCAGACATATGGCAATTTGATCTGGGACTTTGAAATCCAACCAGACATATGGCAATTTGATTTTCCGCAAGTACTGCCGAAGCGAGTTTATAATTCAGTGGAGAGTTGATAGTTGAAAGGAAAAATTTATTGTATGGAGATGCATCTCTTCAAACAACTCAAAATTTTCTGCTTCCAATTTGATACTCTAAATTTAACAATCCTTTCGTCCTTTTCTAGGTGTAATAAGAGCCACCGGACTAATCTTACTGGCTCTCGGCGGATTATGAATTGAAAAATAATTTTACTTGGTGGGCTCTACTTATTTACTTTTAATGACTAATTTATTTTTTTATTTATTTGTTTAATTTTTCACTGATTGATATTATTTTTGGTTAGTTTTTATTTTTTTTATTTGAATTTAAATACATTCCTTATCTAATTTCGGTATCATGCAAATTTCTTGGGAATTTTTTTATTTTTTGGCGTTTGGTCATCTCTTTTTTTTTTTTTCTTTTCTTTCTATTATGTTCTCCACTGCTAATTTCCTTATCTATTTGGATTCGTCACCTGTTTTTTTTTTTTTTTCCTTATCTTCTTATTTCTTTTTTTTTTGCAATCTCAATTTTAGTTTATATTAAAAATTGTTCATCGAATTTTCATTCACAATCAGAATCATTTTGTGTTCTGCTCATAATCAGGTATGTGTGTGTGTGTGTGTGTGTATATATATATATATTTGTTTTTTCTTCATATTAGTTTTATGTTAATTATACTCATTATATTCATGATTTTTTTCATACAATATTTGTTTTGTATTATACATTTTTTTGATATGTTTTTATAGTGAATACATCATTATCTTTCTTTGTTAAATATTTTATAAATTTTTACATGTTAGTATTTTGTTTATCATAAAAATACATATGTTTTTATTTTATTTTATTTTATTTATTTTTTATTAATGTATAATTTCACAGTTTCATACTATATAATTTTATATTTCACATTTTTCACCATAAACATACATATGTTTATCCTTTATTTTATTATAATTTTACCATATAATTTTACAGTTTCATATTATATAAAAAAATTTTCTTTTATCCTTTTTGTTTATCCTTTTTTTTTTCTTTTCAAATTTCTAATGGTATTCGAAATTATAGGAATTTAGAAACCCCAGTTTCAATGCCGAAAATGGAAGAATTAGTGAATTGGATTGTGGTTGTCTTTTTTAGTAACTGAAATCTCTCTGTTGTTCGGCGGTTAGAGATGACCATTTTTGTCTTTTGTTAGCTTTTTTTAGAGATTATAATTTATTGTTGAAAAATTAATCATACCACCAACAAATTCAACCCTTGGCTAGAAAATTAACATATTATTACACATTCTCACTCTGAGGAGATTTGAAACTATGACACATCTTATAAAGAGAGATACCAAATGTCACTCAATTATTAAGAACTTTGGCGTTCCCTCATTCTTAATGATAACTTATATCTCCTTTCTTTCTCCTATCCCCTCTAACAATTAATTTCCTTCTTTGCATGAAATGTCTCTCAATCAAAACTGATGCAAACTGTGTAATTAAGTTACTAACAATTGAACTCTTACCCATTCAAATTAATTTTTTCCTTCCTTTTTCTCCCGTCACTTTATTTTCGAATAGCCGACAATTTAGATCTACATCTCAACCAAATAATTTTAAATAATAAAAAATAAATTTTTTATGAATTAATTTGATGTGAAGTGCTTGAAAATGTTTCAGATAAAAAATAAATTTTCCGTGGAAGATGTCTGATCAATCAACAATTGTTGTAGTTTTTCTTTTTTTCTTTTTTATATTTTTGGTGTTTGACACTAAAACAATTTCCTTTTTAGATGAATTTTCATATGATCATTTCGTGGATAAAATTGGTGTCAAAGATTGGTAAGAATATTCATTGCTTATATGTGTAGAGGATTTATACAAGATTTACATGTAAGTCAGAATGTTAAATAAAGAAAGTAAATAATAGAAAATCAAATATAGGAAATTTACGACTAGCAGATTGAAAAAAATCAGGAAGAATAATATATAACTGTTATCACTGAAGAATATGTAGTTGTTAACACTCCCTCAAGTGGGAGTATTGTATGTCATGAATATCCAACTTGTGAAGAAGGCAGAGAATTAAATCGGGAGCATCCCAATGATTTGGTGAATAGATCCATGACATGATGAGTTGTAGGAATATCAGCTATTTCAACTTTGAGATCTAGATATAAAATTAATAAGATCTCAAGTCACTTTGAATGATTTGAGTGTAAGAAAAAGTAAGCGTTGGTAAGAGTTAGTTATAAATGTTTTCAATAATCTCTATATATAGATCTTTGAAAAATATAGTTGTTAGATTAAAAAACTAGTCATTCTCCCTTTTTGATTTGTTTAAAATTTGAATTTGAAAGTGTCAGATCAACAAAATTAGTCGACTAGGTTCATTCTTCAATTGATTGAAGAACTCAACTGATTTGTCTATAAGGTAGAAGTTGGTCCTGTTCAAAGTCAATCAGTCAATTAATTCTTGAATTTAATCGGCTGAATTTTCTAGTGTCAATTTATTCATAAATGGCTTATATGTTTTCAGTCGACTAAATGTTCAATTTTCTCAACTAGATTTGACAGTGAGTTAATGTCTTAAGAACAAAATACATTCAATCGACCTAGTCGACTAAACTTGATAGAGACAAAATAGTCATGTTTTATAAATATGATTCAATCGACTGAATGTGTTAGTTTTGCAATATTGTCAATTTTATTCAGTGTTCTTTTTTTCAAATATCTTGATTTTTCAAAGCTTAAAGATTACCAATGTTATGCTTTTGAAAAATCATTTTGTTGATTGATTTTAGTTGATCCATTAAATGAATAAGCATTATGCATTTGATCAATCAATTCTAGTTCACACAAAAATCCAAAATAAAAAAAAAAAAAATAAAGTCTTTACTTTGATTCATTGAGTTTGAATACTTTCATTTCTCTTTTGTTTGACTTAATACTTGATCTTATGAGAATATCATTATTGAATGATCTTTTTCATCCTCAGTCAAACTTGGGGAGGGAGGGAAGGAAGTGGCTAGAATTTTAGGCAGGAAAATTTTCTTTTCAAGTTGGGTTCTCAAAATTAGAGGAGGATTCACATGTATTTTTTTTTTTTTTTTTAATTTTGCAAAATCTGAAAGAGACTTTTTTTATTCTTAAAAATAGAGGTGGGTTTACAGGTAATTTTATTTTATTCTTATTTTATTTTTTGAAAAATTAGAGGGGGCTATAGCTCCCTCAAGCCTCCTCGTCCTTGGTCACATGTCAGATTTTAACATCCATTATTATGAATTCATTGATACTATTTTAGTTCTACATATTTTTCTTTTGTTGAATTTGTGAGAGGTAATCATACCAACCAATAATGATTTAGAATAAATGTCTCACTGAATGACTTCTCATAGTTTGTGATGCTGCACTTTTTGACTCGCAACACGTGAGGACTCCGTGACCTGTAGAACACTCAGAAAGATGATCAGAGGACCACCGGATTGGCTCCGGCGGTAGCCGCTCCGATGCTTAAGTGAGTAAGGGAATTGAAAGACTGTATTGAAAGTCAAAGAATGAGCATGAATTTAATAGCGTACCTCTAGGGTTTAATATATAGGCCGAAGCTTTCCTAAGTTGATTAGGATTCGACGCCATGAATATAGGGATATGATCATCGGAGATTGCAGTTACCTTGTGGGCATTGAGTCGTAGATGGAGATAATCATAAATGGTAGTTTCCGTATTGGAGACTGCTTCCTTATCCTCTGCCCGGAATCCGCTAAGGCGGAGATAATCATAAATGGTAGTTTCCGTATTGGAGACTGTTTCCCTATTCTTTGCTCGGAATCCGCTAAGGCGGTGACGAGATCTGAAGCTTCTGGTCTGGACCCTGTGATCAGTTCTGGATATATTTGTTTGGTCACTTCCGACCTTATGTGATGATCTGGATGTCATTGGCTGAGCGAGAATCATGCTAGCTGAACATAAATCGGACTGTGGTCATACGTGTCAAGTGTTGATTGGCCTGTCTTTTTATGGTATATCAGTTACTCCCCCCCCCAAGTCCTAGTTTGATGTAAGTAACTAGGGCTAAGAGAGTTATGTGTCTCACTTTTTCGCCTTCCAAGACAATTGTTGGGGCGCCATTTATTGCGTAGTCGGCGATCAAGTCTTTTCAAGGTCACAATTATACTGGGCGGACAGTTGGTTTTCTCGAGAGCATCATTGTTCTGAACCGTCATGGCGTTTGGGCTTGGTGGGTCCCTTCTGATACCGTGTTTATAAATACGGGATGAGATTTTTGAAATGATCTTTCCCTCGACATTTTTACTGTGCTAGAAGATTTCATCCGCCATTGTTGGTTCATGCGACCTTGAAGAATACAGATCCCCTAAGTGAAAACAGGTTCGACTGATTTTTCCCCCTCTCTTGCTTCTTTCTTCTTGAGTTTGAGAATAATGTCTGTTCCTTCGGAATCTCGAATTGTGAAGAGGGAGTAGGAGACCATTCTGAGATGGCTGGTCCGTCTGTTGTAGGAGATGTAGGTAACCCTGCTCTTGAAATTATTGAGGAGAGGCCTGTTGATCCTCCCCCTAGTCCAGGGGTTAGAATAGTTGATGCTTTCGAAGAGCCCCGAGACAGGGCCGGGGAGACCTCTGGTAGGTCTTCTCATAGAGAAGAGGGTGAGAGTGCCGTCACTCAAAGCCTTTTGGATGAATGGAGGGTGAAATTTGAATTTCCCCCAAATGTGACTTGCAGAGTTCCAGGACCCATGGACCGTCCCCAAGATGTTAAAGCCGGGGAGATTTGCGTTTTCCTTGCCTGGTTTGAAATGGGCTTAAGGCTTCCATTGCCGGATTTAGTCAGGCAATTCTTTTGCTGGTTCAAGCTCTGCCCTGCCGACCTGAATCTCAATAGCTGGCGGCATCTTCTAGGATTTATGGTGCTGGGACATCTGAACAAAGTGGACGTGTCTCTGGACTTGATCCGTAGCAATATGGATCTGAAGTTCAAGCAGGCAGAGGGCCTCTATTATATGTCCTTCGAGAAGGGGTTCCGACCCCTGTCTTCCGTTCCTACTTCCAACAAGACGTGGAAGAAGTGGTACTTCTTCGTTGGAGGAGGATGGGAGCATAAGGACTTCCAGGCCGGAGAGACCTCGTCGTTTCCTTGTGTTACGGGCCATAGGGGTGAGACTTATTCTCTTGGGTTTGCTTTAGCTTTGCTTATATCCTCAGAACTGACAAACTTGGTATTTTTCATTTCCTTTGTGCAGTCAAGAGTGCTCGGAAGAGGCCCAAGTTTACTAAGGCTCTGCAGGATCAGTACCGGGCTTTGCTTTCAACTTCTAACCGGGCTCATACTGTTATCGTCACTCCGGACCAAGTGATGGCCACCCGTAGCGCAGAGTTTAAGAGGAGGCTAGCCTCGAGGTGGGAAGTGCCGAAGCCTCAAGTGGTGGGGGAGTCTTCCTCCCCAGCTGAGCCTGATGCTCCTTTAGAAGTGAAGAGGAGGAGATTGATCTCTGGTTCCCCTGAGCCCTCCCCTGCCGAGGCTGAGGAAGCCGAGCCTGCCATTCCTGTATCGGCTGTTCCTCCTGGTCCGAGCAAGAGGTCTAGGAAGGGGAAAGCTCCTGCCGCACCTTCTGAGCCATTTGTTGAGCCGGATTATCAAATTGCCAAGAAGGCATTTGATCAAATATGGGCTCAGGGCCCACATCGGTACAGAGGGGATAATCCCTCCAAATTGATGACTGAGATGATGACTCTCCAGATGAAGGTAACTTCTGAAGCCTTTCCTTGGCCTTTTGTTTGCTCATTTGTTTCACTCTAATTTATCTGTCTTGCTTTATACAGAGCATGCATAGTTTAGCTGCTCTGATGGTGACCCCCATGGGCCTTGAGGAGGCCGAGAAGCTGAGGACGGAGGTGAACGAGATGAGACTGGAGCTCGGAACAGCCCGTTCCAAAATTCAGTCTGCTGAAAAGGGTCTGGAGAAAGCTACCACCAGCCTTAAGGTAGCAGAGTCTGAGAGGGATATATTTGCTCAGACGATTGAGAGGCTCGAGGCGGAGTTGGTTGGTTTCCGTAGTTCCATTGATCAGAGGGTTCAGGAGGCAGTTGGTCAAGCCAAAGCTGAGGCTGAGATGGAATTAAAAGAGGAAGTTGATCAGATGGGTGATGACCTGATCCTGCTCGGCTTTGAGAATTTCCGAACTAGATTCCAACTTCAGTTCCCGGACTTTGATGTGTCATCAATCGTTCCTCCTGAACCTATCTCATCTCGTCCTGATCCGGATAAGACTGCTGGGGCTCGTGCCCTTAATTTGGAAGAGGACGCAGGCCCCTCTGGGAAATCTTGAGGCTTTATAGGCTTTTGGTTCTTTTTTTTTTTGATGTAGTGAATATATTTTCCCTTTTGATCAATAAGATTGACTTTTCTTCAGATTCTGCTTGTATTTTTCCCTCTTGTGAATTTTGTTGCAAGTGTGGCTGCTCTGAACCCTTTGTATGTTAGGTCAAACAGTTGCTTTCTAATCTTCAATACTTGTCATTGAATAGTGAATATAGATCTGCCTTATTAAAATAAGACGAGAAAGTAGATATAGCCAGATAGATAGAGCCTGACAGAGCGGGAGTGGATCTCTGTAGAGCCCTGAGATAGACTGCTCTGCATTAAGAGTCTGTGAGGTTAACTGAGCAGCTTGTGCTCGTTATTATGATGCTCGGTATGCTGAGTATTCGGGATTGGGATATATCCGATCTGTTTGGTCTTTGTTATATGTCTTGACCCGTTATGAAATAGTTAAGACCAGTAGGTCTGAATCTTTGAATTGGGGGTCTATTTACTTTAGACTTTGTTCCCCTTTTTATCGATTTGGGAGCTTAAGTACTGGACTGCGGTCTCTGTCTTGAGAATTCTGTACTCAAGATTACACATGATTTAATTTTTTATTTATTGGTGTGCAAAAAAAAAAAAAAAAAGAGAGAAAACACCCATGATCTAACCCTTTTTAATATTATCTCAGAAAAATCCAAAGTTTTTTCTGATGCAGGATTCTACACCTAAATGGAGATGAAACTTTCTCTCTCTCTAAAAATATAATTGCTCTGTGTATTGGCTCTCTCTAAAATATGTATTTGATATGTTTCACTCTCTCTCTAAAAAACAAGGAAAAACAACTCAGACTCTTTATGGCATCTAACAATATATGTGATTTAAATTTTTTTTTATTATTATTATATTGGAGCATGAAAAGAAGCACCCTTAATATGACTTTTTAATATTATTTTAGGCAACAAAGAAGAATGATTTTTATTCTTTTTGCTATTGCAAGCTCTGGAACTGAGCTATAACCCAGGGAACGGAAGTTTACAATCTTCAGATTCTCTGCTCCTCTTTGTCAAAGACAATCCAACGAGAGGCTCAGTATCAGAGCATTTGCAAGACTATATACATACAAATATATATATATATATATATGTTAATATATAGTCGCAGGATTTTTATATGCATATACATGTATATATATATATATTCACATCAATATGGGCATCAATCTCGAGATCTGCATTAATCTCAAAATCTTTTAAGTAAAATATGAGATATTTTGAATACAGGACCAGTTCACATCAATCTCGAGATCTGCATCAATCTCAAAATCTTTTGAGTAAAATATGAGATATTTTGAATACAGGACCATTATTCCACTGTTGAATTTGAATGTTTTTATAAAAAGCATCTCAGATTCTTTATTACATCATTTATCTCTTTTATGTCTACATCCACTGTTTATTATTTCAATTCTCTAAACTATTTTGACTCTAAAAGAGTGTGAAAAACTCCAAACACCATGTTTGACAATATATATATATATATATATCTGTTGCAACTTATTCTTATTGAGAGCAGGATCCACTGGCTCGTTTGCTACTACAGGAAAACAATAATTATTATTAGTTTCTCTACTCATCAAATATATATATATATATATATATATATAATCTCACCATCTTTTTGTATACATATATACAATCTCAAGATGTTATATATATATATATATATATATATATATATATATATAGACACACGTCATGATCAAATTAGCACACTGATCAAGTCAGAAATCAGTTTCTCAGCATATAAAATCATTACACATGATTTAATTTTTGGGTGCATAAAAAGAAGCACCCATGATTTAACTTATTTTAATATTACTTCAGATA
This sequence comes from Nyssa sinensis, assembly GCA_008638375.1. Classification (NCBI taxonomy): domain Eukaryota; kingdom Viridiplantae; phylum Streptophyta; class Magnoliopsida; order Cornales; family Nyssaceae; genus Nyssa; species Nyssa sinensis. The sequence goes on along the minus strand of CM018047.1, from coordinate 39,848,491 downwards.
AACCCTGTCACTTTTTCTTCTGTAGAGTTTTGTGCCTCTCTCTTCTTTGCAGCCGCCTACGAAGATAGATAGAGCTACAGACAAAGAGAAACAAATCTCTCTCAAGTTAAATCAGGCAGATGAAACGGTGATAAGCTTGAGACTACATGGCGGTGCTGGTAGACTTAGGCGTCAGTTTACTCTCAAACTCAAGCAATTTCACCATGGGATCGGAAGTGCCTACTACCACAAGAAGCCTCCAACTTTCACATTTACATTCGATCAAGAAAACACGTCTCCTCAAGGACCATGTTCGACGTGCCACTAACAGGAGACGTGAAATCATAGAGGATCTTTATCGAGCAATTGGGATCTTTGAAGAAGCTATATTTGATGTTGTTCACAAGGCAGCACATTGTCTTCTTTCGCCGTTTGACACTTCCAAAACACTATTAAGATGGTGTTATTTTCATAGCAGTGGTACTAAAGATATTCCTGCTAGCAGTTCAGATGCCTCTGCCTCCAACGCTATTCTTGGTGACAACAATCCAACGCCTACAAAAAGGAACTCTAGTTTCCATTAGTCCCTTAATACAGATTCTCATAACAGAATACTGGTACCCATATGGAGGCCATTAAAAGCTCTCCGTCTTGAAGGTGCAGGCCTTGAGTGGATTAACAAAGAAGGGAAAACATTACTTATTGCGGCGAGCATGACTCCTGAGCTATTCAATGTTGCCAATTCTTTGATTGAATCTGGTGTTATCTAACAACCAATTATCTGGTCCGATATTTGAGGAGATTTGATCCGGTTTTCAAAAGATGCTAATGTTGCAGGGAAACAAGCTCAATAGGAATCTCCCTTATAAGATTTCAGGATTCAGAGCTTGATCCACCTAGAGCTTGAACCTCTCGCTTCTAGTAGATTGAAGGGACTTCAGAGCTTGAATTTATTTGATATAAATTGAGGGCTGCATTCTGGCCTCGATTCCGTTGCCCTTTTTGGCTATCAACTCGTGGTTTAGCAGTAACATCAACATCTGGGGTTGTAATAGAAGGATCTATAGCTTGAGAACAACTATGATCCCTTACTGAACTTAATGCTCCAATAATCTCATTATTGTCTGGCAATTTGTCATCTTTGCCAGGGCCTTCTGGAAAATTTGGAGGACTCTGCATAGGATTTGCCATTATGGAAACTAGTGTAGTTTCAGAGGATCCTCGCCCACGAATATTTGCTCCACAAAGCTGGCACATCATCTAGCCCAAATACAGTTACAGAGGGGATTTTTGGGTCAATGGCAATATGTTGATGAAGGATTCAGCAACCCAAATAATTACAATCTTAAAGCAGCTGGATCTCAAATACCTCACTCAGGGTGACTTCAAAGCTTCGCTTTGAGAACTTTTGGCAAACTCACTCAGCTATATCTTTTGCACTACATATATTATCAATTGTCTACTATGCTAATCATGCAAATTCTTCTACGATTCTTCTATCTTAATGCACAGACCCCCAGGTCTGGTCCATCTCTAATGCACAGGCCTCCAGTGCCTGGTCCATCTCTAATGCACAGGCGTCTAGTGCCTGGTCCATATCTAATGCACAAACCTTCAGAGTTTGGTCCATCTTTAATGCACAGGCCTTCAGTGTCTGGTCCATTTTTTAATGTACAGACCTTCAGAGTCTGGTCCATCTTAATGCACAGACCCCCAGGTCTGGTCCATCTTAATGCACAGACTCAAGTCTGGTCCATCTCAATGTACAGGCCTTCTGGTCTGGTCCATCTTAATGCACAGACTCAAGTCTGGTCCATCAAATGTACAAGCCTTCTGGTCTGGTCCATCAAATGTACAGGCCTTCTGGTCTGGTCCATCTAAATGTACAGACTCCTAGGTCTGGTCCATTTTTCTCACCCTACCAACTTTTATAAAAACCTTGTTTTATTTCTAAGTGTTGCAGGCCAGTATATCATAAATCATCAAGTACGCGTGACTCTTCAAAAATCCTAAACCTCAGCTCTGCATGGATCTCACAGAACTGAGGCTTGGGGGGGGAGTAACTGATGAGCCATAAAATGTGCCTCCAGAGCTAACAGACTTAGCAGAGCAACTACCTTCAGATCTGCCTTCAGAGCAGCTACTAGCAGAGCTGCCTCCAGAGCAGCTACCAGTAGGCCTCCAGAGCAGAGCTGCCTCCAGAGCAGCTACCAGCAGAACTGCCTCTAGAGCAGAGCTGCCTCCGGCAGAGCTACTACCAGCAGAGCTGAGCTGCCTCCAGAGCAGCTACCAGCAGGCCTCCAGAGCAGAGCTGCCTCCAGAGCAGCTACCAGCAGAACTGCCTCCAGAGCAGAGCTACTACTAACAGAGTTGAGCTACCTCCAGAGCAGCTACCCAGCAGGCATCCAGAGCAGAACTGCCTCCAGAGCTGAGCTGCCCCTAGAGCAGCTACCAGCAGGCCTCTAGAGCAGGAGGGATTTCGAACTGGTCACCGTCTTCCATAGACTTCCGACCTCAGAATAAGGAATATATCTTGGAGTGCAAGTCTTTCAGATAGGAAAGGAATCCTACCTCAATCAGGGAAGATTATCACATATCTTTTAAACCTTATCAAACAAGGAAAGGAATTCTATTCAATGTAGGAAACTGCTAAAATCAATGACTCTCAACCCTATAAATAAAGGGGGCAGGTACGCCTAAATATTGGATCTCACATTGAATCTCAGATTCAATCACATATTCAATCACTCTCTTTTACACATATTCTCTATATTTATTTTATATATTCCCTCTTTACTGACTTGATCGTCGGAGGGTCCTCCTTCTCTTTTTTGCAGGTCCTTCTTGCCGAATCATCGAATCGACCAGTGCTTGTTTTTGCAGCATCAGTTTGAAATATAACTGGATACATCTTTCTAATCTTTATATGTTATTTGATTTGTTATTTTATATGGCTTAGAATAAATGTTTTAGGTCTTATTTGGACCATTGAATAAGAAAGTGAAATTTGATCAGATTTAGTTAGATCAAATAAGATATAAAATAATGTAGGATATTGAATATTTCAATCTAATATTTGAAATTGATTCGGATAAAAGGTCTGAATATGTTGTTATATCCCATTCTTATATTTGGGCGTCTACCAGATATAAGGTTCGAAAATAAAGTTTAGCTTTCAAAAATTATTTTTATGAAAGTCATTTAATTTTTTTTCTTTTGAAGAAAATCAGAATATCGAAATATAAAGGGAGAACAAATAAAAGAGAAGAAATTGTATATTTCTTAATGAGAATTACTAGGGCCCAAAGGTCCTATTTTTATACACAAAAATAATGAATCAATCTATATATGAATGGCGGTAGACAAATCTCTTGATTTCAGCCTATGTTTTTGGCGTTCTCCTTTTCTATTGTTACCATTGTGTTGACCTTGCTATCCATAGAATGACAACGTGAGTCTTGGTCTTGGTCTCCTCCCTAAGATCTCGTTGTTTCCGTAACACCCCTCCTCAAGTTGGAATGGATATTAATGACACCCAACTTGCCAAGGAGATATTTGAATTGGGTTGCCCCAAATGCCTTGGTGAAGAGATCTGCAGGTCGTTGGCTCATGGGCAAGTAATGTGTCTAGATGACCCCTTTCTGAAGCTTTTCCCGAATAAGGTGACAGTCAATTTCTATATGTTTTGTTCTCTCATAGACTACTAGATTTGAGGTTATATGGATAGCTGTTTTGTTGTCAGTGTATACCTTAACTGGTTGTGAATGTGCTTCATTAAGATCTACTAGTAGCTGCTTTAGCCAAGTGATTTCACAGGAAGTTGAGGCCATGGATCTATATTCTGCTTCGGCCAAAGATTGGGAAATTGTCTTCTGCTTCTTGGTCTTCCAATAGATAGGTGACTTTGCTAATAGGATACAATATCCAGTAATGAATCGTCGAGTGTCTCTACAACGAGCCCAATCTGCATCACAAAATGTATGTAGTTGAGCTAGAAGCTGATAACAAAATCCCTTGTCCTGGTGATTCCTTGAGATATCACAATACTTTGTGTGCATCCAAGTGGGAGGTCCATGGTTTGTCTATGAATTGGCTCAACACTTGGATCGCATATGCCAAATCTGGCCTGGTAATGGTCAAATATATCAATTTTCCAACTAATCGTTGATATGAAGATGGTTCTAGGATAAGATCTCCATCAGACTCACTTAATGCTAGATTTTGTTCCATGGGCAAATTTCCTGGTTTAGCTCCAAGGGATCCTATCTCTTCGAGAATTTCCTATACATATTTTCTTTGTGAAAGGAAAATACCATTTTTTGATCGAGCCACCTCTACCCAAAGGAAATATTTCAATGACCCAAGGTCCTTGAGTTTGAAGTAATCCCCCAAGTATTTCTTCAGTTCACATATCCCTCATGAGATCAGATGAACATTGAGTAGTCTGCCTTAGACTGTCTATATTCAACAGTTATAAAGGTTGAGGAAAGCTTGGCATACCCTTGCCTTGATGCTTGTTTGAGGCCGTAGAGGGATTTGTTCAATTTACAGACTTACTTCTCCCTCTTTCGTTCGAAACCAAGAAGGAGATGCATGTAAACATCTTCATCAAGGTCACCATGAAGAAATGCATTGTTGACATCAAGCTAGTTCAGATGCCAATTGTGAGTAGCAACAAGAGCCAAGACAATGCGAATAGTGACCATGTTGGCAACCTGAGCAAAGGTCTCAGAATAATCGATGCCCTCCTTCTGATTGTAACCTTTGGCAATGAGGCGAGCTTTATATCTTTCCATGGAACCATCAGGATTGTATTTGATGTTGTATACCCATTTGTACCCAATGGGTTTCTTGTGTGGAGGAAGGGACATCAGAGTCCAGGTGTGGTTGGCTTCGAGTGCATCAATTTCAACTCGTATAGCATCACACCATTTGGGATCCTTCATGGCCTGCAAGAAAGACTGGGGCTCTTATGCAAGTGATATGGTGGTGGTAAAGGTTCGATGAGAGGGGGAAAATTGATCATAAGAAAGAAAATGAGAAAGGGGATAAAGGATACCTGAGTAACGAACAATAGCCAAGTCAGATGTTGGAGGAGGTCGAGAAGGTAGTGCTTGTTCAACATGAAAATCCCGTAAGTAAGCAGATGGCTGAGCCTACCGTATGGATTGCCGAACTGGGGGATCTAGAGTGAGAGGATTTGAAGTGTGAGAAAGTGAAGGATTAGGAGGAAGGAATTCTAGATAGTCAAAAGGATGAGGCAGAACGGTGGAAGGTGACTCGGAGGTATAATGTTGAAGTGGAAAGTGATCTTCGTAAAAGATAACATCACGAGAGACAAAGATTTTATGAGTAACAAGATTATAGAGCCAATAACCCTTTTATCCATGGGGGTACCCAAGGAAAAGGCAACGTGTGGCAACGTGTGGCTCAAGGATCAAATTTGGAGACAAGTTGGAAATGAATGGAGGCATAACAAAGACACCCAAAAACTCGAAGATGGTTGTATTTAGGAGGAAAGGTGTATAGCTTCTCATATGGAGATTTCCCATGTAAGAGGGGAGTAGGTATCCGATTGATCAGATAAGCTGCAGTGAGGATGGCTTCTTCACAAAATTTTTTAGGTAAATTTGCCTAAAAAAGTAAGGCACGTGAGACATTTAAAAGGTGATGATGTTTACGCTCAACTACTCCATTTTGTTACGGAGTAAAGACTCAACTAGTTTGATGAATGATCCCCTCTTCAGAATAATAAGAAGGCATATCAAACTCTGGCCTATTATCACTACGAATAATTTTAATTTTAGCAGAGAATTGGTTTGCATTAGACAAATGAAAGACTGGAGGAGATGACTAGTATCTGATTTGTGGTGCATTAAGTACACCCAGGTGCAGTGTGTGAAGTCATCCACAATAGTGAGAAAATAGTGGGCACTGAAAAGAGAAACAATGCGATAACCCCGCTAAATGTCAACATGCAATAATTTAAAAGGTGCAGTAGTGACATAGAACTAGAAGGAAATGCAAGACGAGTCTATTTAGCCAATGGGCAAATAAAACTTGATTCTAGTTTGGAGCAAGAAATTTCAAACATATGATTAGAAAGTTGAGACAAAACTTTATTGGAAAGATGCCCTAGTCAATGATGCTAGAGTTGAGAATCTGAGGTAGCCACTTGACAACGAGCGGGTTTTGTCTTTGTGCAGTAGTACGAACCATCTTGCTCAGTTCCCACCCTAATCATCTTCATCAAGCGTAGGTCCTGAATGATACAAAAATGAGAAAAAAAAATGATTAGGCAATTTAAGGTGGCACACAGTTGGTGAATAGAAATGAGATTAAAGTGAAAGTATGGGACACATAAGGCATTTTTCAAGATTAGGGATGGAGAGAAGACAATAGAACCAATGTGGGTAACAACAGCGTGTTACCCATCGGGTAGTTGAACAGTACGACCATGTGCTGGAATGGAATAGGTTAAGTTAGTAGGAGAAAAGACCATATGGTCTGTGGCTCCACTGTCAATAATCCATAAATCATCAAGAGAGAGAGAGGAGAAGGTATACCTAACAGTGAGTGCTTGGCATTACCGATATGATTAGCCATAGATGAGGATTGAGTGGCATTATTTAGCATAGTGAGCAGCTGTTGGCATTGGTCAATAGTGAAGGGAAGACTGCTGGTAGATGGTGTGTTCGTAGCGGAAGAAACTTGGTGAGCACTTGATTGGAATTGGGTCCAGTCTTGCGGGAGCCAAGGGGGAACCCATAGATAAAGTAACAACGATCAATGGTATGACCATCTTTGTGACAATGAGTGCACTTCAGGGACTTCTTTCGTGGATGAGCTTTATGATCTTTTGGTGAAGGAAGAATTCCTTTAGCAGCTAGAGCAACTCCGTCAGTGGATGGCGATGCTTGGATATTTCGTTGAGTCTCCTCTTAAACAATGAGACCATAGTCCATCAGAAGGATTTGCCCTCGAATTGCAGCATAAGATTCATTCAGCCCTATAAGAAACTTCATGGTCCGTTTATTTGCTGGTATTGACTAACTCATTCGTCAACAAGATGGGATTGAAGAGACGAAAGCTCATCCCACAACGTTTTGAGCTTGGTGAAGTAAGTAGTCACAAAGGTAGTGCTTTAAACAAGATTGTGAATTTCTTATTCAAGTTGGAACATCCGAGGCTTGTCGATATGTGAAAAACGGTCCTTCAATTCCACCCAGATATCTCTTGCAACATCACAGTAAATAACACTAGTAGAAATATCTTTAGAAATAGACTTAAGCAGCCAAGCCTTTACCATATTGTTGTAGTGTGTCCATTGAAGTGTTGTAGCTAGATCGGATGGTTTGGAAATAGTACCATCAATGAAGCCCACTTTGTTCTTGATGCTGAGGGCGATGAGCATGGATTGGTGCCATGTGTTGTAATTGGTCTCTGTCAAAGGATGTGAAACTAGAGTAACCTTAGGATGATCAGAGTTGTTGAGGTATAAAGGATGGCTTGGGTCATCAAAACTTGGTGGTGAAGTTTGGGAGCCATAAGTTTGAACGAATAAGTGAATGTTTTTTTTTTTTTTAAGAAGACATGGACAGGGAAAAAATATGGGTTGAGGCAAGCAGGTCTTGGTCTGTGCAGGTTTTGGGTTTTGAAAATGTGGGCCAAAAAAAAATTTGAAAGGAGAAAGGGAATTGGGTTATGAAAAACAAAGGACGTGTGGGCTGTTTGTAGTAGAGAATAAAGCCTAGCCTCGTAAAAAAAATGATGGGGTAAGCGCGTGATAATCTTCTTCCAGGTTCCTGAACAGTGAGAATTCCACATATTCGACGAAATGGCTGAGAGAAAAAAAAACAATGGCAGAGTTGTTTCAAGAAATGAAATCTCCACCTCAATATATGAGAAATAAATGAAAATTGAAACCTAGTCAATCGTGTGATAGTCACGTTGATGGTGAATCGGCTCACAAAATAAAACTCTGATTTTTTCTGATCAAGAACAGAGAAAGAATAAGAGAAGATTTACCCCAAATAATATTTCGTGCTCTGATACCATTAAGAAAATCAGAATATCGAAATATAGATGGGGAACAAATAGAAGAGAAGAAATTGTATATTTCTTGATGAGAATTACAAAGGCCCGAAGGTCCTATTTATCCACAAAAATAATGAATCAATCTATACATGAATGGCGGCAGACAAATCTCTTGATTTCAGCCTGTGTCTCTGGCGTTCTCCTTTTCTGTTGTTACCGTTGTGTTGACCTTGTTATCCATGGAATGACAGCGTGAGTCTTGGTCTTGGTCTCCTCCCTGAGATCTCGTTGTTTCCTTAACATCTTCAAATATATGCGTATAGAATATCTAAAATTAATATTTTATTCATAAAACAATTGCAAAATATAGTAACCATAATTATAATATTTTAAAATGTGATTGTGTAAATATTATTCAAAATATAATAATTTCTCACTTTGGAAGTGACTCAAAAAAATCATAATCCATATTACTAAGAATCATCCAAATCAATGATTACATATATATATATATATATATATACACACACACACACACACAACACACACAATAGTCTATTTACTGATACAAACAATACATTAAAAAATTTGTAACATATAAAAAGAAAAAAAGAAAGAAAAATAATATGATTTTTTTTAACTTTACTCTTCAACGTCTTTGTCTCTCTAAATTGTAGTATTGTAATTTTTTTGATGACGTGGCGTTGTGTTTTTATTTCAGTGGGATGAGATAACTCTAATACCACCGCTCTGTTGTGATAAGTTATATCTCATCCAAGAGAGATATAAATGGTTCACGGAATATAAATATCTAATCTAATAAAAACATCAAACATGGAATAAGATAATATTTATCATATCCAATCCTCTTGTCCCACCGTCCAAACATTACTTCAGAGAATGTTATTTGATTTGTTACTTCATTTTTTTTTTTTTTTGTTTTACTTCATGAGTATAGCGTGAGTGGATAATAGACACAGACGTATCATATATTTGAAAATTACCCGTTTAAATTTTCTCTCTTGACTTGTTGATATATAAAATGTGTGTGTACTTTTATGGGGAATTAGTTTCAATTAAAGACTTCAAATATCCACGTAGAAAAAAAAAAGATTTTCCTTTGTCTGCTGTAGTATGTCAAATATTCATGGATGTAAATCCAACGATCAACGACCATAGCATCAATTGGTACAGGAAGAGTTGCCTAAGTATGCTTGCATCCGACAATAAGTTTAGAATTGTCATAATTGGTACGACTCCTTTTTTTCCGTTAAAAAATAAAAATAAAAACATGATCTTCTAGGACTGTGATTATGTTATGTTTGACTCTCTCAATGAGTAAAAGTTTGGATGGTGGTCTCTAAACATTGTTATCAAATTTTGCACGAAGTTGCATTGATTATTAGAATGTGAATTTAGAGAAAATGTGAAGAAGAATTCATCGTGTCAAATTTATTAGTAACAAACTAATTTGGAGGCTTCTCATTTAATAAGAAAAATAAATTTTTTAAAATTCGTAATTGATACTTATTAATAAAAAATATAATTATAAAGACATTATATTATATTTATAGTACTATAATACTTTTATTTTGACTAGAAAACTAAAATTTTTATTTTTATACTAATTCTACTACAATAAAGACTAATAATTTGAATAGGAAACTACTAATTCCTATATTTCATATTTTAATTCTAATAAAACAAGGAAACTAAATAAATTAAAATTGGAAACTAAATAGTTCTAATACAACTTTAAAACAACTTTCCTATCACAAATTCATTCATAATCCAATATCAATGGTTGCATCTCTTCAAGAATATTGGAAGACTCGAATATTTTTCTTTTCACCACTTCAATGAAGTCTATAATTGTAGGCTTTTTTTATGACAATAATGTTCATGTAATAAAACAAAAATTATCTTCTTGTACTACCATAATTTCAATCTTCTTGGAAGTATTATAATTATCTTTTACAAGTTCAAGTTCATCCTCATCTTTAGCATTGACTATTTTCATGGGAATTTCGTCATTCTCTGCCACAAATTTTTAATTAATTCATCTTCTTTATCATCTGCAACAACTGTTTCAGCAACATCAATAAAAATAAATTCAACTTTATTTTATATTTACTCCTTATGATCATCATTAATGAATGAAATAACTTGATTTGCATCTCCTATGAAAAGAGAGTCTTTTACAAGAACATTGAATTCTTTCAACGGTTTAATATGTGCAACCTTATCACTCAAAGTTACTTCAACAATTTTAGATTTTACTTATACTTTTTTCTTGGTGCTTTCCCATGTTGGTTTGTATTTATCTTCTAAAATTTGTAAATAATTTATAGGCAAAAATCTAATCATCAATAAGTTCATCATTCTTGGCCATGAACGAATGCATATTTTTCTTTGCAATTGTCTATGCCTCTATAAATCAAGCCACCATCTTTTCGCAAATCCAACGAGTTTATCTTTTACTCAAAAATATTCTTTTTCTTCTAAAAGTCTCAAATCATTAAGACAATCATCCAAATCATAAAAGTTTTTAAAATAAAAATTACCGTCAAAATCAAGAAGTCTTTCATAATTGCGAATAACTCTGTCTTCAGGCTGACCTCAGGTAAATCATCCGACGCAATTCTTCTTGACTGAAGGGTCTCTGAAGGCATTAAAATTGAGTTGCATGAGCGTATGTTGTGTAGCACCAAGCTAATTGTTGACCTGTGTTAACTGTTACCCGTGGTCGTCAATTACCGCTCATACAGCCTCCATTCCACGACGAATGTCAATGGGATTTGGGTTATCGACTCCGTCGTTTGCCATGCTAAAATATAATAATGCCATATCTAATGCTATATAAAGCATTATGAATAACACATGTTATCCATGCCATGACACTTTTTTTTTTTCTTTAGATTCTTTTTTAGTATTTGGTCCAACAATTTTAGTGGCTACTAGTTGAAAGAATAATAGTTGTTGTGTTAAAAAATGACATTTTAGTATTAAAGTAAGAATATTAAAATATAGCATTTTGACACTATAATAATTCCATATAACTTTGGCATGACTCAAATACCATTTAGCATTGGAGATGCTGATAATGTTAAAATATATCATCTATTATAGCATGGCATTGGAGGAGGGAATTTGATATAGTAGGTGGTTTGAGGGGCACATTAGAGTTGGTCTAAGGAATGTCAACTTTACAATCTTGAGCACAACGAGGCCTAATATTTTGAACTATTTAGAAACTTATAATGTTGCTAAGTGTATTATTCTGTTGGAAGGACAAAAGACCATTTTAAAGGCAAGTTAGTTTACCTCCTAATCATGTTATGTTAGTGTGGATCTACCACAACTCCATTTACTTAGGATAATGTATTTCATATAAAATTTTTAGGTGATGATCCTTATTTAGAGGAAACGTTAGGTTATATGGTTTTTGGAGGCTAAGGTTTTGTATTAACCAAATGACACCTTGGATATACATTAGATTTAAGCGGTCCTTCTAAAATATGTGAGAACTTCTATTATTTTCATATACATGTGAAACCTTAGGCATGACTATGGTTAAAATTCTAAGGTTTGGCACGTGCTCTAACTACTGTAAATAACAAAGTTTTGATTTTAAGCGAGAAGGACTGTAGGAATAATGATATGCCACTATATATTACTATATGATGCGAACCCTTTGTACAAAGTCTATTGAGATTCTCGTGCCATATTAGTAGTCATTCTAAACCAATTCTCTCTTTTATCTAGATTATCTTTATCTTTGTTACTCAATGAAAGTTAGAAATGAAATAAAGAAGTGAAAAATCAAACAAACAAACGTAGTAAGACAAAGATCATTAAAGATTTTACGTGGTTCAGAAAGTTACCTACATTTACGGGCAGTGTTGAGCAATTCGTTATGTAATGAAGAGATTACATGAGTACAAATACTTATAAACTCAAAAACCCATTTACACCCAAAGACAACTCACAAATTGGCCTCATCTCACAATGATCTTTTCTCTCTCCTTATTCCTACAAACCTAGGACAACTGAAACTACCAAAAATGTATCCAAGTCGGTGTAGGAAAAACCATAAGCATCCGAACATGAAAGCCTTCTTCTTTCAGACATTGACTACCTCTCCGTTCGGACAGAATGGACACTGAACAAAATTGGGTGAATTTATGACACGTACTTAACAAATCTCCACCTTGGCTTGAGCTTAACCTAACCATACAAACAAAGTAATTGAATCACATCTGCCTCCAAATGCGCCCTTAAGTGGTACGCATTGACAGGTGCTCAAAATCTAGAAATGTTAATCAAGTCGAAATAATGTTTGAACTTGAGTAGCCAAATAGGCTTAGTCCAAAAGGTTGCTCTACTAGATTCTTTGTTATTCATTATTTTTGCTGCTCCCTTGTATTGTGCTTCTATTGTTGACAACGTAACTGTAGACTATAGAGTAACTTTCCAACTAATCAGACAACCAGCAAGTGTGAAGATATAACATATCAAAGATCTCCTCTTATCCAGATCACCAACATAATCTGAATCAACATAACCAATAACACTAAAACCAAAACCACAAGCTCTATAAAAAAATTAATCCAATATCTAAAGTCAATCTTAGATACCAAAGTATCCATTTCACTATTTGTCAATAAACTTTTCCAGGATTATCCATGCATCAACTAACAACACTTAACTGCTTGTGAAATGTTTGGACATGTGCAAACCATAGTGTACATGATGCTACCAATTTCATTAGAATAAGGAACATTTAACATATACTACTTATCTTCTTTACTTTGTGGAAACAATGCTACAGAAAGCCTAAAATGAGAGGAAATGAAGTGCTCACTTGTTTGGAACTTTACATAGCAAAACACTCAAGAAAATTATCAATGTACTTCTACTGTGACGAGTACAACTTTCCATGTTTCTTGTCCCTATGAATCTTCATACCCAAATTCTTTTTGTAGCACCTTAATCTTTCATTTCAAATTTATTACTCAGTTAGAAATTTAAATTGCCGATTTTTAGCATGCTTTTTGTAGCTATAAACATGTTATCCATATAAAGTAACAAGTAAACAAAAGAACTATTTGAAAACTACCTATGATACATGCAACTATCAAAATTTCTCATCGAGTAACTATATCCCACCGTAAAGGTGTCAAAATGCTTCTACCACTGTCTTAGAGAGAACTTCAAGCCATACAATGACCATTAAAACTTGCAAACATGATCTTATTTACCTTGAAACCCTTTAGTTGATTTATATAGATACTCTCTTCAATCTCGCCATGTAAAAATGTTATCTTGACATTAAACTGGTCAAGTTTTAAGTCAAACAAAACAACCAAAGCAAGCAACATGCGAATAGAGTTATGGTTTATAACAAGGTGAGAAATCTCATTGAAGTCCACACCTTCTCTTAAACTGTATCCCTTTGCAATCAAGTGTGCCTTGTATTTAGCATCTTCAACCCTTAGGATGCCTTCATTTTTCTTGAAGACCCATTTGCAGCCAACAATCTTTGAGCCCTTAGAAAATTTTACCAAATCCCACGTCTGGTTCTTATGAAGAGATTCAACTTCTTCATTCGTAGACATAATCCATTATGTACACTCACTACCTGTGACAACTTCTAAATAAGTGAAAGGATCTTTAACTGCAATATCCTCTAACATGGTATACGCAACCAAATCTGTATACCGATATCTCTAAGGTGGTTAAATCTGACTCATTTCTCTATCAGTCACAATGCTATATTGTTGTTCCTCTTCTGCACTAGAGTCTAAGAAAGAACTCTTCATATAAACAATGGGCATAAGTTGAGTGCTCTCTTGCACTCTATGTAAATCTCCAACCTATAGCTCCATCTTCTTGCTATAACTCTGTCTATCCCCTGAAATATCACTAAACTCCTTTCTCAGGTGAAACGAAGCAAATTTATCAAAAGTAACATCTATACTGATAACTAACTTAGGTGACTTAGGATTAGTACACCACAATTTATATCCTTTAACCTTGTACATATCCAATAAATGTACGCCCTAGGCTTAAGCTTACAATCATTCATATGATAAAAAGCAAGACAACCAAAAACTTTAAAATTAAAAAAAAAAATTAGCAGGTGTACTAGGCCATACCTTATCAAGAGTTTTAGTTTCAATACTAGTATTAGGAGAACGGTTCACCAAATAGCAAACTATATTAATGGCCTGAAACCCAAAATGCCTTACACAACTCGACATTTTGAGAGCATGCAACGATTTCTCTCCATAAGTGTTTTGTTCATCCGTTTCATGACTTCATTTTTTGGGGGTGTGACACATATTATGCAGTGGCTCATAATGCCTTCATTCTGATGTAACTTATTAAACTTTCTATTGAAAAATTCTGTATCATTGTGTGTTATAAGCTGCTTGACCTATTTTCCTATTTTCTTTTCAATCAAGACTTTTTATTGCTTAAATGTTGCAAAATCCTTATTCTTGTGTTTCAAAAAAAATAAACCCAAATTTTCGTTGAAAAATCATTAATGAAATTTATAAAATATTGAGCACTACCATGGGATGTGTTGGTTGCAGGACCTCAAAGATCCGAATGGATGTAGTTAACTTTACCCTTAGTTCTATGAATCGCGGTACTAAACTTCACCATTTTCTATTTTTTAAAGACAATGCTCACAAAAGTAAAGCTTTCCCATAGACTATTCACAAAGCAAACCTTATTTGTTCAGAATTGTTATACCTCTTTCACTCATATGACCCAAATGCATATGGTATAAACTAGTAGTATCTGAATCTAAATCAACTGAAAATGAAGATGAAATACCTACCAAACCAATAATTGTATTGCCTTAAAAAATGTAAAGGTTATTGACGTTGGTACCTTTCATCACAGCCAAAGATCCCTTGCAAACTTTCATAGTTCCCCTTCACTAGAGAACTTGCAACCAATAGAATCCATACTACCCAAAGAAGTCATATTTTTCTTCAAATTTAGTATATGTTAGACATCTATCAAAGTCCTCACAATTCTATTGTGTAATCGAATTTGAACTGTACCTATCCCTATTGTTTTATAGGCTATGTTATTACCCATTAAGATTAAACCAATATTGATTGCCTTATAGGTTAGGGATCATATGATAGGATCAACCCAAATCAAGAATTCACTCTTCCTTTAAACGATTAATTGAAATGGTAACTCAAAGGACGAATATTTGCAACCTTAACAATTTCTTCTGCAACCTCAACTGCATTAGTAGAATTCGCCTTCTTCTGTCTTCCTTATTCTTTGATTTTAGGAAACTTAGTTTTGTAGTGCCAAACTTGTGACAATAATAACATTCAATCTCACTCTTAGGTGTTCTAGACTTTGATCAACATTTAGATCCACCTTGGCCCTTTTAGAGACTTACTAGAGCCCCTTTTAGTGGGTTGACCTATATTATTGGAGGAATCTGGATAACCCTTCACAAGCGGACCTTAGGCCTATATATCATCACTATCTTTCCCATTAAACTTAGTCCTCAACTATTTCCAATTTAAAGACACCTTAACATCTACCAAAAAGATGACATCTCTTTTATTTAATATGGAATTAACAAACGTATCAAAGGAATTAGATAATGAACCCAAAATAATTAAGGCTTGGTTTTTTTTTTTTTTTTTTTTCAATTCAACATTAATGTTCTTCAAGTCCATAATAATTTCGTTAAATTCACCAAGGTGCTCGTTAATGGATATACCTTCTTTCATCTTGAGGTCTAATCAAGGCAGGTAATTGTTAGCTCCTCGTTAATGCACGGGAAAAGTCAACATTTCGTTATTAAATTGATATAAAAAGAAAAAATCATAATGCCAATTATTCAAGTTAACATAATCAAGCAAAACAAGGTGGGTCTCCTGTATGGCAATTGGGTTAGATGTAGGGAGCAAATTTTGAATGCTTTGAAATACTAAACTTTCAATGTAATGTCTTGTAATTTTATAATATAAAATAAGTAGACTAAAATATTATTATGGTGTATAAGTGATTTATAATATCAAATAATGGGTTAGAAGTTTTTTGGAGATTTTTGGAGCTTGTTTAAACCCATTAAATAATTATAGGGGTGACATAGTTATTTTATCATCTTCGCGGGTCTATGCGAGTGAGATACCAAAAAAATATTATTATGAAATTGATAAATAATTATGATTAAGTAAATTAAATGAGTGGTGACATTTGGAGGCCAGTTGGGCACAATTTGAGATAATAAGGAAAAAACTTGTCATTTTACCGGGAACACGCGAGAGCGGTACCTGTAAAATATTTTTTAGTTTTTTGAGATTTGAAAAATAATTGAGATAATATTTAATTAGGTGTTATAAAATGAGATGACACTAAAATGACTAAATAACCAATAAAGGATATATGAGCCAAATAAGATAAGTGGAAGGCAAAAAAGTAAAATGACATATAAAAGCTATAAATTCAATGTCTCTAAGGTTAAGAGACTTATTTTTCTCCATCACTTTCTCTCTATATTCTTTTCTCTCTCTCTCTCTCTCTCTCTCTCTCTCTCTCTCTCTCTTAATGCTGCTGGGCATAAACCCATTTTTTTCTCCATTTTCATATTCTCCCTTCGATCTAAGGCCAGATTTAAGAAACCAATACTAGGGTTTCTCATCTAGGTATTCTTTACCGTGATTCCAAGCTAGGGAAAGGAAGAATCAAGAAACAATCATAAGTTTTCAACTAGGGTTTCCAAGATCTACGAGATTCGAGGTAGGGGTTTCTAATTATGGATGAGATGAGGGTATGAATGTGCATAATATGTGTTGCATATGTTTCTCATGGATTGATGTTCATATTTATTGAATGTTGTGGTGGTAGAAAAGATGGAAGGATATTAATGATGTGTTCTCATATGTGATTGGTTCTATTTTCTACCTTCTTGTGTTCTTCTTTGTGTTCAAAGCCTTTTGTATAGTTCATTATAGGTTACATGATGATTCGATCTTGATTTATTGGTATATATGAACCCTAGTTTATATTATGCCTATCATATATTTTCTAAAATGTGTCTATGTGTTATGTTTCATGTTTGTGATGTGTAATCTTGATAAATAGACTATATTGTGAGTGATATGTGATAAATACATGTGTGTATGCTTGTTTGGGTGGAGATTATTGAAAAATAAATCATAAAAGTTGAGATCGAGAATTATAGATGTGTAATTTGGATTTTCATAAATAACCTGTCACTACACAAGCATAAGCATCCATATAGCACCAGTTAAAATTCTTTTGTTAGATTCCTCTATAGGGAATTATTTTAACCCTTTACTAGATGTAGGAAATGACGTGGAGCCAATTACTTGAAGGCGTTCTTGGATGAACCTCATTTGAGATATATTCCATTTGAAGACCAATGCCACCTTACTTTTGGTTGTTGATATAAAGTGTTCTTAGGACCCTATATTTTGTAAAATTTGGTATTTGGCATTTAAAGTTGCACTTACTCTTGTTAATGACTTAATTTATGTATGAACCTTGATGGAGAATTGTATGTAGTAAGATTTCAAGTTATGGAACATATGAATATTTGTACGGAGATGAATTATAAATACTTTTCTAATAAAGATTTGATAATTAGATCCTTAGATTTTTCTAAAGATGATTAAAGTAGCGTTATGCATGACTCATCATGAAAGGATGTGTATAAATGATGTGTTTGTGAATGTAATCATCGTATATAAGTTATGTTGGTATTTGTTAAAGAATAAACTTAATAGGGATTGAAAAGATTCCAAAAATAGAAGGTTTAAAGCATCTAAGGATCATTTCAGTGGATTGAAAGTCTCATTAATAGGGGAGGCATGTTCTACTCTAAGACAGTAAAGCGAATTAAGTTATTTGAGATCAACTCGATTAGAGGTTTGTTCAAAATTAGATCACGAGATAAACAAATTAAACTTAAACATATTTTGAGACTTGAATTTGACTAGTGATCTGTTTAATTAGAAGCTCGTTTGAGATCAACTTGAGAAATTAACAAGTTGAAATTGAACAAAATTTGAAGTTCGTTTATTTTAGCGAGTCAAGTTTAAACAACTTACAACTCGACTCGACTCATTTACATCCCTATTTAGCTCTCACTCCTCTCAAGAAAATGTGAGATTAGTCTGTCATTTTTAATCATGGGATTAGGCTGGACTTGTTTATCTTAAGCCCATACTGTAGTAACTCATGTGGTAACGATAGTTAAAATTCAATGATACATTGATTCTTAATATTGTTATATGTTGAAAAATTCAAAAATTTGTAATACATTACTGATATACCATAAAGTGACAGACCAGTCCTCATGTGACACATGTGACTACAGACCAGTTAAAGCTCGGCCATCCTAGAGTAGACTCAGACACTCAGCCATCCAGAGCAGGTTTAGGCACTTAGCCTTCAGAGCTTACAGGACCAAGCATAAGGCCTTCAGAGCATCCCTAAAGGTTCAGAGCTCATCACCGCCTTGAATATCCTATCGAGCTAAGGAAAAGGAAACAGTCTTCAACAAGGAAACTTCCACCTGCGGATATCTATCAAGTGCAGTGTCCAACATGATAACTACCACTCTCCGATGATCAAATCTCAACATTCATGGCTCCAAATCCTAATCAACCTAGGAAAGCCACAACCTATAAATTATACCCTAAGGTACGCTTTACATTTATGCTCATTCTTTGGTTTACAATTACAGTCTTTCAATTCAGTTTTATTGACTTAAGCATCGAAGTGGCTACTATTGGAGCCAACTCGATGGCCCTTCTGATCCTTCTGTTTGAGTGTTTCTCAGGCAGCGGAGTTCGGAGCCCCTACCGACCAAAAAATGCAGCATCAACTAGTGTCGTCTGTGGGAACGACAATAGTACTTTCAAAGGTTCTTGTCTTTATGAAAAACCTTATTCCCCTTCTCATCAAGGAATCATGGCTCCCAATGTTCGCCCAAGAAAGCATGCTTAAAATCCTCAAAACCCTCAACACCGGCCACTTGCCGGACGAGGAAGAGGACGAACAATTGATCCCATGCAGCAACAGCTTGATCTAGTTAAGCGATAGAATGAGTTAATGCAAGAACAGCTTCTTTCCATGTCCAAAACTCTGGCGATTCTCACCCAGAACCTCGAAACCAATCCTTTGAATTCACCCATCAACACAGTTGATCAAAGGACACAACCTCCTACTGCCACCACAAATAGAGGATTTCATGAAGAGATTCCCAGTAATCACCCAATGTATCCCCAATCTTTCACCCATGTAGAGATCTGAAAAATAAGGGAAAATTTTTTGTTTTGCCAGTAGGACATTATTTTTGCACGGTTTTGTCAGTAAAGCATATTCATGCATTATTTCACTGTAAAACATGTTTAGAAGCATATTTGGAGTGTGTCATAGAAGAGTAATATGCTTATAATATTGAAATATACCTGCTGTAAGAATTTGAACCAAAACGAAAATAGTTTCAGAAATTGGACCAAAATGGCATCTGGGTGACCCGGGTGGAAACGGCCAAACCCGGCCACAAGAGAAAATTTATTTTTTTGAAAATTTTTATTTAAAATAATTTTATGAACATTGGTTAAAACAAAATATCAAATTGAGGTGTTTTGGGACGGGTTGTAGAGTAACGGGGTCCCCGGGCTCATTAAGGGCAAAATGGTCATTTTGCCTCTTGCCCTTTGCTCTTCCACTATAAATAGAACACTTAGACCCAATTTTATACAGATTTCATTCTGTATTTACAGCAGCTCACTTTCATAGAGAGAGAGAGAGAGAGAGAGAGAGAGAGAGAAGCCCTAGTTCTTCAAGCTTCAAGCTTCCGAAACACACTTTTTAAGTGGGATTTTCGCTGAGGTTCCTTCTAAGAAGTTGTTCCTCTCATAAGGACCTATATTGTCACCAAACAGTTCAGCCATCCAGAGATCACAGCCTTCGAAATTTGAGAAAAATTGATCTAGGTATGATGTAGTGCTAAGCTAGTAATGGATTTAAGTTTTCTTGTATTTTTTCATGCTATTGGACTGTTTAGGGAGTGTATTTAAGGTTAGGAAACCACCTAGAAGGTAGTTCCTTTGAAAGCCTAGAGTTGATAGTTTAGGGATATATGTGTTCTTGGCATTGTTGGATGATTTGTTGCCTTGATTAGGTGTGTTATATTGATAAAATTGTATTGTTACAATTTGGAACCCATTTGCATGTTGACACACCTTGTGGTTTGGACCATGTGATGAATTGGTGCTTTAGGTGCTTTATGGAAAATTTATGTCCTTGGTGAATTAGTAGAATTGTGAGATTGTGATTTGGATATATGTTAACATGTTTAGTTATGACATATATTATGAGCATGATGTTTTGGAGTTTAAATTTATGAATTTTGTGGGATAAATTGCATGACTTGAAAAAGGGACACCATGTGTTTGATAAATTTTCACATTGAGATTGCATGATGAGATATGGCATTTTGGCATAGTGTGATTCCTTGAAAACATGGTATGGGTTGAGCACGTAGTGCTATGTATTATGAGGGTGTAGATCCTATGGTGAAAAACCCAAAATCGTTCATTCGGTACTCGTAAGCTAAACGGGGTCCGGACCGTAAAGCGAGACATATATTGGTACTCACAAGCCAAACGGGTCCAGACCGTAAAACGAGACAGATATTGGTACTTGCATGCCAATGGGAAAGAACCGTAAAGCGAGACATATATTGGTACTTGCATGCCAACGGGGAAGAACCGTGAAGCGAGACATGGGTGGCATAGAGTTGCATGTGTGTGTCATGCATTTTGACATTGCATGGCATCAGGGGGAATAATGGAATTATGATCTTGAACTGTACACTTGCACATGCCACGCCCTTAAATTTTTTGCTAGTCTTTGTATTATGTTATACCAGCTATTGAGCTGACCCATTCGTGGGACATTATTTTTCAGATGAGGCCCCAAGCACTTGAGACTTGTGTAAGTCTTGAAGGGTGGGAAGAAATGGACATGTTGAAGATTTGGCCCTCGGGGCAATATTTTGGATGTATGGGCATAAGCCCAATTTATTGTGTTTTGGACTTGAACAAATTGTAAACTTTAGGCCTTGGGCCATTTTAAATTGTATGGGTCGTAACCCAAAAGAATGCATGATATTTATGGTTTAAATGTGTACTAAATGGATATGTTGGAAATAGAGGATGTATGTTTAATTTGATGGATTTGTGGCCATCGAGTGAGGGTGGGTTGCTTATGAATTTATGCTTAGGATGTTGTGAAAATTAGGTGAGAAAAATGCTTAGAAAAACAAAAGAGGTTATGTCCAACTTAAAAAATTAAAGTATTAGATAAGTGTGTAAAACACCATTCAAATGGAAGAAATAAATGCCCAAAATGAGGGTTTAGAAACTTTGAAGAAGTGGGCTAAAAATGGGGAAAAAGTAGGCTTGAAAAACTTGGAAAAAATTAGAAATAGGAAAAATTAGGTTGCAACCAGAACAGTAATTCTGTAGAAAAACTAGAAAACTACTCTCTGTCACTACAGTAAAAATGCAAAGAAGTAGCCCAGCCACCACAGCCCGCGCCCGTCCCGCGCGCGTGCGCGCCTGCCGCTTACCGCCTGCCGCCCAGCGCCTTCCCTGCTGCCCACATGCTGTCCAGCCCCTTTACACCATCCTTTTGGCCACATTTTTTAGCCACTTTTGGGACAACTTTTGAGCTATATTTGGACACTATTTTGGGCAATCTTTGGGCCCCATTATGAGCTATTTTAGTGACCTTTTTGGGCTATGTTTGGCCACAAATAGGGGCTGTGTTAGGCCCTCTGCCTTAGACGATTTTTGGTGGGATTCTTGACCCATTTATGGACTATAGCTTAGACTATTTTCGGGCCCATTTGAGACATCATTTTAGGAGAGTTTTTGGGAAATGATTTAAGATTGTTTTAAGGATCATTTTTTTTTTAATATGACTTAAATTAATTAGAACATTAATTGGGACAAGGACTTGGAAAACATTGGGGGACCATTTTGAGTTAAGCTGAATGACAAGTGTTTAATTTAAACTTTGAGGGAAAAATTTGAGGAATAATGAGGGAGATTTCAATTAAATTTAATTAATTGTCATTTATTTATTTCTTTTAATTTTCGTTCCCTCGTGCCCCGGGTTCTCGAAAATTCGGGTCGTGACAGCCCACATTGGCAGAGACCCCCAGCCATTCAGCAGCCATAGGTAGGGAGATACCAACCTTTATTCCAGACATCCACTATCGAAGCACCATTAGGGCTCCAACCCCAAGGGCTTCAGGAGCGAATCTAGCGCTGCAAGAGTCTCAATCTTAAGCGGCTCCAGTTCCTCCAGCTCAAGAGCACCAAAATCCTCCTCCAGCCATGGGACATGCCCATCTCATTCATATGGGAGCCGAAACTGTAAAGCAAAACTCACAAGAAATCCGGCCTAGTGGCCCACGAAGAGCTGAAGAAGTTGTAGACTCTATGGACCGCACTGTTGCGATGAGAGGTATTCAAATCCCTCCAGAGCAAGACGAGCTAGCCAGGCTGCTCGAAAGGCTCGCCACGCCGTTCACCCTTGCTATCATGACTGATGAGAGGCCGAGGAAATTTTTCGTCCCAAAGTTCACCCTTTACGATGGGACTGGGGACCTAGGGGACCATCTTTCTCATTACTAGCACACCTATGGCACTACATGGGGCTTCTAACCCCTTCATGCGTCGTACATTCATTACTAACGTCAAGTGGCACAACATTGAAGTGGTTCCACCATCTCCTACCGAACTCGGTCACTAGCTTCTATGAGCTCGGCCGGCGCTTCCTAGATAGGTTCATAACTAGTAGAAGGTTGAGGAAGGGCTTAAAATTCTTGCTTAAAGTAAACTAGTCCAAAGAGGAGCCCCCCTGAGAGTACATTGCACGTTTTAACGCTAAGCTCACAGAGATTACAAATTGCAGCTCGAGCTGTCTAGTAGCTGCTATGACCTCTGGACTCGCATTAGGAGGCTTTAGGGATTCTCTGACAAAAATTCCTCCTAACAACATGGCAGCCCTCATGGATCGTGCTAGGAAGTACATAAATCTAGAGGAATCAAAGAGCCCTTCTCAGAAAATTAAAGAACAAGCCCTGACAGGATGACCAGAAGAAAGACTCCAGTACAATCAAGAAGAGGGTCAGAAGCCCAGATAGAAGAACGACCTCCAAAACTCCAAACAGCACTGCTCCAAGGGGGTTCACCACCTTTACTCCTTTGAACGCCTCCTTAACTCACATACTTTGGCAAGTCAGAGCACGTGAAAACCTAAAGTGGCTAGAGCCGCTAAGAGGCGAATTCTTGTAACTGGGACCAGAGTAAGTATTGTAATTTCCACAAGGACCACGGGGCACGCAACTGACACATGCATGGCCCTTAAACATGAAATTTAGCAGCTCATAAGGAGAGGACGACTGCGGGAGTTTGTTAGGCAGAACCCCAGCAATGACAGGCCCCAGTAGAGAAGGCTCGACCAGAGGCTGGACCAGAGGTTGGAATAAAGGGAAGGACTGGAGTGAGTCTCAGTAGTAGAACAATCAAGTTATCTTCAGTCCTTCACGCAGACACCCCGGTAGCAAGAACGTCCAACAGAGCAAGAAAAAGGTATACTCGGGAGGCTAGAGCTACTTCCAACATACTACAGATCTCCAATGTTGAGAAAAGATTGAAGCTTGTGCCTGAGATCCAGTTCTCATATCAAGATCTTATAGGAGTACACTAGTCCTCATAGTGATGCCCTCTTTATCTCCCTCAAGATTACCAACTTTAAGATCCGAAAAGTCTTGATGGACACAGGGAGTTCTGTGAACGTGCTATTCTACGAACCCTTCAAACAGATGAAGTTCAATCCCAACAACATCAAACCCACCGTTACTATCATGGTAGGATTTGACAGGAACCTCAGTACCCCACTAGGGAGGATTGACCTTCCTACCTATAGCAGGAGAAGGAGACGGACAAAAGACCACATGTTAGAATACATGGTTCTGAATGCCAAGTCCCTCTTACAACGTCATAATTGGAAGACCTTGGCTACACCAAATGGGAGCGGTCACCTCGACTCTCCACCAATGTTTGAAGTACGTCTATAATCATGTTGTCTACTCCATCAGAGGATGTCAACTAACCTCTCGAGAGTGTCATGCTCTCGCGCTCAAGGAGAGGGCCTCCAAATAGCAATTACTACAAGCTCAGTGAATGCGTGGATCCAAACCTTTCCCACCATCACAAGGCAGAAGACTGCCCTTCCAGAATTGATGAGCCTCTAAGCCTTAGAGGAAGGGACAGCAGGGCCAAGCCCGTAAGAGACCCCGTCAAAGTGTTGGTCAGCTCAAAAGAACAAGGGTGTTACTTACAGATCGGTCCAGACCTGACACCTACCGAGCAGGAAGAGGTGATAAAATTCCTAAGAAACAACCTCTCAGTGTTTTCCTAGAAAACAAAGGATATGAAAGGCATAGATCTAGACCTCATCACTCACAAGTTGATGGTAGATCCTGATCACCCCCTAGTGAGACAAAAAAGAAGGACACTCGCTCTAGAAAGACATCAGATCATCAATAAGGAGGTCCAGAGGTTGCTAAAGGCCAAGATGATATGAGAGGTATTTTACCTAAAATGGTTAGCCAACACCGTTCTGGTCAGAAAGAAAAATGGCAAGTGAAGAGTCTATGTTGGCTATACAGACCTCAACAAAGCTTGTCCCAAAGATAGCTTTCCTCTCCCGAGGATTGACCAGTTCATCGATGTCACTGTAAGGCACGAACTCATGAGCTTCATGGATGCCTACTTTGGATAAAACTAGATCCAGATGTACCCGTCAGACTAGGAAAAAACAGCCTTCATTACCGAACGAGGTCTCTATTGCTATAAAGTGATGCTGTTCGGACTGAAAAATACTGGGGTAACATATCAACGTTCGGTAAATAAGATGTTCAGTCCCCTGATCGGCAACACCATGGAAGTTTACATAGATGATATGCTAGTCAAAAGTGCACAAAAGAGTAGCCATCTCCAGCACTTGGCTCAAACCTTTGACATCCTGAAGCAATATAAGATGAAGCTGAATCCTTTGAAATGCACCTTTGGTGTAACCAAGGGAAAGTTCTTGGGGTACATTGCCTTTTAGAGAGGTATTGAAGCAGACCCCACTCAGATCAAAGCTTTAATCGGTTTGGAGTCGCCGAAGACCAAAAAAGACATCCAAGCTCTGAACGGCAGAATTATAGCTCTGAATAGATTCATTTCTAAATCCACTGATCGCTGCCTACCGTTCTTCAAAGCCTTGAAGGGTAACAGAGCCTTATAGTGGTCAGAGGAATGTGAAAAATCTTTTCAAGAACTAAAAGACTACCTTGCTTCCCCTGAACTCTTATCAAAGCCGGTCCAAGGAGAGAAACTACTCCTCCTACCATACTGTCTTCCGAGAATGCCGTTAGTTCTGCACTGGTTAGACAGGACAGTGGTGTTTAGAAGCCCATATTCTATTCAACAGAGCTCTATTAGACACAGAGAAAAGATATCCTAAAATTGAAAAGCTGGCCTTTGCTTTCATAGTTTCTGCACGAAAGCTCCGACCTTATTTCCAAGCACATCCCATTGAGATTCCAACTGGCCTATCCACTAAAGTCAGTCCTAAGGAAGCCCGAGGTCTTAGAGCAACTAGTCAAATGGTCTAGTGGAATTAGGGGAATTTGACATATCCTACATTCCACAGACCTCCATCAAAGGGTAAGCCTTGGCCAATTTTGTTGCCAAGTTCACCCCGGCGCTGCAAGACACAGCACAGCTTTGTGAAAGCTTGGGTACATGGCAGGTTTACACCAACAGATCGTCCACAGACCATGGTTCTGGCGTCGGCTTGGTACTACAGTCCCTTGACGGGCTCATGACAGAAAAGATAGTCAGTCTAGGGTTCAAAGCTTCCAACAATGAAGTTGAATACGAAGCCCTTATACTT
Source organism: Nyssa sinensis (assembly GCA_008638375.1). Taxonomy (NCBI): domain Eukaryota; kingdom Viridiplantae; phylum Streptophyta; class Magnoliopsida; order Cornales; family Nyssaceae; genus Nyssa; species Nyssa sinensis. Next base: position 39,822,430 of record CM018047.1, on the reverse strand, counting down.
AGGATGACGCTAGCTCTAAAATGCGAGGCTTAGAACCTCAAAGTCTTCTCTGATTCCCAACTAGGTGGTAAGCCAAGTTGTGGGAGAATTTTTCGTCAAAGACGATAGGATGCTTCAGTATTCAGAACTGGTCAATTCGCTAAAGCGCTCCTTTCAAATGTTCGCAATCCAAAAGATTGAGAGAGGCCAAAACTACCGAGCTGATGCTTTGGCGAATATGGCAACTCATGTCAAGCCAGGAGGAGATTCTAATCTAAAGATCTCTTACCAGCCAAGGCCAAGCATAGTAGAAGTTCAAACAGCTCAAGGTTACCGATTAAACCCAAAATTGGATGACCCTTATCATTCAATACCTAGAAGGAGGACTGCTCCAAGAGGATAAAAACATGGCCCGAAGAATTCGAATCAGGACAGCTCGGTACCTTATTATGAATGGAAAGCTTTACCGCAGATCATATTCCCAACCCTTGCTAAGGTGTCTAACTCTAAGGGAATCTCAGTATGTCTTGGTAGAAATACATGAAGGAATTTGTAGGAACCATAATGGGGCAGAGCCATAGCCCACCGAGCTCTAATACAAGGCTATTATTGGCCTAGTATGCTGAAGCAAGCAAAAAAGTATGTTTAGAAGTGTGAAAAATGCCAATGATTCGCTCCATATCAGCACCAGCCCCGCTATGAGCTCATTTCGATTACTAGCCCATGGCTCTTTGCTCATTGGGGGATGGACATCATAGGTCCACTGCCAAAAGCCACACCAAACAGGAAATATCTTCTAGTGGCCATTGACTATTTCTCCAAATGGGCAGAAGGCAGAGCCTCTAACAAGCATCACAGAGAAAGAAGTCAAGAACTTCACTTGGAAGAACATAGTCTGTAGGTTCGGCATACCATGTGTTATCATCTCAGATAATGGTATGCAGTTTGCTGGTAAAGTTTTTAAGAAATTCTGCCAAGATCTGCACATCAACCAACATTTTGCATCACCAGGCCATCCTCAAGCCAACGGGCAAGCAAAAGTTACCAATCAAACTATCCTTGATGCCCTTAAGAAAAGGCTGGAAGAAGCCAAGGGAAGGTGGGTCGAAGAACTTCCTAGTGTTCTTTAGGCTTACAGAACCACTAGAAGAACAGCCACCTCTGAAACTCCGTTCTCACTAGCCTATGGCTCTGAAACAGTAATTCCTATAGAGATCGGCATACCTACCCTGAGGTCGGAGCCTTTAACCAAGGGGCCAATGATCATCAGCTTGTAGAGAACTTGGACCTGCCCGAAGAAAAGCTCGATCAGGCCAGAATCAAGATGGAAGCATATCAACATAGGATAGCCAACAACTAGGGATGGCAATTTGACCCGCCCCGTCGAGGCCCCGCCCCACCCCGCCCCTAATGGGACGGGTTCAGGGTGATAATAAATGGGGCGGGGTTGGGTTTGGGGATAAAAGTAAAAAACCCCGACGGGGTCCGGGGAGGGGCCACCCCGCCGAGAACCTGCCCCGATTATATATAAAATTACCCTTCTACCCTTTTTAATTTATAAATTTACAAGTATACCTCATATATATAAATATATATTTTTACATTTAGGGTTACACAAACACAACACAAGTCCACCATCCCCCACACCTACTGAGCAGAGTCCCTGTGCGTGCGGCTGTGCGCCGAGTACGACCATCTTCCATCTCCATCCAAGATCAACCATCCATCCCCTCCATTCACGAATCAAGGCTCAAGCCAGGCCAGTCGTTGCGTCCTCGACTCCCCCACAGCTACTGAGCAGAGGTGAAAAGTACTGTGCGTGCGGCTGTGTGAGTGCAACCGTCTCCTTCCAAGCCAGTCGCCCATTAAACAAACCACTCTCCATCGACCAACAACCTCTCCTTCCATCTCTGTCGTGATCATCCACTCAAGGGTGGGTTCAGGTAAGTGCTGTTCAAGCCATGATCTGTTAAACACACATACACACACAATGAGAAATAAGTACTTTTCTAAATATAATCATTTTTAAATCCACCTCTGTAACTCTATTCAAGCCATAATCTGTTCAAGCCATGATCTGTGCTTCAAGAGAAAAATATGCATGGCTTTCTTTTTTTCTCCCTTGATAAAAGATAAAATTCAATATTTGTTTTGATTAGTTTTGTTCATTTGAAGAATTTTTTGTTTCTTTTACTTATATTGCTATAATTTTTATTAATAATAGGTTAAAAAATGTCTGAACAACGAGAAATCCACCTTTGTTCAACTCCTGTTGATTTAAGTCCATTTACTCCTATTGATTCAAGTCCATTTACTCCTATTGATTCAAGTCCATTAACTCTAATTGATTCAAGTCCCCTAACTCCTGTTGAATCAAATGCCCTAACTCCTGTGGATTCAACTCCATCTCTCACTCCTACCTCAACTTCAACTCAAGTTTCACCTAGAAAAAGAAAGTTAACGTCCATTGTTTGGAATGATTTCAAGAAAGTTAAGGTAGAAGGAGTGGATTATGCAATTTGCAACCATTGCAAATCAAAACTTAGAGCATCTAGCAAAAATGGGACAAAAAGTTTGCATGACCACATTGGGAGATGTAAAAAGAGCAAAAGTATGGATATAAGGCAAAAACTTTTGCAAGCCAATCAAAAAAAAACTAAGGGACAGGTGGAGTACTGGAATTTATTTTTGATTAAGAAGTTACACGACGTGAACTTTCAACCATGGTCATATTACATGAATATTCCTTGTCCATTGTTGATCATATTGGCTTTCAGAGATATTCAAATAGCCTCCAACCGATGTTTAAGATGATTTCAAGGAACACTTTAAAAAGTGATATCTTGAAGATTTATGAACGTGAGAAGTCAAAAACAATTAAGTTATTGGAGAATGTTGAAAGTAGAATTTCCCTTACTTCTGACATTTGGACTTCAAATCAAACCAAGAAAGGCTTCATGGCAGTAACAACACATTTCATTGATGATGCATGGGTTTTGCAAAGTCGGATATTGAGGTGTTATTTATATTTGTTTCTTTTTTACTAATGTTTTTAAATAAAATTCTATTACTTATTTCAAATAAAAATTTTATGACTAAATGTGTATATTATAAATTATTGTGCTTTAGGTTTATTTATGTGCCTGCTCCACATAATAAGGAAGTACTTTCTGATGCTCTTGTTGATTGCTTGTCGGATTGGAATATTGATCGCAAGTTATCTACCATTACTTTGGATAATTGTACCACAAATGATGCTATTATTGATAATATTGGTAGTAAACTTGATTCAAGTTCACTTTTGTTAGATGGGAGGGTACTTCACATGAGATGTTGTGCACATATCTTGAATTTAATTGTGAAAGATGGGTTAGAAGTAATTGGGCAAGGGATTAAAAGAATACGCGATAGTGTTGTGTTTTGGACAGCACCACAAGGTAGAAATGAAAAATTTGAAGACACTTGCCGTCAATTAAAAGTTCCACATACTAAGAAATTGTGTCTTGATTGTAAAACTTGATGGAACTCAACATATTCTTTGCTTGAAATTGCTATCATGTACAAAGATGTGTTTCCAAAATTGAAACAACGTGAGAGGCTTTATACTAGATTGCCAACTGATGAAGATTGGGACAAAGCAAAAGAAATTTGTGAAAAATTGAGGTTGTTTTATAGTGTTACCGAGTTATTTTCTGGGACCCATTATCCAACTGCTAATTGTTATTTTCCAAAAGTTTGCAAGATTAGAGTGGCATTGGTTGATTGGCTTCAAAGCCCAAGTGAGATCATTAGGGTGATGGCATAAAAAATGATGGAAAAATATGAAAATCTTGGGATGTTTGTCATGTTATCATGGGAATAACAGTTGTTTTGGATCCACGGTACAAGTTGAGGCTAGTGTCATATTATTTTGAAAAAATTTATGGAGAGGGAGCTCAATTTGAGGTTGAAAAAATTCGTCAAGATTGTTATGATTTGCTCCATGAGTACAAAACTAAGTCAAGATCAATTGACACTAGTGTTGGAGGAGAAACTTCATATTTTCATTTGGGGGCATCTAATCTTAGCAAGGATGAACTTTTTGATTATGATTTATATGTTAGCTCCGGTTCAAGCGATGTGAATGTTAAATCAGAGTTGGATATTTATTTGGAGGAACAAGTATTGCCTAGAACCCTTGACTTTGATATTTTGAACTGGTGGAAGGAAAATGGTACAAAGTATCCAACTCTACAAAGGATTGCTCAAGATATTTTAGCAATTTCTGTGTTGACGGTTGCATCGGAATCTGCTTTCAGTACTAGTGGTAGATTGGTTAGCCCACATCGTAGTAGGCTTCATCCAATTACTTTGGAGGCATTAATGTGTTCACAAAGTAGGTTATGGAATGAAATCAATGATATGTAAATTTAAAATTTTTATTATTTGATAAGTTTATTAAAAATAATTATCTAATAAATTATTACTTTTTTGTTCGATAGGATCATTGAAACAAGAAGGTTTTACTTCAATCTATGATGAGGATAATTCTGATGATGACAATGTTTGAGAGGTATGAATTTGTTTGAGAAATCAATATGTTATTTATCTATTTATTGTGATGGTCATGATTTTAATTGTTCACGGTTATAACTTTGTTTTCATATTACAAGATTTTGTGGATTTCGTGGGCGAGTGAATTTTGATTTATTAGAAGATGATGTCATGACAAAGGAGGAATGATTGATGTTTTTTTATTTTGAGTTTGTAGTAATATTGTGATGTTCAAACTTGAGATATTTAATGTTTGTGGATTTAGAGTATTATTGTTTTGTTTACTTATGAGGATTTTTTTTTGGATTTGTAGTAATTTTGTGATGTGGTGACTTGAGAAGTTAGTACTTAAGATTTGAATTGTTTCATGTTTGTGGATTTGTAGTATTGTTTTATTTATTTGTGGGATATGATTTTAGTAGTGAATTTTTCTATATTAATTCATTTGATTGAGCTATGATTTTAGTGGTGAATTTTTTAATATTAATTCATTTGATTGAGCTAGGCATTTGGATAGTATTGAAATTTCATCAATATTAAAAATTAGTTATTAAAATTTGTAATTTCAACATTTTTAAATTAGATTTATAAATTTGATAATAGCTTTTCGGGGAGCGGGGCGGGGCGTGGCCCCGGCGGGGACGGGGTCAATAAATGGGGTTGGGGTTGGGATGAATTATTAGGCGGGGCGGGGTCGGGGTGAGAATTTTAAACGGGGTCGGGGTTGGGGAGGAGGGACCCTGCCCCAAACCCGCCCCGTTGCCATTCTTACCAACAACTCCAAATTAGGGCAAAAACCCTTAAGTATTCAGATTGGGGATCTTTTTTTAAGAAGAGTGTTTCCCAACACCAAAGATTCCACTATGGGAAAGCTATTGCCCAATTGGGAAGGGCCTTACAGGGTAACAAAGATTGTCAGACCTACCACCTACTGGTTAGAAAACATGGTTGGGAAACTTATATCCAGGCCTTCGAATGTAGAACACTTATGAAAATATTATCAATAAAGATTTTCTCTTTCTTAGAATATCTCTATTAAGTGTTTTCAATGCACAAACCCCAAAGTCTGGTCCATCTTATTGACCCCTAAAACCTTATATCTATTATAAGTCTTTTAGGCCTGGTCCTCTAAATGCACAAACCCCCCAGGTCTGGTCCATCTTATTAACCCCTAAAGCCTTGTATCCCTTACAAGTCCTTTAGGCTTGGTCCTCTTAATGCATAGGCCCCGAGATCTGGTCCATCTTATTGACGCTTAAAGCCTTATATCCATTAATAGTCCTTTAGGCCTGGTCCTTTCAATGCACAGACCCCTAGGTTTGGTCCATCTTATTGACCCCTAAAGCCTTGTATCCCTTACAAGTCCTTTAGGCCTGGTCCTCTTAATGCACAGGCCCCCAGGTTTAGTCTATCTCATTGACCCCTAAAGCCTTGTATCTATTACCAGTCCTTTAGGCCTGGTCCTTTCAATGCACAGACCCACAGGTCTGGTCCATCTTATTGACCACTAAAGCCTTGTATCCCTTATAAGTCCTCTAGGCCTGGTCCTCTCAATGCACAGGCCCCCAGGTCTGGTCCATCTTATTGACCCCTAAAGCCTTGTATCCATTACAAGTCCTTTAGGCCTCGTCCTCTCAATGCACAAGCCCCCAAGTCTGGTCCATCTTATTAATCCCCTAAAGCCTTGTATCCATTACAAGTCCTTTAGGCCTGGTCCTCTCAATGCACAGACCCCCAGGTCTGGTTGTAACACCCCGATCCTGTATAATTAATAATTAAATATTAATTATTAATTAATACCGGCTCAGAGAATAATCAAGGGAATTAACCCTAATCTCCCGATGGTCAAGATAGACCGATAAAACAATTAAAACATATTCGAGAATAGGGTACAATACCCGAACCTAATTACCAATTAATTAGGTGAAATAATGTCAATTTAACACTGACGGAATTCGAATTAATTAGCCACGGAAATCCTGAATGACTAATAAATGACACGGAACCTCTGACACTGTAGATAACTGAAATATGAAACTCTCGGAACAAACCGCATCGAAAAAGGAGTTACGGAATGAAAGTTATGAGGCAAACATCAAAAATTGAATTAACTTGCAGCCAAACAGGGCCTTAGCCCAAAATGTGGAAAAATGGCCAAATTGGTGGTCAAGGGGAATTGAACCCTTGACATATGGAGGGAATGAATTTTTCTCAAAAAGATTACCAACTTGGCTGCCATTACCTTGTGCACATATATACAACTAAATTGTATATATACTCAAGTTACCCAAGCTCCACCTCAAATTGGACCAATGAGATTACATGCAAACCCCATATGATTGGTTTGCATCAGCCCACCTCAGCCCTAGGGTCCCACTGATTCTCTGATGTATACATCTAGAGATGTATCTGTATAGGTATGTGTGATATTATATATATAGATATATATGTATATATTACATACCAAAGACTGATAGTTCATAAAAAAGATAATATTTGCTAGGTAAAGAGGAGAAAACAGACCTGTCTTCAGGGTGAAGGCCATGGGCTGCATGTGTATGCAAGTGGGTGTGTGCATGTGAAGGATGATGTGTCCTTAATGTGATGCACCAAAGGAGGACTGAGGCACTGAGGCACGACTGGTTGAGAGACTCTGAGGTGCCAAGGGTCACCACCAAGCTTGCTTGGAGGACATGGGTCGACTAGGAGGTAAACACAAAAAACTGCAAAAATTTCTGTTTAGATTTTCATACTGTTTCTGATAATTTTGGTCCATGCAAACCATATATATATGCTCTTGTGAGACTCTAGAATTGCCCTAAATAAATTGGAAGGGTCGAATAGGGTAGAAAACATAAAACCGAGACCCAACCGCCATGGATGAAGCTTCCCTGTAGCAGGTCTGAAACGACCGAGACCAAACCAAGTTTGGCCAATCTAGACCTGAACTAGACCCCATGAGGTGTTTAAAAATCACCATCCGCGACCCAAAATCGCATGGGAAGGCCCTCAAAATCGAAGCTATTGCTTTCGGCCAACAAACCCAAACTCTGAAACAAGCTTCTAAACCATGATTTTGGAATGGAGATTGAACCCTCATGGCATATACGGTCACAAAGAAACAAAAACCATCAAATTTGATGGAGAAATGAGGGCATACAGTGGAGTTGTAGGTCCCACGATAATGGTGAGGAACCGAGCTCCATGCATTGTTTCGAGCCACCAAATGAATGCCAAATTGTTGGCATGATACCCAGAAATAAATTGGGACTGAAGGCAGGAATAATCCGTGCTTGAAACATCACGAAATATAAGAAGAAAATCTGCAGAAGTAGGGCTACAGTTCGTGGAAGGATTGGGGAAGATGGAGTCAACTCGCGATTCCAACCGAGTTGGCGAGTCGACTCGGACGCGTGTCGGCCTGTGAGGCTGCCACCGAAATAATAAAACTGCGTCGTTTTGGGTGTAGATTGGTTTGTTTAAAATCAAATCCGGCCTGTTTGGGTACGGTGATAGCAAATTAAAATTGAAACTAGACAAATCCTGAACACGGATAAGGGGGATATGTTATCCCGATTTTCTGAGGGTCACCAACCGTTTGGTTCACAGTGATTTGGACCGGTTCACTTGGTGAACCCTTGAACCCTTGGGTTTGAACCCCTAAATTATGAAATTATACTTTGAACCCCAATACTTTCTGAAATTACGGATTTGTCCCCACTGTTTTAAAGAATTACACAGTGGCCCAGATTTTGGATAAATTATACATTTAAGCCCCTGGTAATTAATTAAATAATTATTTAATTATTTTATTAAATAGGTAAAATTACAATTTTACCCCTGGACATTAAATATGTCAAACGGAGTCCAAATAAATTAAATAAATAGTGTATTTTCACTATTTCAAGCATTCTGGACTCAATGGTACAGTCCGATTTGGGAAATACAGTCCCGAAAAATACAGACCCGTAAGTGATAAATGACCGAACTGCCCCTGATGGTACCCAAACCCAAATAAAAATATCAGATAGCCTATTTTGACTATCTCGGGCATTCTGGACTCAACGGTGAGGTCCGTTTAATGAACTGAGGTCCCGAAAAATACAGACACGTAGGTGTAAATGACTGAATTGCCCTTAATGATACTCAGGACCGATTAGACATAACGGACAGTCCAATTTCACTATGTTGGACGCTCTGGACCCAATAGTGAGGTCCATTTTATGAACTGACGTGTCGAAAAATACGACACACGAAATTACCAAATTACCCCTGATACCGTACAAGACCTAAACAAAGTCCGATTGGGACGAAACTGATACCGGTAGGAGCCCAGACACTGGTGAGACTGTATACTTGATTAGATGACGAATCGGGGTCAGAATTACATAAAACAGTAAAATGACCAAAATACCCCTGAGCACTGTAAGTGCAAAGTAGAGGTCGAATAAAGGTCAAACTGATCTGATAAATTATCATAGGGATAATTATGAACACTGAAGGGCTAAATAAGACTCCGAGACAGTCAACGCGTAAAATGAGAAATGACCGATGTGTCCCGACGATCTAAAGCAGATACCAAATGAAGTCCAAGGGACTTACAAATTTTTACATGAGATATATGGGACGTTCTGAGGACCATGATAGGGTCCGGGACAAAAATGACAAAATTACCATTTTGCCCCTAAGACTAAATAAGTACCCAACTGATACCGATTAAAGTCTAAAAGACTTAAAACTTCATATATACGATATATGGGATATTCTGAGGACCATAATAGGGTCCGGGATAAGAATGGCAAAATTACCATTTTGCCCCTATGGTTAAAATGAGGACCTAACTGATACCGATTGGAGTCCAAAGGACGTAGAACTTTGTACTTAAGATATAAAGACTATTCCGAAGACCACGACAGGGTTCGGGACAAGACTGGTAAAATTACCATTTTGCCCCTAAGGTTGAATGAGTGCCTGACTGATAACAATTGAAGTCTAAATGACTTAGGATATAATCCTAATAACTGCTAAGCCTAATTAAAGAATGAAATAGCCTCGGGTGAGACCCAATGGAAGGGCGATAGGCTACTAGGCTATCTTAGGTAATCCGATAGATACCTAAGATGACGAATGAGACCTGAATGGATGAGTTCTGATCTGTCTGTGATTGATGATTATTATTCAGGATATACATGGAGATGCTTGACGTACCTGGAGGTTATCGGATTATTTATGCAAGGAAATAAGAGTAAAGTTTGTGAGTAACTTCTGACACTGTTTTGATACTGTCCCTTGATTTACTGATCTGTTTTGAATACAATTATTTACGTGCAATTATTTAAATGCATGTTTTTCGTACTATATCACTTATGACATGGTTTTAGTCTTTTTAAATAATTGACTATATTCTTGATCCCTGTGCTAGCATCTCGTACTGTTTTGTCCGTTTTGAACTGTTGAGATAAAATGGATATATTGAACCATTATTTCTGAAGCGATTAAATAAACCATGTGATATAGGCAAAGAACAACATTTTGTTGTATCGTACCGCTTTGTATAGTATACTGTCTGAATGCTATATTGTTTAAATGTATGTACTTAATGTACACCCTTTGTATCACATTCCACATGACGTGCTTGTATCCTTCGAATTAGGAATTCCGTTCAGTTTGGTTATGTGCTGTCCGTTAATGATATGTCTGCCTCGATTGATATGTTCCGTCCGGTTCTAACATGTTCCGTCCGTTAATGATGTTAAGTCCCCCTTGATTGATATATGGTCCAGTTCCGTTGTGTACTGTCCGTTGATGATACGTCTGTCTTGATTGAAACATTGTTCAGTCCAGTTATGATTAGTTCCGACAGTGATGTGTCCCTGACTTGATTGTTATATTGTTTCTACCCAGTTCCAGTTATGTTGTGTCCTGCTCATGATTTGCCTGTGTCTTGATTAGTGTATTGTTTCCGTTTAGTTCCGTTATAATTTTATCCGTTCGCGATATGCCTTTGCTTGACTGATATATTGTTATCGTCCGATTCTGTTATATTCCGTCCGTTAATGTTATGTCTGCCTCGATTGATATGTTCCATCCGGTTCCGACATGTTCCGTCCGTTGATGATCTGTCTGTCTTGATTGATATATGGTCCAGTTTCGTTATGATTCGGTCCGTTAATGAAGAGTCTGTGTCTTGACCGATATATTAGCAATAGTTATTGTTCTGACCGATTGGTTATGTCATGTTCTGATCCGTTTGTATTGTCTGTTCGATTCTGTTTTATTGTACTAGACTGCTTATGAAATGGATTTATAAAAATAGTTATTTTTGAAATGACTAAATTATCCATGTGCCTTGGAAGCACAAAACTAGTTTTGAAACCCATGATAGGGAACCTGTGTTACTCACTGGGCTTATTTAAGCTCACCCTATTATTCTGACATTTTTCAGGAATTACGTCCATTGGATTAGAAGGTACTATGACATGACGTGAATAGGCCAAGTGGCATCGCAAGTAAGGATCTGACGGCACTGAATTGTAGAGGCTGGTTTATTGTGGATTAAACCTGGTTATTCCGGTGAGTGGTATGTTATGACTGACTTGACTGATATATATACTAGATAGACATGGCTCATGGAACTAATGGTACTCTAGAGATATTAGATATGCTCTGTTGTTATATGCTTGATTTTAGATATGCTCTGAGATTAGAATTGTTGACTGACTGGATTTAGTCTTGCTCTGTGATACATATTCTTATGATGAATAAGTGAGTTGCATTCCCGTGACACAAAGAAAAGTTTTAAATTCCGCTGCATCTGACCCTACAGTTGGAGTGCAATTCGTCGGAAAGTTCAGAATTTGCCTTTGGTTGGTCGCGTCGCGACTGACTGGCGGTCACGTCCTCGACATCCTGCGTAGGGTGGGGTTCGGGTTGTGACACTGGTCCATCTTATTGACCCCAAAAGCCTTGTATCCATTACAAGTCCTTTAGGCCTGGATCCTCCCAATGCACAGACCCCCAAGTCTGGTCCATCTTATTGACCCCTAAAGCCTTGTATCCATTACAAGTTCTTTAGGCCTAGTCCTCTCAATACACAGGCCCCCTAGGTCTGGTCCATCTTATTGACCCCTAAAGCCTTGTATCCATTACAAGTCCTTTAGGCCTGGTCCTCTCAATGCACAGACCCCCAGGTCTGGTCCATCTTATTGACCCCAAAAGCCTTGTAGTCCCTAACAAGTCCTTTAGGCCTGGTCCTCCCAATGCACAAGCCCCTAGGTCTGGTCCATCTTATTGACCCCTAAAGCCTTGTATCCATTACAAGTTCTTTAGGCCTAGTCCTCTCAATGCACAGGCCCCCAGGTCTGGTCCATCTGATTGACCCCTAAAGCCTTGTATCCATTACAAGTCCTTTAGGCCTAGTCCTCTCAATGCACAGACCCCTAGATCTGGTCCATCTTATTGACCCTTAAAGCCTTGTATCCCTTACAAGTCCTTTAGGCCTGGTCCTCTCAATGCACAAGCCCCTAAGGTCTGGTCCATCTTATTGACCCCTAAAGCCTTGTATCCATTACAAGTCCTTTAGGCCTGGTCCTCTCAATGCACTGACCCCTAGGTCTAGTCCATCTTATTAACCCCTAAAACCTTGTATCCATTACAAGTCCTTTAGGCCTGGTCCTCTCAATGCACAGACCCCCAGGTCTGGTTCATCTTATTGACCCCTAAAGCTTTGTATCCATTACAAGTCCTTTAGGCGTGGTCCTCCCAATGCACAGACCCCCAGGTCTGATCCATCTTATTGGCCCCTAAAAGCCTTGTATCTATTACAAGTCCTTTAGGCCTGGTCCTCCCAATGCACAGACCCCCAGGTTTGGTCCATCTCACTATATAGACCGTTAAAGACCTTGCAGCCTGTGTAAGAGATTCGGGTCTGAACGACCTTCATACGGAAGTATCCACAGAACTCTAACCAGCTCGGTAACCTCCTATTTCAGTGGATGGAGGATTTGGTTTGATTGCAAATACTCTCAATCAGATTAACACCCACTCCAGTTCTGTTATTACAAATCCTCCTATCAAACATCTCAGTCAAAGATCGGATCATAGGGGAATTGCTCAAAGTTTTCTTATCCTGGCTATTATTAAGTCTTAGAGGACAGAAGTTCAAATTATCAATGATTTATTCAATCGTTGGCGCAAGTCTCCCAACAGATCATAGGGGATATGGTCAAGTATCAGCACAGGTCTTCCAACTTAAGATATTCAGTCCCAATTTTGATTCAATTGCCTCCATTATCAGACACAAGCTTAGTTATTATCAACTCTTCTGAAGCAGATTCAATAAAATTGTTACAAGTTACTTTGTTCGGAAGACAAGCCTCCTGATCATTACCAGTTAAAGGATTGGTCTGGAATACAGCAAGTTCATGAACATTTTTGCTTACACTAATTATAAGTTTAAAGGGCTGAAGCCCAAGCTTATATTACAGAGCAACAACGACTTGGAACAGTGCTGATTTTGCTTGGCATCCACAAAAATTGCAAGTATGGCTAGTCGGAAGAATAAAATACAGCAGGCTAGCTCTGAAGGAAGTTAATTCCATTGATAAATATTTGTACATCAGCTTAAGAACAAAAGGAAAAAAAGAGAGTACAAAAGTTCATCCACTAAACTAAAGGGCTGGCTAAATCATCATCATCATCTTCAATTGCTAACAGGTCAAAATTTAGGAATTTGGAGAGGAGCTTGGACTTAAAGGAATCATAACCATGCTGCATAAGCTCCTTACCCATCCCTTCAACCTCAGCTTTCATTGCTACTTCAGTCGCAACCTTGGTTTCCTTGACCTTCTGAGCAATAGTGGCCTGGAGCTCTTTATTCTCATTCTTCAGCTCCTCCAATTGACGAAAAAGTGAATCCATCTCAGATTCTATAATAGAAAGAGAGGTGTTCACCTCACTGAGCCTCTCTTCTACAGCCGAGGCATTTGCTTGGTCATCCCGAGCTGAAGTCTAACCTCGTCTAGCTTGTCTTGGAGTTTTTCCACAACTTGTGGATCCAAGGCAGACTCCATCAGGGCGGCGAGGGCATACATGGTCGCATAGCAACAGAAAGGCAGTTTAGAATAGGAAATGAAATAAAGCACAGAGAAAGACACTATGGTGGTTACCTTTATCTAAATGTTCATCACTTCAGTGATGGTCTCCCGAGTACTCTCCCCCTTGTGTCTTTAGGGAGCTTCCATCCAAAATTTATCAATGGCCTGTATTGCAGCCTTATAACCATCAAGCAGCGCATTAAGGTCAACTACCATCCTCACCTTCCCCTTCTTTTGGACTTCAGGGGTGGAAGCAGGAGCAGGCATTGGAACACACTCCCTTATAAAGATGCCCTTCTTGGGCGCTGCTAAGGTTCAAGGATCAGTCGAGATCCTCCTCTTTTTAGTTTGAGGAGGACCAATAAGAGAAGAAGGCCCCTCGACCTTCTTCTTTACAGGAGCCCATTTGCTCATTAAGGACTTCTTCAAACCCCTTGTCCGGTCCTTGTCCTGAAAGATCTCTGCCTGGTCCTTGTCCTGGTCATGGTGCCATCAGATTTTTTGGAGTAATGATGGCTCTGAAGTCCTTGTTTCTGGTCTAAAGGAGCCTGCGATACTTGTCCTAAAGTTCAATGATAAAAATTGACCTCTTCCAAGCACTCGTTTGTATAAAAGACATAAAAATGATGGTTAGTTGAGTAGTTCAGAAGAAAAAGCATAGACAGAAGTAGAATTGTCACAAGAAAAAAAGGGGGCTCACCCTTAAACCCCGTACTTCGGGGGAATGTTGAAAAGCTGGTCCTCAAAATCTTCCATCTCTCATCCTTCTCTAACGAAAAAGTACCACTTCTTCCATGTTTTGTCGGAGGTCGGCACAAAGGAGAGAGGTCTGAACCCCCTATCAAAGGACATATAGAAGATGCCTTCCGACCACATATACTTGAGATCCATTCTACTACGGATCAGTTCTACTATTACTTCGATATCGTTGAGATGACCTAGAGCTATGAACCCTAACAAATGTCTCCAACTTTTAAGGCTGAGGTCGGTAGGGCAAAGATTGAACCAAATGAAGATCTGCTTAACTAGATCCAGAAGTGGGAGCCTCAGCCTTACCTCGAAATAGGCAAGATAGACACAAATCTCGCCCTCACGAATATCGGACGGACGGTCTAGGGGGCTCGGTACCCTACAAGTAACATTGGAAAGGAATTCATAGGTCACCCTCAGTTTCGTCTAACATGCTTTGGGTAATGGCACTTCCTCATTCTTCTCTTTGGGAGGGCCTGCCAAAGGCCTCCCCAACCTATTTCTAGGTTCTATAAAGGCATCCACAATCCTAACATCAGAACTAGAGAAGGACTCTCTCAACCTATTTTTGGCACTGCCGGAAAGAACTACCACCTACAGTTTGGGATTGGGGTGACACAAAAGTTTTTGAGGAACTTCCAGCACCATCTCCTGACACCGAAAGATGCGGTAGATGCCGACATTGGCAAAGAATTATAAAATGAAGAGAAAAAGCAAAGATGGGGAAGAACAGTAAGGGAGAAAATTGAAAATAAGCAGAGATGAAGGAGAATGAACCTGAAAAAAAAAAAAACTAGAAATAAGAGCTTCGGATGATAAGCACTCTTCAAACTTCACTTGGTTCAGCAATGGTAGTAAATTTACTTTCTCTCGCTCGAATGCAATGAAAATGGTGAGGGAAAGAGCGTACGAAGCCCCTCCTCCTCTTTATATACTTTTTCAGGAATTGGGGCCCACCAAGCCGAACGGTCATGATGGTTGTAGGCAATGATGGCCTCGAAAGCCCAAGTATCGACTGCACAATAAATGACGCGCCAACAGTGACCTTATAAATCGAGAAGACAGGACGTATTACTTTTTGGGAGCTCGTTTAGTTACACTATAAGCTCAAACTAAGGCTCGGGGGGGAGTAGCTGATATACCACAAAGTGACAGACCAGTCTTCATGTGACACGTGTGACTACAGAACAGTTAAAGCTCGGCCATCTAGAGCAAACTCAGACACTCAGCCATCCAGAGTAGGTTTAGGTGTAATACCCTGACCCGGGTCAGCATGTATACCAAGGTAAACCGGGTCGGGTAGAGTACCATCAGTTGTAACCGAGCTGTTAGGCTCCATAATTGATATCACATGTACTGTGCAACTTTAAGGACTAAAATGATATCAGTTATACGATTAATACTGAACAACCCAGAACTATGCCTCGAGATGCGTGCAAACACGTATTTCCATGCATGCATCTGCACATACACATGCATAGCTTATGATATATAAGTGTATGTATATGTGCCCGAAAATTTATATATATGTATATATATAAATATAAATAGGTATATATACATATAGATATATATGTATAAATATACAAGTATTATATATGTATTTTATACATGTATATATAGTATAAAGCTTGTATATATGTATTAAAAGAAAAGAAAAAGAAACAAAGAAAAAGGTGTAAGGGGCTGCCAAATACAAAAAGTGTGATATGTGTGTGTGTATATAATATATTATATATATATATAAGCACACAAAATCTCTCAAGCCTTAAATGCAATATTGCATTTGGCAGAGAGAGATCAAACCTAGGCCATAGAAGGAGGCTCTAGGTGGAGGAGAAACCGAAAAAGAAGAGAGAGAGAGAGAGAGAGAGAGAGAGAGAGAGAGAGAGAGAGAGGGTAGAGAGAGAAAGTGTCGGTGGGAGTGTGGGTGTGTATATGAAGGGTATTGGGAAGTAAACCAAAGAGAAAGAAATCAAGGGAAGAAGCTAGAAGGGGACCAAGAAGGATACAGAAGTGGAGAGAGGGTGTTACACCAAGAGAAATAAAAAATTATAGGTGAGTAATCGTTTCTGTTTTGAAAATTTCTAGCATAATTCGTAGCATTTAAATTATAGGACTGTCTTGACCATGAAATGAGGGTTTAAATGCAAAAAGAATCAAGGAAAATGGTTGAGAAATCAAAGAGAAAACCCTAGTTGCAGGTTTCGGGTAGCCATGATTTTCCTTAGTATTTCATGCATGAAATCTAACTTAAACCACCTAGAAATGATCCTATTTAGTGCAGAAAATAGTTAGAAAAGAAAGGGGGGAAAAACAGTGAAGAAATGAGAAAAATTCCTCTCGCTGGAAAATCGAGATCTCGCCGGAACAGCCACTGTCATGGCTTGTTCGACGGCCAAAACCTACCCAAATCCCATTTTGGAAATTTGATATGGAACCCTCATAGTCTATAGGTTCAAATCCCATCGAAATGGAGCAAAAATATGGTCGGAAACGGTCGCTGTCACCGGAAGGGATGCCGGAACCCTACCGGACATCCACCGGAGAAGAAGGGACTGTGTGGGTCTGGATTCGGGTCACGGGTTGGACTCGGTTCGGGACCCGAACACAATAGAAAGGGCTATACACAAAACGGCACAGTTTTGAGTTAAATTAAAAAGTTTTAAAATCAAATTGGGAGTGTTTGGTTACACGTGTAAGAAATTGAAATTCAAATTGAAATCAGAATAAGGATATCCTATCCCTGTTCTACCCCTGTACGCTGTTTGGTTATTCCTATTTAGAATAAGATTTTCAGAAATTACAAATTGACCCAGAAAGTTACAGAAATTGCAAACTGACCCCCCAACTGTTAATAATTGTGATTTGACCCCCAGAATAAAATATTAATTAAATATTAATATATTTAATTAATTTAAATAATAAAAAATTACGAAAATGCCCCTGAGTCAAAAAGTAGTCAAACGGACTCCGATTAAAATAAATGAATAGTGAATTTTTACTAGTTCGAGCATTCCGGACTTATCCATGGGGTCCAATTTACGAAAAGAGGTCCCGAGAAGTAAGAACCATAAATGTATAAATGACCATTTTACCCTTTCCAGTAACGACGTCCAAATTAAACGTATGAATAGTGTATTTCAACTATCTGGACATTCTAAGACCAATGGTGAGGTCCGTTTAGCAAGACAAGGTCCCAAAAGATAAAAATACCCGAAAAAGTACAAAATGACCATTTTGCCCTTTTTAGTACAGAAGCCCAAATTGAATTCCGCGAAAGCCTAAATCAACTTTGTTTGACATTCCGGATTCAATAGTAAAGTCTATTCAAGTAAAAGAAATACCAATAGTAAAGAGACATAAAATTTGATGAATAGCATAACTCGAGTAGTAGTAGACTAAAACATGTTTCATGAATTTTAGGGACACGAAAAGGCAAAGAGAAGGCAGTCTGAATCCTTTTAGTTCATAGACAGTGAGAGGTATGTAAAATTCGATCTCTGCATGTGTTACATTTCACAGCCATGTCATCGTTCTTGTATTATATTGCCTATTGTACTCCGTACATCCATACCAGTGTTTATTTAGCCACATTGATATTGCCCTATCATGTGGGAGACAGTTATTGACTTCTATATATATCTCGATCATGATTGTACACTTGTGCACAGATTTCTTTATGTACACTTGTACCTAGGGCCGTAAGGGCCAAACAGTTTTATTCGAAGTAGTCTAGTAACCATAGCCTCGAAAACTATTGTTACGTCAGATTGCCTAGAACCAGTTATGATTCTACCATACTCTTCATGGAATATAGCATGATCCCAATATATTATTAGTGCCGGATTTGTGCTCAGTCACATCTCCATCTGATGCCATTTATGACCTTTGGGTCCAGGTTCCGAGTGGAACATTTACTACGTCGCTATGCGAGGCATGGGACGTACAGTCACAGTGTACACAGAGCAGTATTCATACAGCACGAGCGGATCTGAATACTAGCTCAGGGGGTAGCCGGACCCCACCAGCACCAGTGCATTTCAGTTTTAGTCGATATCACTATCTTTTATTGTTGATATTCATAGTTTGATCATGTTATATTTTTATTGAATGATCATGAGATTTTACAGCTTTCAGTACAGTGCTTACATTTCATACTTGATATAGCTCATGACTGTAGCAGTATGACATTGTTAGCATAGCAGTTCATTTCCTTATCATTTGACTTCCATCATCTGATATTGAGTTATATATTCATTGACTGGCTAGCATTCTTTATACCCTTGTACACATGGCATAGTAAAGGACTACTTACTGAGTTTTCATAGCTCATCAGATACTACACATCATTTGCAGGCACAAATCACGAGAACAGACCGTAGAGTCTGACAGCTAGAGTGTAATACCCCGACCCGAGTTAGGGACTATTTAACCGTCGCATCAAATTAGTAATCGACGCCTTAAATAACAAGGTCGGTTTCAAACCCCGACGCGCGAACTTTTAAGTAAATGTCCTGAAAAGTCAGGACGACTGTACATCACTTTCATTGCAATCACCAACATGTCGATTCTGTGATAATTATATTTCCACGTCGACTACCGAGTGTTGATACGAGTATAAGAATTGGGCACGTATTTCAAGGATACGAAGATTAGTACAAGATAATACATTTAAGAAAATAATTAATTTTTAAAGTAATTAATTATTTTAAGTATAAGAAATAAATTGTAACAATTAATATACATAATTAAATACAAAAATATATACTGTATAAATAATTATAACCTTAAATATATATATAATTATACATGAATATATATGTGTATGTGTATGCATGCATGCATGTATGTCAAAATATGTATATATAAAATGTATGTATAATAGGGCATGCTATTGTCCAAAGTGTACAAAAGTGAGAGAGGTGTGTGTATTATCCAAGGGTATTAGGGTTGAACCATGTATATATACATATATATATATACATGTGAGTCAAACACCACACACACACACAACCGGCCACTCATGGCCTGCCCAACAGTGGAATTCAGACCCACTCATGAAGAAGCCTGAAATTGGCTAACCCAAATGGAGGGGCAATCAAAATTTGCCATGATTCCCTCTCCTTATACAATATGCATGGTGCTTGTACACACACAAACACAACCATCCGAGAGTGAAGGAGAGTTTGAAGGAGATTCTAGGACAATCAGGAGTGGGAACCAAGAAGCAAAGGGGGGAGAAACAGTTGGAACAAGGTAAACCCACAAAACACTTGAATTTCTCTCTCTAGAATTTTTATACGTATGAATCTGTTTTAGCCTTTGATTTAGTATATATGATGCTTAGGATGAATATACATGAATTTGGTATGAAAATCTCGACCTAAAACACCTTAGAAACATCAGCCGTACACAAGGCAGCCATGGATAGACCTTGCTTGAAGCAGGTTTGAACCGACCTCCTCTAAACCCAATTTGGTTTATCAAGACCTCAAGAAGACCCTAAGAGCATCCCAAAAACATATATACGCGATCAAAAATCTCAAAGAAAGACCTCCAAACATGGACTTGCAGGTTACAGGTTTATAACCCAAACCTTTAAACTCGCATGTAAACCAACATACATGAATGGGATTTGAATCCTCATAAAGAGGGGATCAAAATAAGCCCAACCATGCTAAAAATGGTGAAGAAATGAGCATGAAATCGCAGGTTTCAGGTCTGATTATCGCGACTTGGACCGAGCCAATGAACCAGTTTTGGTCTCTCAAACGAATGCCAAACCAATCCTTAACGATTTGGGAAGGGTTTGGATTAAAAACAGAGAGAAATAGTTGAGCCAAAAGGCACGAAATAGAAAAAAATGGAAACCAGGGATTAGGGCAACTCTGGGGAAGAAGTGGGGAAGAAGACGATGAGTTGGCTCGGCCTTTTAAAGGTTCCGTGTTAACTCGGACGCGCGGCAGCCTCTGGGCTTGCCACCAAATAAGTATAACGGCGTCGTTTGGGGCATTAGGGTATATATATATATATATATATAAATCGGTTAAAGTTAAAAGAAAAACACAGAGCCGAAGCCCCTGGGGTTCGAACCCCTGACCCCACGCGCACACACACACCCCTTTCCACTCGGCCACGCATGCGTGTGTGCCATATATGCGAACCAATAAATATATATTATATATCTATTAAAAACCGAAAATAAAAAGGGTGCAATTGCACCTTACAGGACTCGAACTTCGGACGTATGGGGAGGGAGGTGATACGCTGGCCAGCATGCCACCCTATTCAACCTGTCCCATATTCCCCCTAAAATATATATATACTATACCTATTAAATTAATTTAATTAAATGAAATTAATTAAATTAAATACTCCGAAATGGCCCGTTAGTCCAAAAATTACAAGTCATATATGTAACCTTACTATTTCGGACCTACTGAGTCCATTGGTGAGGTCCGTGACATAAGATGAGGCCTCAAAAAATTTAAGACCCCTCAAAATGTCAAAATGACCAAATTGCCCTTCCCCCTAAACAAGTCAAACGAAGTCCAAATTAAACAAATGAATAGTGTATCCTTACTATTTTGGATACTCTGAGACTGATGGTAGGATCCGTTTTATGAGACGGGACCCAAAGAAAATAAAGACACGTAAAGGGGTAAAATGACCAAATTACCCCTAGTACACCAAAAGCCAAATTAAACCAAGGAAGGTCTAAATTGACTTTCTTTGACATCCTGGACTCAATAATGGAGTCCAAATTTCGAAACGAAGTACGGAAAAAATATGATACGTAAAACGATAAATGACCATTTTACCCTTTTACGTATAAGAGTCCGAATTGAAATCTTGGAAAGCCTAAACTGACTTTTCTTCGACGCTCCGGACTCAATGGTGGAGTCTATTCGACCAAAAGAAATGTCTAAAATAATAATGACATAAAATTTGATGAATAGCATCTGTCAGATGATTACAAACTAAAGTATTGCCGAAATATTAAACTAAGACAAGTACGAGGAAATACGATACTAGAAGATACGACAAGTGAACATGTGAAGTAAATAAATTAAATTAAAAGTTAATGGAACTCCCAGAAGATGTATAAAATAAAATAAATTTAATTCCTAACACATTAAATTGTGTCATAGGTTAAAAGTACGAGTTGAATTAAGTACGTGCGAAGTTTATAGAATGTTGGTAAATCGGTTAGGGTAAAATACGATCGAAGCATAAGTTAAGAAGCATCGATAGGTGATATTGTAGTAAATGTGAAGTTGATGAGATTGTTTATGAATTTGTTATTAGGAACTACGAAGGAAGTGGGAAAGCGCATTTTTAGCACTAACCCTAAAGGACCGAGGTGAGTAACCCTGTATTTGAACTGGAGATTTAACTCCATATATTTGAAAAAGTTTTAAGTTCAAGTAATTGCAGCTTTGAATATCAAATTCAGTCGTTATATGATTTCGTTCTTTTAAAATATTCTGTTACGGCATGCTTATAAATGTTTTAAATTCAGCTATTTTCTTGAAAATAATCAACATGTCTAAATCAAATGCAAATCTCTTTAATATTCTGAATTTGATTATTTCAAGTATTGAAGCTCTATCGCAGAAATTGTATATTTCATGTTTTCAATATTCATGAAAAGCCTCTATTGAAGTAGCCATGTGATAAACGTTTTATAAGATAAACGGTACTAAGTACCACCCCCCCTATGATGGTTGAAATCCTTTGGGATTCAACAGTACATGCCCGGTAGAAGGATCTAATCCCCCAAGCAAATATCATTGACAGCATTGACAGTAAAATGGGAGTCTGGTTCGAAACAGATTCCACCTAATCAAAGAGAAAAGATGACAAATGTTTTTGGAAATGGGAGCAGGTTTTCACCCCCATTTTATCATACGTGTTTATATGCTTTTAAATTGCATATGCTCTATTTGAAGAAATATGTATTTAGCTTGAATACTTTAAATGTTCCAAAGCTATCTGTTTTAAGAATGCACATACTCTGTGTTCTAAAATGTACGAGCAATTGGTAGTGAGTATTTTATAAACTCTCATGTGCTAAACCACTACCAGTTAAAAACCCCATGACAAATGCAGGAATTACTCACAAGCTTAGATTAGCTTACCCGGATTTTTATCCGCCCCCTTTCAGGTGACTAATGGCAGATTGATTTTTGAAGACGATGAGGATGAGTCTAGCTTTTTGGGAAGATTTGCTTAAGTAGTTCTTTTGGGAAAATTGCATGAACTCTAATTAGTACGTTTTGAATTAGCAGACAATTTGAGGATATGTATTAAGCCCCACGGGGCAGCTGAATTAAGATTGTAATTATGAAGTCTTTTAAGTTTTTAGTTATGCTCTGAATGTATAATCATGTGTACCATTGTGAGTAGCGGAAGTATCAGACGGATGTGCAAATTTTAAAATGAGAAAAGAAAAGAAAAAGTTTTTCACGCTTCCGCAACCACATGAAGCACATCTATTCGATACCGCTGCCTATGCGAGCCTTGTCTCGAGACCTTCGGGTCTTGGGGCGGCGATCGCGACTCGAGATCCGCACAGGGTGGGTTTCGGGTCGTGACATAGAGGGTGGACATTTATTTTTGAAGTTGCAATGTAATAGTTAGTACAAACAGTCTTATAGCTCTCCCATGTTATCCACGTCTTGGGGATGAAACAGTTGTATTAAGAAATTTTGTATTCCGCATTTTATAAACATTATATGTATCACATGCAACTTTTAATTATTTAATTCCGCATTTTAAATTATTGCATGTTAGTAGCACTGATTGTGTAACAAGTTGAGACCCGTGGTTCGACAAGCAGCGTCGGATCGGGTGCGCTGACACGAGATCTGCATAGGGTGGGTCTCGGGTCGTGACATTAGGCACTTAGCCTTCAGAGCTCACGGGACCAAGCAAAAGGCCTTTAGAGCATCCCTGAAGATTCAAAGCTCATCACCACCTTGAACATCCTATCGAGCTAAGGAAAAGGAAACAATCTTCAACAAAGAAACTGCCACCTACGGATATCTATCAAGCGCGGTGTCCAACATGGTAACTGCCACTCTCCGATGATCAAATCCCGACATTCATGGCTCCAAATCCTAATCAACCTAGGAAAGCCACAGCCTATAAATTAAACCTTAAGGTACGCTTTACATTCATGTTCATTCTTTGGTTTACAATTATAGTCTTTCAATTCAGTTTTATTGACTTAAGCATCGGGGCGGCTACCGCTGGAGCCAACCTGGTGGCCCTCTAATCCTTTTCTTTGAGTGTTTCTCAAGTAGTGGAGTTTGGATCCCCTACCAATCAAAAAGTGCAGCATCAATTACAAATATAATATCATCATTGTAATCGAAAAAAAACCATGAAATTTATCATAATGCATGTTTGTGTTAGTCACACCTCTCTTGTGGGAGGAAATAAATTTGTAAACCTTGAATAGGCAAATTGAAAGTTCTAAGCTTTTTGTCAATTATTATGGTTATCATTTGGATTCTTTAACATGTTCCTTAGTGAGCAATAATAAAGCTTGTATTTTAAAAATGTTTTAAAAAGGAATGTAACTTTTGCTTCAAACTCTAACATCATTTGGATAGGAGGAGTTGGAAAGAAAAGGAATGAGAGAGGAAGGAGAAAAAACCTTATTTATGTTTGGCCTAAAAAATAGGAAGGCAAGGGAAGATGAGGAAAAAAGAACTCTAATACTTATTTGACCCATTTTAAAATCCATCTAAAAGTAGATGGAAACAAAGGGAGAGAAGACAACTCTTTAATACATTTTTTATATTACCAATAATATTCTTAGAATTGTGGGAATAAAAATAAAAATAGACATCTCTGTCCTAAGAAATAATAATAAATTAATATAAAATTCTTTCCCATCTTTTCTCTCCTCTATCATTCACAAACAAAATAGAAGGATTACACTACCATTTCCTCTCCCTTCATTAGTTATCCAAACATGAAGGAAGAATTATCATTTCCTTTCCTCTCCTTTCCATCATAACTAATATTCTTCTCTTATTTCCATTCCCTCTAATGTATTCAAATGAACTATAAAACACCCCAATAAAAAAAAAATTGCTGCTAGATATTACTTGTATGTTTTTTTTTACTGAGACTTAGTTAAAAAATAATAATTTATTACCTTTTTCTAATTTTCTGTTTTTGTTTTATTTTTTTTGAAAATGAGAGAAAAAATACATTTGATTTTTCATTTCTTTTTTAATTTTTTTAAACATTAATAAATTTTATAAAAACTAAATATTAAAAAATATTTCAATAATTGTTATAAAACTAAAAGAGATACAAAGCCTATCGACTCCCACTAACTATAAAATCTCTATCGTGATTTCATTTTTTAAAAACAATATTGTACCAAACATATTTAATCTAAACTTAATGCTATCAAACACTATTCCTTTTTTTTTTTAAATAAAAAGTGAAATTAATTTTTGTTTTCTAAAAACTAAAAGCATGAAACTTTGTCAAATGCCACCACACACCAACTCAGTAAAATGATAAATTGAGTTAAGATATTCGGTGAAGTCTAATAACAAGATGCATTGTAAGATAATTTGGTTTCAAATTAAACTCATGTTGGTTTGAAACTCAAAATAATGCTTCGAGTTAACAAGGCTAACTTGTTTTGGCTACAGGACTAAAAATCGCGGTTGGTGGGCTTGGTCAGAGTTATTTGAAGAAAAAAATTGCTAACATTTCTATTCTAGTGGGAGCCACTAAATGGGAGTAAAGCTCATTTGGATGTCGTTTAATATTTTAGAAGACTGAAACTACCATTTAGAAGCCACAAAGACACTAGTAATAAGTAAGAAAAATCTTGTTAAGTTAATCAATTTTGAACAAAAAAGTATTTAGATTTCTAAAATAGAACAACTATAATTAAACACAAACATACTGTAAATGCCTTGTTGAAAAAATCACTAAGAGAATTGAAAGTTGATCTAATAAATCTCTTTCCTATGCAGGGAGAATGCAATTAGTTTCATCAGTCCTTTGCAGAATCCAGTGTTACTGGTGCTCCAATTTCATCCTTCCTAAGACTATTCAAAAGGATATTGATTATAAATTGAAAATTTTCCTTTGGTTTGGAAAAAGTGATTATGGTTGTAATGCTAAAGTTAGTTGGGATGTTGTGTGCAACCCTAGAGAAGAAGGAGGCCTTGGCTTCAAGAGAGTGAAAGATTGAGTGATGCCTTGATCATTAATCACATTTGGAATATTTATTGTAAGATGGATTCGCTAGGATCCATGCTTATAGGATCAAAAGTAAAAGTTTCTAGGAGGTGTCTCTTCCTGTAGACAGTAGCTGGTGTTGGAGGAAGACCCTTAAGGAAAGATTCAAAGCAAAGAGCATTACCATCCACAAGATAGGTAATGGCAAAAATACTTAGTTGTGGTCGGACTCTTGGCTACCTTGTGGGACTTTAAGGGACTCAACCAACATTAGAATCAAGAGATCCTCTAGGGCCAAAGTGGCTAACATAATTCTTAAGGGTTGGTGGAACTAGCCAAGAAGCCTCAATTGCGTTAGTAATCAGATCACCTAGAATCCCAACCCCTTTACTGAAGATTTCATCACTTGTATTCTTTCAAACAGGGGTTTACTCGGCCAACTCAGCTTGGAATTAGAATCAGAGGCAAACTGGATAAGGTGCCTTGGAAATATATTATATGGTTCAAAGACAACTATCCTAGATTTGCTTTCATTCTATAGCTCTTATGGAAAGGTAGATTTTCTACAATGGGTAGACTTGCTACTTGGGGCATTGGTATCCACAATGTCTGCATGTTTTGCAATTCAACCCCCGAAAGTGTTGATCATTTGTTCTTTTTTTGTCCCTGTTCCTGGTATTTGGAAAGCTATCATGAATAGTCACCAAATTAGTAGTGTTCCTCTTACTTGGCCCTTGATCAAGACCTAAGTACCTTTCATCTGCAAGGGAGACTCTTTCTATGCCCAAGTTGTTGCCGCCCTTGTCCTGATGCCACAACAAACCTCAGCTCTCCCATATAACTCACCATTGTTATTGTGGGACTGCAAATTCAGTCAACATCTTGTTAGACTAGCTTTAAAAGATAATTGATATGTTGGCATTGATCAACTTTCTTTAATAAGAGAATATTAAAATTAATCGCCCTCCACCCAAAAAAAAACCTAATAATGTAAAATTTTAGGGCTAATTACACTTACCTCCCCTGAGGTTTTTGACAATTGTAGAAACCTTCCTCTATAGTTTCTGAAATAATACTGTCCTCCTTTTGGTTTCAATGTCGATAACAAATTCCCCCCTGTCGTCAATGACTGTTAGTTAACCTAACAGAATTTGATGATGTAAGCAATTCTTTTTGTCTAAATGCCAATTTTACCCCTTACAAGTCATGGTTAAATGATAAAACTACCCTCACTTTAATAGTAATTTTTTTAATTAAAAAAAAAAAAAATTTCTCCTTCCATCTCTTGATCAACCATCCTTGCATAACTACACGCACACAAGACACTGACTAAAGTTGAATCATCTGGATTTATGCCTGAACCCTTCATCTGCGAGAAGAGATCAATTGCGTCTTTACCATATCCATTCATACCATTACCAGCAATCATAGCATTCCAACATGTGACATCCTTTTCCTCTAGTCCTTGAAAAAAAATTCTTACATCTTCTAAATTTGCACAGTTTGCGTACATATCTTATGACAACAGATCCCATAAAAATATCATTTGCAAAACCTGATTTTACCATCAACCCATGGATCCGTCTGCCCTGTTTCAAAGCTTCTAAGCGGCTACAGCCTGAAAGGATGCCCATTAAAGCGACAAAATCCAACCTCAAGTCTTCTACTCCCATCATCTTATTGAAATCTTCCATGGTTTTGTTCCAACACCTACCACTTGATAACCCTGTTAACATCAAGGTCCATACAACCACATCCTTTACAGGCATCTCATTGAATATGAAATAAGCATCATTTATGCAGTTGCCTTTTACATACATATTCATCAAAGCTGTCTTAACAAGCTGAAAGTTCTCAAGCCTAGTTTTAATTGCAAAACCATGGATTCTCCTTCCTAGTAGTGAACCCTTTATAGTTAAAGAAGCTGTTATTAAGCTCATTATAGTGAAGAAATCCACTAAAAACCGATTTCTTCGCATCAAATTAAAGAGGCAAAAGGCTTCCTCACCAAACCCATTATCAGAATAACCTGAAATAATTACATTCCATGAAACAACATTTCTCTCCGACATATCATCAAACAACCGTTGAGTAACACCCACACATCCAAATTTAGAATACAAACCAACCAATGTTATTTCCATGTACACATTAGCTTCAAAACCATGCCGTATCCAAAAATAGTGGACTGATTTCCCCATCAGGATCATGCCAAAGTTATAAAAAACAAGTAAAGTGCTTGCAATGGTAACCGAATTCGGCAGTATGCCACTTGTAATCATTTCGCGAAAGATACTGATAGCTTCTGTTGCTTCGCCAGAGCTCCATCCTCCAATAATGGAGCATGATTAGAGCAGAGAAATTAAGAGAGGAAGAAATAGGTTAGGGCAGAGAAATTGAGAGAGAGATTTTTACGTGGTTAGGGCAGAGAAATTGAGATAGAGATGAATACAAGGGTCAAGTAAATATGAGAGAGGAAGAAAGAGGAGAAGAATTAAAATATAAAGGGTAAAGTAGTAAATGAACAAATTTTGTTAACGCTGTTTAGCCGACAGGTCTGACAGGGGGACAGTGTTATTTCAAAAAATATAGGAGAGATTTCTGTAATTATCATAAACTTCAGGAGAGGTAGGTGTAATTTACCCAAAATTTTATTCAAGTATTTTAGTTTAGTGAAAAAGTATTGACAAGACATAAAAAAATATTGAAGTTAAGAGTTAGGCGGAGATCTTTTTTCGACAGAAATTTCTTGTTAAAATTAACTATATTTATTTGTTAAATATGCTTATGGTATTATATATTTATATTTTATTCCATTTAGCTAACTCCTTTCAGTTTAAGAGTTAACTATGAGTACTTATTAAAAGAAAAATGTTGTATACCTTCAATTTGGGAATATATAGTGGGAAAAAAATTAGATAAAGAATGAAACACAATGGAGAAAATATGTGAAAAAAACAATCATAAAAATTATAAACAATAGTGGGCTCTCTCTCCTTCAAAAGCTCCCAAATTAGCCATTTATATACACTTGGGTCCAAGTTAAAAGAGAAACACTAGTAGGGGTGTCAATTTTTGACAAAACACAACACAAAGTTAATAAATTTAGGTTCAACATAAATTTAGTTTCTGTCATAAACGGGTCGACACAAGTAACACTATTAATAAATAGGTCATGTTCAAGTTTTATTCGGGTCAATCGATTTTCACACAACTTAACATATTTAATTATAAAAAAATTTGAGTCAAGATAATTCATCTCACATCGAAAGTCTACCAAGATTTGGGAGAACTTTTTTCTTTTAAAACAGGTTTTTAATTCACCTCACATCGAAAACTTACCAAAATTTGAGTCTTTTTTACTTATAAAAGGTATTTTTACTTTATTTTGTTCCACATTGGAACTTCTGTTATTACTAGTGTTTATTTATGGTAATACATAAAGTATTTTAAAAAAATAGTAAACTAGTTTAGAAAATAGAAAATTGTTTTGAAACCAAAACAGTATAAAATTTTGAAACAAAACAAAAAAACTTGAAAATATAAAAGCAATATTTTAACTGTCACGCCCCGAACTTCCACAAACCCAGGGAGTGAGTGAAATAAACAAAACAGGAATAATAAAGGACAATTACATGCATTTCAAACATTAACCCAATTTATGTTCTGATACTAATCTATAGAACCTTGCCCGTTGTTTCATAACATACAAATAAACATGTATAGTTTAGGGCTCATGCCCTTGTACAACATCAAAATATGCCCTAAGGGTCAAAAATCCTCCATGATCCATGTCTCCTCTGTTCTCCAAGACTTCCTCAAGTCTCAAGTATCAGGAGCATCATCTGTAATATGATATCTCACGAATGGGTCAGCTCAACAACTAGTATAACATAATGCTAATGCAAGAAACAAGGTTAAGGTGTAGCATGTGCATAGATGTACATTTATAATCTAAATACTTTCTAGTTCATTAATACGATGCAATGAAAATATGCATGATACACCCATGTCTCGTTTACGGACCGCGTCCGATGGATTTGAGTACCAACACCCGTTCACGGACCTCCCCCGTTGGATCTGGGTACCAATGCAATGGCCAATTTTGGGTTTTCTACCACAGGATCTACACTCTCATAATACATAGCACCACGTGCTCAACCCACACTATGCTTCCAAAGGATTCACCATATGCCAATATGCTTTAATTTCGCTACACAATAATATAATCTCAATGAAGCATGCTTTAATTAATGTATCATACTCGAAGCAATAATAACATTTGAATCACAAAACTTATTCCACATAAATACATGCCGCATACAATTAATTTAAACATGTAGTTATGGTTCACGTTCATCACTTTACTAAATTCTCAAAGAATTCAAAAAACACACAAGCACATAAACAACCAACTCTAGATTATCAAGCAACCATATTTCAAATAATTTCCCAATGACAGTTAAGCATATAAATCATTCAATTTACTCGCAAAATATTCCTAAGCTTAATCTTATTTCTTACTTAGCAAAGCATCATACCTAAAGGATTTTTTTTAACCCTTGGGAGTCATGTCCGCTGTGTAGTCGAATCAAACAGTGAAAATGTAGAAGGTCAAACCGCCTTCTCCTTTCCTTTTAGTGTTCCTAAAAATCATAAAATATAACTCAGTCTATTGCTACTTGGATTATGCTATTCATCAAATTTTATGTTTTTATTTCATGAGTTTCTATTTTACTAAAATAAACTCTACCATTGAATCCGAAATGTCGAAGAAAGTCGGTTTAGGCTTTCGTGGAATTCAATTTGGGCATCTGTGCTAAAAAGGGCAAAACTGTCGTTTTGCACTTTTACGGGTCTTTTATTTTCAGGATCTTGTCTCGCATCACAGACCTCACCATTGGTCTCAGAAGGTCTGAGATAGTCAAAATACACTAATGACTTATTTAATTTGGACTTCGGGCCATTTTGCTATTATTTAATTTAATTAAACTAACTAAATTAATTTAATTAATTAACTATTATTATTATTATTATGTAATATATATATATATATATATTTTGTGCCTCAGTTAACACGGGATTGTCCTGTCCCCTTTGGTTACACGCGCCACTTCCCCATAATTAATCCTCGGTTCGAGTCGTAGGGGCTGCGCCCTTACGCATTTTTTCTATATGTCTTAGGCCCAAACAGCGAACAACGCCCCAAATCTAGGATAGGTTATCCAATCCAGGTTTAGCGCATCAAATTTAATTTCTAAGGGTCGTAACCAAACAGTCCAATTCCATTTTTAAAATTTAAACCATAACACCCCAAAACGGCATCGTTCCTACTAATGCGGTGGCCACCCCACATCGTGACACTGTGTTTGAGTCGACACAATGGTAACCCTATGTCGGTCAAGGACTCGGCTGAGTCAACTCGCGAGTTGGCTCAAGCGGGGTCTTCTTCTTCCTTATGCCCTCGCTATTGTTGCTGTAAACTCTGCAACTTTTCATTTAGAATTTTGTGCTTTCCTAGTTGATCATTCTCTCTGTTTTTCATCCCACATTATTTCTGAAATACTAAGGTAGAGTTTGGCATTCATTTGAAGCCTCAAGTCGAGTTCAAGTGCTCGGTTTATGGCTTGATAGCCAAACTTGCAACTTGGTCGTTCATGGTCATTTTTGGACCAAAACTCTTGGGGTTTCTTTTGTTGTGATCTATTTATCATGGGGTTCAAGTCCCCATTCTCATATTTTGGTTTTTCACAAGGTTTGTGAGGTTGGGTTTTAAAACCCGTACCTGCAACTCAAATTTCTAGGGTTTTCTTTGAGTCTCAAGGTCGAGGCTTAGTGTTTTTAAAACACTTTGGGAGTCTATTTGTGGTCTCAACAAACCAAACTTGGTTACCTGCTCTCATGGAGGTCCTTCAATGGTTGTTCCTCCTAGTTTGGGTATGTCAACCCCCTTGTTGACCATCTAGCTTAATCTTGATCATTTGAGACATCAAAATAAACTTATGCATGCCTAAGAAACTTAAAAATAGTTTACATATATTCACAAATTCTTAAAGAGAGAAAATATGGTGGTTTGTGTTCACCTCTTTAACTGTGCTTTTCTCCTTTCTTCTCCTTTGCTTTTTACTCCTAAATATCCCAGTGTTTCACAACCTCTCTAACTTAGCCTCCTCCGTTCTGATTTCTTTTCTCTCTAACCAACGTACACACCTAACATATACACATAGATATATATATATATATAACTTTATGCAAAGCCACTTGCAGCTCACTGTTTCTCCTTTTTTCTAACTTCCCCACTATTCTAATCACTTCTTCTTTTTCTTCTTTTCAGAATGCAACTTTGCATTAAATGGAAGGTTTGACATTTGTGTGTTATATGTATATTATACAGAACACACACTATGTCACGACCCGAAGCCCACCCTCTGCGGATCACCGGATCGCGACCGCCACCCTCAGGCCCGAGGACCCCTGGGCGAAGGCTCTCATAAGCAACGGTATCGAATAGATGTGCGACATGCGTTTTGTGGAAGCGTGAAAAATGTTTTCTTTCCTTTTTCTCATTTTAAATTATGCACATCCGTCCGACACTGCCACTCTATAAATAGCATACATGGTTACACATTTAAAGTATAACTAAAATTTCAAGACTTAATAAATATAATAACCGTCAACATTAGTTACCCCGTGGGGTTTATACATATTTTCGTACTGTATCTTAAAACATAAGTGCTAATAATTTTACATAACTCCAAAAAGGAAACATCTAGACATATCTCCATAAGCCGGCAGATTCACCGTCTTCAAAACTCGACTACTGTCAGTCACCTGAAAAGGGGATCCGAACAAAGTTCGGGTAAGCTAATCTAAGCTTGTGAGCAATTCCAGTATTCATCATGGGGTTTTCAATTAGCAGTGGTTTTTAGTACATAAGTGTTTGTAAAACATTCACTACCAATTGCTCGTGTATTTGAACATAGGACATATGCATTTCTTAAAACAGATAGCTTTGAAACATTTAAAGTATTCAAGCTATACTTATACGTATGAACTTTAAAACATATAACATAACATGTATTTCTTAAATAGAGTATATAAAACTCAAACATATGCATAGTGGAAATAAGGGTAAAACCTGTTTCCATTCTTAAAACATAACATCTTATCACTTCCTTTATTGGAATCTGTTTCGAACCAGACTCCCATATTATGTGTAAATGGAGATATCTCATTTGCTTGGGGGATTAGATCCTGCTACCAGGCATTTCACATGACAGGTCAATGAGTTACAATAAGAACCCCAAATGCTGACTATGTGACTTTGGATAGGTCAATGAGTTTCGAAGAAACCCAAAATACTGCCTGTGTGCTTATGCACCATTATCTTATAAAACCTTTATCATGTGACTTGTTCTCATAAATACTTTTCATAAATTCGTAAGATCTTCGTGTACTTGAAATAAGCAAATTCAGGATATTTAACAATAATTGCATTTTAACTAGACATGCAGAAATATATTTGAAGGGAAAAACTGTTGTGGAAAACCAATCACTGAGCATGTCACAATAGAGTTATAAAACAGAACAATTAAAAACTGAATCATGTAAATACTGAATTTGGAATTTCAAACATTTCATATCTTTGCATTTAAAACCTTTTTAAATCCATAGAGTTAAATCTCCACTTCAAACACAGGGTTACTCACCTTGGTCTTTTTAGGGTTGGCTTTACACAGGTGCCTTCCCTTTCTCCTTCCTCAACCTATCATAATTTATGAAAGATCGCATAAATCTCATATATTCTTAATAAACTCAAAATCTTACCCATATCTAGACTGCACAAGATCGAATTCTTAAATCAGTCTAACTTATAACTATATTGTAATCTAGCCATTTATGTACTAGTGATAGTAATAATACCTGAGACGCATCTCAGCTAGAGTTTCGGTGTCTTCGAGTTTTTCTTCCTCCAGCTTTGCCTCAGCAAGTTTCCTTGCTGCTGACTCCTGGGCGGCACGACCGATCGGAACGATTGGTTGCCAATGCATAAAAGGTGTGAGGGACAGGATCTCACAATGTTTTGCCCCTATCATGTCCTAAGTTGAATTAAATTCTAAGAAAGCCTAAATTGACTTTCTTTGACATCCCATACTCAATAATAGAGTCCAAATTACGAAACGAAGTACGAAAAAATGTGACACGTAAAATGATAAAATGACCATTTTGCCCTTTTACATACAAAAGGCCAAATAAACTTTTAGGAAAGCCTAAATTGACTTTCTTCGACACTTCGGACTCAATGGTAGAGTCTATTCGACCAAAAGAAATTTCTAAAATAAAAAGACATAAAATTTGATGAATAGCATCTGTTAGATGACTATAAATTAAAGTAATGCCAAAGTACTAAACTAAGGCGTAAACGAAGAAATGAAAAGACACGACACGAAAACATATGAAGTAAATAAATTTAAATTAAATTTATTTGAGCTACTAGAAGAGTTTAAATTGAAATGAAGTTTGAGTCTAACACGATAAATTGTGGTTGGGTCAAACTCAGGTATTCAAAATGATTAGACCCCAAACCACAATTAAGGGCAAGAAGCAACAGGACTTCTTAGATGAATTGGACCGACAGCACCGTGTAATCCATAAGAAATTAGCGATTGCTTTAACGTGTCTAAATTTTTTCGGAGTTCGTCTCGTGAAATGGTCCCCTCTAGTAGATTCAGAATATTTAAAATAGCCAAAATCCCCTATTTATTTATTTAATTTGGACCTCGTTTAACTCATTTATGGGGCAGGGGCATTTTGGTCATTTTGACATTTTTTACGGGTCTTAAATTTTTTGGGACCTCGTCTTGCGACGTGGACCTCACCATTGGACTTAGTAGGGTCGAAATAATAGGAATACATATATAACTTATCCCATTTGGACATTGGGGCATTTCGTGAATATTTAATTTAATTAATTAAGTTAATTAAATTAAATTTAGTAAGTATAATATATATATATATATATATTTCGGTGGCTAATATGACCGGATGAAATGGGTGGCACACTGGCCAATGTGTCACCTCCCACTCCCATAGACACCACTTTCGAATCTCCGTAGGTGCAGTTGCACCTTTTTTATTTTTTTTTATTTTATTATATAATATATATATATATATATATTCCGTTCGTATTTGGCCACACGCACACACGTGGCCAAGTGGAAAAGGAGAGGGCAGTCGCGCGTGAGGTTAGGGGTTCGAACCTCAGGAGCTACGGCTCATATTTTTCTTGATTTTCTCAAGCCAAACAACGGACTGAGGCTCTTAATCGTGGATGGGTCATCTTATCCGTATACGAGACACCAAATAGGGCCCCTAACTGCGTGGCCAAACAGGCAGAGATTAGGGTTTTAAAACCCTTAAGCTATACGGTGTCGTTTCATTTATTCGGTGGCAAGCCCAGAGGCTGCCACATGTCCGAGTCAACCCATTCAACTCGAAAGAGACGACGAGTCGACTCAGCGTCGTCTTCCCCATCTCGATCCCTACTGTAACCCTAGTTACAGTTTTATATTTCTTTCAATTTCGTGAGTTTCTAATCAACCGATCTCTACTGTTTCAATTTCAAATCCTTCCTAAAGTATCAAGAATCGGTTTAGCATTCATTTGGAGTTCAAAACGAACTTATTTTCTCGGTTTCAACCTTGATAATCCGAACTGTGAGGTGGTCGTAAATGCTCATTTCTGAGCCAAAATTCATGGGGTTTCGGTTGTTATGATCCCCTCTTCATGGAGTTTCATTTCCTATTCAGAAAAATGGATTTAAATGAAAGTTTGTGAGGTTGGGGTTTTAAACCTGTACCTGCAAGTGAATGTTTGGAGGGTTTTTCTTGAGTTTTACGATCTCGTACTAGGGTTTTTAAAACCCTCTTAGAGTCTAGTTGAGGTTCCAATAATCCAAACAAGGTTTTGTTCACATGATTTCAGACCTGCTTCAAGCAAGGTCCAGCCATGGCCGTAGCTTCTGGGTCTTGTGTTTTTTTGGTGTTTTCAAGCTTAAAATTCATAAGTAAACAAGTCTAAATATGTTCTACATATCATATATATATATATATAAAATGAAAGCTTAAATCAGTTTATACATAGAGAAATTCTAGAGAGAGAAAAATGGAAGCCTTGAATTTTTCTCACCTTTTTGCTACGGTTTCCTTCTCTTTCTTGCTCTAAAACCCTTCTTCTATTCTTCTCAGTTCCTTTCCTTATAAAACAACATGCAATGCATGCTTGTTTCTTTTAAAAAAGAGAAAATCGACTTCTCTCTTTCTCCCTTCTCTCTCTCTCTCTCTCTCTCTCTCTGACTCCATAGCCCTACACTAGCCTTCACATCTCATCAATTTAACTTTCCATCCAATTAATTTTTTCTCTTCCCCATTTTTGCTTTAGCAACAAGTGGGTTTGACCTTTGTACATGATATATATATATATATATAATACATACACACACAACACATGGAGAACACACACTGCCGACACACACACCTTGTGCACTGTTCATACTAAATATTTTGTATTAATATACCTTTATAATTTTAATAATATTTTAATTATTTTATATACATACTTATACATATACATGTGCATATATATATATATACACATATTTGGCTCATATACACTCACATATAGATATTTATATACTAAATATATTTTCTCTTGTGTACATGTATTTATAGATATACATATACACACTTATATACATTTTATAACATACACACACAATACACCATAAAGTGTGTGCATGTGTGTTCAAATTAGAAATATTAATTAATGATTTCATATAAATAAATAATTATTTATTTATTAAATTAATTATTCTTTTTGAGTGTAATTATTTTTACACTAATTTTTTTAATCTCGTAATACGTGTCATATGACCCGGTATCTCGGGTCGGGATATTACACACTACCCACACAACAGTACACACACACCCACTTGCACACCCACACCGACACACACCCACACTTTTTGTATACATATACATATACATATATATATATATACACATATACACATATACATATACATATATATATATATACGCTTCATTATACACAGCTATACACTTGTACACATTTATATACATACATATTATAATATATATTTCCATACATACATAGCACACATATATATACACATACAATTATGTTACTTTCTTCATTTGTGTGTATATATATATATATACGAGAAAATTTTTACATATATTTCTATAAAAATATATACATATACACTGTGTATGTATACACATATTCCTGTGCAGTCGATTCTCTTATCAAACTGGTCTTGGTGTGCTCGGTTAATTTTATAGTCTAATTTAATTAAAAGTAAATAAAAATCAAAGAAATTAAATGTCGTAACATAAACCAAATTGTTCGGGTATTTGGGTCGAGGTATTTCACATAGTGCTCTAAAACCAAAAGCAATCACAAACCGACAACATTGGAATTAATTAATCTAGTAACTAAACAACAGTGTTTTGGACTAGTTTCTAACAATAAGAGTAGCGTTTTGAAAAATTATTTAAATGAATTTTTTCCAAAAAAAAAATATACACGGGCCAAGGTCCAAACCCAAACCGACCTGACCAGGTTTGGGGCGACGGCAGCACGCACGTGTGTAGTAAACTAAATATGTGCTAGGTCATTTTCCTTTCACAAAACTTGGATGCTCCTTAGGGCGCAAACCTTCTTTTAAGGTAATTGTATATATACTTTTTAAAAGTCTTGTACCCATCCTAAGTGGGACACAAGCTTTTCACAAGTTTCAAGCTTTGGCTCTCATTTTCAAATAGTAATATTTGGAGACAATTTTTCATTCACTTCTTAATAGTTTTGAGCAACCCAATACATTATCTTAATCTCCTTATAGAAGGGAATACATTTTCATGTGAACTCACTAAAATTAATGTTTGGGACCCATTATAATTTTAGCTCAAAGATAACTAAAAAATTGTTCTTAAAACCTATTATTTCTAAAAAGTTCACCACTTTAATATTATTCGTACTTATAAAAAGAAAAATATCTTTTTCATTCAAAAGATTAAAAATAAAAAATAAATGGATTAATCGTGTCAACACGTGTAATCTGATTAATAAATAAGTCATATTTTAATTTTAAAACTTGACATGATTAAATAATTATGTCAAATTAAAATTAATACATATTTTTAAATATGTATAACTTCACACCACACGTTAACACGAATTGACTAAACACACGTATCACAGAGAGGACAAATATATATAAATCATTCATCTCCTGTAGCTAGCGTTCTTGGGTCGCTACTGGGCCTTCGATGAAGGCCAATTAGACTCACAATTCGAGACATTGTTACAATATTTATCCCAAATTAATTATTAGGTAACAGGTTATTCGTACTTCAAATTAAAAGCACGTATACTAATAAAATTTACCTGTGGATTGCCGCTCACTGTGAAGTACAATCCTCTAGTTGAATGATTAGCCAAAGCCATTTTTTCGACGGGCCCGATCATATTTGAGATTACCATGCTCGTGTTCTTTAAGGTCCTATGTAAATATTGAGCCGTTTCCTGTGACACCCACTCCAACATATTGATTTGAATTTCGGTTATCTTCTAACTTGTATAACTTTTTAAGTATTATACGCATCTTAAATGTGGTAAAGTGTTAGACTTAAATGATATTTTCTACGCTCGTGTAGTGATATGCAAAACCACTCATAACTAGTACAATTATCTTAGCAATAAATTAATATTATATATATATATATATGTGTGTGTGTGTGTAACCACTCACTCTCGCACATTAGAAGAGATGAGATGAACTAAAGCACAAAATTTTATATATATATATATATATATTTATTGGACATGGATTCTCTCTTAGTGTATTGAACATCCAATTTATTTTAATTTTTTCACATGAGATAACAACCATATGTAAAAATTAATATTAAATAAATTCTTATGTGACATTGAAATAATAAAGCAGAGACTCATTATTTCCCGTGTACAAGGAATGGCTCTTTATTCTCTTTATATACGGGTTTTATGTAAGGGTGCAAAAATGATTCCGAGACGATCCAATTATTTTGGGATCCAAGTCCAACTCGGCCCGAAGTCAAGCCCAGATCCGAGACACCTCTATTTCACACATGGGTTTGATTTTTGAGTTGAGGTCAGCCTGCACAAGGCCGGACACTTAAAAGCCCAAAGCCCGACGATTTAAAGTATAAAGTAATTATTTGTTAGTTTTCAATTTAAAGAATTCTCATTATTTATTATTATTTGATTTATTTTCAACTTGACAAATTAATGTTTATTCAATTTTCTTATCTTTCACTTCACCTTTTAATTATTTATCTCTCAATTCGTACTTCACATCATTAACATTCAAGTAAAGATTAAATAATATTAACTTTTCCTATATATCTATTAAATGTTTGTCTTCATGTTTTCAATTCAAACTACGAAATCAATTATAAATTGCACAAGAAGAAAAAATATTCATCAATTTTAATTTTTATAATTTTTTATTTATATTACATTAACATTTTATTTTTTAATTATTTATTGATGGAATGATGTGTAATTAATTTACCATTCTTATTTTTAAAAAAATTAGAATATATGATTTTTTTATGACTTACAATTTTATAATTAACTCTGTTATTTACGAAGCCTGCTTTAGAAATTAGGACCTAAGACCTTGTTCATGTGGGCTTGACTCGGCCTAGCCTGACAATTTGATGGAAACATACAATGGCCCAACCCGCTTCTCGACCTGGCCCTATGCTGCGGGCTTTTTTTTTTTTTTTTGGCATCCCTAGTCTTAGGACGAGAATTATAACTCACCCTCTTTACGTTTTTTCATGAGTTGTATACTTTAACACACCATTAATTACATGAATGCATCTATCTCCAAACTTTTCATATTCAGTCAAATAAGTAATTTTCATATTCTTCGCATGCAACACTCCTGAATAGGAGAAATTATTCTACAAGATCGTCACATCATGTTACTTTGTGACGGCTTCTCAAATAAAAGTAATTTTTTCTTATTTTGTAAATAAATTTTTTTCCTTTAATTTCAGTCTTAATTATTTTTATGTGAGAGGCCGTTACACGATGACATGTTGCAACAGTGTCATAGGATAATTACTCGTAAGTAGTTATTAAAATCATGTTTTTCTTTTCTAACAATACGTACCTCAGGGGCTTTGAATTTTCTCAAAGCCTCGAGTGGCATACCGGTGATATAAACAGCTGCAGAGTTTCTTTTCCTCTTGATCACGCTGTGTGTTTTCATGACAAAGTTGAGTGGGTTTGAACTCAAAGTTTCGGTTAAAACTGGTACGGGCACATGCAAGATGGCTAAATGGTTCCCTCATGGTTCTCCCATAACACATGTAGGGTTAAAATTAAACTTAACTTAAGATCAATTTAATCTAACTTAGGTTAGCGAGATCAATTATTTTTTATTACCATGCACTTGGCACATGATCTAAAGGGTTGGAGCACACAGATAGCGTGTGTTAGTTTGTGTATACATGTGTAAATGTATATATAAAAAGAAAATTTAAAGCTTCAAAAACCATTGCATGGGGTTTCAATCTGCAGACCACCATGTGCAAAGTCCTCCATAACCCACATTCTCAGGTCTGCGAAGTGCAGCAAAGCTGCCATTGCCCAAGTCGTCCATACCTCACAATTTTCCTTCATGAAGAAGCAAAGGGATTCTTCTGTATAAACACAACCATGACAACCATATTTCACTTTCACTACAAAAATGTGTAGTTTTAGTGACGCACATTATTAGCAACACCCACAACGGCGTTGCTAATACTACTTATTCATGACGCACATGATGCACGTCGCTAAAAGTGACGAAAAATGATTTCCCGCGTAAAAAAAATGGTGCGCATAGTATAGCGACGGAAAAAATAGTTATTAGCAACGCACGTGTGCATCGCTAAAAGTTAAAAAGTATTAGTGACGTACTGTGTGCGTTGCTAATAGTGTGACAAGTAAAACAACAGCGTTTTGTATACCTTTGGCAAAGTGTAAAAATATATTCGTGCCGCGCCATGTGCGTCGCTAATTACTCTGTAATATTTCCCCCAAGCCCTACGCCGATCTCATTCGATCAGAAGTTGCGCCAATTTTGTTCTCTCTTTCTCTCTCGCTCTCTCTTTCAGGCGGTTCATTGACGACAGCGAGAACGTTCCGACGACGGTGACTTCCGACAACGACCCCGATTGACAGTAACTCCTTCTCTCTCTCACTCCCCGATCGATCTCGAGCTGATCTTGAAACATAATGGGGTTTACCTTGGTGGGTTGATTTATTTGGATGCAAACAAAATAAGGGTGTCTAAATTTTTGAAATTCAAGTTAGAATTTGATTTATCCCAATTTAAGGATTTTACTGTATAAAGAGATTTATCAATGCATGTTTAAATATAATGATAGTTGTAGCTCCTGAATGATATATTGAAGTTTGTTATACAATGTACTTGTCACGCCCCGAATTTCTACAAACCCGAGGCGCAACTGACGAGACAGAAAATAAAATAAATAAAAGGACAAATGTAAATAAATCCACCAAACAAGCATCCATTCCCCTCAATACATAAAATAACATAAAGTACATCTCACAACTGTATTGTTCATGGTCATTCGGGCTTAAGCCCTTACATTACAAAATAAAAGTCCCATGGACCAAAATATACAAAGTGCTTCACCCTATCAACGTATCACAGAGTCTCAAGTGGCTGGAGGATCCTCATCTGAAAAATGTTGCCCACGAATGGGTCAGCTCAACTGCTGGTATGATGAAATGCTAATGCAAGAAATAAAGCTAAGGCGTGGCATGTGCAAAGTGTACATTTATATCTAAATGACATTCAAAGCATCGCAGTAATATATGAATGGTATGCGTGACACACCCATGCACAACTCTATGCCACACCCATGTCTCGTTTACGGGTACTCCCCGATGGCACGGAGTACCAATGCAATGGCCAATTTTGGGTTTTTCACCACAGGATCTACACCCTCATAATGCAAAGCACCACGTGCTCACCCACGCCATGTTCTCAAAGGATTCACCATATGCCAATATGCCAATGCAATCTCAATGAACATGGTTTCCACAATATAGCATGCTCGAGACAATAATACATAAATCACCAACTGATTCCACATGCAAGCATATCTCACATAATCAACTTAAACACATGTCATGATTCACGTTCATCATTCACTAAATTTTCATAAAGTACAAGTAACATGTAAGCATGTGAACAACCAACTCCAAATCATCAAGTAAACACATTCCAGATAACCACATAAATCATTCAAGTCATTCACAAAATATTCCTAACTTAACTTCATTTCTAACATTAGCAAAACACCATACCTGACGGGTTGGTCTCAACCCTAGAAGATCGTGCATGATATGCAACTGAACTGGTCAACAAAAATGCAAGAGATCAGATCGCCCTCTCCTGTCCTGTCAGTATCCCTAAAAGCATAAATTACAACTCAGTCTATTGTCATTTGAATTTATGCTATTCATCAAATTTTATGTCTTTAATTCATAGGTTTCTATTCTGCCAAATTAAACTCTGCCATTGAGTCTAGGACGTCGAAGAAAATAAGTTTAGGTTTTCGTAGAACTCAATTCGGATATCTGGGTTCAAAAGGGCAAAACAGTCATTTTGCACTTTTCACGGGTCCTTACATTTCGTGACCTATTTTCACAAATCGGACTCTACGGTTGAGTCCAGAATGCTCGAGATAATAAAGTTTCACTATTTGTTTATTTAATTCGGAGTTCGTTTGACTGTACTTCAATTCAGGGACATTTTGGTAATTTTAAAGGTTACTACGAGCCTTTTATTTTTTGGGACCCCATCTCGTAAAATGCACCACACCGT
Source organism: Nyssa sinensis (assembly GCA_008638375.1). Classification (NCBI taxonomy): domain Eukaryota; kingdom Viridiplantae; phylum Streptophyta; class Magnoliopsida; order Cornales; family Nyssaceae; genus Nyssa; species Nyssa sinensis. The sequence continues at coordinate 39,779,875 of CM018047.1, read as the reverse complement.
TGGTCTCAGAATGGCCGAGATAGTCAAAATACACTAATGACTTGTCTCATTTGGACTCCGGATCATTTTAGCATATTTAAAATAATTAAATTAATTAAATTAATTATTTAATTATTTAATTTAATTATCATTTTATTAATATTTAATTCTGATGGGTTAAAGCGTAATTACTTAAAAGTTTAGGGTTAAAGTGTAATTTTTGAAATCTGAGGTGTCAAATCAGAATTTTAAAAAGTACAGGGTAGAATCGTAATTTTCAGAAAGTTCAGGGGCAATTTCGTAATTTGTAAAACCCTTATTCTCAATTTGGATAGCCAAACAATGGCTAATCCAAAACAGGGATAAGATATCCCTGTTCCTAGTTAATTCCAATTTCTAATTTCTTAACTTTGTAGCCAAACGGCGCCCCAGCCCCTTTTAATTTAAAACGTGGGAGCGACACGTGGCAAGGGCGGTTCAGCCCCGCCCGAACCGGACCCGACCCGGACCCGAAACCCGACCCGAGCAGCCCCTTTCTTCCCCAACTTTTTCGGCGACACACCAGTAGGGTTCCAGCGCCTTCTCCGGCGCCGCCGAGATTTTTTCGGTGACTTTTCAAGGTTTTAAAAACGCCGTTTTCTAGAGTTTTTCACGTAGGTTTCATTCCCACCCTTCGTTTTTGGTTTGGACCAATAGATCATCACGAAATAGGGCTCAAAGGTCCATGGCCAAATCTCCGGCCAACTTTTCTTTTCTATTTCTGTAATAACCCGGAAAATTTTTTTTTTTTTTCTTTTATATATAAATATTTTCATGGTTATTTTTTTTTTTTGATTATTATTAGTATTAATTATTATTGTTGGTATTAAAAATGTGAAAAATTATGTGATATGTATATTATTGTTATTGTAAATTTTTGAAGCATGTGCATTATATATATGCATGGTGTATGCATGTGTATCATGTATGTATGTGTATGGAATATTATATGTATGTATGGAATGTATATATATATGTGTATATATATATATAGATGTGGGATGAAAGCATGTATATGTGAATATGTGTGTATGTATATGTGGCAGTGTGTGTGTGTGTGTGTGTTTGTAACCAAACTAGGTGGACAACCGGTTGGGAGTGTGTGAAACTAGTGTGTGTGTGTGATGATAATATATATATATAGATATATAGGAGCAGCTTTGCATTAAATGCAAAGCTGCATTTGGGGAGAAACAAGAGGCTGAGCAGAAGGGAGAGAAGTCAAGGAAGGCTGCAAGTGGAGGGGAATAGAGAGAGAAAGAGAAGAGAGAGAAAAGGGTCGGTTGTGCTTTGTGCATACCTACGGACGTGAGTGATGAGTTAGAAAAGAAAACAGAAGGAGAGAATGGAAGAGGGGAGAGACTGAGAGTGGATTGAAGAGGAACAGAAGTAAGAGGAAGCGACCCCAAAGAGAAAAACAGGAATTTAAAGTAAGTGGGTCTCATTCTGTTTTTAAGATTTAAGAGCTTTTATTTGATTTTAAGTGTAGGGTTTTAAAGAGCATGAAAAATGGAAAACATTGCAAAAAGAACTAGTTAAAATAGTTGAGAAATCAGTGAGTAAAACCTAGTTGCAGATGTAAGGATAATTTTGGGTTCATTGACATTTTATGCATAGAACCTAGTTTAAATGAAATAGAAATGATCCTAAGAAGTGCAGAAAGAAGATAGAAAAAGAAATGAGCCAAAACCGTCGAGAACCGAGCAAGAAATCAAGAAAAACCAGCTCGCCGGAAAACCGGCCGGAGCTGTTAAACCCCCTATACGAGACGGTTGAGTGGGTCTTGATGAAAATGGAGGGTAGGAAAGGAATCTAGGGAAAAAATGGAAGAAAACCATGTTTTTTTAAACTTGAAAAGTCCACCGGAAAATGGTCGCTGGCGCCGGAGAAGGCGCCGGAACCCTACTGAACCATCGCCGAAAAATCGGGGACGAAGGGGGGGCTGATCCGGGCTTGAGTCGGGTCGGTTCGAGTCGGGTTGGGCTTGGGCCGGTCCGCCCCTGCCACGTGTCGCTCCCTTGTTTTAACTTAAAAACCCAATGGGTCTGTTTGGCTACAAGGATAAGAGATTAGAAATTAAAATCAATTGGGAACAGGGATATCTTATCCCTGTTTTGGATTAGCCACTGTTTGGCTATCCAAATTGAGAATAGGGTTTTACAAATTACGAAATTGCCCCTGAACTTTCTGAAAATTACCATTCTGTCCTAAACTTTCGAAAATTACCTTTTAACCCCCAAACTTTAGAGAAATTACAATTAGACCCACCAGATTTAAATATTAATAAAATAATAATTAAATTAATTAATTAATTTAATTATTTAAAAATACTCTAAAATAATCCGGAGTCCAAATGGGACAAGTCATTAGTGTATTTTGACTATCTCGGCCATTCTGAGACCAATGGTGAGGTCCGTTTTACGAGACGGGGTCCCAAAAAATAAAAGACACGTAGCAACATATAAAATTACCAAAATACCCCTGAATTGAAATACAGTCAAATGAACTCCGAATTTAGTAAACAAATAGTGAAACTTTATTATCTCGAACATTCCGGACTCAACCGTGGAGTCCGATTTGTGAAAAGAGGTCACGAAATGTAAGGACCCGTGTAAAGTGCAAAATGACCGTTTTGCCCTTTTAACCCAGGTGTCCGAATTGAATTCTACAAAAGCCTAAACTTAGTTTCTTCGACGTTCCGGACTCAATAGTGGAGTCTAAATTAGCAAAATAGAAACTTATGAATTAAAGACATAAAATTTGATAAATAGAATGAATTCAAGTGACAATGAACTGAATTACCTGTTATGCTTATAGGAACGCGAAAGGGCAAGGAAAAGGTGCTTTGACCTTCAGTATTTTCACTGTGATCCTACCATACCTCGAGTGCACTTCTTGAGTTGAGATCGATTATCAGGTACGATATATTGTGCTAAGTAAGAAATAAAATTGAGATTAGGAATACTTGCTTTGCTGCATTGATTGTTCACATGTTTGCTTGAGTGTTCACATGCTTATGTGCTACATGCTATCTTGTTAAGTTGGATGATGATTATGTGTATATCGCATGTATTAGTGTAGTGTGTGAATCATATGCTTTGAAGAACTGTTGATATTATGAATTGTGTACTTGAGGGCATGCTTTATGTATGAATGAGATACATCATTGAGATTGCATTGTGACATGATGAGATCAGAGCATATTGGCATAGTGTAATTCCTTGGACATAGTGTGGGTAAGCACTTGGTGCTTTGCATTATGAGGGTGCAGATCCTGTGGTGAAAAACCCAAAATCGGCCAATAGGTACTTGCCTGCCTGACGGATTCCGGACCGTGAAGCGAGACATACGCGGCGGTACTCATGCCAGCGGAGAATGACCGTATCATGAGACATGGGTGGCATAGAGTTGCATGGGTGTGTCACGCATACTGCTCATATACTGCATATTGTGTGTATGCTGCCATCATGACATTGAATGCCATATAGAAATAACTGTACACTTGCACATGCCACGACCTTAGTTCTGTTTCTTGCATTAGCATTATATTGTACCAGCATGTTGAGCTGACCCCTTTAGTGGGGCAAACATTTCAGATGATGTCCCAGCTGTACGAGACGCGGAGATGAACTGATTAGGGACTATGTTAGGCCCAAGGGGCGCTTTTGATATTGTGTAAGGGCATAAGCCCGCGATTGTATTTTATTTTGTAAGTGATGAAGAAATGGACCAAACCTTATGTATTTATCCGAACAGTATGTAGAATGTATGTAATCGTCCTTAATTATCTTTTATTCCTTTATTATTTTATTTTCTTTTGTCTCGTTACTCGCGCATCGGGTTCGCTAGAATTCGGGGCGTGACAATTTCTACGCTTATTCTTTTACTATTTTTGGCCCAAACAATTTCCTGTTGTCTTCTGCACCTAAGAGGGTGATTTTACTCCCATTTAAAACAAGTTCCACACATAAAATATGAAGACCCATTTCTTATAACCGAGACCTGCAACTCCCCATTTCTCCCTCATCTTTCAACCATTTTAACTCATTCTTTTTGCATTATTTACCTCATTTCATGCTCTATAATACCCTAAAATCAAATCAATTAAACAACTCAAAAACTTTAAAACAGAAACTAAACCCACTTACCTATTTTTCAGAATTTCTCTTGTTGCAGTCTCTCTCTTCTCCTTCTTCCTCCTTGGTGCATCTCACTAGCTCTCTTTCTCCATTCTCACAGTCCTCTCTCTCGCTTTCTGCTTTTCTTTCCTTCTCTTCTCCCATCCGAGACCACACATATACACAACACACCCACTCCCACACGTCTTCCCCTGCACAGCCCCTTTTCTTGACTTATTTCCCTCTGCTCAACCACCTTTCTTTTCTCTACAAGGCAGCTTTGCATTAAATGCAAAGCTGCCCTATATATACACCTATATATATATCACTTATCACACACACACTCCACCGACACCACACACACACCCCAACCAGATCTGATATATATATATATATATACATATGCATATCCACATACACATTCACGTACATCATTCCATACATGTTCACATACATATAAGATTCCATACACATATACATGCTACACATACATACACCATGCATTTTAATAATAATAATACACATTTTAATATCAATAATAATAATAATAATAATGATAATAATAAAAACAAGTAATAATAAAAAAAAAAAATTTTCATGTCATTACATCATTCCTTCCTTAAAGAAATTTCGTCCCGAAATTTAAAATAACATAAAACAAAAGAAAATATATCACTGACCAAACAACTTGGGGTACCTAACTCGAACCTCGGCCTCACACTCCCAAGTAGCCTCCTCAGCCCCGTGATGGTTCCAACGAACCTTGACCAAAGGGATGGTCCTGCCTCGCAAAACCTGGTCCCTCGAGTCCAATATCTCCACGGGCCTCTGGTCATAAAAAGCGTCGCCCTCTAGCTGAAGATCTACCCAATCTAACACGTGGGAGGGGTCAGGATGGTACTTCCTCAACATAGATACATGGAAGACATCGTGGACTCCAGATAGCTGCGGTGGTAATGCTAGCTGATAAGCCACCTCACCAACTCTCCCAAGGATCTCAAAGGGGCCTATAAATCTTGGCGACAGCTTCCCACCGCGCCCAAATCTCCTCAAACCTCGTCTGGGAGATACCTTGAGGAACACGTGGTCCCCCAACCTCGAATGACAAGGGCCGCCGCCTCCTATCTGTATAATTCTCCTGGCGACTCTGGCCGGCAACAAGCGCTACCTGATCACTTGTATCTTGTCTGTGGTCTCATGGACTATATCGGGTCCCCAAACAATTGTCTCTCCTACCCCAGTCCAACACGCCGGTGAACGACACGGCCTACCGTACAACGCTTCAGATGGTGCCATCTCAATACTGGACTGCTAGCTACGGTTGTAGGCAAATTCTACCAAAGCAAGGTGATCCTCTCAGCTACCCCTGAAGTCCATAACGCAGTCTCTAAGCATGTCCTCTAGGATCTGAATGGTACGCCCTGACTGACCATCAGTTTGGGGATGAAAGGTAGTACTAACTTAGCTGAGTCCCTAAGGCTGTCTAGGGGCTCTGCCAAAACCGGGCAGTGAAACGTGGGTCCTTGCCTAAAACAATGGATACTGGAAATTCCATGTAGTCGTACTATCTCTCGACATAGTAATAAAAGATCAATGAAAAATGTATTGTAACATGTAGACGTGCAGCCTTACCTATGGATCACTCACCTCTCCCTCAGTTAGGCGATGTGGAATGCATTACCTCCTCCCATTACCATCTCCCCCGTAGGCTTTGCCTCACTGGTATGCATGCAGCGGCGTGCAGACATCTCCACACTCCCTGCTAGGGTCTGGTGCTAATCCCATCTGTAACGACTCACTCCACATGGCACAACACATAATGAGATCCTCAAAACACATTGGCTCATCAACGCCAATTCCTTTCAAATTCCATCTAAGCATCACGACTCTCCTCAATAATTCAACACAATAAAAAGTAAAGGAAACTTATCACTATTCACAAAGATACCCCAAGGTCTCTCACACATGCGATGTCATCTGACCCACCTCAAATTAATCCATGAAATCACCTAGTGATTTATCCCAATGGCATAAATACACATTATCTGTTCCACAATGCAATCTATCATCCAATATTTTCTAAGTACCCTAATTACCCACAAGATATCCACGGTACAATCTAAAAGTAAAGCTATCATCTCCCACATTAGTCTATATATAACCGAGACTAAGTGTCATGTACTAATAAGGACTAGCCCATTCATTTCATGTACGCATATGTCGACTAGGTATACAAATGTAGACAGTGTAGTTTTCGTACTCTAATCATGAAGTTTAAGTCAATACACCAAGGTTCAGAAGAATAAAACATTAGTGAAGCTCTTCACCAATTTCTACTACGAACATATATCAATTTTCACACACATGTATCAACGCACACATATAAACACGTTTAAGCATTCTCTTATACATGTATTAATAACAACCAGTCTGTATATAAAAAAAATCATAATTCGCAGTACTATAACGGTCACTAAACTAGCATGCTTATATAGAGTAAACATACAACATTCAATAGCTAACACGTAGCTTACCACATCAGCACCCAGTATAAAATTTTATTCCAGGAATACACATATACATAATTAAGTACATAATCTGTTGTACAGCTAACCAGGCATATTCCCAACCTTACGGATATCCAGGCTCATAGCCTATCTCACAGACAACAAGCATACAGTCTACTATTTAACCTCATTCGTTATACCGTATAAAGGCAAGCATTAAATACTAGATCATCAATAACCAAGCATACCACACATTGTACAATTTCACAAACTAAGGTAACAAGCACTCATCTAATCATGCAATCCCAAACCAACCCAATTCAACTTAAAGTCTAACCCCTCTTAACCCATAATAAAGTCAATCTAAATAGGATCTACGGACACCCCATGAAATAAAGAAAACATCTCCCTCAGGAGTACACACTGTCTCTCTTCCCTTGTAGCAGCCTATACTTGTCTAAAGTGTAAATAACCGATCTATCTCCAACATAATACCAACACTAGACGCATCAAATAAGATGAAGAATCCAAATAAGGTATGCAGTCAGCTACCTCTATCGAGTAATCTCTACAGATTCTCATCAGCATCACTCTACCCCTAACGTCATGTCAACATAGTGAATATGCATGAATGGGATGCACTATGGTCTATCAATATGTTAGTCCATAAACTAAACACAAAAAATGTACCTCAAGGCTCTGAAGGTCCAAACGAATAGGTGACTCTAAGCTGGCTACTACATAACGCCACTCTGAGTGGTCTGGTCCTGCCTACCACCCCTCTGACTGAGAGTCCTGACACTCAATGCTGTAGGTGCATGTTGAAAATACGGTGCCGGAGGTCCTTGACCCAATAGTAGTCATGGCAGGGGCACTTGGGTATACAGATAGTAATGTGGCTCCTCTAAGTCCTGGGAAATCGGCCTCATAGGACAATTGGCCATAACATGGCCAGCCTGGTGGCATACAAAACAAAGTCGTGGAGTCCCCCGTCCTTGACTTTGTACTGGTGATGGAAATGACTCCTAACTAGTCCCGATCCTCTGTCTCAAGCTAGGGTCCCTCAAAGGACAAGTGACCATCTTATGGCCAGGCTGCTTACAATAGAAACAAATAATGGTCCCTTGGGATGTGGATGTGGATGTAGATGTGGATGTGGAAGAAGCACCAGTCCGGAACCTCTTCAATCGTCTCTTACTAGTGAGAGTCTGGGCAGGTATAGATATCTGTGCAGTAGAAGCACGAGCTCGAGACCTCTTCGATGGTCTCTTACCAGTGTATATCGGGGTAGACCTAGGGATCTGTGCTGGAGTCGCCCCACTCTAGGTCTGGGTCTCTCTTACTCCTCTAAGCTCAGCCAACTCTCTCTCAGCCCTGACAGCTCTCGTCGTTACCTCCTGTATAGTGTGAAGGCATTCCTGCATAATGGTCGCTATGTCCCTAGAACCACTAGTCTGCCCTACCTCCACTGGAGCAAGCGTAAAAGTGACGGCCTCCTCAACTGCACCATCTGTAGAAGCAGCAGCTCGGGGCCAACTATGCCATGGTGGTGCAGTGGTCCTAGGCTCACCGTGTCTAGGTGGTATAAGTCTGGGAGTAGCTTGTCTCGGTGGCATGTCTACAAGTTCAAAGAGAAGAAAAATTAATACACCATTTTTTTTCCATTAGACACATTGTGTTAAAAGAACATTAAGTAGGTACTTGTCAACACTTCACAATTTCAAAGTAACCACCACCATATGTCATGACACACTTGCCTAATCAATACCTACATAACTAATGTCAATCATCACCACCCATTGGTTACACTAAACAATTTACACCGAGTTCTAACATAGCCCTCTATTAAGAAGGATTTTATCTAAACAATGTACCACACACATACTTAAACCTTGCTAGTGTTCAATTAACTTACAAATGTTCAACTCCCAGTGAATACTATCCAAAACAATACATCCCTCCACAACCAGGGTTCAACACAAGAACATCTTTAAAAATCTAAAGATAAACACTCTAAGTATCCATTTATACACAAAAGCTCCACAAGTCCAAATCCTTATTCTAGCATTTTAAGGTTTGATGTGTCTTTTATTATCTCTTACTTTTATAGCTAGGTGATAACCCTTCATGGATCATAGCTCCTTTTATTACTGGCTGATGGGGTGCCATCCATCAACTGTAACTCAAGACCTGAGACCAATCCATTCTGTATAAATATCATAGTCATAGTACTATAATCCCTGAAAATTGGTTACTAACCTAGCACACTCATACAGAATTCACAAACAACAGTCAAGCAGGTAGACGACTAGGCCCACAGCCTACCTCATAAATAACTAGGCCTACCGCCTATCGTGTAGATAACTAAGCGTACAACCTGTACCTCAACTAACTAGGCATACGGCCTATCCCATAAAATATATAGCCTACTACATGACCTGAGTTTCTAACCTTAGTCATGTTCTTGTCAACGACTAGCATTTAACAGGCAGTACATGTCACAGGTCATAATATATACTTAACAATTTTCTCACACTTTATATATGTCATGCTTCTCACTGCATTAAATCACATAATCATACGTCGCAACATAGCATCTAGTAACATGTGACCACAACAATCATGCTTCAAATGCACATATAATCACATAACACACAAAATCCTATCGCATGCCACTAACAGTTCACTCTAAGTCTCATTCTTTTCTCTAGGGTCTCATGGTGTTAAACAACACCCCACAGTCTCTAGGTATTCGAACCTATGCTCTGATACCACGTTGTCACGCCCCGAATTTCAACAAACCCGAAGCGCGACTGACGAGACAGAAAATAAAATAAATAAAAGGACAAATGTAAATAAATCCACCAAACAAGCATCCATTCCCCTCAATACATAAAATAACATAAAGTACATCTCACAACTGTATTGTTCATGGTCATTCGGGCTTAAGCCCTTACATTACAAAATAAAAGTCCCATGGACCAAAATATACCAAGTGCTTCACCCTATCAACGTATCACAGAGTCTCAAGTGGCTGGAGGATCCTCATTTGAAAAATGTTGCCCACGAATGGGTCAGCTCAACTGCTAGTATGATGAAATGCTAATACAAGAAATAAAGCTAAGGCGTGGCATGTGCAAAGTGTACATTTATATCTAAATGACATTCAAAGCATCGCAGTAATATATGAATGGTATGCGTGACACACCCATGCACAACTCTATGCCACACCCATGTCGCATTTATGGGTACTCCCCGATGGCACGGAGTACCAATGCAATGGCCAATTTTGGGTTTTTCACCACAGGATCTACACCCTCATAATGCAAAGCACCACGTGCTCACCCACGCCATGTTCTCAAAGGATTCACCATATGCCAATATGCCAATGCAATCTCAATGAACATGGTTTCCACAATATAGCATGCTCGAGACAATAATACATAAATCACCAACTGATTCCACATGCAAGCATATCTCACATAATCAACTTAAACACATTTCATGATTCACGTTCATCATTCACTAAATTTTCATAAAGTACAAGTAACATGTAAGCATGTGAACAACCAACTCCAAATCATCAGGTAAACACATTCCAGATAACCACATAAATCATTCAAGTCATTCACAAAATATTCCTAACTTAACTTCATTTCTAACATTAGCAAAACACCATACTTGACGGGTTGGTCTCAACCCTAGAAGATCGTGCACGATATGCAACTGAACTAGTCAATGAAAATGCAGGAGATCAGATCGCCCTCTCCTGTCCTGTCAGTATCCCTAAAAGCATAAATTACAACTCAGTCTATTGTCATTTGAATTTATGCTATTCATCAAATTTTATGTCTTTAATTCATAGGTTTCTATTCTGCTAAATTAAACTCTGCCATTGAGTCTAGGACGTCGAAGAAAATAAGTTTAGGTTTTCGTAGAACTCAATTCGGATATCTGGGTTCAAAAGGGCAAAACAGTCATTTTGCACTTTTCACGGGTCCTTACATTTCGTGACCTCTTTTCACAAATCAGACTCCGTGGCTGAGTCCGGAATGCTCGAGATAATAAAGTTTCACTATTTGTTTACTTTATTCGGAGTTCGTTTGACTGTACTTCAATTCAGGGGCATTTTGATAATTTTAAAAGTTACTACGGGCCTTTTATTTTTCGGGACCCCATCTCATAAAACAGACCTCACCATTGGTCTCAGAATGGTCGAGATAGTCAAAATACACTAATGACCTGTCCCATTTGGACTCCGGATCATTTTAGCATATTTAAAATAATTTAATTAATTAATTAATTTAATTATCATTTTATTAATATTTAATTCTGGTGGGTTAAAGCGTAATTACTTAAAAGTTTAGGGTTAAAGTGTAGTTTTTGAAATCTGAGGGGTCAAATCAGAATTTTAAAAAGTATAGGGTAGAATTGTAATTTTCAGAAAGTTCAGGGGCAATTTCGTAATTTGCAAAATCCTTATTCTCAATTTGGATAGCCAAACAGTGGCTAATCCAAAACAGGGATAAGATATCCCTGTTCCCATTTAATTCCAATTTCTAATTTCTTAACTTCGTAGCCAAACAGCCCCTTTTAATTTAAAACGTGGGAGCGACACGTGGTAGAGACGGTTCAGCCCCGCCTGAACCGGACCCGACCCGGACCCGAAACTCGACCCGAGCAGCCCCTTTCTTCCCCGACTTTCCGGCGACACACCAGTAGGGTTCCGGCGCCTTCTCCAGCGCCGGCGAAGATTTTTCCAGTGACTTTTCAAGGTTTTAAAAACGCCGTTTTATACAGTTTTTCTGTAGGTTTCATTCCCACCCTTCGTTTTTGGTTTGGACCAATAGATCATCACGAAATAGGGCTTAAAGGTACATGGCCGAATATCCGGCCAACTTTTCTTTTCTGTTTCTATGCTTATTCTTTTACTGTTTTTGGCCCAAACAATTTCCTTTTGTTTTCTGCACCTAAGAGGGTTATTTTACTCCCATTTAAACCAAGTTCCACACATAAAATATCAAGACCCATTTCTTATAACCGAGACCTACAACTCCCCATTTCTCCCTCATCTTTCAACCATTTTAACTCATTCTTTTTGTATTATTTACCTCATTTCATGCTCTATAATACCCTAAAATCAAATCAATTAAACAATTCAAAAACTTTAAAAACAGAAACTAAACCCACTTACCTATTTTTTGAAATTTCTCTTGTCGCAGTCTCTCTCTTCTCCTTCTTCCTCCTTGGTGCATCTCACTAGCTCTCTCTCTCCGTTCTCACAGTCCTCTCTCTCGCTTTCTGCTTTTCTTTCCTTCTCTTCTCCCAACCGAGACCACACATATACACAACACACCCACTCCCACACGTCTCCCCCTGCACAGCCCCTTTTCTTGACTTATTTTCCTCTGCTCAGCCACCTTTCTTTTCTCTACAAGGCAGCTTTGCATTAAATGCAAAGCTGCCCTATATATACACCTATATATATATATATCACTTATCACACACACACTAGACACACACACACTCCACCGACACCACACACACACCCCAACCAGATCTGATATATATATATATATATATATATACATATGCATATCCACATACACATTCACATACATCATTCCATACATGTTCACATACATATAAGATTCCATACACATATACATGCTACACATACATACACCATGCATTTTAATAATAATAATGCACATTTTAATATCAATAATAATAATAATAATAATGATAATAATAAAAACAAGTAATAATAAAAAAAAAAAAAAATTTCATGTCATTACAGTACTAGTTGGTTAGTTGCTTATACAAAATTGGATGTCTGCCATTATGATTAATATTGATATTTTCCACTCTTAGGGCATGTTTCCAAAAAGACTTTTTTTTCTTTCTACATGTTCCTTGCATTCTGTTGAATATCTCATCACCTAGTCACTTTAAATAGGTAGGTTATGAGCTTAAATTGATTTGCATCTCCAAAATCCCAATTTTCAAGTTCTAATGAGAAGTATGAGTTATATCTTTTCATCCACTAGTGTTTCTAAAAAGAATTTGATGCTAACTAATTCAAATTTTTCGGAAGATGGAGGTTAACTCATTTATGTTATAATGGTTAAATAAATGTACCATCTTGGAGGAGTCGTGAATAATGCATTTGACATGACAATACCAACAAATTTTAATAGAGACAAATGATAGTATGACATCTTTGTCACTTGGGGCTTCTCAAGTCAAGTTGCTAAAAAAAGTTAAGAAGGGATACTTAAAAGTTAAAACTGAAACAAGGATTTTTTTTTTTTAAATTTTAATTTTTTCGATAGGTGAAACAAGGAAAGCAATTTAAACTCTACATGCGGAAATGAAGTGGCTTGGATTGTCCAAACTTTGTTGAACTAAACCTTTGTGTAGCCTTGTTGAAATTTTATTTTGATAACTAAAGTAGAGTTCAATATTGGCATCAAAATGAAATTCATGTACACACGATAAAAAAACTTTACACAAATTAAGAACATAAGCTCATCTTGCCTAAGAACTATACAAAAGAAATAATCAAAATAGTATAACCCTCCACAAACCAAAAAACAAAGATCTCAAAAAAAAATTATTGGGTAAGCAAATAAATAAGATAGTATAGTTCTCTACACACTAATAAAATAGACTCGCACAAACTTACGACACTCGGTTCAAACACCTAGTTTGAAACTTATGCAATTTTCTGCTTCAAAAAGCCCTATTTTGGAGTTTTAACGGACCAAAACACCGAATATCAGCCTAACTCACACAAAACCCCATCACACACCTCAAAAATGATAAAATAGACTTGCAAAACTTACGACACTCAGTTCGGATCACCGATTTCAAACTTATGCAACTTTTCGCTCCAAAAAGTCCCATTTTGGGGTTTTGACGGACCAAAACATAGGATATCGGCCTAACTACCCCGAAACTCCATCACACACCTCAATAATGATAAAATATACATGAATGAACTTACGGCACTCGGTTTGGATCACCGGTTTGAAACTCATGCAAGTTTCTACTCCAAAAAGGCCCATTTTTGAGTTTTCACTAACCAAAAAGTCGGATATCGGCCTACCGACCCCGAAACCCTATCACACACCTCAAAAATGATAAAATAGACTTGCACAAACTTACGGCACTCAGTTTGGATCACAGATTTGAAACTTATGCTACTTTATGCCGTTCTTACTATTTATGCATGCAAAAAAATATATATTCACATTCTATGTTCATATATATTTAATAAGTGTTCTAATATATATCATTTGATATTTATTTCATATTGCTCGGGATTATTGTGCCACCGTCTTTCTGTTCTACATCGGGACTTACTATTCTCAATTTTTTTTTTTTCTGAGACAATTTTTTATTTTTGCATTTATTTAGCGACGCATCTAGCAACGACCACTTGAGTGTCTCTAAAACCATTTAGCAACGCCAATTTCTATTATTAGCGACGCTTTCGAGCATTGCTAAAAGTGGCTTTTCCTGTAGTGTTTCTTGAAACTAGAGAGATAGAGATATAGATTCGTGTGTAAAAGAGCTCAAGGGGCTGCATAGACAAAGAAAAGGAATGAGAGGGAAGAAGGAAAATTCATAAACACACTCCTAACAAGGTTAGAATTAGTTCTTTTCTCTCTATATCAATTTTTTTGTAAATTTTATGCATATTAACTAATCAACCAAGCTAGAATACCCCTAAAATGACTGAAGTAAAGCAAACTGCCATTGTTGAACCTTCAAGAATAAGTTTGAAACCATGGAAACTAAATAGAGATTCAACATTTGAAACTAAAATTAGACCTCACAAGGCTCACAAAACCACCAAGACCAAATCAGTTGACCCATAAGTGGCCAAGTTATGTTGAGTTGCAAATCTGGGTTCAAAAGTAAATCCTTTCAAATAGTGTTTTAAGCCAGATTTTGTGGACATGGGATGAAGCCTCATGTTTTAAGGGTCACAACAGAAGAAACTTTGATCAATTTGGTGAAGAAACAAGCAAGAACCAGACCCCGGTGTTGTGCAGCCATGGAAACTAAACCGAGCTCACCAGTGCATCATAACTGATGAAATCAATGATTAAAGATAAATTAGAACCTTTGGAATCGATTAGGAATGAAACTAAAGTGAAAAGGATCTAAAATGAAGCAAAATATCGTTTAAAAGTTTTGAAAAAAATAGCTATAGTAAACCCTAATTCTAGGGAAGATGATGAACAATGTTTGGGCAGATGGGTCGGTCCGGTCTGGCCTAGGCACAAATATGGTTAGTGAAATTGTGTTGTTTTAAAGATAAGTTTAATTTATTTTCATTGACTCAGACCGATGAATAATTTCTACTTTTTTTACCCTTTCTTTTAAGTATTTAGTGTTGGAAAGTAGTCTAAAGTTGTTTTTTTTTTTTTTTTTCCTTTTTAGTGTTTTGTGTTGGAAAGTGGTCTAGAGTTGGAGTTAGAAGGTGGATGTTCAAGCTTGGAGGAGATTCAGAGCCTTGAAGTCAAAGGTTTAAAGCTTAAATGAGTTCTAAGAATGAGATAAGGATGTCTATCAATATGGACATTTAAAAACTCGAATAGTGTGTTTGGTTACGCGTATAAAGAAAGTAAAATTGGGACTTAAAGGAATAGGGTTATCCCTATTTCCAATTTGAGGGATGAATTAATTTGGGGATAAGGGATCGATTAATTCCCAATTAAGGTTTAATTGGAAACTAATTTCAATTACATCAAATTTTAATACCAAATCAATAGAAACTCAAAAATCAATTCCAGAACAATGAGGGAATTAAATTTAGATCAGTGACTTAATTTTCAAAAATTATTCTAAAGCCTAAAATGAAAACTTAAAAATTTAAAAATGTCCCTCTAAAATAGAAAAATAATAATTAATTCTCAAAAATTATATTTGGATCCCATAATTTTAATTAAAATATATTAACGCCCAAATTATATGAAAATTAATTTAAAAATGCCCTTCTAAATTAGAAAATATTTTATTTTAAAAATACTAAGTTATGAAAATTGCACACAAGTCCATGATTTTCAAAAAATCACAAAAGTTTCCCTAAAAGTGTCAACATGACCATTTTATCCCTAAAAAAAATGCAAAAACAACATTTACGTCATTAGAAACTATATTTAGTATAATTAATGCTATATAAGACCAAATTAAGATCTAAAAGAGCCTAACATAAAGTTTTTCAACACTCTAAACCCAATGGTAAGATCTATTTTAGCAAAACAAAAATTTAAATATATAAATGAAGATTAGTAGGCACATTTAGGGCAACTTTGCATCTTTAATTAAGGAGACAAATGGACACCAAAAATTACAAAACTTCATATTTAAACTTTTATGGCTATTTTGGACCTGACAGTGGAGTCTGTAACACCAAATAAGACTCTTAAAGTATAGGTCCTTAAGAAATGTACCCTAAAATTAATACTTTATGAATGTTAATTACTGCCATAAGACCTACATAAGTTATGGACGACGAAGAATAGAAAAAAAGTACTAAAAGAATGAAATGAATGACAACTAAAACGGTTTAAGTGGTTAGTTAGAAACCTTTCATAATCAAAACCCCTATTTTCACTAGAGGTAAGAAGAGAAGACCAGAAGTCGGTCGGGAACACTTTGAGAATTATGAGAGCATAGACGACAACCTATTAGAAATAGAATCATCCAAAGACTAGGAATGTGAAAGTAGCTACAAGATAGCTAAAAACTAAGGATAAATACTAAGAGACTAAGGTGAAGTAACCTTGAATCTTGAAATGGAGACTTTTCTATTTAAATGTTGTTCTTTACAACTTTATGTTATCACATGCAGTTCTTTTACAACTTTATGATATTTTCAAACTACTATGTTAAATGTTTTAGTAGCATGTCTCTACTAACATGTCTTTAAATATTTTTCATGATATGGATAGCTTAAAGAATGTTTTGCAAGCATGTTTTAGTATAAAGTGTTATTGTCTTATAGCCCTGCTTGGGGTTAAGAATTGATAGATTTCCAAAAAATTCTTTTATAGCATGACTCAACTAGGAGTCTAGTATCCATAGGCCCGTGTAAGCCCAGAGCTCTAAATTACTTAAAAGTCACCATGTGATGACCCATGGTCCCAAGGGACAAATGCTATCAAGATGTTTGGCATGTATTATTTTAATAAATCACCTTTATAGCATCAAATTTTATGTTTACATGATTATCATAATATATCTTGTAAAACTAAATTGTCATGTACTCTTATTTGATATACAGTATATCTTACAACCCTTAATCGCATGAATATGTTTTAAGAATGTTAGTAACCTTTAGTATGAATTTATTTTAACTGTTATCCATGAAAGTTTATTAAAGGGGTTACCAGAGCCCATGATAGGGAACTTGAGTTACGAGATTTCCATAAAGTTCATAAATTTTTATCTTGTATATTTCAGGTGAGAATTCTGGTAACATAGCATAGGAGGATGGAATTGGATTACAACCACTTTTGGGAACGGACGATGACTTTGGCTATTGCAGACATCTTTTGTAGTAGGATGCTAACGAAATTATTGGGCTGTAATTTTCAAACTTGATTGTATTTTGAAAATTAAGTATTTAGTTATGCTCTGCCATGTTTCATTTTTGCTGCTATGTATAATTGTGAATGCATGGATTTATGTACCAGTTAAGAGGCATTTAGTGAACACAGTCATCAATATGCTATGAAGAGCAAGTATATTGGTGAGGTGCCTAACTGATGGTCATTATCTCTAATTCATATAGGGTGGGGTTTGAGATGTGACAAAGTTAGCATCAGAGCATTAGGTTAGAAGTAAGGACACTAACATAGTTAGTATCAAGTGGAGGAACTAATAAAATTGGTATTAGAATGTTATAATGCAGTCCACACACACATAAAGTACCATGATGGACGAAAAACATAGGTTGATGGGTAAGAAAAGAAGCCTAGGCAATAACATGGTTTGCGAGTCATCGATAGGAGTTTCTAATTCCAAAACGATAAGAATATAGAGAGATAAAGAAGAGTTGTTAAGGTATTATGCCATAGGACTCAGCAGGTTTTGATATCTCAAACTCCATTAGTATTCTTTAACATGTGAAATGGGAACACGGAGTTGCCAAATAAAAGAAAGAAGCCTGTGAATGTGGATCTATGTACTCAAAGGTGAAAGTACATAGGGGCTGGGCTGGCTGGGCTCCAGTCCCCTCCAAATTATCAATTTTTGCTTTTATACATGTACAATTTTGGCCTTTTTAAAATTAACCCATTCCAAAATTTTGGTTCAACCCAATTTTTACCCATTATTTTTCCTCATTTATCACCCAAAATTTTAGCCTACCCTCAAAATTTTTGACCTAACTCAATCTTTACCCATAATTTCTCTCAGCTTTCACTCCAAAATTTTGTTCCAACCAAAATTTTTCTAGCCCCCTCTAATAATTTTCCAGTTCTTCCCTTATACGTACTTCAATATATAAGCTTACATGGGTGTCTCTTGTTAAGTTAAAAAATAATGTTTTATGATCCAAGTAAGTTCACCCATATAAATTTATCATTCTGATGTAGTGTGAAAATAGTAAGATATAAAATATTAATTTTAACTTTATTCCCTCGGGCACATAAGATGGCATTTTATATATTTGCCTCAGACAGACACTTATAACTCACGTTCTTAACTTCTTTTTCATGAGTTATACACATTAAGTCATTAACACGCCATTATATGCATGCACCTATCTCCTAACTTTTCATATTTATCACATGTCATACTCTTAAATACTTATTAGAATCATGTTTTTCTTTTCTAACAATACATACCTCAGGGCCTTTGAAGTTTCTTAGAACCTCAAGTAGCATACCAGTGAGATAAACAGCTGCAGAGTTTTTTTTCTCTTGATCACGCTGTGTGCTTTCATGACAAAGTTTAGTGGGTTTGAAATCACAATTTTGGTTAAAATTGGTATGGGCACATGCAATAAGGCAAAATGGATTCCCCTATGGTATCTCAACATTAGTTTTGAGCATGTTTTTGACTGACTTATTAGTCACCAATGCTTCTAGTGTTGAGTAACACTAGTGAAGTTGAATGCGTATTGCTCAGCTCACAACTTGTTCCTTGCATGTATAAGAAACTTCCAAAAAAGATTATCCCCTGTAATTACATCATTTATTGTCTATTGGAAGCCCAAAATTATTTAAACAAAATGGAAAACACTAAAAAATTTTAACACAAACTACCATAAACAACCAAGAACAAAGCTAAATAGCAACACAAAGAAACTAGCATGGTTAGCTAAGAATTTGCAATAGAAAACCAAAGAATTTATAAAGTTACCACTTGAAGATTGAACTCGATTTGTTTGATTTCATCAAGAGAAAATGTCATAGTAGTTACAGTGATCGGCTGGAACTCCACTCCATTATTATCGGACTGGATATGTGTCAGGTTATCTTCAACTAACAATGTCGATGGCCCTAAAAAAAGTTCCAGGCAAACATTGGAAAATGTTATTGTCATAGCGGTTTATATTTGAGTTAGATTGGCGCGAAGGTAATGTTAAAGGAAGAGAAGGATTGTCAGCTCTTTAAAGACAAGAAAGAAGAACTCTCATTTGAGAAAAGCTGTCACAACCAGAAATCCACCCTATGCGGATCTCGTATCGCGAGGCCGACCCTGAGGCCAGTCCCTACTTTTTCTTTCCTTGTAACAGTGGTACACATGTGTAATAAAATAATTTAATAGTAAATCAGCGAAAGTCTTTAATATACATAAAATAGTTCTACATATATCAAAAGAGAACCTAATCATTACATCACTTTTTAGGTGGTGAATACATGGGAGAAACTATAACATATTTGTTATTGCATTTCAAAATGCTCTCCTATGCTCCTTGAGCTCCTACTGCTGTCTCGCAACATTCCTTCCTAAAATAGATAAGTTTTGGAATGAGCTAATGTAGCTTAGTAAGTAAATTCTCTTCTCTCTGCCATGGGTAAGGGTCAATGTAGAAAGAACATAATTTGAGATAATGAGAACATGATAACATGATAGCCAGTCATGACATAGATTGCTACAATAGCCAATAAAAGAGAACACCTCAATAGCTAATAGAACGACATGCCATAATAACCAATGGGATGTCACAATGATCAATAAAATAGATTGCCACAATAACCAATGGAATAGAAAGTCACAATAGATAGTAGAATAGTACGTCACAATAACCAATAACATGGAATAAAGTGTAAGCAATCGAAATGACCCTTATGTCCAACATCAACAACAATCGTACAATCAAAATCATAAAGAAATCAATTGTGAATCAATGGATAAGCTTCCAAGACATATGATCATTCATAAGAAAATATGATCATTCTAGGAGTTCAATAAAAAGATATGAAACCAATAAACATTTTGATGCACACAGTGTCATTGCGTATATAACGCCCTCAGGCCCGTCGGCCATGTGATATTGATTCATAGGTCTAATAACCTTGAAGGGCCCGACATACCCTCTGCCATTGCGTATACAATGCCCATATGTCCATTCACGGACTCCAATGAATTCCCACACATAAGGTTCCAAAGGTCCAGCCCCACTCGAACCAATGAATAACCTCATGGTTGCCAGTCTTTCCCACACTTAAGGTTTTAAAAGGAAGGGGTCTGCTAGTCCTAATAGTGCCCTGTGTCCAGCTTCGCCCTAACAAATGAGTAACCTCATGGACTTTGACCCATAGGCCCAAGCAATCAGTAACCATAACCTTAGTAATAAGCATCAGATGGATCTTGTGTCTGAGCACAACTTCAGGCTCTCATAATATATCATGATCAATATAGTTCCATAAGAAGTGTATATTTATGGAATATCATTCAATTCAATGAGAACATAATAGTTGGCCTTTCAAGGCATAACATAAAACGTATAACATAATGATCAATGATATAAAAATCAATCAATGTCCACAAGATAGAACAAGTATCACATTGTGGAAAGAATAAACATCTGGTATGTATAGGAGTACAACGTAGGCAGTAATAGAATAAACATGGCTTAGGATGTCACATGTAGAGATTGGGTGTCACTTATATATACAACACATAAGCACTCAACATTACGACATAATAGTCAAATACTCAAAAATGTCTTTAAGATAGAATACACGTGGAACTATAGAATCAACAACCTTTGGTATATATAAGAGTACGATCTCAACAGTAAAAGAACAACATGGCTAGGAATAAGTATAAGCAAGTGATTGGGTTTTACTCATATACAAAAGTTATAAGAATCATGATCAAGGTATAACAGTTAACTTCTCAATGAGGTTCAATAGACAGAACAATCGTATAACATGGTGTACGTATAAGAGTACAATTCTGGCAGTAAAAGAACAACATGGCTGAGAATACCACATGTAAGAGATCTAAGATTTACTTACCTCTTAATCATCTAATACATATATTCAGTATTCAGTTACTTTGTCTTTTCCTTTATGCAGTTCCTATAATCAGTAAATACATCTCAGTTTAATGCTATTCATCAAATTTTATACATCATTGCTATAAGTATCCCATTTACTAAATTAGACTATACTATTGAGTCCGGGATATCGAAGAAAGTCAGGTTAGGCTTTTATGGACTTCCATTCGAACTTCTGTACTAATAAGGGCAAAATAGTCATTTTGCACTACTACATGTCTTTATTTTTCAGGACCTATTTTTACAAATTGGACTCTACCGTTGCGTCCAAAATGCTTGAAATAGTAAATATTCACTATTCATTTATTTTAATCGAAGTCCATTTGACTCATATTTGACTCAGGGGCATTTTGGTCATTTGGCATTTCTACAGGGTATTTTATTTTTTGAGATTTCGTCTCGTGAAACGAGTCCCACCCTTGGGTCCAGAAGGCCCAAGATAATAAATTTATACTATTTACTTAGCTTAATTGGACATTGGGATTTAAATAATTAGATAACTTAATTAATTAATTAACTTAATTAATTATAATTAAAATATATATTATTTATTGCACCATATGACCACACGTGCCTCAGTGGCACAGTGGTGGACTTGGTTCTCATAAGGGCCTCACGCCCACACGCACTAGGGTTTGAGTCCCATGCGCAGCAATTCCCCCAACTTTTTCCTTAAACTATTCATATTAAAAATAAATTTCTTGCCCCAAAATGACGTAGCAGCAGTACACCCGTGGGTGTGCCTAGGCAGGTCCTAACCCGACCCGAGTTCTAGCCTGACTTGTGGCCCAACAGTGTATCGTCTTCCCCCTCAACAATCCGTCGAAGGTCCGGTGGCAATTCTGGTCACCTTTTCCTGCCCCGATGACCGGACTGCACTTTCCTACGTTTTTTTTTTTCATTTTAAAGGCCATTTTTCATTTCTAACTACTCTAAAACACATTCTAGGACCCTTTGATGGCATTTTAAGCCTTTAAAACACATTGAAACTTCAAATTTTCAAAACATCAACTTTCCGATAACCTCCAATATCTTCTTCATTTCTTCAACATTTTACATGCGGTTTCTTCCTATGTGTTCCATTTTTCCTATAGAATTTAACTATGCAATTTGTTCTAAGCTTTATGCAATTCTATTAAAAAAAAAAAAAAACCCAAAAATTGAAATATTAAAAATTACAAAGTTTTTCCCTAACCTTTTTCTTACTGTATTTCTCATCCTCTTCTGTTTTTCTCACCTTTGCACTTCTCAAAGACTTTTTAGCTTCTCTATTTCTCTCCCAACACATGCTAGGTGCATGTATATATATATATATATATATACATACAAATATGGCCACCCCTCTCCCTCTCTTCTTTCCCTCTCCTCTTTCAGCTTCTTCCTCATTTTCTGACTTTCTTCTCTTATTCCCCTTAATTACTCAGAAGGTATTATACATATAATATCATATAGGTGGTATAGCACACAACTTTATATTATATATATATGACAGCACAACACACACATTTACACACACTAAGGGTGCTGCTGACAGCCCCTTTTTCTTTCTTTCTTTTTCCCTTTTTCTAGTTTTTGTATAGTTATATATATGTATACACATATATCTCATAATATACATATATATACATATACTAATATGTATACACTTTCTTATATACACACACTAATACACACACCTATATACATATTGATATATATACCTATATATATATCATTATATACATGCATATATATTTTATATATATATACATATGTACGTATACACGTATTTATGTATACACACATTTTTGTACCATCAAGTTTCTCGTACGGCGTTCCTTGGAGTATTCGGGATTGCCTATAAATCATTCTTGTATATTCAAATACTATATATTACTCAATTTGTGAATCATACCGTTTGTCTCGAACTACATGTTTATTACTATACATAGCTTACTATGATAGCTTGGTTTATTTTGGTACTACATTCATTGGGTCAGTTTGCCTCGGTATTGTTATTTGACTCTTTTTAGGCATTTATGAATTAGTTCAATTTATTTGGGTCGGGGTGTTACAAAAGCCATCACCAAGGGTATGGTGAAGCTTAAATATTATGTTCTCAACTGCATTACTTGTTGGGTACTTGACTAGATGAGTTTCCCATAATGGTTTGCTTTGTGGAAGATGTTCCATGGCTATTTTTGATAAATAGTCATTGAGTTTCTGGTCGTAAAACTCTGTTTACTTTCCATCAGGGAAGATGGGGATGTTTATATGGTCTTCTAGCTTCATCTCTACCCTATTCCATTGCTTTACTCCATTCATTTAAAAGAATAAAAATGAGTTCAGTACTATTCTCATTAAAATCTTATGCAACTTTGTAGCTCAGTCACCCACCTTCTATTAATAAGAAGTATCCTGTGATTAGCGATAAACTCAAAAAATTTAGGTTTGAATCATCACGGATCTTAAGTTTCTAGCGAGGTAAAGCTTACCTAGGGATGCAAAAAAGGACAGTGGCCTGGCCTAGTCGGGCTTAACCAAGAGGTGGACCGGGCTTGACCAAGAGACGAACCGGGCCAAGTCCAGAGAATAAGGTCCTAGGCCCTAATTCTTAATATGGACTTAACGGGCTTACAGGCCAAAAAAAAAAAATTATTATAAAATTGTAATTAAGTCGGAGATAAATACATCAATAAGTAATTAACAAATAAAATGTTAATGTATAATAGATTAAAAAATTATAAAAGTTAGAATTGATAAATGATTTTTTCTTTTTTTTGTTGTGCAATTGACAGATGATTTAATAGTTTGAATGGAAAGCATGAAGACAAGTATTTGATATACTGGAGGAGCTAATATTATTTAATATTTACATGTATGGTAATGGTGTGAAGTTTGAATTAAGGTGTAAATAATGAAAATGTGAAGTGAAAGGTAAGGAAATTAAATAGCTATTGATTTATCAAGTTGGAAGTAAATCAAATAATAATAAATAATGAAAATCATTTGAATTGGAAACTAGTGAATAATTATTTTATGTTTTAAAGAGTTGAGTTTATGATTTTTAAGGGTTTGGGCTTGTGCAGCCCGGGTTTTAGGCAAAGCTTCTGGTCGGGCCTCAACCCAAAAAATCAAACCTAAATCCGAAATAAAGGTACTCCGGGCTAGGGTTGGGTTACGCTTGACTTCAGGCTGGACCGAATTAAGCCCGCAAAAAAAAATTGGGCCGAGCGGGCTTCGGGCCATTTTTGCACCCCTAAACTTACCCATTTGTGGTGCAAGTCACCAAAAGTGTTCATTGTCATTACCAAAAAAACACTTTGTAACTTTTTCATCTCAAACAAGTTTGGTAGACTGCAGTCCATAGAGAGAGAGAAGAGAGAGTACCATGATGGACAAAAAGCGTAGGTTGACGGGTAAGAAAAGATGCCTAAGCAGTGACATGAATTGCAAGTCATCGATGGGAGTTTCTAATTCCAAAAAGGCAAGAATACTAGGAGATAACGAAGAACTGTTAAGGTATTGTGCCATAGGACTCGTAGGTTCTGATACCTCCTCAAACTCCATTAGTATTCTTTAACCTGGGAAATGGGAATATGGAGTTTCCCAAAAAAAAAAAAAGAAAGAAGCTTGTGAATATGGATCTACGTACTTCAATATATAAACCTACATGGATCATGGATCTCTCCTGTTAAGTTAAAACCTTATTTGATTTGATCAAATAGTTTTGGGAATATTATTTTGTGATGATTACACCAATGTGCTATATTAACTGTAACTAAAATATTTTTAAGTTTAATTAGAACACACTGTGAATAGTTGAATTACATATGCCTCACGTGATTGTTATCCAATTTTAACCCATGTCCTCTTTTTCATTATTTATTTTAATCTACCGTATCTTATGAGATTCTATTATAAAAAAATTTAGGAGAACAAGCTAGTTTTAATTTTTTTAAAAGAAATATCTGTAAAGAATAGTAGTTGATATGCCAAAAAATATCCCACCACTATGGACGCGACACGTGTACCCCCAATGTTAGCTGCCTACAAGGAATATATCTTAAATGAAAAGTCTTTTAGATAGGAAAGAAATCCTATCCCAATTAGGAGGATTAACACCTAATCCTTAACCTTGTCAAGCAGGAAAGGAATTCTATTCGATATAGGGAAACTGCCAAAACTAACGACTCTCAACCCTATAAATGAAGGGGCCGGGTACGCTCAAACACACAATCACTCTTTTTTACATATATATGTTATATTTTTTTTCCTCTTTACTGACTTGATCGTCGGAGGGTTCTTTTTTTTTTTTTGCAGGCCCCTTTTTCCAAATCACATGCATAGACTATTTTTTGAAGTAATAATTGGAGTCGTTTGTGGGAACGACAGTCAACATTCTTCTTTTAATAATTTTTTACTTCTCTCTTACTAATTTTTCTTACTAATGATTATTTAAATTCTCTCAAGTTCAGGATAACTTCATAAATGCTATTGAATCGGATTGAATTTTTGTAAATCAATGGGGAGATCAAACTCTACAGATTACTTGCAAGATTATATATATAGAAATATATGTATATATATATATAATCTCAAAATATTTTTTACATATACATATACATATATATATATACATATACGTCAACATGAGCATCAATCTCGAGATCTTCTGAATAAAATATGGGATTTGTTGGAATCCATGACCATTATTTCAATGTTGAATTTGAATGCTTCTATGAAAAGCATCTCGGACAAGTCAGATAACACCTCTCCTCCGTCGCATCGGTCATTCACAACCGAAATCACACCACTCTTTATTGCATCCCTCATCTCTTTATGTCTACATCCTTTGTTAATTGTTATGCCTTTTTTCCATGATCGACTCATCTAAATAATATGCCCATGTTCTTGATATTTCCATCCCTCAATGCCATTTACATACAAATTCTACTGCTAGTCGTGTTTCAAAATCTAAACAAGTTGGTCAAAGTAATGATTTCAAAGGTTTCAGTAGTGCCCTTCGTGGGGCTCCTATTTTTATGTGTATGGATAGGCGCTATGGAAGAATCAGAGTATATGAAATACAAAGACCCAAAACAACCCATCAATGCTCGGATCTAGTTTCTTATGAGCCGAATGACTCTAGCAGAGAAGATTGGTTAGATGGCTCAGCTTGATCGGGTCAGTACCACTCCTGAGATCATGAAGAATTACTCAATTGGTAGTTTACTAAGTAGTGGAGGAAGGGTACCATGTCCACGGGATACTATAGAGAACTGGGATCCGAATGAAGCTTCTCTCCTCTCACACCCTCTGTGATCTAACTCATGGAAACTTGTTAAAATCAAATCCATTGGTCCACTCTCTCCATCCCAAGTAGTCGACTCAAGCCACCACCACCGTTCACTGCCGTTCACGCCGTCACCGCACTCCATCGTCGCTATCACAAGAAGCCCATATCGCTACCCAATCGCGAAGCCCTAGATCGTAAAGATGCTACTCATTCTCTAGGTCATTCGATCTCATCGCTAGTTGGTATGCTGTCACAGGCAACCAAAAATAGAACCTATACTCCTAAAAATACATATAGTGGGGCGAGTAAGGATCATTCCCACGGAGAGTATCTAGCCTAGTTTTATGTTACGTGAATAAAAATGAGGGGGGGTTTGAGTATAACGAAAACAGCTAATGAACAATTCAAATTAAAGTATCGAAATCAATCCAAAAAACAAACATTGGTCTAAGTCAACATCCATTATCGAAATTTTACAACTGATCATCGATGCAAGTATATATCAATTCACACTTTGAATATTCATCGTTAGAACTATTTTCCTATCTCTTCTTAGTCGCAGTTAATTAGAAAACAAGCGATCTAATTAACCCTAACTACTAAACAACCCAAGACAATCGTTAAAGGTTTAATCTAGTAGCAGCCTTAAGAATTAGAGAGATCGATGAATCTAAACAACACAAGCACAAGCGATTGCATTTAATTTAGTCGAGCATTCTTTCTAAGATCTAATAATTTCTGACGCAACAAATCATTAAATCTTAGTTGCTTCACAAATTAGAGGAATTAAACAATTACGGATTTGATATCTAACCTAGCAGTAGATTGCAACGAATAATAAACTAGTAGGCCTCCTAGTAATTAAACGAGACAATCATGAAAATAAGCACAGAAGAACATCCGATACTCAAAGCATAAATTAAACAATAAAAACAAATTAGATCTCACAATTTTATTGATTCTAAGGCTTTCGTTTCCTTCGACCAATTATAAAAAATTAGCCACGCAAGGCCATGATGAAAACTTGAAGGAGAAGTTAGAGAAGAAGGGAGAGAGAGGCGTGTGAGATGGCTACTGATTTTCTCCTCTCCCTTTTACACGTTAATTATAGTGTTAGAAGCCTACCAAAACTCCTAAAGATATTCTAAAAATATTACCCTAAAATAACGATATCCAAATCTAACTAATTAAGAAAAATTTTAAAAATAAAATAACGTCATAATATAACTAGGGAAGTGGTGTCTTCAGCTATAATTTTCAAGCACCAAGGAACTTTCCAAAAATAAATCATGCACCAGAATGTCCACAGTGCAGGTGCAGCAACTTCAAGACCAATTTTGACCTTGATGCAGGATAGTATCTCTCAACACTCAAAACATGAAAGTTGTAGATATTTTTCTTGGTGTTCCATATCATCTTGAATCATCTCAATCGGAGCTCGGATGACAGAGTTATGCCCATATTCAAAACGATGTTAAAACTGTCCAAAAATCGCCCAATTAGCATTTTTTGCACTTAACAGCTATATTTGCATCCTAAATCAAAATATAAAAATAATGAGTTCAGTTAGGCACCAAATAAGTATAAAATACTAAACAGTAAGGGAGAAAAATATGACATTTTGCATTCTCATCACTAGTCATTCGATCTGAAGCTGCTCATTCTCATCGTAGTTCAAAGTGAGGATCTAATTCGATCGCTGATCTCAAAGCTGCTCATTATCTAAAGCCCTAAATCTAATTAGCATGGTGAAAATTGATCAAGGTTTACAATATTCACCCATGGCAGATCTATACCCTAAGTCATTAATCCAATACCAGTTTCTATGTCATTTTTGGGGTCTATAGTTAGCAGAAATTGTTTATAGAAAATCTGATTCAACAATTGATCCAGCTCGTGATAAACAATCGTCGAATACTTCAAAACTACAGTTTGCAAACAACTACAACAAGCCCAAGCCATGGGACGACCCGAGCATCGATCATTGAAAGATCGAGAAGTTTAATCCCTCTTGGAACAAAGGCAGCATGCTCTAAGTCAGCTCCTTCCCTACTCTCTTCCGTCAGTACAGAGATACATGTGCCTTAATGTGGACATCAATCTCAGATACTCTTGTGAAATTTCTTCCTAGTCTCTCTGTTCGGCGTCCTCATCTCTGTTACTCTCAATTTGTTGGTTTGTAAGAAATCTTTTATCATTGCTATCAACTAAGGATGCCAGAAGCATTCTTTCCTCAACATGTATAATCCCTAACAACTGAGAACAATAGATGTTATGGACTGGTGAAATCGACGACACGAGAGCTTCAAATTTTGATTAATCGAAATCAATCGAACCATCTCTTAGCCACTACCGTGGGCCACTGATATTTGATACAAACCACCTTCGGCCACCGTCTCTGCGGCAAAACACTGTCAGTCATCGTGGTCATTCTCTTTGTTGATATATGATACATCATCGGTGACAAAAAACTCAGTGGAATACTACAACTCTGTTGCATCAACTGTATCTCTGACATTCAGAAAACAAAACAAGGACTAAACAAGACTTTAAGGCCACCACTCTCAATTTCCTCTACTTTTACTATAGAGATCCGTCAATAATCATCAGATCATTCAATCTTCGCTGTCTGATTACTATATTACGACTCAGGAGACTCCATTACTTCCTTGGTGCATCGTCTACCGTGGCCCCTTTGTTGTGTTTGTCATTGATCAATACAAGCAGAGGAATTTTGGAAGATGACAGCAAAACTGAGGACCTCAACCTATTGAATACATAAAATCTAGGAGATGCATGGACCAGAGTCAAGCAACAGACACTACAAACCGTGAAAAGGACAAATATACCCTTATCAGAGATCCAGAGGACTTCAACTTGGGAATCTATGACAAATCCCTGCCTTGCTTTGGCTGTGGAGTAGGATGGTTTTCTTTTTTATTGGGGTTTGTGTTCCCCCTGATGTGGTACTATGCCACAATTCTCTATTTTGGAAACTTCTACCGCAAGGATCCTAGGGAGCGAGCAGGCCTTGTTGCTTCCACAATTGCTGCAATGACATGTTCTATTATGTTGTTGATCATAGTGGTGATTTTTCTATTTTAGCCGTAGTCAGCCAAATTCCAAGTGCTCCTAAGATCTTTGTGAGCCATCCCAAAAAAATAAAACCCCATTACTGAAATTTCTGCAAAGTAAAATCAGTGAGAAGAACATTGGATCCACGTTTGTGGCACAAAGTTGTTGTTCTCTCAAGAATGACAGCTCTCGAGTTAGGGACATATGGTGCCCATGGCTTCAAACCCAAAAACCCTTCTTACAAAGATGTTTGGCACATGTTTGGTATCTTCAATAAAATTTATCTGTCTCTTTCTTTGCGATTAAGGCCATTGAGCAGCTACTGATGTTGGTTCTCCTCTAGTAGTTTAAGTGTCATCAACAAAAGCTATGGTTATGATATATAAATTTATATGCAGTGGCTCACCCTAAGAAGATATAAGTTGCATCAACTAAGGCTCACTCTAGAAAAGATCTAACAAAACTAGTTCACTCTAGCTCTCTCTAATAATGATTGTGGAGTTAGCAGTGGCAATGATAGTGGGTTTTCTAGGCTGGGTTTATCTGGCTACAAAGCCTCCCCTTCTAAAAATATGTGGGTCCTCAGGTGGTCCTCTTGTTACTTCATCTAGAATCAAACTTAATGATGGGAGGCATTTGTCCTACAAAGAGACAAGTGTATCCGAGGAAGAGGCAAAACACAAGATCATAGTGATTCATGACTTTAATAGCTCCAAAGACTTTAATTTACCCTGTCTCTCAGGAACTTATAGAGGGACTACAGATTTATTTCCTATCATTTGACAGAGCAAGTTATGGAGAAAGTGATCCTAATCCATAAGCGTATGATGAAGAATGAAGCATTTGATATTCAAGATCTAGCTGACAAGTTGCAAATTGGATCTAGGTTTCATATGATTGGAGTCTCTATAAGAGCATACCCTATTTGGAGTTGCCTAAAATACATACCAGACAGGTTGTCAAGAGCTGCCCTAAGTTGTTCCATTTGTCAACTATTGGTGGCCTTGTTTTCTGACCAGTCTATCAAAAGAGGGCTTGATGAGACTACTTCTAGTATGATGGCAGGAAATATGGCCATTATCTACCACCAAGATTTAGAGAAATTTGAGTGTGTTTCTGATGTTTCAAGCACTCTCACATCTCCTCAGTTGGCCCTTTCAGTTGTTTTTAGTGAGAATAAAATGGCAGAGATGGGACTTGGTTCTTCCAGCAGTTCCTTATCAACAATTAGTTCTTCCAGCAGTTCCTTTTCAATAGGATCTCATAGTTTTCCAGAACTTTCACATACAAACTTTTCCCAAAAAGCGGAGAAAATATGCTACAATTCTGTTAATTCAATTGGGTGTCTTTCTAATCTCTATGGTACTCCCTCGTCTTTTAATCCTCTTCTAATTATATCTTATGATAACAAGGTTGTGGATGTGGGACTCTCTTTCTCTAGCAGTGTCCTATCATTGGAATCAAATGATGATGTAGTCTCTCTGGATGGATCACCTGGAAATCGGTATGAGTATTGTTGCGAATGTACTCAATTAGAGGCTTTTATGTCGTCTTTGGAAATTGGTGAGAAGAAGACGAAGGCAAAGAAGCCCAAGATTACGGTTGCCAAAGCTACGGCGAAAATAATGTTGCTGATCTTGTGACTTTTCTTGTTGATGTATCAGAGTCCTATGAATCCCAACAACACATATAGCTGATGCAATTTTTTGATTATTTTGGTCAGGCATTTTCAGCTGTGAGTGGATCTCAATTTTCATGGGCAAAAATGTTTAGGGAATCCACGGTTGTAAAGATCAAAGATGTACCTATCTCTCAAATTTCTGAAGTAGTTTATAAGACATCAATTGACTGGATCAACCAACGATCCTACGAGGCACTTGGTTCCTTTGTATTATGGTCATTAGACAGTATTCTTGCTTACTTAGCAAGCCAACAAGCGAGTGTTAAGGGCTCCTAAGAAGGGTGTGTAATAAATATCCTCAAAATCTCAAAACTCGAGATTCATTATTCTGATCCACAACCACCTCAAAACTAACCGAATCAATAGTAGCCGGCTGCGCCGCCACCGCCACAGCAATAGCAGTGGGTGGTCGTGCAGTATCCGGCGGCGGTGATGGTAATACAGTACCAAATGATACTGCCGCCACATTATCCGCCGCCCTATATGCCGTATCACCACCATCACCTCCATCATCAATACCAACCTCAACAATATCAACAACAACAAGATGATATCAAGATTTGGCTTAGACTTGTTTCTTCTTGTTCAAGTTATGCTTTTGTTGGATTTTTTCATGGATGGAATGAAAAATGGGTTAAATATGATGAGCAGTTCTATCACGCTACACCTTGTAGTAAGTGGTACCATTTTTCCTGCTTCAGCTATATCTTTGTACTATATGTACTTCTGCTACAGTGGACTTGCTAGTAAACCAAGAGAGTACAAGTGCAATGGACTTCACAAGCACTCTCACCCTTACTATTAGATTGCTCACTACTACTTTATCAGTTGTCTACTTTACTGTTCGTGTTGGTTCTTTTACGACTCTACTCTCCCCACCGAGCTCACCCCGGGTAGGTGCTGGAAAGCCTTTGCTTCCATTGGACAAAGCAGATGAAAAGGAAAGAAAAGTCTAAGCCAGTTACATATTCATATTCCTTCTTCCACATTATCTTCTCCCTTGCCAGCATATACTCAGCAATGTTTCTTACAAGGTGGTCAACCTCCGTCGGAGAGAGTGGGAATTTGGTGGATGTGGGGTGGCCATTTGTTTGGGTCTGAAATCTAATCGGGTAGGCAACCGCAACTTTGTTCATCTGGTCACTGGTTGCCCCTACTTTGTTCCCAGATAGGGAGTTCTGAGTCTCTTAAATGACCAGTCTAGATGGCAGTATGTTTATGTGCGTTGAAATCTCTAACCTACTATATATTGTGATTGCTGAGAGACTGCGATGCACTGACCTCCAACAAGTGGATATATAGAAGGCAATAGATGAAGAGTGTGGAGCCCATCGACTCTAACCACTCCATCACCGACAAAAATGACAAACCAGTTCTTCCCTCATTGCACAAGAAGGAAAATCCATCTCTCATAGATGGCAATTCCAATATTGTGTAATCCACTTCAGTACGAGGATAATCAGCTTGTAAAAAATTCAGCAACTTGCTTGATAAAAATAACAGAGCGAGTACACCACTCGCCTGATATGCTTGACCAACTATGTGAGCATGGACTGATTCATCAAGCCACTGGTCTCATAGGCTTGAATTATTGATCCACGCTATGGTACTTGTAAGGAACAATTATTACAAAATGATGTTAACTTGCTTTCAGACTTTGGTAATTTCATCGTCCATGTTTTTTATTGCCATGGCAGTTCAAATAGGACACCAGGTATATGCCGGAGCAGGGATCTATATCATTGACAGAACCAGTGGAGCCATTTTTAATCACAGGATTCTTGTAAAGCGATGCATAAATGTTATACCCATTTATATTGCCAACCTCGTTAGAAGATTTGATCATGAAAAATATGGGAACCTCTTAAAGCCAATTGACAAGAAAGATATAAGCATCATTGGCGGTACTTTTAACAGTTTTGCCGTCTCAATGCACAGACCCCCTAGTCTGGTCCATTTCAATGACCCCTAAAAGCCTTATATCTATTACAAGTGCTATAGGCTTGGTCCATCTCAATGCATAGACCCCCTAGTCTGGTCCATTTCAATGACCCCTAAAAGCCTTGTATACATTACAAGTGCTATAGGCTTGGTCCATGTCACGACCCGAAACCCACCCTCTGCGGATTACCGGATCGCAACCGCCGCCCTGAGACCCGAAGGCCCCGAGACAAGGCTCGCATCTGCAGCGGTATCGAATAAATGTGCTACACATGATTGCGGAAACGTGAAAAACTTTTTCTTTTCTTTTCTCATTTTAAATTATGCACATCCGTCCGATACTGCTGTTCCATACATAGCATACATGGTTACACATTCAGAGTATAACTAAAACTTAAAGACTTCATACATTAATACAATACATATTCGATTGCCCTGAGGGCTTATTACATATTCTTACTTTGTCTACTAATACAAAACGTACTACTAGTGTTCATAGGTTCTTCAAAAGAAACTACTTAAACATATCCTTCCAAAAACAGCTAGACTCATCGTCGTTGTCCTTAAGACCCTGTCTGCTGCATCACCTGAAAGGGGGGTCCGAACAAAGTCCGGGTAAGCTAATCTAAGCTTGTGAGCAATTCCAGTGTTCGTCATGGGGTTTTCAATTTGCAGTGGTTTTTAGTACATAAGAGTTGTAAAACATTCACTGCCAATTGCTTATACAATTTAGAATACAAAGTACATGCATTCTTAAAACAGATAGCTTTGAAACATTTATAGTATTCAAGCTAAACTCGTACTTCGATAAATAGAGTATATAACTCAAAACATATGCATTTCAAATAGCTTGAAAACATTTAAGATATCCAAGCGAAACTCGTACTTCATCAGATAACTATATAACTTAAATCACATCAATATGTATTTGAAAATGAGGGTAAAACCTGCTTTCATTTCCAAAATCACTTGTCATCTTTTCTCTTTAATTAGGTGGAATCTGTTTGGAACCAGACTCCCATTTTACTGCCAATACTGTCGATCTCTTTTGCCTAGGGGATTAGATCCTGCTACCGGGCATTTACTGTTGAATCCCGAAGGATTTCAACCTTCATAGGGGGTGGTACTTTAGTACTGTTTATCTTGTAAAACATTTATCACATAATTTCTTCAATAGATACTTTCATGAGTAATTAAAACATGAAATGTATAATTTCTACAATAGGACTTCAAATACTTGTAACTATCAAATTCAGGATATTTAACATAATTTAGCATTTAAAACTTTAGACATGCTGAAATAAGTTTTAAGAAAACCATGGTAAATACCAATCACTGAGCATGTCATATAGAGTTATAAGACAGTACAATTAAAAGCTGCATCATGTAAATACTGAATTTGAAACTTTAAATACTTCACATCTTAAAACTTTTTCAAATCCATGGAGTTAAATCTCCAATTCAAACACAGGGTTACTCACCTTGATTCTTTAGGGTTAGTGCTAAAAATGCGCTTTCCCACTTTCCTTGTAGTTCCTAAGAACAATTCATAAACACCTCATCAACTTCGCATTCATTGTAATATCATCTCGATATTCCTTAACTTATGCTTAAACCGTATTAGATCCTAAAACGATTTCACAATTTCATAGGTACTTAATTTAACTCGTACTTGTAACCTATGACATAATTTAATGTGTTAGAAATTGAATTTATTTCAATTTATACTCTTCTGGGAGTTCCATTAACTTTAATTTAAAGTTATATATTTGACATGTTTACGTGTCGTGTCTTTACGTATTTCATTTCTCGTACTTGGCTCAGTTTAGTTCTTTGGCAATATTTCAGTTCATAGCCATCTAACAGATGCTATTCATCAAATTTTATGTCTTTTTATTTTAGACATTTTTTTTTGGTCGAATAGACTCTACCATTGAGTCCGGAGTGTCGAAGAAAGTCAGTTTAGGCTTTCCTAACATTTAATTCAGACTTTTATATGTAAAACGACAAAATGGTCATTTACCGTTTTACGTATCACATTTTTCTGTACTTCGTTTCGTAATTCGGACTCCATTATTGAGTCCGGGATGTCAAGAAAAGTCAATTTAGACCTTCCCTGATCTCATTTCAACTTTAGGGGTACCAGAGGTATTTTGGTCTTTTTACCCCTTTACGTGTCTTTACTTTTCGGGACCCCGTTTCGTGTTGTGGACCTCACCATTGGACTCAGAAGATCCAAGATAGTAAGAATATACTAATAACTTGTAAATTTTGGTCAAGGGGTATTTTGGTCATTTACCCCTTACGTGTATTTATTTTTTCGGGCCCCGTCTCGTAAAACGGACCCTACCATTGATCTCAGAATGTCCAAAATAGTAAAATTACACTATTCATAAGTTTAATTTGGACTTCGTTTGCTCTATTTATGCCACAAGGGCAAAATAGTAATTTAACCTCATTTATTAAATAATTAAATTAATTATTTAATTATTTTTCCAGGGGTCTAAATGCATAAAACTTCCATCCATTGGGCCATAATGAAATTTTCCAAAACAGTTGGGGTCAATCCGTAATTAACTAAACTGTTGGTTTATTTATTTTTAAAATAAATTAGAAACCAAAGGGTTCGGTCCAAGAATAAGTGAACCGGTCCGGTCTAGTCATAAACCAACCGGTCTATCCGGTTTATTTACATGTGGCTAACGTCATCATGACGTCAGCCCTAGGTCTCATTTAAATTAACCACGACCAAAACGTCGTCGTTCAATTAATTCGGTGGCAAACCTAGAGCCTGCCACCTGTCCGAGTCGACTCAGCCTTTATTTAACACCGAGTTGACCCATCTTCTTCTTCCCCACGACGACCCCCTCTGAAAACCCTAATTTTCGAATCCATTTCTTCTATTTCGTGACTTTCTACTCAACCATTCTCTACTGTTTTGGTTCCAAATCATTCCTAAGACATAACCAATTGATTTGGCATTCATTTGAAGGATTAAAAATGGTTCGTGTGCTCGGTTTTGGTCGCGATAGCTAAACCTGTATTACCCTCGGTTCATGCTCATTTCTTGACCATTTTCGATGAGGCTTGGCTTGTTTTGTTCCTTAGTTAAAGGGGTTTCATTCCCCATTCGTGAAAATGGATTTAACACAGAGTTTAGGGGTTTGGTTTCCAAACCCGTAACCTGCAAGTCACCATATGGGGTCCATTTCTTGAGCTTTATGGTCGCGGGTGTAGGTTTTTAACATGCTTATAATGTCTACTTTAAGCCTTGATAAGCCAAATCAAGCTTAAAGGAAGTTGATTCAGACCTGCCATGGGCAAGGTCTTTAATGGCTGTCCTAACTGGGTTTCGTGTTTTTTTGGTGTTTTGAAGCTCAAAATCCATAGGTAAACAAGTCTAAATATGTTCTATATATCATATATAGAAAATGGAAGCTTTAAATCAGTTTATATATAGAGAAATTCTAGAGAGAGAAAATACTGGTTTGTGTTCTCTCACCTTTTTTTCCTTCGGTTTTCTCCCTTTTTTCTTGCTTTGAATACTTCCTTAGCTTTTCAATTCTTCTTCTTTTGGTTTCTTTTGCAAGAAGAAAACATGGTTTGCATGCTTGGGATTTTATAGAGAAAGTGACCGACCTCTCTCTCTCTACTGTTCTCTCTCTCCCCTCATGACCTCATGGCCGAAACCCTTCACTTCTCAATTAATTTTCTTACACCAATTAATTTTACTTTTTCTCTATTCAGCTTTCTCTTTAATTTTTGCAAGATATTTTTACATATGTATATTATATATAATATATCACACACCAACACATGGAGACACACACACTAGCCGACACACACACACACACTGCACTGTTCACACACTGTTCACATGTATATACATTATATATATATATATAGATATTCTTCCTTGTGTACATGTATTTATATATATACATATTTATACACATTTCATAATATACACACACAATACACCATAATGTGTGTATATGTGTGTTTATTTATATTTAATTTTAACAATTAAATATATTCCAATATTATACATTAATTAATTATTTAATTAATTAACTTTTCTCTTTAGTGTAAAAATCTTTACACAACTTTTTCATTGTCTCGTAATGCGTGCCATATGACCCGGTATCCCGGGTCGGGATATCACAGTCCATCTCAATGCATAGACCTCCTAGTCTGGTCCATTTCAATGACCCCTAAAAGCCTTGTATCCATTACAAGTGTTATAGGCTTGGTCCATCTCAATGCACAGACGCCCTAGTTTGGTCCATTTTAATGACTCCTAAAAGTCTTGTATTCATTACAAGTGCTATAGGCTTAGTCCATCTCAATGCACAGACCCCCTAGTCTGGTCTATTTCAATGACCCCTAAAAGCCTTGTATCCATTACAAGTACTATAGGCTTGGTCCATTTCAATGACCCCTAA
Source organism: Nyssa sinensis (assembly GCA_008638375.1). Classification (NCBI taxonomy): domain Eukaryota; kingdom Viridiplantae; phylum Streptophyta; class Magnoliopsida; order Cornales; family Nyssaceae; genus Nyssa; species Nyssa sinensis. The sequence goes on along the minus strand of CM018047.1, from coordinate 39,742,279 downwards.
AAGCCTTGTATCTATTACAAGTGCTATAGGCTTGGTCCACCTTAATGTACAGACCCTAAAAAACCTTATGCTTTGCATAAGTATGACAAGCCTTGTATCCATTACAAGTGCTACAGGTCTGGTCCATTTTTATATGCAACGTTACCAAATATTTGGACTACTAAAAACCTTTTATTTATTATAAGTGTTACAGGTCTGAACATTTCATTCAATTAAGTCTTTTGCAATAATCTCTCAAAAGAACAAGAGACCGGATTAAATTCATACCTCAAGATAATTATGGAAGTTAGCAAAGTTTGTACACAGTCAATAACACAAACTTAGAAATTCAGAGCCAAAAGTAAGGGCAGGTTCTTTCTCTTGCTCTGAGGCCTCCTACTGGACAGACTAGGGAAGATTGACAACAAGCTCTACTATCCCAATATCTTTCTCATCCTCTTTGATCATCTCGGCCTTTGAAATTAGAACCTCATGCAGTCTAGTAAAATCGAGATTGGGGTGGAGCTTGAAGAACTTCTTCTTGCACATACGAAAGTCGTAGTTAATAAATTCTCCCCCCATTTTGTCGACTTTAGCCTTCAGATCCTTCTTGGTCTAAGCCATGGTCGTTTCCACACTCTCAACTATCTTTTAAGCAGCTTTAACTTCGAACTCCGCCAGCCTTCTCCTGGTTGCCTCCAGGTCTCCAGCTAGAGCGTTCCTTTTTTTACTAAAGAATGAAGTAGGTATTGGTAGCCTCTTTCACCTTTTCTTCAACACTAGAGGCCACGAATTGGGCAGTGGCCAACTAAAGACGGAGCTCATCTATTTCGCCTTGGAGTTTGTCGATTTGCTCCATATCATCAAGCTGGTCCACAATGGCAGCCATTGCATGAGTCGCATGCAAAATAAAAGAAAATTAAAGACTTAGCTCAAGCCATTAGCCCTTCCGAGCACTGGACATCAGCTCTTCTGAGCTCAAATAATCTACTCTTCTGAACTCAAGTTATTTGTTCTTCCGAGTTCAGTTCATCAGCTATTTTAAACAGCTTAGTTCAGCTCATCTGGCGTGATTCGTTTATCAGTTCTTCTAAAAGATTTCATTGCAACTCTTTCCAACTCAAGATTCTATCGATATTACTACTTTCGAACCTTATTGGTCGACAGGTACGGCTCAGGTAGTTGGGGGGGCTAACTAATATGCCAAAAAATATCCCTACCACTATGGACGCGACATAGTGTAGCCGCAATGTTACCTGCCTACAAGGAATATGTCTTAAATGACAAGTCTTTTAAACAGGAAAGAAATCATAACCCAATTAGGAGGATTAATACCTAATCCTTAACCTTGTCGAGCAAGTAAGGAATTCTATTCAAATGGGAAACTGCCAAAACTAAGGACTCTCAACCCTATAAATAAAGAGGCCAAGTATGCTCAAACACACAATCACTCTTTTTTACACATATACGTTATATTTTATTTTCTCAGAGGGTCCTCTTTTCTTTTTGCAGGTTCCTCTTGCCAAATCACATGCATGGACTATTTTTTTGCAACGACAGTAGTAAAAAAATGAAATATTCAATAGTTTGGGGCCTTAGCCCCCTGCCCCATAGAGACCAGTTTTTGAGTATTGTTTTTAAGTTACGTACTATTAGATTTTTATTTTTTTTAGTTTTTCTTGTTTAAATAAGTAGAAATTTAATATTATTTGATGTATTTTACAATTAAGAGCTGATTCAAATGCACTTTTCTATCTTTAGTTTTTAAACAAAAGAAAAGTTATTTTTTAACTTATTGAAAATATTTTAAAATAGTTGGGTAAATTACACTGACCTTTCTTGAAATTTTTAATAATTACACTGATCTCCCCTGAAGTTTTTGAAACTATACTGACCTCCCATGCTTTACATATAATATACAAATACCTTCCTCTAGTCAATTTTTTCTTCGAAATGACAAACAACAATTTCTTTGTTTTGTTTTTTTTTTTTAATTTTAAATTTTTAACCATTTTTTTTCATTTTCTAAATAAATATTGATAAAAAATCTTAAATTTATTTTTATATAAAATAAAAATAATTTATTTACCTTAAATTTATTTGTATATAAAATAATAATAGAATCTTTAAAAAAAGTTAGAAAAAAATAGTCAAATTAAAAAATACAAAAATAAATAAAAATGACAATTTTATCATTTTGAAAGAAAAAATTGACTGGAATGAGGTATCTATATATTATTATGTAAAATATGGAAGATCAGTATAATTGTTATAAACCTCTGAGAAGGTCGGTGTAATTTACCTTTTTTTTTTTATCGAAGCGATGAATATTACAATCAATCAATGAATGTAACAAACAATTACATTATTATAGGAGAACACACAAATTAAAACAGACAAACCAAATTTAACAACAACGAAAATTTCTTAAATATGGGCCATGAACAAATAAATCAGCCCAACTCATAACTAGGTGGAAATCGTACTAACATATTCCTAATGAGAGGAGCGAGACTTAAACCTGTGACCTCTCCTTAATGAGGAGGACGTGATTGCCAACTAAGGCTGGTACATTTGGTTATCAAACGATATCTAAGTCCCATGACTATCATGGAATTTCCTTAACTAAAAATTAGAAAAATAAAATGAAAACAAAATTAGATGTGATATGAAAAATGTTAAATATCTTTAATTGTATTCTTAATATTGTGTGTCATAATATGATGACTTTAAATCTCACAAGTGATTTATAAAATTACAATATCCTAACACGTTATATTAAAAGTATAATTAAAAATATAAATTAAAATATCTAATATTACCCTCTCTCATACATATAAGAGAAATTGTTTCAGAAAAAATATTAAATAAGATGAAATTCTTCCTACCTCATTAACATGTGTTATGAGCACTGCACCATTATGGCTGGCAGCATCCCTGACATGTCTCTATTTTCATTAGTAAATTAGGAAAAAGAGTGAGATTTCATTTATGAGCACGGTACCATTATGGCTGGCAGCATCCCTGGCATGTCTCTATTTTCATTACTAAATTAGGTAAAAGAGTGGTGATTTCATTTATTTATGAGTACGGTACCGTTATGGCTGGCAGCATCCCTGGCATGTCTCTATTTTCATTACTAAATTAGGTAAAAGAGTGGTGATTTCATTTATTTATGAGTACGGTACCGTTATGGCTGGCAGCATCCCTGGCATGTCTCTATTTTCATTACTAAATTAGGTAAAAGAGTGGTGATTTCATTTATTTATGAGTACGGTACCGTTATGGCTGGCAGCATCCCTGGCATGTCTCTATTTTCATTACTAAATTAGGTAAAAGAGTGGTGATTTCATTTATTTATGAGTACGGTACCGTTATGGCTGGCAGCATCCCTGGCATGTCTCTATTTTCATTACTAAATTATGTAAAAGAGTGGTGATGTCATTTATGAGCACGGTACCACTATGGCTGGCAGCATCCCTGGTAGAAGAGTCGTGATTTCATTTATTTATGAGTACGGTACATTATGGCTGGCAGCATCCCTGGCACCTCTCTATTTTCATTAGTAAACTAGGTAAAAGAGTGGTGATGTCATTTATGAGCACGGTACCACTGTGGCTGGCAGCATCCCTGGTAGAAGAGTGGTGCTTTCGTCCATTACACACATCACATGATTATCATATGTTTTTTTTATTTTCAAGGACTTTTTAATCTAGAGTTCATGAATAAGTCAAAAATTAAAAGCAGATCTAACACTAAATATTTTTCTCACAGACCTAACCATCTTGTGAATTGTGCTAGTGTTTAAAAAAAATAAAATTTACAAATCTAGTAACTTACAAATTATAAATCTGTATTTAAATAAATATATAAGAACTCTAAAAATAAAAAATTTATCAAACAAGATTCTTGAAAAAAAAATTACAACAAAATAATAAAATTTTATCCAGTGAAATAGTTAAATTTAGTTGTTTTATAAAATAAAAAAAAAAAAAATCACTCCTAAACACAAAAAATTACTATTAGATTTATTTTACTTTAAACAAAAGTCTTACTATTCATCATAGACAATCAATTTTTAAAGAACTTCAAATCAAATCACTTTTTGAGATAAAAAAGCAATGAAATTTCACTGTTTTAGAAACATTGAAGTTTCATTGTTTTTCATTTCACCCTTTTCATTTAAGAAATTCTTTTAACTAATTATGTAAATTAATTCAACATAAACAGAGAAATTGAATAAGCACAATAATAATATAATTAAATCATTTCTTTTGATATGCTAATAATATGGATCCAGAACTTAACAACCCTCCTTAATAATTAATGACAATTGGTGTTAAGTCCCTTAAAAGGATGTTAAATTATTGTAGAATCTATCTTTTTCTTTTTTAGTGTAGAGTCCACTTAGTTACTTTTTTTTAACCTGAGATTCATTTTGATGAGCTATCACCAACCAATTTTAATATATGACTTTTCTACCTTTAGGGATTTTAACAGACATTAAAATTTTGGCTTCTTCTCCAAAAAGAAAAAAAAAAAATTAAAAGCCTCTAACAAACTCATCGATGATGCTCAAATACAAAGCTCGACCAACATTATTTTAAAATTTTAATATCTTATTTGAAATTAAGAATTTATATAATGTTAATTGAATTAGATATCTCACCGTGTCTTGCTTATTAGAGCCGAGTCCTCCCTGTACAGTGATTGAAGCCTTACACTGATGAAGTTATTGTTGAGCTTGGTCAAAATGGTGTGAAGAGTCTTTGGCTACGCTAGTTGGCTTTGATCTCTCTTTGGCTATTCCACCAATAAGAGAAATTTTTCCATACTCAGCCATTTTCATATGGCTAAGGGGTGAGATTGGTTATTCTATTGCTAGATCTAATGGTTACTGGAACCACAGGTGACTTTGATGAATACAAACCAGTCCATACAGTGAAGAAAGGGATTTTAATAGACATTAAAATTTTGAACTAAAAAAAATTAGTATTGGAATCACAATGATTTTCAATGATAAAGTAGCGACACAATAAAGTTTACTGTTTTGATGGCTATTTATTTTTTAATCACCGTGCTTAAAATACAGCTTTTTTGGGTCAAATTTTCATTATCTTGAAACTAGTTTTGATCATTCAACATGTGTTTCAAAAGCTCAATAAAACTAATAACAATTAATAATTTTTCAATTTTTATAAAACTGTAAAACTTTACACTTTCACTTGGAAATTGTAAAATTCTTCAGTTTTGCTTGGACCATATTTTACTATTTTGGATCGATTTTTTCTTTAAAATTACATATTCAATATGGATTGTGTTTGATAAATCTCAATTTTTAGAGCTTAAATATATAAATTTTGTTGAAAACTAATTTATTTTTTGTAAGTTATTGAATTTTAAAATTTTAAAAAACTTTCTTAATACATGGGTGCCATTCACATGTCTATATCTATACTAGATGTATGTAAGAGTATTTTAGCTATAAAATGGTTAAGAGACTTGATAATTTAAATTTTTTGAACTTGAACTATATGATAATTTTGATATATTTAGTGAACTTATGGTTGAATGGCACTAGAAAATAAGGATAGAATTAAATTTTAAAAGATTGGGGGCTGTTTGCCCTAGTCTCCACATGACTTGCCACTAATTGCGAGGGATAGAAGCAGGCAACATATCAATGGCAATTATGAATGACGTACCATTGTGGGGCTGGAAACATCCTAGCACACATGATTCATGACCAAAGTATGTAAATAACTCTTTTAATATAGAGCTGGCAACATGTGACATGACTCATGACATGATTTAAAAATGATACAAATTTAGTAGGTGTTTAAATGTGTTCGAGTCAAAAATAGGTCAGACATGATTAACACAATTATTGTTTGTTATGTCGTGTTTGGGTTGACTCGACCGACTCAAAATGGACCCATTTATTAAAACATGTCTAGTGACAAATTTGACTCGTGACTCAAAACTGACATGTTTAATTGTTAACTCGAAATTAACATAGTTAATATTCTTTTTTCCTCTATTATAATACTAATAAAATAAGAGATTTTTAAAAAATTATTAATTATTAAATTATTAACTTGAACAATGAATATAAGTATTATAATTATTAATATAAAAGTAATAAAGGTAAAATAATTTGAAAAGAAGAGACTTTTTTAGTTGAGAATGACATGTAATTTATTGAAATAGTTCATTTGTGTCAAACAGTTTATTTGTGTCAAACATGTTTAATAGCTAAATATGTTATTCGGTTTATGTCATGTCATTTGATTTGACATGGTTTATTTATTAAATGAATTAATCATGTCATGTCGTGTCGTATCATGTCATATTATGTCATGTTAACTTATTTAATAAACGAGTCATGAACGTATTAGAGATGTTAATACGATTAGTTAATCATGTTAATACCATTTTTAAAATATACATCTTGACACCACTCAAACATGTCACACAAACATAAATTTTCACCCACTCTTAGATGTGATTGTTATGAACAAATTAACAGCATGTTCATATCATTCTTTTATTTTATTAATTTTTTTTTTTTTTTTGTCACCGAGAATGTCTCAGCTTTTGGTCAAACTAGACCTCCTTCAAGACCCATTCCAAACATCCACACTAAAATAAAAGTCAAAAAATATTATTGAGAGTCAAATCAAGACCTTCATTGTTGGGAGATCCCACTTAGCCAACTAATCCAATAAGTGGATGTGCATGTTCAGGTCATTCAGTGAGTCATTTTTCAGCTGAGCTTGATATGATAGAAAAATCGGGGACCAATTGGTGCCTTTTATGTAACTATAAAAGATTGGGGATTTAATTACCTTCATAGTGTAAAAAAAAAACGTAAATACTAATATATAGTAGATTTTATTTTATTTACCATAATACGATTAAATTTTTGTGCTATTATATATTTGTTTTATTATAAGTTTAAGATATTATAGTTTTTACATATAAAGTTTAGAATATTTATTTTAGTTTGTTTTATATTTATTTATCTGAGGGCATAGGTTAAATATCTCAGTCTAACAAATAATTTATTAGATATATGTCCAGACTTATAGCCAGTATATATTCTTGAATTTTTGGAAAATAAAAACAGAATAATAATAATAATAATTAATAATAAAATAGAAAATAAACATCAATATTTTATTGAACAATAAAATCAATTGCAAATGAAATTTTTTTGTAGATGCATTTAGTTTATAATACTTACTAGACTGCCTACGTACCATTTTTAAATCAAATCTTACTAGTTTTCTACATTTGCATTATAATGTAGATTTTTTTAATACATTTATTGACTAATTGGTTATAATGAATACATTTATAATGATTCTGCATCTAACTCTAAGTTTGAGAAAGTTGGAGTTATTTCTTGACTCTCATAGCAATCTATGGACTAAGGGAGCCATGCTCGCCTCTCCCTCGCCCTCCCCCCCCAAAAAAAAAAATGGAAACCAAAATTTTTACTATTCTTTTTGTTAGAATTTTTTAAAAATTAACAGTTATCTGCCCAATTTTTTTAGGCTGCATGGGTCGCTGAATAAGTGCGTAACTGGTATAAGGTCCAGTCCAAATTTCCTGAGGTGGATGTTTAGCAATTTGAATGATTTGATAATATAGATTGTGCATTCTTTCACCTCTCAGATGATGTTAAAACACCATCTCAACCAAACACAAGCTGTGATTCAGCCCTAAAACTCTTAATTTCCATTGTTGAACAAGCAGCGAAAAAGATGATGATAAGAGAGAAAGAATAGATGAAGACGATCTCCCTCTTAGTATCAGGTCTGGACAAAAAATATGGATTTTGATTCTGTGTGAATTAAACTGGGTGACACTGAAGGAGAACCCCAATTTCGATCTAGGGTGATTGGAGGAGAGAGATCGTAAAAATACAGGCATTATTGTCATTTTAAAACAAATAACAATGTCACATCAATAGTTTTGGATCTAGACCCAAATAATTTAAAATTCTGGGACTTTGGGTCAAAATATTTTCCCTTAGACCTTATTTTATATACACTTATTTTGATAGACCTTCCAATATTTAACTTATATATATATATATATATATATATTTCTAAGAGTTTCTCTAAACTTTTAAACTTACACTCTTACTCCTACCAGGCTACAACATTTATACTGATAATGTATTGAGATATCACTACATATGATGCTTTAGTCAATCTCCCTCCCTACCCTTAGGAGTAATTAGAGATTATTCAACATGAGATACAGAGAACTATCTCTCTAATAGGTAATTTTAGCTCTCAGTTAATGTAGTGGAGAAAAACTTGTAATGCCAATAGACTATATTGGATTCAGATGCTTTTGGTTTAGTAATTAGAGATTATTTAACATGAGATAGAGATGTTTTTGGTTTAGTTGCACTTTATTGTGATTTATTTCATTTAATCTCGTTACGGGACTTGAACAAGTATAAGTATGAGAACGAATCGAAATCAATTAAAGGAAAATTATTTAAAGGAACATCAACTCTAAAATAAATGGACTATATTGGATTCACTTGACTATGATGATTAGTCTCAATCACCTACCCTATTGGGTCCTGATAACCCCTTAGTCTAGGCCATCCTGGGATCGGGACGTGACAGTTTATCCCTTATTATTCTAAACGTTCCTTTAGTTTGATTTTAGTTTAGAATGTTAGACTTACCATATATTCATTTCATGAATTGTTAGTTATATTTACATATTTTCTGATTTTTGTAAAATTAGTTGTCTCATATGTCCATATTTACTTAAAATTCAAATTTTCACAATGTGTTTGGTTTTTGACAATAACTGTAGTTGTAAATTTATATACTTGATGAAAACGTGAAGAGTTTCGAATGCGTTGGGATTTTAAAATGCACACACATGTATAAATACTACCTGCATATGCATACGGAGTTAATTGGATATTTGATTTCAATATTGAAAAATTTGTGACTACCGAATGACTCTCTTCAACAGGTAGATTGCCCGAAAGTCTTATATCATATTTCATTGTCTCCTAACTTGCAAGTATTTTCTCATTTGCATAACCACTGGGCTTGTTTTATAATTTTTCTTGTTTAATATGGAAACAAGCCTCAGCTCAAAGTACTTCCTGAAAATATTTGCAATAGTTTTATGATGCTAAAGTCATTGTGTCATGGAAAAATTCAATGGGTGAAATGTAATAATTCTTTTGAGTGTTTGAGAAGCAGTGACTTATAGCGCTTCTATATATAAATCACATACATTAAAATTTTGAACAGTGGTTTATATATGCAAAGTTATTCATATTAATCACAAAGGTCTCAATAAGTTTATTACATCCAATTCTTTGAACTTATAAGAATGGAAAAAGTAAAGGAAGAAGGCATGACCACGTTAGGCGATGATGTTTGGAACATTTGAGCCATTCATTCAGTATTTATGGTGGAGGACGACATGGTCGCAAGTTTAGATTTATTTTAGAAAACGAGACAACTGAAAATAACAACTGCATGCCCTTCTGGGTGTGTGGTCTGCTTTTTAGAGAAAACTTGACATGTGATGCACGGCTGTATTAGTACTTGTCCATTAGGAATGTCAAAGACTTCTTAATTAAAAAACTTATTCCTTTAAGGTAGTAAATTTGACTTAATTAAAGTCAAATGTTCTAAATCTTAGGATTATTAAAAGTTTGACTGGTCAGTTAATTTTAGAATCTCAAAATTAATTGATGGTATATGCAAGCTAGCACAAACACCCGGTTAGTTAAAAAAAACCCATCTTGACTTGCCTCTAATTAGACGAGTTTCATAAGCATATTAATGGGACAAGTTTAAGAAAAAGAAGTTGAAATCTAACCATTCCCATCAATTATAATATATTATCACTTAAAAGACTCCTTATTTGTATTTTAAAATACCTAATCAATCCATAAATATACTTAATTATTTACTAATAATACTAAATAAAGATATAAAAAAAAATAAGAAAAAACAATTTTAAAATTAGGAACTTCCTCCTAATTTCATAAGCGTCACAATTTTAAAGTGTCACCTATATAATTAAATGTATATTGTGTGATTATTTAATTTTAATAAAAAATTTAAAAATTAAATAAAATAAAAAAGTACATATATATTACATATGTGACATCTTATGATTAAGACACCTGGATAAAAGGAGATTACTCTTATCCAGCATGGAGCCACTGTTTGGCAACCACTAATACGTTGGTCCTATTTAAATCGAGAGTCACAAGTTAATGGAGGACAAGCTCAGAAGAAAGGTAATGGAGTTTGAGGAAGAAGTATCAGAGCCGGTGAGTCCATCTGGGCAGTACCTCAATAGCTCAGTGTTGTCGCTCTCTATTCTTGTTGTTTTGGAATTAGAAATACCCATTGATGACTCGCCGACTCTATCATTACTTAAGGATGTGTTCTTACCCATCAACCCACGCTTTTCCTGTGTCATGGTACTCTCTCTCCCTCCCTTTCTCTGTCTCTCTCACTCTCTCTCTCGCGCGCGCGCACATCTTTTTCCCACGAACCTCTATTAATTCGATTTATATATTCTGGTATGTTACAAATAAATATGATCTATTCAATTCAAATATGATAATTGTTTTAATTAAACGAGTCAGATATAAATTAAATTTATCTGAGCAATTAATAATCTAAGACAATTTTTTTCATAAATATTTAATTATATAAGCTTCTATTATATATATATGTGTATATTAAATCTTAGATGTAATATATTAAATCTTAAATTATATAAGCTTTTATTAAATTAAGTTGAGTTGATTAATATATATATATATAATTTTACATCGAATTTTCTAATTAGATGCAATAATTTTATCACAAATAAGAATTAGATCACTCGTGATTTGCATATTATGCATACGATTACCACATGTTACTATTTGTTCCCATTATTCGTACGACTTCCTTATATATTTAGGATGGTGATGTAGAATAAATTGTCGAGATTTTTGAAGAATAATGAGAATGTTTGAAGTCTCATTCTGTATTAGTAGACATAAAGTTGGTCAGTCATATTTTTAGGAACGGAGACATTGTTTAGGCTTTTAATTTGACGTTATTGTCATTTTTATTATTATTTTTGTAATTACATATTTTTTTGGAAATTAGAATTAACTTCTGTTTACGGTTATAGTTTTTTAGTTTGTTATGATTTTTTTTTAATTTTCTAAAAAGTCTCAATTTTTATTATTTTTAGATTTTTATAATTTCTTAATTGTAATAGGACTAATCTAAGGAATTAGTAGGTTCCTATACAGTTTAGTATTAGTCTTAGTTATATATATATATATATATATATATGATGTAAAGCAGTATTATTTTGGTAAATTATCAATAATATATTTTTGTTTAGAAATTTGAGAGTTATTCCTTTTGGGTGAGGAGTTCTTTTTCTTTTTTACTACTAAAAAATTTAATGTGTTTAATCCTCTTTTTACATTTTTGTGTTGCGTTAGATGAGATACCTTTTTTTCACTACAAAAAAACTTCAATTCGTTTGTCCCACTTAAACATTTCCATGCTAAAAGGGTTACCTTTAACCTATAAAAAATTTATGTACTTATATTTAAGTGTTAGTGTAGAAGAGGAGGTATGAATAAATTTTAAGGGGTGGTCGAGTAGATAGAAAACAGTAATTAAGAAGCTTATTTTTTAAAATTGTCATATCAAAATTCAATAAATGTCACTTTTTTTAAAACCAATTCATATAAAATTCTACTTCAATTTTAATTAGACTCCTGCTAATATACAGTGAAATTAATATCCAGATTAATCGGTCCAAGAGTTGAATACCAAGTTATAAAAAGAAAAAAGAAAGGAGTACGAATAACTCTAACCTGTATCTATTGTTAACTTATAAATTTATTGTCAAGCACCTCTTCTGGCATGGGCGCGCATTAACTCCATTGGAAATACTCGCCCGTGGACATACGCATGAACGCACAAACAAAAGGAAGTAAATGAGCTAGTTTGTGAGAGTTTAAATTTATGGATAATAGATTATATAAAATAGATTTTATGTGGCTGGATGAAAATAATTTATGAGTGTTTCTGAAAGTTTAATTTGTCTTTTATATCGGTACGGTAATATTGGGTATTATTTGATAGTTGTAGTTTGTCAATAAAAATATAGGAAGGTAGGGTCATTTCAGAAATTTCAAAAGATGTTTTTATAATTATCAAAGTCTCAGAAAATGTCTTTATAATTGTCAAAGGCAGATCGAAATTCAACAAATGCCACTTTCGTTCTATATTTAATTGACTAAACATTTTAGAGAATGATCCTTAATCATGGTTGGACATATTCTATGAATAAAATGATATTCTTTTATTTCTTCCTCTTGCAACTTTATACAAACCAATGAACTCTTAAGATATAAGATACAAGCTTTGAGTTTTGAGTGACTTATGAGAATTTTTTCATTGTTCTTTATTTTGTTGAGAGTTTCTTTATTGTTCAGCCTACTTGAAATTTTATTTATTTTGTTGAGAATTTTCACTACTGTTCATTCTGTATCTACCAAAGTACTAGAAAATCGTGAAGGGTTGTTTAATTGATCCAAACATTGTGAGTGTAAGCTTGTGCGGATCGACTATTGTACCCTGGAGGGTGGGATGCCATTAACCTGCTACACCGAAGTTCTTCCTCCGAGGAGACGAAACCACTCTTAAGAACAATGCCATTACACATGCCTTAGCCGCTATGTTTTTTTCTTATCTTATCTCTACATTATGTTCATTATATTTTTAATATTTAGCAGTATTCTTAGCTCTTAGATTTAAAAATTATCCAACACATACATATACATATACAAGTATATTTATATTTATTATTCTTAATTATATATTTTGGATTATTACCAAACGAATGAATGAAATGAAAAAATGAATAATCATTCCTATTTTATTCTCATATCAAGTTATTTTTTTGTTATTTTATTTTAGCATATCAAACATGACTATACGCGAGCCTAGCACCAACTATCATTTTCAGAGGCTAGTTTGAATTAAAGTTATGGTAATATAATAAATTCTTTTAACAAATTGTTTCATTCTTCAATACAAATAGTGTAATCTAAGTATCATAAATGTATAAGAGGCTTTTTATTTGTGTGAGAAAATCTGTTGAGAAAATCTTATGTATGTATATAACAATTTCTTTTGAATTAGTAAGGCAACGCATGAAAAATCAACAGTACTTGCACCACATTAAAACATGTTTTACACCGAGCTCGTCAGGTCAAAACCCAACAGATGTCACTTTTTCTTAGATACATTCTATACGGGACACTGTCTCGGTTTTAATCGGGCCTTCTACTAATGGATGGTTAGTTTAGTCTTCCAAATTAGTCGACTCAAAAAGTCAGATACTGAATTATAAAAAAAAAAGAAAATATCATGATAAACAAAAGAAAAGTTTATTATAAAATTTAGACTGATGCTAGCCTAGAGTACTTCAATCACTGTGGAATTTGGGGAGAGTCATATGCATGTACCCTTACTCTTGTGAGCGAAAAGGTTTACGCTAGTATATCACAATGGAGCAATCTCACTCTTACACCAAGGCTCACTCAAAATGGTCAAAATTTATCAATAACTTTAGGTGTTATTCTCAACCATAGTTAAGCAACTAATGATAACCATTTTCCCCTAGAACAATGCTAAATACTGAACATTTGAATGGAACTATAAACCCCTTTTTTACCCTTGGAGAATGGTATGCACAAAGTACTAATTAACTATATGAGATCAGGTTGGAGGTGAGAATGGAGCAAAGAAATGGAAAAGGGTGGAAGTGAATCTCAGTGACCACATTAACGTCCCAATCTTCCCAGAAGGAAAGTCACCAGAATTTTATGATGAGTGCCTCAATGACTATTTATCAAAAATAGCGACAGATCAACTTCCACAAAGCAGGCCATTATGGGAAATTCATATCATCAAGTACCCAACAAGCAATGCAGCAGGGAACATAGTTTTCAAGCTTCACCATGCCCTCGGCGACGGTTTTTCATTAATGGGAGCTCTTCTTTCTTGTCTTCAAAGAGCTGATAATCCTTCTATTCCTTTGACATTTCCTTCACGTCAATCTAACACAAGTGGAGATGGAAACAAGAACAGCATTTCCAAGCGTTTGGCTCAAATTTTCTATGGGTTCTTCAACACTGTATTGGATTTTGGATGGAGCATTCTAAAAAGCAGTTTTGTTGAAGATGATCCGACGCCAATCCGATCTGGTGATGATGGAGTGGAGTTCCGGCCGATTACCATAACTACTATGACATTTTCTCTTGATGACATCAAAAAAATTAAGGCCAATCTTCAAGTGGTAACTTTATAAGTTTTTTGTTTATTTATTACATGTTTTAAGGGCTTTTTTTAATATTCTTTTTTCATTTTTGGAAATTTCGTATGCTATATTAATTTATTTAGAGTATAGGAAATGTCTTAATAAATACTTAGTTAGCTTTTATAACAAATTATCCAATTATTATTAAAACACCATATATATATATATAAATATATTTAGAAAGAGTAGTACTAGGTATCTACAATTAATGTTTCAGAATAGTGTGACTTTAAAAATCATATTTTGTGAGATCCAAAATTATCATATCTTAACACATCACATTGAGATACAATTAGAAATACATATCATTTTTCATTTAGAAATTTACCATCTATATATATTAGTATTTTGAATTTTGTTTAATGTCAATTTCCATTTCAATTAACAGACTATAAATGATGTAATTATGGGAATAATATTCTTGGGAACTCGATTATACATGCAAGCCACAAACCATGAGCTGAGCAACACAAAATCCACTGCAATGGTGTTGCTCAATACAAGGAACATTGGTGGTTACAAGTCAATCAAAGATATGATCAAACCCAATGCTGAGATGCCATGGGGGAATCATTTCGCATTCTTGCACGCATCCATACCCAATTTAACCAAAACCGATTTTTCAAACCCTCTCAACTTTGTCCTCAAAGCACATCAACTAATCAAGAAAAAGAGAAACTCTACAGCTGTTTATCTCACTGGTAGGCTACTTGAAGCTTTCACAAAATTCAAAGGTCCTGAGGTACGTACATTATTGAGTCTAATGTACCGAATTTCTAATATGAAGTCACAACATTCAATTACAATTTTGATACTCTCTCCTTCCCCCCTCCCCCCTCCCTCTCTCTCCCTCTATATATATACACACACATACATATATATATATATATATATGTATATATATTTTGACTTTGTTGATTCTATTTCTAAATCACAGGCAACTGCCTGGTACATCCACGGCACCCTAAAGAACTCGAGCATGTCAATCTCAAATATGATTGGGCCAGTGGAACAAATGGCTTTGGCAAATCATCCGATCAGTGGCTTCTATTTCAATGTGGTTGGCGCACCACAGGTATATTGTAAAACTTTATATATACATTTGTTTGTGTATATCTATATATATACATATTCTTAAAAGATATATATACTAATATTTAGTACACTCTCTTACGGTTTAGGCTTGCAGAGTTGCATATAATTTGTTCTTAACACAAAGGCACACATATGAAAGTTGAAGAAGAGAGTCAAAAATTTAGTTTAGGAGCACAAGCTTTCTTCTTAATGTTAAATATTATAAATTTGATTTTAAAGTAATATAAAAAATTAATATTAATTAATAATTAAATGATAATATAAATGAGCTAAAAAAATAAACAAGGAATCCAATTAAAGAAAGATACCATAGAAAAACTTTAGATTATACTAAAAAATCTCTATAGAAGAACTTGATTAAATTAAGCTACATCATGTAATATAGTTTTAACTTGATATTGATTAATTGCAGAGTGTTTTCGTAACAGTGGTGAGTTATGTGGGGAAGCTGAGGGTCTCTGTGGGGGCGGAGAAAGGCTTTATGGATCCGTGTAAGTTCAAGTCATGCATCGAGAATGCCTTTCAGATGATTTTCAAAGCTGCAGTCTAATAAATTCATTATAGTTAAGAGAATGATAGTATACATAACCTATGTACGAGCCGAGAATTTATCCAAACCATAAAACGAACCGGGTTAATATGAGATTAGAAGTTCTATTTTCGTTATGGGATTAGAAGTTCTAATTGTAAGATCATATGAGATTACCACCGTATGATTTCAAAGTTACTTCAAACTGCATTGTAATTTCTCGGTATTATATGTACTCTTTTTGTGTGTTATGTATTAATTTATGGCGTTAATGTTAATTAAGAATGTTATATTCCATTATTTTGGTCAATTCTGGGAATAATATTTATGACTGTTCTTGTAGAAGACTTTCTCATAATTTTTTTTAGGAATAATCATATATATATATATATATATATATTATTCTATCTAGATTTAATACTATGATCTCGTGAATGATTATGTGACGATTGGGGAAAGTATAACAACTAGATTATGTGACGATTGAGAATTCCTCCTACTTCTTCACAGCAATCACTTGAATCCTTCCATAATCTGCAATCAAGTCTACTGCACGCCTTCAAGACCTCTGAATCAATTCCAACAGCCATCTGCTAGTTCCTCCCTTCAATTGACCATCAGCAAAAGAGCCAATCCAACATCAACCAATTCCGCTGGCAGTGTACGCTTGAAAAATTACACAACCCAGCCCCTTTTTGAGCATTCATCCATTTCCTCATCTTTAACAACCGAGACATCCTGAACCTAGGCAGGGACAAAGCAGCAACGAAGAGGACCTGTTCGGGTTCGAAGATGAGCCAACCAAACCTCGTTGAACCAAAATCCGAAATACTTGTGGCAGAAATAGAAGAACCCACAAAGTCGTAACATCCACACATACCCACAACACCAACACGTTGCTGCTATCAAACCCTCACGGTAGAATCCTCCCCTACCGCACCGCTAAACAAACACAACCAAATATATATATATATATATATATATATTCCTCCCCTACCGCACCGCTAAACAAACACAACCAAATATATATATATATATATATATATATATATATCTACAAATTACCCCTGCAATGCTAGACACGCACACACAAAATCCCGAACCACAACAAACACCGTTCACCAGCTACACAACACCAAATCACGCCTCAAACCAATCTAAGCCAATCCAACCGACATCCACACACACATAGATATACATATATCCCTCTGCACCGCCCTTTGTACAATACACACATTACCACATAATTTCACTGATCTGCCGTAACTTTCCCTGCCGACCCAGCCGCAGAAACCCCAGCCTCGATCCACTCGGGGACCAAACACAGCCATAAGAGACCCAACCAAACCCGTCGCTGCTCTGTCGCCCCCTTGTCTTGATCCCCCGCCTCCGATGCCGCCCATCTGGTCTGCGGCTCACCCACTGCTTCGCCGCCTCTGCTTCTCTTTTTTTTTTGATCCCTCTCTTTTCTTTTCTCCATTTCTCTACTCCACCGCCCCACTGATTTCTTTCCTTTTTCATTTCCTCCCGTTTTTCCCCAGCAGCTTCCTTGGTTATAATATTTTATATATATATCAAAATCTAATATATTTATATGTGTTTTATTTATTATTGTTTTAATATTTTATTTCATAAAATATTAATTTATGAAGACTCGGCATCATAATTATTTTCGCTGTATCGGTTTAATATTTTATGAAATAAAATATTAAATTATATATGCAGATAAAGCCGAAAATTTATTCTGCCAACATTAGGTCCCTGTTAATGCCTTATTTATTTTCACATAATTCTCATAATCTAACTTGAATAAAACTAAAATAAACAAATAATTAAATAATTAAAATAAAAAAAAAATTATCTCCATTTTTCAGGTCTCTACATTGGTAGATACAAAAAGAACAATAATGAAAATTTTTAACAAAATAAATAGAATTTCAAGTAGGCTGAACAATAAAGAATCCCTCAACAAAATAAAGAACAATGAAGAAATTCTCATAAACCACTCAAAACTCAAAACTCAAAGCTTGTATCTTATATTTTAAGAGTTCATTGGTTTGTATAAAATTGCAAGAGGAAGAAATAAAGGAATATCATTTTATTCATAGAATATGTCTAACCTTGATTGAGGATCATTGTCTAAAACAGTTAGTCAATTAAATATAGAACGAAAGTGGCATCTATTGAATTTCAATCTGCCTTCGACAATTATAAAGACATTTTCTGAGATTTTGACAATTACAAAAACATTCTTTAAAATTTTTGAAATGACACTATCTTCTCATATTTTTATTAACAAACTAAAACTATCAAATAACACCCAATATTACCTACTGATATAAAAGACAAATTAAACTTTCATAAACACTCATAAATTATTTTATTATCATAAATTATTTTCATCCAACCACATAAAATCTATTTTATATAATCTGTTATCCATAAATTTAAACTCTCACAAACTAGCTCATATACTTCCTTTTGTTTGGGCGTTCGTGCGCATGTCCACGGGTGAGTGTTTCCAATGGAGTTAATGCGCGCACATGCTAGAAGAGGTGCTTGACAATAAATATATAAGTTAACAATAGATACAGGTTAGAGTTATTCGTACTCCTTTCTTTTACCTTTTTCTTTTTATAACTTGGTATTCAACTCCTAGCCGATTAATCTGAAGATTAATTTTACTGTATATTAGCAAGAGTATAATTAAAATTGAAGCAGCATCTCATATGAATTGATTTAAAAAAAATGACATATGTTATATTTTAATCTGACAATTTTAAAAAACAAACCTCTTAATTACTGTTTATTATCTACTCGACCACCCCTTAAGATTTATTCATACTTCCTCTTCTACACTAACACTAAAATATAAGTACATAAATTTTTTACAGGTTAAAGGTATCCCTTTTAGCATGGAAGTGTTTAAGTGGGACAAACAAATTGAATTTTTTAGTAGTAAAAAAAAGGTATCCCATCTAACACAGTACCAAAATGTAAAAAGTGAATTAAACACATTAAATTTTTTAGTAGTAAAAAAAAAAGGAACTTCTCACCCAAAAGGAATAACTCTTAAATTTCTAAACAAAAATATATTATGGATAATTTACCAAAATAATACTGCTTTACATAAGATATATATATATATATATATATATATATATATATAACTAACACTAACACTAAACTGTATAGAAATCTACTAATTCCTTAAATTGGTCTTATTACAATTAAGAAATTATAAACTGATATACCATAAAGAGCAGGCCAATCAGCACATGACACGTATGACCATAATCCAACTCATACTCGGCCAACACGGTTCTCATTCAGCTAATGACTAAAAGCTCAAGCATCCAGATCAGCACAAAAGGTCGAAAGTGACCAAACATATGCCTTCAGAGCACATATATCTGGGCAAGGGTCTCAGAACTTATCACAAGGTCCAGATCAACACTCCAGATCTCGTCACCGCCTTAGCGAATGCCGAGTATGGAATAAGGAAGCAGTCTTCAACAAGGAAACAGTTGTAATACCCCGACCCAAAATGTTACGGAGCAAGCCAAGTAAACTCGAACTGTTAGAGCTTTTTGTTATAACATTTAATAACTGGACAATTGTGAAATTTTAAATAGACTCGAAGTACGGATAATGCCCAAGTGATGTCAAGAAAGCCATGGACGAATACCGAAATCAAAAATGAAATTTGAAATAAGGAAAATAAAATAAATGAAAAATAATAATAATAATAATATAAAAATAAAATAAAAAGAAAAAAATAAAATAAAAGTTAAATGAAAAAAAAAATGAGAATTGGAAAGAAATAAAAGTGAGAATGTAATATGTGACCAATATATATATATAGGTGTGAATATGTAAATAAATAAAGGGAGTGTATATATATATATATATATATATGTGGTGTAACTGATGTAACTGAAGAAAAAAAAAAAAAAAAGAAAAGAAGAAAACGGATGGGGCATGAGTTATGCGCAGGAAAGGTTAAGAGAGAGAGAGAAGAGAAAAGAGAGGGGAAACTGAAAGGGTTACGGCGCAGGAGGAAGAATGGGTGTTGGAATGGGAGGGGGCGTTACCAATTTAAGGCATGCCAGGCATGCGTTAACCCAAAACCGCAAAGAGGAAAACAAAAAACAAAAAAAACAGAGGAAAGAAAGAGAAGCGAAGCAAGCGACACGGTGTGGGAGCGGGGCACTGAACCAAGGAAGGAAATAAAGGGAACTAAGGGCATTACGAGGACATATAAGTGAAAAGAAGTGGGAGAAATCAGAAGGTGGGGAGTTACCGCAAGTAGGAACCGAAATCAGGAATTGGGTATGGATCAGTTTCTATTATTTTTGTTTTACATCTTCAAGCATGCAAATGTAGTTTGATGTAGTGTTTGGTAAGGCATGAATGATAGGATATATTGAGGGTTTCATGAGAATGAAATTAGAGAAATTATGCAACAAGAACAGAGCATGAAATTCGGTTTACAGGGGAAAAACGAAAGAAAACACAATTACAGGAAAGGATTAAAAATCGGTTTTTGTGATGTTGAAACATGAAATTTAATTTCAGTGCTTAGGAGTTATGTGTATGAGATGTAGGAACATTGTAGGGATTATTTGGTGTTGAAATATTAGGAGAAAAAAAGGGAAAAAATGGAAGGAAGAAGTGGCTGCCGGAAAAACCGCACAACCCCAGGTGCGCCACTGTTCCGGCCATTTTGGGAGTGTTCCGGCACTCCGATTTGAAATGCGACGGTAGATTTGAGTTGTCCATGACCTGTAGGTATGAACCCCACTGGAAAATGCAAGAAAATTCGTCGTCGGCGAGTCGCCGTTGACGGAGAAGACAACCAACACGCTGGGAAGTGTTGCTGTGCGGCTGGACTTTACGATTTTATTTTGGCCAAACCAGGTCGGGTCTGACCCGACCCACCCATTCAGATGACTGCCCAACACTTGTACTTCATGAGTAAATTTTTAAATTTGAGTTTAGATAGTGTTTGGTTAGAAAGGAAAGCTATCCAATGGTTGGGTTAAACTTGAATAGGAAATGAAAAAAAAAAGTTAATAACGAGGAATGGAGAATGGAAAATTTGTATGGGCAGTGAATTGAACCTGTGACCAAAGGAGAAAGGGGGAGAAGCTTAGTCACTGTGCCACCAAGGCACATGTGGTCTGTCTGGACTCAAATACTATATGTATTAGCTAGATTAATTAATTTAAATAAGTGATTTAAATTAATAAATTTTAAATTTAATTTCGACGCCTAAATTAGTAGAATGAATAATGAAAACTTACTATTTTGGACCCTCTGAATTTAATGGTGAGGTCCGTTTTACGAGACGGAGTCCCAAAAAAATAAAATAACCGTAGAATGCCAAAATGACCAAAATGCCCCTACGTTGAAGGTAAGTCAAACGGACTCCGATTTAGTTAAGTAAATAGTGGATTTTTATTAATTCAAACCTACTGGACTCAACGGTGAAGTCCAACTTATGAAAACAGAACCCAAAAAGTAGAGACACGTAAATGACCATTTTGCCCTTGGGTAAATTAAGTGTAAAATGGAAATCGTAAAGCATAAATTAGTACGGGAGGTATTTAGAGTAACGAGGCATAAATTCGGTAAATGATATGAAAGCTGAAACATGTTTATTGATTTATAGGCAAGTCAAAAGGAAAGGAGAAAGTCACGGGATATTAAGACGTTGATGAGGTAAGTGGATTCCTATCTTTAATACGTGGTTTCCAAGCCACGTTCTTTCTATTACTGCCAATCTTGTACTCTTATATGTACTCACTGTCATTGTTTCCCACCATGGATATTGCTCTACCTGGTGGCTGCCTATTGGTTGATGTTGCATTACTGATTCATTTCATTGATATCCATTTACTGTATGTTATGTTATGATGTTCCATGTTTTGTACATTCATATGGAATACTATAGAATCTTAAGTTATGTTAAGTGCCGAGTTTTGTGCTCAGTCACATTACCTATCTGATGCTATCTGATTGACTGGGACCTACGGGTCAAAAGGACATATGGCAATTATGGCGTTTTTACGCATTAAGGATAATGGGCATTTTGATATGCATTTATGTTAATGGGGGGTATGCCGGGCCCCAAAAGACCGAGGGTCTGCCAAACCCTGAACAGAGTAAAGGCATCATCCATGTTAATTGATATTGTTCTATGTTGATTGGTTTAATTCATTGGACTTGACTGTGACTGTTTCATTGTGGCAGTATTTATGTTGATTGTGTTCATCGAGCCTATTCTATATTCATGCTACACTGTTACTCTTGACGGTTATTGTATGTTGTCATTCATTGGTTACTCTTGACTGTTATTGTACCTTGTCACTCATTGGCCATTGTGGCATTTTACAGTTGACTGGAATCGTTATCATGACTGGCTATCATGTTACCTTGACCTGTATTCATTTATGTCATCCCCACCCATATTGGGGATAGGCTTCTACTTACTGAGTTTGTAGCTCACCCCTTACTAAATTTTTTTCAGGTGAGAATGTTACTGAACCACAGTAGGAGATCAGGAGATTACGGAGACAGTTGAGGAACATAATAGTAATGAATGAAGTCTCTCCCATGTACTCACCACCTAAGAGTGGTTTAGGATCAGTTTATTGTTAGTTTGAAGTTTAGTCTTTGAACAATAATTGTAATAAAGCTTCCGCACTTTAATGTCATGTCTATATTATTTACTGTTATCATTGGTAAAAGAATGGAAAAAGTAGGGACGGCCATTAGGTCGGCCCCGCGATACGAGATCCGCATAGAGTGGGTTTCGGGTCGTGATAGCTTGGTATCAGAGCAAAGTCTTAGGTTCTAGTGAGTCATGGGAGATAGGATTAGAGTACTGGAATTGTTAAAGTCTAAGAGTTAGTCGATAGATAATACTGACATTACTAGGCTAGATTT
Organism: Nyssa sinensis; assembly: GCA_008638375.1. NCBI lineage: Eukaryota > Viridiplantae > Streptophyta > Magnoliopsida > Cornales > Nyssaceae > Nyssa > Nyssa sinensis. The sequence goes on along the minus strand of CM018047.1, from coordinate 39,719,313 downwards.
TTATACGAACACTGATAATTATTTTACATATACATTGACTGATTATCCTTTACAGGAAAGGTTGACACCAAACGATGATTGGGCTACTGTACCAGTATCCGTAGGTATTTTTCAATTACTTACAACCTGCTCATATATTGTCTAGAGAATTGATTTATAATTCCGCATTTACTGTTAGGTTGAACTTTGAAATAGAACCTCTAGGCTACAAGTTAATTGTTTCAATACCATCGAGGGGTTTATCATTGATGAATATTATATATTAGAGGAAGATACTATATGTTATGATGAAAACTGTTGATTCTTGAAAATTGAGATGATTGGTAATTAATAACCTTTAAGGAAATAGAAATATGTTTAAAAGAAAAACGAGGAGGATTCTCAAGGAATGACATTGAAAATCATTATTGAATGATATATATAAGGCATATGAGATACAAATCATAAGTACACGGTTATTAACCGATTAGATATCTTTGGAGGAACTAAGAATTTGAGGATTTAAATAGTTAAATGATGAGTGACTTTTGGAGGAAGATAGCTTGTTGAAATACTAAGGCTAATAGTTTTTGGGAAAGACTATGTTATGACTGACTTGATGTTTCTTGGACGATTTAGACAATCAAATGAATAGTGACTTTTAGGAGAAAACGGTATGATTAAGGGCAAAAGTTAAGGATTCTTGTGAAGAATCGTACCAGTGTCGAGGCTGATGACTCTTAAGGCATTAAACTATGAATTGATCAATGAATTGGGGGAAACTATCATTGGAACAAGGGCAATGGTTAATGCTCTTTTGGAAGATATAAGGTGACATAGAGTTGGGATTGTGAAATCTTGGAAAGTCGAGGAATTTAACAACAAGTCTATGTAAGAGATGGTCTGAGGAAGACTTACTGAATGGTAACATGAGGCGTTAAGACTCGAGATGGACTGACGATATGTCAGAATTAGGAAGATTCTTGAGTGAGTCATATAGGGTAAAGACAAATGCATTATTGGTAGACAGAGACTGATTAAATGAGATTATCAAGTGAACATTTATGAACTGTGATGGTCTTAAAAGGAGATTGACATGTGATAAATGATAGTTGGGAAAATTCAATGGATCTTATTAACCTAGGTAACAATAGGACCTAATTGTGGGTTATACTTTATTGAGCTAGCTGAATCTAACTCAAAAGATAAATGATTGATGACATTGAATGATTTTGAGGATTTACGTGACCTAGCAATTAAAGAGACGAAAATTGTGGCATACGTAATGCATATAAAAACTAGTGAGGACAACGACTGTGCTAAGTGCTACCTACTTAATTAGGTTACGAGAACAATCAAGATCGAGGTAGAAAGTAGGAATAATTGAATTGTGACACCAAGGAAGTAGGGAATTTCCATGATGGAAAAAAAAAATGATATCGTTGTGATAAACTTTGAATGTCAATTGTAACAATAAAATGATTAGATGATTAAATGATGTGAACAATCCTAAAATATGATATGAAGTCACAAAATGTACAAGGGACTCCCTCTACGGTTGAATAAGTTCTTGAAAGAATGAAATGAAAAAAAAAAAAGTGAATAACGACCGGGGAGAGAAATGTAACATATGATGGAAAACCGAATATAATGACGAGGATAAGAAATGAGACAGTTGAACAACTGTTATGAGCAAAGGTAAGTGAAACCAAAAGAATGGTTATAAACTAACAAGTCATAAGACTTGAGACTTGAACTAATCAAATGATGTGGAAAATCCTAGGTAAACCAAATATGATAACACCATTAAGGATGCTTTCGAAGTAGACTATCACATGAAGAATCAGTGACTGGGGTAAAAGACTACCCTAAAATTTTATAAGTATATGTACCATACCTTAATCTATGAAGGGATGAGAATCAAAACTTATAAAAAGAGCAATGGTAAAAAGCACCTGCCTATAATGTAAAAAAAAAAAAAAAAATAGAGGAATTGATCTCCTTAATCTATCTAAATCATAAAATGATAAGCATGAATTTGAAAACAAAGACAGTAATGCCAATGAACAATACAAGTGAAATGAAAAGAGGATTGATAAATCTTCAAGAAATGGACAATTGATTAAGAAATCACAAATGAAAAGTTCGAATAAATTTGAGAACACCCAAGCAGGGGATAAATATTGTAATGCAAAGAGCATACGAGTAAATCGTCCTAACACGAACCAAAAGATGTTCATGAAAACGAAAGGGAATATGATACTTTGTCCTTAGGAAAACTTAAAGTACTTGAATGAGATGTCCAAAACACTTTAAACGATAGAAGTGATATAGTCTAGTTACACCATTGACTTCCTATGACCACTATCAAAGGAACAGATTGAAAAGAAAAGATCAAGGTACTAGAAACCTTTACCCGGCACATGATACGCTATACGATGTCAATAGAGGTTGAGAGACCATGAATAGTAAGGTCATCATGACCTAATACTAAATGAGTTGAATATAACGACTAGACATGAAACTGGTCAAGATATTGATAACAAGGGAAAATAGTTAAATAACTGAAAAGATGACTAGCCATAGACCTGAGGACTAAGGAGATACGCAAGGGGATGTTAATATTAAAATCAGGAGACAATGAGTTAAAAGTCTCGAGGAAGTTAAAAGGTCAAACCCTTGACGTCCAAATTCACTATTGAAATAAAACAAAGGGGAATACAAAAGAACTGTGAACCCTATATACAGAAATCTTTCTGTCTAAGCATATACTATCTGAAGAATAGAGATAAGTCCAAGAGACAGGTTACAAGGAAATTATGATGATGAAACTGGCATGATGAAGTGACCGAGTTTCATGGACTACGAACATTCAAGTTTTGGGGACAAAACTCAATTTAAGGGGGGTAGAATGTAATACCCCGACCCAAAATGTTACGGAGCAAGCCAAGTAAACTCGAACTGTTAGAGCTTTTTGTTATAACATTTAATAACTGGACAATTGTGAAATTTTAAATAGACTCGAAATACGGATAATGCCCAAGCGATGTCAAGAAAGCCATGGACGAATACCGAAATCAAAAATGAAATTTGAAATAAGGAAAATAAAATAAATGAAAAATAATAATAATAATAATATAAAAATAAAATAAAAAGAAAAAAATAAAATAAAAGTTAAATGAAAAAAAAAATGAGAATTGGAAAGAAATAAAAGTGAGAATGTAATATGTGACCAATATATATATATATATATATATATATAGGTGTGAATATGTAAATAAATAAAGGGAGTGTATATATATATATATATGTGGTGTAACTGATGTAACTGAAGAAAAAAAAAAAGAAAAGAAGAAAACGGATGGGGCATGAGTTATGCGCAGGAAAGGTTAAGAGAGAGAGAGAAGAGAAAAGAGAGGGGAAACTGAAAGGGTTACGGTGCAGGAGGAAGAATGGGTGTTGGAATGGGAGGGGGCGTTACCAATTTAAGGCATGCCAGGCATGCGTTAACCCAAAACCGCAAAGAGGAAAACAAAAAACAAAAAAAACAGAGGAAAGAAAGAGAAGCGAAGCAAGCGACACGGTGTGGGAGCGAGGCACTGAACCAAGGAAGGAAATAAAGGGAACTAAGGGCATTACGAGGACATATAAGTGAAAAGAAGTGGGAGAAATCAGAAGGTGGGGAGTTACCGCAAGCAGGAACCGAAATCAGGAATTGGGTATGGATCAGTTTCTATTATTTTTGTTTTACATCTTCAAGCATGCAAATGTAGTTTGATGTAGTGTTTGGTAAGGCATGAATGATAGGATATATTGAGGGTTTCATGAGAATGAAATTAGAGAAATTATGCAACAAGAACAGAGCATGAAATTCGGTTTACAGGGGAAAAAAGAAAGAAAACACAATTACAGGAAAGGATTAAAAATCGGTTTTTGTGATGTTGAAACATGAAATTTAATTTCAGTGCTTAGGAGTTATGTGTATGAGATGTAGGAACATTGTAGGGATTATTTGGTGTTGAAATATTAGGAGAAAAAAAGGGAAAAAATGGAAGGAAGAAGTGGCTGCCGGAAAAACCGCACAACCCCAGGTGCGCCACTGTTCCGGCCATTTTGGGAGTGTTCCGGCACTCCGATTTGAAATGCGACGGTAGATTTGAGTTGTCCATGACCTGTAGGTATGAACCCCACTGGAAAATGCAAGAAAATTCGTCGTCGGCGAGTCGCCGTTGACGGAGAAGACAACCAACACGCTGGGAAGTGTTGCTGTGCGGCTGGACTTTACGATTTTATTTTGGCCAAACCGGGTCGGGTCTGACCCGACCCACCCATTCAGATGACTGCCCAACACTTGTACTTCATGAGTAAATTTTTAAATTTGAGTTTAGATAGTGTTTGGTTAGAAAGGAGAGCTATCCAATGGTTGGGTTAAACTTGAATAGGAAATGAAAAAAAAAAGTTAATAACGAGGAATGGAGAATGGAAAATTTGTATGGGCAGTGAATTGAACCTGTGACCAAAGGAGAAAGGGGGAGAAGCTTAGTCACTGTGCCACCAAGGCACATGTGGTCTGTCTGGACTCAAATACTATATGTATTAGCTAGATTAATTAATTTAAATAAGTGATTTAAATTAATAAATTTTAAATTTAATTTCGACGCCTAAATTAGTAGAATGAATAATGAAAACTTACTATTTTGGACCCTCTGAATTTAATGGTGAGGTCCGTTTTACGAGACGGAGTCCCAAAAAAATAAAATAACCGTAGAATGCCAAAATGACTAAAATGCCCCTACGTTGAAAGTAAGTCAAACGGACTCCGATTTAGTTAAGTAAATAGTGGATTTTTATTAATTCAAACCTACTGGACTCAACGGTGAAGTCCAACTTATGAAAACAGAACCCAAAAAGTAGAGACACGTAAATGACCATTTTGCCCTTGGGTAAATTAAGTGTAAAATGGAAATCGTAAAGCATAAATTAGTACGGGAGGTATTTAGAGTAACGAGGCATAAATTCGGTAAATGATATGAAAGCTGAAACGTGTTTATTGATTTATAGGCAAGTCAAAAGGAAAGGAGAAAGTCACGGGATATTAAGACGTTGATGAGGTAAGTGGATTCCTATCTTTAATACGTGGTTTCCAAGCCACGTTCTTTCTATTACTGCCAATCTTGTACTCTTATATGTTCTCACTGTCATTGTTTCCCACCATGGATATTGCTCTACCTGGTGGCTGCCTATTGGTTGATGTTGCATTACTGATTCATTTCATTGATATCCATTTACTGTATGTTATGTTATGATGTTCCATGTTTTGTACATTCATATGGAATACTATAGAATCTTAAGTTATGTTAAGTGCCGAGTTTTGTGCTCAGTCACATTACCTATCTGATGCTATCTGATTGACTGGGACCTACGGGTCAAAAAGGACATATGGCAATTATGGCGTTTTTACGCATTAAGGATAATGGGCATTTTGATATGCATTTATGTTAATGGGGGGTATGCCGGGCCCCAAAAGACCGAGGGTCTGCCAAACCCTGAACAGAGTAAAGGCATCATCCATGTTAATTGATATTGTTCTATGTTGATTGGTTTAATTCATTGGACTTGACTGTGACCGTTTCATTGTGGCAGTATTTATGTTGATTGTGTTCATCGAGCCTATTCTATATTCATGCTACACTGTTACTCTTGACGGTTATTGTATGTTGTCATTCATTGGTTACTCTTGACTGTTATTGTACCTTGTCACTCATTGGCCATTGTGGCATTTTACAGTTGACTGGAATCGTTATCATGACTGGCTATCATGTTACCTTGACCTGTAGTCATTTATGTCATCCCCACCCATATTGGGGATAGGCTTCTACTTACTGAGTTTGTAGCTCACCCCTTACTAAATTTTTTTCAGGTGAGAATGTTACTGAACCACAGTAGGAGATCAGGAGATTACGGAGACAGTTGAGAAACATAATAGTAATGAATGAAGTCTCTCCCATGTACTCACCACCTAAGAGTGGTTTAGGATCAGTTTATTGTTAGTTTGAAGTTTAGTCTTTGAACAATAATTATAATAAAGCTTCCGCACTTTAATGTCATGTCTATATTATTTACTGTTATCATTGGTAAAAGAATGGAAAAAGTAGGGACGGCCATTGGGTCGGCCCCGCGATACGAGATCCGCATAGGGTGGGTTTCGGGTCGTGACAACAGTCTTCAACAAGGGAACTACCATCTATGGTTATCTCTAAGCAATACTCCACAAGGTAACTGCAATCTCCGATGATCAAATCCCTATACTCATGGCGTCGAATCTTAATCAAATTAGGAATGTCACGGTCTATAAATTAAACCCTAAAGGTACGCTTTATTTTTCATTCTCATTCTTTGGCTTTCAATACAGTCTTTTAATTCCTTTTACTTACTTAAGCATCGGAGCGGCTACTGCCGGAGCCAATCCGGTGGACCTCTGATCGTCTTTCTGAGTGTTCTACAGGTCACGGAGTCCTCACTTATTGCGAGCCGAAAAGTGCAGCATCATAAACTTTGGAAAATAGGAAAAATCTAAAAATAATAAAAATTGAGACTTTTTAGAAAATTAAAAAAAAAAATCATAATAAACTAGGAAACTATAACCGCAAACAGAAGTTAATTCGAATTTCAAAAAAACTATGTAATTACAAAAATATAATAATAAAAATGACAATAACGTCAAATTAAGAGCCTAAACAATGTCTTTTGGCGAAAAACGACTTTAGTCAAGACAAAACAATGAGTATTGTCGGTCTTACCTTTTGGATCAACATAGGGTCTCCGTTCCTAAAAATATGACTGACCAACTTTACGTCTACTAATACAGAATGAGACTTATAACATTCTCATTATTTTTTAAAAATCTCTGACAATTTATTCTACATCACCATCCTAAATATACAAGGAAGTCGTACGAATAATGGGAACAAATAGTAGCATGTAGTAGTTGTATGCATAATCTGCAAATTATGAGTGATCTAAGTCTTATTTGTGATAAAATTATTGCATCTAATTATAAAATTCGATGTAAAATTATATATATATATATATATATATAAATCAACTCAACTTAATTTAATAAAAGCTTATGTAATTTAAGATTTAATATATATATATATATATAATAGAAGCTTATATAATTAAATATTTATTAAAAAAATTGTCTTAGATTATTAATTGATCAGATAAATTTAATTTATATCTGATTGATTTAATTAAAAGAATTATAGATTCGAATTGAATAGATCATATTTATTTGTAACATACCAGAATATATAAATCGAATTAATAAAGGATCGTGGGAAAAAATGTGTGCGCGCGAGAGAGAGAGTGAGAGAGACAGAGAAAGGGAGGGAGGAAGGGAGGGAGAGAGAGTACCATGACACAGGAAAAGCGTGGGTTGATGGGTAAGAACACATCCTTAAGTAATGATAGAGTCGGCGAGTCATCAATGGGTATTTCTAATTCCAAAACAACAAGAATAGAAAGCGACAACACTGAGCTATTGAGGTACTGCCCTGTTGGACTCACCGGCTCTGATACTTCTTCTTCAAACTCCATTACCTGTCTTCTGAGCTTTATCCTCCATTAACTTATGACTCTGGATTTAAATAGGACCAACGTATTAGTGGTTGCCTGAAAATGATGGTTATTAATCAACTTTTAATCAATGTTCCACCAATCCACAAAAGAACTTTGGCTCCATGCTGGATATGAGCAACCTCAATCAATGGTTGCCTGAAACTGATGGTTATTAATGAACTTTTAATCAATGTTCCACCAACCTACAAAAGGACAATTTTTGGCTCCATGTTGGATAAGAGCAATGTCTTTTTATCGAAATTTATCGAGATACATGTCTTAATACGTGTCTTAATGACAAGATGTCACATATGTAATATATATGTACTTTTTTATTTTATTTTATTTTTAATTTTTTTTTTAAATTAAATAGTCACACAATATACATTTGATTATATACATGACACTTTAAAATTATGACACATGAAATTAGGAGGAAGTTGTACCTAATTTCGATTGTACTAAAATTGTTTTTATTTTTTTTGTTTTATAAAATAGATAAAAGAAGTTTTTATATCTTTATTTAGCATTATTATTAAATAATTAAGTAAATTTATGGATAGATTAGGTATTTTAAAATAGAAATAAGGAGTCTTTTTAGGTAATAATATATTATAATTGATGGGAACGGTTCAAAATCCTTTTTCCAAATCCTTTCCTAACCTGTTTAGATTTCAACTTCTTTTTTTTTTAAATATGTTCCATTTAGTCTTATTAGAGGTAAAGAATCTTTTTAAGTAATAATATATTATAATTGATGGAACGGTCTATAATCCTTTTTCCAAATCCTTCCCTAATCTGGTTAGATTTCAACTTTTTTTTCTTAAACTTGTCCCATTAATATACTTTTCAGACTTGTCTCATTAAAGGCAAGTCAAGACGGATTTTATTTTAATTAACCGGGTGTTCATGCTAGCTTGCAAACACTTTAACTAATTCTGAGATTATGAAGTTAACAACCAGTCACACTTTTAATAATTCTAAGATTTAAAACATTTGACTTTCATTAGAATTGAATTTGCGACCTTAAAAAGATAAGTCCTTTAATTACGAAGTACGGACGGATTTGACATTCCTAATGGCAAGTATTGATACAGCCGTGCATGTCAAGTTTTCTGTAATAAGCACACTACACACTCAGAAGGGCGTACAGTCGTTATTTTCTTTGTCTCGTTTTCTAAAATAAATCTAAATTTGCGACCATGTCCTCCTCCACCATAAATACTGAATGAATGGCTCAAATGTTCCAAATATCATCGCCTAACGTGGTCAGGCCTTCTTCCTTTACTTTTTCCACTCTTATAAGTTCAAAGAATTGGATATAATAAACTTATTGAGACCTTTGTGATTAATATGAATAACTTTGCATATATAAACCACTGTTCAAAATTTTAATATATGTGATTTATATATAGAAGCGCTATAAGTCACTGCTTCTCAAACACTCAAAAGAATTATCACATTTCACCCATTGAATTTTTCCATGACATAATGACTTTAGCATCATAAAACTATTGCAAATATTTTCAGGAATGTTTTGGGAAAATGACTTTAGCATCATAATCCTTGTCACAAAACCCCGATAATATCCATATCTTCCATTTTCCCAACTGGGATCTATATCATTCACAACTTCCCATTTCTCAACCTGCATCAGCTCATTTATAACTTCCCTTTTTCTCAGGTCTTCAACTATCTCTGTATCCAGCCAAATCAATACACACACACGCGCGCGCACACACACACACATATATATATACACCCACACATCTGCACACACACATGCCATAACAAATACATATATACTTGTAACATGAAAGGTCAATGCCTCTAAAACTAGGGTTTGAAACCCCTACATGTTTTGTTGCCCCTATTGCAATTAGAGAGATAAGGTAGAGAGAGGAAGTTCTCCCATAGCTGTTGTTCCAGCCCTCTTCTTCTTCTCATTCTTCCTATTTTTCTTCTTTCTTTTCTTCCTCATTTTTCTGGTTTTGGATTCGTGTGTTGCACTATGTGTGTTTCACACACAGACACACACACACACATACACACACACACGTAGATACGCACATATGCACACATTGTGTTTCACTCATACTCACTCTCTCTTGCTGTCTCACATGCACAATAGCTCACTCCTCCCTCACACTAGTGCACTATCTCACCTAGCACACACACACACACACATATACAAATACACATTCATACTTTCAGTGGAGAGAGAAAGAGAGAGAGAGAGAGAGAGAGATTCAAAAAGGTGGTAAGGGTGGGTTTGCTGAAAGTGGGAAGGGAATGGGGAGAAATGTGATGGCTTGTGTCCCATCAAGCACATGGGCTACTTTTTGGTTCCCCTATGGTGTAACCTTACACACAAAAATAACTCTACATTAAATCCCCGTGTACCTAATCAAATGATGACATGTGTCTTTGTCTAAAAGACCAACCAAGCTTTTTGAGGAAGGTTTGCACACACCCTCAAGGCACCACGTGGCCAGTTGGCCAAATGTGCATGCACTCATACCCGAACATGAATTGTCTCAAAATAGCACCAAAATTGGCACCCTTACTAATTCTGATGCTCTAATTCCAAATATGCTATCCATTTCTCCAAATTAAATCATTTGCGTTTTCATAATTATCAGTATCTTGTAAATGACTGTGTAGTCCCGTGACTCACATTAGTCCCAAATAATTTACCAAGATCCTAATTTAACCTCACAATGTCATACTAAGATTTTATTAGTTGATTTCGTAATTATTTTGACACATCATTGATTAATAACTCATCTGACTTTAGTAACTGTTGGCAATTTCCTAAATTGACCCTTTTTATGATTTTCTGAATCCTTACAACCTCTACCCCTTATGAGAATTTATTCCTCGAAATTTAGCCCACACACTACAGGAAAAGCCATTTTTAGCAGCGCACTAATAATACCAATATGCGTCGCTAAATCGTTTTAGCGATGCTCACTGGAACGTCGCTAGGTGCGTCGCTACTCATCATGTTGCTAATATTATTAGTGGCACGCACACTAGTATACTGTCACTAAGGATCACTATTAGCGACGCACACTCGGTATTGCTAATAATCAGGTGGGGGCATTGCTAATGCTATACACAGGACGCAATGGGCGTCACTAATATTGACCTAAAGCGTCGCTAACGACACTCAAAAGGCATCGCTAATAGTTTATTGGAATTATTTAACGATGATAGAGGTGCGGCGCTAATAGTACTTCTTAGCGACACACATAATATGTCACTAATAGTATGTTATTAGAATTGGTTAGCGACGACTTTTGTACAGTTGCTAATAGTATATTTTTAGCGACGACTATGAAGCGTCACTAAAACTAATATTTGGGTCTTTTGGCGACGCCTTTGTGTGCGTCGTTAAACGTTAATTTTTTTTAAGCCTGCTTTAAACCTGAATTAATTTTTTTTTTTTTTTTTGTGTTTTATTCCTGTTTAAAACTTGTATCAATCATCCTGATATAAAATAATTTCAAACATTCTGAAATAAATATATTAAAAGAAAATGCATTCATATATATATATATATATTATACTAATTACTTACAACTATAAAAGTAGAATTTCTCAATAAATATAAAAATAAAAAATTATCTCAAAAAATGTAACTATAGATGACTATGAAAAGAAAAAAAAAAAGAGAATAGTAAGTCCCAATGCAGAACAGGAAGACAACGACGCAATAATCCCGATCAATCTAAAATAAAGAGCAAATGATATATATTAGAACACTTATTAAATATATATGAACATAAAATTTGAATATTTTTTTTTTGCATGCATAAATAGTAAGAAGGACATAAAGTATCATAAGTTGCAAACCAGTGATCCGAATGAATTTCGTAAGTTCCTGCAAGTCAATTTTGTCATTTGTGAGGTGTGTGATGGGGTTTCTAGGCTGTTAGGTTGACATCCAACATTTTGGTCCGTCAAAACTCGAAAACTGGTCTTTTCAAAGTAGAAAGTTGCATAAGTTTCAAATCGGTGATCCGAACCGAGTGTCGTAAGTTTGTGCAAGTCTATTTTATCATTTTTAAGGTGTGTGATGGGGTTTTGGGCTCGTTAGGTTGATATCCAATCTTTTGGCCCTTTAAAACCTTAAAATGGGGCTTTTTAGAACAGAAAGATGCATAAACTTCAAACCGGTGATCCAAACTAAGTGTTGTAAGTTCGTGAAAGTCTATTTTATCATTTTTAAGGTGTGTGATGGGGTTTTGGGCTCGTTAGGTTGATATCCAGTGTTTTGGCTCGTTAAAACCACAAAAATAAGGCTTTTTGGAGCGGAAAGATGCATAAGTTTCAAACCGGTGATCCGAATTGAGTGCCATAAGTTTGTGCAAGTCTATTTTATCATTTTTGAGGTGTGTGATGGGGTTGTGGGGTTTTTCGGATGATATCCGGCATTTTGGTCAGACAAAACCCCATAATGGACCTTTTTAGAGTAGAAACTTACATAAGTTTGAAATCGGTGATCCAAACTGAGTGCTGTAAGTTCGTGCAAGTCTATTTTATCATTTGTGAGGTGTGTGATGGATTTTCAGGGTCAGTAGGCCTGATATTCGGCATATTGGTTTGTCAAAATCCCAAAATAGGCTTTTTTGTAGCAAAAAGTTGCATAAGTTTCAACCGGTGATCCGAACTGAGTGCCGTAAGTTCGTGAAAGATTCTATTTTATCATTTATGAGGTGTGTGATGGGATTTTTAGACTGTTAGGTTGATTTCCGTTGTTTTGGTCAATCAAAACTCGAAAATGGGCCCTTTTAGAGAAAAAAGTTGCATAAGTTTGAAACCAGTGATCCGAACCGAGTTTCATAAGTTCATGCAAGTCTAGTTTATCATTTTTGAGGTGTGTGATGGGATTTTGGGGTCAGTAGGCCAATATCCAGCATTTTGGTCTGTCAAAACCCCAAAATGGGCCTTTTTAAAGCAGAAAGTTGCATAAGTTTCAAACCGGTGATTTGAACCGAGGGCCGTAAGTTTGTGCAAGTCTATTTTATTATTTGTGAGGTGTGTGATGGGGTTTTGGGGGTGGAAAGGCCGATATCCAGCATTTTGGTCTGTCAAAACTCCAAAATTGGCCTTTTTGGAGTAGAAACTTACATAAGTTTCAAACTGGTTATCTGAACCGAGTGCCGTAAGTTCGTGCAAGTCTATTTTATCATTTGTGAGGTGTGTGATGGGGTTTCTAGGCTGTTAGGCTGATATCCATTGTTTTGTTCAATTAAAACCCAAAAATGGGCCTTTTTGGAGCAAAAAGTTGCATAAGTTTGAAACCAGTGATCCGAGCCAAATGTTGTAAGTTCGTGTAAGTCTATTTTATTATTTTTGAGGTTTGTGATGGGGTTTCAGGGTTGGTAGGCCGATATCCAACATTTTGGTCCATCAAAACCCCAAAATAGGCCTTTTGGAGTAGAAACTTGCATAAGTTTCAAACCGGTGATCTGAAGCCGAGTGTTGTAAGTTCGTGCAAGTTTATTTTAGCCTTTGTGAGGTGTGTGATAGGGTTTCTAGGCTGTTAGGTTGATATCCATTGTTTTGGTCCATTAAAACCCAAAAATGGGCCTTTTGGAGCAAAAAGTTGCATAAGTTTGAAACCAATAATCTGAACCGAGTGTCGTAAGTTTTTGCAAGTCTATTTTACCATTTGTGAGGTGTGTGATGGGGTTTTAGGGTAGTTAGGCCGATATTCGTCATTTTGATCCGTCAAAACCCCAAAATGGGCCTTATTGGAGTGGAAAGTTACATAAGTTTCAAACGGTCATTAAAATTGATGAAATTAAGTAAGTTTGTGCAAGTTTATTTTTCATATTTGAAGTGTGTCATGGGGTTTCTAGGCCGTTAGGATGAAATCCAATTTTACGTAACATGTTCTATAAATAATAAAGCCATCAAAGTAATTTTAAAAACTTACTAAGGCTGAATAGAGCCTCCCTGTTGGTTGAGGAATGTCTGCATAAGAGACTCTAGCTGGGTCGTGCGAGTATTAAGGTCTGTCATCATCTGCTCCAAGCTCTGCATTACGTCTGTTAGTTGCCTTAGTTCTTTGGGTGGCTTCGTGAAACCTAGCATTGCTCTCGACGGTAGAGGACGATGACATCGGTTGCATCCCAATCCCTAAGCCATGCACATATCTGCGCCTCTTGCCTAGAACAGTCGCCCGTATCTGGTCATCGGTCGATGGATCCTCACCCTCAAGGGTCGGTTGAGCACGCATATGGACCATCTCCTCCTATAAAAACATGCATATATGTTACTAATTTTATAATTTTGGATTAATATTAAATTAGTAACACTGGTATATATACATAAATAACTTACACAAAGCCACTGAGCTTCAGGCCTAGTCCAACCCTTCTCGGGGTTGTAGTGCGTCTTGTGCCACAAATCAATTGGGCTTGGTCGTGCACTGGTCTTCTGGTCTCGCTGCAGCAAATTAATAGTAGCTTGTGAAGATTGATTTCATGAAACGATTATACAATAACAACTTCATACATTTATTAACTTACCATCTCATGCTTATACGATACAAAAGATCGTGATCCACCACAGTGGGTCACCTTTTGCTTGCTTCTTCTCTCTCTATTTTTCTTGCTAAGTTCTTACACTTGGCCAAAACAAAGAAGGTTAGTATAAATGACAATGATTTATCATATAACAAAATTAATTCTCATAATTTTTACCTGAAATGCATTAGTAGCAAACCGGTCGCATAGTAACATCCAGTCCTCCACCGTTACCCCCAAGTAGGGTCTGTCGCGAGGATCTCTATCAGTTGCCACCTTTGCCTCGTAGTGCATGTGGAGCTTGTGTCAATCGTCCCTGAAACGGACTCCTAAGTAATGGTCTACTACTTCCACGACATAAGGTAGGTGGAGATTGATATCAAACTTCTCTTTTAAAGCATTTCATTGTCAAAACATTACTTTATTAGATATGTTAAAATTTAGTTGAATACAATAATAAAAGACATACCAGGATATACGCATGAATATCCCGTCGCTCCTCGTTAGTGACGAGACTCTAGTCATTAATATGGAATGGGGCGCGTAGTCGGCAAATGATGCTGACCTCTGCAGTGAACTGCTGTGCCCACCCACCAACGGGCTTCAGCAAGCCCGGAGGTATCTCAATCCAAAGTCGCGCGCCCCTTGCTATCTCCATCTGAACGTGCAAACTGCAGTATTTCAACCTACCGTGCCCTCGTCTAAAGGCCCTGGCTAAAGCTTTAAATGAAATAAGATAAAAACAATTAGTAGCATATTTATATAATCATTAATAAAAAGGGAAGCTATACATACCATCGATGGTAGGATCGGTCGACCCTACAAATGAAGGGGAAAGGGTCGGTGGGTCCAACCGGGCTGTGCGTCTGTATGATCCTGGTCCGATCATATCTAAAAGAAAGTTTAAAAATAAAATTCCATTTATCATAAAAATGAAAATCCATTACATCATAAAAATGAATATCAATTACATCATAAAATTAAATATCAATTACATCATAAAATTGAAAATCCCTTTTTCTTAAAATTTGGATTGAAATTAATATAGCATAAGAAATTTCCAAAAATTAAAAAAAGCATATTAAAAGATGTAATAGAAAAATAGAAAAAGTAGAAAATTACCACTTCCTGATTGGCCTTAATTTTTTTGATGTCATTAAGAGAAAATGTCATAGTAGTTATGGTGATCGGCCAGAACTCCACTCTATCATCACCGGATCAAATTGGCGTCTGATCATCTTCAACAAAACTGCTCTTTAGAATGCTCCATCCAAAATCCAATATAGTGTTGAAGGATCCATAGAAAATTTAAGCCAAACACTTGATAATGTTGTCCTCGTTTCCATCTCTATTTGTGTTAGATTGATGTAAAGGAAGTGTCAAAGGAAGAGAAGGATTATCAACTCTTTGAAGACAAGAAAGAAGAGCTCCCATTAATGAAAAACCGTTGCCGAGGGCATGGTGAAGCTTGAAAACTATGTTTCCAGCTGCATTGCTTGTTGGGTACTTGACGATATGAATTTCCTATAATGGTCTGCTTTGTGGAAGTTGATCCATGGCTATTTTTGATAAATAGTCATTGAGGCACTCGTCGTAAAATTCAGGTGACTTTCCTTGTGGGAAAATTGGGACGTAAATATGGTCACTGAACTTCACTTCTACCCTTTTCCATTTCTTTGCTCTATTATTGCCTCCAAACTGCTCTCATATAGTTAGTTAGTTCTTTCTGCATACTATTATCTAAGCGGGGTTTATAGTTTCATTCAAATATTCATTATTTAGCACTGTTCTAGAGGGAAATGGTTATCATAAGTTGCTTTACTATGGTTGAGAATAACATTCTACAACGTTACTTATAAATTTTGACCATTGAGAATGGGCCTTGGCACAATAGTGAGATTGTTTCATTATGATATTAGCATAAATTTGAGTCTCTCTGAACTCTATAATAATGAAAGTCTGGTGCACTAATGTCACGCCCCGAATTCCCGACCGAACCGGGGGACGCGACTAAAGTGAAATAAAGGAAGAAAATAAATGAAAAGACAATCTAATAAAATAAGAAAATAAATAGACTAATAAATAAATAAAAGATACAACGACCGATACAGACAATTCCACTAACATAACTATACATCCATATATCTCTGTCAATACACATACATTCCCGTTTTATAAAATTTCGGCAGAACCTCCTTTATTTTCTAAGCCTTTTCTCACCTAATATTTTGCAACAATTCACATATATAAACAGCAGTACATCCCATCCTCACTTGATGGCCACAATCTCATCAAATTTAAATATACATAGCCTAATTATACAACCGAAGACAATTAAATAAATACACACGTACATACGTTCACTTCGGTCAATATATATATATATATATATATATATATATATATATATATATATATGTCTTTGGGCTTAAGCCCGTACATCACAAATTACACCTCTCGGGCCAAATATCCATCTAAATTCAAGTCTTCTCCGCTCAGCTAGACTTCCTCAAGTCTCAGGTGTCGGGAGTGTCATTTGGAATGTTGTCCCACGAATGGGTCAGCTCAACTGCGAGTATGGTACAATACTAATGCAAGGAACAAAATTAAGGCGTGCCATGTGCAAGTGTACATTTATATCTATATGCCTTCCAAGTCATGCATACAATATAATGGCAACATACATAATATATCTAAGGAAACTCCATACCACATCCATGAATTAATGCGATGCAATGACAATATGCATGACACACTCATGTAAACTCTATGCCACACACATGTCTCCTTTACGGGCCCCACCCCGATGGATCGGAGTACCAATCTCCTTTACGGGCCTCACCCTGATGGACCAGGAGTACCAATCTCCTTTACGGGCCTCGCCCCGATGGACCGGAGTACCAATTTCCTTTACGGGCCTTACCCCGATGGACCGGAGTACCAATCGTGCACAACACCAAGTGCTCAACTCACACCATGCTTCCAATGAATCACACTATACCAATATGCCATGATTTCATCATGCAATAGTACAGTTCAAATGAAACATCACTTTCATAAGCATATGCAACATGCTTTAAATAATGCATCACAATTAAGATCAACAATAGCATTTAAATCACAAGATTTCATCCACAAATCTACGTGTCATGCTCGATCAATCTCAACACTTACGCAATCCACATGTCACAATATCAACAATTCTTCTAAAACATAAATCACATCTGATGACAACTCAAGAAGTAAATCACAATTCCCAAATAATCATAAAGAGCACGGAAGCACATAAACAATCAACTCAAAGTGTCTCAAAGCAATAACTCCTATGTGATTTTCTATCTTCAGATAAGCAGAAGAATCATTCAATCAATATGCACATCAATCTTAATTTAATCCTATTCCTTACTTAGCAAAGTACTGTACCTGACTAGAGCGTGTCTCAACCTTAGAATGCTGTGTCCACTATGCAGTCAAGTCAAGAGTCTGAGTTACTCATAAACTTATGCTTATCTCCCTTTCATAGATATCCTGATAGTCGCCAGATACGTCTTTAGGCATGTCCATACATGTCCTCAGTAATCATCATCCTGATATAGGTACTATTGGATTCGAATTACTACATACATTCCTCACCGTGCCATCATAATAGATAACAACATCCCGAAGAATGTCCATTAAGTTTTTGAATAAAGTTCCAGGCTCAGTCAACCCTCTAGATGAACGGATAATAACTTCTCTACTTGAAATTGAGTGAACCATCTCCACCGATTATTCAGAACAATCTCCATGAACAGCCCCTGTCCTCAACTGAAAACGGCAGAAACAGAGGAACCCCATTCTCCTGCTCTGTACTGCTGTTTTAAAGTGATTAATCAAACCCCAAGCCTCCAACTACAACTTTTCTAACCAACTCCATTGACAGCCAGGTCCTTCAGTCAATCGCTCATTCCATTGCCAGCAGCACTACAACACAATATATTAATATCTATCTATCTATATTAATCTGCTGGACAACAGCTTGGCTGCAAGTGCAGCTCGTCTCTATAACTGAATGTGAACCAACTGTTCCATTACAACTTAAACAAATCATAAAAACCCAATAAGCCTGATGTTCACCTCTGTTCTCCACTAAAACAGCAGAACAGAGGAACCCATCACAATCCCAACACCCATACGCAACCCGAGCCGCAACAAACACCGTTCACCAACTACACAACACCAAATTACGTCTCAAACCAATCTAAGCCAATCCAACCAACATCCACACACATAGAAAAAAAAATATATATATATATATACACACAAATATATACTTACCACTTGCCGCAGCTCTGCTTGCCACGATTCGATCAGTGACGTCCCTACTTCGTGAATCAACCGAACCAACAAAATTCCCTACACTATTTGCGGCAGCATCGTCATCGCACCCCTATCACTACCCCAGTGATGAAACCCCCAAACCAACACGATGAAACCTCATCCAACAGCAAGACAGCGAGATTCACCCATCGCCAAAACCCATCTACTCTAAATCCGCTTCATCGCAGTACTTCATAATATCCAACAGTTGCAAGAAATCTAAAACCCATGGCCCCTGATTCACCGAACGTTGGCCCCTACTCTCGGCAATGCCCAATCCGTTTCTCTTTCCCCTTTTTCCCCTTTTCTCTCTCTCTCTCTTTGCATATCCCCCTTTATTTTCTCCTTTCCATCAACTTAAAGTCGGTGACAACCTACACTCAAACACACACCACACATTACACGCCACACTCCCCAAGGCTGCCGACACCCACTTGATAATTCTTTTTTTTGTTCTACCTTACCATATTAAATATTTTATTCCATAAAATATTATAAAATACCAATACATTTGCCATAAAGTCGAGGCTCAATGATCATAATTATTTATTTTGCCAACAGTTCATGTTTCAGATGATACTCATATATTTATTTATTATTATTATATATATATATATTTTTTTTCAAGTCTCTATAACTAAACTAACCCTTTACAATTATAGATAAATTTTAAGAAAATTTTATATAAAATAATTTTTCTCACTCTATTTCCTTGCTAGCTTCTAAATTCAACAAAGAAGGACTTATTATTATAAATGCACATAAATCCCATAACCTAGTGTCTATATATAACAGTTTTACACATATTTAATAGATATATAAGTGATTCTGCACTTTTTGGTCCTCGTATGCTTCAAGCTTGGCTCCTTGTGAAATACTCAAAACAAAAGATCAGAGGACCACCGGGTTGGCTCCGATGGTAGCCGCTCTGATGCTTTAGTCAATAAACTAAATTGAAAGACTGTAATGAAAGCCAAATAATGAGCATGAAAATAAAGCGTACCTTTAGGGCTTGATTTATAGGTAGTGCCATTCATAAGTTGATTAGGATTCGGAGCCATGAAAGTAGGGATATCACAATCGGAGATAGCAGCTACCTTATAAGATATCGCATTGAATAGAGATAACCACGAGTGGTGGTTTCTATATAGAAGATTGTTTCCTTATTCTCTACTCGGCGTATATTAAGGCGGTGATGAGGTCTGATCATCGATGTATTGCACTGAAGGCTTATGTTCGAACTTGTAGGCTTTGTATAGAAGTAGACCTTCTTTATAGATACAAGTTCGGTCTTTGTGGATCCGCTATGAGCTGAATAACTGAGCATGAGCTGACCGTAGTTGCACGTGTTGAGTAGTGGTTGGTGTGTCACATAGTGGTATATCAGTTACTCCCCCCCAAGCCTTAGTTTGAGCTCGTGGCGTAACTAAGGTTTTATGAGTCCCCGAAAAGTCACGCGTTCTGCCGTCTTGTTTTTTGAGATGACTGTTGGTACGCCATTTATTGCCCAGTCGATTTGTGGGTTTCTAAAGTCATCATTGCTATGCCACCATCGCGACGGTTCGCCTTAGGAGACATTATTTTCTGAATGTATATAAAAGAGGGAAGGAGTTTTGTACAATTCTTTTACTGCTTTCCATGTTTTGGAAGAGATAATACATTCTGCCATTGTTGAACCAGAAAGCTAGACTGTGAGGAGTACCGTTCATCCGAAGCTTTTACTTTATCTAGGTTCGGTCTTGGTTTCTTCGCTCATTTTTTCACTATCTCTCTTCTTCTTTTCTGGTTATTTTGGAATGTCGACCTCCACTGCATCCTCTGGTGTTGGTGAGGGTTCAGGGAGCCTCCTAGAGGCTTATTCTTTGTCACAAACCCTTATTTGGGGTAGTAGTTCTTTGGGGATTGGGTTGGAAGAGACCCATTTTGGTTCCGAGATGATAGAGAGGGTGAGGTCTTTGATCGATCTTCTCTAGGGGAAGAGAGAAAGAGTGTTGTAGCCTCTTCCTGGTTGGATAATATAAGGAAGAAATATGATTTTCCCTCAAATATTACCCTTAGGGCTCCTGACGACATAGACTGTCCTTGGGATATTAGGGAAGGTGAGATATGTGTTTATACCGCCTGGTTTAAGATGGGGTTACGCCTACCTTTTCCCAAATTGCTTAAGGAATTCTTTTGCTGGTTTAACCTCTGCCCAGCCAACCTGTTTTTGAATAGCTGGAGACACCTATTAGGGTTTATGGTTTTAGGTCGTCTGAACGGCGTTGAGGTCTCTTTAGACTTGATCCGTAGTAAAATAGATCTTAAGTACATGAAGTCAGAGGGCCTCTACTACATGTCGTTTGACCAGGGTTTCCGACCTCTGTCCTACGTACCGTCCTCCAACAAATCTTGGAAAGATCAGTATTTCTTTGTTAGTGGAGAGTGGGAGGTGACCGACCTTGAGGATCAGATTTCTACGTTCCCTTGGAGCACGGGGTTTATAAGTGAGACCCCCTTTTCTTTTATAATATTTACTCTATTATTGCTTTTTACCTCTGTATTTTTGATTGACTATTGTCCCGATCTTCCTTGTGTAGATAAGAACATCAAGAGGAGGCCGCCCTTCACTCCTGCCTTTGAAGAACAATACAAGAAGCTCCTTCAGACCTCGAACAGAGACTACCGAGCTATCCTTCATTCGAGCGGCACAATGCCCCCAAAAGATAAGAACGTTGTTGATGAGGTTCTACAATCTATCGCCGGCAAGTGGGGCTCAGTGAAGAAAAAGAGGGTGGTGAGCCTTCCGCCTCCTGTTGCATCCTTGTCGAAGAGGAAGAGGACGACCACGACTGACCCTTCCTCTTCTGTTCCCCCTAAGAAAGGAGCGGTCCTTTCTGTACCTCCTTTTTCTGCGCCGCCCTAGAGGGGCGTGGTGATTAGGGAGCTTACTTCTGCACCGCCCCAAAAGGGGATGGGAAGTTCAAGACCCGTCCCTTCTTCGGCCTAGAGAGCTCAAACGAAGGGTAAGGCGAAGGTGGCTGCCCGGTTGGACAAGATGCCGAATGGGTATAGGGCCGTCCACCAGGCCATTGAAGAGTTCTGGGCGGATGCCCCACGAAAGGATTCTCCTTCTTGCAGTACCAGAAAGGGTACTGAAAGGACTGTTGTTGGTGCTATGAGCGCCCATCTGAAGGTAACGACCACTCTCCCTTCCTTGGTGTTTTGTTTTCTCCTCTTATTTATTTATTTATTTATTTTTCTAACTTGGTTCTCATTTTGTCTTGCAGACCTTGCACAACTTGGCCGCTATGATGGAGGCCACGGTGGATCTTTAGGCCTTGGAGAGGCTAGAGGACGAGCTGGATGAAGTTTGGCTTCAGCTCGGCATGGCTCAATCCCAAGCCACTGCGGCTGAGGACGAGCTCAAGGAAGTGAGGAATTCCATCTCAATTATAGAGTCCGAGAGGGATTCCATTAAGTCTGAGAGGGATTCTTTTCAGTCTGAGCGGGACTCCCTCCTCCAAGAGCTGAACAAGCTGAAAGAGGAGAACTATGCTCTTCAAGCATCCGTTGCTCAGAAGGTTAATGAGGCCAAGGTCGAGACCGAGGATAGGCTAAAGACCGAGCTGGAGAAGATGGGTGACAGAATTGCGTAGCTCGGTTATGATAACCTCAAATCCAAGCTTCTTGCCAAATTCCCAAATATCGACTTGTCGAGAATTGATGATGATGACGAGGATGAAGATGGTGATGAGGATGACGGATCTGCAAGTCCTTTAGTTTAGGAAAATTTTTGTAGCTCTACTTCTTCTTTTGTAACCGAGCACCCATTTTAATGATAATATCTTATTTTCAAAGCTTTTGCCTTCTTTTTTCTTTGAATATTTACAAACTTTGTAGTCTTTCATGTATCGTCTGAAGTACCAATGTCCCATAGTGTGTAAACGGGTTTCGGCACTTAAATCTTGCAATTTAACATAAGTAAACCTGCTCAGGGTCCAAAGCATTGCTCTTTGGTCAGCCACTAATGATGGGCTGACTCCCGAACTTCATGACTTGTGATGATTTTGAACTAAGGTGTAACAATAAGCAACTGAGCCAAACTCTTGACATCAGAGGGGTTTTGAATCATGGATTTGCTTTGAATAATAAGGAAGGTAGTTAATATAGTAACCAACGAACTAGAGCTTTAATCACCGAACATAAAGACTTGTAAAAACCAGTCATTCTGATCACTTAAAGCCAAACTTGAGCTTGATTGCCGAACAAAAGGACTTGTAGTGTAATGATCCTTGAAGGTCGGTATCCTTTTCCAGGATTTATTGATAAGAGTTTGAGCAGTTAGAATCATATCTGTCGGTTTGTAATCTTAGTAATATGGACTGGATATGTAGTTCGATGTACTGTGATGGACCAGACGTGAGGTCTGTAAATTAAGACGGACCAGACTTAAGGTCTGTACATTAAGATGGATCAGATTCAAGGTCTGTGCATTAAGATGGACCAGACTCAAGGTCTGTACATTAAGATGGACCAGACTTAAGGTCTGTGTATTAAGATGGACCAGACTTATGGTCTGTGCATTAAGATGGACCAGACTCAAGGTCTGTACATTAAGATGGACCAGACTCACGGTCTGTGCATTAAGATGGACCAGACTCAAGGTCTGTACATTAAGATGGACCTAGACTCAAGGTCTGTGCATTAAGATAGACCAAACTCACGGTCTGTGCATTAAGATGGACCAGAATCAAGGTCTGTACATTAAGATGGACCAGACTTAAGGTCTGTGCATTAAGATGGACCAGACTCACGATCTGTGCATTAAGATGGACCAGACTCAAGGTCTGGACATTAAGATAGACCAGACTCAAGGTCTGTGCATTAAGATGGACTAGACTCACGATCTGTGCATTAAGATGGATCAGACTCAAGGTCTGTGCATTAAGATGGACCAGACTCACGGTCTGTGCATTAAGATGAGAACACTTTATAGCATATTTGAAATGAAAAAAATTTCTTTATTGATAATACTTCCGTAAGTGCTCCATATTCCAAGGTCTGGGAACAGGTTTCCCATCCATGTTCTCTAACCAGTAAGTGGTCGGTCTCACTGTTTTGGTGATTCTATAGGGGCCCTCCCAGTTGGGTGATAGCTTCCCCATGGTGGGATTCTTAGTGTTTTGGAACACCCTTTTTAAGACGAGGTCTCCAACTCGGAAGCTGGCAAGCTTAAGGCCAAGTTTTGAGTGGCTAACCATCCTGTGCTGATACGCTTCCATTCTGACCACGGCTTGCTCTCTTCTTTCCTCGAGCAAGTCCAAGTTTTCTGCGAGTTATTGGTCATTGGTCTCTTCGTTGAAAGCTTTAGTCCTTAGGGTAGGCATGCCGATCTCAATGGGGATCACTGCTTCGGTGCCGTAGGCTTAGCGAAAAGTGAGTTTCTGATGTCGGAGTTCTCCTAGTTGTTCTGTAGGCCCAAAGTGCTCTAGGGAGTTCTTCAACCCACTTTCCTTTGGCTCCTTCTAGCCTCTTCTTGAGAGCATCTAGGATTGTTCGGTTAGTGACCTCCACTTGCCCATTGGCTTGAGGACGACCAGGTGAGGAGAAGTGTTGATTGATATTCAGGTCTTGGTAGAACTTTTTGAATGTTTTGCCAGCAAATTGTGTGCCGTTGTCTGAGACGATCACGCGAGGTATACCGAACCTGCAGACTATATTTTTCCAAGTGAAACTCTTGACTTCCTTCTCTGTAATGCATGTTAATGGCTCTGCTTCGGCCCATTTTGAGAAGTATTCGATAGCGACCAATAGGTATCTCCTGTTCGGTGTGGCTTTAGGCAACGAGCCTATGATGTCCATTCCCTATTGTGCAAAGGGCCATGGGCTTGTGATAGGAATGAGTTCATGATGAGGCTGATGCCTGTAGGGGGCGAATCTTTGGCATTTATCACACTTTCGAGCATACTCTTTTGCCTCCCTTAGCATTCCGGACCAGTAGTAGCCTTGTGTCAGAGCTCGGTGCGCTATGGTTCTGCCTCTATTATGATTTCTGCATATTCCTTCATAAATTTTTGCCAGAACGTACTGAGATTCTTCTGGAGTCAGGCATTTTAACAATGGCTGAGAGCAAGACCTTCGGTAGAGCCTTCCATTCATGACGAGGTACTAAGCTGCTCTGATGCGGATTCTTTTCGCTTTATTCTTGTCCTCTGGGAGGAGCCCTTCTTCTAAGTACTAGAGTATAGGAGTCATCTAGTTCTGAGGCTGTTCTGTAACCTGGGTGACCTAAACTACTTCGATGCTAGGCCTTGGCTGGTAGGAGAATTTTATTGTGGAGTCTGTTTCCGACTTCATATGGGATGCCATGTTTTCCAAGTCATCAGTTCTGCCGTTTTGACTCCTTTCTACTTTTTGGATTGAGAAGGTTCGGAAGGCGTGCTTCAACAGGTTGACCAGTTCTAAATACCGAAACATCCTTTCATCCTTGACAGCATACTCTCCTTGGACTTGGCTGACCATTAATTGGGAGTCAGAGAATACTTCGAGGCTCTGAACCTCGCAATCTTGTGCTAGATTCATCCCTAGAATAAGGGCCTCATACTTTGCTTCGTTATTGGAGGCTCTAAATCCTAGGCTAATTACCCTTTTGGTTATGAGTCCATCAGGGGATTGTAGTACCAGTCCAACACCTGCACCTCGATCGGTAAATGACCCATCAGTGTATAACTGCCAAGCCCCCAAATTTTCACAAAGTTATGCTTTGTCTAGTAGTGCTGGGGTGAATTCGGAAACAAAGTCTGACAGGGCCTGCCCTTTGATTGAGATTCGCGGAACATAGGATATATTGAACTCCCCTAGTTCCACCGACCATTTGACTAATTGTCCTTATACCTCTGGCCTCCTCAGTACTGTTTTTAGGGGATAAGAAGTTGAAATTTCTATGGGATGAGCTTGAAAATAGGGTCTGAGCTTTCGTGCAGATACTATAAGTGCAAGGGCCAGTTTCTCAATCTCGGGGTATCTTTTCTCTGTGTCTAACAGTGCTCTGCTGACATAAAAGATAGGCCTCTGCACGCTCTTGTCCTGCCTGACTAGCGCAACACTGACAACGTTCTCAGAGACTGCTAGGTAGAGTAGTAGCTTTTCCCTTTGGATTGGCTTTGACAAGAGCTCAGGTGAGGCTAAGTACTTCTTCAGTTCCTAAAAGGATTTTTCACATTCGTCAGTCCATTGTAGAGATTTGTTACCTTTCAGAGCTTTGAAGAATGGTAGACACCGATCAGTGATTTGGAAATAAATCTGCTCAGAGCTGCTATTTTGCCATTCAGAGCCTGAATGTCTTTCTTGGTCTTTGGAGACTCTAGTCCAATCAAGGCCCCAATTTGGGTTGGGTCCGCCTCTATACCTCTCTGAGAGACTATGTACCCTAAGAATTTTCCCTTTGTTACACCAAAGGTGCATTTCGAGGGGTTGAGCTTCATTTTGTACTGCCTGAGGATATCAAACGTTTGAGCTAGGTGCTGGAGATGACTGCTTTTTCGCAGTCTTTTGACCAGCATATCATCAATGTAGACCTCCATAGTACTGTCGATTAAGGGGTTGAACATCTTGTTAACTAGACGCTGGTATGTGGCCCTAGCATTTTTTAGTCCGAACGGCATCACACTATAGCAATAGAGACCTCGTTCGGTTATAAATGATGTTTTCTCCTGGTTAGGAGGATGCATCTGTATTTGATTATACCCAGAATAGGCATCCATGAAGCTCATAAGTTCGTGTCCTGTAGTAGCATCGACTAACTGATCTATCCTCGGAAGAGGAGAGCTATCTTTGGGGCATGCCTTGTTAAGGTCAGTATAGTCGACATAAACTCTCCACTTACCATTCTTCTTCTTGACCAGAACAGTGTTGGCTAGCCAGTTAGGATAGAATACCTCTCGTATCATGTTGGCATTGAGCAGTCTTTGGACTTCATCGTTGATGACCTGGTGTCATTCTAGAGCGAGGGGCCTTCTTTTTTGTCTTACTGGTGGATGGTCTGGATCCACAATCAGTTTGTGTGTGATGAGGTCGGGATCTATTCCCTCCATATCCCTTGTTTCCCAAGTGAATACGGAGAGGTTTTCCTTTAAGAATTTGATCAACTCATCCTGCTCGGTAAGCGTCAGGTCGGGGCCTATCTGTAGGTAAAGCCCCTGATCTTCCGAGCTGACCAAGGCTTTAATAGGTTCCCCTATGGGCTTGGCCCTGCTTTCCCTTCCTCTAGGACTTAGTGGCTCGTCGATCCTGGAGGGACAGTCTTCTTCCTCGTGATAGCAAGAGTGGATTGGATCCCCGCACTCACGGGCATGTAGTAATTGCTATTTGGGGGTTTTGGCCTTGAGCGCGAGAGCATGGCATTCTCGGGAGGTCGGTTGGCATCCTTTAATAGAGTAGACAATCTGATTATGGACGTACTTCGAGCATTGGTGGAGGGTTAATGTGACTGCCCCCATTTCATGTAGCCAGGGCCTCCCAATTATGACATTGTTGGGAGATTTGGCCTTTAGGACCATGTATTCAGTTACTGTGGTCTTATGTCCATCCCCTTCTCCTACAGTGGTGGCCAAATCGATCCTTCCTAGTAGAGTGTTAAGGTTCCCATCAAAACCTGCCATGATTATACCGGTGGGCTTGATGTCACTGGGGTTGAGCTTCATCTGCTTAAAGGGGTCATAGAACAGAACGTTAGTCGAGCTCCCAGTGTCCACAAGGACTCTTCGGATCTCAAAGTTGGCGATCTTGAGGGAGATGACCAGGGCGTCACTGTGAGGACAATGTACTCTTGTAAGGTCTTGATCCATAAACTAAATTTCTGGCACAAGTTTTAACCTTTCTCTATGTTAGAAACCTGTATGACGTTGGGAGTAGACTTGGCCTCATGAACATAATGTTTCCTCGACCTGTTAGAAGTCCCTATTGCAGGGGAATTTACGTGTAGGACAAAGATCACTTGGTTGTTCTGCTGTGGGGGCTCGTTCCGTCCTTCCCTTTGTTTCTGCTTCTGGTCGGTCTTCCTTTGTTGGGGTCGCTCATCACGGGGGTTCTGC
This sequence comes from Nyssa sinensis, assembly GCA_008638375.1. NCBI lineage: Eukaryota > Viridiplantae > Streptophyta > Magnoliopsida > Cornales > Nyssaceae > Nyssa > Nyssa sinensis. Next base: position 39,691,739 of record CM018047.1, on the reverse strand, counting down.
CCTCCGTCTTGCTTGACGAACTCCTGTAGTCGTCCTCTCCTAATTAGCTGCTCAATCTCATGTTTGAGAGCTTTACAGGTGTTAGTTGTGTGCCCTCGGTCTTTGTGAAAATCGCAATACTTGGTTTGATCTCGGTAGCTGGGGTCACCTTTCAAAGGCTCTGGCCATCTCAGGTTCTCTCGAGATCTTACTTGCTTCAATATGTTGTACGGAGAGGTATTTAGAGGGGTGAAGTTGTTGAACTCCCTTAGCCTAGATTTATAGGAAGTTCTAGGGACCCCTCTTTTCGCTGGGCTTCTAGCTTTCTTCCTAGCTGAGCTAGGGTCCTTCCTTTGACTGTCTTTCTTTTGGTTGTCTTTCTGAGCTTGTTCCTTGATCTTTCTAGAAGTATCTTTGGCCTCTTCCAAGTTGATGTATTTTCTTGCTCGGTCCATGAGTGCTGCCATATCCACAGGGGGATTTTTGGTCAAGGAGTCCCTGAAGCCTCCTTGTGCAAGACCAGAGGCCAAAGGCGTTACAAGGAAACTGGGGCTGCAATCTGTGACCTCAGTGAGCTCGGCGTTGAAACGCGCAATATACCCCCTGAGTGACTCTTCCCTTGTTTGCTTTATGTTCAACAAGAATTCAGGGCTTTTTCTCAATCTCCTACTAGTCATGAATATGTCCAGGAACCTTTTGCTGAGCTCATAAAAACTAGTAACTGAGTTTGGCGGGAGGTGGTGGAACCACTTTAGAGTAGTGCTGTTAAGGCTGGTCATGAATGTTCAGCATAAAAAGGCATCGGAAGTGCCATGTAGGGCCATTATATGTTGGTAGTGGGAGAGGTGGTCCCTTGGATCCCCTGTCCCATCATAAGAGGTAAATTTTGGGATGATGAATTTCTTGGGTCTTTCTTCTGCCATGATACATTGAGTGAACGGGGTGGCAAACCTGCCGAGCAACCTGGCCAATTCGCCTTGTTCTGGGGGGTTTTGAGCACCCCTCATAACAATGGTGTGGTCTATTGATTCAGCAACTTCCTCAGCTCTTATTGATCCCCTTGGCAAGATAGGCTGCTGCGAGTTAGGCCTTGCAGCTTCGGGGCCTACATGGGTAGGATGATCTCGGCCCGTTATTGGGTTGTTCTGATTTTCCTAGGCTAAGGTGCAGGAGCCCCTTGAGGTTGAGACTCTTGTGGTGCAGGGTTCGCTCCCGAGGCCCTAGGAATTGGAACCCTGGTGGTGATTCGATAATGGACTTCTAGGATAAAGGCTGGTACCCCTCTGCCGGTGACTGCTAACAGCTGAGGCTCTCCATGAATGTGGACAGTAGTAGGAGGCTATGCCTCTCGAGTGTTTGTGTTGACAGATGGATTTTGAGGATTAGCTTCCTGATTCTGGGTAAACATCGCCAGAGTTCTAAACATGGTCAGAAGCTATTCTTGCAACAACTGGTTCTGTCACCTTGTTTCGGCAAGCTCTTGTTGTACTGGATCAATCACTTGCCCTCTTCCTCATCCGGCAGGTGGTCGAGGGTGAGGGTTTTGAGGATTCTGAGTATTCTTCCTGGGTCAGAGATTGGGAGCCATAATCCTTTGATAAAAGGAGGATGAGCTTTAGATCAGTAGAGCACTTGGTGATTGTCGTTTCCCACAGACGGCGCTAAACTGATGCTGCACTTTTTGGCCCTCGTATGCTTCAAGCTTGGCTCTCTGTGAAATACTCACAACAAAAGATCAAAGGAGCACCGGGTTGGCTCTGGTGGTAGCCGTTCTGATTCTTAAGTCAATAAACTGAATTGAAAGACTGTAATGAAAGCCAAATAATGAGCATAAAAATAAAGCGTACCTCTAGGGCTTGATTTATAGGTATTTCCATTCATAAGTTGATTAGGATTCGGAGCCATGAAAGTAGGGATATCACCATCAGAGATAGCAATTACCTTATAGGATATCGCATTGAATAGAGATAACCACGAGTGGTGGTTTCCATATTAAGGCAGTGATGAGGGTCTGATCATCGATGTATTGCACTGAAGGCTTGTGTTCGAACTTGTAGGCTTTGCATAGAAGTAGACCTTCTTTACAGATACAAGTTTGGTCTTTGTGGATCCGCTATGAGCTGAATGACCGGGCATAAGCTGAATGACTGAGCATGAACTGACCGTAGTTACACGTGTCGAGTAGTGGTTGGTATGTCACATAGTGGTATATCAATAAGTATATTATATTGATATATATATATATATATATATTATTTGGGCATATTTTTATTTATATATATATATATGTTTGTATGTTAATATATATACATAAATATAGATATTAATTTATTTACACTTATTTTATATTTATATGTTTTTGTGTTTGTATAACTTATATTATGTATATGTAATTTTATTTATGTTCTTTTTTTAATCTCATTTCCTTGGAATGGAACCCATTCCTTCGGTGATGGGAAGCTGGGCCATAAGTGAACCTTCTATGAACCCAGGCCTGCCAACTCTAGCCTATCCAACCTCAAGGAAAAAAAAAACACTGCCCAACAAGCAAACCTTAGGCACCTATATGGATCAAACATGGTTCACTAGCGAATATATTAAATGAAATATTTTAAAATATATTATATGGTTGTATATTTTAAATGAAATATAAGTGTGTATATATATATATATATATATATATATATATATATTACTTAGTAACGGACTAGGCCACTTTCTTAAAATAATACTATATGAAAATCCATCCTTGGGATCATAATCTAGTCTTGAATTATCCAGTTCCTTGATAGAAATTCCTCAATATTACTGAAGCTTTTATACTGCTTTAGTTACTTCAACAGAAAAGAGCAAGTAAACTCTTAAATCCACTAATTCCCCTTATCAAATAGGCCACCTAATTGCTCCCTCCATTTCCTCTGTTTCTCCATTCCGATCGGTTGCCACTACTTCTCTAATCTTCCTATGCCGAACATGCTGGCCACCTTTCTGTGCAGCTAATCTTTGCACGGGAAAAACATTCATCCGATGAGTTCTCCATTAGACTATTTTAAAGAATTGTTGGTCCTGAATCACCAAAGAAAACTGCTTTTTTCCCTTACTGTACCTCCTAGAGCATCCTAGAGATCGACTGCTCGGTGCAAATGGGTTAGCCAAACAGCAAATAACTCTGCTTCTACGGCACCCAAATGGATTATAGCAACAGTCTCGGGTCCTCCAAATCTATCCGGTGCCAGCCATCGCCGTAGCCACTGCCGCTACACTAACACTGCCACAAACACACACCACACAACGCAACACACGCTGCACCTGCTGCGGCGCTGTTGCTGCTACTACGTCTCTTTCTTCTCTCTTTTCTCGTTTTTCCTTTGCTGCAATGCTACCCACACACACATAGATCTACTTATATAAATCTCCTGCTGCACGCTACTCTTGCTGCCACGCTACTGCTGCTTTACTCCATCTCTCCCAGTTGCTTTTTTTTTTTCACTCTCTTTTCTCAATGTTTCTTTCTTTTCTTCACCTGCTTTACTCAATTTCCAGTAGCTTCTTTATATATCCACCTGCTGCACGTTACACACACTCATATGTATATATATATATATTGATATACCATAAAAGAGCAGGCCAATCAGCACTTGACACGTATGATCACAAATCAAACTCATGCTCGACTAACTCAGCTCTCGCTCAGTCAATGACTAAGAGCTCGAGCATCCAGATCCGCACAAAAGGTCGGAAGTGACCAAACATATACCTTCAGAGCACATATATCCGGACAAGGATCTCAGATTTGATTACAGGATCCAGACCAATACTCCAGACCTCGTCACCGCCTTAGCGGATGCCGAGCAGGGAATACGGAAGCAATCTTCAACAAGGAAACAGTCTTCAACGAGGAAACTGCCATCTATGGTTATCTCTATGCAATATTCCACAAAGTAACTGCAATCTCCGAATGATCAAATCCCTATATTCATGGCTTCCGAATCCTAATCAACTTAGGAAGGCCATGGTCTATAAATTAAACCCTAAAGGTACGCTTTATTTTCATGCTCATTCTTTGGCTTTCAATACAGTCTTTCAATTCCTAAGCATCGGAGCGGCTACCGCTGGAGCCAATCCGGTGGTCCTCTGATCGTTTTTCTGAGTGTTCTACAGGTCACGGAGCCCATACTTATTGCGAGTAAAAAAGTGTAGCATCAGTTTGGCGCCGTCTGTGAGAACGACTAATCTTCAAAGTGCTCTATTCATAAACTCATCTCTTTCCTCACCAGAAAACCATGGCACCAAATCTCTGACCGCGACAGAATACTCAGAATTCGCAAAACTCTCAACGTCAGCCGCCTGCTCCTCATACAAGGGGACCAGCGGTTAATCCCATGAGACAAGAGATCGAATCGATCAAACGACACAATGAACTAGTGCAGGAACAATTGCTTGCCATCACTAGAATGCTGGCAACACTCACACAAAACCAAGCAGCGGGTTCTCCTAACCTGCCGGTTAACTTCGCTGCAGAAACACAACCTCCTGTTGCCACGGAGAATGAAGAACTTCATGAGCAGGCTCCAAATAACCAGCCCGGGCACCCCTAGGGTGTTGCCCGCGTTGGTAGGGATCCACAACCGTGAGCAGTTCCAGGCTGGGGAACATTAGCCTTTATTCCTGACGTCCATTACCGGAGCACTACTCGAGCCCCAACTCCAAGGGCCTCGGGAGCACATCCAGTACCGTAGGAGCCTCATCATGCAGCACCAATCCCTCCAGTTCGGAACCCTCCTCTGTCCGAGGGGCGTACTCAACCCTATTACCCTGAAGCCGAGGCTGTCAGGTAGGGTTCGCAACATGTCAGACTTAGAGACCCGCGGAAGGTAGAGGAAATTGTCGAGTCTATGGACCGAACAATTGCCTTAAGAGGACCTCAGAACCCTCCAAAGCAAGACGGGTTGGCCAGGCTGATCGGAAGACTAGCCACCCCGTTCACTCACGCCATCATGTCAGAAGAGAGGCCCAGAAAGTTCATGGTGCCCAAGTTCACCCTGTATGATGGATCTGGAGATCCAGAAGATCATCTCTCGCACTACCAGCATACGATAGCCCTTCACGGAGCCCCTAATACTTTCATGTGCGGAACTTTCATCACCAGCTTGGAGGGAACTACTCTGAAGTGGTTCCACAACCTCCCTCCGAACTCAATTACCAGCTTTTATGAGCTCGGTAGACAGTTCTTGGACAGGTTTATGACCAGCAGGAGGCTCAGAAGGGGACCAGAATTCCTGTTAAATGTCAAGCAGACTAAGGAGGAATCCCTCAGAGTTTACATTGCGCGCTTCAATACCGAACTCACGGAGATCACTGACTGCATCCTGAAGTTCCTTGTAGAAACCCTAACTGCCGGGCTTGCCCAAGGTGGTTTCAGAGACTCCTTAACCAAGAGCCCCCCAACCGACATAGCGGCATTAATGGATCGGGCCAGAAAGTACATCAACCTGGAAGAAGCCACCCGCACATCCCAGAAGGGCAAAGACCAGACCCAGAGGGATAATCCAAAGAGGAAGGATCACAAGAAGGAGGACCACAGAAGAGACTCCAACAAAAAAAAGGGCCAGAAGCCCAGAGAAGAGAACAGCACCCAGAGCTGTGTACAATTCTGGACCAAGGGAGTTCACCAACTTCACTCCTTTAAACACCACACCGAACCAGGTACTCCAGCAGATCCAAGATCGGGAGAACCTGAGGTGGCCGGAACCAATCAAAGGAGATCCCAGCCTTCGGGACCAAAGTAAGTACTGTAATTTCCATAAAGATCATGGACATACAACTAACACATGCAGGACCCTTCGATATGAGATAGAGCAGCTCATAAAGAAGGGGCGTCTTCGGGAGTTCGTCAAGCAGGACGGAAGGCAGAACCCCCAAGAAGACAAGCCTCAACAACGGCCGGACCAGAGGCCCGAACAGAGGCAGGAGCAGAGGGAAGGACGAAACGAGCCTCAGAGGCAGAACAACCATGTCATCTACGTCCTCCATGCCGACTCCCCTATCATAGGAATGTCCAACAGGGCAAGAAAGAGATATGCTCGGGAGGCCAGAGCTGCCCCGAACGTATTACAGATCTCTAGCATAGAAAAGAGGCTCAAGCCAGCACCGGAGATCCAATTCACTGAACAAGATCTAGTAGGGGTACACTGCCCTCACAGTGATGCCCTTGTTATCACACTCAAAATCGCCAACTGCGAGATCAGGAGAGTCCTGGTCGATACTGGCAGTTCCGTTAACATACTATTCTATGAGCCATTTAAACAGATAGGGATGGACCATGACAACGTCAAGCCCACTACTGCCGTAATGGCAGCTTTTGATGGCAATCTCAGCACCCTATTGGGGAGGGTCGACCTTCCTACCACTATAGGAGAGGGTGAAGGGCAGAAGACCACCATCTCGGAGTACATGGTGTTAAACATGAGATCTCCCTACAACGTCATTGGGAGACCCTGGTTGCACCAGATAGAGGTAGTCACCTCGACCTTCCATCAATGTCTGAAGTACATCCACAACCAGAACGTTCACTCAGTCAGAGGGTGTCAGCCAACCTCCCGGGAGTGCCATGCTATTGCCCTCAAGGAGAAGGCTCCTAAATAGCAATTACAGTACACTCGGGACTGTGCAGATCCAGTTCTCACCTACACTCCCGAGGTAGAAGTTTGCCCATCCAGCATCGAAGAACCCCTGAGCCCAAGGGGACGCGACAGCCGAGCCAAACCTTTTGGCGAGCCCATCAAAGAATTGGTCAGTCCAGAAGCAGAGGGGCGTTATTTGTATATCGGTCCAGATCTGACGCACACCAAGTAGGAAAATATAATCAGGTTTCTGAAAAACAACCTCTCTATATTTGCTTGAGAAACCAGGGACATAGAGGGTATAGACCCTAGCCTCATCACTCACAAGCTGATGGTCGATCCAGATCATCCACTAGTCAGACAGAAGAGAAGACCGATTGCTCCTAAACGGCATTGGATTATAAATGAAGAAGTCCAGAGGCTGCTTGAAGCCAGGATGAAACGAGAAGTGTTCTATCCCGACTGGCTAGCCAACACCGTACTTGTCAAGAAGAAAAACGGCAAGTAGAGAGTCTGCGTTGATTATACAGACCTCAACAAAGCCTGCCCCAAGGACAGTTTTCCACTGCCGAGGATAGACCAGCTGGTTGACACCACCGCGGGACATGAGCTTATGAGCTTCATGGATGCCTACTCTGGGTACAACCAGATCTAGATGTACCCTCCAGACCAAGAGAAGACAGCTTTCATAACCGAACGAGGGCTCTACTGCTACAGAGTAATGCCTTTCGGTTTGAAGAACGTTGGAGCCACTTATCAGCGGTTGGTGAACAAGATGTTCAGCCCACTGCTCGACAGCACCATGGAGGTATACATCGACGACATGCTGGTGAAGAGTCTGCAGAAAGGTAGTCACCTCCAGCACTTAGCCCAGACCTTCGATATCCTCAGACAGCACAGGATGAAGCTCAACCCCTCGAAATGTACCTTCGGGGTTACGAAGGAAAAATTCTTGGGATACATTGTCTCTTAGAAGGGTATCAAAGCAGACCCCACTCAGATCCAAGCCCTGATTGGACTGAAGATACCAAGAACCAGGAAGGAAATTCAGGCACTGAATGGCAGAATTGCGGCACTAAGCAGATTTATCTCCAAATCCACTGATCGCTGCCTACCTTTCTTCAAAGCTCTGAAGGGCAGCAAAGCTTTGCAGTGGACGGAAGAATGCGAGAAATCCTTTCAAGAACTAAAGGAATATCTAGCCTCTCCAGAGCTCCTGTCAAAACCAGTACAAGGAGAAAAGCTACTCTTGTACCTTACAGTTTCTGAAAACGCGGTCAGTTTCGCATTAATCAGACAGGACAGGGGAGTGCAGAAGCCTATATTCTACGTCAGTAGGGCACTACTTGACACGGAAAAGAGATATCCAGAAGTAGAAAAGCTGGCCTATGCCTTGGTCATATCAGCTCGGAAGCTCCGACCTTATTTCCAAGCCCATCCAATTGAGATCCCAACTGCCTATCCTCTGAAGTCAATATTGAGGAAACCTGAGGTATCGGGAAGATTGGTGAAGTGGTCTGTGGAGCTAGGGGAATTCGACATATCATATGTACCCGAAATTCCATTAAAGGGCAGGCCTTAGCTGATTTTGTTGCCGAGTTCACCCCAGCACTTCAAAACAAAGCACAACTCACCGAAACCTCGGGAACCTGGCTGCTATACATCGATGGATCGTCAACCAATCAAGGTTCGGGAGTAGGCCTGGTACTACAGTCACCTGATGGGCTCACGTCAGAGAAAGCAATCAGCCTGGGATTCAAAGCTTCTAACAATGAAGCAGAATATGAAGCCCTAATCTTAGGCATGAAGCTTGCCTTGGAATGCGAGGCTCAGAACCTCAATGTCTTCTCAGACTCCCAGCTGGTGGTAAGCCAAGTCTTGGGAGAATTTTCCATTAAAGATGATAGGATGCTCCGGTACTTCGAACTGGTGAACTACTTGAGGCATTCCTTCCAGACATTTACTATCCAGAAAATTGAAAGAAGCCAGAACTGCAGAGCAGACGCTTTGGCTAACATGGCGTCCCGCTTAAAGTCTAAAGCAAACTCCACAGTAAAAATCTCTTATCAGCCAGCACCTAGCATAGAGGAAGCCCAAGTTGCTCAAATTACTGAACAGCCCCAGAGCTTGATGACTCCAATCCTTCAGTACTTGCAATCCGGGCTCCTCCCTGAAGACAAAAACAAAGCCAGGAGAATCCGAATCAGAACGGCTCGGTACCTAATCCTGATCAACAAGCTGTACAGAAGGTCATATTCTCAACCTCTGTTAAAATGCTTAACTTCAGGAGAATCACAATATGTCTTGGCTGAAATACATGAGGGAATTTGTAGAACTATAGCTCACCGAGCTCTATCTCAGGGCTATTACTGGCCTAGCATGTTGAAATAGGCTAAGGAATATGTTCGGAAGTGCAAAAAATGACAAAGATTTGCCCCATATCAACATCAGCCTCACCACGAGCTCATCCCAATTCCTAGTCCTTGGCCCTATGCTCAATGGGGGATGGACATCGTGGGTCCATTACCGAAGGCACCTCCAAACAGAAAGTATCTCTTGGTGGCCATCGACTATTTCTCTAAATGGGTCGAAGCTGAACCTCTAACACATATCACAGAGAAGGAAGTCGAGAGCTTCACCTGGAAAAATATTATTTGCAGGTTCGGCGTACCACGTGTGATTATCTCCGACAATGGGTCACAATTCACTGGTAAAGGCTTCAAGAAATTCTATGAAAATCTCAACATTAGGCAGCACTTTGCCTCTCCAGGCCATCCACAAGCAAATAGGCAAGCAGAGGTCACCAACCGAACAATCCTTGACGGGTTAAAGAAAAGGTTGGAACAGGCCAAAGGAAAGTAGGCAGAGGAACTCCCTGGAGTTCTTTGGGCCTACAGAACAACCAGAAGAACTCCCACCTCTGAAACTCCCTTCTCACTAGCCTATGGAGCAGAAGCAGTAATTCCGGTTGAAATCGGTATGCCAACCCTGAGGACTGAAGCCTTTGAGCAAGAATCCAATGATTAGCAACTGATGGAAAACTTGGATTTGCTTGAAGAGAGAAGGGATCAAGCCAGCATCAGGATGGAAGCCTATCAACAGAGAATGGTCAACAAATCCAAGGTAGGACTCAAGACGGTCAGCTTTCAAGTCGGAGACTTTGTCTTAAGAAGAGTCTTTCAAAACACCAAGGATCCCACCATGGGAAAGTTGTCACCAAACTGGGAAGGCCCCTACAAAGTAACAAAGGTTGTTCGGCCTACCACCTACTGGCTAGAAGACATGACTGGGAAGCCTGTTCCTAGGCCATGGAACGTAGAACACTTACGGAAGTATTATTAATAGAGATGTTTCTTTTACTTCCATAAGATGTTCATCTATAAATGCACAGGCCTCTAGAGAGCCTGGTCCATAATGTACAAGTCTTTGCACTTGGTCCATCTATAAATGCGTAGGCCTCCAGAGCCTGGTTCATAATGTACAAGTCTTTGCACTTGGTCCATCTATAAATGCACAGGCCTCCAGAGCCTGGTCCATAATGTACAAGTCTTTGCACTTAGTCCATCTATAAATGCACAGGCCTCCAGAGCTTGGTCCATAATGTACAAGTCTTTGCACTTGGTCCATCTATAAATGCACAGGCCTCTAGAGCCTGATCCATAATGTACAAGTCTCAGTACTTGGTTCATCAAAAATGTACAGGCCTCTAGAGCCTGGTCCATAATGTACAAGTCTATGCACTTGGTCCATCTATAAATGCACAGGCCTTTAGAGCCTGGTCCATAATGTACAAGTCTCAGTACATGGTCCATCAAAAATGCACAGGCCTTCAGAGCCTGGTCCACAATGTAAAAGTCTTTGCACTTGGTCCATCTATAAATGCACAGGCCTCCAAAGCCTGGACCATAATGTATAAGTCTCAGTACTTGGTCCATCAAAAATGCACAGGCCTCCAGAGCCTGGTCCATAATGTACAAGTCTCAGTACTTGGTCCATCAAAAATGCACAGGCCTCCAAAGCCTGGTCCATAATATACAGGTCTTAAGTACTTGGTCCATCTCCTAATGCACAAGCCTCCAGAGCCTGGACCACCCTAATGCACAGGCCTTCCGAGCCTGGCCCATCTTTAATTAGCAGACTCTGTGATCCAGTCCATCCAAAGGCAGAAGTTCTAAAGCATCTTTGACCAAAACTCACACAAGTCTCCCAGATCTGAACTCCTCAAAGCTAACACTTAGCTTATTTTGCTTATCTACCAACGAGCAACAAACAGTACAAGTGCCGAACGGATTTAAAGAATACTGTTTCAAAACTTCAAGTCGTGTGCAAAGTTTCTTTGATCTATTCTTGAGACATACAGAGGAGTTATTTATCAGAAGTGCACAAAAGGGTGATCTAACTCAGAAAAGCACATTCAAACGGAAGAGAACATCAGAATTGAGGAAAAAGAGATCAATTTTATTGATGATTTATAAAAGTTTACATCAGTACAATAAAGACTGAAAATAAAACAGAGTCTACAATAAAGACATCATTATATAGACTATTACAAAAGCTACTACATCACTATGATCTCCTACATCATGGCTTTCTGCCTCGGATGATAAAGGGGCACAGGATCCAAACTTCCATTACCGCCGCCACCGGCTTCATTTATAAGGAAGGAATCCTGAACCCCAATCTGCAGCAAGGAGCACCCAGGCCATTTCATCATCACTATCATTGATCTCACGACCAATGGATGATGAGGGCTCTGGGTCTCAGGAGGCCTCCATTCATCTCCCTCAAAGCATTTGTCACACCCCAGCTGATTTGAGCAAGGGTCTCTGTCAAGACACGAAGAAGAGGAGGGGTCCCACCTTCGTCTTCACCACCAACGCTCCAGGCATCGGTTGAATCAATGAGAGTCCCCCACTAGTTGGAAGAATTTTGACCGGATGCCAAGATGGACAAGAGGACTTGCGCCTCCTTTAATCCTTCCTTGGAGACTGAATCAAAGGGGAGGATAACTCTCGGCCACAGTTTAATCATTCCTAACTCAGACGAAGAATCGTCCATCATCTCCGGGCGAATGGAAAAATTTCGGTAGCATCTAGAGTCTCTCTTACAAGGGAACAATTTGGGAACAAGAGGGTTAAGCACAACCGTATGCCCTCGTTTCCATATATATAGACCCTTGAAGTCCAAAAGCCACCTAACTGAACCGTTGCAACGATGAAAAAGAGATTGGCCTCGAAATCCCAAACGACAATTGAATAAATAAACGGTGCATTAAATGTGCCTCTTCGATATACCAAGAGACAAGGTACAGAGCTCTCTGAACAAAAAACTACAGTAGCAAAGAAGAGGGAGGCAAAGTCTAACTGTACAAGCCTCCCATCCGGTATACAGACCCTCCAGTCTTATCTATTTTATGATAGGCCGTTCATACGGCAAAGGCCAACAGCTCTGATATATCCTGATCCTAAAGGCTCGAAAACAACAATGTCGGTCATCGTAAATGACAGGCACAAACTGCTTGGTTATCTTCACATGCCCTTGGTTCAGAGCAGTCTATTTCAGAGCTCTGCAGAAGTTTACTCCTACTCTATTGGGCTCTGTCTATCTGATTATGTTTGCTTTCTTATCTTATTATGATGAGACAGTTGAAGTTAATCTACATTCACTATTCAATGACAAGTATCGAAGCTCAGAAGGCAACTATTGACTACTGGACAATTGATCTAACATGCAAGAGGCTTAGAATAGCTACACTTGCGACAAATTTCACAAAAGGAAAGAACACAAGAAGAATTCGAAGGAAAGTTAATTTTACTGATCAAAAGGGTATATTCATTACATCAAAAGGGAAATGGCAAAAACAAAGAAAAATAAAAGCCCATAAAGCCTCAAGCCTTGTCAGAAGGGTCTGGGTCCTCCTCCAAATTAAGGGCAGTAGCCCCAGCCGTCTTGTACGGGTCAGGACCAGACGAGGCAGGTTCAGGAGGAACGATTGACGACACGTCAAAATTTGGGAACTGAGCCTAAAATCTAGTTCGGAAGCTTTCAAAACCAAACCGGATCAGGTCATCACCCATCTGTTCAACTTCCTCTTTCAATTCCGTCTCAGTCTCAATCTTGGCATGATCAACTGCCTCCTGAACCTTCTGATCGAAGGTATTTCGGAGTTCAACCAACTCCGCCTGAAGACCTGTAATTTGCCGAGCATATATGTCCCTTTCAGACTCTGCCACGGTCAGATTAGCACTCGCCTCCTTCAGACTCTCCTCGGCAGCATGAGCTTTGGATTGAGCCGTTCCGAGCTCCAGCCTCACTTCATCCAATTCGGCCTTCAGTTTCTCAGCCTCCTCGAGGCTCATGGGAGTCACCATCAGAGCAGCCAAACTATGCATGCTCTATACAAGGCAAGACAGACAAGTTAGATTGAACAAACAAACAAATAGAAAAGACAAAAAAAGCTTCAGAAGTTACCCTCATCTAGAGATTCATCATCTCATTCATCAGCTTTGAGGGGTTGTCCCCCCTGTACCGATGAGGGCCCTGAGCCCATATTTGGTCAAAAGCCTTCTTGGCAATTTGATAGTCCGGCTCATCAAACGGCTCGGACGGTGCAACAGGCGCCTTCCCTTTCTGAGCCCTTTTGCTCGGAACGGAAGGGGCAGGAGGAACGGCCGAAACAAGAACGGCAGGTTCGGCCTCTTTCTCAGCCTCGGCAAGGGCTGGCTCGGGAGATCCAGAAATCAATCTCGTCCTTTTTACTTCAAGAGGGGGATCAGGCTCAGCTCGGGAGGAAGCCTCCCCCACCACTTAAGCTTCCGCCGTTGCCCATTTCGACGTCAGTCTCTTCTTGAGCTCTACAGAACGAGCAGCCATTAAATTCTCTGGGGTAATAATAATAGTATGCACCCAGTTGGAAGTCGAAAGCAGCACACGGTACTGATCTCATAGTACGTCGGTAAACTCGGACCTCCTCCAAGCACTCTTGACTGTGACTGCACATAAGTAAGAAATGACATATCAGATTATCAATTCGGAAGGCATAACAAAGCTAAAGCAAACCTAAGGGAATAAGCCTCACCCTTATGACCCGTGGCACGAGGGAATAGCGAGGCCTCACCATCCTAGAAGTCTTCATGCTCCCATCCTCCTCTAACAAAGAAGTACCACTTCTTCCCCGTTTTATTAGAAGTGGGAACAGAGGACAAGGGCCGGAACCCCTTCTCAAAGGACATGTAAAAAAGGACTTCTGCCTTCTTGAACTTCAGATCCATATTACTACGGATCAGGTCCATGGACACATCTACCTCGTGTTGGTGTCCCAACACTACAAACCCCAGAAGTTGCCGCCAACTATTGAGATTCAGGTCGGCAGGGCAGAGCTTGTACCAACAAAAGAATTGCCTGACTAAATCCGGCAATGGGAGTCTTAAGCCCATCTCGAACCAGGCAAGATAAACACAAATCTCCCCGGCTTCAACATTTTGGGGATGATCCATGGGGCCTGGCACTCTGCAGGTCACATTTGGGGGAAAATTGTATTTTACCCTCCACTCGTCCAGAAGGCTCTGAGTAACAGCACTCTCACGCTCTTCTGTATGGGAAGATCTACCAGAGGTCTCCCCGGCCCTGTCCCGGGGCTCTTCAAAGGCATCAACTATCCTCACCTCAGGACTAGGGGGAGGTTCAACAGGCCCCTCCCCAATATCTACGGGGGCAAGGCTACCTACGTTTTCCACAAGAGACGGCACAGCCATCTCGGAAGGATTTCTTACTCCCTCACTTACATTTGGGGATTCAAAAGGAGCATACATTATTCCCGGACTTAAGAAAAAAGAAGCAAGAGAAGAGAAAAGATCGGTCGAACCTATTCTAACTCAGGAAATCGATGTTCTTCAAGGTCGCACAAACCAACAATGGCGGACGAGATCTTCTAGCACAGTGGAAATGACGGGGAAAAGGTCATTTCAAAATCTCACCCCGTATTTATAAGCACAGTATCAGAAGGGGCCCACCAAACACCATGAAGGTTCGGAACAATGATGATTCCGAGAAACCCAACTATCGGCCCAGTACAATGATGACCTTGAAAAGACCTAATCTCCGGCTGCGCAATAAATGACGCCCCAACAGTTGCCTTGGAAGGCGAACGGGTAGGACACATGACTCTCCGAAAAAGGCCTAGCCCTAGTTGCTTGTTAGCATCAAACTAGGACTTGAAGGAGGGAGTAACTGATATACCATAAAAGAGCTGGCCAATCAGCACTTTACACGTATGATCACAAATCTAACTCATGCTCGGCTAACTCAGCTCTCGCTCAGTCAATGACTAAGAGCTCGAGCATCCAGATCATCACAAAAGGTCGGAAGTGACCGAACATATGCCTTCAGAGCACATATATCCGGACAAGGATCTCAGATTTGATTACAGGATCCAGACCAATACTCCAGACCTCGTCACTGCCTTAGTGGATGCCGAGTAGGGAATAAGGAAGCAATCTTCAACAAGGAAACAGTATTCAACGAGGAAACTACCATCTATGGTTATCTCTATGCAATATTCCACAAGGTAACTGCAATCTCCGAATGATCAAATCCCTATATTCATGGCTCCGAATCCTAATCAACTTAGGAAGGCCACGGTCTATAAATTAAACCCTAAAGGTACGCTTTATTTTCATACTCATTCTTTGGCTTTCAATACAGTCTTTCAATTCCTTTTACTTACTTAAGCATCGGAGCGGCTACCGCTGGAGCCAATCCGGTGGTCCTCTGATCGTCTTTCTGAGTGTTCTACAGGTCACGGAGCCCATAATTATTGCGAGTCAAAAAGTGCAGCATCATATATAAAAATCTCTCCTGCTGTACGCCACTTCTGAATCACCACAAAGACACACATATACAAATATATATTTTTCCCGCTGCACCGACCTTCCCTCTCCCTTTTTCTCTCTTTTCTCACTTTTTCTTTTGCACGCTACCCCTGCTCTGCCGACACTTTCTTGCCAGCACACACACACACACACACACACTCACACTAATTCTCCTTTTCCTTTTTCCACTTTATGCCATATATGTATATTATATAACATATCTTACACACATTACACCTAAACACCTACTTCACTGCACCGCCCTTTTTATTTAACATTTCATTTCCACTTTTCTTTCTTGTTTCTTGATTCGCCTTAAGATATTTTATATATATATATATATATATATATATATTATATTATAATATATATTATAACCACACACCACACATTTCCACTCACTCTCACCGTGACTTCCTTTTCTTTTCTTTTTTTTTTTTTTTCCATTTTCTATTCTTTATTTATTTATTTGTTTAATTTTTTTGCTGCTTTCCAGGATCTTTCCTTTTTTTTGTTTTTTTCTTTGTTTAACTTATGAGATATTATGTGTATTGTATGTATATTGTATAATTATCACACACACACCATTAACACATGCACCATGCTGCTCCTTTATTTTATTTATTTATTTTTTTAGGTCTCTACATATTCTGTAAGTTTGAGGTGTGTAAGATGGTTTGGTGATATTTTGATCATTTTCGGGCATTTTGGGCGGTTAAAGGGCAAAAATGGGTCGTTTTAACACTTAAGTCTTTTTTTTTGTGCATAAGTTGCAAACCGGGCATTCAAATTGTGTTCCATAGGTTTTAACAAGTTTATTTTATTAGTTTAATGGTGTGTAAGTTATTTTGGTGGTGATTTGACCATTTTTGGGCATTTTGGGTGGTCAAAGGGCCAAAATGGGCCGTTTCGACACTTAAGTCCCTTTGTTTGTTGTAAAAGTTACAAACCGGGCATCCGAATTTTGTTTCGTAAGTTTGAGCATGTGTATTTTAGTATTTTATGAGTATGTGAGATGTTTTGGTGTGGTTTGACCATTTTCGGGCATTTTGGGCGGTCTAAGGGCCAAAAGTGGTTGTTTTGATACTTAAGTCCTTTTTTTTTTTTTTGCATAAGTTGCAAATCGGGCATCTGAATTGTGTTCCGTAAGTTTGAGCACATGTATTTTATTAGTTTAGAGATGTATGAGATGGTTTGGTAGTGTTTTGATCATTTTCGGGCATTTAGGTTCGTCAAAGAGCCAAAACGGGCCTTTTTGGTACTTAAGTCCTTTTTTGCGCAAAAGTTGTAAACCGGACATTCGAATTGTTCCGTAAGTTTGAAAACATGTATTTTATTAGTGTTGAGGTGTGTGAGCTAGTATGGTGGTGGTTTAACCATGTGGTTTAAAGTTAAGACCTTCCACGATTCCTTCAACTCTTCCATTAATGATTGCAAATAAACATCAATTTCATTTCCAAGAGAGTTTGGCAGAAGAATAAGTAATGACATTGAGATAAACGATTTTTCATACATCTCCATAGTGGCAAGTTATAGGACACAAGCAACACTGGCCACATGCTATAAGCATTACTCATGTCACCGAATAGATTGAAACTATCACTAGCCAGCCTAGTCCGTACATTACGTGCCTCATTAGAAAACCAATCGTGATTTCTATCAAATTCATCCTAAGCTTGAGAGTCTATCGGATGCCTATATACATTTTCCTCACTAACATGTTTCTCGCTATGCCACCACATTTCTTCAGCCGTCTTCTGAGACATGTACAACCTCTTTAGCCTCAATTTTAATGAAAAATAACTCAGCACCTTGTGCATAATTTTCTTGCTCACTCCTTCATTCACCTTGTACTTGGGTTCATGGCACATTGTACATTCCACACACCCTTCAGCCTCCTTCCAAAATAACATGCAATCGTTCTTGCAAGCATGAATAGGGATATATCTAAGGCCCAAGTCCCTCAACTATCTTTTTGCTTCATAAAGCGATTTTGGAATGGTCTCCCCTACAAATAGTGCCGATTTAAACAATTCATTGGCCACATTGAAAAATTTATTTGTCCATCGGTTGATGGTCTTAATATAAAGGAACTTGACAAGAAAATCAAGTGTCGAATACTTCTCACAACCTGGATATAATGACTGTCTTGCATCCCTCAACAAGCGATCCAAAAATGTTTTCGATTCTTTAGTATTACTCCTATGACCTGGATTGCAGCTTGCAATGGCACCCCTTATATGTCTGCCAGCATTTCTGGCAGTCCATCGTAACCAAATCTAATATTTTCACCTAAGTCATCATCTTCATCCTCACTCACCACTCGTACTTCACGTTGTTCCTCGTGAAATTTCCAACACTTATACGTCTTGTCCTTTTCATACTCGAGTAGGTGCACTCTAGCCTCATCTATGTGTATATAATTCCTATTATTGCACCTCCGACATGGACATCTTATCCTATTGCTCCCATTCACAGATGCGTGAGCAAACTCAATGAAATCCTTAATCCCTTTCACGTACCTGGCCAAATGTCTGCCCCTCAGGTCCATCCAACTCTTATCCATTTTCGTCTACCTAGCACAAGTCAAATACGTTACTCATTATAAATATGAAATAAGAATCCTAACTTCTCTTTAAAGGGTAAGGTGGTCCTATCTCATTTAGGAATACATAATCTACACTACAATCAATAGCTAATAACTCAAATGCTCGATTCCACTCCGAGAAAAATTTCAAAAACATCTCCTCACAATTCTCCAAGTATATAAGATAGATATTACCACGCCTAAATATATACCCAGAGAACAACATGAGATTGTACTAAAATTTTCATCCACTAGAATTAAGCACTCGCTACTGCCTGCAATGTAAATTTAAGCATTCCTAAACTGTCCTACTCTGTATAATTCAAGAATCAATTTTCATACACATGAGCCCAATCGCTCTTAAATAAGCGACAAGATTCATGAGTGCTGAAAATGACTTCTGAACGGGGTTAAGGTTACATGAATGTAATTATATATTGTGTAACACAAATTGTGTTGCTCAATTTCCAAAAATCATCTAAATATGAACACTTTTTTTTTTATCAACGAAAGAAAAGATTTTATCAAGAAACAAAAAGAAAAAAATAACCATAACACCGAAGTTGGCAAGAAACCAACTACAGGAAAAGAACATAACATAACTCGACTAAACACTAACAGACTAACCAATTGCACAGACAACACCATAAAAGAGAACAACAAGAGAAAACCCCCTACAAGAAACAATCTAGCCAACAGAAAACCTAGTCAGGACAAGATAACCCAAGACAAAAAATGACTCCAAAACAACAAAAACTAAACAATGCACCACAACCCTCATTGCACCTTAACTTCCATAAACCTAGCTTGATCCTACTTCTCAAAATCTACCAATTTACTAATCAATTTTTCATCAGGCCCATCAAAAGATAAACCCAACACCTTTGTCACGACCCGAAACCCACCCTATGCGGATCTCGTATCGTGGGGCCGACCCCATGGCCGTCCCTACTTTTTCCATTCTTTTACCAATGATAACAGTAAATAATATAGACATGACATTAAAGTGCGGAAGCTTTATTACAATTATTGTTCAAAGACTAAACTTCAAACTAACAATAAACTGATCCTAAACCACTCTTAGGTGGTGAGTACATGGGAGAGACTTCATTCATTACTCTTATGCTCCTCAACTGTCTCCTTAAGCTCCTGATCTCCTATTATGGTTCTGTCACATTCTCACCAGAAAAATTTAGTAAGGGGTGAGCTACAAACTCAGTAAGTAGAAGCCTATCCCCAATACGGGTGGGGATGACATAAATGATTACAAGTCAAGGTAACATGATAGCCAGTCATGACAATGATTGCAGTCAACTGTAAAATGCCACAATGGCCAATGAATGACAAGGTACAATAACAGTCAAGGGTAACCAATGAATGACAACGTACAATAACCGTCAAGAGTAACAACGTAGCATGAATATAGAATAGGCTCAATGAACACGATCAACATAAATATTGCCACAATGAAACGGTCACAGTCAAGTCCAATGAATCAAACCAATCAACATAGAACTATATCAATTAACATGGATGATGCCTTTACTCTGTTCAGGGTTTGGCAGACCCTCGGTCTTTTGGGGCCCGGTATACCCCCCATTAACATAAATGCATATAAAATGCCCATTAACCTTACTGCGTAAAAACGCCATAATTGCCATATGTCTTTCTGACCCGTAGGTCCCATAAATTGACCCGTAGGTCCAGTCAATCAGATAGCATCAGAAGGGTAATGTGTCTGAGCACAAGACCCGGCATTTAACATAAATTAGGATTATATCGTATTCCATATGAATGTACAAAACATGGAACATCATAACATAGCATACAATAAATAGACATCGATGAAATGAATCAGTCATGCAACATCAACCAATAGGCATTCACCAGGTAGAGCAATATCCATGGTGGGAAACAATAACAGTGAGTACATATAAGAATACAAGATTGGCAGTAATAGAAAGAACGTGGCTTGGAAACCACGTATCAAAGATAGGAATCCACTTACCTCATCAACGTCTTAATATCCCGTGACTTTCTCCTTTCCTTGTGACTTGCCTATAAATCAATAAACACGTTTCAGCTTTCATAACATTTACCGAATTTATGCCTCGTTACTCTAAATACCTCCCTTACTAATTTATGTTTTACGATTTCCATTTTAAACTTAATTTACCCAAGGGCAAAATGGTCATTTACGTGTCTCTACTTTTTGGGTTCTGTTTTCATAATTTGGACTTCACCGTTGAGTCCAGTAGGTTTGAATTAATAAAAATTCACTATTTACTTAACTAAATCGGAGTCCGTTTGACTCACCTTTGACGTAGGGGCATTTTGGTCATTTTGACATTCTTCGGTTATTTTTTTTTTTTTTTTCGGGACTCCGTCTCGTAAAACAAACCTCACTATTAAATTCAGAGGGTCCAAAATAGTAAGTTTTCATTATTCGTTCTACTAATTTAGGCGTCGAAATTAAATTTAAAATTTATTAATTTAAATCATTTATTTAAATTAATTAATCTGGATAATACATATCGTATTTGAGCCCAAACAGACCACATGTGCCTTGGTGGCACAGTGGCTAAGCTTCTCACCCTTTCCCCTTTGGTCACAGGTTCAATTCGCTGCCCATACCATTTTTTTCATTTTCTGTTAATACATTTTTAGTTTTTTTTTTTTATTTCTTTTTAAATGTTAGTCTTGTTTTATTTTTATTTATTTATTCATTTATTTATATATATACATATATATATTTTTACATTCTATTATCCATTCGTGGTTTGGTTGGGCATCGACCGGAAACTATTCGTACTTCAAAAACCATTAAATTTCCAACCGTTCCATTTTATTCAATATTAAACAAAAAGCTTTAACGGCTCAAGTTTACTTGGCTCACTCGGTTACATTTTGGGTCGGGGTATTACATTCTACTCCCCTTAAATTGAGTTTTGTCCCCAAAACTCGAATGTTCATAACCTATGAAACTCTATCACCCCATCATGCCAATTCCATCGTCATAGTTCCTTTTGTAATCTGTTTCTTGGACTTATATCTGGTATTCAAATGTTATATTATCACGCAAGAAAATTTCTCTATACAGAGTTCCAAGTTCTTTTGTATACCTCTTTATTTTAATTCAATAGTGAATTTGAAAGTCAAAGATTTGACTTTTTAACTTCTCGGGACTTTTAACTCATTGTTTCCAAATTTTAGTATTAACTTGCATTACTCACCCTGAGTCATCTTTTTAGTTACTTAACTACTTCCCTTGTTACTAGTATCTTGACTAGTTCCATGTCTAGTCGTTATATTCTTCTCATTTGGTAATTAAGTCGTGATTATCTTACTGATCATAGTTTGTGAACTTCTATTGACATCATATAGCGTGTCATGTGCCAGGTAAAGGTATCTAGTACCTTGATATTTTCTTTTCAATCCATTTCTTTGGTAGTGGTCATAGGCAGTCAACGGTGTAACTAGACTATACCACTTCTATTGTTTAAAGTGTTTTGGCTTCTCATTCAAATACTTTAAGTTTTACTAAGGACAGAGTTATTGGTAAATTCACATTATTCCACTCGAATTCATATGTAGGCTCAGGATAGTAGTCTGGAAGAAAAGATTTAAATTTTTATCTGTACGAAACTTATATACCACTGTCTTTCTAATTTCTCCTCCCATTTTTTGTCACAAGTTCCGCCTCGGATTTACTACATGCGTTCGGTTGCGAGGTTTGCAACGTTACCCATTTAAGTTTCTTTTTGTGTATTGAACTTTCTTTGATTATGAAAATTTTCGTATTTCCCTTTGTGCATTTTCAGCATCATATTCGATTTTGTTTCATGAACATCTTTTGGTTTGTGTTGGGACGATTTACTCGTATTCTCTCTGCATTACAACATTTATTCTCTGCTCGGGTGTCCTCAAATTTATTCGAACTTTTCATTTGTGATTTCTCAACCAATTGCCTATTTCTTGAAGATTTATTAATCCTCTTTTCATTTCATTTGTATTATTCATTGGCATTCCTATCTTTGTTTTCAAATTCGTGTTTATCCTTTTATGATTTAGATAGGTTGAGGAAATCAGTTCCTCCATTTTTGTTTTCACATTATAGGATGGTACAAAGACCTTTATTTCTTGCTCACATTCGAGCTTTTCATAGATTTTGATTCATCCCTTCATAGATTAAAGTATGGTACATATACTTAAAAAAATTTTAGGATAATCTTACCCCAGTCACTGATTCTTCATATGATAGTCTACTTCGAAAGCATCCTTAATGGTGTTATCATATTTGGTTTACCTAGGATTTTCCACATCATTTGATCAGTTCAAGTCTCAAGTCTTATGACTTGTTAGTTTATAACCATTCTTTTGGTTTCACTTACCTTTGCTCATAACGGTTGTTCAACTGTCTCATTTCTTATCCTCGTCATTATATTCGATCTTCCATCATATGTTACATTTCTCTCCCCAGTCGTTATTCACCTTTTTTTTTTTTTCATTTCGTTCTTTCAAGAACTTATTCAACCGTAGAGGGAGTCCCTTGTACATTCTGTGACTTCATATCATATTTTAGGATTGCTCACATCATTTAGTCGTCTCACCATTTTATCGTTACATTTGATATTCAAAGTTTATCACAACGATATCAAGTTTTTCCATCATAAAAATTCCCTACTTCCTTAGTTTTGCAATTCAATTATTCCTACTTTCTACCTCAATCTCAATTGTTCTCGTAACTCAATTAATTAGGTATCGCTTTAGCACAGTCATTGTCCTCACTAGTTTTTATATGCATTATGTATGCCAAAATTTTCATCTCTTTAATTGCTAGGTCACCTAAATCCTCAAAATCATTCAATGTCATCAATCATTTATCTTTTGAGTTAGATTCAGCTAGCTCAATAAAGTATAACCCACAATTAGGTCCTATTGTTACCTAGGTTAATAAGATCCATTGAATTTTTCCAACTATCATTTATCACGTGTCAATCTCCTTTTAGGACCATCACAATTCATAAATGTTCACTTGATAATTTCATTTAATCAGTCTCTGTCTACCAATAATGCATTTGTCTTTACCTTATGTGACTCGCTCAAGAATCTTCCTAATTCTGACATATCGTCAGTCCATCTCGAGTCTTAACGCCTCATGTTACCATTCAGTAAGTCGTCCTCAGACCATCTTTTACATAGACTTCTTGTTAAATTCCTCGACTTTCCAAGATTTCACAATCCCAACTCTATGTCACCTTATATCTTTTAAAAGAGCATTTGATGTTGCCCTTGTTAAAATGCTAGTTTCTCCCAATTCATAGATCAATTCCAATGTAATGACTTAAGAGTCACCCACCTCAACACTGGTATTATTTTTCCTAAGAATTCTCAACCTTTGTCCTCAAGCATACTACTTCCTCCCAAAAGTTACTATTCATTTAATCATCCCAGTCGTCCAAGAAACATCAAGTCAGTCATAGCATAGTCTTTCCCGAAAACTAGTAACCTTAGTATTTAATCAAGCTACCGTTTTCCAAAAGTCACCAATCATTTAACTATTTAAATCCTCGAATTCTTAGTTCCTCCAAAGATATCTAATCGGTTAATAACCGTGTACTTATGATCTGTATATCATATGCCTTATATATATCATTCAATAATGATTTCCTCGTAATACCTCAGAATCATGTATCATCTCAATTTCATGATTTTTCTATATGATTACTACCAGTTCTGTCTTTACAATAATTTGAATCACATTGACCTCTAACAGTTATTCAGAATCTTCTATCATTTACCTTCATCCAACTTGGTAAAGTATTAACTAAAATCGTATCACACCTCATCTTAGATTACAAGATTCATGGATCTCTCCCGAATATTCATTCATCATGTGTCGACCTCTTTCCAAAATCATCACAGTTCATAAGATCAATTCTGGCAATCTAGCTCCTTTAGTACCACTCTACTCATCTTCACCCTATCAGTGTCTACCTATGACTTACTCGAGAATTTTCATATTTTTGGTCCTCCTAAAATTATCCATTCAGTTTCCTACAAACTATCTCTCATTCAAGCCTCGGTTATCTATCCATAACATTTATAGAAATCTCTTCAAATATTTTCAATGTCATTCCTTGAGAATCCTTCTCGTTTTTCTTTTAAACATATTTCTATTTCCTTAAAGGTTATTAATTACCAATCATCTCAATTGTTCAAGGATCACCGATAACATATAGTCTTTTCCCCGATATATAGTATTCACTAATAATAAGCTCTCAATGGTATTGGAAACAGTTAACAAGTAGCCTAGAGGTTCTGTTTCCAAGTTCAACCTAACAGTAAATGCGGAATTATAAATCAAGTCTCTAGACAATATATGAGCAGGTTGTAAGTAATTGAAAAATACCTACGGATACTGGTACAGTAGCCCAATCATCTTTTGGTGTTAACCTTTCCTGTAAAGGATAATCAGTCAATGTATATGTAAAATAATTATCAGTGTTCGCATAAAAGTCTAGCCTAGTAATGTCAGTATTATCTATCGACTAACTCTTAGACTTTAACAATTCCAGTACTCTAATCCTGTCTCCCATGACTCACTAGAACCTAAGAACCTGGCTCTGATACCAAGCTGTCACGACCCGAAACCCACCCTATGCGGATCTCGTATCGTGGGGCCGACCCCATGGCCGTCCCTACTTTTTCCATTCTTTTACCAATGATAACAGTAAATAATATAGACATGACATTAAAGTGCGGAAGCTTTATTACAATTATTGTTCAAAGACTAAACTTCAAACTAACAATAAACTGATCCTAAACCACTCTTAGGTGGTGAGTACATGGGAGAGACTTCATTCATTACTCTTATGCTCCTCAACTGTCTCCTTAAGCTCCTGATCTCCTATTATGGTTCTGTCACATTCTCACCAGAAAAATTTAGTAAGGGGTGAGCTACAAACTCAGTAAGTAGAAGCCTATCCCCAATACGGGTGGGGATGACATAAATGATTACAAGTCAAGGTAACATGATAGCCAGTCATGACAATGATTGCAGTCAACTGTAAAATGCCACAATGGCCAATGAATGACAAGGTACAATAACAGTCAAGGGTAACCAATGAATGACAACGTACAATAACCGTCAAGAGTAACAACGTAGCATGAATATAGAATAGGCTCAATGAACACGATCAACATAAATATTGCCACAATGAAACGGTCACAGTCAAGTCCAATGAATCAAACCAATCAACATAGAACTATATCAATTAACATGGATGATGCCTTTACTCTGTTCAGGGTTTGGCAGACCCTCGGTCTTTTGGGGCCCGGCATACCCCCCATTAACATAAATGCATATAAAATGCCCATTAACCTTACTGCGTAAAAATGCCATAATTGCCATATGTCTTTCTGACCCGTAGGTCCCATAAATTGACCCGTAGGTCCAGTC
Organism: Nyssa sinensis; assembly: GCA_008638375.1. Taxonomy (NCBI): domain Eukaryota; kingdom Viridiplantae; phylum Streptophyta; class Magnoliopsida; order Cornales; family Nyssaceae; genus Nyssa; species Nyssa sinensis. The sequence goes on along the minus strand of CM018047.1, from coordinate 39,666,218 downwards.
AATCAGATAGCATCAGAAGGGTAATGTGTCTGAGCACAAGACCCGGCATTTAACATAAATTAGGATTATATCGTATTCCATATGAATGTACAAAACATGGAACATCATAACATAGCATACAATAAATAGACATCGATGAAATGAATCAGTCATGCAACATCAACCAATAGGCATTCACCAGGTAGAGCAATATCCATGGTGGGAAACAATAACAGTGAGTACATATAAGAATACAAGATTGGCAGTAATAGAAAGAACGTGGCTTGGAAACCACGTATCAAAGATAGGAATCCACTTACCTCATCAACGTCTTAATATCCCGTGACTTTCTCCTTTCCTTGTGACTTGCCTATAAATCAATAAACACGTTTCAGCTTTCATAACATTTACCGAATTTATGCCTCGTTACTCTAAATACCTCCCTTACTAATTTATGTTTTACGATTTCCATTTTAAACTTAATTTACCCAAGGGCAAAATGGTCATTTACGTGTCTCTACTTTTTGGGTTCTGTTTTCATAATTTGGACTTCACCGTTGAGTCCAGTAGGTTTGAATAAATAAAAATTCACTATTTACTTAACTAAATCGGAGTCCGTTTGACTCACCTTTGACGTAGGGGCATTTTGGTCATTTTGACATTCTTCGGTTATTTTTTTTTTTTTTTTTTCGGGACTCCGTCTCGTAAAACAAACCTCACTATTAAATTCAGAGGGTCCAAAATAGTAAGTTTTCATTATTCGTTCTACTAATTTAGGCGTCGAAATTAAATTTAAAATTTATTAATTTAAATCATTTATTTAAATTAATTAATCTGGATAATACATATCGTATTTGAGCCCAAACAGACCACATGTGCCTTGGTGGCACAGTGGCTAAGCTTCTCACCCTTTCCCCTTTGGTCACAGGTTCAATTCGCTGCCCATACCATTTTTTTCATTTTTTGTTAATACATTTTTAGTTTTTTTTTTTTTATTTCTTTTTAAATGTTAGTCTTGTTTTATTTTTATTTATTTATTCATTTATTTATATATATACATATATATATTTTTACATTCTATTATCCATTCGTGGTTTGGTCGGGCATCGACCGGAAACTATTCGTACTTCAAAAACCATTAAATTTCCAACCGTTCCATTTTATTCAATATTAAACAAAAAGCTTTAACGGCTCAAGTTTACTTGGCTCACTCGGTTACATTTTGGGTCGGGGTATTACAACCTTTCCCATTTCCCCAACTGCTTGCGTTTCTTCCAAAAATAACCTATCGTAATTTCGAATAACATTCGAGGAAAGCGATAAGGATAATGTCATAACAGCCGGTCTGAAGATCATCTTGTTATGTCTTTTCATTCAAACCTTATTACTTTTCCTTTTATTTTTTGGAACAAGATTCAGAATATCCTCCATTGACTTAATCTTGGATAACTTTTTCCCCCCTTTACATGCTTTGGGATTCGCATTTATCATTTTCTCCATACCCCCAAATTCTTCTCTATATTTAAATTTGGTTCTTCCTAATACAGAACAGAAACGTAGAAAGGAGAATCGAACACGTTGAATTCTATAGTAACAAAGTAACATGAGGACACCTCACCCAACAAGAGAAAATAAATCTCCAAAATTCATAATTAATATTTATTGATAAAAAAATATAACCATAAAGACCAATTACATCATATTTATAGTGCTAAAATACTCCTATTTGTAACTATAAAACAAAAACTCCTATTTTTATACAAATCCTACTACAATAAAGACTAGTAATTCGAATAGGAAATTACTAATTCCTATATTTTCTATACTAATCCTAATAAAATAAGGAAACTAGAGAAATTAGGACTAATTCAAAATTAGAAAATAAACAATCCTAATACAAATCAAAAACATATATCCTTAATTTTAGGGTACCAAATCTATCATACATCAGTCTCCTCCACTTGAAAACAACTCGACCTCGAGTTGACTGTATGTATACGACCTCGAACTCGTCCATAATCGAGTAATAATAATTAAATCTTTTAAAGAACAATTAAATATTCAAGGAGTTTTTCTGCCACTACTTCTATAAACTTGGTAACATTAGGCCATTTTTTCCATGATAATAATGTTCCTGTAACAAAACAAAAATTATCTTCTTAATCTACTAAAATCTTAATATTCTTATAAACATTATCATATTCTTTCACAAGTTCAAGTTCCTTTCATCTTTAGCCTTGACTACTTCCATGGTAATTTTGTGCTTCTTTATAACAAATTCTTGTTCCTGTACAATAGAATTTTCAACCAATTATTCTTTTTGTTTATCATTCACACTAACTGTTTGAGCAACATCAATAGAAATAAATTCAACTTTATTTTCTATCAACTCTTTGTGATCTTCGTCAAGGTATGGAAGACATTGATCTTTGCTTTCTATGACAAGAGAGTCTTTTGTAAGGATGTGAATTTTTTTTGGCGGTTTAGTATTTGCAACCTTATTAGTTAAACTCACCTTCACAATTTCAGATTTTGCTCGTGCTTCTTTTTTGGTGTTTTCCCATGTTGGCCTGTATTTATTTTCTAAAATCTGTAAATGATTTCTTGACAAAATTCTAATCATCAACAAGTTCATCATTCTTGGCCATGAACGAATGCACTTTTTACGTTGTAATTGTTTGCGCCTTTGTAAATCAAACCACTGTAAAGACATGGAAATTTTTTTTTTTGAGATGAAAATTTTTATTTAATTATTGTTTGCTATTATTATTATTATTATTATTATTATTATTATTATTATTATTATTATTATTATTATTATTATTATTATTATGACTGTGATCAAGTGTATGCATGTGTGTGTAAATTTAATATACTTAAATATATATATATATAAATGTGAATATGTCAGACTGTGTATATATATGTATATATATGTAATACATAATTATATATATATATATGTGTGTGTGTGTGTCAGGTGGAGTGTGGGCACGGTTGTGTATGTGTGTGGGATTGAGTGTGAAACACTCAATGGAGAGTGGTGGTTGGCAGTGGTATGACAGGAGGGTTGATGAGTGTACAGGGAGACTTCAGGGTATGGTTATGCAAGTCAGATCGTAGAGAGAGAGAGAGAGAGAGAGAGAGAGAGAGAGAGAGAGAGGAATATGTGTATATACGTGTGGGTGTAATTTAGAGTTAGAAAAGAAAGAGTAGAACAGGTGAGAAAAGGAGAGATAGGAGCTGAGAGCTTCTTGAGGAGTTCAAAAGAAATCAGAAGCAGAAGTGGGAAAAGGAGAAAGCTGCACCAAAGGAACCCAAAAATATTGGTAAGCTAGTTGACTTCTGTCATTCAAGTTTTGTAGCATATTAGCTGTTTTAAATTGTAGGGTCACATGGCTGAGTTCAAGAGAAGAATAATGGAAAAGAAATCAGGAAAAATGGTTGAAAAATAAAGTGGCCATGTCAAGTTGCAGGTTAGGGTGGTTTAGATTTTAGTTTACGTTTTATGCATAGAATGTTAACTAAACGACTTAGACTTAATCCCTATAAGTGCAGAAAGAATATAGACAAAGAATTAGAGAAAAATAGTGAGCAAATCGCAACGAAATATGAGGTTTTTCAGGCCACCGGAGTTTCGGGTTTACCCAATTTCGTGAAGATTTAGTGTATTAAATTGTAAACAAATATTTGGAATGAAATCTACATTAAAATTAGAAGAAAATGACATTTGAAAACCCTTCAAAAATGGCCGAAAAATTTCGGCCGTTGCCGGAAGGGGAGATGGAACCCTAGGGTTCCCTCGCCGGAAAACCGAAGGAGACAAGGGGCATTTGGGCCTGTTTGGGTTGAGGGCCCTAGGCCTGTCTTGATTTTAAACATTGGGCCGTTTGGTTTTGAGAAATTGGGCTTTTCCCATTTGGGCCGTATGAGTTGGGCTAGATTGGGGGCTGTTTGGCTGAGGGGATAACAAATTGAAAATCAATTTGGGGAAAGGAATATCCTATCCCTGTTTTGGATTAGCCACTGTTTGGCTATCCGAATTAAGAATAGGAAAAATTTGAAATTACAGTTTGGCCCCCTGTACTTTTTGAAATTTAATTTTGAACCCTAGACTTTAAAAAGTCAACTTTGACCCCAAGACTTTTAGTTAATTATGGTTTGACCTCTCCTGAATAAAATATTAAATTAATTTAATTAATTTAATTATTTAAATATCTCAAATTAGTTCGAAGTCCGAACGGGACAAGTCATTAGTGTATTTTGACTATCTCGGGCATTCTGAGACCAATGGTGTGGTCTGTTTTATGAGATGGGATCCCAAAAATTTAAAGACCCGTAGAACCCTTAAAAATTACAAAAATGTCCTTGAGTCAAAACACAGTCAAACGAACTCCGAATTAAGTAAATGAATAGTAAAATCTTATTATCTTGAACACTCCGGACTCAATCGTGGAGTCTGATTTACGAGGAAAGGTCTTGGGAAATGGGAACCTGTAAAAGTGCAAAATGACTATTTTGCCCTTTTTGACCCGAACGTCCAAATTAAAATCGGCGAAGGCCTAAACCTATTTTCCTCGACATTCCGGACTCAATGATAGAATTTATTTTAGCAAAATAGAAAGTAATAAAATAAAGACATAAAATTTGATTGATAGCATCATTCAAGCGACAAACTGACTGAATGACATTTTGTGGTTTTAGGGACACTAAAAGGCAAGGAGAAGGTCGTCTGACTTTTACATTTCCATTGCTAGCCACCACCTTGCAAGCATGGTTTACTAGTGTTGAGACCAACCCGACAGGTATGGTGTTTTGCTAATGTTAGAAATGAAGTTAAGTTAAGAATATTTTGTAAATAATTGGAATGACTTATGTGTTTATTTGGAATGTATTTACTTGATAACTTGGAGTTGGTTGTTCACATGCTTATGTGGTACTTGCGTTCTTTTAGAGTTAAGTAATGTGAAGACACATAAACTATGATATATGAATACATGAGATATGCATGCATATGGAACTAGCTGATGATTTATATGTTATTGTCCGAGCATGCTATATTATTGAAACCATGTTTCATTGAGATTACATTAGCATATTGGCATATGGTGAATCCTTAAGAACATGGCGTGAGTTGAGCACGTGGTGCTTTGCATTATGAGGGTGTAGATCCTGTGGTGAAAAACCCAAAATTGGCCATTGCATTGGTACTTCGATGCCATCGGGGAGTACCCGTAAATGAGACATGGGTGTGGCATAGAGTTGTGCATGGGTGCGTCATGCATACCATTCATGTATTATAGTGATGATTTGGATGACATTTAGATATAAATGTACACTTTGCACATGCCACGCCTTAGCTTTATTTCTTGCATTAGCACTACATTATACCAGCAGTTGAGCTGACCCATTCGTGGGATATACATTACAGATGAGGATGCCCCAGCTACATGAGTTTCAGAAATGCTTGGTAGATGAGAGTGCTTGGAGATGTTTGGCCCTTGGGGCATATTTCATGATGTAAGGGCTTAAGCCCGAATGACCATGCAAACGATGTATTTACGGGATGCACTTTATGTTATTTTATGTATTGATGGGAATGGATGCATGTTTAGTGAATTTATTTACATTTGTCCTTTAATTTATTTTATTTTCTGTCTCATCAGTCACGCCTCAAGTTTGTAGAAATTCGGGGCGTGACAACCACCATCTTTTCGCGAATCTAATGAGTTTATATTATGCCCAAAAATATTCTTTTTCTTCTGAAAGTCTCAAATCAGTAAGACAATCATCCAAATCAAAAACCCAATCATTAAAATCTTCAAAATAAAAATTACCATCAAAATCAAGAAGTCTTTCGTAATTGTGAATAGCTCTGTCTTCAGGCTAGCTTTGGGCAAATCTTTTGGCACGGTTCTTGTCAACTGGAAGATCTTTAGGGGCATTAAAATCAAGTCGTACAAGCGTATGTTGTATAGCAGTAACCTGATCGGTAATCTGTGCTAATTGTTGCCCGTGGTTGTCAATTGTTGTCCTTATAGCCTCTATCCCATGACGAACGTCAATGGGATATATAGGTTCTCGATTCTGTCGTTTGTCATTGAGATAGGCAAATCCTCGCTCTAATACCAAATGATGCGGAATGAAAACGTGGAAAGGAGAATTGAACACATCAAATTCCTTAGTAACAAAGCAACATGGAGACTCCTCACCCAACAAGAGAAAATAAATCTCCAAAATTCATAATTAATATTTATTGATAAAAAAACGTAACCATAAAGACCTATTATATTATATATATATATATATAGTGCTAAAATACTCCTATTTGTAACTATAAAATAAAAACTCCTATTTTTATACAAATTTTACTATAATAAAGACTAGTAATTCAAATAGGAAATTACTAATTCTTATATTTTCTATACTAATCCTAATAAAACAAGGAAACTAGAGAAATTAAGAATAAATAAAAATTGAAAAAGAAACAATCTCAATACAAATCTGAAATAGATTTTCTTAATTTTAAGGTACCAAATCTGTCCTACATCACTTCCCTTTCTACTGCTCTCCCCGGTTGATCAGCATCTTCAACTTCATTATTTTTCAAGTAAAAATCTTCATCATTTTCCAACCTACCTTGACAATCATTTCCCATAGCAATGGAATCTCTTCCCAACACATTGAAGACTTTCCCACTATAGACACCTCATCAAATTGAAAAATACCTATCGCCATTCTAGATTCCACCTCCTCGTGAAAAAATTCATCAACATCCTCTTTCTCATTTAATGTGTCCCTGACTTTGTCTTCCACCTCGCTTCATTCCTTCACTGTTGATTGATCTTCCAAGTCTTCTGAAACATCATCAAAGTTATCTTTACTAATATTCATGATCTTATAGTCGCATTTCAAAACCCTCTAGTTTTCAATCACAAATTGTTCTTCCACCACTTTCACTAAAAAATTCAAGCCGTTATGATCAAGTTAGATTACCTGATTAATTACCTCCGTATGATCAGTAAGAATTTTCACGTTTCTAGAAAAAAAATCTAAACCTTTTTTTGTAGCTTCATCAAGAGAAATAATTTCTCCCCACGCCTTCCTAATGTTAAAGAAAGTTGTAGAATTCTGGAGATGCAAAGGGACACCATAACAACGTAACCAAATTATCCAAGAATAATCAGTTTCTAACCTTGGACTCCATTAGAGCGCTTCCACAAACTAGTTTTCAGCTATACAGCCTCATTTTCTAACATTCCTGCCATGCTCTTCTGATTTGAAAGTTAAAATAATCCACTTGCCACCATAATGCCTTACTTGTATATTGAAAACTCCGTCACTTAGAAAAGCTTCGACTATGCCCTTGGTCGATCTTGGAGAAGGGAGTTTTGCTAGCGCACTTTTGGATAGCCATTCATTACCTTAATTTCCAACTTTGATAGTCAGCTTTTTCTTCTCATCCCCCTTTAGCCCCTTTACCACTCCCACAAAGGATGGAATTCCTTTATTGGATTTCCACCCATTATCCTTCAACATTGACCCGTTTAAAATCGCCTAATTCTAATTACTAATATTTTAAGGATTTGAAGATTTTTCCTTATCCAAGTTGTGCTTCACCTCTCTTGCATATGATGCAAACTTTCCAGAGATCTTATGGTTTCTGATCATAATGCCATTTTATGAGTTTATAGCTTGAACAACCTCTAACCTCAATAAAATCGAACAAACCCAAATCGAGAATTTGATCTACTCCTCTTTCTTGAAATAAACACATCCCAAATATCATTAAAATCACCAAAAATTCTTTTCAACCACCTAAAATCCATCTCATCAAGAAGATTATCCATAAAGATAAAAGCTAGAAAATGCCCCATCTCATTTCACCACCTACTTCTAGTTCTTAGGTTCTATTCCTCTTCACTTTTATCTTCATTTCTCGGCCTACTAATCACCATCTCCCTTTAAATATGGCTTATTGTCTTTTGAGCACTACTCAATAAGCTAGGTAATAGACTACCCATGCTTGCGTGTAGTGAAGATCTGAGTGGGTTGATGAAAATCAGGGTAAATTAGCACCATTCTTGGAGGAGCTGTGGCGCTGATCGATATTGTGATGTGTTAGTTACTGCTACTGGATTGGCTGCAAGGTGTGGTGGAGAGAACGATGGCAATGAGGGGCGTTGTAATCACAATAATGACAGTGAGTGGGTTCCCTGGTAAGGGTTGGTGAGGGCGGTGGATCGTGGTAGCTTTGAATAGTGGTTGTTGCTTCGACGTTGGTGGAGATGGGAGGTTGCTGTGAAGGTTTGGAGTAGCCGATATCTGATAGAGGTGAATGGCTATGATCTTGTGCTATTGAAGAGTGGATCTGAAAAGATTTGAGTGGATTGAAACATATCAGAGTAGATCGGAGTCCCCCCTCGTTGTACTCGCTGTCCGCCATTGTACTTTTCGTCCACTGTTTTGTAATATAAGCAATTTCTAATCATCTGCCAGCCATAATGATAAAGGGCGGATCTTGGTATAACGGTAAGGTTATTGACCTTCTAAACATGAACACTTAATGTTTGGTATTATGAGGGATGGACCGGATAGAGACCTAACTTGCATTATTTGAGTGATGCTCACACTCAAACACATGTTGTCATGCCAAAACAAAATTAAAACAATTGACCAAGCAGTGTGGCATGATGCTATTAGAACATGATGCATCCGTAAATGGAGATAAATATAGAGGTAAAAATGTTATCCTTACCCTTTCTAAATCCCCCAAAACTCCCTTTAGAAAATCAAAAATTTTAAGATCATACTTTTTTGCACTTTAATATACATAATCTTAAACCAAGGAACAAGCATGATGTGGCCTTTAGTATAAAATCTTTATTTAAACAAGAACTCCAAGGTTTTTTGAAATGAAGCTTGAATTAAAAAAAATGAAGTGAAAGGACAATGTTTAAGGTTTCTAAGAATAAAATTGTTTTTTTTTTTTTTTTGTCCACTAGCTTGTCTATTGGATAAATGAACTAACCAATATCTGAAAAACAAAATAGAGCTACACTTAGGGTGTTTGGGACCCGAACTAAGATTAAATGAAAATAATTGAATTAAGATATATTCTAAATATTTATACACCATATATACTAAATTTTTATGCATCGAAACCCATTAATCACATCTACAAAAATTAGAAACTTCCATATCATACCCTTATTTTCTTATCAAGGCTTACATTTTTAAATTTTGTAAAAGTCCAATATTCCCAATTCATTCATCATAGTCAGGTTTCAAACACACAGGTAACCACAATACAAGTTCTTCCATGAGCAATATACAACTCCAGAATACAAAACAATATTCCAAATCATGGTGGAGCATCGAGTATGAATAATAGCAATCAAACATATAAAATTAAGTAACTTCTTTCATGAAATTAGAAAAAATTATGATAAATTTAAGGAAATTTTTGTGAAATTGGTGGAGCATCGACTATGAATAATAGGCCAGTCATGAATAACCCAACACAAATCACAAATATTTCTTGTTCTTGTGAAGCACAAAAAATACAGCCTCTAGTATATATGGAATCAGTGCATCCATTACAAAAATACAACAATAAAACTCTAAACTTGCTTAGTGAAAAATATGCCAGGGGCGGTGGTGGCTCTAAGCTTCATCGCAGGTTGAGGGGTTCATCGGCGGTGACGGGTTTTCGTTGGCAGCACGAATGCGAGGAGGGTGAGAGAGAGAAAAGGTTTACAGAGAGAGAGAAGTACGATAGAGGAAGGATATAAGGGCTTATTAGTGGCACACACTTGTGCATCACCAATAAGCTATTTGAGCGTTGCCAATAGTAAATCAATGTGCTAAACGTTGTCGTTTTTATTAAGTATACTTATTAGTGACATTCACATGTGCACCGCAAATAGTTTTCTATATTAATGACGCACTTGTGCGTCGCTAATAAGTTCCCGCACGTCGCTAATACCTTCGCACCATAAACAATGGGGGGAAATCAATTTTTTTACCTTTTTTGCGGGACTAACGGTGTGCGCCGCTAATAATGACTATTAGCGGCAGTTTCTTGTTCACCGCTAAAGACCTTATTTCTTATAGTGAATTCTAATTACCCTAAGAATTTAATGAGCTAATAATGTACATTAAGCTTTTACACTACCTATTAGATGCAACATCGACTCACATGCATGAGTCTCTTATAACCAATATTCTAATACCATGTTAAATTAAATACCAATTATCTTAAAAACCTGGGTTACTAAACAACAGACTAACAATGTATATTAAGCTCTCACAGCTCATTATATTTCCCTCGCATCATAGTTGGTTGGTCCTAATCCTTTGAATGCAAGGTGACATGGGTATTTCATTGGACTATATGTGCATGGAAAATGATTGGTACACTAGTTTGGTCTATTGGATGATGTGTCAATGATTTTTTGATAATTAATAGATGTATTTGGTATTTTTATTTAAATTTTAAAACAGAATTATGATGGATGATATCATCCAGTGAACTAATACGCTAAACTAATTCGGTGTACCTAGTATTACTCTATGTGCATATATATATATATATATATATATATATATATATATATGGACACTTGTATCTATGTTAATGTGCATGCATGCATGTTCCTTTATTTGGTGATTGCATGTGTATTGACAACCATGATTAATGATTTGAATGCAGGAGGCACTGCCATTGCTTTATCAAATAGATGCAGCTGTAAGACACATAAAAGCGTGGAGGAAACTTTGGAGAAGAATAGGGAGAAAAAGGATAAGTTAAGTAGAAAAAGATCATATTCATTCATTATGAGTGGATTGAATATGAGCTTAAAATCACCTCAAATCAAGATTTGCAAAATCGGTCCTGATCTTGATGTCGTTTTCATAACTAGGCTATATAATCAATTCACATTTTATGAGATTATTCACATGACTCATGAAGAAGGTGTTGCAATTGTGAATTCCAGTTTTTTTATATTTTGAAACTCAACTTTACATGTAGTAGTACATCCAAAGGTCATTTTTTCTTTCATCCATACAGTCATTTCTGAGACACACATACACACTTGCATACATTTGAAGTAATTGTGATTTGTTATTAGACAAGCTATTATACCATTTGCCTCTTTTTGTGTAGATTGGGGAATTTGGATTCAATTTTGGAGCTTCAAGGCTATCAAAAAGGCTAATAATGTTTGTTTGTGGAGCTGCCAGTGAAGTATAATCCCAACCAGAGTTATGGGACTTTGAAATTCAACTGCCCATGGGAGATTAGAATTCACAGCATTGTTGTATAGGAATTAAATGCATGCCTTAAAACTATTCAAAATTCTCTGCCTCCAATTTGATAATGTAAACTTAACTATCCTTTCATCATTTTCCAAGTGTAATAAGATTCATGTTACAAGTATTTTCATCAAGAAGTTGATAAGAAAACCTTTAACAGGATGTGCATTAATTCAATTGAATAGTAATGAAACTACATAAAATTTATGATTAGAAATAGAAAATAGCCAGGTATACCTAATAACAACCACTGGATAATCCTACTGGCTCCTGGTGGATTAGGACTTGAAAAATAATTTTACTTGCTGGGCCTTACTTATTTATTTTTATCATTGCCTCAATCTTAATTTTTTAACCAACAAAAAGAGTATAATTTAAAATCAAACCCAATTTGCTGTTGAAAAATTAATCATACCATTAACAAGTTCAACTCATGACTAGCAAATTAACATATTATCATACACTCTCACTTTGGAAAGATTCGAAACTATTACATCTCTTATAAAAATAGATATGAGATGCCACTCAACGACTAAGTAGTCCGGCATTTCCTCATTCTTAATGATAACCTAAATTTCTTTTCTTCCGTGAGTCAATTTCTTTTTCCACTACAAATTTGATCTCATTGTTGTAGTGGTTTCCTCAATCAATAAAGATTTGGTCATGTATTTTATAAGTGTGATCATATCATAGTATTGATTGTTACTACCAGTGTTTATTTCTGAAAATACATAAAGTATTTTGATAAAACAGTAAACTAGTTTGAAAAACAAAAAATTGTTTTGAAATCAAAATAGTATAAAGTTTTGAAACAAAACAAAAACTTTTAAATATAAAAGCAGTATTTTAACAGTATAGGAGTTTTGAAAGTGCAGAAACATGTATAAGAATACAGAAACTGTAGACTTACAATTGCAGAAACAGGAGATTACAGGGATCAAGGCTTGTGTTTAACACAATGTCTTTAACGCAAATTCGCCCTCGAGATGGTGCTTTACGAGGCTGTGGACGTTTCTTCCCAGGATATAATGATTAGAACGTACTGAAGAAGAAACACTCAAACTTCAGTACATAACGAACCATAAATAGTGGTTGAACTCTCTCAAATAGTATGAACTGACGCACAAAATTGTATGAATTGAATCTATGAATGTAGGTGCGTAAGTGGTGTTTATATAGAGCATTCGTGTCTGTTTGGTACAGACACGAAGGTTAACAGTCGCAGTAGTTCAACAAACAGTCGTAAGGAAAAAGATGATTCAGTCAAAATTCAATTGCAAAACGATTTCGTTTTGGATTTGAACTAAAACCAAATGCAATCGCAAAACGACAGCGTTTTGGACTGTTTTTAAGAGTAACAGAAACAATAACGTTTCAAAAAATTATTCGATGAATTTTTTCCAAAAAGATATATACACAGCGGGTCGACAATAACGCGCGTGTGTGGTGAACCAAGCATGTGCTAGGTCCTCCCTTTTCCACAAAATTTGTGTTCTTTAGGGCCCATATCTTCCTTCAAGGTAATTGTATATATACTCTTTAAAAACCTTGTACCCATCCTATGTAGGACACAAGTTTTTTACAAGTTTCAAGTTTTTGTTACCATTTTCAAGTGGTGATATTTGGAAGCAATTTTTCATTTATTCCTTAATGATTTTGAGAAACTCAATACATGATCTTAATCTCCTAGTAGAGGATAACACATTTTCATATGAACCTACTAAAATTAATGTTTGAGATCCACTATAATTTTAACTCACAAATAACTAAAAAATTATTCTCAAAATTCATTATTTCTAACATTGACTATGTTAGAAAGTATTGTTATTTGATCAGATGATGAAAACGGGTGAAAAAAAAGGAGAACTTCTACCAGAGAACCGTCTAGAGATGTAGATAGGTTTATATATATAGATAGATATTGATAAAAAAAGGAGAACTTCAGACTAGGTGCCGCAAAAGTTAACTTATACGGATGGTCCGTATAAAATTTAAACTCTTTATATACATAATAATATCATCTTGCTTCTACCATCCTTGCCTTGAACTTTTGGAAGGTACTGCAGATGATTTGGCTTGCAACATTGTGCCAACTTAGTTGGGATGGTGTTGCTTGTTTTGATGTTTATAGAACTTTCTTTCCTCTATCTTTCATCTCTCACCCTCTCTTTATTGATGTAATTTATGTACCTCTTGTACTCTTATTCCATAAATAAAGGTTCTCTTCTTTGTTGATAAAAAAAAAAGTCAAGCATCAAATCTTACACTGGTTAGTTTGATACATAACGATATCAACATTTGTATATTGTATTAGCAAAAAATATGAAAAATGTACATATTTTTACTAACTCGGTAATTAGTATGATTAATTATCATCAATGGCTTATGTTAACACGTTATGACACAACAACAAATGAGGTTTTTACCTATGCTTTACTTCTAAGTGTCAGCAGAAAAATATGTCAGGCCAAAATAAAGCATAGCCAACAAGACAAAAAAAACGTTGCAAAAAATAAAAGTAAAAATTGACGGACTTAATCTTGACATAAAAAATAGTTGATAAAAGTAGCTTTTTCCGACTAAAAATCTATGCATCGATATTAAAAATTAATTCCGGTCAATATAATGTCGAAAGTTTATTATAATTTACCGACAAAAAAAATTGCCAGAATTCATTTTTAATACCTATACATAGTTTTTTAGTTGGAAAAAAACTACCTTTAATGATGAATTTTTATGTCGGTATTAAGTCCGTGGTTCCTTTTTTCTTTTTTTTTTTTGCAATGCTTTTTTTGGCTTTGTTAGCTATGTTTATTTTGGCCGATGTTTTTTTTTACTAACACTAATAAAATTCGTCGGTAAAAAAGCTCATTTGTTGTAGTGAAGGTGTATTGTACATTCATCAATCAATACTTTACAAATCTACATGAGTTTATCAATTCTGGACCTTAGAAAACGATTGCAATAAGTATAGAGATAAAACCCAACCTACAACTAGAAAGAAGAAATTGAATAAACTACACATCTCATGAATTACTAACTAGGCTAATTCTAAATTGACGAATTGATTTAAAACTTTAGAAATATGATGAGAATTTTTTTGACAAAAGATAGAAATGTTTTAAAAATATTTGAGTAAAACTCAAGATCAATATTAAGAGTAAGAATCGAGGATGGTCTAAAAAACTATGCATCGGTATTAAAAATTAATTCCGGCCAATATGATGTCAAAAGTTTAATTATTATAATTTACTGACGAAAAAAATCACCGGAATTCATTTTTAATACCTACGAATAGTTTTTTAGTCGAAAAAAAACTTCCTTTTAATGATGAATTTTTATGTCGGTCTTAAGTCCGTCGTTCTTATTTTTTTTTTTTCTTTGCAATGCTTTTTTTTGATTGGTTAGCTATGTTTATTTTGGCCGAAGTTTTTTTTTTTTTTACTGTCACTAATAAAATTCATCGGTAAAAAAGCTCATTTGTTGTAGTGAAGGTGTATTGTACATTCATCTACAAATTTACTAGAGTATCAATTCTAGGCCCTAGAAAATCTGACAGATTGCAACAAGTACAAAGATAAAAATCAACCTACAACTGAAAAGAAGAAATTAAATAAACTACACATCTCTCCCTAGTGAAGAGATCATGAATTACTAACTAGGCTAATCCTAAGTTGACGAAGTGATTTAAAACTTTAGAAATATGATGAGAATTATTTTGACAACAGATAGAAATGTTTTAAAAATATTTGAGTAAAACTCAAGAGCAATATTAAGAGTAAAATTTTGAGTAAGAATCGGGGATGGTCTAAGTATGGTTTTTGAATCATAGATATTGGGTGATTAATGTGAGTGGGCTGCTATGAAATCAAGAAATTAAAAAAAAAAGGAAAAAAAAAAGAAGAAGAGTGCAACCACATTTTTGGTATACAAAATCAACCATGGTCAATTGAAATCTTAGGTGTAATTGAGTTGCAAACATTGAGATTGAAGAAAATTTGTTTGTCAAAAGTAAAAATGAAAGAAAAGATTATTATCCGGTGTTGGCACTGTCTCACGCATGGTAGTCCAAAATTTTATGTTACATTATGAAAATTTATATATTAAAACTACAAATTAAATACCAAAAAATTTAGAGGTGATCACCCTCTAATGAAGCTAAAAGTTTGGTGGTTAGATTTAGACTTTTGTTACAAGTGTTTGGGTTCAAATCTCTCCATCAAATGAGGTGGATAGTCTTTGTTTGAGGTGATAAAAGAACCCTTGTGTCTGACTCACTTAGAGGGACACTCACACAACTTTGATGGGACACTACCCTCTCCGCTAAATGGGGTGGCTAGTCTTTATCCTGGATGACAAAAGAGTCATTGTGTCAAACTCACATTAGGGGACACTTATACAACTCTGACGGGACAGTACCCTCTTCTCGTAGCATTTTTTTGTTCTACCCAGCACATTGTGATATATAGATCTTATAATCCAAGTTATGTCAACTTTTCTTTTGATCAGTTATAACCGAGTTCATTGACGTGGCCGAGGCTTGGCGTATAACATTACGCTATTTAGATAAAAATATTTTTTTAAGAGAAATAAATATAACATCTTACTTACATAATATGTTATTATACGTTAGGTTCATAAAATAGGTTACTAGACACGAATCGTGGAGTCCGATTTGGGAATTTAAGTCCCAAAAAATAAAGACACGCAAATGATAATTGACTGTACTGCCCCTGATGATACCCAGGGCCAAATAAACATAAAAGATAGTCCCATTGAATTATGTCGGACACTCTGGACCCAATGGTAGGGTCCATTTTATGAACTGGAACCCCGAAAAATTTGGCTATGTAACATGTGAAATTACCAAAATGCCCCTAATGCTGTAAGAAGCCCAAATAAAGTCTAAATTGAACGAAATTGATACCAATAGAAGCCCAAACTCTCATGAAACTATACACATGATTAAATGATGAATCAGGATCAGAATCTCACGAAACATAAAATGACCAAAATGCCCCCTGAGCATGATAAGTGCAAAGTAGAGGCCGAATAAAGGCCAATCTGATCTAATAAATTGTCATAAGCATAATTATAGAAAATCGAAGGGCTAAATAAGACTCTGAAACAGTCAACGTATAAAATGAGAAATGACTGATTTGTCCCGATGATCAAAAGCAGATACCAAATAAAGTCCAAAAGACTTCAAATTTTATACATACGATATGTGGACTATTCTGAGGACCACGACAGGGTCCGAGACAAGAATGGTAAAATTATTATTTTGCCCCTAAGGCTAAGTAAGTATTTAACTCATAACGATTTGAATCTAAAAGACTTAGGACTTTATATTTAAGATATGTGGACTATTCTAAGGACCACGACAGGGTTCAGGACAAGAATGGTGAAATTACCATTTTGCCTCTAAGGTTAAATAAGTACTTAACTGACAACGATTTGAGTCTAAAAAACTTAGAACTTTATATTTAAGATATGTGGATTGTTCCGAGGACCACAATAAGGTTTGGGACAAGAATGGTAAAATTACCATTTTGCCCCTAAGGTTAAATAAGTACTTAACTGATAACGATTGAAGTCTAAATGACTTAGGTTATAATCTTGATAACTACTAAGCCTAATTAAAAAATGTAATAACCTCAGATGAAACCCAATGAAAGGGCAATAGGCTATTAGGCTATCTTAGGTAATCTGATAGATGCCTAAGATGATGAATAAGACATGAATGGATGAATTCAAATTTGTCTGTGATTGATGATGATTATTCAGGATATGCATGGAGATGCCTAACGTATCTAGAGGTTATCAGATTACTTGTACAAGGTGATAAGCGAACAATTTGTGAGTAACTTGGAACTTCTGACTTGGTGTATAAGTTACACTGTCTAGATATTGTATCTTCATGCACTTGTACCGTTTTATATGCCATACTATTTAAATGCGTATACTTGCATGATTTTGTTCTGTCCTGCACTCTTGTTCCATCCTACCTAATTAGCATCTTGTCCTGTTTTATTCTATTCTGTTCCACTCAATGCTGACCTGCTCTATTCTTTGATTTATACGAACAGTTGTGAGTAACTTGGAACTTCTGACTTGGTATATAAGTTACACTGTCTAGATATTGTATCTTCATACACTGTACCATTTTATATGCTATACTGTTTAAATGCGTACCCTTTTGTACTGCATTACACGTGGCATGATTTTGTTCTGTCTCGCCTAATTAGCATCTTATCCTATTTTTTTTTGGTCATGTTCTGCTCAATACTGACCTGCTCTATTCGTTAATGATATGCCTGTGTCTCTGATTGATATATTGTTTCCGCTTAATTCTGTTATGTTCCATTCCGTTGATGATATGCCTGTGTCTTTGATTGATATATTGTTTTTGCTCAACTCTGTTATGTTCCGTTCCATTAATGATATGCCTGTGTCTCTGATTGATATATTGTTTTCGCTCAATTCTGTTATGTTACGTTCCGTTGATGATATGCTTGTGTCTCTAATTGATATATTGTTTTCGCTAAATTCCGTTATGTTATGTTCCGTTGATGATATGCCTGTGTCTCTGATTGATATATTGTTTCTGCTCAATTTCGTTATGTTCCGTTCCGTTGATGATATGCCTGTGTCTCTAATTGATATATTGTTTCCGCTCAATTCTGTTATGTTTCGTTCCCTTGATGATATGCTTGTGTTTCTGATTGATATATTGTTTCCGCTCAATTCTGTTATGTTTCGTTCCATTGATGATATGCCTGTGTCTTTGATTGATATATTGTTTTCGCTCAATTCTATTATGTTCCATTCCGTTGATGATATGCCTGTGTCTTTGACTGATATATTGTTTCTGCTCAATTCCGTTATGTTCCATTTCGTTGATGATATGCTTGTGTCTTTGGTTGATATATTGACATCGTTTACTGTTTTAACCTGATTCGTTATGTTCTGTTTTGTTTTGATCTATTTGTACAGTTTGGTTCGGTTCTGTCTTATTCTACTTAATCGCATTAAGTTAATTTATTAAACTGCTATTTCTAAAATAACTAAACCCTCCATGTGCTTTGTAAGCGAGAATTGGTTTTTGAAACCCATGACAAGGGAACCTATGTTATTCATTGGGCTTATTTAAGCTCACCTCATTATCCTAACATTTTTCAGGATTTATCTCTATTGGATTAAAAGGCACTATGATATGACATGGATAGGTTGAGTGGCATTCCAAGTAAAGGATCTGATGGCACTGATTTGTGGAGACTTGGATTCTTGTGGATTGAATCTAGTTATTCAGGTAAGTGACATGATTCCATTGACTTCATTGATATGCATTAGATGTATTAGGGAAATGGCTCATAGTATTGGTATTCTAGAGATTATTTGGTGACTGATGATAGACGTGCTCTGATGTCTAGATTAGATATGCTCTGTGTTATATGTCTGATTATAGATGTGCTCTGTGGTTAAAGTTATTAGCTATCTGGTTTTAGACTTGCTTTGTGGTACATACCTCTATGGTATTTATAACTGAGTTGCATTCCCAAGATAAAAGGTTTTAAATTCCGCTGCTCTGACCTTACATTTGAAATGCAATTCGTTGGGAAGTTCAGAAGTTTTCCTTTGGTTGGTCGCATTGTCGGTCAGCAAACCGGTAAGGTGGCTAACTAGCATCACGTCCTCGACATCCGCTGTAGGGTGGGGTTCGAGATGTGACATGATGAACATGAGACTTGATCATATGTTTAATTCATTGAATTGTGACTTACATTCATGTAGACAAAGTGTTGTGAATTTGAAGTTATGCTTTGCTTTATGAAAGAGGCATATTTTAAGTTATGTTCCATGTCTTGATGAAATGTTTCATTGAATTACATAAGGATGAAATCAAAGCATGTTGGCATAGTGTGAATCCTTGGAGGCATGGCGTGAGTAGAGCACTTGGTGCTATGCATTATGAGGGTGTAGATCTGGTAGTGAAAAACCCAAAATTGGTCATTTGGTACTTGCATGCCAACGGGGTCCGGACCGTGAAGCGAGACATACTTTGGGTGGCATAGTGTTGCATGTACGTGTCATACATGTTGACATTGCATGGCATTGAGGGATTATAGCTTTTAAAATATACACTTGCAAATGCCACGCCTTAAAAGTGTTCTTAGCATTAGCATTGCGTCATACCAATAATTGAGCTGACCCATTTGTGGGATATCATATTTCAGATAAGGCTCCGGGTACTTGAGACTTATTGACGTCTTGAAGAAAGGAAACAAAATAGACCATGAAGAAGATTTGGCCCTTGGGGCATTATTTTTGAGTTGTATAAGGGCATAAGCCCTAAAACCATGTGTGTTTATTTGTACACACCTTGTATATTATGAAAACAATGGCAATGCCCTATATATTATAATGAGCATGAGATAGTGATGTTCTGAAATTCAAGTTCATGTGCATATATGATAGATTGAATATTTAAATGATTTATGTTTAATTTCTATTAAATTGTTTCTATCGAGTGAGGATGGATTGTGATGTGTTTATATATACGAATTGTTGTAAAATATTAGGCGGGATAATGCTTAGAAAACAAAGGAAGTTATGTAAAAATTTTGTGAAAATAAAATATAAATTAGATGTGCAAAACACCCTTTTAATAGGTGAGAAAGTTGCTAAAAAGTTGGGGTTAAATAGCTTGAAGAATTAGAAAGAATGTCAAATGGTATACAACATGCCTTAATTTCAATTTTGTAGAATTATTTCTACGGATCTGCCCACTTCGTGAGACTATAATTTTTTGGTCCTTTTGAATTAATTAAAGTGCCTTACATTTCTAGATAGGTCTATCTCTTAGCTTTCTTTTTACATATCACGGACTTTGAAAGCTTTTAAAATGAAAAAGTTATATTGATTTTGTTTCAGTTGTGCAAAATCTGACCTATGGGTAGTGTTTTCGTCATAACTTGAGTTCTACATAGAATTTTTGAGTGACTCAAAATGGTATAGAAACTAGACTCAATAAGGAAGATTTTGGCATAGACTTCATTACATTTGGATCTATTGATTGAGAGAAAGGCCGATTTGAATCAAAGGGTTAGGCGCAACATTTTTTTTGAAACTGAATTTTTGCTCCAAGTGAACAATAACTTTCAATGTTACTATTCACTTTTAGCTACTGGTTTGCTCGGGTTACTGTTCATCCAAAAAAAATTATTAGTATTATTTTTTTGAAACTTTTTGGTTTTCATATAAATTCATTTTAAATCTGAATTGAGTGATTCAAAATTCTAAATTGATTGTCTCGATGAGTACTTTTGTTTAATAATATTTGCACTTTAAGACTCCAAATATGTTTGGGTGAAATTGACCATGAAAGGTATAAAGACTTAAAAAAGTTTTCAGAATGGATTCAAATGATTCTCAATTTTTTTTTCTTTCTAATGTTGGTTAATTACCTTAGAGTATGGAATAATGAATTTTTTGTTGAGAATTAAAGGATGTTTTAAATTTATTTATTCATTTCTCTATTTAATAAGTTCACTTCGGGTTTATGAAAATTCGGGACGTGACAACGTGATATCAGAGCATAGGTTCGAATACCTAGAAACCGTGGGGTGTTGTTGAACACAATAGGGCCGTGACACATGGTTTTAAATTTTGGTGAGCATTATGTTAAGTGTAAGAACTTGTTATGTGTATGTTAAGACATGCTTGTGATTGTTGCTTGTAAAGTGTGAGTTGTTAACATATATGTGCTTCATTTTTTTTTTATGCCTATGTCTAAATGTGAAAAGGAGGTGTTAATTTTTTTGTTTCTTGGACTTGTAGACTAATGCCACCAAGGAAAGCTCTTGCAAGAGCTGGACCACCTAGACGAGGTAGGCCTAGGGCTGCTGCTCCCCTTCGGTGTGGTAGACCTCGAGCTGTTGTTGCTGCTGTTGCTGCTGCCCATAGAGCAGCTGAGGAGGTCGTTGCTCCTCCACCCGCTTATACACCTGCCCTAGTAGAGGAGGTGGAGCAGACCATTGGTGCCAGAGATATGGCGGCCTATTATACATGAGTGTTTTCAAGCCATGCAGGAGACCCAGACTACGGGTGACGAGACCAGGGATACCTTCGTGATGAAGGTGTTCCAAAAGATGAGACCTCCTACATTTGTAGGGCAGCCAGACCCTTTAGTTGCTAAGGAGTGGTTAGATCATATCACCAGGATTTTAGACTCCCAGGGGATTGTTGAGCCACACCTCAGGATTAGATGTGTCACCTTTCAGTTTACGAAGTTGGCCAGCCAGTGGTGGCGAGTAGCTGTTGACCTGTTAGACAGTTTTGGCGAGGGGTGGAATTCATTTGTAGGCCATGTTCAATGACCGCTATTTTCCCAAGACTGCCAGGATAGGATTTATGGACGAGTTTGGGGCACTCCTCCAAAGGGATATGATGTGACTCAATATGAGTCTCGGTATACTGCATTGGGGAGATTTTCCCCACATATTATTAGAGAGGAACGACTGAGGGTCCTCTATTTTGTCAAGGGGTTGAAGACCTCCATTAGGGATAGATTGGTTGGACACATTATTTACACCTATGACGAAGGCAATGACCAGGGCCACTAGAGTAGAGAGGGAGTTGGCTGACATTAGGGGGATCAACGAATCCCAGACCCAGGGTAGGACATCTACAGCATAGATGTCTACGCCTGCCTAGCCTACTATGCCTGCCCTGACTTATACTAAGGGGAGACCATAAAAGAGGTACCGAGCTAGTACTTTTTCTGTACAGACACCGCCGAGGCCCCTCCAGTTGTTAGCCCTCCGACCTATTATGCTTGCTACTTCTCGAGGGGGGTTATCTCAGGGACCCATTACATGTTACCAGTGTGGACAGCCTGGCTATAGAATGGCCGATTACCCCCAGAGAGATCCCAGTCAAGGATATGGGGCTGGACTGAGTCAGATGTCATTTTCACCTCAAGTATAGGGTCAAGGGTAGGGACCTCCATGGCTTTGCTATACCTGCCATCAGACAGGCCATGTTAGGGCCAACTGTCCTTAGGCACAGACTTCTCAGAGCTCGTAAAGGCCACATTACTATCAACATACTCAAGTGCCTCTACCACAACCATAGTTAGACCATAGACCTCCGGCCTGCACCCTCCGCAAAGAGTGTTAGAGCTCCCGAACAAAGAGGATGAGGTCAGTAGGGACTAGAAAGGGGGAGGTAGGCAAGGCCAGACTACTCAGGGTCGTGTTTATGCAGTAGCCACCCAGAGGCATCTATTTCTAGACCTTTAGTGGTTCGAGGTACATTCCTTGTGTTTAGTTCATGGGCTAGCATACTGATAGACTCAAGTGCATCTCATTTATTCATATCTACCATGCTTGCCATGACATTGGGGTTGGACATAGATTGGTTAGATCCACCATTGCATGTTACCACCCCAGTTGGGGGTAGTGTGATATTGACGAGGATCTGTAGAGATTGCTCGATAGAGATAGCTGATCGCATCCTTTATTTTGATTTCATTCTACTTGACATGTCTAGTTTTGATATTATTTTGGGGATGGATTGGTTGTTTTCTTTTCGGGCGAGTATAGATTGCTATAGGAGGAGAGTGACAGTGTGTACTCTTAAGGGAGATAGCTTTTATTTCATGGGAGATCATGGGGATTTCTTAGTTCCATGCTTGTATGACTGGAGGAGTTGGAGAGGTCATAGTTACATATTG
This sequence comes from Nyssa sinensis, assembly GCA_008638375.1. Lineage (NCBI taxonomy): Eukaryota > Viridiplantae > Streptophyta > Magnoliopsida > Cornales > Nyssaceae > Nyssa > Nyssa sinensis. Next base: position 39,643,183 of record CM018047.1, on the reverse strand, counting down.
GCTAGTTTGGTAGGAGAGGGGAGTGGGACCACAGAAAGTGTGTTACCACCCGTAGTAGATGAGTTTCTAGATGTCTTCCTGGATGACTTGACTAGTCTACCACCGAGACGAGAAATAGAGTTCATGACAGAGCTTATCTTAGGCACTGTGCCTATTTCCATTCCACCTTACCATATGGCTCCAGCTGAGTTGAGAAAACTGAAGAAGCAGTTGACTGATTTGTAGGGTAAGGGTTTTATTCGTCCTAGTACTTCTTCGTGGGGTGCTTCGGCACTATTTTCGAAGAAGAAGGATGGGACATTACATTTGTGTGTGGACTGTAGGAGGCTGAACCGGGTCACTATCAAGAACAAGTACCCGTTGCCGAGGATGGATGACTTGTTTGATCAGCTTAGGGGTTTGAGATGTTTCTCGAAGATTGATCTTAGATCGGGGTATCATCAGTTGAGAGTGCGGGAGGAGGATATAGCGAAGATAGCTTTCCGCATTAGTTATAGCCATTATGAGTTTGTAGTTATGCCATTCGGTGTGACAAATGTCTCGATGGCTTTCATGGACTTGATGCATCGTATTTTTAGTCCTTATTTAGATCAGTTTGTCGTGATGTTTGTTTATGACATTTTGATTTACTCACCTTCTAAGAATGAGTATGCCTTTTACTGACGGACTACATTATAGATTTTGAGGGAGCATCGGTTGTTTGCTAAGTTCTCGAAGTGTGAGTTTTGGCTTTAGGAGGTGCAGTTTCTAGGCCATGTTGTATCAGGTGGTGAGGTATCCGTGGATCCTTCTAAGATTGACTCTGTTTTGAGTTGGGGGAGGCCGAAGAGTGTGTTTGAGATTTGGAGTTTCTTAGGATTGGCCGAATACTACCGTCGATTTGTAGAGGGGTTTTCTCATCTTACCGTGCTGATGACTCGTCTGACGCGTAAAGGCATTAGATTTGAGTGGACAGATGACTGTGAGCATTCATTTCAAGAGCTGAAGAAAAGGTTGACTTCAGCACCTGTCCTGATTATACCTAAGGGAGGTATTGGCTATACTATTTATTGTAATGCTTCACGAGAGGGACTAGGTTGTGTATTGATGCAGGAAGGTAGGGTGGTAGCCTATGGTTCTCGTCAGTTGAAGAATCACGAACAGAACTACCCCACACATGATTTGGAGTTAGCTGCCATCATCTTTGCACTTAAGAGTTGGGGACACTACTTATACGGAGAGAGGTTCGAGGTGTTCTCAGATCACAAGAGCCTTAGATACATTTTCATGCAGAAGGACTTGAACCTTCGGCAGAGGAGATGGATGGAGTATATGGAGGACTTTGACTTTGACTTTCAGTACCATCTTGAGAAGGCCAATAGTTGTAGCCGATGCACTTAGTAGGAGACTAAAGAGCACTGTTGCTAGTATTGCTATTAGGGAATGGGAGATGATGGGAGACATTGGCGAGTTTGACTTGGACTTTGCTGAGTTTGAAGGACATGCCACACTATTGAGTTTATGTGCACAACCTACACTTTTGAGTAGAGTAATTGAGGCACAGTTACAGGACCCAGAGGCAGAGCAGATTAGAACACAAGTTACTAGTCCTGAGGGATTTGAGGGATGGACAGTTCATTCTGATCTTAGCCTGAGGTATATGGGTAGAGTCTTTGTTCTAGAGTCTCTTAGGCCTGATGTCCTTAAGGATTTCTATCATTCACGTCTAGCAGTGCACTTAGGGGGCATTAAGATGTACCATGATTTATGCCATCAGTATTGGTAGGATAGGGAAGAAGGGAGATGTTGTACACTTCGTGTCGAGATGTCTCACGTGCCAGCAGGTTAAAGATGAGCACCAGAGACCTGGTGGTTTATTACAGCCATTGCCAGTGGCCGAGTGGAAATGGGAGTATGTTACCATGGATTTTGTGATGGGTCTTCCGAAGTCACCTAGAGGTGACAATGCAGTTTGGGTTATTGTTGACAGGTTGATGAAGTCTGCACATTTCCTACCGATTAAAGCGATTGATTCAGTAGGGTGTTCTCAGCAGGTTGTATATCCGAGAGATAGTACAACTATATTGGATTCCCGTTTCCATTGTTTCAAACAAAGACCTACGTTTCACTGCACGATTTTGGCAGAGTCTTCAAACAGCCTTGGGGACTCAACTACTGTTTAGTATTGCTTTTCATCCTCAGACTGACGGTCAGTCAGAGCGTACCATTCAGATCCTTGAGGATATGCTTAGAGCTTGTGTTATGGACTTCAAGGGTAGCTGGGAAGATCACCTTGCTTTAGTAGAGTTTGCCTACAACAACAGCAATCAGTCTAGTATTAGGATGGCACTTTTTGAGGCATTGTATGGTAGGTCGTGTCGTTCACCGGTATGTTGGACTCAAGTAGGAGAGATAGTTGCTTTAGGGCCTGACATAGTCCGTGAAACCACAGAGAAGATACAGGTGATCAGGCAGCAGTCTGTTGGCAGCACAGAGCTACTAGAAGAGTTATGCAGACAGGAGGCAACGACCTCAGTCATTTGATGTTAAGGGACACGTGTTCCTCAAGGTAGCCCCATGGCGGGGATTGAGGAGGTTTAGGCATAGCGTGAAACTGTCGTCACGGTTTATAGGCCCATTTGAGATCCTTGGGAAGGTTGGTGAGGTGGCCTACTAAGCTGACATTACCTGCCATAGTTATTTAGGGTTCATGATGTCTTCCATGTGTCGATGTTGAGGAAGTACGAGCCTGACCCCTCACATGTACTTGATTGGGTAGATCTTCAAGTAGAGAGTGATGCTTCTTATGATGAGAGACCTGTGGAGATATTGGATTCGAGGGACCAGGTTTTGCGAGGCAAAACCATCCCTTTGTTCAAGGTTCCTTTGGAGCCATCATGGGGTCGAGAAGGCCACTTGAGAACGTGAAGCTGAAGTCTGTGCTAGGTATCCCGAGTTATTTATTAATAGAGGTATATTTCTAAATTTCAGGACAAAATTTTTTAAGGGGGGAAGGATGTAGAGATCCGAAAAACGAAGGTAAATTTTTCGTTTTTGCTGGTAGGGCACTATTCATGCACAGTTTTGTCGGTAAGGCATTTTCATGCATCATTTAAGCATAACTCATGTTTAAGAGCATAATTTTAATGTTTCATAGAAGATAAACATGCTTAGAATATTAAAATACACCTACTCTAAAAAATTGAGCCTGTTTGGAGACAGTTTCAAAAATAGGACCAAGTGCCATTTGGTACTTGCATATCAATGGGGTTCGGACCGAGAAGCAAGACATATTTTGGTACTTGCATGCCAATGGGAAAGGACCAGTGAAGCGAGACATGGGTGGCATAGAGTTGCATGTGTGTGTCATGCATGTTGACATTGCATGGCATTGAGGGATTATAGCTTTTAAAATGTACTACTTGCACATGCCACGCCTTAAATTTGTTCTTAGCATTAGCATTGTGTCATACCAGCATTTGAGCTAACCCATTCATGAGATATCATATTTCAGATAAGACTCCAGGTACTTGAGACTTATTGAAGTCTTGAAGAAAGGAAGGAAAATGGACCATGAAGAAGATTTGGCCCTTGGGGCATTATTTTTGAGTTGTCTAAGGGCATAAGCCCTAAAACCATGTGTGTTTATTTGTACACACCTTGTATATTATGAAAACAATGGCAATGCCTTATATATTGTAATGAGCATGAGATAGTGATGTTGTGAAATTCAAGTACATGTGCATATACAATAGATTGAATATTTAAATGATGTATGTTTAATTTTTATGAAATTGTGGCCATCAAGTGAGGATGGATTGTGATGTGTTTATATATATGAATTGTTGCAAAATATTAGGCGAAAAATGCTTAGAAAAATAAAGAAAGTTATGTCAAAATTTTGTGAAAATAAAAGAGAAATTAGGTGTGCAAAACACCCTTTAAATAGGTGAGAAAGCTGCTAAAAATTTGGGGTTAAATAGCTTGAAGAATTAGAAAGAATGTCAAATGGTTTACAACATGCCATAATTTTGATTTTGTAGAATTATTTCTACAGATCAGCCCACTTCGTGAGACTATAACTTTTTGGTCTTTTTGAATTAATTAAAGTGCCTTACATTTCTAGATAGGTCTATTTCTTAGCTTTCTTTTTATATATCATAGACTTTGAAAGCTTTTAAAATGAAAATGTTATATTGATTTTGCTTCAAGTGTGAAAATTTGACCTATGGGTAGTGTTTTCGTCATAACTTGAGTTCTACATAGAATTTTTGAGGGATTCAAAATGGTATAGAAACTAGACTCAATAAGGAAGATTTTGGCATAGATTTCATTACATTTGGATCTGTAATTGAGAGAAACGTTGATTTGAATCAAAGGGTTAGGCAAAGCATTTTTTTTAAGCTGAATTTTTGCTCCAGGTGAACAGTAACTTTCAATGTTACTGTTCACTTTTAGCTACTGGTTTGCTCGGGGTTACTGGTCATCCAAAAAAAAAATTATTATTAATTATTTTTTTTTGAAATTTCTCGATTTTCATATAAATTCATTGCAAATCTGAATTGAGTAATTCAAAAGTCTAAACTGATTGTCTCGACGAGTACTTTTGTTTAATAATATCTGCACTTTAAGACTCCAAATATGTTTGGGTGAAATTGTCCATGAAATGTATAAAGGCCTAAACAAAGTTTTCAGAATGGATTCAAATGATTCTCAATTTTTTTTTCTAATGTTGGTTAATTATCTTAGAGTATGGAATAATGAATTTTTTTGCTGAGAATTAAAGGATATTTTAAATTTATTGTCAGTAATAATCACCCCCTATCGTAACTATCGTTATTGACTTACACGAAAATTGATGACAGTAGTAGAATAACTTTTTAAAATATCAATTTTACCTTTTTTATTAATAAAAGGACAATATTACCATAAAAAAGTTTATATGAAATGACAATAATAACCTTTAACAATGGCTGTTAACACTTACACTTTAGAAAACTGATCGATCGCCATCTCTCTTCTTACCATCAACAATGAGGAGATAATATAACAACTGACAAACATTTTTACAAAAAGTTCTATTCCATTTCTCACCAACCAATCAAGGATTCAAGATCTAATGTGATATATCATAATTTGACTACCATATTCAAGGCGTGACATGTGTCTATAATGAGCTCTTCAGGGTACAGGTCATGAGAGGGTTGTTCCATCCAAGTTAACCAAGCATGGAGGGTTCAGAGGTAAAGGGTTCTGAACTTATCACCGCCTTTTATAGGCTACCGACCTTAGAATAAGGAAACAAAGTTATACATGGAAACTATTATCTACTGATATCCTCAAATCCCTACTTTTATGGCTCCTAATCCTACTCAACTTTAGAGATCTACAACCTATAAATATGGCCATAAGGTACGGTTTTAATTTATGTTCAATTTTACTTTTGAATTACTTTTTTGATTTATTTACTGACTTCATCATCTGAGCGGCTACCATTGGAGCCTTCCTGGTGACCTCTTGATTGCAAGTTCTTGACAAGTAGCTAAGGACGGGAAGCCTTCCGACCAGAAAAGAGCAACATCAGCTTGGCGCCATATGTGAGAACGGCATTCGTTCTCATTATTTTTCTTCAACAGAAAACCTATTGTCTTTTTCTTCAAAGAATCAATGGCTCCCAACCTTCGTCCTAGAAAGAATTTCTAAAACCTTTAAAATCAGCCTCCTGTTGGAAGAGGAAAGGGACAAATACCTATTCATTTGCAAGAATAACTTAATTGGATTCAACGATAGTCCGATCAGATGCAGGAACAACTCACGCTATGTCGGAGATGGGACTTTACTTACTAAGATTCGTTAGTTTACCCTGACTTACTTATTTTTCAAGTAAGGATGCTGTATGACCACAATACGAGTCCAAGAGCATAGGGGGACAGTTGAGGAGTATGCTAGAAGTGATGTAGTTTCTCCAATGTACTCACCACCTAAGGGTGGTGTTATGTTAGTTTTATGCCAGTTTATATTTTACCATTGTCCAATAATATTTTGTATTAAGACTTCCGCTGATTTAGTGTTTAAGTTTTACATTATATATTGTTGTCATTGATACAAAGAAAGAAAAAAGTAGGAACAGGCCATAGGGTCGGTCCTGCGATACGAGATCCGCATAAGGTGGGTTTTAGGTCGTGACAACAATCATACAAATATGGTTGAAAATGAGACTACTGAAATTGTTTCCATGATATCAGAATTGCATGTTGGTATGGTTACAGAACTACATGCATTATGAAGATGTAGAAAATGGATAAGAAGTACTCATAGGAAAACATAATTCTGCCAAGGTTATGGGAAATGGGACTGTTGAAATCTAGTTTACTTCTAGAAAGAAACTTATACTTCTGAATGTTTTTCATGTTCTATAAATTAGGAAAAATCTAGTATATGCAAATCTTTTTAGTAAGAAGGGCATTAAAGTTGTCCTTGAGTCTGACAATCTCATTCTGTAGGGTGGGATGTTTATTGGAAAGGGATACTCTTGTGATGGAATGTTCAAGTTTAGTATTAATAAAATAAAATCTGATTATGCTTATATTGTTGAGTCTTATAATTTGTGGCATATTTTTTTAGTACATTTAAATTTTAGATCTTAAAGTTTATGTCTAAACATGATTTGATTGAAAATAATAATAATGATAATTCTAAGTGTGAAATATGAATTCAAGCAAATATAACAAAGAAACATTTTCCTAAAGTCAATAGAGAAACACAATTATTAGAACTTGTGCATTATGATATTTGTGAATTAAATGGTATTTCAACTAGATGAGACAATAGATATTTCATTACTTTCATTGATGATTTTTTCATAAATACACATGTAATTAATGAAAAATAAAGATCGCGCTTTTAATATGTTTAAATGTTATAAATTTTTTATCAAAAATCAAAAGGAAAAGAAAATTAAGATTCTTCGTAGTGATAGAGGTGGGGAATGTTTTCCTACTAAATTCACTTCATATTGTGAAGATAATGGCAATATACATCAAACTAGTGCACCTTACACCCCACAACAAAATGGGGTTGTAAAAATGAAAAATAGGATAATAGTTGACATGATAAATGCTATGCTTTTGAATGCAAAATTGCATTATAATTTATAGGGGTGAAGCATTACTTACTGCTTGTCATATGGATAATGGAACTCCTTCTAAGAAAAGATAAGTGTCACCATATGAATTGTGGAAAGGCAGAAAACTTAGTTTAAATTACCTTAGGGTATGGGGTTGTTTGGCCTTCTATAGAGTTCCAGACCCAAAGAGAAACAAAATTAGGCTGAAGAGCTTTGAAAAGTGTTTTTGTAAGATATGTTGAAAACTCCAAAGCTTATAAACTATTAGATTTAAATTCTAATATCATATTGGAATCAAAGGATGTAGAATTTATTGAAGATAAATTTTGCAATGATTCTAGCACTACCAGAAATTGATTCAAATCTTAGTTCATCTATTGGAAACAAAATGAAAATTCTTGAAACATATTCTGAACCAAGGAGCAGTCAAAGACCTAGAAAAGAAAAATACTTGGATTCTGATTTTGTGTCCTCTTAAGCCATTGTTTTTCTTTTAGAAGGAAATAAAGAGATTGTGTTGGATGAAATGCTAATTATTTTAAATACAAAATAAGATCCAAAAATATTTAGTGAGGTCGTGGCTTCTAGAGATGCTGCTTTTTGGAAAGAGGCAATCAATGAAGAAATGGACTCAATATTATCAAATAATACTTAGGTTTTAGTTGATTTGCCTTCTGGTTCTAAACCTATATGATGTAAACGAGTATTTAGAAGAAAGTTCAATACAGATGGGTCTATACAAACTCTTAAGGCTGGATTGGTAGCCAAAGGTTTCAAACAAACGGAATGTATAAACTATTTTGATACATATGCCTGAGTAGCTAGACTACCATCTATTAGAGTGCTTATGGCACTAGCTTCAATTTATAATTATATGTAAATCAAATGGATGTTAAGACCGCCTTTCTGAATGGTGATCTAGATGAAGAAGTGTACATGGAACAACTAGAAGGGTTTGTTCTACCTGAAAATGAAAAGAAAGTTTGTAAATTGATAAAATCATTATATGGACTAAAACAAACTTCAAAGCAATGGCATGAAAAATTTGATTATGTGATTTTGTCCCCTGGTTTTAAGCATACTAGAGCTAATAAATGAATTTATTCTAAATTCATTTATAACTATGGTGTTATTATTTGTCTTTATGTGGATGATATGCTAATATTTGGGAATAACATAGATTATGTAAATGAAACTAAAAAGTTTTTAACTTCTAAATTTATAATGAAAGATCTTAATGAAGTTGATACTATTTTAGGGATCAAAGTCAAGAAACATAGTGAGGGTTATGCCTTGAGTTAATCTTATGACATTGAAAAAATGCTTCTTAAATTTCAGTATTTGAGAATTAAAGAAACAAATATGCTATATGATTCATCATTTAAACTAATAGAGAATTCTAGCAGGGCAGTCGCAAAGTTACAGTATGTTAGTGCAATTGGTAGCTTGACGTATGCAATGTATTGCACAAGGTTTGATATTTCATTTATAGTTTGCAAATTTTTCAAATATACAAGTAATCCAAGTTTGGAACATTGGAAAGCTATTGGTAGAGTCCTTGGTTATCTTAAAAGAACTATTGAACTATTGGTAGATTACTAGCATGGACACCAGCACGTGAAAAAAAGGGAAAACTTGTGTCATCCTTTTATGGATTTAAAGGGATCCTAGCTGTCTCCTTCCTTTAAGGTGGGAATGGACGCCTCTTATGAAATGTAGAAAAGTTGAGGAATCGCCAACTTATTTTTGGGCAAGAAACAAGTAAATTCGTTACAACAGAACATAATTAAACGAAAACTGAGAAAGAATGAAATAATAGAATTTTACATCACCTTGTGTCCCAATTACATTCTAAAGATCCCTTGACAAGGATCAAATAAAATAAGGCACTGAAATAAAGCGAAAACATAGAGAAAACATATATTCGGGGGGCAAAGATACGGAGTGGGAAGGTGTTAGGCACCCACCCTGCCCGATCTAAATGGATCGGCTCCGAATATTAACTTACAAGGCTATTTTGTCATGAGAAAAACTGAAAAAAAAAAAAGATATTTGAGTCCAGAAGAGATAAATAATAAAAGATCTAGTGTAAAGAAATAAAACAGAAAAGATGAAAATAAAATCTAACTCGAGCTTGAAGATTTCCTATGTATCTGTTTAGAAAATGGAATCAGAGTCATGTAATTCTCCGATTTACCCTCTTTTGTCAATAGTGATAAAAGAGGCAAGATCAATCAGATCTAAAGAAAACTATTAAGGGTTTGAAAGCGTACCTTATTCGGTTATGGTAGTCGAGCAACACTTCAGCTAGGAAAATCTGGATCGAAAACTTCAATCGGATAAATCTCCGCTTGTTGTTCGATTTGAAAAGCAGTCGTTTCGACTTGTTTCATGAAAGGAAGTTGTCACTTTGACAAGGCTTCGGCCTCAAAAGAGGGAGATTTCTTGTAGAGAGAACTCTAGAATTATGCTAGTTACGTAAGGCTATAAAAATTGTGTATTTTTGTCCTCTCAAACTAATGGCCCGGGGTATTTATAGAAAAATATAGAAATATGATCCAAGGGCCTAAGATGAAACCCTAAAATGGAGGGCTAAGATCATGTCTTGAGTGATAATTATTTAATTAATTAAATAAAAAATGAAATAAGAATGATTATTCTAACTAAATGAATTAATAAATAATTATGACAATGCACGAACCAATAGAATTAGGTGTCTACATGCAAGAGTCAATGAGATAAAAGAGAAATAAAATTTAATTGAAAAATAAAATCTAAAATGAAAATGTCTAAATTCGATATATCTCCATTTAAAGAAATATCAAGTGACTAGATTTATAGAAACTCTAAAAGTGGAAAGTCCTAATTAAGCCTAAATAGACTACTATCACTCAAGATTACCAAATTACCCCCAATTTGATGGAGAATCTCTAGATTGCGACAAGACATGTGAAATGACCAAATTAACCCCAATTCATCCCCAAAGGGCTAAAGTTACCACAATACCCCCATATGGGTAAAATGATATGAAAATTAAGAAAATTCCCCTCAAGTAGCTAGGAAGTCCTACTGAGGGTAGGATTATGCCAAAATTACCAAAATGCCTTACTGGGCAAAAAGGTATCAAAATTACCAAAATGCCTTAATGGACAAAAAGGTATCAAAATTACCAAAATACCCTCCAATGGATAGAAAAGTCCTAACAAAATTAAGACTCTATCGGGAATAATCCTGCTTAGACTAAGACTCTGTGCGGAGGTGTCCTAATAGGAATAGGACTCTATGAGAAAAAGTCCTACTAGAAATATGACTCTATTAATAGGAGTCCTAATAGAGCTGGGACTGTGGCATGATAGTCCTTGTAGGAATAGGATTCTGTCAAGAGGAGTCCGAATGGAAACAGAACTTTATTGGGAAGAGTCCTACTTGAAGTAGGTTTCTTGGCATAATTACCGAATTGCTACTACTTAATCAAGGGTAAAAAAAAATGAGGTGTCTATAGAAAGGCCCTCATTGATGGGACTTGCAAGCAAGTGAACGTCAACACAAGCAAAAAGATATAGCCATTTTGACATTGATTTGTGAGTTTTTTGCTAGATGTGGTAGGACTCATTCCTCTATGAGATTCCTACGTATTACCTTCAGGTGAATCAGATCGTTTGAAGTTCGTGACTAGTAAAAAAGAGTGTTGTCCTCACCAGATTTCTCCAAAGAGATTCATCTCGATAGGATTGTTGTGAGGTTACACCCTCGAAAATGACTCATCGGAGTCTTACTTGATAAGAAATGCAATCCTAACAAGTTTTTCATGATATTTTGTTTTCTTGATATGGTCTTACATCCTCAAACGTTCTACCTAAAATGAAATTTCATCCTAGTAGGTTAAAAAGAGATAATGCGACAGACGGCTTACTTAAAAGGAACACTATCCCAATAGGATGATAAAACATGTACGATAAATGGCTTACCCGAAATGAATGCTATCATAACAGGACTGATGATGCGATAAACGACTTATCTGAAATAAATGCTATCATAACAAGACGATGATATGATAGATGGCTTACTTGAAAGGAACGCTATCTTAACAAAATGATGATGTGATAGACGGCTTACCCAAAATGAATGTTATCATAATAGGATGATAAAAAGTGGTGTGATAGACGGCTTACTCGAAAGGAATGTTATCCTAACAAAATGGTGATGCGATGACGACTTACCAAAAAAGAATGCTATCTTAATAAGATGGTGATGCGATAGATGGCTTACTGAAATGAATGCTATCCTAATAGGATGGTGATGCAATAGACGACTTACCCGAAATGAACGCTATCTTAACAAGATGATAAAAATACGATATAATAGACGGCTTACTCGAAAAGAACGCTATCCCAACAAGATGATTAATGAGATTATGTCTTTAATGAACAAATTGCCAAGTTGGATTACGTCTTCAGACGATTTTTCGAGATGGATTGTGTCTTTGCTAAATGGTTTGCCTAGATGGATTACGTCCTCAGACGTTTGCCGAGATGAATTACGTCCTCAAATGGTTTTTGCCTAGATGGTTTACATCCTTAAACGTTTTTTTTTTTTTTTCTAGATGGATTACGTCCTCGGATGTTTTACCTAGATGGGAACTTCATGTTAATAGGTTGATAAAGTGCGTTCTTAGACGACTTACCTAAAGGGAATTCCATCCTAATAGGTTGATGAAATGCATCCTCGGACGACTTACTTAATAGAAGACTCCATCCTAATAGGTTTGTGAAATACATCCTTAAATGACTTATGTGGAGAGTAAAGACTTCGTGGGGAACGTTTGATTATGACTCGCTAGGGAGACTGAATTAGGTTAACTTCACTAGAATGATGGAATTCAGTGTGACTTTATGGAGAAGAATTTGATCAAGTTTTAGACCATGAGGTTATGTTGCTCAACTTTTTCTTAAGATGGGAGAATAATGAGTGAACTCAACTTTGAAAGGAGTTACACTCGAAGCGATATACTTAACTAATGATAGGATTTTATGGAAATGCTTGCCTTAGATATAAGAGAGACAAGATATGCAAGAATCATCCTTGACCTAGACAGAAGGAGGTAGAAGTCAATTTAGATAGGAGTGTGGAAAGTTATAAAAAAAATCACATTGATGAAGAACACTTTCCTCAGCGAGATTTATTTAACTTAGAAAGGAATAAGGAGAATGTACTCAACTCAGATAGGAGTGAAAGAGATGTGCTCAACTTAGATAGGAGTAAAGAAATATTTTCATTGAATGAGAGAAAATGTTCTGAAACATGTTTTTTTCATTTTTGAAAAGGATTTTTTCATTTAGAGAAAAATTTTACTTTTGGCTTGAACTCTGCTAGCCACTAGATCATTGGCAATCAAGTTGGTTGCTTAGGTCAAAAGAACCATTGTTTGTTTTCGAATGGTGAGGTTTCCTATCTTTGAAGATGATTGGAAAAAATTTGCTCGAGCTGTAAATTGAGGATATGAAGGCTTAGAAGACTTGATCAGCTAATTAAAGACTTATCTTCAATTTCATGAATAAAATATTTTTTCCCTTCCAAATGATTTGGGAGATTCTTTTAAAAATTTCAAAGTATTTGTTTTGAGTATGATTCAATCTAATCATATGAGAAAATGAGAATCATTAATTTTCATAAAAGATTGTGTTTAACTCAGCATATTGGGATGAAATCATTGAATGAAAGAAGTTTTGGATGAACCAAAGTGATGGAGACTTTACCCATGATGTGGGCAAAGCTGTTGAGGCATGAAAAATGTGAAATGGAACCTTTTAAATGAAAAAAAATGTCCTTATATTGGCATGAAGGAGCCTATTGAGTAGGAAAAATTGTATGATTAAGAGTATGAATTACTCTTAGAATGAACAAAGCGTAAGGGATCCATTTGTGAAGCAAAGACGAGTTACTTTAGAAAGTGAGAAAGCAATTTAGTGCAAATAGGTAGGTAAGGAGTCCCTTGATGAGTTCCTTCGAAAAATTGGTAAAGAATAAAGAAACAATGTGCTGCAAACTGGTAAGGAGGAAGCCCTTTGTTTGAAACTGTTTGTTATATGATCCATCTATTTGTGAGACCCTTTGAAAGAGCTCTTAGTTGAAATGTGACAATTCCCTTAAACAAGCTGTAGACACCTCATTTTGTGACCTTTGATTAAGTAGTAAAAACTGATGATTATGCTAAGAAACCTACTTCAAGTAGGGACCACTCCCGATAAAGTCTCACTTTCGTTAGGACTCTCCTGTTAGAGTCCCAGTCCATGTAAGACTCTTCTTAATAGAGTTCTATTCCCGCTAGAACTCTCTTACCAGAGTCCCAGTCCAAGCAGGACCTTTCCTAACAAAGTCTCACTCCAAGTAAGACTATTTCTAACAGAGACATACTCTTGTTAGGACTCTTCTGCCCATCAGAGGGCGTTTTGGTAATTTTGGTACCTTTTTGCCCACTAGAGGCATTTTTGTAATTTCGGCACAATCCTACCCTCAGTAGGACTTTCTAGTTACTTAAAGGGCATTTTCATAATTTTCATATCATTTTACCCACAAGGGGGTAATTTGGTAATTTTAGCCCTTTGGTGACGAATTGGGGGTAATTTAGTTATTTCATATATCTTATGGAAATCTAGAGATTATCTACCGAATTTGGGACAATTTGGTAATTTTGAGTGATAGTAGTCTATTTAGACTTAATTAGGACCTGAAAAAAAAAAAAAAAAAAAAAAAGGAAAAACGTGTATCACCCCTTTATAGATTTAGAGGGGTCCCAACTGTCTCCTTCCCTTAAGGTGAGAAGGGACACCTTTTATAAAAGATAGAAAAGTTGAGGAGTTGCCAACTTATTTTTGGACAAGAAAAAAGCAAATTCGTTATAACATAAAATAATTAAAAGAAAATTGAGAAAGAATGAAATAATAGAAATTTACATCACCTTGTCTCCTAATTACATTCTAAAGATCCTTGACATGGATCAAATAAAATAAGGCATTAAAATAAAGCAAAAAATAGAGAAAACATAGATCCAAGGGCTAAGGTATAGAGTGGGAAGGTTTTAGGCACCCACCGCACCCGATCTGAATGGATCGGCCTCGATTATTCACTTGCAAGGCTTTTTTGTAATGAAAAAAATTGAAAAAAGATATGTGAGTCCAGGAAAAACGTAAGGAAAATCTAACTCAGAACCGAAGGCTTCCTACGTATCCATTTAGAAAATGGAATCAGAGTCACATAGTTCTCCGGTTTACCCTCTTTTATCAACAGTGATAAAAAGGCAAGATCAACTTGATCTAAAGAAAACTGTTAAGGGTTTGAGAGCGTACCTTATTCAGTTGTGGTAGTTGGGAAACACTTCAGTTAGAAAAATCTAGATCGAAGACTTCAATCGGGCAGATCTCTAACTTGTTCTTCGATTTGGAAAACGTTGTTTTCGCTTGCTTCATAGAGGGCGGCTGTCACTTCGGTAGGGCTTTGTCCACAGGAGAAGGAGAGTTCTTGTAGAGAGAACTCTAGAATTATACTAGCAGTGTAAGGCTATGGAAATCGTGTATTTTCGTCCTTTCAAACTAGTGGCCTGGAGGCTATATTTATAAGGAAATGTAGAGATTTGATCCTAAGGCCTAAGATGAAACCGTAAATTGGAGGGCTAGGATCATGTCTTGAGTGATAATTATCTAATTAAATAAATAATTAATTAATTAAATAAGAATGATTATCCTAACTAAATGAATTAATAAATAATTATGATAATGCACGAACCAATAGAATTAATGTCTACATGCAAGAGCCAATGAGAAAAAGGAGAAATAAAATTTAATTAGAAAATAAACTCTAAAATGAAAATAGTCTAGCTTCGATATATTTCCATTTAAGGAAATATCAGGTAACTAGATTTATGAAAACTTTAAAAATAAAAAGTCCTAATTAAGCCTAAATAGACTACTATCAGTCAAGATTACCAAATTGTTCGTAATTTGATAGGAGAATTTCTAGATTACCACAAGACATGTAAAATGCTCAAATTATTCCCAATTCGTTACCAAAAGGCTAAAGTTACCAAAATATCCCCATGTGGGTAAAATGATATAAAAATTTCAAAAATACCCCTCAAGTGACTAAGAAGTCCTACTGGGGGTAGGATTATGCCAAAACTACCAAAATTCCTTTAGTAGACAAAAATAAGTATCAAAATTATTAAAACACCCTCTGATGGGTAGAAGAGTCCTAACAAGACTAGGACACTGTCAAGAATAGTCCTACTTGGACTAGGACTCTATCAGGAGGAGTTCTAATAGGAATAAGATTCTGTTAGGAAGAGTCCTACTAAAAATATGATTTTGTCAGAAGGAGTCCTCGTAGAATTGGGACTATGGCATGAGAGTCCTTGCGAGAATAGGACTTTGTTAAGAGGAGTCCTAATGGAAACATAGCTCTATCGGGAAGAGTCCTACTTGAAGTAGGTTTCTTGGCATAATTACCAAATTGCTATTATTTATCAAGGGTCACAAAATGAGGTATCTACAACTATTGCACGTGATAATAAGTCAACGTCTGAATGGGTTTTTACTTTTACTAGTGGAGCTATATGATAGGCTTTAAAGAAACAAACGTGCATATCATATTCCACAATGGAATATAAGTTAATTGCCTTAGCAGTAGCAGGTAAAGAAGTAGAATGGCTGAGAAATTTATTATTGGATATAAAGTTGTGCCCACAATCGATACCAACTATTTCTTTGTACTCCGATAGTGAAGCTACTATGTCTAGAGCATACAGCAAAATATACAATGATAAATCTAAACATATTAGCTTGAGACATGAGTATGTCAAAAAATTAATTTTGGATGGAATTGTTACCATCGTGTATGTTAGGTCAAGTAACAATTTGGCGAATCCATTTATTAAGGGACTTGAGAGACTTGGGGAAAAATACATCTATTGGAATGGGTTTGAAACCCTTGTTCTAAAGTCACCTGCAATAGAAACCCAACCTTTTATTAGCCAAAACGAATCTAAGGTTTAATGGGTAATAACAATTTGCGGATAAGTGATTGATATAGCACTAGAATTCTTATTTTATTATCCATTGCAAAATGTTTAGTGCTCATTATTACAATAAACTGAGGATGAGTTATATACTTCTAAAGAAGTTTAGAGTTCTAATTTATTAAGTGTCTGAAGTAACAAGGACACTAAAGGAACTTCACCTATATAAACATAAAAAATGGTACGACTTTTAGCAAAAGTAGGGGTTCATTTTTGTAAATGTTTATGAAAATCAAGATGTAGTACATTATTATTTGTGAGCTTTTTGCTAAAATATGATTGAATCATGCGTGTGGTTTTTTCGTATCTAACACGTAGGAGTCTTGGTTAAGCTTAGGTCACCAATGACTTTGTTAGATATTTGAGATACTTAAACTAATTGAAGGTTTAAATCGAAAGATACCTTCTTGTATGCATGAGAATATTTGTATTTGATTGGAAGATTTAAATATTACAATTTAAGTGGGAGATTGTTGAATTTTATATTGAAGATGGATTGAAATATGTTTGTTTCATTGGATCAAGTGAGATGAAATAGATCATAACTCTTGGTTGTTATTCTTTTTCAGGAAATAACTAATTTTTTATAATACAAAAATTAAAAATTGACTTGAACAATCATGTACATATGAAATAATGCTAATTCGAATTGAACAGTTGTGTCTATATATATGTGTGTGTGTGTGTGTGAAAAGATACCTATTTAAATTAAATAGACACATTGTTTTGAAAAAGATGTTTTTTATGAAGAGTTATGACTCTCATAAATTCATTTATATAAGCAACAATTGTGACTTGGATTTCAATATTTTTACTCGAATATTTTCTCCCTTATTCTACTTATTTCTTCAAAGTTAAATTTTTAGTGAAAATTCTATAGTAAATATTCCAAATTGCTGTTTGAAAATATTGGTGATTTTGTTATGTCTTGGACATATATTACTTGAACCCAACAACAAACTCAATTTAAGTAAAGATAATTAATATTTTAAAGACAGTGTTCCAAATACGTTTCAAAGGTCCAGAATCCCCGAATCCTGATTTCATACTAATACCATAATAGTCTCACTCTTCGCATTATGAAAATTTTAACATTATTTTCAGTTAAGTCATGTATATACACTGTATGCTGGTCAAGGGAAGTGGTTACAAGCCATGATCAAAAAATATTTTTTCAACAGACAATATGAGCTGATGCCTCACTAGAAGGAAACAATTCCAAACGCGCCCTACGCGGAATGATGTGATGCGGCAACACAACGAACAAACCCCAAAAGCCAATGCGTGAATAGAACGTTCCCCAAAGTCCAAGTCGAGCCGCAATTTGTGGTGACTTCTGCGACAAAAAAGTTGACTATTGAAACACGGTTTCCACTGTAACAGAAAGACACGAGAGCCTAATTAAGGTAGTATATTTTAATAAGATCATTGCTACATATTATCCAATTTTGATTTTAAAAATTTAAATGTCTTTCTCAAGCGAAAACATTGATTTTGGTTTGTTTAGACATGTGATACATGTAATATCATTATATGCACGTATTTTATTATAATAATTAATATTATAATTATATTTGTTATTAACTAACTATATCATTATGTTAATTTTTTTTTTAAAAAATTATTAATTATTAACTTTATAGACATGAATTATTAAAAGGTCAAGAAAAAAATTACGATGCTCTTTATAGCAACGATAATTGAAGGCATAGTAACTTTATTTATACAAATTAACAATTAATTTATCCAAAATTAAACCCTTTTGTTTTGAATCTCAAACAAAAAAATTATGTAAATTCACAAGTGAATATAATTAGTGGCTTTTATATGTGCCTGATTCAGTAATTATGATTTTAGAATTTATTAAAATTCTGTCACAGTGAACCATGGGTTCCATTGTGACAG
The DNA here is from genome assembly GCA_008638375.1 of Nyssa sinensis. Classification (NCBI taxonomy): domain Eukaryota; kingdom Viridiplantae; phylum Streptophyta; class Magnoliopsida; order Cornales; family Nyssaceae; genus Nyssa; species Nyssa sinensis. Next base: position 39,625,103 of record CM018047.1, on the reverse strand, counting down.
AAAGATGAGAAAGCGTGCTGTCTCATCAAGGTTGTATATTTTAATAAAATCATTAGTACATATTATTGTCCATTTTTTGTTTAAAAAATTTAAATGTCTTTCTCAAGCAAAAACATTGATTTTGGTTTGTTTAAACATGTGATACATGTAATATCATTATATGTACATATTTTATTATAACAATTAATATTATAATTATATTTTTTATTGTTGGCTAATTAAACCAAGCCCATAAATTTTAAGAAGTTTTTTAATTTGGTTTATTGAGTCCTAATAATATTTAAAGTCTTTTTAGATAATCCTAATTGTAGTTGGACAAATATTCTAATGAGAATTAGTTTTCTGATTATAGTTAAATAATGTATACTAGTTTGTATGGGTCAGTGTAATTATATATATGTGCATCTCTATCATATGGAGTTATGTACCACAAAAAATAAAGAGTGGTGGCCAAGAGAATTAGAGAGCCCTGTAACGGCTGTGAGAAATTCTTTTAATGACATATTATTTAATAAATAATAGTTTTGATTGTTCAAGGTAATAATAGATTTATTAAAGTTTTTGTTGTTAAATTTTTCTTCTTTTATTTGTTTGCTTGTTTTTGTTCTATATTCAATAATTGGTGAATGATTTAGATTCAATAATTGGTATCAGAGTTATTTTAAATCTTACATTTAGTATCAGAGTAATTTTTGGGTCTTACATTTATTAATTTTTTTTTTAAAACCTTAGAATTATTAAAAGTATTAACTTTATAGATATAAATTATTATAAGGTCAAGTAAAACAATACGATGCTCTTTAGAACAACGATAATTAAACAAATGTTTGGTATAGTAACTTTATTTATATAAATTAACAATTAATTTATCCAAAATTAAACCCTTTTGTTTTGAATCTCAAAAACCAAAATTATGTAAATTCACGAGTAAGTGAATATATTTAGTGGCTTTTGTACGATACCAAAATTATGTACGTGCCTGATTAGTAATTATGATTTTAGAATTTATGAAAATTATGTGTAAGATCAATAAATAGTACAAATTCGGTCATGAAGTTAGAAACTTTATTAAATTAAAACAAATTGAATATGAAAGTATGAATAAATAACTAAATTAATATTTTTTAGTTTAATGAAAATTTTAAATTTCACATATAGTTAGAAAATTATTAAAATTTATATTCGGATTGACTTATGAAATTGCTTAAGGGACAACTTTAAAACATTGCTTGCAATATCAAAAATAACTAACAAGATTATTTTTTTATTTTGGTAATTTTTAAATGCAGTAAAGTGCATTGGTATCCCTAAAATGTACTTTTATTTACTTGGAGTAGCAAAATCAATATAGAAAAATAATTTTAAAGAATTGATAAACAGGCCAAACACAATTTTTCAGATAATTTATAAATAAAAATATAAAAATAAAATGCCAAAACTGTCCCTAAACCAGCCGTGTTATACAATCAATCAATTAATTGTTAATTAAAAAGTCTCATCAACATCTGATTTTGCATCAACTGTACAAAATGTGGGCTGCTTCATCGTAGACTCTCTCGCTCACCACCCGTTAGTTTCAACATTTTTTTTTGTCATGATAATCAGAACTGTTTGCAGTCACAGATATATATATATATATATATATATATATATATATCAATTGGATGACTGATGATGATGAATGGTAGCTGACGTCTCAGTGATGACGGCCGCTTGATCAATCTTCTTTTGACTTCCTGTTTTCTGTCTTGTAGAGTGAGTATATTTAACCATTCAACAAACGCAATCATCTTCACCAAAATAAACAAGTTAGCGTTTTCTGTGGGATGATTTTTCCTAAACTGCTCAGTGAAAGAAATGGAGAAAAGCACGCCATCTAATTCTTCCACAACTCGTAAAACAGAAAGAAAGATGATAGAGAAGAATAGGAGAAATCATATGAAGAATCTCTTCTCCCAGCTCAATTCTCTCCTCCCTGCAGATCATAGCAAAAAGGTCTCTCTCTCTCTCTCTCTCTCTCTCTCTCTCGCTATATATATATATATATATGTAAATAGTATATTCATATATCTACACATGTTGCATGTAGTTTTGAATTAGTTTTAGCCCATTTGGCTTGAGCCATTCAAGTAAATTTTATGCTTCCTTCTTTCCTCATCTGAAGTGCAACATACATGCACACATATTTTACCTGACTAAAAAAATTGTAGCCCATTTGGTCGAGCTGTCATTATATGTTTTTTTTTTCCCTGCACTGTGTAAAAGGTTTTTTGAGGTTAACATTCAGGTTTTTATTTAGAAGAGCGTATAAATACATGTGATTATTCATTTTATTCTTGTATAACCTAATAAAATATTCTTAATTTGCAGATTTGAGAAATGTTTGTTTCTTGTTATATGGATAAATTATACTAACTTCTCTTGAAATTTATGACAATTATACTAATTTTTCTTGAAGTTTTTAAAATTATATTAATATCTCTTATTTTATTTAACAATATACAGATATTTCTTCTCTGTCAATTTTTTTTCAATATGACAAAATTGTTATTTTTATTTATTTATTTTTACATTTTTTCAATTTTGACCAATTTTTAAATATTTTTTTTAAATTTTTTAGAATTTTTTTTAAAAAAAACAAATATAAGGTAAATAATTTATTTTTGTTTTATATAAAAATAAATTTAAAGTTTTTATCAATATTTATTTGAGAAATAAAAAAAGTGGTCAAAATTTAAAAATTGAAAAAAAAAATATGAATGCATAGTTTTGTCATTTTGGCCAAAAAAATGACTAGAAGAAAGTATTTGTGTGTGTGTGTATAGATATATATATATATATATATATATAAATGTGTGTGTGTGCATATTTGTATCAATGTTTGTGGTGTGAATCTGATGAGGGTAGATGGATTAGTTTAGTGATAAAGTTATTGAGATATATACTTCTTAGTTTCAAAAAAAAAAAAACATGCATTCAATGTATATTCTTTTATTTGGTGATTGTATGTGTATTGACAGCAACGGTTAATGATTTGAATGCAGGATACACTGCCACTGCCTGATCAAATAGATGCAGCTGTAAAATACATAAAATGCATGACAAAAAAATTTGGAGAAGAGCAGGGAGGAGAAGGATAAGTTGAGTAGAAAAAGATCATATTCATTCACTACAAGTGGGTTGAATACGAGCTTAAAATCACCTCAAATCGAGATTTGCAAAATGGGTCCTGATCTTGATGTCGTTTTCATAACTGGGCTACATAATCACTTCACATTTTATGAGATTATTCGCATAATTCATGAAGAAGGTGCTGCAGTTGTGATTGCCAATTTTTCTGCAGTTGGAAACTCAACTTTACATGTAGTACATCCAAAGGTCAGTTTGATTTCATCCCTACAGTCATTTCCAATATATATATATATATATATATATATATATATAGATACATTTGCATACATTGAAGTAACTGTGATTTGTTACTAGGGCAACTATTATACCATTTGGCTCTTTTTATGTAGATTGGGGAATTTGGATTCAATTTTGGAGCTTCGAGGCTATCAGAGAGGCTAAAAATGTTTGTTTGCGGATCTGCTGGTGAAGTAGAATCCCAGCCAGAGTTATGGGACTTTGAAATCCAACCAGACATATGGCAATTTGATATGGGACTTTGAAATCCAACCAGACATATGGCAATTTGATTTTCCGCAAGTACTGCCCAAGCGAGTTTATAATTCAGTGCAGAGTTGATAGTTGAAAGGAAAAATTTATTGTATGGAGATGCATCTCTTCAAACAACTCAAAATTTTCTGCTTCCAATTTGATACTCTAAATTTAACAATCCTTTCATCATTTTCTAGGTGTAATAAGATTCATGTTACAAGTATTTTCATCCATCAGTTGGTAAGAAAGCCTTTAAAAAGATGTGCATTAATTCAATTGAATAGTAATGATACTACATAAAATTTGTGATTATTAGAAATAGGAAAAAGCTAGGTATACCTAATAACAGCCACCGGACTAATCTTACTGGCTCTCGGCGGATTATGAATTGAAAAATAATTTTACTTGGTGGGCTCTACTTATTTACTTTTAATGACTAATTTATTTTTTTATTTATTTGTTTAATTTTTCACTGATTGATATTATTTTTGGTTAGTTTTTATTTTTTTATTTGAATTTAAATGCATTCCTTATCTAATTTCGATATTATGCAAATTTCTTGGGAATTTTTTTTTTTTTGGCGTTTGATCATCTCTTTGTTTTTTTCTTTTCTTTCTATTTTGTTCTCCACTGCTAATTTTCTTATCTATTTGGATTCGTCACCTGTTTTTTTTTTTTTTTTTCCTTATCTTCTTATTTCTTTTTTATTGCTATCTCAATTTTAGTTTATATTAAAAATTGTTCATCGAATTTTCATTCACAATCAGAATCATTTTGTGTTCTACTCATAATCAGGTATGTGTGTGTGTGTGTATATATATATATATATATATATTTGTTTTTTCTTCATATTAGTTTTATGTTAATTATACTCATTATATTCATGATTTTTTTCATACAATATTTGTTTTTGTATTGTACATTTTTTTGATATGTTTTTATAGTGAATACATCATTATCTTTCTTTGTTAAGTATTTTATAAATTTTTACATGTTAGTATTTTGTTTATCATAAAAATACATATGTTTTTATTTTATTTATTTTTTATTAATGTATAATTTCACAGTTTCATACTATATAGTTTTATATTTCACGTATTTCACCATAAGCATACATATGTTTATGCTTTATTTTATTATAATTTTATGATATAATTTTACAGTTTCATATTGTATAAAATTCTTTCTTTTATCCTTTTTGTTTATCCTTTTTTTTTCTTTTCAAATTTCTGATGGTATTCGAAATTATAGGAATTTAGAAACCCCAGTTTCAATGCCGAAAATGGAAGAATTAGTGAATTGGATTGTGATTGCCTTTTTTAGTAACTGAAATCTCTCTGTTGTTCGGCGGTTAGAGATGACCATTTTTGTCTTTTGGTAGCTTTTTTTGGAGATTATAATTTATTGTTGAAAAATAAATCACACCACCAACAAATTCAACCCTTGGCTAGAAAATTAACATATTATTACACATTCTCACTTTGAAGAGATTTGAAACTATGACACTATCTTATAAAGAGAGATACCAAATAGTCACTCAATTATTAAGAACTTTGGCGTTCCCTCATTCTTAATGAGAACTTATATCTCCTTTCTTTCTCCTATCCCCTCTAACAATTAATTTCCTTCTTTGCATGAAATTTCTCTGAATCAAAACTGATGCAAACTGTGTAATTAAGTTACTAACAATTGAACTCTTACCCATTCAAATTAATTTTTTCCTTCCTTTTTCTCCCGTCACTTTATTTCAAATAGCCGACAATTTGGATCTACATCTCAACCAAATAACTTTAAATAATAAAAAATAAATTTTTATGAATTAATTTGATGTGAAGTGCTTGAAAATGTTTGAGATAAAAAATAAACTTTCCGTGGAAGATGTCTGATCAATCAACAATTGTTGTAGTTTTTCTTTTTTTCTTTTTTATATTTTGGTGTTTGACACTAAAACAATTTCCTGTTTAGATGAATTTTCATATGATCAAATAACTGTGTGGTTAAACCTCGTTATCATCCACGTCATTTCGTGGACAAAATTGGTGTCAAAGATTGGTAAGAATATTCATTGCTGATATGTGTAGAGGATTTATACAAGATTTACATGTAAGTCAGAATGTTAAATAAAGAAAGTAAATAATAGAAAATCAAATATAGGAAATTTACGACTAGCAGATTGAAAAAAATCAGGAAGAATAATATATAACTGTTATCACTGAAGAATCTGTAGTTGTTAACACTCCCTCAAGTGGGAGTATTGTATGTCATGAATATCCAACTTGTGAAGAAGGCAGAGAATTAAATCGGGAGCATCCCAATGATTTGGTGAATAGATCCATGACATGATGAGTTGTAGGAATATCAGCTATTTCAACTTTGAGATCTAGATATAAAATTAATAAGATCTCAATTCACTTTGAATGATTTGAGTGAAAGAAAAAAGTAAGTGTTGGTAAGAGTTATTTATAAATGTTTTCAATAATCTTTATATATAGGTCTTTGAAAAATATAGTTGTTAGATTAAAAAACTAGTCATTCTCTATTTTTTATTTGTTTAAAATTTGAATTTGAAAGTGTCAGATCAACAAAATCAGTCGAACTAAGTTCATTCTTCAATCGACTGAATCATAATTCAGCTGATTGAAGAACTCAACTGATTTGTCCATAAGGTAGAAGTTGGTCTTGTTCAAAGTCATTCGGTCAATTAATTCTTGAATTTAATCGACCGAATCTTCTAGTGTCAATTTATTCATAAATGGCTTATATGTTTTCAGTCGACTAAATGTTCAATTTTCTCAACTAGATTTGACAGTGAGTTAATGTCTTAAGAACAAAATACATTCAATCGACCTAGTCGACTAAACTTGATAGAGACAAAATAGTCATGTTTTATAAATATGATTCAATCGACTGAATTAACAGTTTAGTCGTCTGAATGTGTTAGTTTTGCAATATTGTCAATTTTATTCAATGTTCTTTTTTTCAAATATCTTGATTTTTCAAAGCTTAAAGATTATCAATGTTATGCTTTTGAAAAATCATTTTGTTGATTGATTTTAGTTGATTCATTAAATGAGTAAGCATTATGTATTTGATCAATCAATTCTAGTTCACTCAAAAATCCAAAAAAAAAAAAAAATAATAATAATAATTAAAGTCTTTACTTGATTCATTGAGTTTGAATACTTTCATTTCTCTTTTGTTTGACTTAATACTTGATCTTATGAGAATATCATTATTGAATGATCTTTTTCATCCTCGGTCAAACTTGGGGAGGGAGGGAAGGAAGTGGCTAGAATTTTAGGCAGGAAAATTTTCTTTTCAAGTTGGGTTCTCAAAATTAGAGGAGGATTTACATGAATTTTTTTTTTTATTTTTTTTTTATTTTGCAAAATCTGAAAGAGACTTTTTTTATTCTTAAAATTAGAGGTGGGTTTACGGGTAATTTTCTTTTTTTTTTTTTTTTGAAAAATTAGAGGGGGCTACAGCTCCCTCAAGCCTCATCGTCCTTGGTCACATGTCAGATTTTAACATCCATTATTATGAATTCATTGATACTATTTTAGTTCTAGATAATTTTTTTTTTTTTTTTTGTTGAATTTGTGAGAGGTAATCATACCAACCAATAATGATTTAGAATAAATGGCTCACTGAATGACTTCTCGTAGTTTGAAATATAACTGGACACATCTTTCTAATCTTTATATGTTATTTGATTTGTTATTTTATATGGCTTAGAATAAATGTTTTAGGTCTTATTTGGAGCATTGAATAAGAATGTGAAATTTGATCAGATTTAGTTAGATCAAATAAGATATAAAATAATGTAGGATATTGAATATTTCAATCTAATATTTGAAATTAATTCGGATAAAAGGTCTGAATATGTTGTTATATCCCATTCTTATATTTGGGTGTCTACCAGATATAAGGTTCGAAAATAAAGTTCAACTTTCAAAATTTATTTTTATGAAAGTCATTTAATTTTTTTTTCCTCTGAAGAAAATCAGAATATCGAAATATAGAGGGGGAACAAATAGAAGAGAAGAAATTGTATATTTCTTAATGAGAATTACTAAGGCCCGAAGGTCCTATTTTTATACACAAAAATAATGAATCAATCTATATATGAATGGTAGTAGACAAATCTCTTGATTTCAGCCTATGTTTTTGGCGTTCTCCTTTTCTATTGTTACCATTGTGTTGACCTTGCTATCCATGGAATGACAGCGTGAGTCTTGGTCTTGGTCTCCTCCCTGAGATCTCGTTGTTTCCGTAACACCCCCCTCAAGTTGGAATGGATATTAATGACACCTAACTTGCCAAGGAGATATTTGAATTGGGTTGCCCCAAATGCCTTGGTGAAGAGATCTACAGGTCATTGGCTCGTGGGTAAGTAATGTGTCTGCAGGATGACCCCTTTCTGAAGCTTTTCCCGAATAAGGTGACAGTCAATTTCTATATGTTTTGTTCTCTTATGGACTACTAGATTTGAGGCTATATGGATAGCTGCTTTGTTGTCAGTGTATACCTTAACTGGTTGTGAATGTGCTTCATTAAGATCTACCAGTAGCTGCTTTAGCCAAGTGATTTCACAACAAGTTGAAGCCATGGATCTATATTCTGCTTCGGCCAAAGATTGGGAAATTGTCGTCTGCTTCTTGGTCTTCCAAGAGATAGGTGATTTTCCTAATAAGATACAATATCCAGTAACGAATCAGTCGAGTGTCTCTGCAACGAGCCCAATCTGCATCACAAAATGTATGTAGTTGAGTATTGCTAGAAGCTGATAATAAAATCCCTTGTCCTGGTGATTGCTTGAGATATCGTAATACTTTGTGTGCTGCATCCAAGTGGGAGGTCCGTGGTTTGTCTATGAATTGGCTCAACACTTAGATCGCATATGCCGAATCTGGCCTGGTAATGGTCAAATATATCAATTTGCCAACTAATCGTTGATATGAAGATGGTTCTGGGATAAGATCTCCATCAGACTCAGTTAATGCTAGATTTTGTTCCATGGGCAAATTTCCTGGTTTAGCTCCATAGGATCCTGTCTCTTCGAGAATTTCCTATACATATTTTATTTGTGAAAGGAAAATACCATTTTTTGATCGAGCCACCTCTACCCCAAGGAAATATTTCAAAGACCCAAGGTCCATGAAGTTTGAAGTAATCCCCCAAGTATTTCTTCAGTTGACATATCTGTGCAAGATTGTTTCCTACTTAGATGATGTCATCTACGTAGACTAAGACAACTATGAAGCTTCCTTCATGAGATCGGATGAACAATGAGTAGTCTACCTTAGACTGTCTATATTCGGCAGTTATAAGGGTTGAGGAAAGCTTGGCATACCCTTGCCTTGATGCTTGTTTGAGACCGTAGAGAGATTTGTTCAATTTGCAGACTTGCTTCTCCCTCTTTCGTTCGAAACCAAGAAGGAGATGCATGCAAACATCTTCATCAAGGTCACCATGAAGAAATGCATTGTTGACATCAAGCTGGTGAAGATGCCAATTGTGAGTAGCAGCAAGAGCCAAGACAATGCGAATAGTGACCATTTTGGAAACCGGAGCAAACGTCTCAGAATAATCGATGCTTTCCTTCTGATTGTAACCTTTGGCAATGAGGCAAGCTTTATATCTTTCCACGGAACCATCAGGATTGTATTTAATTTTGTTTACCCATTTGCACCCAATGGGTTTCTTGTGTGGAGGAAGGGACATCAGAGTCCAGACGTGGTTGGCTTCAAGTGTTTCAATTTCAACTCGTATAACATCACACCATTTGGGATCCTTCATGGCCTGCAAGAAAGACTGGGGCTCTTATGCAAGTGATATGGTGGTGGTAAAGGCTCGATGAGAGGCAGGAAATTGATCATAAGAAAGAAAATGAGAAAGGGGATAAAGGATACCTGAGTAATGAACAATAGCCAAGTCAGATGATAGAGGAGGTCGAGAGGGTAATGCTTGTTCAACATGAAAATCCCGTAAGTAGGCAAATGGTTGAGTTTGCCGTATTGATTGCCGAACTGGGGGATATGGAGTGAGAGGATTTGAAGTGTGAGAAAGTGAAGGATTAAGAGGAAGGAATTTCGGAGAGTCAAAAGGATGAGGCAGAGAACAGTGGAAGGTGACTCGGAGGTATAATGTTGAAGTGGAAAGTGATCTTCGTAAAAGATAACATCACGAGAGACAAAGATTTTATGAGTAACAAGATTATAGAGCCAATAACCCTTTTATCCATGGGGGTACCCAAGGAAAAGGCAACGTGTGGCTCGAGGATCAAATTTGGAGACAGGTTGGAAATGAGTGGAGGCACAACATAGACACCCAAAAACTCGAAGATGGTTGTATTTAGGAGGAAAGGTGTATAGCTTCTCATATGGAGATTTCCCATGTAAGAGGGGAGTAGGTATTCGATTGATCAGATAAGCTGCAGTGAGGATGGCTTCTACCCAAAATTTTATAGGTAAATGTGCCTAAAAATGTAAGGCACGGGAGACATTTAAAAGGTGATGATGTTTACGCTCAACTACTCCATTTTGTTATGGAGTAGAGACGCAATTAGTTTGATGAATGATCCCCTCTTTAGAATAATAATAAGGCATATCAAACTTTGGCCCATTATCACTACGAATAATTTTAATTTGAGGAGAGAATTGGTTTGCATTAGACAAATGAAATACTGGAGAAGATGACTAGTATCTGATTTGTGGTGCATTAAGTACACCCAGGTGCAGTGTGTGAAGTCATCCACAATAGTGAGAAAATAGTGGGCACCGAAAAGAGAAGCAATGCGATAACCCCCCTAAATGTCAATGTGCAATAATTTAAAAGGTGCAGTAGTGATATAGAATTAGAAGGAAATGCAAGACGAGTTTGTTTAGCCAATGGGCAAATAAAACATGATTCTAGTTTAGAACAAGCAACGTCAAACATATGTTAGAAATTTGAGACAAAACTTTATTGGAAAGATGCCCTAATCGACAATGCTAGGAGTTGAGAATCTGATGTAGCCACTTGACAACGAGCGGGTTTTGTCTTTGTGAAGTAGTATGAACCATCTCGATCAGTTCCCACCCCAATCATCTTCATCGAGCGTAGGTCCTGAATGATACAAAAATGAGAAAAAAAAATGATTAGGCAATTTGAGGTGGCACACAGTTGGTGAATAGAAATGAGATTAAAGTGAAAGGATGGGACACATAAGGCATTTTTCAAGATTAGGGATGGAGAGAAGACAATAGAACCAATGTGGGTAACAACAGCGTGTGACCCATCGGGTAGTTAAACAGTACGACCATGTACTGGAATGGAATAGGTTAAGTCAGTAGGAAAAAGACCATATGGTCTGTGGCACCACTGTCAATAATCCATAAATCATCAGGAGAGAGAAGAGAAGGTATACCTAATAGCGAGTGCTCGGTATTACCGAGCATGATTAGCCATAGATGAGGATTGAGTGACATTATTGAGCAGCTGTTGGCATTGTTCAATAGTGAAGGGAAGACTGCTGGTAGATGGTGTGTTGGTAGCGGAAGAAACTTGGTGAGCACTTGATTTGGAATTAGGGTCCAGTCTTGCGGGAGCCAGGGGGGAACCCATGGATAAAGTAACAATGGGAACCCATGGATAAAGTAACAATGATCAATGGTATGACCATCTTTGTGACAATGAGTGCACTTCAGGGACTTCTTTCGTGAAGGAGCTTTATGCTCTTTTGGTGAGGGAAGAATTCCTTTAGTAGCTAGAGCAACTCCGTCAATGGATGGCGATGCCTGGATGTTTTGTTGAGTCTCCTCTTAAACAATGAGACCATAGTCCATCAGAAAGATTTGCCCTCGAACTGCAGTATAAGATTCATTCAACCCCATAAGAAACTTCATGGGCCATTGATATTGCTGGTATTGACTAACTCCTTCGTCAACAAGATGGGATTGAAGAGATGAAAGCTCATCCCACAACATTTTGAGCTTGGTGAAGTAAGTAGTCACAGAGGTAATGCTTTGAACAAGATTGTGAATTTCTTATTTAAGTTGGAACATCCGAGGCTTGTTGATATATGAAAAACGGTTCTTCAATTCCACCCAGATATCTATTGCAAGATCACAAGTAAATAACACTAGTAGAAATATCTTTAGAAATAGAATTAAGCAGCCAAGCCTTTACCATATAATTACAATGTGTCCATTGAAGTGTTGTAGTTAGATCGGATGGTTTGGAGATAGTACCATTAATGAAGCCCACTTTGTTCTTGATGCTGAGGGCGATAAGCATGGATTGGTGCCATGTGTTGTAATTGGTCTCTATCAAAGGATGTGAAACTAGAGTAACCCCAAGATGATCAAAGTTGTTGAGGTATAAAGGATGGCTTGGGTCATCAAAACTTGGTGGTGAAGTTTGGGAGTTTTCTTTTTTGCTTGCCATAAGTTTGAACAAATAAGTGAATGCTTTTTTTTTTTTTTTTTGAGAAGAAACGGATAGGGAAAAAATATGGGTTGAGGCAAGCAGGTCTTGGTCTGTGTAGGTTTGGGTTTTGAAAATGTGGGCCAAAAAAAAAATTGAAAGGAGAAAAGGAATTGGGCTATGAAAAACAAAGGATGTGTGGGTTGTTTATAGTAGAGAATAAAGCCTGGCCTTGTAAAAAAAATGATGGGGTAAGCGCGTGATCATCTTCTTCCAGGTTCCTGGACAGTGAGAATTCCACATGTTCGACGAAATGGCTGACAAAAAAAAAAAAAAAAAACAACGGCAGAGTTGTTTCAAGAGATGAAATCTCCACCTCAATATATGAGAAATAAACGAAAATTGAAACCCAGTCAATCATGTGATAGTCACATTGATGGTGAATCAGCTCACAAAATAAAATTCTGATTTTTTCTGATCAAGAACAGAGAAAGAATAAGAGAAGATTTACCCCAAATAATATTTTGTGCTCTGATACCATGAAGAAAATCAGAATATCGAAATATAGAGGGGGAACAAATAGAAGAGAAGAAATTGTATATTTCTTGATGAGAATTACAAAAACCCGAAGGCCCTATTTATACACAAAAATAATGAATCAATCTATACATGAATGGCGGTAGACAAATCTCTTGATTTCAGCCTATGTCTCTGGCGTTCTCCTTTTCTGTTGTTATCGTTATGGTGACCTTGCTATCCATGGAATGACAGCGTGAGTCTTGGTCTTGGTCTCCTCCTTGAGATCTCGTTGTTTCCTTAACATCTTCAAATCTATGTGTACAGAATATCTAAAATTAATATTTTATTCATAAACCAATTGCAAAATGTAGTAACCATAATCATAATATTTTAAAATGTGATTGTGTAAATATTATTCAAAATATAATAATTTCTCACTTTGGAAGTGACTCAAAAAAATCATAATCCGTATTGCTAAGAATCATCCAAATCAATGATTACATATATATATATATATATATATACACACACACACAATAGTCTATTTACTGATACAAACAATACATTAAAAAATTTGTAACGTATAAAAAAAAAAGAAAGAAAAATAATATGATTTTTTTTAACTTTACTCTTCGACATTTTTGTCTCTCTAAATTGTAGTATTGTAATTTTTTTGATGACGTGGCATTATATTTTTATTTCAGTGGGATGAGATAACTCTAATATGACCACTCTCTTGTGATAAGTTATATCTCATCCAAGTGAGATATAAATGGTTCATGGAATATAAATATCTAATCTAATAAAAACATCAAACATGGAATAAGATAATATTTATCCTATCCAATCCTCTTGTCCCATTGTCCAAATATAACTTCAGCGAATGTTATTTGATTTGTTACTTCATTTTTTTGTTTTTTTTGTTTTACTTCATGAGTAGTGAGTGGATAATAGACATAGACGTATCATATATTTGAAAATTATTCGTTTAAATTTTCTCTCTTGACTTGTTGATATATAAAATGTGTGTGTACTTTTATGGGGAATTAGTTTCAATTAAAGACTTCAAATATCCACGTAGAAAAAAAAAAGATTTTCCTTTGTCTGCTGTAGTATGTCAAATATTCATGGATGTAAATCCAACGACCATAGCATCAATTGGTGCAGGAAGAGTGGCCTAAGTATGTGATGCTACACTTTTTGACTCGCAATAAATCTGAGCTCTGCGACCTGTAAAACACTCAAAAAGGAGATCAGAGGACCACCGAATTGGCTCCGGCAGTAGCCGCTCCGATGCTTAAGTAAGTAAACTGAATTGAAAAAACTGTATTGAAAGCCAAAGAATGAGCATAAAAATAAAGCGTACCTTTAGGGTTTAATTTATAGACCGTGGCCTTCCTAAGTTGATTAGGATTCAGAGCCATGAATATAGGGATTTGATCATCGAAGATTGCAGTTACCTTGTGGAGTATTGTGTCGTAGATAGAGATAATCATCAACAGTAGTTTCCTTGTTGAAGACTGTTTCCATGTTAAAGACTGTTTCCTTAGTCCCTGCTTGGCAGTTGTTAAGGAAACCATAAGGTCGGAACTATCCGAAATACTGAATGAATATTGCAGAACCTAAAGTCTGAAGGATATGTGCATGAGAATGCCCTGGAGGCTCCACCTGCTCTGTATGACCGAGTTTATCGGCTCTGCAGGATATGTATATGAGAATGCCCTGAAAGCTGTGACTGCTCTGTATGACCGAGTTTATCGGTTCTGTAAGCACACGTGTCTCAAGGTGATTGGTGTGTCTGTTTGTGGTATATCAGCTACTCCCTCCCCCCTCCCCGAGCCCTAGTTAGGAGCTAGGGCAAAACTAGAGTTATGGGCTTTATGAAGAGTCACATGTTTTGTTTCTCCATTTTTTGAGATGTCGGTTTAATGGGTCATTTATTGCGCAGCCGATACTTGAGATGTCACGCCTCGAATTCCCGACCGAACCTAGGGACGCGACTGAAGGAAACAAAAGGAAGAAAATGAATAGATGAATAAATAAATAAATAACAATTTAACTAATTTAGATACAAGCCTACATACATTCCTGTTTTATAAAATTTCGGCAGAACCTCCTTTGTTTTTCAAGCCTTTTTCCCCCTGATAATCACAATACATCATATATATACAAACACGTCACAATCCATCCTCACTCGATGGCCACAATCTCATCAAAGTTAAATATACATCGCCTAATTATACAACCGAAAATATACAACCATGATACAACATATATGTCATTGGGCTTAAGCCCGTACATCACAAAACACGCCTCTCAGGCCAAATATCCATCTACAGTCAAGTCTCTTCCACTCGGCTAGGCTTCCTCAAGTCTTAGGTGTCGGGAGTGTCATCTAAAATATGGTTCCCACGAATGGGTCAACGCCAACATGCTAGGTATGGTACAATACTAATGCAAGGAACAAAATTAAGTCGTGGCATGTGCAAGTGTACATGTATGTCTACATGCCTCCCTAATCATTCATATGATGTGATGGCAATTTATATAATGCATCCATACAAAATCAATATCACATTCATGAATTTCTACAATGCGATGTCAATATGCGTGACGCACACATGCAACTCTATGTCACCCATGTCCCAGTTTACGGTCCTGCCCCTGTCAGCCCGTGGGTACTGATGTTGGCTAGAATTTGGGTTTTTCACCACAGGACCTACACCCTCATAATGCACAGCACCTCGTGCTGACCCTACACTATGCTTTCAAGGAATCACACTATGCCAATATGCCATGATTTCATCATGCAATAGTACAGTTCAAATGAAACATCACTTTCATAAGCATATGCAACATGCTTCAAATACTGCATCACATTTAAGATCAACAATAGCATTTACATCACAAGATTTCATTCCAAATCTACGTGTCATGCTCGATCAATCTCCACACTTACGCAAATCCACATGTCACAATATCAACAATCCTTCTAAAACATAAATCACATATGATGATAACTCAAGAAGTAAATCACAATTCCCAAATAATCATGTGATCTTCTATCATCAGAGAAGCATCAGAATCATTCAATCAATATGCACATCAATCCTAATTTAATCCTATTCCTTACTTAGCAAAGTACCATACCTGATAGGGTTGGTCACAACCCTACTAAGCAGTGTCCACTATGCAATCCAATCAACCAGGTTAATCCTTAATCCAGGGTTCGGAAGTTGAAAAAAACACACCGGCAGGTTGATTGAGTCGGCCAACCATTTTAAATCCAGTTTCATCAGCTTCTTCAGCCTTTTTTCCATCAAGCAGATGATGATCTTGACAGATTCTGTCCCTTTATCATCCCATCCATCAGATATTGAAGAACTTTCCCTTCCAACTTCTTGCAACCACTTGATAAAGCACCTAATCCCTCATTACCAATTCCCGTACAACGGTATAGAATTAGTTCACAAAGCTTCTGCAGTTAGAAGCAATCCAAACCAATCCCTTGTCCAACATGTTTGTACAAAGTCCTAATTTTAAGCATAAAAGTTTTGAACATTTAAACAGAGAATTGAGTCTTAAGTCATTTACGCCAGAACAATCTGTCGGGTCAAGCTCCTCAAGTAGAAAACAGTATGATCCATGGCAATTAAGACCTTCTTAGTAAGCATATCACATGGTTCTAATTCAAGCATAAAAGATTCCTACAAGAGTCTTCAATAGCTGACATTGATACATCAGTAATGGAATTGTAGCATTTCAAATTGAGAATCTTCAAATTGAGGAGGCAGCCAGCTACTGGTTGCATAATGCCAGGTTCGTCACTCCTTGATAAATCTAGTACCTAAAGTGAAGGGCACCCATTTTCAAGAAAATTACTTGGATTGGCCTCCCTGTTTCATGTCATGGAATTATCCGTTCTCTAGAGCTAACACCATGAGAGGGTAGCGCTCCAAGGAAACCAGAAAATTAGTTTGTCTCCACAGCTCCTGAATTAAACTCTCTAATTAATCATGCATATTGCCCAACTGGGTCAACAAACTTCCCTGTTGCTGAGCACTGTTCTCTCTCCCTGCTGTTGTGCGCTGCTGCTGTTGTTGACGCATAGCAGCTGCTGCTCTGCTACCCTCTTCTTCTCCAAACATGCTACCACAATTTCTCAACTCTAAAGCCTTTGCCCAATATCTTGTAACAGCTTCCCCTGTTCTCTCAAGACCAATTTCTGCACCTGTCTAGACATCTCAGAGATCTGCTGCACCCATTGTTCAGTTGCACAATTTATCTCTCACCCCTTCTGCATCTCTGTTCTTCATAAGAGGCAGCAATGCTAAGGCAGCCGCTACAGAATCCTTCCATTCAAACCACGACCTAACAAGTCAAACAACTAAAAATGTCATCTCTTTTGCTGCCCCGCTACACAACACAAAGAGATGTATATATATATATATATAATAAATTCTTACTACTTCGTGCCTCCCTCAATTCAACCACAACAAATCAAGCTATACAACTATAAACAAATACTTATCTCTGCTTCTGATTAGCCGTAGCACCTGGCCACCACGCACACACACTGCGACCTGCTGCACCGCTTACACACATATATATATATATATACATATAACGATCTGCTGTAGCATCAATCTCCTCTCTGCCTTCTTACCACAGTTGGACGCATCGTCCCTGTTCACCGAAGCCCTATCCAACTCGATGGTCATCTCTCCCAATTTGATTCTCAATTTTCCAATCCATAACCTCCATCTGTACAAGAAACTCAACGCCTGAACTGATTGAAGCAGCCATCCTTTGCTGCGCACTGCTTCACTCCACACTTCCGTTCTCCCCTCTACGCCGCTACACACACGCATATATATATATATATGCACATATATCCCACAAATTCAGCTTCCTTTTATCCAAATTAAAACCCATTCTATGGAGCCCTATATATATCCAGCCGCTTCTACACTGCCCTTCCGTTCCCCTTTTTGCACCGCCACATCGCTACACACACACATGTATCCCCTCTTGCACCGATTCCCTCTCTCTCTTCTCTAGAAGCTTCAAGCTTCTTCTTGCTCTTCTTTTTCTCAATCGGTTTCTCTTCCTAAAAACATGCGGCAATTTGGGCAAGTTCTGGAATTCTCCAGATTTCCCCATCAAGCTTCCCATTACACCCCCCTCTCCATTTGGTTACCCACACACATATACACATATGGAAGCTTCTGGGTTTCTCCTCTTTTTTTTTTTTTTTTTTTGTTTCAATAATTTCTTTTAGAAATTTCACGGACATATATATATATATATGTATATATCTTTTTAATATTTTTATTTCACAAATATTAGATTATCTTATGTCGATAAAAACTGCTATAAAGCCGGGACTTAATTTAATTATTTATTTACCACTATTGGTTCTCGTTCGGGTCCCATATTATATTCTTATAATTTATGATTCGTATCAATCCCAAGGATTTATCCTTGCACTCGGTAAACCGGTTTAACTATTTTTTTTTTTTCAAGTCTCCACATGAGAAGCCATCATTACCTTTAACCGTTGTATCGAATCGTCTTGGGGGGCTCATATTTCGTATGTGTATATAAAGAGGGGGAAAGGACTTTTATGCCTTTCTTCTGCACTTTTTTATACAGTACCAGAGACTGCCACTGCCAGTTGAAGGATATCCGGTGTTTATAGCCTTTCTTGATTTCAGGTTTGATTTTAGCCCCTTTTACATTCCCTTTCATTTGCTTCATTACTTTCTCTTGTTCGCCATGTCTGGCCCTGGGTCACCTTCTGGTTCGGGCAGTTCTTCTAGGACCATTCCTCAACTACAACTCGTGAATCTTCCTTCCGTTAATGATGCTGAGAATAGATTGGTAGAGCCCCCCTCTAGTCCGGGGGTTAGGATAGTTGACGTATTCGATGAGCCCCCGAATAGGGCTGGTGAGACCTCTGGTCGATCTGGCCATAGAGAGGAGGGTGAGAGTGCGATTACTGAGAAGATGTTGGTAGAGTTATGGGAGAAATTCAATCTCCCTTCAAACGTTACTTTTAGGGTCCCGGACCCTCTAGATCGCCCACGCGATGTTAGAGCGGGGGAAATCTGTGCCTATTTAGCTTGGTTTGAAATGGGATTGACACTCCCCCTTCCTGACCTTGTAAAACAATTCTTCTATTGGTTCAACCTTTGTCCTACAGACCTGAATCTTAATAGTTGGAGACATCTGTTAAGTTTTATAGTGTTGGGGCATATGAATAATGTCGACGTGTCCCTTGACCTGATCCATAGTAATATGGATCTAAAATACATGAGGGCGGAAGGCCTTTATTATATGTCTTTTGATAGTGGGTTCAGACCCTTTACTTCCGTGCCCTCCTCTAACAAGACTTGGAAGAAGTGGTATTTTTTCATTAAAGGAGGATGGGAATACAAGGACTTCCAAGGCCAATTCTCAACATTCCCTCAAACCACTGGGCGAAAGAGTGAGACCCAATTTTTTTGTGGCTGTTTTGATTTTGTTTTGTGCGCCAATTGCCAAGCTGATTAATCTCTGTATATTTTGGGCAGTTAGGAGTGTGTGGAAAAGACCGGGCTGTTCTCCTGCGGTTCAGGAGCAATACAAAAGCTTTTACAGCCCAACAACCGAGACTATTCCTCCATTGTTAATCGTGATAAGTTGATAGCTGCTAGGGGAAGTGTTGAGGAGCTTGCAAAGGGAATGATGGAAAGGTGGGAGACCGAGCCATCTTCATCTGTGGCAGTGGGGGAGGCTTCTTCCCCAACATACCCTCCCTCTAAACAAAAAGGCAGAGGTTACTTTCGATCTCTCTTGAGCCCACTGAGGGGGAGAGAGAGGCACCCGCCCCCATTTCAGTGGTCCCCCCAGCCCCATCCAAACAAGTGGGCAAGGGGGTGTCATCCTCGGTGGCCCCTGGTGCTGTCAATCAGGGGGCCAAAAAGATTCTGAGGGACTTTTGGGCCAAAGGCTCAATCAAACCTAAGCCCCAGAAGTCAGAGAAGCTTCTTGCTGATTTGGCTGCTCTTCAGGTTAAGGTGAGTTCTTTGGGTCTTTATCTCTTTTCCCTTATTTCCAAGTGTTTTGGCTGGTACTGAACTGTTTACTTTGTACACCCTGCACACCCTTTCTGCTCTGACGGAGGTCTCTCCCCCTTCAGAGGAGGTTGACAAACTTCTGGCCGAGCTGGATGAGGTCAGGCTTCAGCTCGGTACTACTAAGTCCGAGGCTCACGACCCTGCAGAGACTCTGAAAGAGACCCAGAATTCTTTGGTCATCATGGAGTCAGAGAAGAACCTTGTTGTTCAGTAGGCAAAGAGGCTATAGAGGGAGATGGACGGCATGCGGTATCAATACAATCAAAAGATTGAGGATGCAGTGGAACAAGCCAAGCTGGAGAACGAGATGGAGATGAAGATGGAACTGGAAGGAATGGCCAACACCCTGATCATGTTTGGCTTTAACAACTTCCGAACTAGGTTCCTTGCTAAATTTCCCGATTTTGACATATCCTCGATTGTGCCTCCTGGGGTTACCCCTCCCGAGGTTGCCGTTCCGAGCGAGGTGGTCGACATTCTCCCTGTCGATCCCACTGAAGTTGTCGTCCCGAGTGAGGTGGTTGATGCTGCTCCTGCCGATCCTTCCCCAGCCGTTGAGCCTGCCTCTGCTGATCAGGCTTAGGATATATGTTTTTAGTTTAGTTTTTTTTTTTTTTTTTTTAACTTCCAGTGTAACAGGCCATTTTGCTGAATGAAACAATATTTTCTTCCTCAAATGCCTTCATCCCATTTCTTTTGTGTTTGGTTGACCCATGTAGTATTTCCTTTGAATTTGTGGTTAATGTGAGAAACTGCTGCAAGTGAGGCTGTTATGGAGCCCTCCAGATCAGCTTTTGATGGTTGGCAGTTGTTTTCCGAACTGTAGTTGCGATAAGACAATGATTGTAGACTAGTTATAATTGCTTCTCCCTCTTTGGATGAGATAGGAAGGCAACTTCAATCAGACATGTAGGGATCTGACATTAATCTTGTGTCACATATATTGAGAGTAAATTTTGAAGAATTCTGAGGCAGTTTGTTCTGAACCCAAGTTTTGTAGCAGAAATTCGATGTCTCGTGTCTTTCACTCTGATGATTGAGACTTCTGCCTCTTAGGTCATTCAGACCAGGACTGAGATACATCTGAACTGGTGGTCTTTTGTCGTACACGTGGTCCATCAAAGATCAACGGAATGGCCAAGACTGAGAGGTCTGTATGTTGGTCCGAGGGCCTTTGTAGAAAGGTGGATCGAACTTTGTTTGCTTGACCAGTTCGGTATGCTTGGGGAAGCCTTGTATCTTTTCTTCTAAGTATCCGAAAGGACAGTTTTATACGTCATTCATTTATACAGCTGTCTTTTGGGTTTTCGAGGCCAACCCTTTATTTAACCGTTACGACAATACAACTAGGTGACTTTTGGGCTTTAAGGGTCTATATATATGAAAGAGGAGCATACGGTTGCGCCCCATCTTTTTACTTTTGCTCTCAGACTGTTCCTCTGTCGGAGAGAATTTGAATGTCTTGTAGAGGCTTACCGTTTGTCTGGAGATGATTGACAATTTTCAGTCTGAGTTGGGAATGATTAAACTGTGGCCGAGAGTTAACCTTCCCTTTGATTCAATCTCCAAGGAAGGATTAGAGGAGGCGAAGATCTTCTTGTCCATCTTAGCATCTGGTCGAGATTTCTCCGATTAGAGGTGGTCCCTCCTTGATTCAACTGAAGCTTGGATCATCGGTGATGAAGACGAAGGTGGGATGTCTCCTTCCCTTTGCGTCTTGGTAGAGACCCTTGCTCAAATTGGCTGGGGTGTCATGCCGATTTTGAAGGAGACGAAAGTGGAGAATGGAGGTCCCTTAAGACCCAGAGCCCTCATCATCCGTTGGTATTGAGATCAGTGACAGTGATAATGAAATGGCCTGGGTCCTTCTTGCTGCAGATTGGGGTTCAGGGTTTCTTCCTTTCAAATGGCGTCGGCGACGGCGGTAATGGAAGTTTGGAACTTGAGTCCCTTTCACATTCAAGGAAGAAAGCCATGATGATGCAAAAACGTAGTGATGTCTTTGTTGTAGCTTTTCTGTATTTGTTTTATTTCTAGTCTTCTTGTCCTGATGTAAACTTTCTGAATCAGCAATAAAATTGAGTTCCGTCTTCTCAGATCTGATGTTCTTTGTATTTGAATATGCTCTTTTGGAGTTAAAACACCTTTTCGTGTACTTCCGATGGCAAACTTTTCTATATGTTTCTAAGAGTAGATCAAAGAAACTTGTATAAAACTTGAAGTCTTGAATCAAAGTACTTTAAGCCTGCTCGATACTGTAGTATTTGTTGCTTGCTGGTACATAAGTCAAATAATCTAAGTATCAGCTCTGAGGTATTCTGATCTAGGAAACTTTAGTTGAAGATGTTTAGAACTTCTATCTTTGGATGGACTGGATCATAGAATCTGTGTATTGAAGATGGACCAGGCTCAGAGGCCTGTGCATTATAGATGGACCAGGCTCTGGAGGCCTGTGCATTAAAAGATGGACCAAGCACTAAGGCTTATGCATTGTAGATGGACCAGGCTCTAGAGGCTTGTGCATTAAAATATGGACCAAGTACTAAGACTTGTGCATTATAGATGGACCAGGCTCTGGAGGCCTGTGCATTAAAAGATGGACCAAGTACGAAGACGTGTACATTATAGATGGACCAGGCTCTAGAGGCCTGTGCATTAAAAGATGGACCAAGTACTAAGACTTGTGCATTATAGATGGACCAGGCTCTGGAGGCCTGTGCATTAAAAGATGGACCAAGTACTAAGACTTGTACATTATAAATGGACCAGGCTCTAGAGGCCTGTGCATTAAAAGATGGACCAAGGATGAAGACTTGTACATTATAGATGGACCAGACTCTGGAGGCCTATGCATTAAAAGATGGACCAAGTATTAAGACTTGTGCATTATAGATGGACCAGGCTCTAGAGGCCTATGCATTAAAAGATGAACATTCTATGGAGGTATTAAAAAGAAAGAAACATCTCTATTGATAATACTTCCGTAAATGTTCCACGTTCCATGGCCTAGGAATAGGCTTCCCAGTCATGTCTTCTAGCCAGTAGGTGGTAGGCCTAACAACCTTCATCACTCTGTAGGGGCCTTCCCAGTTTGGTGATAACTTTCCCATGGTGGGATCCTTGGTGTTTGGAAAGACTCTTCTTAAGACAAAGTCTCCGACTTGAAAGCTGATCGTCTTGAGCCCCACCTTGGATTTGTTGACCATTCTCTGCTGATAGGCTTCCATCCTGATGCTGGCTTGATCCTTTTTTTCTTTAAGCAAATCCAAATTTTCCATCAGCTGCTGATCATTGGATTCTTACTCGAAGGCTTCAGTCTTCAGAGTTGGCATACCGATCTCAACCGGGATTACTGCTTCTGTACCGTAGACCAGTGAGAAGGGAGTTTCAAAGGTGGGAGTTCTTCTGGTTGTTCTGTAGGCCTAAAGAACTCCAGGGAGTTCCTCTACCCACTTTCCTTTGGCCTGCTCCAACCTTTTCTTTAATCCATCAAGGATCGTTCGGTTGGTGACCTCTGCTTGTGAATGGCCTGGAGAGGCAAAGTGTTGTCTAATGTTGAGATTTTCACAGAATTTCTTGAAGCCTTTACCAGTGAACTGTGTCCCATTGTCAGATATAATCACACGTGGTATACCGAACCTGCAAACAATGTTCTTCCAAGTGAAGTTCTCAACTTCTTTCTCTGTGATGTGTGTTAGAGGTTCAGCTTCGGCCCATTTAGAGAAGTAGTCAATGGCTACCAAGAGATACTTCCTGTTTGGTGGGGCCTTTGGTAATGGACCCATGATGTCCATCCCCCACTGAGCAAAGGGCCAAGGACTAGTAATCGGGACGAGCTCGTGATGAGGCTGGTGTTGATATGGGACAAATCTTTGGCATTTGTCGCACTTCTGAACATACTGCTTAGCCTGCCTTTAGCATGCTAAGCCAGTAGTAGCCTTGAGTCAGAGCTCGGTGAGCTATCATTCTGCCCCCATTATGATTCCCGCAGATACCCTCGTGTATTTCAGCCAAGACATATTGTGATTCTTCTAGAGCTAAGCATTTTAACAGAGGTTGAGAATAAGACCTTCTGTAAAGCTTGTTGTTCAGGATCAGGTACTGAGCCGCTCTGATTCGGATTCTCCTGGCTTTGTTTTTGTCTTCTGGGAGGAGCCCGGATTCTAGGTACTGGAGGATTGGAGTCATCCAGTTTTGGGGCTGTTTAGCAATTTGGGCAACTTGGGCTTCCTCTATGCTGGGTTCTGGCTGGTAGGAGATTTTTACTATGGAGTTTGCTTCAGACTTAAGGCAGGACGCCATGTTTGCCAAAGCATCTGCTCTACAGTTCTGGCTTCTTTCTATTTTCTGGATAGTGAACGTTTAGAAGGAATGCTTCAAGTGGTTCATCATTTCAGAGTACCGAAGCATCCTATCATCTTTAATGGAGAATTCTCCCAGGACTTGGCTTAACACCAGTTGGGAGTCTGAGAAGACTTTAAGGTTCTGAACCTCGCATTCTAGAGCCAACTTCATGCCTAGGATTAGGGCTTCATATTCTGCTTCATTGTTGGAAGCTTTGAATCCCAGGCTGACTGCTTTTTTTGATGAGAGCCCATTAGGGGACTGTAGTACCAGGCCTATTTCTGAGCCCTGATTGGTTGACGATCCGTCGATGTAGAGCAGCCAGGTTCCTGAAGTTTCGATGAGCTGTGCCTTGTCTTGAAATACCGGGGTGAACTCGGCAACGAAATCAGCCAAGGCCTGCCCTTTGATGGAGTTTCGTGGCATATATGATATGTCAAATTCCCCTAACTCCACAGGCCACTTTACTAATCTTCCCGACACCTCAGGCTTCCTCAATATTGACTTTAGAGGATAGGCAGTTGGGATTTTAATTGGATAAGCTTGGAAATAAGGTCGGAGCTTCTGAGCTGATATCACCAAAGCGAAGGCTAGCTTTTCCACTTCTGGATATCTCTTTTCTGTGTTGAGTAGTGCCTTACTGACGTAGAATATTGGCCTCTGTACTCCCCTATCTTGTCTGACTAATGTGGAGTTGACCGCGTTTTCAGAGACGGCAAGGTACAAGAGTAGCTTTTCCCCCTGTACTGGTTTTGACAGAAGTTCTAGAGAGGCTATGTAATATCCCGACCCGGGATACCAGGTCACATGGCACGTATTACGAGGAAAAGAAATTTTATATATATAATTAATTAATTATTAAATTAATTAATTAATTATAGGAAAATGGATGATTATATGTATTAGTTATATATATATATATGTATATATATATTAAATGAAAGAAATGTGAATAAGTTAAGAAGTAAAAAGGTGACCAAGTGTGAAGGTGTGTGTGTGTCGGCTGGTGTGTGTGTGTGTGTGTCTTGTATATATGTGTATATGTATATATATGTGTATATATATGTATAAATATCTAGAATCAATTAATGTAAAGTAGGAAAGAGAGAAAGCAAATTTATGAGAAGTAAGGGGCTAGTGTAGGGCTACAATCAGAAAGTAGAGAGAGAGAGATAGCTGTAGAGAGAGAGAGAGAGAATGGAGGAGGGAGAAGGGTCGGTCACCTTCTCTTTAAATAGCCAAGCATGCAAACCATGCTTTCTTCTTGCAAAAGAAACCAAAGGAAGAAGAAGTAAGGAGAATAGAGAGAGAATTGGAGGTAGAACAAGAAGGAAGCAAGTGTAAACAGGTAAGTTCCAATTTTTACATTTTTCTTCTCTCTAAAATTTTGATTGATAGGAACTGTTTTAAGATGTTTATATACGTAGGATATGTTATATATATGTTTAGAAGTAAAATGGGCATGAAATTTAAGCTTGAAAACGACTGAAAATGCCTAACCCATGAAAATCTCCATTGAAGACCTTGCCCATGGCAGGTCTGAACCGAGTTTCTTTAAGCTTGATTTGGCTTATCGAGACTTAAAGTGGACACTATGAGCATGCTAAAAACCTACACCCGCGACCCTAAAGCTTAAAAACTAACCCTCAAATAACCAGTTGCAGGATACGGGTGTAGAGACCAACCTTTCGAAACCCCATCTAAACGAGTATATGAAGATGGAAATTTAAACTACATGAAAAATAGATCATAAAGAAACAAACCCCAAGGGTTTTGGCCCAGAAATAAGCATGTATGACTGACTTACAGTTCGAGTTATCATGACTTAAACCCAACGATTTAACCATATTTGAAGCCTCAAATTAATGCCAAGTTGGTCGTTTGTTCATTAGGAACATTTTGCAATCAAAACAGTAAGGATCCATGGATCCAAACTGCACGAAATAGAGAAAAAAGGAAGGCTGCAACTAGGGTTTCAGTCGAGTCTCGTGGGGAAGAAGAAGACGAGTTGACTCGGTTTTAAAAATAGGGCTGGGTTGACTCGGACAGGTGGCAGCCTCTAGGCTTGCCACCGAGTTAATGAGACGACGCCGTTTTAAAGTGTCAGTTTAAATTAAAAGAGATCTAGGGCTGACGTCATCATGACGTCAGTCACATGTAAGCAGACTGGCTAAACCGGTTGGGTAACCACTGAACCAGACCGGTTCACTTATATTTGGACCAAACCCTCTGGTTTTCTGTTTTAATTAAAATAAAATAAACCAAAGCTTTGGTTATTTACGGATTGACCCCAACTGTTTTGGGGAATTCTACTATGGCCCAACTGAGGGAAATATTATGCAATAAAGCCCCTGAAAAATAATTAAATAATAAATTTAATTATTTAATAAATAAGGTTAAATTACTATTTTGCCCTTGTGGCATAAATAGAGCAAACGAAGTCCAAATTAAACATATGATTAGTGTAATTTTACTATTTTGGACATTCTGAGATCAATGGTAGGGTCCGTTTTACGAGACGGAGCCCGAAAAAATAAATACACGTAAGGGATAAATGACCAAAATACCCCTGACCCAAACTTTACAAGTTATTAGTGTATTCTTACTATCTTGGACCTTCTGAGTCCAATGGTGAGGTCCACAACACGAAATGGAGTCCCGAAAAATAAAGACACGTAAAGGGGTAAAAAGACCAAAACACCCCTGGTACCCCTAAAGCCGAAATGAGATCAGAAAAGGTCTAAATTAACTTTCTTTGACATCCCGGACTCAAAAATGGAGTCCAAATTACGAAACGAAGTACAGAAAAATATGACACGTAAAACGGTAAATGACCATTTTGCCCTTTTACATATAAAAGTTTGAATTAAATGATTGGAAAGCCTAAACTGACTTTCTTCGACACTCCGGACTCAATGGTAGAGTCTATTTGACCGAAAGAAATGTCTAAAATAAAAAGACATAAAATTTGATGAATAGCATCTGTTAGATGACTATGAACTGAATTGATGCCAAAGTACTAATACTAAGGCAAGTACGAGAAATGAAATACGAAAAGACACGACACGTAAACATGTCAAATAAATAACTTTAAATTAAAGTTAATGGAACTCCCAGAAGTGTATGATCATAGAAATCTGTTTTCTTGACACGGTAAATTGTGTTTTTAAACAGAGAATTTATTAAACACAAAAATGAGCCAAGAACGAGAAGTTGCTCCTATGATGACGAGGGCACAATTAGCGAAAGATCCCAAGCAAAAAGTTTTCCGGGAGAAACTGGAAAAATAGCTCCAGCTGATTCAAAATCGTATTCGGATTTCTAAAACGAACGAAGTATGCTGTGTTAGCCCCTTTATTTACAAGACTATCACTAAGGAGCAACTAGCAGCTAGAAAGCTTAAGAAACAGGAGGATACGGAAACATTGCAAGAATGGCGTCAAAGGTTAAAGAAAGCCAAGGGGAAAGCGCCCAAATAGAGCAGGACTAGAAGTACGAGGTGAGTAACCCTGTGTTTGAATTGGAGATTTAACTCCATAAATTTGACAAAGTTTTAAGTTTTAAGCTGTGAAGTATTTGAAGTTTCAAATTCAGTATTTACATGATTCAGCTTTTAATAGTACTGTTTTATAACTCTATTGTGGCATGCACAGTGATTGGTATTTATCATAGTTTTCTTAAAACATATTTCAGCATGTCTAAAGTTTTTAAATGCCAAATTATGTTAAATATCCTGAATTTGATAGTTACAAGTATTTGAAGTCCTATTGTAGAAATTATACATTTCATGTTTTAAATATTCATGAAGTATCTATTGAAGAAGCTATGTGATAAATGTTTTATACATTTCATGTTTTAAATATTCATGAAAGTATCTATTGAAGAAGTTATGTGATAAATGTTTTACAAGATAAACGGTACTAAGTACCACCCTATGTGACGTTGAAATCCCTCGGGATTCAACAGTAAATGCCCGGTAGCAGGATCTAATCCCCCAGGCAAATGAGATCGGCAGTATTGGCAGTAAAACGGGAGTCTGGTTCGAAACAGATTCCACCTAATTAAAGAGAAAAGATAACAAAATGATTTTGGAAATGAAAGCAGGTTTTACCCTCATTTTCAAATACATATTGATGTGATTTAAAGTTATATACTTTATCTGATGAAGTACAAGTTTTGCTTGGATACCTTAAATGTTTCCAAGTTATTTGAAATACATATGTTTGAGTTATATACTCTAATTATCGAAGTACGAGTTTTACTTGAATATCTTAAATGTCTTCAAGCCATTTGAAATGCATATGTTTGAGTTATATACTCTATTTATCGAAGTACGAGCTTAGCTTGAATACTTTAAATGTTTCAAAGCTATTTGTTTTAAGAATGCATGTACCTTGTATTCTAAATTGTATAAGCAATTGGCAGTGAATGTTTTACACTCTTATGTACTAAAAACCACTGCTAATTGAAAACCCCATGACGAACACTGGAATTGCTCACAAGCTTAGATTAGCTTACCCGGACTTTGTTCGGACCCCCCTTTCAGGTGATGCAGCAGACAGGGTCTTAAGGACTACAACGATGAGTCTAGCTGTTTTTGGAAGGATCTGTTAAGTAGTTCTTTTGAAGAACTTATGAACATTAGTAGTATATTTGTATTAGTAAACAATGTAAGAATATGTAATAAGCCCTCAAGGCAACTGAATATGTATTGTATCAAAGTATGAAGTCTTTAAGTTTTCTTTATACTCTGAATGTGTAACCATGTATGCTATGTATGGAAACAGCAATATCGGACGGATGTGCCTAATTTAAAAATGAGAAAAGAAAAGAAAAAGTTTTTCACGCTTCCGCAACCATGTGTAGCACATCTATTCGATACCGCTGCAGATGCGAGCCTTGTCTCGGGGCCTTCGGGTCTCGGGGCGGCGATCGCGATCCGATAATCCGCAGAGGGTGGGTTTCGGGTCGTGACAGGCTAGATACTCCTTCAGTTCTTGAAAAACTTTCTCACATTCTTCCATCCACTGTAAAGCTTTGTTGCCCTTTAGAGCTTTGAAGAAAGGTAGGCAGCGATCAGTGGATTCGGAGATAAATCTGCTTAGTGCCGCGATTCTGCCATTCAGCGCTTGAATGTCTTTTCTAGTTTTTGGTGACTTCAGTCCAATCAGAGCTTGGATTTGAGTGGGGTCTGCTTCGATACCCCTCTGAGAGACAATGTATCCCAAGAATTTTCCCTTCGTTACCCCGAAGGTACATTTCGAGGGGTTGAGCTTCATCTTGTGCTGTCTTAGGATATCGAAGGTCTGGGCTAAGTGCTGGAGGTGACTACCTTTCTGCAGACTTTTGACCAGCATATCATCAATGTATACCTCCATAGTATTGTCGAGCAGCGGGCTGAACATCTTGTTCACCAACCGCTAGTATGTGGCTCCAACGTTCTTCAAGCCGAAAGGCATTACTCTGTAGCAGTAGAGACCTCGTTCGGTTATGAAAATTGTCTTCTCCTTGGCTGGAGGGTACAATGAATTTGGTTATACCCAGAATAGGCATCCATAAAACTCATGAGCTCGTGCCCCGCGGTGGCGTCAACCAGTTGATCTATCATTGGCAGTGGAAAGCTATCTTTGGGGCACCCTTATTGAGGTCTGTATAATCAACACAGACCCTCCACTTGCCATTTTTCTTCTTGACCAGGACGGTGTTGGCTAGCCACTCGGGATAGAACATTTTTTGTATCATCCTGGCTTCAAGCAGCCTCTGGACTTCCTCATTTATGATCCGATGCCGTTCTGGAGCAATCGTCCTTTCTTTTATCTAACTGGTGGGTGATCTGGATCTACCATCAGCTTGTGAGTTATGAGGTTAGGATCTATACCTTCTATATCTTTGGTCTCCCAAGCAAACATAGAGAGTTTGTCTTTCAGAAACCTGACTATCTTCTCCTGCTCGGTGTGTGTCAGGTCTGGGCCGATGTACAAATAACGCCCCTCTGATTCTGAACTGACCAACACTTTGATGGGCTCGCCAATGGGCTTGGCTCGGTTGTCCCGTCCCCTTGGGCTCAGGGGTTCTTCGATGCTGGATGGGCAACCTTCCTCCTCGAGAGTGTGGGAGAAAACTGGATCTGCACAGTCCCTAGTATACTGTAATTGCTATTTGGTAGTTTTCTCCTTGAGTGTAATGGCATGGCATTCCCGGGAAGTCGGTTGACACCCTCTGACAGAGTGAACGTTCTAATTGTGGACACACTTCAGACATTGATGGAGGGTCAAGGTGACCGCCCCTATCTGGTGCAACCATTGTCTCCCAATTATGACATTGTAGGGAGATTTCATATTCAACACCATGTACTCTAAGATGGTGGTTTTCTACCCTTCTCCCTCTCCTACAGTAGTAGAAAGGTCGATTCTTCCCAATGGGGTACTGAGAATGCCGTCAAAGGCTGCCATTACGGCAGTAGTAGGCTTGATGTTGTCGTGGTCCATTCCCATCTGTTTAAGTGGCTCATGGAACAGTATATTGATGGAGCTGCCGGTGTCAACCAGGACTCTTCTGATCTCGAAGTTGGCAATCTTGAGGGTGATGACGAGGGCATCACTGTGAGGACAGTGTACCCCAGCTAGGTCCTGTTCTGTGAACTGAATCTCCGGCACTGGCTTGAGCCTTTTTTCAATGTTGGAGATCTACAATACGTCTAGGGCAGCCCTGACCTCCCGAGCATATCTCTTTCTCGCCCTGTTTGGCATTCTTGTAATTGGGGAGTCGGCATAGAGGACGTAAATGACATGGTTGTTCTGCCTCTGAGGCTCGTTTCGTCCTTCCCTCTGCTCCTGCATCTGGTCGGGCCTCTGGTCTGGCCATTGTTGAGGCTTGTCTTCTTGGGGGTTTTGCTTTTTGTCCTGCTTGATGAACTCCCAAAGACGTCCTTTCTTTATGAGTTGTTCAATCTCATATCGAAGGGTCCTGCATGAGTTAGTCGTATGTCTATGATCTTTATGAAAATTGCAATACTTACTTTGGTCCCGAAGGTTGGGATCTCCTTTGATTGGTTCCAGCCACCTCAGGTTTTCCCAATCTCAAATCTGTCGGAGTACCTGGTTCGGTGTAGTGTTCAAAAGGGTAAAGTTAGTGAACTCCTTTGGTCCGGAATTGTAAACAACCTTGGGTGCTGTTATCTTTTCTGAACTCTTGGCCCTCTTCTTGCTAGAGTCTCTTCTATGGTCCTCCTTCTTATGATCCTCCCTCTTCGGATTATCCTTCTGGTTCTGCTCTTTGCCCTTCTGGGATGTGCGGTTGGCTTCTTTCAAGTTGATGTACTTTTTGGCCCGGTCCATTAATGCCGCCATGTCGGCAAGAGGGCTTTTGGTCAATGAATCTTTAAAGCCACCGTAAGCAAGTCCAGCAGTTAAGGCAGCTACAAGGAATCTTGGGCTGTAGTTAGTGATCTCCGTGAGTTTAGCATTAAAGCGCGCAATGTAGGCTCTGAGGGACTCCTCCTTAGTCTGCTTGACATTTAACAGAAATTCTGGTCCTCTTCTGAGCCTTCTATTGGTCATAAATTTGTCCAAGAATTGCCTACTGAGCTCATAGAAGCCGGTAATTGAGTTCGGAGGGAGGTGGTGGAACCATTTTAGAACAGTTCCCTTCAAGCTGGTAATGAAAGTTTGGCACATAAAAGCATCAGAGGCCCCGTGGAGGGCCATCGTATGCTGGTAGTGCGAGAGATGATCTCCTGGGTCTCCAGTCCCATCATACGGGGTGAACTTTGGCACCATGAACTTTTTGGGCCTTTATTTTGATATGATGGCGTGAGTAAATGGAGTGTCAAGTCTTCTGAGCAGCCTGGCCAACTCATCCTGCTCTGGAAGGTTCTAGGCACCTCTCAAAGCAATTGTTCGGTCCATAGATTCCGCAATTTCTTCTACCTTCTGTGGGTCTCTGAACCGGACCTCTTGTGAACCTTGTCTTACAGCCTCGGCTTCAAGGTAGTCGGGCTGAGTACGTCCCTCAAACGGAAGCGGGCTCCGAACTGGAGGGATTGGTGCTACTTGGGGATGAGGCTCCTGTGGTGCCAGGTGTACTCCCGAAGCCCTTAGAGTTGGGGCTCTAGTAGTGCTCCGGTAATGGACATTAGGGACGAAGGCTGATGTTCCCCAGCCAGGCACTACACCGATATCCAAGACTCCATACAGGATGGCACCGGCAGAGCTGAAGGAGCTGAAGCTCCAGTTGCAGGAATTATTGGACAAGGGTTTTATACGACCCAGCTCGTCACCATGGGGTGCACCTGTATTGTTCATGAAGAAAAAGGATGGAACTATGAGACTGTGTATCGACTATCGTGAGTTGAACAAAGTTACCATCCGGAACAGATATCCACTGCCCAGAGTGGATGATTTGTTCGACCAGTTGAAAGGGGCCCAGGTGTTCTCGAAGATCGATCTGAGGTCCGGTTATCATCAACTGAAAGTCAGGCCCACTGACATTTAGAAGACAGCATTTAGAACACGGTATGGACACTACGAGTTCCTTATTATGCCATTTGGGGTGACCAATGCCCCAGCTGCATTCATGGATATGATGAACCGTGTGTTCAAGCCATACTTGGATGACTTTGTGATTGTGTTTATAGACGACATCTTGGTTTACTCTAAGAACCAGGAAGAACACGAGGTACATCTGAGGAGAGTGCTACAGAAGTTAGGGGAGCAGAAGTTGTATGCTAAGCTGAAGAAATGCGAATTCTGGCTTCCTAGTATAGCATTTCTGGGACACGTGATCAGTAAAGAAGGAATCTCTGTTGATTCCCAGAAGATCGAGGCAATCATGAATTGGCTTCAACCTACGAGTGTCACGGAGGTGCGAAGTTTCATGGGGTTAGCAGGCTACTATAGGAGATTTGTCCAGGACTTCTCCAAAATAGCTACGCCTATTTCTAAATTGACCCGAAAGGGTGTTCCTTTTGTATGGACGGAGGAACAAGAAAAGAGTTTCCAAGAGTTGAAGGAGCGTCTGGTTACAGCTCCTATATTGACAGTGCCAGAAGGAACTGATGGTTTTGTGATTTACAGTGATGCTTCATACAAGGGCTTAGGGTGTGTGTTAATGCAGAACGGAAAAGTGGTAGCTTATGCTTCCCGACAGTTGAGACCCCACGAGGGGAACTATCCGACACATGACCTTGAGCTAGCAGCCATTGTCTTCGCTTTGAAGATATGGAGGCACTATTTATACTGAACCACGTGCGAAATCTTCACCGATCATAAGAGCCTCAAGTATCTGTTTACATAGAAGGAGCTCAATATAAGACAACGCCGTTGGTTGGAGTTATTGAAAGACTACGAGGTCAACATACAGTACCACCCAGGAAAGGCAAATGTGGTAGCTGACGCTCTTAGTCGAAAGTCATCAGGGAGTTTAGCTTGCCTGTTGACAACACAGACAGAAATACTGAAAGAATTGGAGGACATGGAAATAGATATAGTTCTGCCTAGTTCCAAGGCACTATGTGCCAACGTCACAGTCGGTTTGTCGATTGTGGACAAGATCAGGGGACAATAGACTCAGGATGAGAAGTTGGCTAAGCTTCTTCAAGGAATCGAGACAGGCATAGATTCCGAGTACAGAGTGAGAGATGGGATATTGTATTATCAGGATAGGATCTGCGTACCTGACGTGCCTGAGATCTGAAAAGAGATTCTTGATGAGGCACATAGTTCGAAATTTGCCTTACATCCAGGAGGCACCAAAATGTATCACAATGTTAGGGATAGTTATTGGTGGTCCAGAATGAAACGTCACATAGCTGAGTACATAGCACGATGTGCCAAGTGCCAGCAAATTAAGGTGGAACATCAGAAGCCGGGAGGACTTCTGCAGTCACTGTCCATTCCTGAGTGGAAGTGGGAACACATCACGATGGACTTTGTGTCAGGATTGCCAAAGACAGTTAGGGGAAGTAACTCTATCTGGGTTATCGTAGACAGATTAACTAAGACAGCTCACTTCCTGGCAACCAAGACGACACAATCTCTTCAGCGACTAGCCGAGTTATACATCAGAGAGATTGTTAGACTTCACGGAGTTCCAGTATCGATTGTTTCTGATAGGGACCCCCGGTTCGTATCACGATTCTGGAAGGGACTACAACAAGCTATGGGCACGGAACTGAGTCTTAGCACTGCGTATCATCCCGAGACCGACGGCCAGTCGGAGAGGACGATACAGACTTTAGAAGACTTACTGCGTTTCTGTGTCATAGACTTTGAAGGAAGTTGGGAAGATCAGTTGCCATTGGTCGAGTTCACGTACAATAATAGCTATCAAGCTAGTATTGGTATGGCGCCATATGAGGCATTATACGGCAGGAAGTGCCGATCACCACTGTGTTGGACAGAGGTGGGAGAGATAAAACTCTATGGGCCAGAGATAGTGGAACAGACTGCACAAAAGATACAACTGATCCGACAGCGTTTATTAGCAACTCAAAGTCAACAGAAAAGCTATGCGAATGTTCACCGACGAGACTTAGAGTTTGCGAAAGACGATTTTGTATACTTGAAAGTATCACCCATGAAAGGGGTAGTCAGGTTTGGCAAGAGAGGGAAGCTTGGCCCCAGATACATTGGGCCATTCAGGA
Source organism: Nyssa sinensis (assembly GCA_008638375.1). Lineage (NCBI taxonomy): Eukaryota > Viridiplantae > Streptophyta > Magnoliopsida > Cornales > Nyssaceae > Nyssa > Nyssa sinensis. Next base: position 39,590,408 of record CM018047.1, on the reverse strand, counting down.
TCACGAAGAGGGTTAGACCCGTAGCTTACGAGCTTGCCTTACCATCGGAGTTAGCACATGTTCACAATGTGTTTCATGTCTCGATGCTAAGGAAATGTATACAGAGTGCAGATCAAGTGATCGAGCACGAACCATTAGACGTCCAGGAAAATCTGAGTTACATAGAGCATCCAGTTCAGATTTTGGATCGTCGAGATCAGGTACTATGGAACAAGACTATTCCATTAGTCAAAGTTCTGTGGAGGAATCACCGGATGGAAGAGGCTACTTGGGAGCGAGAAGATGATATGCGCGCCAAGTACCCGCACTTATTTTCATAGTAGTATATGCTAAGTTTGGGGACAAACTTATTTTTAAGGAGGTAAGAATGTAATATCCCGACCCGGGATACGTCACGTATACCGAGGTGGGTCGGTTAACACATGTAACTTGAACGGTAAGATATGTATATCATAGTATTTTCATGGAAATGAATGACTGGAACTGTGAATCATAGAAATGAATGACCAAGGCTGGGTAACACCGAGCATCACAGGGCATTGCATCGAAATGCGTGCATGCATGCATTCCCATGCATGCATACGTAAACATAGATGTGTAGCTTAATAAAAATCAAGGTATGTAAATACGATTTAAAATGGATTTAGACTCCTACATATACATGTATATGCATGTATAAAAGAGATGTATTTTATGTATATATGTATATAATATAATGTATAATACATGTATGATGTATTTATGTATATATGTATATATACATAAGAAATAAAAAGAAAGAAAGGAAAAAAGGGGAAACTGCCCATGGGCAGTATACATGTGTGATGTATGTGAGGTATGTGTGTGTCGGCTAGGTGAGAGAAGTGTGTGTGTGTTATATATATAATATGATATATATATATATATATATACATGAGTGCACAACAAGTCTCCCCAACCATTTAATGCAAAGGTTGCATTTGGCAGAGGGCATACAGACGCTAGGTCAAGGAAAGGGGCTATAGAAGGGGGAGAAACCAAGAGAGGGAGAGAGAGAAAAGAGAGAGAGGCGGTGGAAACTTCTCTCTATATGTATGAACCTACGGGTGTGGGTTTAAAGGCAAAAAAGAGACCATTGTTGGGAGAACACTTTGGCAAAGAACTCAGGAGCATAAACAGGAACTTTGGAGGGTCATAGTGGGCTGAAATCCGAAACCCAAGTAAGTGGTTTTAGTTCTGTTTTTACGATTTAAAGCATGAAGCTTGTATATAATTATATGGTCTAAACAAGCATGAAATATAGGTTATTTTGCAAAAAGAATCAGGTTAAATGGTTTAGAAACCAAGGAGAAAAACCAAGTTGCACGTTATAGAGAATAATCGGCTATGTGGTATTTTATGCATCAAACCTTGTTTAAAGTTTGTAGAAACAACCTATACTAGTGCAGAAACACACTAGGAGAATTTTAGAGCCAAAACAGTGCGTAAAATGCCATGAAAATAGGAAATGTCACTTGGCCGGAAAGTCGGCCGGAGACATTTAGGCTCTATTTCGTGAAGATGGGGAAAGATCCAAGGGAAACCGAAAGTGGATTTGAAATCCTTGGGAAAAGGGGAAAAGAATGGCATTTAAAACGGGGCGAAATCTCACCAGAAAATACGTGACAGTCGCTGGAGAAGACGACTGTTCACGCCGGAACCCTACCGGAGCAGTAGGGAAGATGGCCGGAAAAGCGTGGGGACTATCGGGTCAAAACTAGACCGGATCCGGGTTCGGATCGGGTCGGTACCAGACCGAAAATAAAACGGGACCGAAGCTGTGTCGTTTTGGGTTTTAAATTTAAATGAATTGGGCTGTTTGGCTATGGGGATAGGAAATGGAAATTTGGGTTTGGGCTTATTCCAACCACGGATAACGGTAGGAACCAGGATATTGGAATCCGGTTCTCTGAATGAACTGAACCGTTTGGTTCAAGGGAAGGGTGGACCGGTTTAGGGTTTTTAGGTCTGAACCAACTGGTTCAGACCGCAGCTTTTAGAAATTGTGAACCGGCCCCAAATGTTTTGAAAAATTACACTAAGGCCCAAACAGAAAATTAATTAAATATTAATTTTTACAATAATGCCCCTATTTCAAAATTGGGTCAAACGAAGTCCAAACGATACAAATGAATAGTCAAAACCTATTATCTCGGACGTTTTGAGTCCAATGGTGGTGTCCATTTTATGAGACGGAACCCCGAAGGATAAAATACCGTAAAAGTGCAAAATGACTATTTTGCCCTTTTTAGTACAAAAGTCCAAATGGAATTCCGCGAAAGCCTAAACGACTTTCTTCGGCATTCCGGACTCAATGGTAAAGTCTAAATTAGTATTTGAAATACTTATGATAGAAAAGCATAAAATTTGATGAATAGCATTTATTCTGAAACGTATTCACTGATATATAGGGAACTCAAAAGGCAAGGGTATACTCACGGATTTCTGAGATAGAATCACGATAGAGGTAAGTGGATCACTCTCTCTTACATGTGGTGTTTCCACAAGCCAAGTTTATTCTTTTACTGCCAAACTTGTACTCTTGAAAGTATTGATATCTTTGTGTTCCACATTTCGATATTTGCTATCTTGTGGACGTATCATTGACTGATGTATCACTGTTATCATGTTTCACTGTGCTTTGAAAGCACATATGTTATTGCTATCCACTTGTGATATTGTTCTATCTCGTGGACGTTGCTTGACTGTTATATCATTGTTATTATGTTGAACCATGCCTTGAAAGGCCTACTGTTGTATCCTTATTGAATGAATGATATTCCATTTTTATACTCTATGGAATTACTATGATCATGACATGTTTATGGACACGGGAGTTGTGCTCAGTCACAACACCCATCTGATGCTATCTAATTGAATGGGACCTACGGGTCAAGTCCGTGAACGGACAAATGGCAATTTACTGGAAATTGACTGGGGGGTATGCCGGGCCCCAAAAGATCGAGGGTCTGCCGAGCCCTGAAACAAAATAGCAACATCTCTTATGATTAACAGAACTTGATTGTTGAATGGCACTAATCCTTATAATTCTCCAAGTCTCGAAAGACTTGCATTGATTGATCTGATTGTGATCGGTTCATTGTGGCAGTACTTCATTGTTGTTATATTTTCATTTTACACTATTACTTCTGATTGTGTATTGTGATTACTTTTCATTGGCCCTCGTGGCAATTGTTTCCATTGGCCCTCGTGGCAATTATGTTCATTGGCTATCACAGCATCTCCTTCTTTATGATTGGCTATCATTATCTTATTCATGGATTCACATTGATCATCGATACCAGTGTTGGAGATCTGTTTTACTTAGTGAGCTTTGTAGCTCATTCCACCCCATTTACCCCCATTTCAGGTGATGATGCTGCGAGACCCCAGTAGGAGTCTGAGAGCGTAGGGGGACATTTTGAAGTATTGTATCAGTCTATGTTAGTTCTCCCATGTATTCACCACCCCCGGGTGCTGGTTATGTTTTAGTTCTCATTTTGAATTTTGTAGAACTATGTCATGTATTTAAAAGACTTTCGCTGGATTACTGTAATTGATTTAAAGATTTTCGCTGTTTACTGTTTAAAATTTTAGTACATTGCATATTAGTACTATGATACAGGAATGGAAAAAGTAGGGACGGCCTTCGGGTCGGCCCCGCGACACGAGATCTGCATAGGGTGGGTTTCGGGTCGTGACACCTTGATTCTGTGTGAGCATTGCCAATGTTCTAGTTATGGCAAGCAACTGTTCCTGTACTAGTTCGTTGTGTCATTTGATTGATTCGATCTCTTGTCACATGGGATCAACCGTTGGCCCCCTTGCTCGTGGAGCAGGCGGCCGACGTTGAGAGCTTTGCGGATTGTGAGTATTCTGTCGCGGTCGGAGATTTGGGGCCATGGTTTTTTGGTGAGGAAAAAGATAAGTTTCTGAATAGAGCACTTGGCGATTAGTCGATTCCCACAGACGGCGCCAAACTGATGTTGCACTTTTCGACTCACAATAAATCTGGGCTCCGCAACCTGTAGAACACTTAAAAAAGGGATCAGAGGACCACCGGATTGGCTCCGACGGAAGCTACTCCGATACTTAAGTAAGTAAACTGAATTGAAAAGACTGTATTGAAAGCCAAAGAATGAGCATAAAAATAAAGCGTACCTTTAGGGTTTAATTTATAGACTGTGGCCTTCCTAAGTTGATTAGGATTCGGAGCCATGAATATAGGGATTTGATCATCAGAGATTGCAGTTACCTTGTGGAGTATTGTGTCGTAGATAGAGATAATCATAGATAGTAGTTTTTTTGTTGAAGACTGTTTCCTTATTCCCTGCTTGGCAGTTGTTAAGGAAACCATAAGGTCGGAACCATCCAAAATACTGAGTGAATATTGCAGAGCCTAATGTCTGGAGGATATGTGCATGAGAATGCGCTGGAGGCTCCGCCTGCTCTGTATGACCGAGTTTATCGGCTTTGTAGGATATGTATATGAGAATGCCCTGAAGGCTGTGACTGCTCTGTATGGTCGAGTTTATCGGTTCTGTAAGCACACATGTCTCAAGGGGATTGGTGTGTCTGTTTGTGGTATATCAGTATGCTTGCATTCGACAATAAGTTTAGAATTGTCATAATTGGTACGACTCTTTTTTTTTCGTTAAAAAATAAAAATAAAAACTTGATCTTCTACGACTGTGATTGTGTTATGTTTGACTGTCTCAATCAGTAAAAGTTTGGATGGTGGTCTCTAATCATTGTTGTCAAATTTTCCACTGATCATTAGAATGTGAATTTAGAGAAAATGTGAAGAAGAATTCAACGCGTCAAATTTATTAGTAACAAACTAATTTGGAGGCTTCTCATTTAATAAGAAAAATAAATTTTTTAAAATTCGTAATTAATATTTATTGATAAAAAAACATAATTATAAAGACATTATATTATATTTATAGTACTATAATACTTTTATTTTGACTAGAAAACTAAAATTTTTATTTTTATACTAATTCTACTACAATAAAGACTAATAATTTGAATAGGAAACTACTAATTCTTATATTTCATATTTTAATTCTAATAAAACAAGGAAACTAAATAAATTAAGAATAAATTAAAATTGGAAACTAAATAGTCCTAATACAACTTTAAAACAACTTTCCTATCACGAATTCGTTCATAATCCAATATCAATGGTTGCATCTCTTCAAGAATATTGGAGGACTCGAATATTTTTCTTTTCACCACTTCAATGAAGTTTGTAATTGTAGGCTTTTTTTTATGACAATAATGTTCATGTAATAAAACAAAAATTATCTTCTTGTACTACCATAATTTCAATCTTCTTGGAAGTATTATAATCATCGTTTACAAGTTCAAGTTCATCCTCATCTTTAGCATTGACTATTTTCATGGGAATTTCGTCATTCTCAGCCACAAATTTTTAATTAATTCATCTTCTTTATCATCTGCATCAACTATTTCAGCAACGTCAATAAAAATAAATTCAACTTTATTTTACATTTACTCCTTATGATCATCATTGATGAATGAAATAACTTGATTTGCATCTCCTATGAAAAGAGAGTCTTTTACAAGAACATTGAATTCTTTCAACGGTTCAATATGTGCAACCTTATCAATCAAAGTTACTTCAACAATTTTAGATTTTACTTATACTTTTTTCTTGGTGCTTTCCCATGTTGGTCTGTATTTATTTTCTAAAATCTGTAAATAATTTATAGGCAAAAATCTAATCATCAATAAGTTCATCATTCTTGGTCATGAACGAATGCATATTTTTCTTTGCAATTGTCTATGCCTCTGTAAATCAAGCCACCATCTTTTTGTGAATCCAACAAGTTTATCTTCTACTCAAAAATATTCTTTTTCTTCTAAAAGTCTCAAACTATTAAGACAATCATCCAAATCATAAAAGTTTTTAAAATAAAAATTACCATCAAAATCAAGAAGTCTTTCATAATTGCGAATAACTCTGTCTTCATGCTGACCTCGGGTAAATCCTCCGATGTAATTCTTGTTGACTGAAGGGTCTCTATGTCACGACCCGCAACCCACCCTGTGCGGATCTCGGATCGCGACCGCCGCCTTCAGGCTCGGGAGCCTTTGGGCGAGGCGAGACATAAGCAACAATATCAGATGACTGTGCGACCTGTGATTGCGGAAGCGTGAAAAACTTTTTCTTTTCTTTTTAAAGTCTGTCACACATCCACCTGATATTGCCACTCTTCATAGCGGTACATATAATAATAAACAGAGCATACTAAAACTTAAGGTTTTATATACATACATAACATATCCGGTTGCCCCTCGGGCTTAAGTACAAAATCTCCAAAATATTTTACATCCAAAGTTCGACCAACTATGGGTCCTAGTACATCAAAATCTAACCTATTGCAAGTTCTAGTATCTTCAAAAGTTCCTATTTATATGGAGCCACTAGTCGTCATCCCAAGATGGAGCAAGGCTCCCAGTCATCATCATTACCTGTAAAAAATTTAGGGAATGGGGTGAGCTTCGAAAAGCCCAGTGAGTAATTCCTGCATCTGTCATGGGTTTTCAATTGGCAGTGGTTTCGTACATGAGAGTTTATAAAATGCACACTACCAATTGTTCGTACATTTTAAACACAGAGTACATGCACTTTTCATAACGGATAGCTTTGAAACATTTAAAGTATTCAAGCTAGTTAAACATTCCTTCAAATAGAGTATATGCATTTCAAACAATTAAACATGCACAGTGAAAATGGGGGTGAAAACCTGCTTCCATTTTCGAAAATCATTTGTCATCTTTTCACTTTTTAACTAAATGATCCGTTTTGAACCAGACCCTAGTCTTACTTCTGAGAGATCTCGTTGCCTGGGGGATTAGATCCTGCTGCCGGGCATTATTCTGAATTGAGAACCCGAAGGGTGCTCAATAACTGAAGATGCTTATGCATCTTTATTATCTTGCAAAACGTTAGCTTCTTCAAGAAATGCTTTTATGAGCATTTAAACATGACTTCTTCAAGAAATGCTTTTGTGAGCATTTAAAAGATGATGATGTTCATGATAGGATCTTCACATAGTTGAAATAACATTTTGGAACAGATGACATGTTAAACACTTTCAAAAAGAACTGTAACAAAGATCATTTACTGAACATGTCATAAGAGAATTATAAAAGCAGAATATTTCAAAATTGGAATCATGAAATATGAAATTTAAACATTCAATGCTTCAGATATTTTGAAGTTTAAAAACATCATTTAAATCGTGGAGTTAAAATCTCCACTTCAAATGCAGGGTTACTCACCTTGATTTCTTGGGTTTGCACTATTAGTTGGTTGTTCCCTTCCCTTTGTAGTTCCTAGAAACAATTCACAATAATCTATTAACTTCAATGTACTTCAAATATCTCCTATTGATGTTTCTAATTATGCTTAAATCGTATTATGTCCTAATGTTTTATCGTGAGCCTTATCTTATTGACGTATCATACTTTTTCGTACTTTATTTCGTAATACGGACCTCACCATTGAGTCCAGAACGTCGAAGAAAGTCAATTTAGACCTTCTTAGCTTTTTATTTGGCTTCGGGTACCTTAGGGGTATTTTGGTCATTTCACGTGTCATATTTTTCGGAGTCCCGTCTCGTGAATTGGACCCCACTGTTGATCTCAGAAGGCCCAAGATAATAAGAATACACTAATAACTTGTCTTATTTGGACATCGACTGTATTAGGGGCAATTTGGTAATTTGTACTTTAACGTGTCCTAATTTTTTGGAGTCTCGTCTCATAAAACGGACCACACCATTGAGTCCAGAACGTCCAAAATAGTCAAAATCCACTATTCGTTTACTTTATTCGGACTCCGTTTGACTTGTTTGAGGACTAGGGGCAATTTCATAATTTTTATTATTTAAATATTATTAATTTAATATTAATTTATTTTAAAGTGGGCCACAGTGGAATTTCATAAAGGTTCTGGGGTCAAAGGGTGATTATACAAACTATTGGTCTGGACCAACCGGTTCAGTTCTGTTTCAACTGAACCGGTCCAATGTTAATTGGACCAGCCGGTTTGACACGTAGTGCTGACGTCATGATGACGTCAGCCCTAAATTTGAATTTTAAATATCACTTAGTTAAACGACGTAGTTTGACCCGACCCTGTTTTAAAACATCGGGTCAGGACCCGACCCGAGGTCTGACCCGTGACCCGAACTGTACATCGTCTTCCCCGATTCACCCACTGTTAACCCTAATTTTCTGGGTTTTATTTCTTCAATTTTGTAGAATTTTGTTCCAGTATTTGCTACTGTTTTCAACTTAGATTGTTTCTGTCATCATCGAGATCATCTTGTCGTTCGTTTAAGGTCATGTAGCTGACCTAAATGCTCGGTTCGAGCCATGTTAGCCGAACTGAATAATTCGGCCATAAATCTCCATTTCGAAATCATTTTCAGTGTGGTTTGGTGCGACGATGATCCCTATGGCCAGAGGGTTTGATTCCTATTCTTAAAACCGAGTTTAGGACTCTAAAACTGAAACTGGGTTCTGAGACCGAGACCTGCAACTTACTGTTTGGGGTTTGTTCTTTTAGGTTTGAGGTCGCGGGCTAGTGTTTTAGGACTCCTAATGAGGTCTAGTTTAAGGCCCAAGACACCAATCTAGGTTTGGTTCAAACTAAATCAGACCTGCACCCACGTTTCAAAATTTTATTCCAACTGTAGCTCAGATTTTCTCACTCAATTTCGGGTGGTTTTCATTCATTTCTGTTGCAATTCAAAGCTTAAATTCTGCACAATAAAATCCTACAATTGCATGCTTTTAATTCTAAACATAATCCAACGAAATTTAAATGAAATTGATACCTGTTCAGTGGGTTTCTCTCCAAAATTCTCCTTTCTTCCGTTCCTGTTTTGCTACTCCAGTTTCCATCAGTTTCTTGCTCCTGTTTGTCCACATCTCTTTCTCTCTATTTGCCCGTTTTATTTCTTATCAATTGACCATGCAGTTAGTGGCATTGCCACCTGTTGGCATCATGCCTTGCATGGAGACCACTTGCCTTCATTACATGGTTACCGTTTGTATGAAGGACACCTCACAGTTGTTATATTACAATCATATGGCTGCCACCCGTTTTTGGATTCAGCTGAAAACAGCCCACAGATTCTCTCCCTTAATCCCTCATTTAGTTTACAATTTTTCTTCTTCTGATTTCTATTTCTTGTATTTTCTTTATACCAATATATGTATACACACACACATATATATATATATATGTATTAGGCAGCCGTACACATGTGTTTATATATAATTTTATATCTTAAATTATAATTACATTAGTTCATATACACATATGATTTTATATTTTATATTATTGTATACTACTATTAAATTTTTGCTTCATTTATTTACTAATGTTCATGCCCAAATTTCATGATCTTAATTAAAGATTGACAGTTATCTTGAACTTCCTATTGGAATTTCATGTATTGGGATTCAAAACTGTTCTTGTTATACAAGGCCATTGGTCACTAATTAATACTTAGTGATTGGATGATTATTTTATTAGGTCGGGGTATTACACTCTAGGGGCATTAAAATTGAGTTGCATGAGCGTATGTTGTGTAGCACCAAGCTAATTGTTGACCTGTGTTAACTGTTATTGTAATATCCCGACCCGGGATATCGGAGCATATGACACGCATTACGAGGCAATGAAAAAGTTGTGTAAAGGTATTTACAGTAAAGAGGAAAAATTGATTAATTAAATAATTAATTAATGTATGATATTAGAATATATTTAATTGTTGAAATTAAATATAAATAAACACACATATGCACACATTATGGTGTATTGTGTGTGTATATTATAAAATGTGTATAAGTATGTATATATATATAAATACATGTATACAAGGGAGGATATATATGTATATAAATTATATACATATATGAACAGTAGGTGAACAGTGCAGTGTGTGTGTGTGTCGGCTAGTGTGTGTTTCTTCACATGTAAGTGTGTGTATTATATTATATGTATATATATATATGTGAAATATCTTACAAAAATTTAATGTAAAGTGGAAAAGAGAAAAAAACAAAATTGATGAGAAGTGAGGGGCTAGTGTAGGGCTACAATCAGAAAGAAGAGAGAGAGAACAGTAGAGAGAGAAAATGAGGAGAGAGAGAGGTCGGTTTCTTCCTTTATAAGACAAACGCAAAACATGCAAAGCATGTTGTTCTCTCACGAAAGAAACCAAAGAAGAAGAACTGAGGAGATAGAAGAAGAGTTTGGAGCAAGAAAGAAAGAGAAAACAGTGGTGAAAGGTGAGAAAAACTCAAGCTTCCACTTTTTCTCTCTCTAGAATTTCTCTATATATAAACTGATTTAAAGTTTCCATTTTCTATATATGATATGTAGGACATATTTAGACTCGATTATCTATGGATTTTGAGCTTCAAACCACCTAAAAAATACGAAACCCAGTTAGGACAGCCATTGAAGACCTTGCCCATGGCAGGTCTGAATCAACTTCCTTTAAACTTGTTTTGGAGTATCAAGGCTTCAAGAAGAAGCCATGAAGGTTATAAAAACGTGTGACCGCGACCAAAAATCACAAACAATGGCCTTCAAATAATGAATTGCAGGTTACGGGTGTAAGACCCAATCCTTTTAACTTTGTGTTAACTTGATATTTAAGAACGAGATATGGATCCCCATGAAGGGGGGATCATAACACGCCAAAGATCATGAAAAACCATCAAGAAATGAACCTATACGACCGAAATAACAGTTCGGATTATCATGTCCAAAACCGAATTGATGAAGGAATTTTAAAGCCCAAAATGAATGCCAATCGATTTGTATATGTCTTGGGAATAATTTGGGAGCAAAACAAGGGAGGTTGGCTGAGTAGAAATGCACGAAATAGAAGAAAAAGGGAGACTGAAACTAGGGTTTTTCAGTCGATGGATTGGGGAAGACGATGATGGGTTGACTCGTTTTAAAATGTGGCCGAGTTGACTCAGACAGGTGGCAGCCTCTGGGCTTGCCACCAATTAATTGAAACGGCGTCGTTTGAATGTCGGTTAAATTTAAATGAGATCTAGGGCTAACGTCATCATGACGTCAGCCACATGTAAATAAACCGGATAACCGGTTGGTTTATGACTGGACCGGACCGGTTCACTTGGTTTGAGACCGGACCCTTTGGTTTTCAAATTTTTTTAAAATAAAATAAAACCAATACTTTCCTTAATTGCGGATTGACCCCAGAACTTCTGGACAATCCTACTGTTGCCCAATTTATGGAAGTTTTATGCATTTAGACCCCTGGAAAAATAATTAAATAATTAAATAATTAATTTAATTATTTAATAAATAAAGTAAAATGACTATTTTGCCCTTGGGTCATAAATAGAGTAAACGAAGTCCAAATTAAGCTTATGAATAGTGTATTTTTACTATTTTGGACATTCTGAGATTAATGGTAGGGTCCGTTTTACGAGACGAGGCCCGAAAAATAAAAACATGTAAGGGGTAAATGACCAAAATACCCCTTGACCAAATTTGACAAGTTATTAATGTATTCTTACTATTTTGGACCTTCTGAGTCCAATGGTGAGGTCCACAACATGAGACGGGGTCCTGAAAAATAAAGACACGTAAAGGGGTAAAAAGACCAAAATACCCCTGGTACCCCTAAAGCCAAAATGAAATCAGAGAAGGTCTAAATTGACTTTCTTTGACATCCCGGACTCAAAAATGGAGTCCAAATTACGAAACGAAGTACAAAAAAATATGACGCGTGAAACGGTAAATGACCATTTTGCCTTTTTACATATAAAAGTCCAAATTAAATTCTTGGAAAGCCTAAACCGACTTTCTTGGACACTTCGGACTCAATGGTAGAGTCTATTCGACCAAAAGAAATGTCTAAAATAAAAAGACATAAAATTTGATGAATAGCATCTGTCAGATGACTATAAATTAGAGTAGTGCCAAAGTACAAATGCTAAGGCGTGTACGAGAAACGAAATACGAAAAGACACGACACGTAAACATGTCAAATAAATAACTTTAAATTAAAGTTAATGGAACTCCCAGAAGAGTATAAATTAAAATAAATTCAATTTCTAACACATTAAATTATGTCATAGGTTACAAGTACGAGTTAAATTAAGTACCTATGAAATTATGAAATCGTTTTAGGATCTAATACGATTTAAGCATAAGTTAAGGAATATCGAAATGATATTACAATGAATATGAAGTTGATGAGATGTTTATGAATTGTTCTTAGGAACTACAAGGAAAGTGGGGAAGCGCATTTTTAGCACTAACCCTAAAGGATCAAGGTGAGTAACCCTGTATTTGAAGTGGAGATTTAACTCCATGGATTTGAAAAGGTTTTAAATGCAAAGATATGAAGTGTTTGAAATTTCGAATTCAGTATTTACATGATTCAGTTAAATTGTTCTGTTTTTATAAACTCTATTATGACATGCTTAGTGAATGGTTTCTGTCATGGTTTTCTTAAAACATATTTCAGCATGTCTAAAGTTTTAAATGCCAAATTATGTAAAGTGTTCTGAATTTGTTTATATCAAGCATTTAACGGATTTATTATGAAATTATGTACATGATGTTTTAAATGTTTATGAGAAACATCTATTTGAAGAAATCATGTATTAAATGTATTTGAATGTAAGAAAAGCTGTGCCTAAGCACTATGGTTTTTGGTTGGGTTGTACGGAACTCAGCCGACTTTCTAAATAACAGATTTTTGGGTTGTACGGAACTCAATTAATCTGTAAACATATGATGGGATTTTGGGTTACATACGAACTCAATTGACTGTCAAATGCCCGACAGCAGGATCTAATCCCCCAGGCAAATGAGATATCTCCATTTATAAGTAAGATGGGAGTCCGGTTCGAAACGGATTCCACTAATGAAAGTGATAAGATGATAAATGATTTGAAAATGGAAGCAGGTTTTACCCTCATTTTCAATATGCATATGTTTCGAGTTTTATATACTCTATTTAAGAAATACACGTTATGTTATATGTTTTGAAGTTCATGAGTATAAGTATAGCTTGAATACTTTAAATGTTTCAAAGCTATTGTTTTACGAAATGCATATGTTTTGAGTTATATACTCTATTTGACGAAGTATAAGTATAGCTTGAATACTTTAAATGTTTCAAAGCTATTGTTTTACGAAATGCATATGTTTTGAGTTATATACTCTATTTGACGAAGTATAAGTATAGCTTGAATACTTTAATTGTTTCAAAGCTATTGTTTTACGAAATGCATATGTTTTGAGTTATATACTCTATTTGACAAGTATGAGTTTAGCTTGAATACTTTAAATGTTTCAAAGCTACATGTTTTAAAGAATGCATATATTCTGTATTCAAAGTATACGAACAATTGGCGGTGATTATTTTACAACTCTTATGTACTAAACCACTGCTAATTGAAAACCCCATGACGAATACTGGAATTGCTCACAAGCTTAGATTAGCTTACCCGGACTTTGTTCGGAACCCCCCCTTTCAGGTAATTAGCAGTAGTCTTGACTTGAGGATGTTGATGATGAATCTGCTGATTTTGGGAAGATATGTTTAAGTAGTTTCTCTTCAGAAACCTATGAACTCTAGTGGTACATTTTGTATTAGTAGACAATGTAAGAATATGTATTAAGACCTCAGGGCAACTGAACATGTATTGTATTAATGTTATAAGTCTTTAAGTTTTAGTTATACTCTGAATGTGTAACCATGTATGCTATGTATGGAGCAGCAGTATCGGACGGATGTGCATAATTTAAAAATGAGAAAAGAAAAAGAAAAAGTTTTCACGCTTCCGCAAAACGTATGTTGCACATCTATTCGATACCGCTGCATATGCGAGCCTTGTCTCGGGGCCCTCGGGTCTCGGGGCGGCGATCGCGATCCGGTGATCCGCTTAGGGTGGGTTTCGGGTCGTGACAGTTACCCGTGGTCGTCAATTACCGCTCATACAGCCTCCATTCCACGACGAATGTCAATGGGATTTGGGTTATCAACTCTGTAATATCCCGACCCGGGATGCCGGGTCATATGGCACGTATTTCGAGATTAAAGGAAATTTGTGTAAAAATATTTACACCAAAGGAAATAATTAATTAAATAATTAATTATTTATTTATATGAAATTATTAACTCTAATTATGATTAAATAAATTTGAATACACAAACACACACTTTATGGTGTATTGTGTGTATGATATAAAGTGTATAAAAGTATATATATACACATGTCCATGTATAAGTATGTATATATAAATAGTTAAAATAATTATTTCATACATAATTCATGAAGGCATGTATATGTATAATTATGTATGCATGTATGTACATAGATACATTATATATGTATTTATATATAATTAATTGTTCATATATATTTATATACATTTATATAGATATACATGTGTAAAGTATGAACAGTGCACAAGGTGTGTGTGTGTCGGTTGAGCTGTGTGGGTGTGTGTGTCACCATGTGGGTGTGTGTGTGATATATATATATATATATATATATATATATATATATATATAATATACAATATACAAAATATCAAGGATCCATTTAATGTAAGGTGCCAAAATGAAAAAGCAGAATTAATGAAGTGTAAGATGGATGATAAGGTCAAGAATGAGGGCTGCAAACGTGTAGAGAGAGAAAGGGAAAATGAAGAGAGAGAAGGGTCGGTGGTGAGAGTTTAAAAGGCCAAGGCATTCAAAGCATGCTTGGTTCGTAAGAAACCAATCCTGGGGAGCATTAGGAAGCTAAAGGAAGAAGAAGTAGAGAATCAGAGAGAGAGAAGGATACAGAATATCAAAAATAGGTATTTTCTCTCTCTAAAAATATAGAATGGATATGAACTGTTTTAGAGTTTGTTTTCATTATATGATGTTCAATATACGTTTAAAGTTGAACCAAGCATGAAAATCTAGTATTAGAGCACCCAAAAACATGAAACCCAAGGTCGGCTGCCATGGATGACCTTCAAGAAAGCAGGTCTGAAATGGGTGAAATCAAATAGGTTCTAACCTACCAAGACCCCAAGATGAAGTCATGAGGGTCATGAAAAACCCTAGCCGCGATAAAAAATCCCAACAAAAGCCCTTTGAATATTGAGTTGCAGGTTTCGGGTTTTAAACCCAACACCTCAACTGTACCTCAAAACTTGTTTTAAAGAATGGAAATTTAATCCCCATGAAGAGGGGAATAAACCAAGCCAAATTCCATGAAAAACCATCAAGAAATAAGGGTTAACCATGGAGTTGCAGTTCGGGTTATCACAACCAAAACCGAGCACACGAACCATTTTTAATCCCCCAAATGAATGCCAATCTACTCGTTAATCTCTTAGAAACATTTTGGGACAAAAACAGTAAGGATCCATGGATCCAAACTGCACGAAATAGGAGAAGAAGGAATTCGGGAATTAGGGTTTTCAGTGTGTTCTCGTGGGGAAGACGACCGAGTCAACTCGCAAACCGTTTAAAACGGTGGGTGGACTCGGGACGGGTGGCAGCCTCTGGGCTTGCCACCGCATAAATGAGACGACGCCGTTTAGGGTGTCGGTTTAAATAAAAAGAGATATAGGGCTGACGTCATGATGACGTCAGCCACATGTAAGCAGACCGGCTAAACCGGTTGGTTTATGACTAGACCGGGCGGTTCACTTAAAATTAAACCAAACCCTTTGGTTTTCAAGTTATTTAAAAATAAAATAAAACCAATACTTTACTTAATTGCGGATTGACCCCAGAACTTCTGGACAATCCTACTGTTGCCCAATTTATGGAAGTTTTATGCATTTAGACCCCTGGAAAAATAATTAAATAATTAATTTAATTATTTAATAAATAAAGTAAAATGACTATTTTGCCCTTGGGTCATAAATAGAGTAAACGAAGTCCAAATTAAGCATATGGATAGTGTATCTTTACTATTTTGGACATTCTGAGATCAATGGTAGGGTCCGTTTTACGAGACGGAGCCCGGAAAATAAATACACGTAAGGGGTAAATGACCCAAAATACCCCTGACCCAAACTTTACAAGTTATTAGTGTATTCTTACTATCTTGGACCTTCTGAGTCCAATGGTGAGGTCCACAACACGAAATAGAGTCCCGAAAAATAAAGATACGTAAAGGGGTAAAAAGACCAAAATACCCCTGGAAACCCTAAAGCCGAAATGAGATCAGAAAAGGTCTAAATTGACTTTCTTTGACATCCCGGACTCAAAAATGGAGTCCAAATTACGAAGCAGAGTGCAGAAAAATATGACACGTAAAACGATAAATGACCATTTTGCCCTTTTACATATAACAGTCCGAACTAAATGATTGGAAAGCCTAAACTGACTTTCTTCGACACTCCGGACTCAATGGTAGAGTCTATTCGACCTAAAGAAATGTCTAAAATAAAAAGACATAAAATTTGATGAATAGCATCTGTTAGATGACTATGAATTGAAATGATGCCAAAGTACTATTACTAAGGCAAGTACAAGAAACGAAATACGAAAAGACACGACACGTAAACACGTCAAATAAATAACTTTAAATTAAAGTTAATGGAACTTCCAGAAGAGTATAAATTGAAGTAGATTCAATTTCTAACACATTAAATTGTGTCATAGGTTAAGAATACGAGTTACGTTAAGTACATATGAGTTTATGAAATCGTTTTAGGATCTAATACGATTTAAGCATAAGTTAAGGAATATCATGATGATATTACAATGAATGTGAAGTTGATGAGATGTTTATGAATTGTTCTTAGGAACTACTAGGAAAGTGGGAAAGCGCATTATTAGCACTAACCCTAAAGAATCAAGGTGAGTAACCCTGTATTTGAAGTGGAGATTTAACTCCATGGATTTGAAAAGGTTTTAAATGCAAAGATATGAAGTGTTTGAAAATTCGAATTCAGTATTTACATGATTCAGTTAAATTGTTCTGTTTTTATAAACTCTATTATGACATGCTTAGTGAATGGTTTCTT
Organism: Nyssa sinensis; assembly: GCA_008638375.1. NCBI lineage: Eukaryota > Viridiplantae > Streptophyta > Magnoliopsida > Cornales > Nyssaceae > Nyssa > Nyssa sinensis. The sequence goes on along the minus strand of CM018047.1, from coordinate 39,573,307 downwards.
TCATAGTTTTCTTAAAACATAATTCAGCATGTCTAAAGTTTTAAATGCCAAATTATGTAAAGTGTTCTGAATTTGTTTATATCAAGCATTTAACGGATTTATTATGAAATTATGTACATGATGTTTTAAATGTTTATGAGAAACATCTATTTGAAGAAATCATGTATTAAATGTATTTGAATGTAAGAAAAGCTGTGCCTAAGCACTATGGTTTTTGGTTGGGTTGTACGGAACTCAGCCGACTTTCTAAATAACAGATTTTTGGGTTGTACGGAACTCAATTAATCTGTAAACATGTGACAAGATTTTGGGTTATATACGAACTCAATTGACTGTCAAATGCCCGGTAGCAGGATCTAATCCCCCAGGCAAATGAGATATCTCCATTTATAAGTAAGATGGGAGTCCGGTTCGAAACGGATTCCACTAATGAAAGTGATAAGATGACAAATGATTTGAAAATGGAAGCAGGTTTTACCCTCATTTTCAATATGCATATGTTTTGAGTTTTATATACTCTATTTAAGAAATACATGTTATGTTATATGTTTTGAAGTTCATGAGTATAAGTATAGCTTGAATACTTTAAATGTTTCAAAGCTATTGTTTTACGAAATGTATATGTTTGAGTTACATACTCTATTTGACGAAGTATAAGTATAGCTTGAATACTTTAAATGTTTCAAAGCTATTGTTTTACGAAATGCAATATGTTTTGAGTTATATACTCTATTGACAAAGTATGAGTTTAGCTTGAATACTTTAAATGTTTCAAAGCTATATGATTTAAGGAATACATATATTCTGTATTCAAAGTATACGAACAATTGGCGGTGATTATTTTACAAACTCTTATGTACTAAACCACTGCTAATTGAAAACCCCATGACGAATGCTGGAATTGCTCACAAGCTTAGATTAGCTTACCCGGACTTTGTTCGGACCCCCCCTTTCAGGTAATTAGCAGCAGTCTTGACTTGAGGACGTTGATGATGAATCTGCTGATTTTGGGAAGATATGTTTAAGTAGTTTCTCTTCAGAAACCTATGAACTCTAGTGGTACATTTTGTATTAGTAGACAATGTAAGAATATGTATTAAGCCCTCAGGGCAACTGAACATGTATTGTATAAATGTTATAAGTCTTTAAGTTTTTGTTATACTCTGAATGTGTAACCATGTATGCTATGTATGGAGCAGCAGTATCGGACGGATGTGCATAATTTAAAAATGAGAAAAGAAAAGAAAAAGTTTTTCACGCTTCCGCAAAACGTATGTTGCACTTCTATTCGATACCGCTGCATATGCGAGCCTTGTCTCGGGGCCCTCGGGTCTCGGGGCGGCGATCGCGATCCGGTGATCCGCTTAGGGTGGGTTTCGGGTCGTGACAACATGGTATCAGAGCACTAGGTATTAGGTCTTTTGGGAAAAGACTGAAATTTAAGTTAAGAATGATTAAGATTAGTTCTAGGTTGACTAAGATCAACTTAGTAACGATAGAAGATTCGAAATAGAATTATGAGTTAGGTAAGTCCTAGGCTACCTAAATATGTGAAGTATGTAATATGAAGTAAAGGCGGGGTATGGGACCCGCGATATACGAAATGATTATGTGAAGTATATGTTATGAAGTAAAGGCGGGGTATGGGACCCGCATTATATGAAATAGATATGTGAAGTACGTAACGTAATGTAAAGGCGAGGTATGGGACTCGCAGTTCATGAATTAGATATGTAAGTACGTGATACGTAATGTAATGTAAGGGCAGGGTATGGGACCTGCACTAGAGTAAGTCAATTTATTAGAAGTATGTGTACGATAGGAAGGCAGGGTATGGGACCTGCAGTATATGAAATAGAGATATAAGTATATGACATGAAATAGAGATGTAAGTATATGATATGAAATAAAAGCGGGGTATGGGACTCGTAGTAAAGTAAGAAGAAATAAAGTCTAAAGTCTAAAGATTAGAAGTAAAACATGAACGAAGAAGATGGATAACTGAAATTATGAAAAGGAGGATTTTGACAGTTACTGGTGTGCTGTCAGGACTTTTGTTACCGGTGAGGAATGGCCACCTTATCATGTAACTAAGGGAACTGAAAAACGCACAGTATTGCCTTATCCGACTTGATCAGGGAAACCTTTAAACCCTAAAAAGACATGAATCCAAAATGTGACCCGAGATATTGGAAATTTTATGTTAATAAGTTGGAAGTGAGTAATGATACACGTAAACATTGTTAAGATATATGAGTAGTTGAGTTTTGAGGACAAAACTCTTTTAAGTAGGGAAGAATGTAATATCCCGACCCGGGATACCGGGTCATATGGCACGTATTTCGAGATTAAAGGAAATTTGTGTAAAAATATTTACACCAAAGGAAATAATTAATTAAATAATTAATTATTTATTTATACGAAATTATTAACTCTAATTATGATTAAATAAATTTGAATACACAAACACACACTTTATGGTGTATTGTGTGTATGATATAAAGTGTATAAAAGTATATATATACACATGTCCACGTATAAGTATGTATATATAAATAGTTAAAATAATTATTTCATACATAATTCATGAAGGCATGTATATGTATAATTATGTATGCATGTATGTACATAGATACATTATATATGTATTTATATATAATTAATTGTTCATATATATTTATATACATTTATATAGATATACATGTGTAAAGTATGAACAGTGCACAAGGTGTGTGTGTGTCGGTTGAGCTGTGTGGGCGTGTGTGTCTCCATGTGGGTGTGTGTGTGATATATATATATATATATAAATATAATATACAATATACAAAATATCAAGGATCCATTTAATGTAAGGTGCCAAAATGAAAAAGCAGAATTAATGAAGTGTAAGATGGATGATAAGGTCAAGAATGAGGGCTGCAAACGTGTAGAGAGAGAAAGGGAAAATGAAGAGAGAGAAGGGTCGGTGGTGAGAGTTTAAAAGGCCAAGGCATGCAAAGCATGCTTGGTTCGTAAGAAACCAATCCTGGGGAGCATTAGGAAGCTAAAGGAAGAAGAAGTAGAGAATCAGAGAGAGAGAAGGATACAGAATATCAAAAATAGGTATTTTCTCTCTCTAAAAATATAGAATGGATATGAACTGTTTTAGAGTTTGTTTTCATTATATGATGTTCAATATACGTTTAAAGTTGAACCAAGCATGAAAATCTAGTATTAGAGCACCCAAAAACATGAAACCCAAGGTCGGCTGCCATGGATGACCTTCAAGAAAGCAGGTCTGAAATGGGTGAAATCAAATAGGTTCTAACCTACCAAGACCCCAAGATGAAGTCATGAGGGTCATGAAAAACCCTAGCCGCGATAAAAAATCCCAACAAAAGCCCTTTGAATATTGAGTTGCAGGTTTCGGGTTTTAAACCCAACACCTCAACTGCACCTCAAAACTTGTTTTAAAGAATGGAAATTTAATCCCCATGAAGAGGGGAATAAACCAAGCCAAATTCCATGAAAAACCATCAAGAAATAAGGGTTAACCATGGAGTTGCAGTTCGGGTTATCACAACCAAAACCGAGCACACGAACCATTTTTAATCCCCCAAATGAATGCCAATCTACTCGTTAATCTCTTAGAAACATTTTGGGACAAAAACAGTAAGGATCCATGGATCCAAACTGCACGAAATAGGAGAAGAAGGAATTCGGGAATTAGGGTTTTCAGTGTGTTCTCGTGGGGAAGACGACCGAGTCAACTCGCAAACCGTTTAAAACGGTGGGTGGACTCGGGACGGGTGGCAGCCTCTGGGCTTGCCACCGCATAAATGAGACGACGCCGTTTAGGGTGTCGGTTTAAATAAAAAGAGATATAGGGCTGACGTTGCGGTTCACTTAAAATTAAACCAAACCCTTTGGTTTTCAAGTTATTTAAAAATAAAATAAAACCAATACTTTACTTAATTGCGGATTGACCCCAGAACTTCTGGACAATCCTACTGTTGCCCAATTTATGGAAGTTTTATGCATTTAGACCCCTGGAAAAATAATTAAATAATTAATTTAATTATTTAATAAATAAAGTAAAATGACTATTTTGCCCTTGGGTCATAAATAGAGTAAACGAAGTCCAAATTAAGCATATGGATAGTGTATCTTTACTATTTTGGACATTCTGAGATCAATGGTAGGGTCCGTTTTACGAGACGGAGCCCGGAAAATAAATACACGTAAGGGGTAAATGACCCAAAATACCCCTGACCCAAACTTTACAAGTTATTAGTGTATTCTTACTATCTTGGACCTTCTGAGTCCAATGGTGAGGTCCACAACACGAAATAGAGTCCCGAAAAATAAAGATACGTAAAGGGGTAAAAAGACCAAAATACCCCTGGAAACCCTAAAGCCGAAATGAGATCAGAAAAGGTCTAAATTGACTTTCTTTGACATCCCAGACTCAAAAATGGAGTCCAAATTACGAAGCAGAGTGCAGAAAAATATGACACGTAAAACGATAAATGACCATTTTGCCCTTTTACATATAACAGTCCGAACTAAATGATTGGAAAGCCTAAACTGACTTTCTTCGACACTCCGGACTCAATGGTAGAGTCTATTCGACCTAAAGAAATGTCTAAAATAAAAAGACATAAAATTTGATGAATAGCATCTGTTAGATGACTATGAATTGAAATGATGCCAAAGTACTATTACTAAGGCAAGTACAAGAAACGAAATACGAAAAGACACGACACGTAAACACGTCAAATAAATAACTTTAAATTAAAGTTAATGGAACTTCCAGAAGAGTATAAATTGAAGTAGATTCAATTTCTAACACATTAAATTGTGTCATAGGTTAAGAATACGAGTTACGTTAAGTACATATGAGTTTATGAAATCGTTTTAGGATCTAATACGATTTAAGCATAAGTTAAGGAATATCATGATGATATTACAATGAATGTGAAGTTGATGAGATGTTTATGAATTGTTCTTAGGAACTACCAGGAAAGTGGGAAAGCGCATTATTAGCACTAACCCTAAAGAATCAAGGTGAGTAACCCTGTATTTGAAGTGGAGATTTAACTCCATGGATTTGAAAAGGTTTTAAATGCAAAGATATGAAGTGTTTGAAAATTCGAATTCAGTATTTACATGATTCAGTTAAATTGTTCTGTTTTTATAAACTCTATTATGACATGCTTAGTGAATGGTTTCTTTCATAGTTTTCTTAAAACATAATTCAGCATGTCTAAAGTTTTAAATGCCAAATTATGTAAAGTGTTCTGAATTTGTTTATATCAAGCATTTAACGGATTTATTATGAAATTATGTACATGATGTTTTAACTGTTTATGAGAAACATCTATTTGAAGAAATCATGTATTAAATGTATTTGAATGTAAGAAAAGCTGTGCCTAAGCACTATGGTTTTTGGTTGGGTTGTACGGAACTCAGCCGACTTTCTAAATAACAGATTTTTGGGTTGTACGGAACTCAATTAATCTGTAAACATGTGACAAGATTTTGGGTTATATACGAACTCAATTGACTGTCAAATGCCCGGTAGCAGGATCTAATCCCCCAGGCAAATGAGATATCTCCATTTATAAGTAAGATGGGAGTCCGGTTCGAAACGGATTCCACTAATGAAAGTGATAAGATGACAAATGATTTGAAAATGGAAGCAGGTTTTACCCTCATTTTCAATATGCATATGTTTTGAGTTTTATATACTCTATTTAAGAAATACATGTTATGTTATATGTTTTGAAGTTCATGAGTATAAGTATAGCTTGAATACTTTAAATGTTTCAAAGCTATTGTTTTACGAAATGTATATGTTTGAGTTACATACTCTATTTGACGAAGTATAAGTATAGCTTGAATACTTTAAATGTTTCAAAGCTATTGTTTTACGAAATGCAATATGTTTTGAGTTATATACTCTATTGACAAAGTATGAGTTTAGCTTGAATACTTTAAATGTTTCAAAGCTATATGATTTAAGGAATACATATATTCTGTATTCAAAGTATACGAACAATTGGCGGTGATTATTTTACAAACTCTTATGTACTAAACCACTGCTAATTGAAAACCCCATGACGAATGCTGGAATTGCTCACAAGCTTAGATTAGCTTACCCGGACTTTGTTCGGACCCCCCCTTTCAGGTAATTAGCAGCAGTCTTGACTTGAGGACGTTGATGATGAATCTGCTGATTTTGGGAAGATATGTTTAAGTAGTTTCTCTTCAGAAACCTATGAACTCTAGTGGTACATTTTGTATTAGTAGACAATGTAAGAATATGTATTAAGCCCTCAGGGCAACTGAACATGTATTGTATAAATGTTATAAGTCTTTAAGTTTTCGTTATACTCTGAATGTGTAACCATGTATGCTATGTATGGAGCAGCAGTATCGGACGGATGTGCATAATTTAAAAATGAGAAAAGAAAAGAAAAAGTTTTTCACGCTTCCGCAAAACGTATGTTGCACTTCTATTCGATACCGCTGCATATGCGAGCCTTGTCTCGGGGCCCTCGGGTCTCGGGGCGGCGATCGCGATCCGGTGATCCGCTTAGGGTGGGTTTCGGGTCGTGACAAACTCCGTCGTTTCCCATGCTAAAATATAATAATGCCATATCTAATGCTATATATAGCATTATGAATAACACATGTTATCCATGCCATGACACTTTTTTTTTCTTTAGATTCATTTTTAGTATTTGGTTCAACAATTTTAATGGCTACTAGTTGAAAGAATAATAGTTGTTGTGTTAAAAAATGACATTTTAGTATTAAAGTAAGAATATTAAAATATAGCATTTTGACACTATAATAATTCCATATAACTTCGGCATGACTCAAATACCATTTAGCATTGGAGATGCTAATAATCTTAAAATATATCATCTATTATAGCATGGCATTGGAGGAGGGAAATTGATATAGTAGGTGGTTTGAGGGGCACATTAGAGTTGGTCTAAGGAATGTAAACTTTACAATCTTGAGCACAACGAGGCCTAATATTTTGAACTATTTAGAAACTTATTATGTTGTTAAGTGTATTATTCTGTTTGAAGGACAAAAGACCATTTTAAAGGCAAGTTAGTTTACCTCCTAATCATGTTATGCTAGTGTGGATCTACTGTCACGACCCAAAACCCACCCTATGCGGATCTCGTGTCGCGGGGCCGACCCGAAGGCCGTCCCTACTTTTTCCATTCCTGTATCATAGTACTAACATGCAATGTACTAAAATTTTAAACAATAAACAGCGGAAGTCTTTATTCAATTACAGTAATCCAGCGGAAGTCTTTTGAATAATTTAAACAGCGGAAGTCTATTAAATACATGACATAGTTCTACATAATTCAAAATGAGAACTAAACCGTAACCAGCACCCGGGGGTGGTGAATACATGGGAGAACTAACATAGACTGATACAGTACTTCAAAATGTTCCCCTACGCTCTCAGACTCCTACTGGGGTCACGCAGCGTCATCACCTGAAATGGGGGTAAGTGGGGTGGAATGAGCTATGAAGCTCAGCAAGTAAACCAGATCTCCGACACTGGTATCGATGATTATAAAGAACATGAATCCATGAATAAAATATGATAGCCAATCATAAGAAAGGAGATGCTGTGATAGCCAATGAGAACAGTTGCCATGATGGCCAATAAATAGTGGGGCACAATATAAAATTAGAAGTAATGAATAAACAGTGTTAAGATTTCTCAACAATAACCTGTCACAATAAAAGTACTGCCACAATAAAACGGTTACAACCAAACCAATGAACAACGTAAGATAATCCATAAGAAACAGTAATCCATAAGGTACAGTAGCCATTCAACAATATATCCATAACAATAATCCAATGGAGATGCTTATAATCTGTAGTAGGGAATGGCAACCCCTCTGCGTAATTCGAGGCCCGGCATACCTCTCAGTTAAACTCACATCTTTTGCCACACGTCCGTTCACGGACTAGTTCATCATAGAAGCATCGGATGGATACTGTGACTGAGCACAATTCCAGCATTTATAACATAGCATGATCATTTGTGATTCCATAAGGAGTATGAAAATGGAATATCATATATACAGTAAAGCATAACAGTAAGCCTTTCAAGGCATGGTTCAATATGATAACAATAGTACAATAGTCAATCAATGTCCACAAGATAGAACAATATCGCATTGTGGATAGCAATAACGTGAAGTACTTTCAAGAGTACAAGTTTGGTAGTAAAGAGAATAAACTTGGCTTTAGAAACACCACATGGAAGAGAAAGTGATCCACTTACTTCTATCGTGATTCTACCTCAGAAATCCGTGAGTATACCCTTGCCTTTTGAGTTCCCTATATATCAGTCAATACGTTTCAGAATAAATGCTATTCATCAAATTTTATGCCTTTCTATCATAAGTATCTCAAATACTATTTTAGACTTTACCATTGAGTCCGGAATGCCAGAGAAAGTCAGTTTAGGCTTTCGCGGAATTCCATTTGGACCTTTGTACTAAAAAGGGCAAAATGGTCATTTTGCACTTTTACGGTATTTTATCCTTCGGGGTCTCATCTCGTAAAACAGACCCCACCATTGGACTCAGAACGTCCGAGATAATAGGTTTTGACTATTCATTCGTATCGTTTGGACTTCGTTTGACCCAATTTTGAAATAGGGGCATTATTGTAAAAATTAATATTTAATTAATTTTCTGTTTGGGCAACAGTGAGGTTTCTCAAAACATTTGGGGCCGGTTCATAAATTCCATAACCTACGGTCTGAACCAGTTGGTTCAAGACCAGAAACCCTAAACCGGTTTGCCCCTCCCCTGAACCAAACGGTTCAGTTCCTTTCAAAAACCGGATTTCAATAACCCTAATTTATTATCCTATCCTTGGTTTGGATAACCCCAAACCAATTTCCAATTTACTATCCGTGTAACCAAACAACCCAAAACCCATTTAAATTAAACCCCAAAACGACACAACTTAACTTACCCATCTCATATCCGGTCGGGTCCCGACCCGATCCAAACCCAGACCCGTTCCTTTTAACCCGGTAGCCCCCCACACTTTTCCGGTCACCTTCCCCAGAACTCCGGTAGGGTTCCGGCGTGAACAGTCGTCTTCTCCGGCGACTGTCACGTATTTTCTGGTGAGATTTCGGTCCATTTTAAATGCCATTGTTTTCCCCTTTTTCCAAGGATTTCAAATCCACTTTCGGTTTCCCTTGGATCCTTCCCCATCTTCACGAAATAGGGTTTAAAAGGGTCGGTCCGATTTTTCGGTGACCTGTATTTTTCCTATTTCGTGACTCTTTGAGTACGGTTTTGGCCCTAATCCATTTCAAATGGTTTTCTGCACCTCTAAGGATCATTTTCATAAACAAATATCAAAGTTTTAAGCAATAAATCAGTGAGACCCGATTATCCTCCCGAACCTGCAACTCGGAATATCTCTATAGTTTCTAAGCCATTTAACCTCATTCTTTTTGCAATAAATTCCATATTTCATGCTTGTTTAGACCCTAGCTTTAGTTCAAACATTCATGCTTAAATTTATTAAAAACAGAAACGTGATTACTCACCTGGGTTTTCTTGTTTGATCTCGGTTGTTATGCCCTTGAACCCATTTGCTTCTGTTTCTTCTCCACAATTTATTTTCAACTTTTGGACAATGTTCACGGCCCTCCAACCTTTCTGTTTTCTTTTCTTTTCATGTAATACACACACATATATACATAGATATATTTGCCTTACACGACACACCACCGCCCCTTTCAGTTCTCTCTTTTGATTCTCCCTGCTTCTAGAGCCCGTTTTCTTGACCAAGAACTCTGATTTTCCTTCTCCCAAATGCAACTTTGCATTTAAGTGGTGTAAGATATTTGTGTATATGTAATATATATAATATATATATATCACACACTACACACACCTTTCTCAACCGACACACACACACACACTGATATGTGGTTGCTTGGAAGCTTCCTTTCTTGTTTTCTTTTCCCTTTTTCTTATTACACATTTACATATATACATATATACATATATACTTGTTTAATACTTTACATTATATACATATATATACACATAAAATACATAGTTTTATACATGTCATTATAATCATATTTATACGTATAACTGTATTTTTAATCACGTACACATACTCTAATATTCCGTGAACTATGCATGTGTACGTACGTATGCATGCATGGGTTGCATGCATGCACTGTTTTTTGAGGTAAGGTTCTGAGTTGCTCAGGTACTATCCGACACTGGCTTTACTAAGCAAAACATTTATCTTTTAAAACTAAGCTCAGTTCCATAATTATTGTGATATAGAGTTTAAGATAGCTCAGGTTATGCTATTCAGTCGACTTGCCTCGGTAATCGTGTCGTATCCCAGGTCGTGATATCACATTCTTACCTCCTTAAAAATAAGTTTGTCCGCAAACTTAACGGTTCTAACTCCGGTGGTTTTCGTGGTTTCCGTGGTTCTTCTAACATCATGACCTAACTGAGTTAGTCGTTTCATATTTGCTGAGAATCAAGTTTTACTGTCACATCAGATCAAGTTTTACTGTCACATCAATTTATTGAAAAATTCTTTCTATAATTTCCGAGCGTACCTCGAATCCTAAACGTGGCATTTAAAATTTTATTCATTCAGTCTACTAATATACCTGGGGTATATATCATTTCCATGTATAACTTCCAGTGATAATGACTCTTTCAAGAGTCGCCATTAATTCAATCTCATTTACCAAGTAATTATACATATTTTATAACAGTATGTAATCCATTTTAAAGATTTACAAATCTTTACATTTCTATCATGGAATCACTCAACTCATCAATGCCCTTCAAATTCTATAAGATGGTAATATGTCAATCTAATACTTATACATCTATGTTACGTACTCCACTTGTTTCATGTATAACATTTATCATCAATCATTCTCCTTGTGGAACTTGAACAGTTAATATATAACTTAAGAGTTCTGTCTCTATGTTCAACTAGCAGTACATGTTGAAGCTATAAATCAGTATGTAGAGCAATTATCTTAACGATATTGAGCATTTTGTAAACAACTATAAATACCTGTGACTACTGGTACAGTAGCCAAATCATCTCCCAGTTCACTATAAAAGATCAATGGTCAGTATTCACATACGAGTCTATTTATCATATCAGGATTTATTCTGACTAGATGTTATCGTTAACTCCACTACCTTTTCAGTGTACTTCTATTCCATGTCAATATTACTGTCAACCTCACTGCTTTTCAAAGCGTCATATTCCCAAATCTATGTTACATTTTATCCTTCAATGTGCACTAATTGTTTCCTTTGTTCATTATTGAACATAATACCAGCTCTCACAAATTTTCACAGTATAGAACAATCATTTAATTTGTAAACATCAAGTTCATAATCCGTAAATAGAAATTCATTTTTCAAGAACTATCGTAACACAGAACGACCATCAAATCATAAATATCAAGTCTATAAGCTAGATATAGCAATTTGATTCTCAATGTCTCCCTCAATATGGAACAATCGTTAAATTGTAACTTAATAAACATCAAGTACATGTTTCTATAAGATAAAACAATCATCAGGGTTTCCTAAATGTCATTTCTTCTATATCACTAAACCCAACTTCCAAGTATAGGTTAATCATTGAGAATACCTGTGATCCTGATCTGTATCTCGTGTTTTCTATGTTTAATATTTCTAAACAATGATCCTCATGGTAACCATAAAATGGTTCAGTAATTAGTCTAGAGTTCACATGCTTTTCTGTCTAACATTCTCCAATAATAACCTTCCCAATGTAATAGAATCAGTAAATCAGTCATCCAAGTGTTCAGTTGCTAAGTTCAGTTTAGTGGAAATGTGGGGATATCAATAAGTGCGTAGAATCAACATAAAACCTCAATAGTCTATAAACTAGAAAAGTACCTGTGACTACCACTATAGTGGTTTAATCATTTCCTGGTATTTACTATTTACTATAAAAGATAACAGTTAGCATTTACGTAAAATAGGCAGTCAATATTCATATATGAGTCTAGCATAATAATAAGCATTATCTACGTCTGACTCTCAGTTAAAGCCTCAATACCCTTTCCATCAGTCGCTCTAAGCGATTTATACGATTCATAACTATTAATGTATTCCTTGTGATAACCATGTCTATAAAGATAACCATGTCTGTAAAGATAACCCATGAAGATAATCAATGAGATGACCAGTAAATGTATAAGGTAATCAGTCAATGACCGTACAAAATAAAATGTCAATCATATCTAACAGTCTTAACTCTAATCCAATCTCCCATGACTCATAATCGAACCTATAGCTCTGATACCAAGCTGTCACGACCCGAAACCCACCCTATGCGGATCTCGCGTCGCGGGGCCGACCCGAAGGCCGTCCCTACTTTTTCCATTCCTATATCATAGTACTAACATGCAATGTACTAAAATTTTAAACAATAAACAGTGGAAGTCTTTATTCAATTACAGTAATCCAGCGGAAGTCTTTTGAATAATTTAAACAGCGGAAGTCTATTAAATACATGACATAGTTCTACATAATTCAAAATGAGAACTAAACCGTAACCAGCACCTGGGGGTGGTGAATACATGGGAGAACTAACATAGACTGATACAGTACTTCAAAATGTTCCCCTACGCTCTCAGACTCCTACTGGGGTCTCGCAGCGTCATCACCTGAAATGGGGGTAAGTGGGGTGGAATGAGTTATGAAGCTCAACAAGTAAACCAGATCTCCGACACTGGTATCGATGATTATAAAGAACATGAATCCATGAATAAAATATGATAGCCAATCATAAGAAGGAGATGCTGTGATAGCCAATGAGAACAGTTGCCATGATGGCCAATAAATAGTGGGGCACAATATAAAATCAGAAGTAATGAATAAGCAGTGTTAAGATTTCTCAACAATAACCTGTCACAATAAAAGTACTGCCACAATAAAACGGTTACAATCAAACCAATGAACAACGTAAGATAATCCATAAGAAACAGTAATCCATAAGGTACAGTAGCCATTCAACAATATATCCATAACAATAATCCAATGGAGATGCTTATAATCTGTAGTAGGGAATGGCAACCCCTCTGCGTAATTCGAGGCCCGGCATACCTCTCAGTTAAACTCACATCTTTTGCCACACGTCCGTTCACGGACTAGTTCGTCACAGAAGCATCGGATGGATATTGTGACTGAGCACAATTCCAGCATTTATAACATAGCATGATCATTTGTGATTCTATAAGGAGTATGAAAATGGAATATCATATATACAGTAAAGCATAACAGTAAGCCTTTTAAGGCGTGGTTCAATATGATAACAATAGTACAATAGTCAATCAATGTCCACAAGATAGAACAATATCGCATTGTGGATAGCAATAACGTGAAGTACTTTCAAGAGTACAAGTTTGGCAGTAAAGAGAATAAACTTGGCTTTAGAAACACCACATGGAAGAGAAAGTGATCCACTTACTTCTATCGCGATTCTACCTCAGAAATTCGTGAGTATACCCTTGCCTTTTGAGTTCCCTATATATCAGTGAATACATTTCAGAATAAATGCTATTCATCAAATTTTATGCCTTTCTATCATAAGTATCTCAAATACTATTTTAGACTTTACCATTGAGTCCAGAATGCCGGAGAAAGTCAGTTTAGGCTTTCGCGGAATTCCATTTGGACCTTTGTACTAAAAAGGGCAAAATGGTCATTTTGCACTTTTACGGTATTTTATCCTTCGGGGTCTCATCTCGTAAAATGGACCCCACCATTGGACTCAGAACGTCCGAGATAATAGGTTTTGACTATTCATTCGTATCGTTTGGACTTCGTTTGACCCAATTTTGAAATAGGGGCATTATTGTAAAAATTAATATTTAATTAATTTTCTGTTTGGGCAACAGTGAGATTTCTCAAAACATTTGGGGCCGGTTCATAAATTCCATAGCCTACGGTCTGAACCAGTTGGTTCAAGACCAGAAACCCTAAACCGGTTTGCCCCTCCCCTGAACCAAACGGTTCAGTTCCTTTTAAAAACCGGATTTCAATAACCCTAATTTCTTATCCTATCCTTGGTTTGGATAACCCCAAACCAATTTCCAATTTACTATCCGTGTAACCAAACAACCCAAAACCCATTTAAATTAAAACCCAAAACGACACAGCTTAACTTACCCATCTCATATCTGGTCGGGTCCCGACCCGATCCAAACCCAGACCCGTTCCTTTTAACCCGGTAGCCCCCCACGCTTTTCCGGTCACCTTCCCCAGAACTCCGGTAGGGTTCTGGCGTGAACAGTCGTCTTCTCTGGCGACTGTCACGTATTTTCCGGTGAGATTTCGGTCCGTTTTAAATGCCATTGTTTTCCCCTTTTTCCAAGGATTTCAAATCCACTTTCGGTTTCCCTTGGATCCTTCCCCATCTTCCCGAAATAGGGTTTAAAGGGGTCGGTCCGATTTTCTGGTGACCTGTATTTTTCCTATTTCGCGACTCTTTGAGTACGGTTTTGGCCCTAATCCATTTCAAATGGTTTTCTGCACCTCTAAGGATCATTTTCATAAACAAATATCAAAGTTTTAAGCAATAAATCAGTGAGACCCGATTATCCCCCCGAACCTGCAACTCGGAATATCTCTATAGTTTCTAAGCCATTTAACCTCATTCTTTTTGCAATAAATTCCATATTTCATGCTTGTTTAGACCCTAGCTTTAGTTCAAACATTCATGCTTAAATTTATTAAAAACAGAAACGTGATTACTCACCTGGGTTTTCTTGTTTGATCTCGGTTGTTATGCCCTTGAACCCATTTGCTTCTGTTTCTTCTCCACAATTTATTTTTAACTTTTGGACAGTGTTCACGGCCCTCCAACCTTTCTGTTTTCTTTTCTTTTCATGTAATACACACACATATATACATAGATATATTTGCCTTACACGACACACCACCGCCCCTCTTAGTTCTCTCTCTTGATTCTCCCCCCTTCTAGAGCCCCTTTTCTTGACCAAGAACTCTGATTTTCCTTCTCCCAAATGCAACTTTGCATTTAAGTGGTGTAAGATATTTGTGTATATGTAATATATATAATATATATATATCACACACTACACACACCTTTCTCAACCGACACACACACACACACTGATATGTGGTTGCTTGGAAGCTTCCTTTCTTGTTTTCTTTTCCCTTTTTCTTATTACACATTTACATATATACATATATACATATATACTTGTTTAATACTTTACATTATATACATATATATACACATAAAATACATAGTTTTATACATGTCATTATAATCATATTTATACGTATAACTGTATTTTTAATCACGTACACATACTCTAATATTCCGTGAACTATGCATGTGTACGTACGTGTGCATGCATGGGTTGCATGCATGCACGCTTTTCGAGGTAAGGTTCTGAGTTGCTCGGGTACTATCCGACACTGGCTTTACTAAGCAAAACATTTATCTTTTAAAACTAAGCTCAGTTCCATAATTATTGTGATATAGAGTTTAAGACAGCTCAGGTTATGCTATTCAGTCGACTTGCCTCGGTAATCGTGTCGTATCCCGGGTCGGGATATCACATCTACCACAACTCCATTTACTTAGGATAATGTATTTCATATAAAATTTTTAGGTGATGATCCTTATTTAGAGGAAACGTTAGGTTATAGGGTTTTTGGAGGCTAAGGTTTTGTTTTAACCAAATGACACCTTGGATATACATTGGATTCAAGCGGTCCTTCTAAAATATGTGAGAACTTCTATTATTTTCATATACATGTGAAACCTTAGCCATGACTATGGTTAAAATTCTAAGGTTTGGCACGTGTTCTAAGTACTGTAAATAACAAAGTTTTGATTTTAAGCGAGAAGGACTGTAGGAATGATGATATGGCACTATATATTACTATATGTGCGAACCTTTTGTACAAAGTCTATTGAGATTCTCGTGCCATATTAGTGGTCGTTCTAAACGAATTTTCTCTTTTATCTAGATTATCTTTATCGTTGTTACTCAATGAAAGTTAGAAACGAAATAAAGAAGTGAAAAATCAATCAAACAAACCTAGTAAGACAAAGAACATTAAAGATTTTACGTGGTTCAGAAAGTTACCTACATTTACGGGCAGTGTTGATCAATTCGTTATGTAATGAAGAGATTACATGAGTACAGATACTTGTAAACTCAAAAACCCATTTACACCCAAAGACAACTCACAAAGTGACCTCATCTCACAATGATCTTTTCTCTCTCTTTATTTCTACAAACCTAGGACAACTGAAACATCCAAAAATGTATCCAAGTCAGTGCAGGAAAAACCATAAGCATCCGAACATGAAAGCCTTCTTCTTTCAGACATTGACCATCTCTCCGTTTAAATAGAATGGACAATGAACAAAATTGGGTGAATTTATGACACCCATTTAACAAATCTCCACCTTGGCTTGAGCTTAACCTAACCATACGAACAAAGTAATTGAATGACATCTGCCTCCAAATGCGCCCTTAAGCGGTACGCATTGACAGGTGCTCAAAATCTAGAAACGTTAATCAAGTCGAAATAATGTTTGAACTTGAGTAGCCTAATAGGCTTAGTCCAAAAGGTTGCTCTACTAGATTCTTTGTTATGATAATCTTATTTATTTTAATGTCACCTTGTGTCATAACATCTGGAAGAAAATGATATATGACATCTATGTGTTTGGTCTTCTCATGATACATTTGATTGTTGGTATGATGTATTACGCTCTAGTTATCACAAAACACAACAGTAACATCATGTTGCAAGACCAAGTCACTGACCAAACCTCTTAACCAAATTACCTTATTCATTATTTCTGCTGCTCCCTTGTATTTTGCTTCTATTGTTGACAACGTAATTGTAGACTATAGTGTAACTTTCCAACTAATCGGACAACCAGCAAGTGTGAAGTTATAACATGTCAAAGATCTCCTCTTATCCAGATCACCAACATAATCTGAATCAACATAACCAATAACACTAAAACCAAAACCACAAGCTCTATAAAAAATTAATCCAATTTCTGAAGTCCATCTTAGATACCAAAGTATCCATTTCACTATTTGTCAATAAACTTTTCCAGGATTATCCATGCATCAACTAACAACATTAACTGCTTGTGAAATGTTTGGACATATGCAAACCATAGTGTACATGATGCTACCAATTGCATTCGAATAAGGAACATTTAACATATACTACTTATCTTCTTTACTTTGTGGAAACAATGTTACAGAAAGCCTAAAATGAGAGGAAATGGAGTGCTCACTTATTTGGAACTCTACATAGCAAAACACTAAAGAAAATTTTCAATGTACTTTTATTGTGACGAGTACAACTTTCCATGTTTCTTGTCCCTATGAATCTTCATACCCAAATTCTTTTTGCAGCACCTAAATCTTTCATTTCAAACTCATTACTCAGTTAGAACTTTAAATTGTTGATTTTTAGCATGCTTTTTGCAGCTATAAACATGTTATCCATATAAAGTAACAAGTAAACAAAAGAACTATTCGAAAATAACCTATGATACATGCAACTATCAAAATTACTCATCGAGTAACTATATCCCACCATAAAGGTGTCAAAATGCTTCTACCACTATTTTAGAGACAACTTCAAGCCATACAATGACCTTTAAAAGTTGCAAACATGATCTTATTTACCTTGAAACCCTTTAGTTGATTTATGTAAATACTCTCTTCAAGCTCGCCATGTAAACATGTTATCTTGACATTAAACTGGTCAAGTTTTAAGTCAAACAAAACAACCAAAGCAAGCAACATGCGAATAGAGCTGTGGTTTATAACATGTGCGAAATTTCATTGAAGTCCACACCTTCTCTTAGACTGTATCCCTTTGCAATCCATGTGTGCCTTGTATTTAGCATCCTCAACCCTTAGGATGCCTTCATTTTTCTTGAAGACCCATTTGCAGCCAACAATCTTCGAGCCTTTAGAAAATTTTACCAAATCCCACGTCTGGTTCTTGTGAAGAGATTCAACTTCTTCATCAATAGACATAATCCATTATGTACATCACTACTTGTGACAACTTCTAAATAAGTGAAAGGATCTTTAACTGCAATACCCTCTAACATGGTATACGCAACCAAATCTGTATACCTGATATCTCTAAGGTGGTTAAATTTGACTCATTTCTCTATCAGTCACAATGCTATATTGTTGTTCCTCTTCTGCACTAGAGTTTAAGAAAGAACTCTTCATATAAACAATGGGCTTAAGTTGAGTGCTCTCTCGCACTCTATGTAAATCTCCAACCTATAGCTCCATCTTCTTGCTATAACTCTGCTTATTCCCTGAAATATCACTAAACTCCTTTCTCAAGTGAAACGAAACAAATTTATCAAAAGTAACATTTGTACTGATAACTAACTTGGGTGACTTAGGATTAGTACACCACAATTTATATCCTTTAACCTTGTACATATCCAATAAATATACGCCCTAGGCTTAAGCTTACAATCATTCATATGATAAAAAGCAAGACAACCAAAAACTTTTAAATTAAAAAAAAAATTAGCAGGTGTACTAGGCCGTACCTCATCAAGAGTTTTAGTTTCAATACTAGTATTAGGAGAACGGTTCACCAAATAGAAAACTATATTAATGGTCTGAACCTAAAATTTGGTATTTGGCATTTAAAGTTGAACTTACTCTTGTTAATGACTTAATTTATGTATGAACCTTGATGGAGAATTTTATGTACTAAGATTTCAAGTTATGGAACATATGAATATTTGTGCGGAGATGAATTATAAATACTTTTCTAATAAAGATTTGATAATTAGATCCTTCGATTTTTCTAAAGATGATTAAAGTAGCTTTATGCATGACTAATCATGAAAGGATGTGTATAAATGATGTGTTTGTGAATGTAATCATCCTATATAAGTTATGTTGGTAGTTGTTAAAGAATAAACTTAATAGGGATTGAAAAGATTCCAAAAATAGAAGGTTTAAAGTATCTAAGGATCATTTCAGTGGATTGAAAGTCTCATTAATAGGGAAGGCATGTTCTACTCTAAGATGGTAAAGCGAATTAAGTTATTTGAAATCAACTCGATTATAGGTTCGTTCAAAATCAGATCACGAGATAAACAAATTAAACTTGAACATATTTTGCGACTTGAATTTGACTAGTGATTTATTTAATTAGAGGCTCGTTTGAGATCAACTTGAGAAATTAACAAGTTGAAATTAAACAAAATTTGAAGTTCGTTTATTTTAGCTAGTCAAGTTTGAACAACTTACAACTGACTTGACTCATTTACATCCCTATTTAGCTC
This sequence comes from Nyssa sinensis, assembly GCA_008638375.1. NCBI lineage: Eukaryota > Viridiplantae > Streptophyta > Magnoliopsida > Cornales > Nyssaceae > Nyssa > Nyssa sinensis. The sequence continues at coordinate 39,553,876 of CM018047.1, read as the reverse complement.
TCACTCCTCTCAAGAGAATGTGAGATTACTCTGTCCCTTCTAATCATGGGATTAGGCTGGACTTATTTATTTTAAGCCCATACTGTAGTAACTCATGTGGTAACGATAGTTAAAATTCAATGATACATTGATTCTTGATATTGTTATACATTGAAAAATTCAGAAATTTGTAATACATTACTAATATACCACAAAGTGACAGACCAGTCTTCATGTGACACGTGTGACTACAGACCAGTTAAAGCTCGGCCATCCAGAACAGACTCAAACACTCAGCCATCTAGAGCAGGTTTAGAGCTCATCACCGCCTTGAATATCCTACCGAGCTAAGGAAAATGAAACAGTCTTCAACAAGGAAACTTCCACCTGCAGATATTTATCAAGCGTAGTGTCCAACATAGTAACTGCCACTCTCTGATGATCAAATCCCGACATTCATGGCTCCAAATCCTAATCAACCTAGGAAAGCCACAACCTAAAAATTAAACCCTAAGGTACGCTTTACATTCATGCTCATTCTTTGGTTTACAATTACAGTCTTTCAATTCAGTTTTATTGACTTAAGCATCGGAGCGGCTACCGCCGAAGCCAACCCGATGGCCCTCTGATCCTTCTCTTTGAGTGTTTCTCAGGCAGCAGAGTTCGGAGCCCCTACCTACCAAAAAGTGCAGCATTAGCTAGTGCCGTCTGTGGGAACGACAATCGTATTTTCAAAGGTTCTTTTCTCTATGAACAGCCTTATTCCCCTTCTCATCAGGGAATCATGGCTCCCAATCTTTGCCCCAAGAAAGAATGCTCAAAATCCTTAAAACCCTTAACACCGGCCACCGGTCGGACGAGGAAAGGGACGAACAATTGATCCTATGCAGCAACAGCTTGATCTAGTTGAGCGATAGAATGATTAATGCAAGAACAGCTTCTTTCCATGTCCAAAACTCTAGCGATGCTCACCCAGAACCTCGGAACCAATCCTTTGAATCCACCCGTCAACACAGCTGATCAAAGGACACAACCTCCTACCGCCACCACAGATAGAGGATTTCATGAAGAGATTCCCAGTAATCACCCGGTGTACCCCCAAGCTTTCGCCCATGTAGTGATCTGAAAAATGACGAAAAATTTTTTGTTTTGCCGGTAGGACATTATTCTTGCACGGTTTTGTCGGTAAAGCATTTTCATGCATTATTTCAGCGTAAGACATGTTTAGAAGCATATTTGGAGTGTGTCATAGAAGAATAATATGCTTATAATATTGAAATTTACCTACTGTAAGAATTTGAGCTAAAACGGAAACAGTTTTAGAAATTGGACCAAAAGGGCATCTGGGTGACCCAGGTGGAAACGGCCAAACCCGGCCATAGGCGAAAATTTATTTTTCTAAAATTTTCATTTAAAATAATTTTATGAAAATTGGCTAAAACAAAATATCAAATTGAGGTATTTCGGGACGAGTTGTAGAGTAACGGGGTCCTCGGGCTCATTAAGGGCAAAATGGTCGTTTTTCCCCTTGCCCCTTGCTCTTCCACTATAAATAGAACACTTAGACCCAATTTTATATAGATTTCATTCTGTATTTACAGCAGCTCACTTTCATAGAGAGAGAGAGAGAGAGAGAAAAACCCTAGTTGTTCAAGTTTCAAGCTTTCGAAACACGGTTTTCGAGTGAGATTTTCGTCAAGGTTCCTTCTAAGAAGTTGTTCCTCTCATCGAGACCTATATTTTCACCAAAAATTCCAGCCATCGAGCCATCACAGTCTCCAAAATTGGATAAAAACTGATCTAGGTATGATGTAGTGCTAAGCTAGTAATTGATTTAAGTTTTCTTGTAATTTTTCATACTATTGGACTGTTTAGGGAGTGTATTTAAGGTTCAAAAATCACGTAGAAGGTAGTTCCTTTGAAAAGCCTAGAGTTGATAGTTTAGGGATATATGTGTTCTTGGCGTTGTTGGATGATTTGTTGCCTTGATTGAGGTGTGTTATATTGATAAAATTGTATTGTTACAATTTGGAACCCATTTGCATGTTGACACACCTTGTGGTTTGGACCATGTGACGAATTGGTGCTTTAGTGCTTTTTTGAAAATTTATGTCCTTGGTGAATTAGTAGAATTGTAAGATTGTGATTTGGATATATGTTAACATGTTTAGTTATGACATATATTATGAGCATGATGTTTTGGAGTTTAAAGTTATGAATTTTGTGAGATAAATTGCATGATTTAAAAAAGGGACACCATGTGTTTGATAAATTGTCACATTGAGATTGCATGATGAGATATGGCATTTTGGCATAGTGTGATTCCTTGAAAACATGGTGTGGGTTGAGCACGTAGTGCTATGTATTATGAGGGTGTAGATCTTGTGGTGAAAAATCTAAAATCGGCCATTTGGTACTCGTAAGCCAAACGGGGTCCGGACTGTAAAGCGAGACATATATTGGTACTTTCATGCCAACGGGAAAGAACTATAAAGCGAGACATATATTGGTACTTGCATGCCAACGGGGAAGAACCGTGAAACGAGACATGGGTGACATAGAGTTGCATGTGTGTGTCATGCATTTTGACATTGCATGGCATCGGGGGGATAATGGGATTATGGTCTTGAATTGTATACTTGCACGTGCCATGCCTTTAAATTTTTTGCTAGTCTTAGTATTATGTTATATTAGCTGTTGAGTTGACCCATTCGTGGGACATTATTTTTCAGATGAGGCCCCAGGCACTTGAGACTTGTGTAAGTCTTGAAGGGTGGGAAGAAATGGACATGTTGAAGATTTGGCCCTCGGGGGCATATTTTGAATGTATGGGCATAAGCCCAATTTATTGTGTTTTGGACTTGAACAAATTGTAAACTTTAGGCCTTGGGCCATTTTAAATTATATGGGTTGTAACCAAAAAGAATGCATGATGTTTATGGTTTAAATGTGTACTAAATGGATATGTTGAAAATAGAGGATGTATGTTTAATTTGATGGATTTGTGGCCACCGAGTGAGGGTGGGTTGCTTTTGAATTTATGCTTAGGATGTTGTGAAAATTAGGTGAGAAAAATGCTTAGAAAAACAAAAGAGGTTATGTCCAAATTTTTAGAAAATTAAAGTATTAGATAATTGTGTAAAACATCATTCAAATGGAAGAAATAAATGCCCAAAATGAGGGTTTAGAAACCTTGAAGAAGTGGGCTAAAAATGGGAGAAAATGGGCTTGAAAAACTTGGAAAAAATCAGAAATAGAAAAAATTAGGTTGCAGCCGGAACAGTAATTCTACAGAAAAACTAGAAAACTGCTCTCTGTCACTACAGTAAAAATGCAGAGAAGTAGCCCAGCCACTGTAGACCCCGCGCGCGTCCCGCTCGCGTGGCGCACTTGCGGCCTGTCGCCTGTCGCCTGTCGCCTAGCACCTTCCCTGCTGCCCGCATGCTGCCCAGCCCCTTTACACCATCCTTTTGGCCACCTTTTTTAGCCACTTTTGGGACAACTTTTGAGCTATATTTGGACACTATTTTGGGCCATGTTTGGGACCCATTATGGGCTGTTTTAGTGACCTTTTTGGGCTATCTTTGGCAACAAATAGGGGCTGTGTTAGGCCTCTGCCTTAGAAGATTTTTGGTGGGATTCTTGACCCATTTATGGACTATAGCTTAGACTATTTTTGGGGTCATTTGAGACATCATTTTAGGGGAGTTTTTGAGAAATGATTTAAGACTGTTTTAAGGATCATATTTTTTAATATGACTTAAACTAATTAGAACATTAATTGGGATAAGGACTTGGAAAACATTGGGGGACCATTTTGAGTTAAGTTGAATGACAAGTGTTTAATTTAAACTTTAGGGGGAAAATTTGAGGAATAATGAGGGAGATTTCAATTAAATTTAATTAATTGTCATTTATTTATTTCTTTTAATTTCTGTTCCCTAGCGCCCCAGGTTCGCGAAAATTCGGGGTGTGACAGCCCACATTGGCAGAGACCCCCAGCCATCAGTAGCCGCAAGCAGGGAGATTCCAACCTTTATTCTAGACATCCACTAACGAAGCACCATTAGAGCTCCAACCCCAAGGGCTTCAGGATCAAATCCAGCGCTACAAGAGTCTCAATCTCAAGCGGCTCCAGTTCCTCCAGCTCAGGAGCATCAAAATCCTCCTCCAGCCATGGGACATGCCCATCCCATTCATATGGGAGCCAAAACTGTAAAGCAAAAATCACAAGAAATCCCGCCTAGGGACCCACGAAGAGCTGAAAAAGTTGCAGACTCTATGGACCGCACTGTTGTGATGAAAGGTATTCAAATCCCTCCAGAGTAGGATGAGCTGGCCAGGCTGCTCGAAAGGCTCGCCACGCCGCTCACCCCTGCTATCATGGCTGAGGAGAGGCCGAGGAAATTTTTCGTCCTAAAGTTCACCCTTTATGATGGGACTAGGGACCCAGGGGACCATCTTTCTCATTACCAGCACACCATGACACTACATGGGGCTTCTGACGCCTTCATGTGCCGTACATTCATTACTAGCATCAATGGCACAACATTGAAGTGGTTCCACCATCTCCCACTGAACCCAGTCACCAGCTTTTATGAGCTCGATAGACGTTTCCTAGATAGGTTCATAACTAGCAGAAGGTTGAGGAAGGGCCTAGAATTCTTTCTTAAAGTAAAACAGTGCAAAGAGGAGCCCATTTGAGAGTACATTGCACGTTTTAACGCTGAGCTCACAGAAATTACAGATTGTAGCCCGAGCTTTCTAGTAGCTGCTATGACCTCTAGACTCGTACAAGGAAGCTTTAAGGATTCTCTGACAAAAAGTCCTCCTACCAATATGGCAGCCCCCATGGATCGGGCTAGGAAGTACATAAATCTAGAGGAAGCAAAGAGCCCTCCTCAAAAAATTAAAGAACAAGCTCGACAGGATGACCAGAAGAAAGACTCCAGTATAATCAAGAAGAGGGTCAGAAGCCCAGACAGAAGAACGACCTCCAAAACTCCAAATAGCACTGCTCCAAGGGGGTTCACCACCTTTACTCCTCTGAATGCCTCCCTAACTTACATACTTTAGCGAGTTCGAGCACATGAAAACCTAAAGTGGCTAGAGCCGCTACGAGGTGAGCCTGGTAATCGGGACCAGAGTAAGTATTGTGATTTCTACAAGGACCACGGGGCATGCAACTGACACATGCAAAGCCCTTAAACATGAAATTTAGCAGCTCATAAGGAGAGGATGACTGCAGGAGTTTGTCAGGCAGGACGGGAGGCAGAACCCTCACAATGACAGGCCCTAGCAGAGAAGGCTCGACTAGAGGCCGGACCAGAGGTTAGAACAAAGGGAAGGACGGAATGAGTCTCAGCAGCAGAACAATCAAGTTATCTTCGTCCTCCACGCAGACACCCCGGTACCAGGAATGTCCAACAGAGCAAGAAAAAGGTATGCTCGAAAGGCTAGAGCTACTCCCAACATACTACAGATCTCTAATATTGAGAAAAGATTAAAGCCTGTGCCTGAGATCCAGTTCTCATATCAAGATCTTGTAGGAGTATACTGTCCTCATAGTGATGCCCTCGTTATTTTCCTCAAGATTACCAACTTTGAGATCCGAAGAGTCTTGGCGGACACAAGGAGTTCTGTGAACGTGCTATTCTACGAACCCCTTAAACAGATGAAGCTCAATCCCAACGACATCAAACCCACCGTTGCTATCATGGTAGGATTTGACAAGAACCTCAGTACCCCACTAGGGAGGATTGACCTTCCTACCATAGCAGGAGAAGGAGATGGACAAAAGACCACGATGTCAGAAACGCTAAGTTCCCTTACAACATCATAATTGGAAGACCTTGGCTACACCAAATGGGAGCGGTCACCTCGACCCTCCACCAATGTTTGAAGTACGTCTATAATCATGTTGTCTACTCCATCAAAGGATGTCAACCAACCTCTCAAGAGTGTCATGCTCTCGCACTCAAGGAAAGGGCCTCCAACTAGCAATTACTACAAGCTCGTGAATGCGTGGATCCAGACCTTTCCCACCATCATGAGGCAGAAGACTGCCCTTCCAGAATTGATAAGCCTCTAAGCCCCAGAGGAAGGGACAATAGGGCTAAGCCCGTAGGAGACCCCATCAAAGTGCTGGTCAGCTCAAAAGAACAAGGGCGTTACTTACAGATCGGTCCAGACCTGACACCTGCCGAGCAGAAAGAGGTGATAAAATTCCTAAGAAACAACCTCTCAGTGTTTTTCTAAGAAACAAAGGATATGAAAGGCATAGATCCAGACCTCATCACTCACAAGTTAATGGTAGATCCTGATCACCCCCCAGTGAGACAAAAAAGAAGGACACTCGCTCTAGAACGACATCAGATCATCAATGAGGAGGTCCAGAGGTTGCTAAAGGCCAAGATGATACGAGAGGTACTTTACCTAAAATGGTTAGCCAACACCGTTCTGGTCAGAAAGAAAAATGGCAAGTGGAGAGTCTATGTTGACTATACAGACCTCAACAAAGCTTGTCCCAAAGATAGCTTTCCTCTTCTGAGGATTGACCATCTCATCGATGCCACTGCAGTGCACAAACTCATGAGCTTCATGGATGACTACTCTGGATACAACCAGATCCAAATGTACCCGTCAAACTAGGAGAAAACAGCCTTCATTACCGAACGAGGTCTCTATTGCTATAGAGTGATGCTGTTCGGACTGGGGCAACATATCAGCGTTCGGTAAATAAGATGTTCAGTCCCCTGATCGGCAACACCATGGAAGTTTACATAGATGATATGCTAGTCAAAAGTGCACAAAATAGCAGCCATCTCCAGCACTTGGCTCAAACCTTTGACATCTTGAAGCAACATAAGATGAAGCTGAATCCTTTAAAATGCACCTTTGGTGTAACCAAAGGAAAGTTCTTGGGGTACATTGTCTCTTAGAGAGGTATTGAAGCAGACCCCACTCAGATCAAAGCTTTAATCAGGTTGGAGTCGCCGAAGACCAAGAAAGACATCCAAGCTCTCAATGGCAGAATTCCACATCTGAACAGATTCATTTCTAAATCCACTGATCACTGCCTACCGTTTTTCAAAGCCTTGAAAGGTAACAGAGCCTTACAGTGGTCAGAGGAATGTGAAAAAGATTTTCAAGAACTAAAAGACTACCTCGCTTCCCCTGAACTCTTATCAAAGCCGGTCCAAGGAGAGAAACTACTCCTCTACCTTACTGTCTCCGAGAATGCCATCAGTTCTGCACTGGTCAGACAGGACAACAGTGTTTAGAAGCCCATATTCTATGTTAGCAGAGCTCTATTAGACATAGAGAAAAGATATCCTGAAATTGAAAAATTGGCTTTTGCTTTCATAGTTTCTGCACGGAAGCTCCGACCTTATTTCCAAGCGTATCCTATTGAGATTCCAACGGCCTATACACTAAAGTTAGTCCTAAGGAAGCCCGAGGTCTCAGGGTAACTAGTCAAATGGTCTGTGGAATTAGGGGAATTTGACATATCCTACATTCCACGGACCTCCATCAAAGGGTAAGCCTTGGCCGATTTTGTTACCAAGTTCATCCCGACGCTGCAAGACACGGCACAGCTTTGTGAAAGCTCGGGCACATGGTAGGTTTACACCAATAGATCGTCCACATACCGTGGTTCTGGTGTCGGCTTGGTACTACAGTCCCTTGACGGGCTCATGACAGAAAAGGCAATCAGTCTAGGGTTCAAAGCTTCCAACAATAAAGTTGAATACGAAGCCCTTATCCTTGGGATGAAGCTAGCTCTGGAATGTGAGGCTCAGAACTTCAAAGTCTTCTCTGATTCCCAACTGGTGGTAAGCCAAGTTCTGGGAGAATTTTTCATCAAAGACGACAGGATGCTTCAGTATTCAAAACTGGTTAATTCGCTGAAGCGCTCCTTTCGAATGTTCGCAATCCAAAAGATTGAGAGAGGCCAAAACTATCGAGCTGATGCTTTGGCGAATATGGCATCTCATCTCAAGCTAGAAGGAGATTCTATTCTAAAGATCTCTCACCAGCCAAGGCCAAGCATAGTAAAAGTTCAAACATCTCAAGTTACCAAGCAAACCCAAAATTGGATGACCCCTATCATTCAATACCTAGAAGGAGGACTACTCCCAGAGGACAAAAACATGGCCCGAAGAATTCGAATCAGGGCAGCTCGGTACCTTATTATGAATGGAAAGCTCTACTGCAGATCCTATTCCTAACCCTTGCTAAGGTGTCTAACTCTAGGGGAATCTCAGTATGTCTTGGCATAAATACATGAAGGAATTTATGGGAACCATAATGGGGGCAGAACCATAGCCCACTGAGCTCTACTACAAGGCTATTATTGGCCTAGTATGCTGAAACAAGCAAAAGAGTATGTTCAGAAGTGTGAAAAATGCCAACGATTCGCTCCATATCAGCACCAACCCCGCTATGAGCTCATTTGCTAGCCCATGTCCATTTGCTCAGTGGGGGATGGACATCATAGGTCCACTGCTGAAAGCCACACCAAACAGGAAATATCTTCTAGTGGCCATTGACTATTTCTCCAAATGGGCAGAGGCAGAGCCTCTAACAAGCATCACATAGAAAGAAGTCAAGAACTTCACTTAGAAGAACATAGTTTGTAGGTTCGGCATACCATGTGTTATCATCTCAGATAATGGTACGTAGTTTGGTGGCAAAGTTTTTAAGAAATTCTGCCAAGATCTACATATCAGCCAACATTTTGCATCACTAGGCCATCCTCAAGCCAACGGGCAAGCAAAAGTTACCAATCAAACTATCCTTGATTCCCTTAAGAAAAGACTGGAAGAAGCCAAGGGAAGGTGGGTCGAAGAACTTCCTAGTGTTCTTTGGGCTTACAGAACCACCAGAAGAACACCCACCTCTAAAACTCTGTTCTCACTAGCCTATGGCTCTGAAGCAGTAATTCCTATAGAGATCGGCAAGCCTACCCTGAGGTCGGAGCCTTTGACCAAGGGGCCAATGATCATCAGCTTGTAGAGAACTTAGACCTGGTCGAAGAAAAGCGCGATCAAGCCAAAATCAAGATGGAAGCATATCAATATAGGATAGCCAACAACTCCAAATTAGGGCAAAACCCTTAAGTATTAAGATTGGGGGTCTTTTTTTAAGAAGAGTGTTCCTCAACACCAAAGATTCCACTATAGGAAAGCTATCGCCCAATTGGGAAGGCCCTTACAGGGTAATGAAGATTGTCAGACCTACCACCTACTAGTTAGAAGACATGACTGGGAAACCTATACCCAGGCTTTCGAATGTAGAACACTTACGAAAATATTATCAATAAAAATTTTCTCTTTCTTAGAATATCTCTATTAAGTGTTCTCAATGTACAATCCCCCAAGTCTGGTCCATCTTATTGACCCCTAAAGCCTTGTATCTATTACAAGTCCTTTAGGCCTGGTCCTCTAAATGCGCAAACCCCCCTAGGTCTGGTCTATCTTATGGACCCCTAAAGCCTTGTATCCCTTACAAGTCCTTTAGGCCTGGTCCCCTCAATGTACAGGCTCCTAGGTCTGGTCCATCTTATTGACCCCTAAAGCCTTGTATCCATTACAAGTCCTTTAGGCCTGGTCCTTTCAATGCATAGACCCCCGGGTCTAGTCTATCTTATTGACCCCTAAAGCCTTGTATCCCTTACAAGTCCTTTAGGCCTAGTCCTTTCAATGCACAGGCCCTCAGGTCTGGTCCATCTTATTGACCCCTAAAGTCTTGTATCCATTACAAGTCCTTTAGGCCTGGTCCTCTCAATGCACAGACCCCCAGGTCTGGTCTATCTTATTGACCCCTAAAGCTTTGTATCCTTTACAAGTCCTTTAGGCCTGGTCCTCCCGATGCACAAGCCCCCAAGTCCGGTCCATCTTATTAACCCCTAAAGCCTTGTATCCATTACAAGTCCTCTAGGCCTAGTCCTCTCAATGCACCTCTCAATGCACAGATCCTAGGTCTGGTCTATCTTATTGACCCCTAAAGCCTTGTATCCATTACAAGTCCTTTAGGCCTAGTCCTCTCAATGCATAAGGCCCTAGGTCTGGTCCATTTTATTGACCCCTAAAGCCTTGTATCCATTACAAGTCCTTTAAGCCTGGTCCTCTCAATGCACAGACCCCCAGATCTCGTCCATCTTATTGACCCCTAAAGCCTTGTATCCCTTACAAGTCCTTCAGGCCTGGTCCTCTCAATGCACAAGCCCTAGGTCTGGTCCATCTTATTAACCCCTAAAGCCTTGTATCCATTACAAGTCCTTTAGGCCTGGTCCTCTCAATGCACAGACCCCTAGATCTGGTCCATTTTATTGACCCCTAAAGCCTTGTATCCATTACAATTCCTTTAGGCTTGGTCCTCTCAATGCACAGACCCCAAGTCTAGTTCATCTTGTTGACCCCTAAAGCTTTGTATCCATTACAAGTCCTTTAGGCCTGATCCATTTTTTGACCCCTAAAAGCGTTGTATCTATTACAAGTCCTTTAGGCTTGATCCTCCCAATGCACAGACCCCCAGGTCTGGTCCATCTCACTATATAGACCGTTAAAGACCATGCAGCCTGTACAAGAGTTATAGGTCTGAACGACCTTCGTACGGAAGTATCCATGGAACTCTAACCAGTTCGATAACCTCCTATTTCAATGGATGGAGGATTTGGTTTGATTGCAAGTACTCTTAATTAGATTAACACCCACTCTAGTTCTGTTATTACAAATTCTCCTATTAGACATCTCAGTCAAAGATCGGATCATAAGGGAATTGCCCAAAGTTTTCTTATCTGGCTATTATTAAGTCCTGGAGGACAAAAGTTCAAATTATCAATGATTTATTCAATCGTTGGCGCAAGTCTCCCAACAAATCATAGGGGATGTGCTCAAGTATCAGCACAGGTCTTCCAGCTTAAGATATTTAGTCCCAGTTTTGATTCAATTGCCTCCATTATCAGACACAAGCTTAGTTATTATCAACTCTTATTAAGCAGATTCAATCAAATTGTTACAAGTTATTTTTCTCGGAAGATAGCCTCCTGATCATTACCAGTTAAAGGATTGGTCTGGAATACAACAAGTTTATGAACATTTTTTCTTACAATAATTATAAGTTTAAAGGGCTGAAGCCCAAGCTTATATTACAGAGCAACAACGACTTGGAACAGTGTTGATTTTGCTTGGCATCCACAAAAATTGAAAGTATGGTTGGTCGGAAGAATAAAATACGCAGGCTAGCTCTGAAGAAAGTTAATTCCATTGATAAATATTTGTACATCAGTTCAAGAACAAAAGACAAAAAAGGGAGTATAAAAGTTCATCCACTAAACTAAAGGGCTGGCTAAATCATCATCATCATCTTCAATTGCTAACAGGTTAAAATTTAGGAATTTGGCGAGGAGCTTGGACTTAAAGGAATCATAACCGTGCTGCATAAGCTCCTCACTCGTCCCCTCGACCTCAGCTTTCATTGCTGCTTCAGTCGCAACCTTGGTTTCTTTGACCTTCTGAGCAACAGAGGCCTGGAGCTCGTTATTCTAATTCTTCAGCTCCTCCAATTGACGAAAAAGTAAATCCCTCTCGGATTTTATAATAGAGAGAGAGGTGTTCACCTCCCTGAGCCTCTCTTCTGTAGTCGAGGCATTTGATTGGGTCGTCTCGAGCTGAAGTCTAACCTCGTCCAGCTTGTCTTGGAGTTTTTCCACAACTTGTGGATCCAAGGCAATCTCCATCAGGGTGGCGAGGCCATACATGGTCTGCATAGCAACAGAAAGGCAATTCAAAATAGGAAACAAAATAAAGCACAGAGAAAGACACTATGGTGGTTACCTTTATCTAGATGTTCATCACTTCAGTGATGGTTTCCCAAGTACTCTGCCCCTTGAGGAGGACTAATAAGAGAAGAAGGCCCCTCGACCTTCTTCTTTACAGGAGCCCATTTACTCATCAAGGACTTCTCCAAACTCCCTGCCCAGTCCTTGTCCTAAAAGCTCTCTGCCTGGTCCTTGTTCTGGTCAAGTGCCATTAGATTTTTTGGAGTGATGATGGTTCTGAAGTCCTTGTTTCTGGTCTAAAGGAGCCTACGATACTTGTCCTGAAGTTCAATGATAAAAATTGACCTCTTCCAAGCACTCTTGTTTGTATAAAAGACATAAAAATGATGGTTAGTTTAGCAGTTCAGAAGAAAAAGCATAGACAGAAGCAGAATTGTCACAAGAAAAAGGGGGCTCACCCTTAAACCCCGTACTTCGGGGGAATGTTGAAAGCTGGTCCTCAAAATCTTCCATCTCCCATCCTCCTCTTACGAAGAAGTACCACTTCTTCTATGTTTTGTTGGAGGTCGGCACAAAGGAGAGAGGTCTGAACCCCCTATCAAAGGACATATAGAAGATGCCTTCCGACCTCATATACTTGAGATCCATTCTACTATGGATCAGTTCTACTATTACTTCGACATCGTTGAGATGACCTAGAGCTATGAACCCTAACAAGTGTCTCCAAATTTTAAGGCTGAGGTCAGCAGGGCAGAGATTGAACCAATCTCGCCCTCACGAATATCGGACGGACGGTCTAGGAGGCTCAGTACCCTACAAGTAACATTGGAGGGGAATTCATAGGTCACCCTCAATTCTTCTAACATGCTTTGGGTAATGGCACTTCTTCCTTCTTATCTTTGGGAGGGCCTACCAAAGGCCTCCCCAACCCTATTTCTGGGTTTTATTAAGGCATCCACAATCCTAACATCAGAACTAGAGAAGGACTCTCTCAACCTATTTTATGCACTACCGGAAGGACTACCACCTACAGTTTGGGATTGGGGTGACACAGAAGTTTTTGAGGAACTTCCAGCGCCATCTCCGACACCAAAAGATGCGATAGATGCCGACATTGGCAAAGAATTATAAAATGAAAAGAAGAAGCAAAGATGGGGAAGAACAGTAGGGAGAAAATTGAAAACAAGCAGAGATGAAGGAGAAGGAACCTGAAAAAAACTAGAAATAAGAGCTCCGGACGATAAGCACTCTTCATACTTCACTGGTTCAGCAATAGCAGTAACTTTACTTTCTCTCACTCGAATGCAATGAAAATGGTGAGGGAAAGGGCGTATGAAGCCCTTCCTCCTCTTTATATACTTTTTCTGGAATTGGGGCCCACCAAGGTGAACTGTCATGATGGTTGTAGGCAATGATGGCCTTGAAAGCCCAAGCATCGACTGCGCAATAAATGACGCGCCAACAGCTGCCTTGGAAATCGAAAAGACAGGACGCAGTACTTTTTAGGAGCTCGTAGCCCTAGTTACGCTCTGAGCTCAAACTAAGGCTCAGGGGGGGGGAGTAGCTGATATACCACAAAGTGACAGACCAGTCTTCATGTGAAACGTGTGACTATGGACCTAGTTAAAGCTCGGCCATCTAGAGCAGACTCAGACACTCAGCCATCTAGAGTAGGTTTAGGCACTTAGCCTTCAGAGGTCACGGGACCAAGCACAAGGCCTTTAGAGCATCCCTAAAGGTTCAGAGCTCATCAATGCCTTGAACATCCTACCGAGCTAAGGAAAAGGAAACAATCTTAAACAAGGGAACTGCCACCTACGGATATCTATCAAGCGCAGTGTCCAATATGGTAACTGCCACTCTCCGATGATCAAATCCTGACATTTATGGCTCCAAATCCTAATCAACCTAGGAAAGCCACAGCCTATAAATTAAACCTTAAGGTACGCTTTACATTCATGCTCATTCTTTGGTTTACAATTATAGTCTTTCAATCAAATTTTATTGACGTAGGCATTGGAGCGGCTACTGCCGGAGCCAACCTGGTGGCCCTCTGATCCTTCTCTTTGAGTGTTTCTCAAGTAATGGAGTTTGGAGCTTCTACCGATAAAAAAGTGCAGCATTCAATTACAAATATAATATCATCATTGTAATCGAAAAAAAGAAACATGAAATTTATCATAATGCATGTTGGTGTTAGTCACACCTCTCTTGTGGGAGGAAAGAAATTTGTAAACCTTGAATAGGCAAATTGAAAGTTCTAAGCTTTTTGTCAATTATTATGGTTATCATTTGGATTCTTTAACATGTTCCTTAGCAAGCAATAATAAAGCTTGTATTTTAAAAATGCTTTAAAAAGGAATGTAACTTTTGCTTCAAACTCTAACATCATTTGGATAGGAGGAGTTGGAAAGAAAAGGAATGAGAGAGGAAGGAGAAAAAACTTATTTATGTTTGGCCTAAAAATTAGAAAGGCAAGGGAAGAAGAGGAAAGAAGAACTCTAATACTTATTTGACCCATTTTAAAATCCATCTAAAAGTAGATGGAAACAAAGGGAGAGAAGACAACTCTTTAATAAATTTTTTATATTACCAAATATTTTTCTTAAAATTGTGGGAATAAAAATAAAAATAGACATCTCTGTCCTAAGAAATAATAATAAATTAATATAACATTCTTTCTCATCTTTTCTCTCCTTTATCATTCACAAACAAAATAGAAGGATTACACTACCATTTCCTCTCCCTTCATTAGTTATCCAAACATGAAGGAAGAGTTATCATTTTTTTTCCTCTCCTTTCCATCATAACTAATATTCTTCTCTTATTTCCACTCCCTCTAATTTATTCAAATGAACTATAAAACACCCCAATAAAAAAAAATTTCCGCTAGATATTACTTGTATGTTTTTTTTTACCGTGACTTAGTTAAAAAATAATAATTTATTACCTTTTTCTAATTTTCTAATTTTGTTTTATTTTTTTTGAAAATGAGAGAAAAAACACATTTGATTTTTCATTTCTTTTTTAATTCTTTTAAAAACATTAATAAATTTTATGAAAACTAAATATTAAAAAATGTTTCAATAATTTTTATAAAACGAAAAGAGATACAAAGCCTATCGACTCCCACTAACTATAAAATCTCTATCGTGATTTCATTTTTTAAAAACAATATTGTACCAAACATATTTAATCTAAACTTAATGCTATCAAACACTATACCTAATTTTTTTTTTTTAACTAAAAAGTGAAATTAATTTTTGTTTTTTAAAAACTAAAAGCATGAAACTTTGTCAAATGCCACCACACACCAACTCAGTAAAATGATAAATTGAGTTAAGATATTTGGTGAAGTCTAATAACAAGATGCATTGTAAGATAATTTGGTTTCAAATTAAACTCATGTTGGTTTGAAACTCAAAATAATGCTTCAAGTTAACAAGGCTAACTTGTTTTGGCTACGAGACTAAAAATCGCGGTTGGTGGGCTTGGTCAGAGTTATTTGAAGAAAAAAATTGCTAACATTTCTATTCTAGGGGGAGCCACTAAATGGGAGTAAAGCTCGTTTGGATTTCGTTTAATATTTTAGAAGATTGAAAATACCATTTAGAAGCCACAAAGACACTAGTAATAAGTAAGAAAAATCTTGTTAAGTTAATCAATTTTGAACAAAAAAGTATTTAGATTTCTAAAATAGAACAAATGCAATTAAACACAAACATACTGTAAATGCCTTGTTGAAAAAATCACTAATAGAATTGAAAGTTGATCTAATAAATCTCTTTCCTATGCAGGGAGAATGCAATTAGTTTCATTAGTCCTTTGCAAAATCCAGTGTTATTGGTGCTCCGATTTCATCCTTCCTAAGACTATTCATAAGGATATTGATTAGAAATTGAAAATTTTCCTTTGGTTTGGAAAAAGTGATTATGGTTGTAATGCTAAAGTTAGTTGGGATGTTGCGTGCAACCTTAGAGAAGAAGGAGGCCTTGGCTTCAAGAGAGTGAAAGATTGAGTGATGCCTTGATCATCAATCAGCATTTAGAATATTTATTGTAAGATGGATTCGCTATGGATCAAGTGGATTCATGCTTATAGGATCAAAAGTAAAAGTTTCTGGGAGGTGTCTCTTCTTGTAGATAGTAGCTGGTGTTGGAGGAAGACCTTTAAAGAAAGATTCAAAGCAAAGAGCCTTACCATACACAAGATAGGTAATGGAAAAAATACTTAGTGTGGTCGGACCCTTGGCTACCTTGTGGGACTTTAAGGGACTCAACCAACATTAGAATCAAGAGATCCTCTAGGGCCAAAGTGGCTAACATAATTCTTAAGGGTTGGTGGAACTAGCCAAGAAGCCTCAATTGCCTTAATAACCAAATCACCTAGAATCCCAACCCTCTTACTGAAGATTTCATCACTTGTATTCTTTCAAACACGGGTTTACTCAGCCAACTCAGCTTGGAATCAGATCAGAGGCAAACTGGATAAGGTGCCTTGGAAATATATTATATGGTTCAAAGACAACTATCCTACATTTGCTTTCATTCTATGGCTCTTATGGAAAGGTAGATTTTCTACAATGGGTAGACTTGCTACTTGGGGCATTGGTATCCACAATGTCTGCATATTTTGCAATTCAACCCCCAAAAGTGTTGATCATTTGTTCTTTTCTTGTCCCTGTTCCTGGTATTTGGAAAGCTATCATCAATAGTTGCCAAGTTAGTAGTGTTCCTCTTACTTGGCCCTTGATTAAGACCTAAGTACCTTTCTATCTACAAATGAGACTCTTTCTATGTCCAAGTTGCTGCTGCCCTTGTCCTAATGCCACAACAAACCTCAGCTCTCCCATATAACTCACCATTGTTATTATGGGACTGCAAATTCAGTCAACATCTTGTTAAACTAGCTTTAAAAGATAATTGATAAGTTAGCTTTGATCAACTTTCTTTAATAAGAGTATATTAAAATTAATCGACCTCCACCTAAGAAAAAACCTAATAATGTAAAATTTTAGGGCTAATTACACTTACCTCCCCTGAGGTTTTCGACAATTATAGAAACCTCCCCTACAGTTTCAGAAATAATACTGTCCCCCTTTTGGTTTCAATGTCGATAATAAATTCCCCCCTACCGTCAATGACTGTTACTTGACCTAACAGAATTTGATGATGTAAGCAATTCTTTTTGTCTAAATGCCAATTTTACCTCTTACAAGTCATGGTTAAATGAAAAAATTACCCTCACTTTAATAGTAATTATTTTAATTAAAAAAAAAAGCAAAATCTCTCATTCCATCTCTTGATCAACCATCACTACATGACTACATGCACACAAAACACTAACTAAAGTTGAATCATCTGAATTTATGCCTGAACCTTTCATCTGCAACAAGAGATCAATTGCATCTTTACCATTTCCATTCATACCATTACCAGCAATCATAGCATTCCAACATGTGACATCCTTTTCCTCTAGTCTTTGAAAAAAAATTCTTGCATCTTCCAAATTTTCACAGTTTGCGTACATATCTATGACAGCAGATCCCACAAAAATATCATTTGCAAAACCTAATTTTACCATCAACCCATGGATCCGTCTTCCCTGTTTCAAAGCTCCTAAGCAGCTGCAGCCTGAAAGGATGCCCATTAAAGCGACAAAATCCAGCCTCAAGTCTTCTGCTCTCATCATCTTATTAAAATGTTCCATGGTTTTGTTCCAACACCTACCACTTGATAACCCTGTTAACCTCAAGGTCTATGCAACCACATCCTTTACGGGTATCTTATTGAATATGAAATAAATATCATCTATGCAGTTGCCTTTTACATACATATTCATTAAAGCCATCCTAACAAGCTAAAAGTTCTCAAGCCCAGTTTTAATTGCAAAACCATGGATTCCCCTTCCTAGTAGTGAACCCTCTATAGTTAAAGAAGCTGTTATTAATTAAGCTCATTATAGTGAAGAAATCCACTAAAAATCGATTTCTTTGCATCAAATTAAAGAGGCAAAAGGCTTCCTCACCAAACCCATTATTAGAATAACCTGAAATAATTACATTCCATGAAATAACATTTCTCTCCGACATATCATCAAACAACTATTGAGCAACACCCGCACATCCAAATTTAGAATACAAACCAACCAATGCTATTTCCACGTACACATTAGCTTCAAAATCATTCCATATCCAAAAATAGTGGACTAATTTCCCCATCAGGATCATGCCCAAGTTAGAAAAAACAAGTAAAGTGCTTGCAATGGTAATTGCATTTGGCAGTATGCCACTTGTAATCATTTCGCAAAAGATACTGATAGCTTCTGTTGCTTCGCCAGAGCTCCATCCTCTAGTAATGGAGCATGATTAGTGTAGAGAAATTGAGAGAGGAAGAAATAGGTTAGGGCAGAGAAAGTAAGAGAGAGATGTTTACGTGGTTAGGGCAAAGAAATTGAGATAGAGATGGATACAAGGGTAAAGTAAATATGAGAGAGGAAGAAAGAGGAAGAGAATTAAAATATAAGGGGTAAAGTAGTAAATGAACAGATTTTGTTAACGTCGTTTAGCCGACAGGTTTGACAGGGGGACAGTGTTATTTCAGAAAATATAGGGGAGGTTTCTGTAATTATCATAAACTTCAGGAGAGGTAGGTGTAATTTACCCAAAATTTTATTCAAGTATTTTAGTTTAGTGAAAAAGTATTGACAAGACATAAAAAATTATTAAAGTTAAGAGTTAGGCGGAGATCTTTTTTCGACAGAAATTTCTTGTTAAAATTAACTATATTTATTTGTTAAATATGCTTATGGTATTATATATTTATATTTTATTCCATTTAGCTAACTCTTTTCAGTTTAAAAGTTAACTTTGAGTACTTATTTAAAGAAAAATGTTGTATACCTTCAATTTGGGAATATAGAGCGGGAAAAAAATTAGATAAAGAATAAACACAATGGAGAAAATATGTGAAAAAAACAATCATAAAAATCATAAACAATAGTGAGTTCTCTTTCCTTTAAAAGTTCCCAAATTGGCCATTTATATACACATGGGTCCAAGTTAAAAGAGAAACACTCATAGGGGTGTCAATTTTTGACAGAACACAACACAAAGTTAATAAATTTAGGTTCAACATAAATTTAGTTTGTGTCATAAACAAGTCGACACAATTAACACTATTAATAAATAAGTTATGTTCAAATTTTATTCAAGTCAATCGATTTTCACACAACTTAACATATTTAATTATAAAAAAATATGAGTCAAGATAATTCATCTCACATCAAAAGTCTACCAAGATTTGGGAGAATTTTTTACTTTTAAAACAGGTTTTTAATTCACCTCACATCGAAAACTTACCAAAATTTGAGTCTTTTTTACTTATAAAAGGTATTTTTACTTTATTTTTGTTCCACATTGGAACTTTTGTTATTACTAGTGTTTATTTATGGTAATACATAAAGTATTTTTAAAAAACAGTAAACTAGTTTAGAAAATATAAAATTGTTTTGAAACCAAAACAGTATAAAGTTTTGAAACAAAACAAAAAAACTTGAAAATATAAAAGCAATATTTTAACTGTCACGCCTCGAATTTTCACAAACCCGGGGACTGAATGAAATAAATAAAAAGGGAATAATAAAGGACAATTACATGCATTTCAAACATTAACCCAATTTATGTTCTGATACTAATCTATAGAGCCTTGCCCGTTGTTTCATAACATACAAATAAACATGTATAGTTTAGGGCTCATGCCCTTGTACAACATCAAAATATGCCCCAAGGGCAAAAAATCCTCCATAATCCACGTCTCCTCTGTTTTCCAAGACTTCCTCAAGTCTCAAGTATCAAGAGCATCATCTGTAATATGATATCCCACGAATGGGTCAGCTCAATAGCTGGTATAACATAATGCTAATGCAAGAAACAAGGTTAAGGTGTGGCATATGCAAAGTGTACATTTATAGTCTAGATACTTTCCAGTTCATTAATACGATGCAATGAAAATATGCATGATACACCCATGTCTCGTTTACGGACCGCGTCCGATGGATTTGAGTACCAAGACCCGTTCACGGACCTCCCCCATTGGATCTGGGTACTAATGCAATGGCCAATTTTAGATTTTTTACCACAGGATCTACACCCTCATAATGCATAGCACCATGTGCTCAACCCACACTATGCTTCTAAAGGATTCACCATATGCCAATATGCTTTAATTTCGTCACGCAATAATATAATCTCAATGAAGCATGCTTTAATTAATGTATCATACTCAAAGTAATAATAACACTTGAATCACAAAACTTATTCCACATAAATACATGCCACATACAATTAATTTAAACATGTAGTTATGGTTCACGTTCATCACTTTACTAAATTCTCAAAAAATGCAAGAAACACACAAGCACATAAAAAACCAACTTTAGATTAACAAGCAACCATATTCCAAATAATTTTTCAATGACAGTTAAGCATATAAATCATTCAATTTACTCACAAAATATTACTAAGTTTAATCTTATTTCTTACTTAGCAAAGCATCATACCTAGAAGGGTTTTTTTAAACCCTTGGGAGTCGTGTCTGCTGTGTAGTCGAACCAAATAATGAAAATGTAGAACGTCAAACCGCTTTCTCCTTTCCTTTCAGTGTTCCTAAAAATCGTAAAATATAACTCAGTCTATTGCTACTTGGATTATGCTATTCATCAAATTTTATGTTTTTATTTCATGAGTTTCTATTTTACTAAAATAAACTCTGCCATTGAATCCGGAATGTCGAAGAAAGTCGGGTCATTTTGCACTTTTACGGGTCTTTTATTTTCAGGATCTTGTCTCGCGTCACAGATCTCACCATTGGTCTCAGAAGGTCCAAGATAGTCAAAATAAACTAATAACTTGTTTAATTTGAACTTCAGGCCATTTTGCGATTATTTAATTTAATTAAACTAACTAAATTAATTAACTATTATTATTATTATATAATATATATATATGTATATTTTGCGCCTCAGTTAACAGAAGATTGTCCCGTCCCCTTTGGTTACACGAGCTACTTCCACACAATTGATCCTCAATTCGAGTTATAGGGGCTATGCCCCTACGCATTTTTTTTCTATATGTCTTAGGCCCAAACAGCGAACAATGCCCCAAATCTAGGATAGGTTATCCAGTCCAGGTTTAGTGCATCAAATTTAATTTCTAAGGGTCATAACCAAACAGTCTAATTCCACTTTTAAAATTCAAACCATAACACCCCAAAACGGCACCATTCCACTAATGCGGTGGCCACCCCACATCGTGACACGTGTCTGAGTCGACACAATGGTAACCTATGTCGGTCAGGACTCAGCTGAGTCAACTCGCGAGTTGGCTCAACAGGGTCTTCTTCTTCCCCATGCCCTCGCTGCTATTGCCCTAAACTCTGCAACTTTTCATTTAGAATTTCGTGTTTTTCTAGCTAATCCTTCTTCTGTTTTTCATCCCACATTATTTCTAAAATACTAAGGTAGAGTTTGGCATTCAGTTGAAGCCTCAGGTCGAGTTCAAGTGCTCGGTTTATGGCTTGATAGCCGAACCTGCAACTTGGTCGTTCATGGTCATTTTTGGCCCAAAACTCTTGGGGTTTCTTTTGTTGTGATCTATTTATCATGGGGTTCAAGCCACCATTCTCATATTTAGGTTTTTCACAAGGTTTGTGAGGTTGGGTTTTAAAACCCGTACCTGCAACTCAAATTTCTAGGGTTTCCTTTGAGTCTCAAGGTCGAGGCTTAGTGTTTTTAAAACACTTTGGGAGTCTATTTGTGGTTTCAACAAACCAAACTTGTTTACCTGCTCTCATGGAGGTCCTTCAGTGGCTGTTCCTCCTGGTTTGGGTATGTCAACCCCCTTTTTGACCTCCTAGCTTAATCCTTATCGTTTGAGACATCAAAATAAACTTATGCATGCCTAAAAAACTTAAAAATAGTTTACATATATTCACAAATTCTTAGAGAGAGAAAATATGGTGGTTTGTGTTCACCTCTTTAACTGTGCTTTTCTCCTTTCTTCTCATTTGCTTTTTACTTCTGAATATCCCAGTGTTTCACAACCTCCCTAACTTAGCCTCCTACGTTCTGATTTATTTTCTCTCTAACCAACGTACACACCTAACATATACACATAGATATATACATAACTTCACGCAAAGCCACCTGCGGCTCACTATTTCTCCTCTTTTCTGACTTCCCCATTGTTCTAATCACTTTTTCTTTTTCTTCTTTTCAGAATGCAACTTTGCATTAAATGGGTGGTTTGACATTTGTGTGTTATATGTATATTATACAGAACACACACTACCCACACAACAGTACACACACACCCACTTGCACACCCACACCTTGTGTATACATATACATATATATATATATACGCTTCATTATACACAGCTATACACTTGTACACATTTATATACATACATATTATAATATATATTTCCATACATATATAGCACACATATATATACACATACAATTATGTTACTTTCTCATTTGTGTGTGTATATATATATATACGAGAATATTTTTACATATATTTCTATAAAAATATATACATATACATGTGTACATATACATGTATTCCCGTGCAGTCGATTCTCTTACCAAACAGTCTCGGTGTGCTCGGTTAATTTTATAGTCTAATTTAATTAAAAGTAAATAAAAATCAAAGAAATTAAATCTCGTAACATAAACAAAATTGTTCGGGTATTTGGGATGGGGTATTTCAAATAGTGCTCTATCATTAAAATGAAGAATTTATTCTCATTTTTCAGGTCTTTACATTAACAGTATAGGAATCTTGAAAGTACAGAAACAGTATAAGAATACAGAAACTACAAACTTGCAGAATTGTAGAAACAAGAGATTACAGGAATCAAGACTTGTGTTTAACATAATGTCCTTAAAGCAAATTCGCCCCTTGCGGTGGTGCTTTACGAGACTGTGGACGTTGCTTCACAGGATACAATGATTAGAATATATTGAAGAATCACTCAAACTTCAGTACACAACGAACCATAAATAATAGTTGAACTCTCCCAAACAGTATGAACTGAAGCACAAAAAATGTATGAATTGAATCAATGATTATAGGTGCGTAAGTGGTGTTTATATAGAGCATTCGTGTTTGTATCAAACAGACATGAAGGCTAACAGTCACAGTAGGTTCAACGAACAGTCGCAAAGAAGAAGACGATTCAGTCAAAATTCAAAACAAATGTTTAATCACAAAATGACGTCATTTTAGATTTAATCCAAAACCAAAAGCAATCACAAACTGACAACATTGAAATTAATTAATCTAGTAACTAAACAACAGTGTTTTGGACTGTTTCTAATAATAAGAGTAGCGTTTTGAAAAATTATTTAAATGAATTTTTTCCAAAAGAAATATATACACGGGCCAAGGTCCAAACCCAAACCAACCTGACCAGGTTTGGGGCGACGGTGGCGCGCATGTGTGTAGTAAACTAAGTATGTGCTAGGTCCTTTTCCTTTCACAAAACTTGGTTGCTCCTTAGGGCACAAACATTCTTTTAAGGTAATTGTATATATACTTTTTAAAAGCCTTGTACCCATCCTATGTGGGACACAAGCTTTTCACAAGTTTCAAGCTTTGGTTCTCATTTTCAAATAGTAATATTTGGAGACAATTTTTCATTCACTTCTTAATAGTTTTGAGCAACCCAATACATGATCTTAATCTCATTATAGAGGGGAATACATTTTCATGTGAACTCACCAAAATTAATGTTTGGGACCCATTATAATTTTAGCTCAAAGATAACTAAAAAATTGTTCTTAAAACCTATTATTTCTAAAAACTTCACCACTTTAATATTATTCGTACTTATAAAAAGAAAAATATCTTTTTCATTGAAAAGATTGAAAATAAAAAATAAACGGATTAATCATGTCAACACGTGTAATCTGATTAATAAATAAGTCATATTTTAATTTTAAAACTTGACATGATTAAATAATTATGTCAAATTAAAATTAATACATATTTTTAATTATGTATAACTTCACACCACACATTAACACGAATTGACTAAACACACGTATCACATAGAGGACAAATATATATAAATCATTCGTCTCCTCTAGCTAGCGTTCTTGGGTCGCTACTGGGCGTTCGATGAAGGCCAATTAGACTCACAATTCGAGACATTGTTACAATATTTATCCCAAATTAATTATTAGGTAACAGGTCATTCGTATTTCAAATTAAAAGCATGTATACTAATAAAATTTACCTGTGGATTGCCGCTCACTATGAAGTACAATCCTCTAATTGGATGATTAGCCAAAGCCATTTTTTCGACGGGCCCGATCATATTTGAGATTACCATGGTCGTGTTCTTTAATGTCCTATGTAAATATTGAGCCGTTTCTTGCTGACACCCACTCTAACATATTAATTTGAATTTTGGTTGTCTTCTAACTTGTATAACTTTTTAAGTATTATACGCATCTTATATGTGGTAAATTATTAGACTTAAATGATATTTTCTAGGCTCGTGTAGTGATATGTAAAACCACTCATAACTAGCACAATTATCTTAGCTACAAATTAATATTATATATATGTGTGTGTGTGTGTGTGTGTGTATAACCACTCACTCTCGCACATCAGAAAAGATGAGATGAACTGAAGCACAAAATGATATATATATATATATATATTTATTGGACATGGATTCTCTCTTAGTGTATTGAACATCCAATTTATTTTAATTTTTTCACATGAGATAAGAACTATATGTAAAAATTAATATTAAATAAATTCTTATGTGAGATTGAAATTGTCACACCCCGAATTCTCGACCGAACCCGGGGATGCGACTAAAGCGAAATAAAGGAAGAAAATAAATAGACGAATAAATAAATAAATAACAATTCAACTGATTTAGATACAAGCCTACATACATTCCTGTTTTATAAAATTTTGGCAGAACCTCCTTTGTTTTCTAAGCCTTTTCTCACCTAATATTTTGCAACAATTCACATATATGAACAACAGTACATCCCATCCTCACTCGATGGCCACAATCTCATCAAATTTAAATATACATCGCCTAATTATACAACCGAAGACAATTAAATAGATACACACATACATACGTTCATTTCGGTCAATATATATATATATATATGTCTTTGGGCTTAAGCCCATACATCACAAATTACACCTCCCGGGCCAAATATCCATCTAAAGTCAAGTCTCTTCCGCTCGGCTAGACTTCCTCAAGTCTCAGGTGTCGGGAGTGTCATCTGAAATATTGTCCCACGAATGGGTCAGCTCAACTGCGAGTATGGTACAATACTAATGCAAGTAACAAAATTAAGACAGTGGCATGTGCAATTGTACATTTATATCTATATGTCTTCCAAGTCATGCATACAATATAATGGCAACATACATAATGTATCTAAGCAAACTCCATACCACATCCACGAATTAATGCGATGCAATGACAATATGCATGACACACTCATGCAAACTCTATGCCACACACATGTCTCCTTTACGGGCCCTACCCCGATGGACCGGAGTACCAATCTCCTTTACGGGCCTCACCTCGATGGACCGGAGTACCAATCTCCTTTACGGGCCTCACCCTGATGGACCGGAAGTACCAATATCCTTTATGGGCCTCACCCCGATAGACCGGAGTACCAATGCAAATCTTTCTTTTATGGGCCTCGCCCCGATGGACCGGAGTACCAATGCAAATGTCTTCCTTTACGGGCCTCGCCCCGATGGACCGGAGTACCAATCATGAACAACACCAAGTGCTCAACTCACACCATGCTTCCAATGAATCACATTATGCCAAAATGCTTTAAACAATGCACTGAACATAAAGCAACTATAACCTTCACCTCACCAAACTTCACCCACGTGAACCCAATATATAATCTTACCAATTTCACACACCACACATCACACATCCACAATCTTAACCCTTCATCCAAGATAATAGAATACATAAAATACCAACATGGACATGCTTTTAAACAATATATTCCACTTAAAGCAACAACAGTATCTGAATCATCAAATTCCTTCCATATACACATATGCTATACATAATCAATGTAAACACATAGTCAAGTCACACATTCACAATCTCAACAACACCTCAAGCACCGATACATAGAATAAATCATAACTCCATAGAACAACAAGAAACACACAAGCGTTAAGTCAATCAACTCTAAGTGTCTCAAAGCAATAACTCCTATGTGATCTTCTATCATCAGATAAGCACAAGAATCATTCAATCAATATGCACATCAATCCTAATTTAATCCTATTCCTTACTTAGCAAAGTACCATACCTGATCGGGTTATCTCAACCCTAAGAAGCTATGTCCACTAAGCAGTCCAACCAACCAGAGAATAACTCAGTCCTCCAATGGAATCATATCAAGCTTATGCTTATCTCCATTCATAGATATCTTCCAGATATGTTGTTAGTTACGTCCATACATATCCTGAATAATCATCATCCTGATGCTACTATAATACTGTTTAGGGATTGCTCCCATGCCGAATTGTTACTTGGAGAAGAATCAAGAAATGCCTTATATGCAGGCTTCGACATGGCAGTTGTAGCCAATACACCAACAGGTTCGCTAGCAGTGAAGAAACTTTAGGGCTTAGTTCCAGCCTTGACCCCATACTCAAATTGGATAATCGAATTACCACATACATTCCTCATTGTGCCGTCATAACAAATTACATCATCTCGAAGGAGGGCCATTAAGTTCTTGAATAAAGTTTCAGGCTTAGTCAACCCTCTAGATGAACGGACAATAGCTTCTCTGCTTGAAATTGAGTGAGCCATCTTCCAACTGTAACTTTTCCAACCAGGTTGCAATACCAACAACTTCCTTAAGTGAATTAGTCCCCTCAATCATCCATCCAATTCATCAGATATTGAAGAACTTTCCCTTCCTCAAGTTGCTCCTTTAATCTTCTCCAAATTCTCAACACATCAAACTATATCAATCCTCAATACAGCGTCTCAAATGTGACCTTTTGTGGAAGAAACTCCATCTTCAAGAACCAAAAACCCCCAACCCTCAGAAACCACTTCTGAATCAAAACCCAGTTACTTCAATTCACCGTCCGACAAACAGCCTCATCGTTTTTCCAACACCACGATATCGCCAGATCACAAAAAAAATCTGGCGATCAACAGCTTCTTCTCCCCCGCAACGTACCACATAAACACACAATTTATATAAATATACCTGCTGCTACAGCCATACAAATATATATATATATATATATATATGCACACCTTTGCTAACAAATCAGATCATAATCGCAACATCACTGCAATTCCGAACCACAAGACTGTAACATCCACACACTGTTTCGAGTTATACAACATCATCTCCAAACACGGCCCTGACTGAATCAGCAAACCCAACCTGAAATCCACGTACTCCGTCGCAACTCCATCCATTTCACTACGGCCATCGCCCCTTCATTCTTCCTTTTCTTATCTTTCTTTTCTTTTCTTCCTTGACCTCACAGAACACTCTGGAAACAGAATACTCTCGAAATTCTCTCTCTCTCTGGCCCAAAACCATTGCTCCTCTTTTTGGACGCCCACGGTTTCTCTCTTTTCTATTTCTTTCAGTTTCTCCAACAGCTCCTCGAAGCTTCCTAGGTTATAATATTCTATATATATAATCTTATATATATATATATACAAAATCTAACATATTTATATGTGTTTTATTTATTGCCGTGTTAATATTCCATTTCATAAAATATTAATCTATGAAGACTCGGCATCATAATTATTTTCGCTGTATTGGTTTTGTATTTTATTCCATAAAATATTAAATTACAATATGCCGATAAAGTCGGGAATTTATTTTTTATTTTTTGGCCAATATTGGCTGTCGTTCGGGTCCCATATTATATTCTTATAATTAATGATTCGTATCAATCCCATGGATTTATCCTAGCTACTCGGTTAACCGGTTTAACTATATATTTTTTTTTCAAGTCTCTACAGAAATAATAAAGCAGAGACTCATTATTTCCTGTGTACAAGGAATGGCTCTTTATTCTTGATGCTACGCTTTTTGGCTCGAAAGAAATCTGGACTCCGCAACCTGTAGAACACTCAAAAAGGGGGATCAGAGGGCCATCGGATTGGCTCCTGGCGGTAGCCACTCCGATGCTTAAGTAAGTAAACTGAATTGAAAAGACTATAATGAAAGCCAAAGAATTAGCATGAAAATAAAGCGTACCTTTAGGGTTTAATTTATAGGCTGTGGCTTTCCTAAATTGATTAGGATTTGGAGCCATGAAAGTAGGGATTTGATCATCAGAGATAATAGTTTCCTTGTTGAACATTGTACCATAGATAGAGATAAACATGTGTAGCAGTTTCCCTGTTAAAGACGGTTTCCTTATTCCCTGCTCGATAGCCGTTAAGGCGGTGATGAGCTCTGGAGTCCTGCTCTAGAGTCCTGTGTTCGACCCCGAGAGATTTATTTTGATATGTATCTGCTCTGGAGGCATGCTCTTGGCCCCTTCCGATATTTCGGTCTGTCTTGAATGGCTGAGTGTTAGCCATTGGCCGAGCGTGAGCTGAGCTAGCCGAGCGTGAGCTAGCTATAGACATAAGTGTCGAGCGATGATTGGTCTTGCTCTTTTGTGGTATATCAGTTACTCCCCCCCCCCAAGTCCTAGTTTGATGTTAACGAGCAACTAGGGCTAGGTCCTTTCAGAGAGTCATGCGTCCTGTCTGTTTGCTTTTCAAGGCAACTGTTGGTGCGTCATTTATTGTGCAGCCGAAGGATGGGTTTTTTCAAGGCCATCATTGTACTGAACCGATAGTTGGGCTTCTCAGAGCCGTCATTGTACTGAACCGTCATGGTGGTTCGGCTTGGTGGGCCCCTTCTGATATTGCGCTTATAAACATAGGGAGAGATTTGAACCTTTTCCCCATCATTTTCACTGTGCCAGAAGATTTTTCCGCCATTGTTAGTTTGTGCGACTTTGAAGAATATTGGTTGTCTGAGGCTCTGGTTTAGAACAGGTTCGAACCGATCTTTCTCTTTTTTTGCTTCTTTCTCTTTTAATTTTGAGAACAATGTCTACTCCTTCTGAATCTTCTAACGGTAGTGAGGGTGTAGGAAACCCCTCGGAGACGGCTATGCCGTCTCATGTAGAGAATGTAGGTGGCTTTACCACCAAAGATGTCGGGGAGAGGTTTGTTAGGCCTCCCCATAGTCCTGAGACTAGGATAGTTGATGCCTTTATAGAGCCCCGAGACAGGCTTGGGGAAACCTCTGGCAAGTTTTCCCATAGAGAAGAGGGCGAAAGTGCGATTACCTAGAGCTTGTTGGACGAGTGGAGCGTGAAGTACAATTTTCCCCCAAATGTTACCTGTAGGGTACCGGCCCAATGGATCGTCCTCATAATGTCAAAATCTGGGAGATCTGTGTTTATCTTGCTTGGTTTGAGATGGGTTTAAGGCTTTCATTGCCTGATTTAGTTAGGCAGTTCTTCTGTTGGTTCAAACTCTGTCCTACCGACCTTAACCTTAACAGTTGGCAGCACCTTGTAGGGTTTATAGTGTTAGGGCACCAGAACAGTGTAGATGTATCTGTAGATCTGATCCGTAGTAACATGGATCTAAAGTATATGAAGGTAGAGGGCCTTTTTTATATGTCTTTTGAGAAGGGGTTCTGACCTCTGTCCTCTGTACCCTCTTCCAATAAAACATGGAAGAAGTGGTACTTCTTTATTGGAGGAGGATGGGAGCATGAAGACTTCCAAGATCATTTCTCAACATTCCCTCGTATCACGGGTCATAAGGGTGACGCTTATTTCCTTAGGTTGTTTTGGCTTTGTTATGCCTTTCGAGCTGATGAACTAAAATGCTATTTCTTGTTTATGTGCAGTCAGGAGTGCTTGGAGGACATCTGAGTTCATTATCCGAGCTCCTAAGATCAGTATCGTGAGCTTCTTTCGACCTTCAACCGAGCTCATACCATCATTGTCACTCCGGAGAATCTAATGGCCACTCATATTGATGCGCTTAGGAAAAGGCTAACATTGAGGTAGTCAGAGGCAGAAGCACAATCGATGGGGGAAGCTTCCCCCCAACTTGATCCCGAGCCTCCTTTTTAAGTAAAAAGGAGGAGGTTGATTTCTGGCTCTCCCGAGCCAACTCCAGCGGAGGCTGAGAAGGAAGCCGAACCTGCTGTTCTGGTCTCGGCAGTTCCCCCTACCCCTTCCATTCCGAGCAAACAAGCTGGGAAGGGGAAGGCGTCTGCTGCTCCCTCCAAACCGTCTGATGAACTGGACTATCAGATTGCCAAGAAAGCCTTTGACCAAATCTGGTCTAAGGGCTGTCATGCCCCAAATTTCAACGAACCCGAGGCACGAGTAACAAAAACCAAAATAAAAGAAAAATAATAATTCATATATGTTTCAAACATTAATTCAATCCGTCGTTCTGTTACAATTCATAAGATACTATCTATCATTACATGACATACAAATAAACACCAAGTAGTCGAGGGCTTATACCCTTGTACAACATCAATACATGCTTCACGGGCCAAATATCCTTCTAAGTTCGGGTCTCCTCCACTCTATGAGACTTTCTCAAGTCTCAGGTGCCTGGAGTGTCATCTGAAAAATGTTGCCCACGAATGGGTCAGCTCAACTGCTGGTACAATGCAATGCTAATGCAAGAAGCAAAGTTAAGGCATGGCATGTGCAAGTGTACATTTATCTCTATATGCCATGCAATATCATTAATGCATTACATGAACAGTATGCATGACGCACCCATGCAAGCACCATGTCACACCCGTGTCATCAATCCAATCACATAGTAACAGTTCTCATTCATTACTTCATCGAATTCTCAAAAATATAAGAAGTACAAAACACATAAACAACCAAATCTCAAGTCATCAAATAATCACTATCTGAATAATTCCCAACAATAGTTAAGCATATGCATCATTCAATTCACCCATGAAATGTCCCTAAACTTAACCCCACTTCTTATATTAGCAAAACACCGTACCTGATAGGGTTGGTCACAACCCTAGTAAGCTGTGTCCACAATGTAGTTCCATCCACCAATGAGTAACTCTGCCCTCCCACTGGGTTGGTCTAGAGAATCAACTCACCTTCTCCTTTCTGGTGTTCCTAAAATTCATAATTAAGTCGCAATACATCATTATCTGAATTCATGCCATTCATCAAATTTTATGTCTCTTTATGATTGGTATCTCTTTTACTTAAACTGACTCTACTATTGAGTTCAAAACTTTGAACAAAATCGGTCTAGGCTTTCGCGGAATTCAATTTGGATATTTGTACCTAAAAGGGCAAAACGGTCATTTTGCTCCTTCACGAGTTCCCAATTCTCGAGGCCTCATCTCGTAAATCGGACCACATAGTTGAGTCCAAAATGTTCGAGATAATAAAAATTCGTTATCTGTTCACTCTAATCGGGATTCGTTTAACTGCTCTTAACTCAGGGGCATTTTGGCAGTTCTTAAGGTTCCCATGGTTCTTTTATTTTTTTGGGACCTCGTCTCGTGTAATGGACCTTACCGTTGGACTCAGGAGGTCCGAGATAGTTAGAAAACATATATGACTTGCCTCATTTGGGCTCCGGGCCATTTCGGGTATTTAATTTAATTAAATACTTTAAATATATATTATATGTATTTGTTTGGGAAATGGTTACCACGGTTGGTAACCGTCCCATCGGTTCGCACGCACCATCTTATCCACCCCGTCCCTGCGTTGAAACCCCTTAGCCGTATTCCTGAGACACCTCTCCCTTTTTTTTTCATTTCTTTTGGGCCCAACTTAAAGTGGCCCAATTTGTTTTTATTTTTTATTTTTTATTTTATTTTTTTAAACAAAGGAGAAGCCCAGTTACCTCAAGCCATTAAACCCAACTAGTAGCCCAACAAGGATGACCCAAGTTGCTGCGCCTATACCCCCGACATTTCGACCGACCTCCGGTCGTCTCTCCCGTCCACGGTTGTTGGACGGCGACTGTTTTTCCCCCATTTCCTCGAGTTTTACACGTCCAAACTTCCTCATTTTTACACCAACTCAATTCTGGGATTTTAACAAGTCACCTAGGATAGTTTTCAACCTTAAACACACTGATTTTCACGAACACCCATATGGGTTTCCCGGCCATGCACTGGCCATTGTAAATCTCCCATAGAATGGTCATCCCTTGACCATTCTCCCTCATTCAAAGTGCTATGGAATTCTCAGAACATTCTCGTTCATTTTTCATTCATAAAACCAAGCTTTGTTTCAGCTTCCC
Organism: Nyssa sinensis; assembly: GCA_008638375.1. NCBI lineage: Eukaryota > Viridiplantae > Streptophyta > Magnoliopsida > Cornales > Nyssaceae > Nyssa > Nyssa sinensis. The sequence goes on along the minus strand of CM018047.1, from coordinate 39,521,710 downwards.
ATTCTAACCATTTTGACAGCCGTGACTCTCTCTCTCTAACCTGTACTTACCCTTTTTAACCTCATTCTCCTACCATTTTAGATGATCCTTCTTACAAAATTCTCTACGGTTTATGATTAACAAGGTGTTAAAACAGATTCTAACTATCATGCCTTTCAAAATTTAAAACTGAACCAAGTATGGCTTACCTGCGTTCTGGTTTCCCTTGGTGTAGCTCCCTTCTAATTTTCTTCTCTCTTAGTTCACCTCCAAGACTTCTTCCAATGCTCACGATCTCCCTCACACAGCTTCTCTTTCTTTCTGTCTCTCGGTTTCCATACTCAACCTCTCTCTCTTCCTTCTGATTTCTTTTTCTTTCTTTTCTCACAAACCAATGTATGCACCCATCTTATACACACACATATAACCTCACGCAACCCTCCTGCGACCAGCCCCATTTCCCTGACTCCTCTTCTGTCCAACTCAGAATGCATTTAATGCCTTTCTTGCAAGTTGGTTTTTTTACATATATATATATATATATATGTATATATTTTACATCACACACATTACACACACACTCAGCCATCTTTGTAGACTCACACACCTACACAATAGCACACACCCACAGCTGTATACACTACAGTAATATATATATATATATATATAAATGTATTAAACGCATACATATACATTCATATACATGATTCACTATACATACATATATATTTAATCACACATACATATACACATGCCATGACTAACACATACATCACACACTTTTAGTAGCTTGGATAATTAAATAAATGAATAAATAAATGCACACACCACTATTTAATATTTATTGAATATTTTACTTCATAAAATATTACATTATAAGATGCCCGTAAGTTTAGCTTAAAATCGGGACTCGGTATTGCCATTATTTATTTTACTAATTGTGGGACTTCATTAATAATTCATCTTATATTTATATCATCTGCATAATTATTTTGTTGTATCAGTTTCATATTTTATTTCATAAAATATTAAATTACAACGTGCCAATAATGTCGGGAATTTATTCTGCTAAAATTAGGTCCCCGTTAATGACTTGTTTATTTTCGCATAATTTTTCATAATCAATTATTCGTATCGGTCCATTTGTCCCTCTCGGCGCTCACTAGATCGGTTTATCTATCTTTTCGAGCATATGCCACCCTATATCTGAGAGTATTAAACCCCGTCATGGCTTACCGTATTCGGGCTATGTTAAATCATTAATATTACATAACTTAATTTTTCTTAGGTTGAGGTATAGTCCGCATTCTGTAAGATTTTCAGGATTTCACATTACTCGACTCAACCAATCTCGATTTACATGCCACGTCTCGGCTCAGGGTGCTATAGTCCTATTGTCAAAACGAAAAATTTATTCTCAATTTTCCATGTCTCTACAAGGGCCCTCACCGGTATAGGGGGGATAACCCTGCGAAACTGATGAACGAGATGATGAATCTCCAAATGAAGATAACTTCTGAAGCCTCTTCTTATTCTTCTTTTGTTTGTTCATGCGTTCGGCTTAACCTGCTTGCTTTGTGTTGTGTAGAGTATGCATAGTTTGGCTATCTGATAGTGACTCCTCTGAGTTTTGAGGAGGCTGACAAGCTGAAGGCCGAGCTAGATGAAGTGAGGCTGGAGCTTGGAACAACTCAGTCCAAGGCTCATGTTGCCAAGGAGAGTCTGAAGGAGGCTGGCAATAACCTTGTTGTTGTGGAGTCCGAAAGGGACCTTTATGCTCGACAGGCTGAAGGCTTCGGAGGGAATTGCTTGATCTTCGAAGCTCCTTCAATTAGAAGCTTTAGGAGGCAGTTGATCATGCCAAGATTGAGACTGAGACGAAAATGAGAGAGGAAGTTGATAAGATAGGTGACGAACTGATCCGGTTCGGCTTTGAGAGCTTCCGATCTAGATTTTTTGCTAGGTTTCCAGATTTTGACGTGTCGTCAATTGTTGCTCCTGGAGCTGTTTCTCCTGACGTTGCCCCGAGCAAAGAGGCCATGGCTACCGACCTTCCTTCGGCAGAGGACCCTGGCCCTTCTGATAAGGCTTAAGGCTTCATCAGCTTCATCCCTTCTTTTGTTTAAGTAGTTTTTTATGTAACAAGTCACATTTTATCAATAAAATCATCTTTTCTTTAAATCTTTCTTGTGTTTTTGCTTTTTGCGAGTTTTGTTGCAAGTATAGCTACTTTGAACCCATTGCATGTCAAATCAGCTCTTCAATAGTTAATAGTTGCATTCCAAGCTTCATCACTCGCAATAAAACAGTGATTGAAGATTAATTCTGATTGTCTCATCATAATAAGATAAGAAAGCAAATATAATCAGATGAGTAGGAATCCGATATTGATCTTGTATCACATAGAATGGAAGCAAACTCTGGAGAATTCCGAAGCAGATTGTTCTGAACCAAAAACTTGTAAAAATAACTAGGTGGCTTGTGACCATCACTCTGATGATTGAAACATTTGTTTCTAATTCTCCAAGACCAGGACTGGGATACATCAGAGCTGTTGGTCTTTTGTTATATACATGGCTCGTCAAAGAATAGATAAGGGTGGAAGGTCTGTATATCAGATAGGAGGCCTGTATCGTAAAATAGACCAGACTTCTGCTTATTTCATCACCTTAGAAGTTCAGTACTGAACTACGGTTGTTCGTTCAAGGAAATCCTGCACCCTGTCTTTTGGTATTTCGAGAGGATGGTTTAATGCGTCGTTTATTTATACGGTTGTCATTTGGGTTTTCGAGGCCAACCTTTCCTTTAACCATTGCGATGGTCCAATTGGATGGCTTTTGGACTTCAAGGGTCTATATATATGAGAGAGGGGCATGCTGCTGCGCCCTAATCCCTTTGCTTGTTGCTTCCAAATTGTTTTCCTTTTGGAGGGAATCAAATGTCCTTAAAAGATGCTGTTCGTTCGGAGATGATTGCCAATTTTCAGTCCGAGTTGGGAATGATTAAATTGTGGCCGAAACATATCCTTCCCTTTGATTCAGTATCCAAGGAAGGTTTAGAGGAGGCAAAGATCTTCTTGTCCATCTTAGCATTCGGCCGAGATTTCTCCGATTGGGGGTAGACCCTCATTGATTCAACCAAGGCCTGGAGCATTGGTGATGAAGACGAAGGTGGGATGCCTCCTCTCCTTTGTGTTTTAGCAGAGACCCTTGCTCAAGCCGGCCTGGGTGTCGTGCCAAATTTGAGGAAAACGAAGGTGGAGAATGTTGGTTTCCAAAGACCCAGAGCCCTCGTCCTCCGTTGGTATTGATACCAGTGACAATGATGATGAAATGGCCTGGGTATGATGCAGATTGGGGTTCAGGGTTCCTTCCTTTCAAATGGAACCCGGTGACAGTGGTAATGGTGGTGTGGAATTCTGAGCTCTTCCCCCCGATCCAGGAATATTCTAGAAGATAGCCATGACTTGTCTGAAATTGTTATAGTTTCTGCAATTTTCTTTCTAGTCTTTTTGTACTGGTGTAACCTTTATGAACTATCGATAAAATTAGATCCTTTTTCTTGAAATTTGATGCACCTGTTGATTGGATGTGTTCTTTTGGAGTTAAAACACCTTTCTGGACAGTGCTACTAACTATTTTTATCAATAGTTCTGTTTGTATGTTATGGGAGTAGACCAGAGAAACATAACACTTGTGATTTGAATTGAAGCACTCTGAGCTGCTGCAGATGCTAAGGCAATGTAGTGCTGTTGCTCGGTAGTACATAAACCAAGTAATCTAAGAATCAGCTCAGAGGATCTGCTGATCTAGAAAGCTTGTGTAAATAATAGTTGGAAAGTAGTTGTAGATATCGAAACTTGATGCCTTCAAGTGGACTAGACTCTGAAGGTCTGTGCATTAAAGATGGACCAGACTCTGAAGGTCTATGCATTTAGAGATGGACCAGCCTCTGAAGGTCTATGCATTTAGAGATGGACCAGACTCTGAAGGTCTGTGCATTTAAAGATGCACCAGACTCTGAAAGTCTGTGCATTAGAGATGGACCAGACTCTGTAGGTCTGTGCATTAGAGATGGACCAGACTCTGAAGGTCTGTGCATTAGAGATGGACCAGACTCTGAAGGTCTGTGCATTGGAGATGGACCAGACTCTGAAGGTCTGTGCATTGGAGACGGACCAGACTCTGAAGGTCTGTGCACTAGAGATGAACACTTTGTGGAGGTATTGAAAAGAAAAAATCTTTATTGATAATACTTCCATAAATGTTCTACATTCCAAGGTCTAGGAATGGATTTCCCAGCCATGCCTTCTAGCCAGTAAGTGGTAGGCCTAACAACCTTCGTCACTCTGTAGGGGCCTTCCCAGTTGGGTGACAACTTTCCCATAGTGGGATCCTTGGTGCTTGGAAAAGCTCTTTTTAAGACAAGGTCTCCAACTTGAAAGCTGACTGTCCTGAGCCCCACTTTGGAGTTGTTGACCATTCTTTGCTGGTAGGCTTCCATCCTTATTCTGGCTTGGTTTTTTTTTTTCTTCAATCAAATCCAAATTTTCTGCCAGCTGCTGATCATTGGACTCTTGTTCAAAGGCTTCAGTACTTAAATTTGGCATACCGATCTCCACTGGGATTACTGCTTCTGTACCATAGGCCAGTGAGAAGGGAGTTTCAGAGGTGGGAATTCTTTTGGTTGTTTTGTAGGCCCAAAGAACCCCAGGAAGTTCCTCCGCCCACTTGCCTTTGGCCTACTCCAACCTTTTCTTTAATGCATCAAGGATCATTCGGTTGGTGACCTCTGCTTGTCATTCGCTTGTGGATGGCCTGGAGAGGCAAAGTGTTGTCTGATGTTGAGATTTTCACAAAATTTCTTAAAGACTTTGCGAGTGAACTACATCCCATTATCAGAGATGATTACACGTGGTATCCCGAACCTGCACACAATGTTCTTCCAAGTGAAGTTTTCAACTTCCTTCTCAGTGATATCTGTTAGAGGTTCAGCTTCAGCCCATTTAGAGAAGTAGTCAATGGCTACCAAAAGATACTTCCTATTTGGTGGGGCTTTGGGTAATGGGCCCACAATGTCCATCCCCAACTGAGTAAATAGCCAAGGACTGGTAATTGGGATGAGCTCGTATGGGGCTAGTGTTGATATGGAGCAAACCTTTGGCATTTGTCGCACTTCTGGACGTACTCCTTAGCCTGCTTCAACATATTAGGCCAATAATAGCCTTGTGTTAGAGCTCGGTGAGCTATTGTTCTGCCCCCATTATGGTTCCCGCAAATTCCTTCGTGTATTTTAGCCAAAACATACTGAGATTTTTCTGGAGCTAAGCATTTCAACAGGGGTTGAGAATAAGACCTTTTGTAAATCTTATTGTTTAGGATCAGGTATCGAGTCGCTCTGATCTGGATTTTTCTTGCTTTGTTTTTATCTTCTAGGAGGAGCCCCGATTCCCGGTACTAGAGGATTGGGGTCATCCAGTTCTGGGGCTGTTTAGTAATTTGGGCCACTTGGGCTTCCTCTATGCTGGGTCTTGGTTGGTAGGAGATTTTTACTACGGAGTTCCCTTCTGACTTTAGGCGGGATGCTATGTTTGCCAAAGCATCTGCTTTGCAGTTCTAGCTTCTTTCTATTTTCTGGATTGAGAACGTTTGGAAGGAGTGCTTCAAGAAGTTAACTAGTTCGGAGTACCGAAGCATCCTGTCATCCTTAATGGAGAATTCTCCCAGGACTTGGCTTACCACCAGCTGGGAATCTGAGAAGACTTTAAGGTTTTGAATTCGCATTCTAAAGCCAACTTCATGCCTAGGATTAATGCTTCGTATTCTGCTTCATTGTTGGAAGCTCTGAATCCCAGGCTTACTGCTTTTTTTGATAAGAGCCCATCAAGGGACTGCAATACAAGGCCTAGTCCAAAACCCTGATCGGTTGATGACCCATCAATATAGAGCTGCCATGTCCTTGAAGTTTCAAAGTGTTGTGCCTTGTCCTGAAGTGCCGGGGTGAACTCGGCAACGAAATGTGCCAAGGCTTGTCCTTTGATAGAGTTTCGTGGTACATATGATATGTCAAATTCTCCTAACTCCACAGACCACTTCACTAATCTTCCTGAAACCTCAAGCTTCCTCAATATCGATTTCAGGGGATAGGCTGTTGGGATTTCAATTGGATGGGCTTGGAAATAAGGTCAGAGTTTCCGAGCTGATATCACCAAGGCGAAGGCCAAATTTTCAACCTTGGGGTATCTATTTTCTGTGTTGAGCAATACCCTACTGACGTAGAATATGGGTCTCTGTACTCCCCTGTCCTGTCTGACTAGTACGGAGCTAACCGCGTTCTCAGAGACTGTAAGGTAGAGGAGTAACTTTTCCCCTTGGACTGGTTTTGAGAAGAGCTCTAGAGAGGCAAGGTATTCCTTTAGTCCTAGGAAAGTTTTCTCACATTCTTCCGTCCATTGTAAAGCTTTGTTACCTTTTAAAGCTCTGAAGAAGGGTAGGCAACGATCAGTGGACTTGGAGATAAACCTGCTCAGTGCCGCGATTCTGCCATTCAGTGCATGAATGTCCTTCTTGGTTTTTGGTTACTCCAGTCCAATCAGAGCTCAAATCTGAGTGGGGTCTGCCTCGATACCCCTCTGAGAGACAATGTATCCCAAGAATTTTCCCTTCGTTACCCCGAAGGTACATTTTGAGGGATTGAGCTTCATTTTGTAAGTCTTAGGATATCGAAGGTCTAGGATAAATGCTGGAGGTGACTATCTTTCTGTAAATTTTTTACCAGCATGTCATCAATGTACACCTCCATGGTATTACCGAGCAGTGAGCTGAACATCTTGTTGACCAACCGCTGGTACGTAGCCCCCGCATTCTTCAAGCCGAGAGGCATTACTCTGTAGCAATAGAGACCTCGTTCGGTTATGAAGGCTGTCTTCTACTGGTCTAGAGGGTACATCTGGATTTGGTTATACCCAGAATAGGCATCCATAAAACTCATGAGTTCGTGCCCTGCAGTAGCGTCAACCAGCTGGTCTATTCTTGGCAGTGGAAAGCTGTCTTTGGGGCAAGCTTTATTAAGGTTTGTATAGCCAACGCAGACTCTCCATTTGCCATTTTTCTTTTTGACCAGGATGGTATTGGCCAGCCAATCTGGGTAGAACACTTCACGTATCATCTTGGCTTCAAGCAGCCTCTAGACTTTTTCGTTTATGATCTGGTGCCGTTCTAGAGCTAGCGGCCTTCTTTTTTGTCTCACTGGTGGGTAGTCTGGATCTACCATCAGTTTGTGAGTTATGAGGTTTGGATCTATACCCTCCATATCTTTGGTCTCCCACGCAAATATAGAGAGGTTGTCTTTCAGAAACCTGATTATCTTCTCTTGCTCGGCATATATCAGGTCTGGACCAATGTACAAATAGCACCCCTCTGATTCTGAGCTGACTAATACTTTGATGGGCTCCCCAATGGGCTTGGCCCTACTGTCCGATCCTCTTGGACTTAGGGGTTCCTCAATTCTGGAAGGGCAACCTTCTTCCTCAAGATTGTGGGAGAGAATTGGATCTGCACGGTCTCGAGCATACTATAATTGCTATTTGGTAGTCTTCTCCTTAAAGGCAATAGCATGGCAATCCCGAGAAGTCGGTTGGCACCCTCTAACAAAATAAACATTCTGATTGTGGACATACTTCAAACATTGGTGGAGGGTCGAGGTAACAGCCCCTATCTAGTGTAGCCATGGTCTCCCAATTATGACATTGTAGGGAGATTTCATATTTAACACCATGTATTCTGAGATGGTGGTTTTCTGTCCTTCACCTTCCCCTATAGTAGTAGGCAGGTCGATCCTTCCCAATGGGGTACTAAGATTACCATCAAACGCTGCCATTACGGCGGTGGTAGGCTTGATGCTGGTGTGGTCAATCTTCATCTGCTTGAGTGGCTCATAGAACAATATATTAACGGAGCTTCCGGTGTCAACCAGAACTCTTCTGATCTCGAAGTTGGCAATCTTGAGAGTGATGATGAGGGCATCACTGTGAGGGTAGTCTACCCCGGCTCGATCCCGTTCTATGAACTGAATCTCCAGTTCTGGTTTAAGCCTTTTTTCAACATTGGTGATCTGTAATACATCTGGGGCAGCCCTGGCCTCCCGGGCATACCTCTTCCTTGCTCTATTTGACATTCCTGTAATAGGGGAGTCTGCGTGGAGGACGTAAATGACATGGTTGTTCTGCCTTTGAGGCTCATTTCATAATTCCCTCTGCTCTTGTCTTTTGCTCGGGCCTCTGGTCTGTCCATTGCTAAGGCTTGTTTTCGTGGGGGTTTTGCCTCCCGTCCTACTTAATGAACTCCCGAAGACGTCTTTTCTTTATGAGTTGCTCAACCTCATATCTAAGGGACCTGCATGAGTTAGTCGTATACCCATGATCTTTGTGGAAATTGCAATATTTATCTTGGTCCCAAAGACTGGGATCTCCTTTAATCGGTTCTGGCCATCTTAGGTTTTCCCGATCTCGGATCTGCCGAAGTACCTGAGCCAGTGTTGTGTTCAAAGGGGTAAAGTTAGTAAACTCCCTTGGTCCGGAATTGTAAACAGCTCTGGGTGCTGTTCTCTTTTCTAGACACCTGGCTCTCTTCTTGCTAGGGTCCCTTTTATGGTTGTCCTTCTTATGATCTTCCCTTTTTGCGTTGTCCCTCTAGGTTTGCTCCTTGTCCTTTTGGGACGTGCGGTTAGCTTCCTCCAAGTTGATATACTTCCTGGCCCGATCCATTAATACCGCTATGTCGACAAGTGGGCTCTTTGTCAAGGAATCTCTAAAGCCATCGTGAGCTAGACCAGAAGTTAAGGCAGCTACGAGGAAACCTGGGCTGCAATCGGTAATTTTCGTGAGTTCAGCATTAAAGCGTGCAATGTAAGCTCTGAGGGACTCTTCCTTAGTCTGTTTGACATTTAATAGGAACTCTGATCCCCTTCTGAGCCTTCTGCTCGTCATGAACCTGTCTAGGAATTTCCTACCGAGCTTATAGAAACTGGTAACTGAGTTCGGTGGGATATGGTGGAACCATTTTAGGGAAGTACCTTTTAAGCTAGTAATGAAAGTTCGGCACATAAAGGCATTAGAGGCACCGTGAAGGGCCATCGTGTACTGGTAGTGCGATAAATGATCTCCTAAGTCTCTAGTCCCACCATATGGGGTGAATTTTGGCACAATGAACTTCCTTGGTCTTTCTTTTGACGTGATGACAGGAGTGAATGGGGTGGCAAGTATTCCGAGCAGCCTGGCTAACTCATTCTACTCTGGAGGGTTCTAGACACCTCTCACAGCTACTGTTCGGTCCATAGATTCTGTAATTTCTTCGACCCTCCATGGGTCTCTAAGCCGGACTTCTTGTGAACCTTGCCTTATAGCCTCGGTTTCAAGGTAGTCGGGCTGAGCATGTCCCTCAGTTGGAGGAGGGTTCCGAGCTGGAGGGATTGGTGCTACTTGGGGTTGAGGCTCCTATAGTGCCAGATGTGCTCCCGAAGCCCTTGTTGTTGGGGCTCTAGTAGTGCTGCGGTAATGGACGTCAAGGACGAATGCTGGTGTTCTCTAGCCTGGGGTTGCTAATGGCTGTGGATCTCTGCCGACGTGAGCAACACCCTGAGGGTGCCCAAGCCGATTATTTGGAGCCTCCTCATGGGGCTTTTCATTCTCGGTGATAATAGGGGGTTGTGTTCCCGCAGCAATATTGACCAACGAGTTTGGAGGATTCGTCCCTTGATTTTGTGTAAGCATTGCCAGAGTTCTAGATATAGCTAGTAGTTGTTCTTGCACTAGCTCGTTGTGTCGTTTGATTGACTCAATCTCTTGTCACATAGGATCAACCGCCGGCCCTCTTGCTCGTGGGGCAGGCGGCCGACGTTGAGAGGTTTGAGGATTTTGAGTGTTCTGTCTTGGGCAGAGATTGGGGGCCATGGTTCTCCGGTGAGAAGGAGAATAAGTTTATGAATAGAGCACTTGGTAATTTAGTCGATTCCCACAGACGGCGCCAAACTGATGCTGCACTTTTTGGCTCGCAAGAAATCTGGACTCCGCAACCTGTTGAACACTCAAAAAAGGGGATCAGAGGGCCATCGGATTGGCTCCAGCAGTAGCCGCTCTGATGCTTAAGTAAGTAAACTGAATTGAAAAGACTATAATGAAACCAAAGAATGAGCATGAAAATAAAGCGTACCTTTAGGGTTTAATTTATAGGTTGTGGCTTTCCTAAGTTGATTAGGATTTGGAGCCATGAAAGTAGGGATTTGATCATCGGAGATAGTAGTTTCCTTGTTGGACATTGTACCATAGATAGAGATAAACATGTGTAGCAGTTTCCTTGTTGAAGACTGTTTCCTTATTCCCTGCTCGGCAGCCGTTAAGGCGGTGATGAGCTCTGGAGTCCTGTGTTCGACCCTGAGAGCTTTATTTGGATATGTATCTACTCTGGAGGCATGCGCTTGGCCCCTTCTAATATTTCAGTCTATCCTGAATGGCCGAGCACTAGCCACTGGCCGAGCGTGAGCTGAGTTAGCCAAACATGAGCTGAGCTAGCCGAGCGTGAGCTGGACTATAGACATACGTGTCGAGCGATGACTGGTCTTGCTCTGTTGTGGTATATCAATTCTCTTTATATATGGGTTTTATGTAAGGGTGCAAAAATGATTCCAAGACAATCCAATTATTTTGGAATCCAAGTCCAACTCGACCCAAAGTCAAGCCCAGATCCGAGACACCTTTATTTCACACATGGGTTTGATTTTTGAGTTGAGGTCAGCCTGCACAAGGCTGGACACTTAAAAGCCCAACGCCCGACGATTTAAAGTATAAAGTAATTATTTGTTAGTTTTCAATTTAAAGAATTCTCATTATTTATTATTATTTGATTTACTTTCAACTTGACAAATTAATGTTTATTCAATTTTCTTATCTTTCACTTCACCTTTTAATTATTTATCTCTCAATTCGTACTTCACACCATTAACATACAAGTAAATATTAAATAATATTAACTTTTCCTATATATCTATTAAATGTTTGTCTTCATGTTTTCAATTCAAACTACGAAATCAATTGTAAATTGCACAAGAAGAAAAAATATTCATCAATTTTAATTTTTATAATTTTTTATTTATATTACATTAACATTTTATTTTTTTAATTATTTATTGATGCAATGATGTGTAACTAATTTACCATTCTTATTTAAAAAAAAATTAGAATATATCATTCTTTTATGACTTACAATTTTATAATTAACTCTGTTATTTACTAAGCTTGGATTAGAAATTAGGACCTAAGACCTTGTTCATTTGGGCTTGACTCAGCCTAGCCTGACAATTTGATGGAAACACACAATGGCCCAATCCGCTTCTCGACCTGGCCCTGTAACACCCCAACCCTGTATAATTAATAATTAATTTACTAATTATTAATTAGTTCCGATTTAAAGAATGATTAAGGGAATTAATCATAATCTCTCGGCGGTCGTGATAGACCAACAAAGTAATTAAATATGTCTGAGAAGAGGGTGTGATGCCCGAACCTAATTATCAATTAATTAGGCGAAATAATGTCATTTTAACACTGACGGAAATCGAATTAGCTAACTCTGAAAATCTGAAATAAATAATAAATGACACGGAGCCTCTAACACTGAAGCTAACCGAAATACGAAACCCTCGGAAGAAACCACGTCCAAAAAGGAGCAATAGAAAAGAAATTACGGGAGAAACAGTGAAACTGAATTAATGCGCAGCCAAACAAGGCCTAAGCCCAAAATATGGAAAATGGCCAAAAGTGAAGCCAAGGGGAATTGAACCTTTGACCTATGAAGGGAAATAAATTTTACTCAAAAAAATTACCAGGTAGGCTGCCAACACCTTTGTGCCTATATGGGCAATCGAATTGTATATGAATACAATCTAACCAAGTCCACCTCACAATTAGCCAACGGCCAAGCATGCAACACATCACCCTTGCATCACCCCTATGCACCTAACCCCATCATCACCCTCTGCCTTAGCCTATGTCACCACACCCAAGCCGTACTACTCTATGCATATATGTATACGTGTGGATGGGCATATGTTGTATATATTGTGTCCTGTGTGTCTAGTGGGTGGAGGGGGAAAAATCAGAAAGCCCAAAACAGTGTAAGTGTGTGCATGTGGTCTGCTAGGGAGAGAAAGTCCATGTGAGATTAAGTGTGTGTGTCTACATGCTTGTGAGGGGTGATGGTGTCCATGGAGTGCACAAGAAGGGAGATGGATGATTTCTAGAGGGACTGGGAAGGCCATACTGAGCCATGGATGAGAAGAGAGGATCGGAACCAACAAGGTAATCTCAAAGATTTCTCTCTCTAAATTTTCTCTCTGTAATAAACTGTTTTAAAGCATTTTGAATGCATGCATGAGCTACTGTGAGGCTTAAGAACCAATATAGGTTAACAGGAAGGGTCAGCTAAGCCTAAAAACACCAAACCGTAGCAAAATCCACCATGGATGACCTTCCCTGTAGCAGGTCTGAAACGACCTCCATAAAACCTGTCCTTGACAACCAAGACCTGATCTGTAAAGATTCGAAAATTTGGAATAAAATTTTTTTTATGCTATGTGAATGTCCTTAATTCCTAATTAATTTAAATTTTGAAAAAAATAATAATAATAATAATGATAATAATAATAATAATAATAATGATAATAATAATAATAATAAATAAATAAATAAAATATGACGTAAGACGTGAACGGACACCTAAAGACGGTAAAACAAATAATACTGATATTGAGCCGGCTTTATGCCAATTTTATTGACATTCGTAATGGATAGATGAAAAATGAAATAAAATAAAATAAAAATATGAATAAAATGTAAAGTATGGTATAATATATATATATATATATATATGGGTGTGTGGTGGAAAATGAATAAAAGAAGAAACAAAAGAAAAAAAAAAAAAAAAGAAGAAATGGGAAGAAAAGAAGAGAGATGCGGTGCAGGTCTCGTGAAAACAGAAAAGAAAAGAGAGAAAGAAGAAAAGAGAGAAAAAGGGAAAAAGGAGAGAAAGGAAAGAGGGTGAGGCGGCGGTGGTCGCGAGAGAGAAACGGACGGGGCTGCGGACGGCGGTGGTCGCGAGGGGGGAGATCTGGTCGACGGCCATCGCGTCTCGCGTGTCCAAGCTCGTGACGGATTTGCGACGGGTTTCACGATGGTCGATTGGGGATGATGGCACGGGTGTATTGGCATGGACGAAGCTGCGATAGGTGGTATATGTGTATATATATATATGTATAGGCGTGTAGATATGTGCGTGTTGGTGCTGTGGGAGAGAGATTTTAGAGAGAACGGTGCTAGTTGTGGTCCAGATCTGCGTGTGGATGGTGCGATTTCGTGAGGGGCACTACGGGGGTTGCGGTGACAGCAGGTGAACAGGTTTTGTCTCCGTTTCTTTCCTTTTGATTTGGTTGCTATTGTGTATATATGTACGTACATGAGTGGCGAAGCAGTGTGTTGTGTATTGGAAGTAGCCACGGTTGTGGTGTATGGCAGTGGTTCGGGATTGTGTGTGTGTTGTTGCGGTTTTGTCGATGGCTGTCATGGGTGTTGAATTGGTTCGTTGGTTCGTCGGATTGAGAGTCGGTTGAGTTGGGATTGCTGGTTCGGCTGCACCCATGTTGGAGGAGATGTATGTATATATATATATATATATATATATATATATATATATATTGGGAATTGATTTGTGTTGGGGATGAAGAGGGACCAGTGCTTGCGGCTTGAGGAACCTGATGAAACTGAAGCAGAATAGGCTTCAGCCGTAGGTGGCATCAGGTGATGGGAAGCTTGTGCCGTTGTCTGATTGAGGGGTTGGGTTTGCATAAGGGGTCGACTGGTATTGTAAATTAATTGGGAGAGTTACAGTTGGGGGCAGCAGGTTTGGATGTTGTGTAGTTGAGGTTGGTTTGAATAGGACTAGGGATAGTATCTGTGACTGTTGAGCTACGTCCGTTAGGAGATTTGTGTGTTTAAAAATGGGGACAGACTATTGGGCACATTTTAAAGCAACAGAGCAGCTTGTCGATGGGAGGAGGTTGCGACAAGAAGAAAGTGGTAGGGGTTTGTGGGTTGCGTTGGCTGTTGGATTACAAACTGCTGGCCGATTCGAATGAGTTAGGTTCAGGACCTACTGGTTTTGAGAGAGATCAACGAGAGGAGACTCTGTTAGTGCATTCAGATGAGGTAGGAACTCCAGAAGCATACAGCAAGACATGCCATCCATTTCTTTGTGTCGTGTTCATCCATTGATAAAGAGAAATGGGTGCTTCGGTCAGTTTAGGTGTTGGGTAGCATCAGATATAGGCAATTCAATTTTACAAGTAGGATTGCCTTGACAGTGGATAACATCAAGTAGATTGGGGAACTCAGGAATTAGTAAGGCTGCATTGAATCTGATTGTTGGCAGGGGGTAGAGCAAGTAAGGAGCTACTTAGATATTTTGCAAGGAAGTTCAGTTTGCCACAGAGTTTCCGTAACATATGGGTTCTTGGAAGTGGTTGTAGTATTTCAGCGGCGATAATTGGGTATTAGGTCTCTTGTTCAGGTGGAGATGGCTCACTCAATTTCAAGCAGAGAAGTTATTGTCCGTTCATCTAGAGGGTTGACTGAGCCTAGAACTTTATTCAAAAACTTAATGGCCATCCTTCAGGATGTTGTTATCTGTTATGATGGCACGGTGAGGAATGTACGTAGTAATTCGATTATCCAATTTAAGTATGGGGTCAAGGCTGAAGAAGCTGATGAAACTGGATTTAAAACGGTTGGCCGACTCGATCAACCTGCGGGTGTGTTTTCTTCAACTGCTGAACCATGGACTGGAGAGCAACCTCAAACTCGGGATGCACGAGGGTTTGGTTCACGCTTGACTGCAAATTCTCCAAAGATTGGCTGAGTGGAGATAAGCATAAGCTTGATATGATTCTATTGGAGGACTAAGTTACTTAGGGGTTGATTGGATTGCATAGTGGACACCGCTTAGTAGGGTTGTGACCAACCCTATCAGGTATGATATTTTACTAATGTGAGAAATGAGATTAAGCTTAGGAGTATTTGATAAGATGATTGAATGTTCTCTATGCGTAATTACTATTAGGAAACCACTTAGAATTCGATTGTTTATATGCTCACGTGTTCTTTATGAATCTATGGGTGTTATGATTTACTTCTTGAGTTGTCATCATATGTGATTTATGTTTTAGAAGGATCGCTGATATTGCGACATGTAGAATTGTATAAGTGTTGGGATTGATCGAGCATGACACGTAGATTTATGGATGAAATCTTGTAATTTAAATGCTATTGTTAATCTTAAATGTGATGCATTATTTAAAGCATGTTGCATATGCTTATGAAAGGGATGTTTCATTTGAACTGTATCATTGCATGATGAAATCATAGCATATTGGCATCGTGTGATTTCTTGAAAGCATAGTGTGGGTCAGCACGAGGTGCTTTGCATTATGAGGGTGCAGATCCTGTGGTGAAAAATCCAAAATCGGCCAATAGGTACTTGCCTGCCTGACGGGTTCCGGACCGTGAAGCGAGACATACAAGGTATTCATGCCGACGGGGAAGGACCGTATCATGAGACATGGGTGGGCATAGAGTTACATGGGTGTGTCACGCATCCTGTTCATATATTGCATACTGTTCATATACTGTCATCATGACATCGAATGCCATATAGAAATAACTGTACACTTGCACATGCCACGACCTTAGTTTTGTTTCTTGCATTAGTATTATATCATACCAGCATGTTGTCGCTGACCCATTCGTGGGCACAGGTTTCAGATAAAGCTCCTGGTACGCGGGACTTGATGAAATCTTGGAGAAAGGAGAGGAAATGAATTTGGAAGAATATTTGGGCCCTTGGGGCGTATTTAGATATTATAAAAGATTGGTGTGTTTCTGAAAAGAATGGAAATGACGTTGTATATTGTAATAAATAATGAATTTGTGATCTTTTAGTTTAAGTGTAGGAGTAGACGTGATGGATTGTATAAGTAGGTGATGTATATTTAACTTTGATAGAGTTGTGGCCATCGAGTGAGGATGGATTGTGACTGTTGTATATATATATGTTGTATTGTGTTTATCAGGGGGAAAAGGTTCGAAAAACAAAGGAGGTGCTGCCGAAATTTTTAGAAAATTGAAGAACTCTATTTAATTTGTCGTAAATTCATAAATCTGTTTAATTATCTTTTATTTTATTTACTTTCTGTTCGTCAGTCGCACCTCGGGTTTCGGTCAGAAATTCGGGGCGTGACATGATCTAGACACCAAGGGGGTTCTATAAACCCTAAAACGCGACCCCAGAACCCTAGTTAAGAGCCTCAAATGGCGAGTTGCAGGTCGCGGGTCCCTTTTGGAACACCTCCAAAACATGAGTTTCGGCCTGATTTATGGATGGGATATTAATTCGCAGGATATACGGTTACTGTAATATCCCGACGGGATACCGGGTCACATGACACGTATTACGAGGAAAGGAAATTATATATATAATTAATTAATTATTACATTAATTAATTAATTAAAGGAATGGATATTTATATGTATTAGTTAAATGTATATATATGTATATATATATATATATATATATTTAATGAATGAAATATGAAAAGGTTAAAAAGTAAAAAGTAAAAAAAAGTGTGAATGTGTGTGTGTGTGTCGGCTGGTGTGTGTGTGTGTGTGTGTCTTGTATATATGTGTATATGTATATATATGTATATAATATATGTAAAATATCTTATGAAAAGTAAATGCAAAGAAGAAAAGAGAAAAGTTAAAAATTAATGAGATGGGAGAGCTGTGTAGGGCTAGAATTCAGAATGTAGAGAGAGAGAGAGATAGCTGTAGAGAGAGAGAGAACATGAAGAGAGAGAGAGGTCAGCTACCTTACTTTAAAAGCCAAACATGCAATGCATGTTGATCTCTTGCAAAAGAAACCAAAAGAAGAAGAACTGAGGAGATAGAAGAAGAGTTTGGAGCAAGAAAGAAAGAGAAAACAGTGGTGAAAGGTGAGAAAAACTCAAGCTTCCACTTTTTCTCTCTCTAGAATTTCTCTATATATAAACTGATTTAAAGCTTCCATTTTCTATATATGATATGTAGGACATATTTAGACTCGATTATCTATGGATTTTGAGCTTCAAACCACCTAAAAATACGAAACCTAGTTAGGACAGCCATTGAAGACCTTGCCCATGGCAGGTCTGAATCGACTTCCTTAAAGCTTGATTTGGTTTATCAAGGCTTAAAGTAGACATTATAAGCATGTTAAAAACCATCAACCGCGATCAAAAAGCTCAAGAAATCGACCCCATGTGGTGAGTTGCAGGCTACGGGTTTGGAACCCAAGCCTCTAAACTCTGTATTAAATTCACTTTTACGAATGGGGAATGAAACCCCTTGAACTAGGAATCAAAACAAGATCAACCACATGGAAAATGAACAAGAAATGAACATATATGACCGACTTACAGTTCGGGTTATCATGACTTAAACCCAACGATTTAACCATATTCGAAGCCTCAAATGAATGCCAAGATGGTTGGTTGTGTCTTAGGAATAAATTGGGACCAAAACAGTGGAGAAAGATTGGTTGAAATGTCACGAAATAGGAAGAAATGGAATTCGGAAACTAGGGTTTCAGAGGGGGTCTCGTGGGGAAGATGAAGACGAGTCAACTCGTTTTAAAAATAGGGCTGAGTTGACTCGGACAGGTGGCAGCCTCTGGGCTTGCCACCGATTAAATCCAACGACGTCGTTTTGGAATGTCGGTTTAAGTTAAATGAGATCTAGGGCTGACGTCATGATGACGTCAGCCACATGTAAGCAGACCGGCTAAACCGGTTGGTTTATGACTAGACCGGACGGTTCACTTAAAATTAAACCAAACCCTTTGGTTTTCAAGTTTATTTAAAAATAAATAAACCATGACTTCCTATATTTACGGATTGACCCCTGGGCTTTAGGAAAATTATACTGAGGCCCAACTGAGGGAAAATTTATGCATTTAGACCCTGGAAAAATAATTAAATAATTAATTTAATTATTTAATAAATAAAGTAAAATGACTATTTTGCCCTTGGGTCATAAATAGAGTAAACGAAGTCCAAATTAAGCATATGAATAGTGTATTTTTACTATTTTGGACATTCTGAGATCAATGGTAGGGTCCGTTTTATGAGACGGAGCCCAGAAAATAAATACACGTAAGGGGTAAATGACCAAAATACCCCTTGACCAAAAATTAACAAGTTATTAGTGTATTCTTACTATCTTGGACCTTCTGAGTCCAATGGTGAGGTCCACGAGACGAGACGGGGTCCCGAAAAATAAAGACACGTAAAGGGGTAAAATGACCAAAATACCCCTGGTACCCCTAAAGCTAAAATGAAATCAGAGAAGGTCTAAATTAACTTTCTTTGACATCCCGGACTCAAAAATGGAGTCCAAATTACGAAACGAAGTACGGAAAGATATGACACGTAAAACGATAAATGACCATTTTGCCCTTTTACATATAACAGTCCGAATTAAATGTTACGAAAGCCTAAACCGACTTTCTTCGACACTCTGGACTCAGTGGTAGAGTCTATTCGACCAAAAGAAATGTCTAAAATAAAAAGACATAAAATTTGATGAATAGCATCTGTTAGATGACTATGAACTGAAATAATGCCAAAGTACTAATACTAAGGCATGTACGAGAAACGAAATACGAAAAGACACGACACGTAAACATGTCAAATAAATAACTTTAAATTAAAGTTAATGGAACTCCCGGAAGAGTATAAATTTAAATAAATTCAATTACTAACACATTAAATTGTGTCATAGGTTAAGAATACGAGTTACGTTAAGTACATATGAGTTTATGAAATCGTTTTAGGATCTAATACGATTTAAGCATAAGTTAAAGAATATTATGATGATATTACAATGAATGTGAAGTTGATGAGATGTTTATGAATTGTTCTTAGGAACTACCAGGAAAGTGGGAAAGCGCATTTTTAGCACTAACCCTAAAGAACCAAGGTGAGTAACCCTGTGTTTGAATTGGAGATTTGACCCCATGATTTAAAAAGGGTTTTAAGTATAAGATATGAAGTATTTGAAGTTTCAAATTCAGTATTTACATGATTCAGTTTTTAATTGTTCTGTTTTAGAAATTCATTGTGACATGCTTAGTGATTGGGTTCTGCAACAGTTTTTCCTTCAAATATTTTTTTAGCATGTCTAGTTAAAATGCAATTATTGTTAAATATTCTGAATTTGCTTATTTCAAGTATACGAATGTTTATTACGAATTTATGAAAAGTATCTATGAGACAAGTCACATGATAAATGTTATATAAGATAATGGTGCATAAGCACACAGGCAGTATTTTGGGTTTCTTCGGATCCCATTGACCTATCAAAAACCACATAGTCAGTATTTTGGGTTCTTATTGTAACTCATTGACCTGTCATGTGAAATGCCCGGTAGCAGGATCTAATCCCCCAGGCAAATGAGATATCTCCATTTATAAGTAAGATGGGAGTCCGGTTCGAAACGGATTCCACCAACGAAAGTGATAAGATGACAAATGATTTGAAAATGGAAGCAAGTTTTTACTCTCATTTTCAATATGCATATGTTTGAGTTTTATGTACTCTATTTAAGAAATACATGTTATGTTATATGTTTTGAAGTTCATGAGTATAAGTATAGCTTGAATACTTTAATGTTTCAAAGCTATTGTTTTACGAAATGTATATGTTTTGAGTTATATACTCTATTTGACGAAGTATAAGTATCGCTTGAATACTTTAATGTTTCAAAGCTATTGTTTTACGAAATGCATATGTTTTGAGTTATATACTCTATTTGACAAGTATGAGTTTAGCTTGAATACATTAAATGTTTCAAAGCTACATGATTTAAGGAATGCATATATTCTGTATTCAAAGTATACGAACAATTGGCGGTGATTATTTTACAAACTCTTATGTACTAAACCACTGCTAATTGAAAACCCCATGACAAATACTGGAATTGCTCACAAGCTTAGATTAGCTTACCCGGACTTTGTTCGGACCCCCCTTTCAGGTGATGCAGCAGACAGGGTCTTAAGGACAATGACGATGAGTCTAGCTATTTTTGGGAAGATATGTTTAAGTAGTTTCTCTTCAGAAACCTATGAACTCTAGTAGTACATTTTGTATTAGTAGACAATGTAAGAATATGTATTAAGCCCTCAGGGCAACTGAACATGTATTGTATTAATGTTATAAGTCTTTAAGTTTTCGTTATACTCTGAATGTGTAACCATGTATGCTATGTATGGAGTAGCAGTATCGGACGGATGTGCATAATTTAAAAATGAGAAAAGAAAAAGAAAAAGTTTTCACGCTTCCGCAAAACGTATGTTGCACATCTATTCGATACCGCTGCATATGCGAGCCTTGTCTCGGGGCCCTCGGGTCTCGGGGCGGCGATCGCGATCCGCTTAGGGTGGGTTTCGGGTCGTGACAGTTACACCAAGCCAAAAATCATAGAGTTCGGTTAAGAAATGAAGATTTATTAGCCACTTACAGTTTCGGCTATTCCCACTTGGACCGAGCCATTGAGCTTGATACGAGACAAGAAACCAATTCCAATATGTTGGTTTCACTTCCAGAAAACGTTTGGAATCAATAGCAGTTGAAAAAAGTGTCTGAAACTCCATGAAAATGGAGAAAATCAAAACTGTAAACTAGGGCAACAGTGGGTCGTTTGATGAAGAAGACGGAGTCGACTCGCCGTTTTAATCCGAGTCAGATGGGTCGACTCGGACGCGTGTCGACGCAGGGCTTGCCACTGCATTAGTTGGACAACGGCGTTTGGGGGGGATTTTTTTGTTTTAAAAAGTATACCTAGGCTGTTTGGTTACGGCTGTTATAAATTAGAATCAGTTTAAAATGGGATTAGGGATAACCAGAACACGGATAAGGGGCTGAATTGGGGATAGAAAGAATATGTTATCCCAGTTTTCTAAAGTGAACTGAACCGGTTGGCTTTTTAAATTTTTAGACCGGTTCAACTGTTGAACCTTAAAACCCTTTGGTTCTGAACCCCTAATTTGATAAATTAGTTTTTAACCCCTAAAACTTTCTGAAATTATATTTAACCCCCAATTGTTTTGTGAAATTGTACATTGGCCCAGATTTTGGAAAAACTATGCATTTAAGCTCCTGGAAAAATAATTAAATAATGAAATAATTATTTTAATTATTTTATTAAATAGGTAAAATTACCATTTTACCCCTAGACATTAAATGAGTCAAACGAAGTCCAAATAAATTAAATAAATAGTGTATTTTCACTATTTCAAACATTCCGGATTCAATAACGGAGTTCGATTTATGAAATTAAGTCTCAAAAAATATAGACCTGTAAGTGGTAAATGATTGTACTACCCCTGATGGTACCTAGGCCCGAATAAAAATAAAAGATAGCCTATTCTGAATATGTCAGGCATTCTGGACTCAATGGTAAGGTCCGTTTAATGAACCGATGTCCCAAAAAATATAGACACATAAATTGTAAATGACTGAATTGCTCCTAGTGATACCCAGTGTCACGCCTCGAATTTCTACAAACCCGAGGCGCGACTGATGAGACAGAAAATAAAATAAATAAAGGACAAATGTAAATAAATCCACTAAACAAGCATCCATTTCCCATCAATACATAAAATAATATAAAGTACATCTCACAACTGCATTGTTTATGGTCATTCGGGCTTAAGCCCTTACATTACAAAATATAAGTCCCATGGACCAAAATATACCACATGCTTCACCCTATCAGGATATCACAGAGTCTCAAGTGCCTGGAGGATCCTCATCTGAAAAATGTTGCCCACGAATGGGTTAGCTCAACTGTTGGTATGATGAAGTGCTAATGCAAGAAATAAAGCTAAGGCGTGGCATGTGCAAAGTGTACATTTATATCTAAATGACATGCAAAGCATCGCAGTAATATATGAATGGTATGCGTGACACACCCATGCACAACTCAATGCCACACCCATGTCTCGTTTACGGGTACTCCCCGATGGCACGGAATACCAATGCAATGGCCAATTTTGGGTTTTTCACCACAGGATCTACACCCTCATAATGCAAAGCACCACGTGCTCACCCACGCCATGTTCTCAAAGGATTCATCATATGCCAATATGCCAATATGCCAATGCAATCTCAATGAAACATGGTTTCCATAATATAGCATGCTCGAGACAATAATGCATAAATTACCAGCTGATTCCACATACGAGCATATCTCATATAATCAACTTAAACACATGTCATGATTCACATTCATCATTCACTAAATTTCATAAAGTACAAGTAACATGTAAGCATGTGAACAACCAATTCCAAATCATCAAGTAAATACATTCCAAATAAACACATAAGTCATTCCAGTCATTCACAGAACATTCCTAACTTAACTTCATTTCTAACATTAGCAAAACACCATACCTGACGGGTTGGTCTCAACCCTAGAAGATCATGCACGATACATAACTGAACTAGTCAATGAAAATGTAGGAAGTCAGATCGCCCTCTCCTGTCCTGTCAGTGTCCTTAAGAGCAAAAATTACAACTCAGTCTATTGTCATTTGAATTTATGCTATTCATCAACTTTTATGTCTTTTAATTCATAGGATTCTATTCTGCTAAATTAAACTCCGCCATTGAGTCTAGGACGTCGAAAAAAATAATTTTAGGTTTTCGTAGAACTCAATTCGGACATCTGGGTTCAAAAGGGCAAAATAGTCATTTTGCACTTTTCACGGGTCCTTACATTTTGTGACCTCTTTTCACAAATCGGACTCCATGGTTGAGTCCCGAATGTTCGAGATAATAAATTTTCACTATTGGTTTACTTAATTCGGAGTTCGTTTGACTGTACTTCAATTCAGGGGCATTTTGGTAATTTTATAGGTTACTACGGATATTTTATTTTTTGGGACCCCGTCTCGTAAAACGGACCTCACTATTGGTCTCAGAATGATCGAGATAGTCAAAATACACTAATGACTTGTCCCATTTGGACTCCGGATTAATTTAGAATATTTAATTAATTAAATTAATTTAATTAACTAATTAATTTAATTAATAATTTATTAATATTTTATTCGTGAGGGTCAAACTATAATAACCAACAGTTGGGGGGGTCAGTTTGTAATTTTTGAAATTCCTGGGTCAAGGTTTAATTTCCACAAAGTCCAGGGGCAATCCTATAATTTTGAAAATCCTTATCCCATATTTGGATAACCAAACAAGGATCTTACGAGAACAGGGATAGGATATCCCTGTTCCTGTTTCAATTTAAATTTTTAATTTCTTAACCTTGTAACCAAACAGTCCCATTTAGTTTTTAATTTAAAACCTTGGAGCGACACGTGGCAGGGGCGGACCGCCCGAACCCGTACCGAACCCGGACCCGGACCCAAACAGTCCCCCTTCTTCCTCGTTTTCCCGGTGAGCCTCCGATAGGGTTCCGGCGCCTTCTCCGGCGCCGGTGACTGGTCTCCGGCGCCGGTGACTGGTCTCCGGCGAGATTTTCAAGGTTTCAAAATGTGATTCTCTCCGTTTTCTCCCAAGGATTCCATATCTAAGATCAGTTTTGGGTTCAAGTCACCAGATCTTCACGAAATAGAGGGTCAATCCCTCGGTCAAACCTTCGACCGACTCATTCCCCTTCATTTTTGTGACAGTTCGGTCCTGGTTTAACCTCCATTCTTATCCCTATGTATTTCTGCACCTCTTAGGGTTCATTCCCTATCATTTAAACTAAGTTTTACACATAAAATGATAACACCCACTTCTTATACCCGAGACCTGCAACTCACGTTTTCTATCTCATTTCCTAACCATTTCCTTTCATTCATTTTGCAAAATAAACCCTACAACATGCTCTCTAAGATCATATACATTAAACTAATTATCATGCTTAGAAAAAAATCAAAACAGAATGGTCACTTACGGTTTTCTCTTGGGTTTCTTTCTAGCCGTGCACCTCTTTCACCCTCTGGTTCTAAGCTCAATTCAAGCTCCAAGACTCCCTTCCAGAACTCTCTTTCTCTCTCTCGCTTCTGCTTTTCTTTCCTTCTCTTCTCCCAACCGAGACCACACATATACACTACACTTCTACTCTTACACGTCACTCTCTCTCCAGCCCCTTTTCTTGACTTCTCCCCCTCTGTTCAGCCACCATTCCTTCTTCCCCCCATCCAGCTTTGCATTTAATGCAAAGCTGCCCTATACACCTATATATATATATATCATCATCACACACACACTAGACACACACACACTCCACCGACACCACACACAGTGCACACATGCACTGTTATATATATATATATATCCATATACATATCCACATACACATGTATATGCATTACCCTACACATATACACATACATATAATTATCTCACACATACACATGCCACACATACATACACCAATGTATTTCCATAGTAACATACACATTTTAATATTTTATTAATAATAATAATAATGATAATGATAAAACAAAGAATAATAAAAAAAAAAATTTCCATGTCATAACATCCTTCCCTCCTTACAAAAATTTCGTCCCGAAATTTAAAATAACATAAAACAAAAGAAAATACATCACTGATCTAACAACTCAGGGTACCTAGCTCGAACCTCGGCCTCACGCTCCCAAGTAGCCTCCTCGACCCCATGATGGTTCCAACGAACCTTGACCAAAGGGATGGTCCTGCCTCGCAAAACCTGGTCCCTCGAGTCCAATATCTCCACGGGCCTCTGGTCATAAGAAGCATCATCCTCTAGCTGAAAATCTACCCAATCTAACACATGGGAGGGGTCAGGATGGTACTTCCTCAGCATAGATACATGGAAGACATCGTGGACTCCAGATAGCTGCGGTGGTAATGCCAGCTTATAAGCCACCTCACCAACTCTCCCAAGGATCTCAAAGGGGCCTATAAATCTTGGCGACAGCTTCCCACCGCGCCCAAATCTCCTCAAACCTCGTCTGGGAGATACCTTAAGGAACACATGGTCCCCAACCTTGAATGACAAGGGCCGCCTCCTCCTATCTGCATAACTCCTCTAGCGACTCTAGGTTGTCAACAATCGCTGCTTGATCACCTGTATCTTGTCTGTGGTCTCACGGACTATATCAGGTCCCAAGGCAGCTATCTCTCCCACCTTAGTCCAACACACCGGGGAACGGCATGGCCTACCATACAATGCCTCAAATGGTGCCATCTCAATACTGGACTGGTAGCTGTTGTTGTAGGCAAACTCGACCAAGGCAAGGTGATCCTCCCAGCTACCTCTAAAGTCCATGACACAGGCCCTGAGCATATCCTCCAAGATCTGTATAGTGCGCTCTGACTGGCCATCCGTTTGTGGGTGGAAGGCAGTACTAAACTGCAGCTGGGTCCCCAAGGCTGTCTGGAAGCTCTGCCAGAATCGTGCAGTGAAACGTGGGTCTCTGTCAGAAACAATGGATACCGGAACCCCATGTAGTCGCACTATCTCTCGAATGTACAACCTACTGAGGGTGTCTGATGAGTCGGTCACTCTGATCGGTAAGAAATGGGCGGACTTCATCAGTTTGTCCACAATAACCCAAACTGCATCATGGCCCTTAGGCGACTTCGGAAGACCCATCACAAAATCCATGGTAACATGTTCCCACTTCCACTCAGCTACCGGTAATGGCTGTAGCAAACCTCCAGGCCTCTGGTGCTTAACCTTCACCTGTTGGCACGTGAGACACCTAGCCACAAACTGTGCCACATCTGCCTTCATCCCAGTCCACCAATACTGACGGCGCAGATCATGATACATCTTGGTGCCCCCTGGGTGCACCGCTAGGCGTGAATGATGGAAATCCCTAAGGACATCAGTCCTAAGAGACCCGGGAATGAAAAACTCTACCTCTGTATCTCAAGCCAAGGTCAGAATGGACTGCCCATCCCTCAAATCCTCAGGGCTAGCAATCCGTGCTCTAATCTGCTCGGCCTCAGTATCCTACAACTGTGCCTCTATGACTCTGGTCAGAAGGGTAGGCTGTACTCACAAGCTGAATAGAGTGGCGTGTCCCTCAAACTCGGTAAGCTCTAAGTCAAACTCCCCAATAGCTCCCATCATCTCCCACTCTCTAATAGCTAAGCTGGCTAAGGTGCTCCTCGGCCTCCGACTAAGTGCATCAGCTACGACGTTGGCCTTCCCAGGATGGTACTGAAGGTCAAAGTCGTAATCCTCTAGATACTCCATCCATCTCCTTTGTCGAAGGTTCAGATCCTTCTATGTAAAAATATACCTGAGGCTTTTGTGATCCGAGAACACCTCAAATCTCACCCCATATAGATAGTGTCGCCAACTCTTCAGTGCAAAGATGACGGCAGCTAACTCTAAATCGTGAGTGGGGTAGTTCTTCTCATGGCTCTTCAACTGGCGAGAACCATAAGCTACTACCCGGCCTTCCTGCATCAGCACACAACCCAATCCCTCTCGGGAAGCATCACAGTATACAGTATAACCCAAGCCTCCCTCAGGGATAATCAGGACGGGAGCTGAAGTCAGTCTCATCTTCAGCTCCTGAAATGACTGCTCACAGTCGTCGGTCCACTGAAACCTAATGCCCTTGTGCGTCAGACGGGTCATCGGCGTGGCAAGGCGAGAAAATTCCTCCACAAAACGGCGGTAGTACCCTGCTAACCCCAAGAAACTCCATATCTCAAACACATTCCTCGGCCTCTCCCAGCTCATAACAGAGTCAATCTTAGAAGGGTCAACAGATACTCTACTCCCAGACACAACATGGCCCAAGAACTATACCTCCTGAAGCCAGAACTCGCACTTCGAGAGCTTGGTAAACAACCTGTGCTCTCTCAAGATCTATAACACAGTCCGTAGGTGGAAGGCATGCTCATCCTCGGAAGGTGAGTAAATCAAAATATCATCCACAAACACCACTACGAACTGATCTATGTACTGGCCAAAAACATGGTGCATCAAGTCCATGAATGCCGCTGGGGCATTCGTCACACCAAATGGCATCACCACGAACTCATAGTGACCATAGCGAGTGCGGAAGGCTGTCTTCGCTATGTCCTCCTCTCACACCCTCAACTGGTGATACCCCGATCAAAGATCAATCTTTGAGAAGCATCTCGAACCTCTCAACTGATCAAACAAGTCATCGATCCTGGGTAACGGGTACTTGTTCTTAATAGTCACCCGATTCAGCCTCCGGTAGTCCACAGATAACCGCAATGTCCAGTCCTTCTTCTTCGCAAAGAGTGCTGAGGCGCCCCAAGGAGAAGTGCTAGGACGGATAAATCCCCTACCTTGTAGGTTAGTCAGCTGCTCCTTCAGCTCTCTCAACTCTACTGGAGCCATGCGGTATGGTGGGATAGAAATGGGTACAGTACCGGGGATAAGCTCAATGGTAAACTCTACCTCCCGCCTCGATGGCAAACTAGTCAAGCTGTCGAAAAAAACATCAGGAAACTCATGTACTACCGGTGGTAACACAACCCCTGTAGCCTCACTATCCCCTACAATCAAACTAGCTAACATATAGCTATGGGCTCCCCAACTCCTAGAGTCGTACAAGGGTGGTACCAAGAAATCTCCCCGGTCTCCCGTGAAATAAAAACAATCCCCCTCAGGGGTGCACACCGTAACTCTTCCCCTGTAACAATCGATACTAGCCCGGAAAGTAAATAGCCAATCCATACCCAGAATAACATCGAAACCAGTCATATCAAGCACAATAAAGTCAAAACAGAGAGTACGATCGGCTATCTCAAGTGAACAACCCCTACAGATCCTGGTCAATGTCACACTACTCCCAACAGGAGTATCAACACGTAGCGGTGAATCCAACCGATCTATAGGCAACCCCAATGACATGGCAAACACAGTGGATATGAATGAATGCGATGCACCTGAGTCTATCAACACGCTAGCCTATGAACTGAACATAAGAAATGTACCTCGGACTACAGATGGCCCAGCAGTAGAAGCCTTTGGGGTGGCAACCGCATACAATCGGCCCTGTACAGTCTGACCCTGTCTGCCTCCCCCTCTCTGCCCCTGCTGTCCTCCCCCTCTCGGGGCTGGAGCTCAACACTCAATGCCGAGGATACTGGCTGATAGTAAGGTGCTGGGGGTCTACAGTCTGACTGTGTCTGGGGTAAAGGCACCTGGGTGTGTTGGAAATAGTGGGGCCTCGGTGTGCTCTATGAGGTCTGCCCCTGAGGGCAATGGGCCTTGATATGGCCCGGCTGATGACAAGTATAGCACACCGGTGGGGCCCTCTAGGCCTGATTCTGAGTCTGAGGTGGAAGTGGCATCTGGCTCGGTCCAGTCCCTGATCCTTGACTAGGATCTCTCTGTGGGCAATCGGTCATCCTGTGGCCAGGCTGTCCACACTGGTAACATGTAATGGTCATTTGTGGTGCCCCTCCTCAAGGAGTGATAGACATAGTAGGCTAGGGAGCTAAAAATTGAATAGGCCTCTGAGATGTCGATGGAAAAGAGGTACTGGCCCAGAACCCTTTCTGTGGTCTCCTACTAGAGTGAGCTGGGGCGGTCATAGTAGGCTGAGCGGGTGTAAGTGTCAGTGCTGTGGCTGGCCTGGTCTGAGCCCGGGACTCCCTGATCCCTCTCAGAGCAGCCAACTCTCTCTCTACCCTCGTGGCCCTGATCACCGCCTCCTCATAGGTATCAATGATGTGACCCGCCAACTTCTCTCTAATAGAGGTCTTCAACCCCTCGAGAAAATGGAAAACTCTCAGCTCCTCCCGCCCAGTGATGTGTGGGGCAAACCTCCTTAATGCAATAAAACTGGACTCATACTGAGTCACTGTCATGTCTCTCTAGAGCAATGTCTCAAACTCTCTCCTGAATCCGACCATAGCAGTCGCTGGAAAGTAGTGGTCATTGAACATGGCCACAAATGCATCCTATCCCTCTCCAAATCTGCTAATCCTCCCTGCAGATACCTTCCACCACTGGCTCGCTAGTCCGGTAAACTAGAAAGTGGCACATCGGATCCTCAAGTGTGGCTCGACAATCCCTAGCGAGTCCAGGATCCTAATAATCTGGTCCAGCCACTCCTCAGCCACTAAAGGATCAGGCTGTCCTGCAAATGATGGTGGCTTCATCCGCTGAAACGCCTTCATGACGAAAGTGTCTCTAGTCTCTCCACCTGCCGCTCTGGCCTTGGAATCAGCAGCCCTGGCCTCGGCATCAGTGGTCCTGGCCTCCTGCATGGTACGGAAGCACTCCTGTATAATGGCCGCCAAATATCTGGCGCCAATAATCTGCTCCACCTCCTCCATAGGGGCTGGAGCAATATCCTCCTCAGCTGCACTATGCTCAAGTGTGTCAGCTGGGGCAACAACCTCCTCAACTACATTAGGAATAGGGGCAGCAACTCTAGATCTGCCACGACGAGGCTGGGCAACACCTCTAGGCCTACCCCTACCCCGTCTGGGTGGTCCGGCTCTTGTAAAAGCTCGTCTAGGAGGCATATCTACAAGTCCAAGAGAAAAATTCAATATCACATTTTCACGTTCAGATATAGGCATTTAAATGTGATCTCAATCATGTTCTTATCAATAGCCTATACTCTAACGGGTGGTACATGTAGCAAGTCATGATATATCCACTTAACAAGTTTCTCATACATCATACATGTCATGCCTCCATACATAGCATCAATCAGCACGTAATTTTAACAAATCATGCTTCAAGTATATAAAACCACATAGCACAAAAGATCCTATCACATGTTGCTAAAGGTTCACACTAAGTCTCATTCTTTTCTCTAGGGTCTCATGGTGTTAAACAACACCCCACAGTCTCTAGGTATTCGAACCTATGCTCTGATACCACGTTGTCATGCCCTGAATTTCTATAAACCCGAGGCACGAATGACGAGACAGAAAATAAAATAAATAAAAAGACAAATGTAAATAAATCCACTAAACAAGCATCCATTTCCCATCAATACATAAAATAATATAAAGTACATCTCACAACTGCATTGTTCATGTTCATTCGGGCTTAAGCCCTTACATTACAAAATATAAGTCCCATGGACCAAAATATACCACATGCTTCACCCTATCAGGATATCACAGAGTCTCAAGTGGCTGGAGGATCCTCATCTGAAAAATGTTGCCCACGAATGGGTCAGCTCAACTGCTGGTATGATGAAGTGCTAATGCAAGAAATAAAGCTAAGGCGTGGCATGTGCAAAGTGTACATTTATATCTAAATGACATTCGAAGCATCGCAGTAATATATGAATGGTATGCGTGACTGTCACGCCCCGAATTCCCGACCGAACCTGGGGACGCGACTAAAAGAAGAAAATAAATAGACGAATATATAAATAAATAAATATTTAACGAATTTTAACTAAGTTTACTGATATAGATACAAGCCTATTCCACTAACATAACGCTACATCCATATATCTCTGTCAATACACATACATTCCCGGTTTATAAAAATTTCGGCAGAACCTCCTTTGTTTTTCGAGCCTTTTTCCCCCTGATAAAAAAATTTCGTCCCGAAATTTAAAAATACATCTTCTCGACAAAATGATAA
Source organism: Nyssa sinensis (assembly GCA_008638375.1). Lineage (NCBI taxonomy): Eukaryota > Viridiplantae > Streptophyta > Magnoliopsida > Cornales > Nyssaceae > Nyssa > Nyssa sinensis. Next base: position 39,490,982 of record CM018047.1, on the reverse strand, counting down.
AAGATCGATGCACAATGCACTGTGTCATGTAGACGTGCAGCCTTACCAATGGATCATTCACCTCTCCCTCAGCCAGGCGATGTGAGACGACTTATCACCTTCTCCCTCCCTTAAAAAAATTTCGTCCCGAAATTTAAAAATAAAATACATCTCCTCAACAAAATGCTAACAGATCGATGCAAAATGCACTGTGTCATGTAGACGTGCAGCCTTACCAATGGATCATTCACCTCTCCCTCAGCCAGGCGATGTGAGACGACTTATCACCTTCTCCCTCCCCCCCTTCCGGCTCAGCCACTCCGGGGCAGGCAGGGTCCCTCGGCCCGCGCCTCCACACTCCCTGCTAGGGTCTGGTTCCGATCCCATCCGTAACGACTCACTCCACATGGCACAACACATAATGAAATCCTCAAAACACATTGGCCTATCAGCGCCAATTTCCTTTCAATCCATCCGGGCATCACAACCCATCTCAGTAACTCAACACAATAAAAAAATAAAGGAAATTCCTCAATGATTACCAGGACACCACAAGGTCCCTCACTATTTAACGAATCTCAACTCAAGTCACGAAATCACCTAGTGATTTATCATAATGACATCATCTATATATTACCCGTACCACAATGCAATGTAATAACCTATGATTCTCCCAAGGTTATTCTAATTCATCGAAGCCTACCAGTAGCCTACCACATCAATCTCCAAGTATGAAAATCCATCTCAAAATAAATAAGAACACAGTCTGCTATACAGGTAACTAGGCACACATCTAACCCCATCGACATCTAGGCTTACAGCCTATCTCACAGATAACTAGGCATACCGCCTACCGTATAGATACTAAGTGTATAACTTATATCCCTAGTAACTAGGCATACGGTCTATCCCATAACATATACAGTCTATAACATGCATATGAGTTTCTAATCTTAGTCCACCATCACACCAAACGATCATATATCCTCAATCAATCGAGAAATCCAATATAATGCATACTCATGCACATCAATGCAACTTGCACACATAAAACATGCTACCCAAACTCGCTCAACTAAACTGAAAGTCTAAACTTCTCCCACTGTCCCATGGTATCAGAGCATAGGTTCGAATACCTAGGGACAATGGGAGAAGTTTAGACTTTCAGTTTAGTTGAGCGAGTTTGGGTAGCATGTTTTATGTGTGCAAGTTGCATTGATGTGCATGAGTATGCATTATATTGGATTTCTCGATTGATTGAGGATATATGATCGTTTGGTGTGATGGTGGACTAAGATTAGAAACTCATATGCATGTTATAGACTGTATATGTTATGGGATAGACCGTATGCCTAGTTACTAGGGATATAAGTTATACACTTAGTATCTATACGGTAGGCGGTATGCCTAGTTATCTGTGAGATAGGCTGTAAGCCTAGATGTCGATGGGGTTAGATGTGTGCCTAGTTACCTGTATAGCAGACTGTGTTCTTATTTATTTTGAGATGGATTTTCATACTTGGAGATTGATGTGGTAGGCTACTGGTAGGCTTCGATGAATTAGAATAACCTTGGGAGAATCATAGGTTATTACATTGCATTGTGGTACGGGTAATATATAGATGATGTCATTATGATAAATCACTAGGTGATTTCGTGACTTGAGTTGAGATTCGTTAAATAGTGAGGGACCTTGTGGTGTCCTGGTAATCATTGAGGAATTTCCTTTATTTTTTTATTGTGTTGAGTTACTGAGATGGGTTGTGATGCCCGGATGGATTGAAAGGAAATTGGCGCTGATAGGCCAATGTGTTTTGAGGATTTCATTATGTGTTGTGCCATGTGGAGTGAGTCGTTACGGATGGGATCGGAACCAGACCCTAGCAGGGAGTGTGGAGGCGCGGGCCGAGGGACCCTGCCTGCCCCGGAGTGGCTGAGCCGGAAGGGGGGGAGGGAGAAGGTGATAAGTCGTCTCACATCGCCTGGCTGAGGGAGAGGTGAATGATCCATTGGTAAGGCTGCACGTCTACATGACACAGTGCATTTTGCATCGATCTTTTATCATTTTGTTGAGGAGATGTATTTTTAAATTTCGGGACGAAATTTTTTTAAGGGGGGAAGAATGTGGAGATTTGAAAAAAAAAATTAAATAAATAAAATAAAATAAATAATTAAATTAAATCCCCGGCTTTATTGGCGAGTTGTGATTTAATATTGTAGGAAATGAAAGAAATAAAATTTTAAAATAATGTGACAATGAATAAAAAAATGAAGTAAAATGATTAAGTAAAATAATATATATATATATATATATACATATCTCAAGTGAAAAAAAAATGATGAGAAGATAAGAATTGGGAAAGAAAAACCGAGAGATAAAGAAATGAGAAGGAAGGAAATCAGAGAGCTAGGTCGCGTGAAAACAGGGGAAGAAAAGAAAAAGAGAGAAAGAAGAAAAAAGAGAAAGAGAAAAAAAGAGAGAGAGGGAGAGGGAAGGGAAGAAGCCGACGCGGCGGTGGTCGCGACGGAGGAGCGACGGCGGGGAAACGATCGTCGACGGCGTGGCTATCGGAGACTTGGGCTTCGATGTCGACCGCGCTGCCTAGGGGATCAGAAGGAATGACCGTCGCAGCGTAGCACCGGAGGTGTTGATCGGAAAGGTGAGAGTTCTGTGAATACGGAATGGATGGAAGTCGATTTGGGCATTGGATTTCTTGTTCAAGTGGGTTTTGATATAGCTCGGACTTGCGTGTGGGTGATACACGTTTGTGGATTTCCTCTGTTTTTGCCGTTTCCGTTGAGAACAGAGGAAATAGAGGAACAACGACTAAGTTGATCCGTTGATTGGTTTGTGATTTGAGGGTTGACTGCTTGTTCTTCTATGATTTCTGTTGGGAGCTCGATTATTACGACTGTGTGTGTTACGGATTGAAGGGACGCGAAGCAGCATACGGGTTGGAACGGATCTGTCGGGGAGTTGCCGACTTTGGCCGTTGAGTTGGACTTCGAAGCAGAGGTTTCTGCGGCTGAGTTGGTTCGTTGGTTCGTCGGTTCATCGGATTAAGAGATAACAGAATGGGATTTGTATTTTGGATTTTTGGTTCATTGTGGCTGTTTGGGTTTGACGTAGAGTGGGAGATGAAGCAGGTTGTTGTTACAGTTGTAGTGTATGGATACGGCTTGGAGTTGTGTATGGTAGAAACGGTGCACAGCTGTGTAAATCTGGTTGACAGTGGTGGATAGGTTGCTATTCCTTCTTTTCTGTTTTGGTTGCTGTGATGACTTGGAGTTGTTCTGATTTCCGGAGGTTTTCGGTTGGATTGGCTTAGATTGGATTGAGGGGTGATTGGTGTTGTGAAATTGGTGTAGTTGTTGGAGGCTATGGGTTTTGAATTTGCTTGTAACAATTAGAACCACTGATTTGGTAGAGCTTGTACTGTAATCTGATGAGAAAAAAAAAAAATTAGGATTTGTTACTTAGTTTCCGTGGTCGGTGTATGTGCTTAAGCAGGTACTAAAATTAGTCTTGGGGGAAACAGGGGCCTAACCCTATTATGGTTCAGATTTTCTTGATAAGTGGGGCAGTTGTTGGTGAACTGAGTTCCCATCATTTGGCTGTTGCAGATGCAGCATACAAACAAATGGTAAATGAGGAAATGGTTGGCAGAGAACTGAACTTGTGGGAAACATTCTGGCAGGCATATGGAGGTATCCTATGGAGGTTTTGAAGATGGGTTGTTGGGCATATTCAAGGACATTGCTGTGAGTAATTGAAGTAGGATGTACAGTGTTTGTCCCAGCTGCAGTGGAGCAGCAGCTTGAATAGCTGCATTACTGATTAGTGTGCTGTTGTAGCTAACCTTGAAGAAGAAATTGAATCTATAATTAGTGACGATCCATTGGTGTTTATGGACTTGCCATATGATGGGAGGGCATGGAACAGTAGCTTACATACTGAACTAAACTCTTAATGTGACTGGGCCAGTTGCGAAAGTTCATGTCTTGGTTATGCATAGTGATATGCTTCTTGCTAGGACACAGGATGGCACCAAATTGACATGGAAATCTAGTTCTGAAACTAATTGCACTGAGCTTCCTATATCGGGGCTAATAGACTCTACTCTGGTTCGATGGACAATACAATAAGAGTGTGGGTTCGGAATGGAGAAACAAGAGGAACCGCCCTGTTAAGTCAGTCAGGGAGTTAAATGATGATTGCAGTGCCAGTGGAATGTTGACTGCAACCAGACAAAGGTTGGATATGTTCACATGTGAGGAACAATATGATCTTTCGGGACGTTGAATCAATTATGATGGCCATCAGAAGAATAATGCCCAGGATATGCATAGACGCGGCTAACGATGCATCTGGAGGATATCTATGAAGGGAGATAAGCGTACGTTTGTGAGTAACTCGGACTCTTGACTTGACTGCATAGTGGACACAGCATCCTAGGGTTGAGACACGCCCTAGTCAGGTATGGTACTTTAATAAGTAAGGAATAGAATTAACTTAGGATTGATGTGCATATTGATTGAATAATTTCTTGTGCTTATCTGCTGATAGAAGATCACATAGGAATTATTGCTTCTTTGAGTTGATTGTTTAATTGCTTCCGTGTTCTTTATGATTATTTGGGAAATGTGATTTATTTCTTGAGTTCTCATCATATATGATTTATGTTTTAGAAGGGTTGTTGATATTGTGATACGTGGAATTGCGTAAGCGTTGGGATTGATTGAGTAGGACACGTAGCATTGTGGATGAAGTCTTGTGATTGGATTTTCATTGTGATACATTATGTAAAGTATGTTGCATACGCTTTTGAAAGTGACGTTTCATTTGGACTGTATTGTTGCATGATGAAAGCATGGCATAATGGCATAGTGTGATTCTTCGAAAGCATAGTGTGGGTCAGCACGAGGTGCTGGTGCATTATGAGGGTGCAGATCCTGTGGTGAAAAACCCAAAATTGGCCATTGGTACTCGCATGCCATCGAGGTCCGGATCGTAAAGCGAGACATATATTGGTACTTGCATGCCAACGGGGAAGAACCGTGAAGCGAGACATGGGTGTGACATTGAGATGCATGGGTGTGTCATGCATATTACTTGTGCATTGTGTTAATGAATTTGTGAACGTGATATAGGGTTTTTATGCAGATGTAGTTCGTACATTGCCATCATATTGTATGAATGATTAGGGAGGCATGTAGATATACATGTACACTTGCACATGCCACGACTTAATTTTGTTCCTTGCATTAGTATTGTACCATACCAGCATGTTGGCGCTGACCCATTCGTGGGAACCATATTTCAGATGACATTCCCGACACCTGAGGCTTAAGAAGGTCTAGCCGAGTGGAGGAGACTTGACTGTAGATGGATATTTGGCCCGAGAGGCGTGTTTTGTGATGTACGGGCTTAAGCCCAATGACATATGTTGTATCATGGTTGTATATTTTGGATTGTATAATTAGGCGATGTATGTTTAACTTTGATAAGGTTGTGGCCATCGAGTGAGGATGGATTGTAATGTATTTATATTTATATGATGTTATATGATGCATTGTGTTTATCAGGGGGAAAAAGGTTCGAAAAACAAAGGAGGTTCTGCCGAAATTTTTATAAAACAGGAATGTATATGTATTGACAGAGACATATGGATGTATAGTTATGTTAGTGGAATAGGCATGTATCTATATTAGTTATATTAGTGTATCTCTCTATATCTGTTATAGAGTATCTAAATTAGTAAACTTAGTTAAAATTCGTTAAATATTTATTTATTTATTTACTCGTCTATTCATTTTATTCTTTTGTTTCCTTCAGTCGCGTCCCCGGGTTCGGTCGAGAATTCGGGGCGTGACAGTGACACACCCATGCGCAACTCTATGCCACACCCATGTCTCATTTACGGGTACTCCCCGATGGCATGGAATACCAATGCAATGGCCAATTTTGGGTTTTTCACCATAGGATCTACACCCTCATAATGCAAAGCACCACGTGCTCACCCACGCCATGTTCTCAAAGGATTCATCATATGCCAATATGCCAATGCAATCTCGATGAAACATGGTTTCCATAATATAGCATGCTCGAGACAATAATGCATAAATTACCAGCTGATTCCACATACGAGCATATCTCATATAATCAACTTAAACACATGTCATGATTCACGTTCATCATTCACTAAATTTCATAAAGTACAAGTAACATGTAAGCATGTGAACAACCAATTCCAAATCATCAAGTAAACACATTTCAAATAAACACATAAGTCATTCCAGTCATTCACAGAACATTCCTAACTTAACTTCATTTCTAACATTAGCAAAACACCATACCTGACGGGTTGGTCTCAACCCTAGAAGATCGTGTACGATACGTAACTGAACTGGTTAATGAAAATGCAGGAAGTCAGATCGCCCTCTCTTGTCCTGTCAGTGTCCCTAAGAGCATAAATTACAACTCAGTCTATTGTCATTTGAATTTATGCTATTCATCAAATTTTATGTCTTTTAATTCATAGGTTTCTATTATGCTAAATTAAACTCCGCCATTGAGTCTAAGACGTCGAAGAAAATAAGTTTAGGTTTTCGTAGAACTCAATTCGGACATCTGGGTTCAAAAGGGCAAAACAGTCATTTTGCACTTTTCACGGGTCCTTACATTTCGTGACCTCTTTTCACAAATCGGACTCTATGGTTGAGTCCAGAATATTCTAGATAATAAAGTTTCACTATTGGTTTACTTAATTCGGAGTTCGTTTGACTGTACTTCAATTCAGGGGCATTTTGGTAATTTTATAGGTTACTACGGGTCTTTTATTTTTTGGGACCCCATCTCGTAAAATGGACCTCACCATTGGTCTCAGAATGGCCGAGATAGTCAAAATACACTAATGACTTGTCCCATTTGGACTCCGGATTAATTTAGAATATTAAATTAATTTAATTAACTAATTAATTAATTTTATTAATATTTTATTCATGAGGGTCAAACTATAATAACCAACAGTTGGGGGGGTCAGTTTGTAATTTTCGAAAGTCTTGGGTCAAGGTTTAATTTCCACAAAGTCCAGGGGCAATCCTGTAATTTTGAAAACCCTTATCCCATATTCGGATAACCAAACAAGGATCTTACCAGAACAGGGATAGGATATCCCTGTTCCTGCTTCAATTTAAATTTTTAATTTCTTAACCTTGTAACCAAACAGCCCCATTTAGTTTTTAATTTAAAACCTTGGAGCGACACGTGGCAGGGGCGGACCGCCCGAACCCGACCCGAACCCACACCGGACCCGGACCCGGACCCAAACAGTCCCCCTTCTTCCCCGTTTTCCCGGTGAGCCTCCGGTAGGGTTCCGGCGCCTTCTCCGGCGCCGGCGACTGGTCTCCGGCGAGATTTTCAAGGTTTCAAAATGTGATTCTCTCCGTTTTCTCCCAGGGATTCCATATCAAGATCGGTTTTGGGTTCAAGTCACTAGATCTTCACGAAATAGAGGGTCAATCCCTCGGTCAAACCTCCGGCCGACTCTTTCCCCTTCATTTTTGTGACAGTTCGGTCCTGGTTTAACCTCCATTCTTATCCCTATGTATTTTTGCACCTCTTAGGGTTCATTCCCTATCATTTAAACTAAGTTTTACACATAAAATGACAAGACCCACTTCTTATACCCGAGACCTGTAACTCACCTTTTCTATCTCATTTCCTAACCATTTCCTTTCATTTTTTTTGCAAAATAAACCCTACAACATGCTCTCTAAGATCATATACATTAAACTAATTATCATGCTTAGAAAAAAAAAAAATCAAAACAGAATGGTCACTTACGGTTTTCTCTTGGGTTTCTCTCTCTAGCCGTGCACCTCTTTCACCCTCTGGTTCCAAGCTCGATTCAAGCTCCAAGACTCCCTTCCAGAACTCTCTTTCTCTCTCTCGCTTCTGCTTTTCTTTCCTTCTCTTCTCCCAACCGAGACCACACATATACACTACACTTCCACTCTTACACGTCTCTCTCTCTCCAGTCCCTTTTCTTGACTTCTCCCCCTCTGTTCAGCCACCCTGCCTTCTTCCCCCCATGCAGCTTTGCATTTAATGCAAAGCTGCCCTATACACCTATATATATATATATATATCATCATCACACACACACTAGACACACACACACTCCACCGACACCACACACAGTGCACACATGCACTGTTATATATATATATATATCCATATACATATCCACATACACATGTATATGCATTACCCTACACATATACACATACATATAATTATCTCACACATACACATGCCACACGTACATACACCCATGTATTTCCATAGTAACATACACATTTTAATATTTTTATTAATAATAATAGTAATGATAATGATAAAACAAAGAATAATAATAAAAAAAAATTTCCATGTCATAACATCCTTCCCTCCTTACAAAAATTTCGTCCCAAAATTTAAAATAACATAAAACAAAAGAAAATACATCACTGATCTAACAACTCGGGGTACCTAGCTCGAACCTCGGCCTCACGCTCCCAAGTAGCCTCCTCGACCCCATGATGGTTCCAACGAACCTTGACCAAAGGGATGGTCCTGCCTCGCAAAACCTGGTCCCTCGAGTCCAATATCTCCACGGGCCTCTGGTCATAAGAAGCGTCGTCCTCTGATCTGATAAATTATCGTAAGCATAATTGAACATTGAATGTCTGAATAAGACTCCGGAACTGTCAACATGTAAAATAAAAAAATGACTAATGTGTCCCGATGAGTTAAAGTAGATACCAAATGAAGTCCAAAAGACTTAAAACCTTATATATAAGATATGTAGGCTATCCTGAGGACCATGACAGGGTCCAGGACAAGAATGGCAAAATTACCATTTTGTCCCTAAGGTTAAATAAGTACTTAACCGATAACGATTGAAGTCTAAATGACTTAGGTTATAATCTTGATAACTGCTAAGCCTAGTTAAAGAATGAAATAGCCCCGGATGAAAATCGATGAAAAGGAAATAGGCTACTAAGCTATCTTAGGTAATCCGATAGAGACCTAAGATGACGAATAAGACCGGAATGGATGAATTCTGATCTGTCTATGATTGATGATTATTATTCAGGATATACATGGAGATGCCTGGCGTACCTGGAGGTTATCAGATTATCTATGCGAGGAAATAAGCGTAAAGTTTGTGAGTAACTCCTGACACTATACTGTATTCTGCTTCACTGTCTGTCCTTTGTGAGTAACTTGGAACTTCTGACTTAGTGTATAAGTTACTGTCTAGATACTGTATTTTGATGCACTGTACCATTTTGTATGTTATACTGTCTAAATGCTATATTGTTTAAACGTACGTACTTAATGTATGCCCCTTTTGTACTACATCATACATGATATGATTTCGTCCTTGAATTAATGGATATAGGGTTTCTGCTCAGTATCGTTATGTTCTACCTGCTAATGATATGCCTCTGTCCTTGATCATATGCATGTGTCTTTGATTGATATTGTTCCGTTCGATTCCGTTATGTTTCGTCCGTTGATGATATGTCGATTTGATTGATATATGGTTCAGTACCGTTATGTTCTAACCGTTAGCGATATGCCTCTGTCTTTGATCACAAGCCTGTGTCTTTAATTGATATTGTTCCGTTCGATTCCGTTATGTTCCGTCCGTTGATGATATGCCTGTCTTGATTGATAGATGGTCCAGTTCCGTTGTGATCTGTCCGCTAATGATATGCCTTTGTTTTGATTGATGTATTGTTCCGTTCGATTCCGTTATGTTTCGTTCCATTGATGATGTGCCCAAGTTTGATTGATATATGGTTTCCACTCAGTTCCGTCAAGTTTCGTTCCGTAAATGGTGTGCCCGTGTCTCCGTTTGATAGAGAAAACATTGTTTATTGTGTTGATTTAACTTGGTGTATAAGTTACACTGTCTAGACATTGTACTTTGATGCACTGTACCATTTTGTATGTTATTCTGCCTAAATATGTATATTTAAATGCTTATTTTTGTACTGCATCACATGTGGCATGATTTTGTCCCGTCCTGCTCTGTTGTTTTGTTCGGTCTGTCTTGTTCCATTGTATGGTCCGTCTGGTTTTGTTTTGCTATGTTAGGTCTTACCCTTGGTACCATTCCAGTTATGAGTGGTATGACATAAGTAGGCTTGATTATGTGCCTAATTGACATCTTGTTTGTTATGCTCTGTTGTGTTCCGCTTAGTACTAATCTATTCTATTATTTGATTTAATTGCCTATACTCTTGTTGATATATTGGCATCACATATGGTTCCGTCCGTTCTGATTCGTTGTTCCGTTTAGTTCAGTCTTGTTTAATTCTACTTAAACTGTATTTAAGGTAGATTTATAAACTGTTATACTAAAGTGATTGAACTATCCTTGTGATTTATAAACAAGAACGGGTTTGAAACCCATGACAGGGAACCTGTGTTACTCACTGGGCTTATTTAAGCTCACCCCATTCCCTAACATTTTTCAGGAATTATCTCCATTGGATTAGAAGGCACTATGATACGACTTGGATAGGCCGAGTGACATTGCAAGTAAGGATCTGACGGCACTGATTCGTAGAGACTGGATTATTGTGGACTGAATTTGGTTATTCAGGTGAGTGTTATGGTACGACTGACCTGATTGATATGCATTAGATATAGACATGGCTCATGGAAATAAGTGGTATTCTAGAGATATTAGATCTGCTCTGTGTTATATGTCTGATTATAAATATGCTTTGAGGTTAGAATTATTAGCTGTTCGGCTTCTAGACTTGCTCTGTGGTACATACCCTTACTGTGGATAAACGAGTTGCATTCTCGTGATAAAAAGTTTTTAAATTTCGCTGCATCTGACCCTACAGTTGGAATGCAATTCATCGGTAAGTTCAGAATTTGCCTTTGGTTGGTCGCGTCGTCGATCGGCAAACCGGCGAGGCAGCTGACTGGCATCACGTCCTCGACATCCGCGTAGGGTGGGGTTTGGGATGTGACAGGCCCCGTGCTGCGGGCTTTTTTTTTTTTTTGGCATCCCTAGTCTTAGGCAGAGAATTATATCTCACCCTCTTTATGTTTTTTCATGAGTTGTACACTTTAACACACCATTAATTACATGAATGCACCTATCTCCAAACTTTTCATATTCAGTCAAATAAGTAATTTTCATATTCTTCGCATGCAACACTCCTGAATAGGAGAAATTATTCTACAAGATCGTCACATCATGTTACTTTGTGACGGCTTCTCAAATAAAAGTAATTTTTTCTTATTTTGTAAATAAATTTTTTTTCTTTAATTTCAGTCTTAATTATTTTTATGTGAGAGGCCGTCACACGATGACATGTTGTAACAGTGTCATAGGATAATTACTCGTAAGTAGTTATTAAAGTCATGTTTTTCTTTTCTAACAATACGTACCTCAGGGGCTTTGAATTTTCTCAAAGCCTCGAGTGGCATACTGGTGATATAAACAGCTGCAGAGTTTCTTTTCCTCTTGATCACGCTGTGTGTTTTCATGACAAAGTTGAGTGGGTTTGAACTCAAAGTTTCAGTTAAAACTAGTATCGGCACATGCAAGATGGCAAAATGGTTCCCTCGTGGTTCTCCCATAACACATGTAGGGTTAAAATTAAACTTAACTTAAGATCAATTTAATCTAACTTGGGTTAGTGAGATCAGTTTTTTTTATTACCATGTACTTGCCACATGATCTAGAGGGTTGGAGCACACAGATAGTGTGTGTTAGTTTGTGTATGCATGTGTAAATGTATATATAAAAAGAAAATTTAAAGCTTCAAAAAACCATTGCATGGGGTTGCAATCTGCAGACCACCATGTGCAAAGTCCTCCATAGCCCACATTCTTAGGTCTGCGAAGTGCAGCAAAGCTGCCATAGCCCAAGTCATCCATATCTCACAATTTTCCTTCATGAAGAAGCAAAGGGATTCTTCTGTATAAACACAACCATGACAACCATATTTCACTTTCACTACAAAAATGTGTAGTTTTAGCGACACACATTATTAGCGACACCCATAACGGCGTTGCTAATAATACTTATTCATGACACACATGATGCACATCGCTAAAAGTGACAAAAAATGATTTCCCACGTAAAAAAAATGGCGCGCATAGTATAGCGACGTAAAAAATAGTTACGTGCATCGCTAAAAGTTAAAGAGTATTAGTGACATACTGTGTGCGTTGCTAATAGTGTGACAAGTAAAACGACAGCGTTTTGTATACCTTTGGCGAAGTGTAAAAATATATTTGTGATGCACTTGTGTGTCGCTAATAACTCTGCAATATTTCCCCCAAGCCCTATGCCGATCTCATTCGATCAGAAGCTGCGCCAATTTTGTTCTCTCTTTCTCTCTCACTCTCTCTTTCAGGTGGTTCATTGACGACGGCGAGGACGTTCCAACGACGGTGACTTCTGACAACGACCCCGATTGATAGTAACTCATTCTCTCTCTTACTCCCTCGATCGATCTCGAGCTTGATCTTGAAACATAATGGGGTTTACCTTAGTGGGTTGATTTATTTGGATGCAAACAAAATAAGGGTGTCTAAATTTTTGAAATTCAAGTTAGAATTTGATTTATCCCAATTTGAGGATTTTACTATATAAAAAGATTTATCAATGCATGTTTAAATATAATGATAGTTGCAGCTCCTAAATGATATATTGAAGTTTGTTATACAATGTACTAGTTGGTTAGTTGCTTATACAAAATTGGATGTTTGCCATTATGATTAATATTGATATTTGCCACTCTTAGGGCATATTTCCAAAAAGACTTTTTTTTTTCCTTTCTACATGTTCCTTGCGTTCTACTGAATATCTCATCATCTAGTCACTTTAAATAGGTAGGTTATGAGCTTAAATTGATTTGCATCTCCAAAATCCCAATTTTCAAGTTCTAATGAGAAGTATGAGTTATATCCTTTCATCCACTGGTGTTTCTAAAAAAAATTTGATGCTAACTAATTCAAATTTTTGGAAGATGGAGGTTAACTCATTTATGTTATAATGGTTAAATAAATGTACCATCTTGGAGGAGTCATGAATAATACATTTGACATGACAATACCAACAAATTTTAATAGAGACAAATGATAGTATGACATCTTTGTCACTTGGGGCTTCTCAAGTCAAGTTGCTAAAAAAAGTTAAGAAGGGATACTTAAAACTTAAAACTGAAACAAGGATTTTTTTTTTTAAATTTTAATTTTTTTGATAAATGAAACAAGGAAAGCAATTTAAACTCTACATGTGGAAATGAAGTGGCTTGGACTGTCCAAACTTTGTTGAACTAACCTCTGTGTAGCCTTGTTGAAATTTTATTTTGATAAATAAAGTAGAGTTCAATATTGGCATCAAAATGGAATTCATGTACACACTGATAAAAAACTTTACAAAAATTAAGAACATAAGCTCATCTTGCCTAAGAACTCTACAAAAGAAATAATCAAAATAGTATAACCCTCCACAAACCAAAAAACAAAGATCTCAAAAAAAATTATTGGGTAAGAAAATAAATAAGATAGTATAGTTCTCTACACACCAATAAAATAGACTCGCACAAACTTACGACACTCGGTTCAAATGCCCGGTTTGAAACTTATGCAATTTTCTTCTTCAAAAGCCCCATTTTGGAGTTTTAACAGGACCAAAACATCGGATATCAGCCTAACTAACCCAAAACCCCATCACACACCTCAAAAATTATAAAATATACTTGCATGAACTTACGACACTCAGTTCGGATCACCGATTTCAAACTTATGCAACTTTTCGCTCCAAAAAGCTCCATTTTGGGGTTTTGACGGACCAAAACACCGGATATCGGCCTAACTACCCTGAAACCCCATCACACACCTCAAAAATGATAAAATATACATGAATAAACTTATGGTTCTCGGCTTGGATCACCGGTTTGAAACTCAATGCAAGTTTCTGCTCCAAAAAGGCCCATTTTTGAGTTTTCACGAACGAAAAAGTCGAATATCAGCCTACCGACCCCGAAACCCTATCACACACCTCAAAATGATAAAATAGACTTGCACGAACTTATGCCACTCAGTTTGGATCACCGATTTGAAACTTATGCTACTTTATGCCGTTCTTACTATTTATGTATGCAAAAAAATATATATTCACATTCTATGTTCATATATATTTAATAAGTGTTCTAATATATATCATTTGATATTTATTTCAGATTGCTCAAGATTATTGCGCCACCATCTTTCTGTTCTGCATCGGGACTTACTATTCTAATTTGTTTTTTTTTTCTGAGACAATTTTTTATTTTTGCATTTATTTAGCGACGCATCTAGCGACGACCACTTGAGTGTCGCTAAAACCATTTAGCGACGCCAATTGCTATTATTAGCGATGCTTTCGAGCATTGCTAAAAGTGGCTTTTCCTATAGTGTTTCTTGAAACTAGAGAGATAGAGATAGAGATTCGTGTGTAAAAGAGCTCAAGCGGCTGCATAGAGAAAGAAAAGGAATGAAAGGGAAGAAGGAAAATTCATAAACACACTCCTAACAAGGTTAGAATTAGTTCTTTTCTCTCTATCTCAATTTCTGTGTAAATTTTATGCATATTGACTAATCAACCAAGCTAGAATACCCCTAAAATGACTGAACTAAAGCAAATTTCCATTGTTAGACCTTCAAGAATAGGTTTGAAACCATGGAAACTAAATTGAGATTCAACATTTGAAACTAAAATTAGACCTCACAAGGGTCACAAAACCACCAAGACCAAAGTAGTTGACCCATAAGTGGCGCCAAGTTATGTTGAGTTGCAAATCTGGGTTCAAAAGTAAATCCTTTCAAATAGTGTTTTAAGCCAAATTCTGTGGACATAGGATGAAGCCTCATGTTCTAAGGGTCACAACGGAAGAAACTTTGATCAATTTGGTGAGGAAACAAGCAAGAACCAGACCCCGGTGTTGTTCAGCCATGGAAACTAAACCGAGCTCACCAGTGCATCATAACGGATGAAATCAATGATTAAAGATAAATTAGAACCTTTGGAATCGATTAGGAATGAAACTAGAGTGAAAAGGGATCTAAAATGGAGCAAAATATCGTTTAAAAATTTTGAAAAAAATAGCTATAGTAAACCCTAATTCTAAGGAAGATGATAAACAATGTTCGGGCAGATGGGTCGGTCCAGTCTGGCCTAGGCATAGATATGGTTAGTGAAATTGTGTCGTTTTAAAGATAAGTTTAATTTATTTTCATTGACTCAGACCGATGAATAATTTCTACTTTTTTTTCCCTTTCTTTTAAGTGTTTAGTGTTGGAAAGTAGTCTAAAGTTGTTTTTTTTTTTTTTTTTTTTCCTTTTTAGTGTTTTGTGTTGGAAAGTGATCTAGAGTTGGAGTTAGAAGGTGGATGTTCAAGCTTGGAGGAGATTCAGAGCCTTGAAGTCAAAGGTTTAAAGCTTAAATGAGTTCCAAAAGAAAGATAAGGATGTCTATCAATATCTACATTTAAAAACTCGAATAGTGTGTTTGGTTACACGTGTAAAGAAAGTAAAATTGGGACTTAAAGGAATAGGGTTATCCCTATTTCCAATTTGAGGGATGAATTAATTTGGGGATAAGGGATCAATTAATTCCCAATTAAGGGTTAATTGGAAACTAATTTCAATTACATCAAATTTTAATACCAAATCAATAGAAACTCAAAAATTAATTCTAGAACAATGAGGGAATTAAATTCAGATCAGTGAATTAATTTTCAAAAATTATACTAAAACCTAAAATGAAAACTTAAAAATTTAAAAATGCCCCTCTAAAATAGAAAAATAATAATTAATTCTCAAAAATTATATTAATGCCCAAATTATATGAAAATTAATTTAAAGGGGCATTTCCCATAATTTTAATTAAAATATATTAACGCCCAAATTATATGAAAATTAATTTAAAAATGCCCTTCTAAATTAGAAAATATTTTATTTTAAAAATTCTAAGTTATGAAAATTGCACAAAAGTCCATGATTTTCAAAAAATCACAAAAGTTTCCTTAAAAACGAAATTTACATCATTAGAAACTAAATTTAGTATAATTAATGCTATATAGGACCAATTTAAGATCTAAAAGAGCCTAACATAAGGTTTTTCAACACTCTAAACCCAATGGTGAGATCTATTTTAGCAAAACAAAAATTTAAATATATAAATGAAGATTAGTAGGCACATTTAGTACAACTTTGCATCTTTAATTAAAGAGAGAAATGAACACCAAAAATTACAAAACTTCATATTTAAACTTTTATGGCTGTTCTGGACCTGACAGTGGAGTTCGTAACACCAAATAAGACTCTTAAAGTATAAGTCCTTAAGAAATATACCTTAAAATTAATACTTTATGAATATTAATTACTGCCATATGACCTACATAAGTTATGGACGACGAAGAATAGAAAAAAAGTACTAAAAGAATTAAATGAATGACAACTAAGAGGGTTTAAGTGGTTAGTTAGAAACCTTTCATAATCAAAACCCCTATTTTCACTAGAGGTAGGAGGAGAAGACCAGAAGTCAGTCGGGAACACTTTGAGAATTGTGAGAGCGTAGACGACAACCTATTAGAAATAGAATCATCCAAAGACTAGGAATGTGAAAGTAGCTACAAGATAGCTAAAAACTAAGGATAAATACTAAGAGACTAAGGTGAGTAACCCTGAACCTTGAAATGGAGACTTTTCTATTTAAATGCAGTTCTTTACAACTTTTGTTATCACATGCAGTTCTTTTACAACTTTATGATATTTTCAAACTACTATGTTAAATGTTTTAGCAGCATGTCTCTACTAACATGTCTTTAAATATTTTTCATGATATGGATAGTTTAAAGAATGTTTTGCAAGCATGTTTTAGTATAAAATGTTATTGTCTTATAGCCCTGCTTGGGGTTAAGAATTGATAGATTTCCAAAAAATTCTTTTATAGCACGACTCAACCAGGAGTCTAGTATCCATAGGCCCGTGTAAGCCCAGAGCTCTAAATTACTTAAGAGTCACCATGTGATGACCCATGGTCCCAAGGGACAAATGCTATCAAGATGTTTGGCATGTATTATTTTATTAAATCACCTTTATAGCATCAAATTTTATGTTTTCATGATTATCATAATATATCTTGTAAAACTAAGTTGGCATGTACTCTTATTTGATTTACAGTATATCTTACAACCCTCAGTCGCATGAATATGTTTTAAAAATGTTATTAACTTTTAGTATGAACTTATTTTAACTGTTATCCATGAAAGTTTAGTAAAGGGGTTACTAGAACCCATGACAGGGAACTTGAGTTACGAGATTTTCATAAAGTTCATAAATTTTTATCTTTTATATTTTAGGTGAGAATTTTGGTAACATAGCATAGGAGGATGGAATTTGATTACAACCACTTTTGGGAACGGACGATGACTTTGGCTATCGTAGACATCTTTTGTAGTAGGATGCTAACGAAATTATTGGGTTGTAATTTTCAAACTTGATTTTATTTTGAAAATTAAGTATTTAGTTATGCTCTGCCATGTTTCATTTTTGCTGCTATGTATAATTGTGAATGCATGGATTTATGTACCAGTTAAGAGGCATTTAGTGAACACGTCATCAATATGCTATGAAGAGCAAGTATATTGGAAAGGTGCCTAACTAACGGTCATTATCTCTAATTCGTATAGGGTAGGGTTTGGGATGTGACAAAGTTAGCATCAAAGCATTAGGTTAGAAGTAAGGACACTAACATAGTTAGTATCAAGCAGAGGAACTAATAAATTGGTATTAGAACGTTAGAATGTAGTCCACACACATATAGAGTACCATGATGGACGAAAAACATAGGTTAATGTGTAAGAAAAGAGGCCTAGGCAATGACATGGTTTGCGAGTCATCGATAGGAGTTTCTAATTACAAAATGACAAGAATATAGAGAGATAAAGAAGAGTTGTTAAGGTATTATGCCATAGGACTCGCAGGTTTTGATACCTCAAACTCCATTAGTATTCTTTAACATGCCAAATGGGAATACGAAGTTGCCGAATAAAAGAAAGAAGCCTGTGAATGTGGATTTATGTACTCAAAGGTGAAAGTACATGGGGGCTGGGCTGGGCTGGGCTCCAGTCCCCTCCAAATTATCAATTTTTTCTTTTATACATGTACAATTTTGGCCTTTCTAAAATTAGTCCATTCCAAAATTTTGGTTCAACCCAATTTTTACCCATTATTTTTCTCATTTATCACCCAAAATTTTAGCCTACCCTCAAAATTTTTGACCTAACTCAATCTTTACCGATAATTTCTCTCAGCTTTCACTCCAAAATTTTGTTCCAACCAAAATTTTTCTAGCCCCCTCTAATAATTTTTCGGTTCTGCCCTTATACGTACTTCAATATATAAGCTTACATGGGTGTCTCTTATTAAGTTAAAAAATAATGTTTTATGATCCAAGTAAGTTCACCTATATAAATTTATCATTCTGATGTAGTGTGAAAATGGTAAGATATAAAATATTACTTTTAACTTTATTCCCTCAGGCACATAAAATGGCTTGTTATATATTTGCCTCAGGCAAACACTTATAACTCACGTTCTTAACTTCTTTTTTCATGAGTTATACACATTAAGTCATTAACACGCCATTATATGCATGCACCTATCTCCTAACTTTTCATATTTATCACATTTCATACTCCTAAATACTTATTAGAATCATGTTTTTCTTTTCTAACAATACATACCTCAGGGCCTTTGAAGTTTCTTAGAACCTCAAGTAGCATACCAGTGAGATAAACAGCTGTAGAGTTTTTTTTCTCTTGATCATGCTGTGTGCTTTCATGACAAAGTTAAGTGGGTTTGAAGTCATAATTTTGGTTAAAATTGGTATGGGCACATGCAATAAGGCAAAATGATTCCCCTATGGCATCTTAACATTAGTTTTGAGCATGTCTCTGACTGACTTATTGCCACCAATGCTTCTAGTGTTGAGCAACACCAGTGAAGTTGAATGCATATTGCTCGGCTCACAACTTGTTCCTTGCATGTATAAGCAACTTCCAAAAAATATTATCCTCGTAATTACATCATTTATTGTCTGTTGGAAGCCCAAAATTATTTAAACAAAATGGAAAACACTAAAAAATTTTAACACAAACTACCATAAACAACCAAGAACAAAGCTAAATAGCAACACAAATAAACTAGCATGGTTAGCTAAGAATTTGCAATAGAAAACCAAAGAATTTATAAAGTTACCACTTGAAGATTGGACTTTATTTGTTTGGTTTCATCAAGAGAAAATGTCATAGTAGTTACAGTGATCGGCTAGAACTCCACTCCATCATTACCGGACTGGATATGTGTCAGGTTATCTTCAACTAACGGTGTCGATGGCCCTAAAAAAAATTCTAGGTAGACATTGGAAAATGTTATTGTCATAGCGGTTTAGATTTGAGTTAGATTGGCGCAACGGTAATGTTAAAGGAAGAGAAAGATTGTCAGCTCTTTGAAGACAAGAAAAAAGAACTCCCATTTGAGAAAAGCTGTCACGACCCGAAATCCACCCTTTACAGATCTCGTGTCGCGAGGCCGACCCTGAGGCCATCCTTACTTTTTCTTTCCTTGTAACAGTGGTAGACATGTGTAATAAAATAATTTAATATTAAATCAGCGGAAGTCTTTAATATACATAAAATAGTTCTACATATATCAAAAGAGAACCTAATCATTACATCACTTTTTAGGTGGTGAATACATGGGAGAAACTATAACATATTTGCTATTGCATTTCAAAATGCTCTCCTATGCTCCTTGAGCTCCTACTGTTGTCTCGCAGCATTCCTTCCTGAAATAGATAAGTAAGTTTTGGAATGAGCTAATGAAGCTCATTAAGTAAATTCTCTTCTCTCTGCCATGGGTTAGGGTCAATGTAGAAAGAACATAATCTGAGATAATGAGAACATGATAACATGATAGTCAGTCATGACATAGATTGCTACAATAGCCAATAAAAGAGAACACCTCAATAGCTAATAGAACGACATGCCATAATAACCAATGGGATGTCACAATGATCAATAGAATAGACTGTCACAATAACCAATGGAATAGAAAGTCATAATAGATAGTAGAATAGTACGTCACAATAACCAATAACATAGAATAGAGTGTAAACAATAGAAATGACCCTTATATCCAACATTAACAACAATTGTACAATCAAAATCATAAAGAAATCAATCATGAATCAATGGATAAGCTTCCAACACATATGATCATTCATAAGAAAATATGATCATTCTAGGAGTTCAATAAAAAGATATGAAACCAATAAACATTTCGATGCACACAGTGTCATTGCGTATATAACTCTCTCAGGCCTATTGGCCATGTGATATTGACTCATAGGTCTAATAACCTTGAAGGGCCCGACATACCATCTGTCATTGCATATACAACACTTATATGTCCATTCACGGAATCCAATGAATTCCCACACATAAGGTTCCAAAGGTCCAGCCCCACTCGAACCAATGAATAGCCTCATGGTTGCCAATCTTTCCCACACTTAAGGTTTTAAAAGGAAGGGGTCTACTAGTCCCAATAGTGCCCTGTGTCCAGCCTCGCCCTAATAAATGAATAGCCTCATGGACTTGGACCCGTAGGCCCAAGCAATCAGTAACCATAACCTTAGTAATAAGCATCAGATGGATGTTGTGACTGAGCACAACTCTAGGCTCTCATAATATATCATGATCAACATAGTTCCATAAGAAGTGTATATTTATGGAATATCATTCAATTCAATGGGAACATAATAGTTGGGCTTTCAAGGCATAGCATAAAACGTATAACATAATGATCAATGATATAACAATCAATCAATGTCTACAAGATAGAACAAGTATCACATTGTGGAAAGAATAAACATCTGGTACGTACAGAAGTACAACGTAGGCAGTAATAGAATAAACATGGCTTAGGATGTCACATGCAGAGATTGGGTTTCACTTATATATATAACACATAAGCACTCAAGATCAGGACATAATAGTCAAATACTCAATAATGTCTGTAAGATAGAATACACGTGGAACTGTAGAATCCACAACCTTTGGTATATATAATTGTATGATCTCAACAGTAAAAGAACAACATGGCTAGGAATAAGTATAAGCAAGTGATTGGGTTTTACTCATATACAAAAGTTATAAGGATCATGATCAAGGTATAACAGTTATCTTCTCAATGAGGTTCAATAAATAGAACAATCATATAACATGGTGTACGCATAAGAGTACAATTCTGGCAGTAGAAGAACAACATGGCTAAGAATACCACATGTAAGAGATCCAAGATTTACTTAACTCTTAATCGTCCATTACATATATTCAGTATTCAGTTACTTGATCTTTTCCTTTATGCAGTTCCTATAATCAGTAATACATCTCAGTTTAATGCTATTCATCAAATTTTATACATCATTGCTATAAGTATCCCATTTACTAAATTAGACTATACTATTGAGTCTGGGATATCGAAGAAAGTCAGTTTAGGCTTTTATGGACTTCTATTCGAACTTCTATACTAATAAGGGCAAAATGGTCATTTTGCACTGATACATATCTTTATTTCTCAGGACCTATTTTTACAATTGGACTCTGTCGTTGAGTCCAGAATGCTTAAAATAGTAAAGATTCACTATTCATTTATTTTAATCGGAGTCCATTGACTCATATTTGACTTAGGGGCATTTTGGTCATTTGGCATTTCTACGGGTATTTTATTTTTTGAGATTCCATCTCGTGAAACGAATCCCACCATTGGGTCCAGAAGGCTCAAGATAATAAATTTATACTATTTACTTAGCTTAATTGGACATTAGGATTTAAATAATTAGATAACTTAATTAATTAATTATAATTATAATATATATTATTTATTGCACCATATGACCACACGTGCCTCAGTGGCACGGTGGTGGACTTGGTTCTCATAGGGGCCTCACGCCCACGCGCACTAGGGTTCGAGTCCCATACGCAGCAATTCCCCTAACTTTTTCCTTAAACTATTCATATTAAAAATAAATTTCTTGCCCCAAAACGACATAGAAGCAGTACACGCGTCCATGTTCCTGGGCGGGTCTTGACTCGACTTGAGGTTTGGCCTGACCTGTGGCCCAACAGTGTATCGTCTTCCCCCTCAACAATCCGTCGAAGGTCCGATGGCAATTCCGGTTACCTTTTCCTGCCCCGGTGACCGGACTGCACTTTCCTATATTTTTTGTTTCATTTTAGAACCATTTTTCATTTCTAACTACTCTAAAACACATTCTAGGACCCTTTGATGGCATTTTAAGCCATTAAAACACATTGAAACTTCAAATTTTCAAAACATCAACTTTCTGATAACCTCCAATATCTTCTTCATTTCTTCAACATTTTACATGCGGTTTCTTCCTATGTGTTCCATTTTTCCTATAGAATTTAACTATGCAATTTGTTCTAAGCTTTATGCAATTCTCCAAAAAAAAATTAAAAAAAACAAAAAAAAACAAAATTTGAAATCTTAAAAATTACAGAGTTTTTCCCTTACATTTTTCTTACTATATTTCTCATCCTCTTCTGTTTTTCTCACCTTTGAACTTCTAAAAGACTTTTCAGCTTCTCTATTTCTCTCCTAACACATGCTAGGTGCATGTATATATATATATATATATACACACAAATATGGCCGTTCCTCTCCCTCTCCTCTCTCAGCTTCTTTCTCATTTTCTGACTTTCTTCTCTTATTCCCCTTAATTACTTAGAAGATATTATACATATAATATCATATAGGTGATATAGCACACAACTTTATATTATATAATATATATATATATATATATGACAGCACAACACACACATTTACGCACACTAAAGGTGCTACCGACAGCCCCTTTTTCTTTCTTTCTTTTTTCCTTTTTCTAGTTTTTGTATAGTTATATATATGTATACACATATATCTCGTAATATACATATATATACATATACTAATATGTATACACTTACTTATATACACACACTAATACACACACGTATATACATATTGGTATATATATATACCTATATATATCTCATTATATACATGCATATATATTTTATATATATACATATGTACGTATACACGTATTTATGTATACACACATTTCTGTACCATCAAGTTTCTCGTACGGCGTTCCTTGGAGTATTCGGGATTGCCTATAAATCATTCTTGTATATTCAAATACTATATATTACTCAATTCGTGAATCATACCGTTTCTCTTGAATTACGTGTTTATTACTATACATAGCTTACTATGATAGCTTGGTTTATTTTGGTACTACATTCATTGGCTCAGTTTGCCTCGGTATTGTTATTTGACTCTTTTAGGCATTTATGAAATTAGTTCAATTTATTTGGGTCAGGGTGTTACAAAAGCCATCACCAAGGGTATGAAGAAGCTTAAATATTATGTTCTCAACTGCATTACTTGTTGGGTACTTGACTTGATGAGTTTCCCATAATGTTTTGCTTTGTGGAAGATGTTCCATGGCTATCTTTGATAAATAGTCATTGAGTTTCTGGTCGTAAAACTCTGTTTACTTTCCATCAGGGAAGATGGGGATGTTTATATGGTCTTCTAGCTTCATCTCTACCCTCTTCCATTGCTTTACTCCATTCATTTAAAAGAATAAAAATGAGTTTAGTACTATTCTCATTAAAATCTTATGTAACTTTGTAGCTCAGTCACCCACCTTCTATTAATAAGAAGTATCCTGTGATTAGTGATAAACTCAAAAAATTTAGGTCTGAATCACCATGGAGCTTAAGTTTCTGGCAAGGTAAAACTTACCTAGGGATGCAAAAAAGGACCGTGGCCTGGCCTAGTCGGGCTTAACCAAGAGGTGGATCGGGCTTGACCAAGAGACGAACCCAGCCAAGTCCAAAGAATAAGGTCCTAGGCCCTAATTCTAAATATGGATTTAACGGGCTTGCGGGCCAAAAAAAAAAATTATTATAAAATTGTAATTAAGTCGGAGATAAATACATCAATAAGTAATTAACAAATAAAATGTTAATGTATAATAGATTAAAAAATTATAAAAGTTAGAATTGATGAATGATTTTTTCTTTTTTGTGTGCAATTGACAAATGATTTAATAATTTGAATGGAAAGCATGAAGACAAGCATTTGATATATTGGAGGAGCTAATATTATTTAATATTTACATGTATGGTAATGGTGTGAAGTTTGAATTAAGATGTAAATAATGAAAATGTGAAGTGAAAGGTAAGGAAGTTAAATAGCTATTGATTTATTAAGTTGGAAGTAAATCAAATAATAATAAATAATGAAAATCATTTGAATTGGAAACTAGTGAATAATTATTTTATGTTTTAAAGAGTTGAGTTTATGATTTTTAAGGGTTCGGGCTTGTGCAGCCCGAGTTTTAGGCAAAGCTTCTGGTCGGGCCTCAACCCAAAAAATCAAACCCAAATCTGAAATAAAGGTATTCCGGGCTAGGGTTGGGTCACGCTTGACTTCAGGCTGGACCGAATTAAGCCCGCAAAAAAAAATTGGGTCGTGCGGGCTTCGGGCCATTTTTGCACCCCTAAACTTACCCATTTGTGGTGCAAGTCACCAAAAGTGTTCATTGTCATTACCAAAAAAACACTTTGTAAGTTTGTCATCTCAAACAAGTTTGGTAGACTGCAGCCCATAGAGAGAGAGAGAGAGAGAGAGTACCATGATGGACAAAAAGCGTGGGTTGACGGGTAAGAAAAGATGCCTAAGCAGTGACATGAATTGCGAGTCATTGATGGGAGTTTCTAATTCCAAGAAGGCAAGAATAGTGGGAGATAATGAAGAACTGTTAAGGTATTGTGCCATAGGACTCGCAGGTTCTGATACCTCCTCAAACTCCATTAGTATTCTTTAACCTGGGAAATGGTAATATATAGTTCCCCCCCCCCCCCCCCAAAAAAAAAGGAAAAAAGCTTGTGAATATGGATCTACGTACTTCAATATATAAACCTACATGGATCATGGATCTCTCCTGTTAAGTTAAAACCCTATTTGATTTGATCAAATAGTTTTGGGAATATTATTTTGTGATGATTACACCAATGTTCTATTTTAACTATAACTAAAATATTTTTAAGTTTAATTAGAACACATTGTGAATAGTTGAATTACATATGCCTCACGTGATTGTTATCCAATTTTAACCCATGTCCTCTTTTTCATTATTTATTTTAATCTACCGTATCTTATGAGATTCTATTACAAAAAATTTAGGAGAACAAGATAGTCTTAATTTTTTAAAAAGAAATAACTATAAAGAATAGTAATTGATATGCCAAAAAATATCCCACCACTATGGACGCGACACGTCTACCCCTAATGTCACGTCCCGACCCGAATTTCCAACCAAACCCGGGGACGCGACTAAAACGAAATAAAGGAAGAAAATAAATAGACGAATGAATAAATAAATGACAATTCAACTGATTTAGATACAAGCCTACATACATTCCTGTTTTATAAAATTTTGGCAAAACCTCCTTTGTTTTCTAAGCCTTTTCTCACCTAATATTTCTCAACAATTCACAGATATAAACAACAATACATCCCATCCTCACTCGATGGCCACAATCTCATCAAATTTAAATATACATCGCCTAATTATACAACTGAAAATATATAACCACGATACAACCGAAGACAATTTAATAGATACATACATTCACTTCTGTCAATATACATATATGTCATTGGGCTTAAGCCCGTAAATCACAAAACATGCCCCAAGGCCAAATATCCATCAATAGTCAAGTCTCCTCCACTCAGCTAGACTTATTCAAATCTCAGGTATTGGGAGTGTCATCTGAAATATGGTTCCCACGAATGGTTCAGCTCAACTACTGGTATGGTACAATACTAATGCAAGGAACAAAATTAAGTCGTGGCATGTGTAAGTGTACATTCATATCTATATGCCTTACAAGTCATGCATACAATATAATGGCAATGTACAAACTACCTCTGTATAAAACCCTATATCAGGTTCACAAATTCATCAACACAATGCACAGGCAATATGTCACAACCCGAAATCCACCTGATGCTGCACTTTTTGACTCGCAACACGTGAGGGCTCCGTGACCTGTAGAACACTCAGAAAGATGATCAGAGGACCACCGGATTGGCTCCGGCGGTAGCCGCTCCGATGCTTAAGTAAGTAAGGGAATTGAAAGACTGTATTGAAAGCCAAAGAATGAGCATGAAAATAAAAGCGTACCTCTAGGGTTTAATATATAGGCCGAAGCTTTCCTAAGTTGATTAGGATTCAACGCCATGAATATAGGGATATGATCATCGGAGATTGCAGTTACCTTGTGGGCATTGAGTCGTAGATGGAGATAATCATAAATGATAGTTTCCGTATTGGAGACTGCTTCCTTATTCTCTGCTCGGAATCCGCTAAGGTGGTGACGAGATCTGAAGCTATGGTCTGGACCCTGTGATCAGTTCTGGATATATTCGTTTGGTCACTTCCGACCTTATGTGATGATCTGGATGTCATTGGCTGAGCGAGAATCATGCTAGCTGAACATAAATCGGACTGTGGTCATACGTGTCAAGTGTTGATTGGCCTGTCTTTTTATGGTATATCAGTTACTCCCCCCCTAAGTCCTAGTTTGATGTAAGTAACTAGGGCTAAGAGAGTTATGTATCTCGCTTGTTCGCCTTCCAAGACAATTGTTGGGGCGTCATTTATTGCGTAGTCGGTGATTAAGTCTTTTCAAGGTCACAATTACACTGGGCGGACAGTTGGTTTTCTCGAGAACATCATTGTTCTGAACCGTCATGGCGTTTGGGCTTGGTGGGTCCCTTCTGATACCGTGTTTATAAATACGGGATGAGATTTTTGAAATGACCTTTCCCTCGACATTTTTACTGTGCTAGAAGATTTCATTCGCCATTGTTGGTTCGTGCGACCTTGAAGAATACAGATCCCCTAAGTGAAAACAGGTTCGACTGATTTTTCCCCCTCTCTTGCTTCTTTCTTCTTGAGTCTGAGAATAATGTCTGTTCCTTCGGAATCTCAAATTGTGAATGAGGGAGTAGGAGACCATTCTGAGATGGCTGGTCCGCCTGTTGTAGGAGATGTAGGTAACCCTGCTCTGGAAATTATTGAGGAGGGGCCTGTCGAACCTCCCCCTAGTCCAGGGGTTACAATAGTTGATGCTTTCGAAGAGCCCCGAGATAGGGCCGGGGAGACCTTTGGTAGGTCTTCTCATAGAGAAGAGGGTGAGAGTGCCGTCACTCAAAGCCTCTTAGATGAATGGAGGGTGAAATTCGAATTTCCCCCAAATGTGACTTGCAGAGTTCCAGGACCCATGGAGCGTCCCCAAGATGTTAAAGCCGGGGAGATTTGTGTTTTCCTTGCCTGGTTTGAAATGGGCGTAAGGCTTCCATTGCCGGATTTAGTCAGGCAATTCTTCTGTTGGTTCAAGCTCTGCCCCGCCGACCTGAATCTCAATAGCTGGCGGCATCTTCTAGGATTTATGGTGCTGGGGCACCTGAACAAAGTGGACGTGTCTCTGGACTTGATCCGTAGCAATATGGATCTGAAGTTCAAGTAGGCAGAGGGCCTCTACTATATGTCCTTCGAGAAGGGGTTCCGACCCCTGTCTTCCGTTCCTACTTCCAACAAGACGTGGAAGAAGTGGTACTTCTTCGTTGGAGGAGGATGGGAGCATAAGGACTTCCAGGCCGGAGAGACCTCGTCGTTTCCTTGTGTTACGGGCCATAGGGGTGAGACTTATTCCCTTGGGTTTGCTTTAGCTTTGCTTATATCCTCAGAACTGACAAACGTGGTATTTTTCATTTCCCTTGTGCAGTCAAGAGTGCTCGGAAGAAGCCCGAGTTTACTAAGGCTCTGCAGGATCAGTACCGGGCTTTGCTTTCAACTTCTAACCGGGCTCATACTGTTATCGTCACTCCGGACCGCGTGATGGCCACCCGTAGTGCAGAGTTTAAGAAGAGGCTAGCCTCGAGGTGGGAAGTGCCGAAGCCCCAAGTGGTGGGGGAGGCTTCCTCCCAAGCTGAGCCTGATGTTCCTCTAGAAGTGAAGAGGAGGAGATTGATTTCTGGTTCCCCTGAGCCCTCCCCTGCCGAGGCTGAGGAAGCCGAGCCTACCATTCCCGTATTGGCCATTCCTCCTGCTCCTTCCGGTCCGATCAAGAGGTCTAGGAAGGGGAAAGCACCTGCCGCACCTTCCGAGCCATTTGTTGGGCCGGATTATCAACTTGCCAAGAAGGCATTTGATCAGATATGGGCTCAGGGCCCACACCGGTATAGAGGGGATGATCCCTCCAAATTGATGACTGAGATGATGACTCTCCAGATGAAGGTAACTTTTGAAGCCTTTCCCTGACTTCCTTGTTTGCTCATTTGTTTTACTCTATTTTATCTGTCCTGCTTTATACAGAGCATGCATAGTTTAGCTGCTCTGATGGTGACCCCCATGGGCCTTGAGGAGGCCGAGAAGCTGAGGACGGAGGTGAATGAGATGAGACTGGAGCTCGGAACAGCCCGTTCCAAAATTCAGTCTGCTGAGGAGGGTCTGAAGGAAGCTACCACCAGCCTTAAGGTAGCAGAGTCTGAGAGGGATATATTTGCTCAGACGGTTGAGAGGCTTGAGGCGGAGTTGGTTGGTCTCCGTAGTTCCATTGATCAGAAGGTTCAGGAGGCAGTTGGTCAAGCCAAAGCTGAGGCTGAGATGGAATTAAAAGATGAAGTTGATCAGATGGGTGATGACCTGATCCTGCTCGGCTTTGAGAATTTTCGAACTAGATTCCAACTTCAGTTCTCGGACTTTGATGTGTCATCAATCGTTCCTCCTGAACCTACCTCATCTCGTCCTGATCCGGATAAGACTGCTGGGGCTCGTGCCCTTAATTTGGAAGAAGACGCAGGCCCCTCTGGGAAATCCTGAGGCTTTTATAGGCTTTTGATTCCTTTTTTTTTTTTTTTTTGATGTAATTAATATATTTTCCCTTTTGATCAATAAGATTGACTTTTCTTCAGATTCTGCTTGTATTTTTCCCTCTTGTGAATTTTGTTGCAAGTGTGGCTGCTCTGAACCCTTTGCATGTTAGATCAAACAGTTGCTTTCTAATCTTCAATACTTGTCATTAAATAGTGAATATAGATCTGCCTTATTAAAATAAGATGAGAAAGTAGATATAGCCAGATAGATAGAGCCTGACAGAGTGGGAGTGGATTTCTGTAGAGCTCTGAGATAGACTGCTCTGAATTAAGAGTCTGTGAGGTTAACTGAGCAGCTTGTGCTCGTTATTATGATGCTTGGTATGCTGAGTACTTGGGATTGGGATATATCCGATCTTTTTGGTCTTTGTCATATGTCTTGACCCGTCATGAAATAGTTAAAACCGGTAGGTCTGAATCTTTGAATGGGGGGTCTATTTACTTTAGACTTTGTTCCCCTATTTATCGCTTTGGGAACTTAAGTACTGGACTGCGGTCTCTGTCTTGAGAATTCTGTACTCTGTCTCTTGGTATATTGAAGAGGCTTATTTAATGCACCGCTTAGTCATTCGACCGTCGTTTGGGTTTTCGAGGCCACTCTCTTTTTCACCGTTACGACGGTTCAATTGGGTGGCTTTTGGACTCCAAGGGTCTATATATATGGAAACGGGGCATACGGTTGCGCTCAACCCTTTTGCTCCCCGATTTGTTCGTGAGAGAAACCTCATATGCTGCCGGAGTTTCTCCCATTCGTCCGGAGATGATGGAAGATTCCTTGCCTGAGTTAGAAATAATGAGCCTGTGGCCGAGAGTTAACCTTCCTCTTTTTTCAGTCTCCAAGGAAGGATTGAAGGAGGCACAAGTCTTCTTGTTTCCTCTGGCATCCTGTCGAGATTTCTCCGATTGGTGGTGGCCCCTCCCTGATTCAACCGAGGCCTGGAGTGTTGGTGATGAAGACGAAGGTGAGTTGCCTCCCCTTCCTCACGCTCTGTCAGAGACCCCTGCTCCAAGTGGCTGGGGTGAAACAGACGGTGTGAAGAAGAAGATTGAAGGTGGGTTACCTTCTCCCCCATGTGACTTGGCAGAGACCCTTGCTCTACTCTTCTGAGGAGTCATGCCGATTACGAAGGTGGAGAATGAAAAGTCTCCTGAGGCTCAGAGCCCTTATCATCCGTTGGTCATGGGACCAGTGATAGTGATGATGAAATGGCCTGGGCGCTACTTGATGCAGACTGGGGTTCAGGGTTCCTTCCTTTCAAATGGAGCCGATGAAGGCGGTTTTGAAGGTTTTGGATTTTGTGCCCCTTTATCATCCCAGGAGAAGAGCCATTATGTTGCCAAGCGTAGCTTCTGTAATAGCTTCTGTAATAGTTTCTGTAATAGCTTCTGTAGTAGCTTCTGTAATAGCTTCTGTAGTAGCTTCTGTAATGTCTTGGTACTGATGTAGATTTTTTGAGTTATTAATAAAGTTGAATTTCTTCTTCTCAGATCTGATATTTTCTGTGAATGTGCTCTTTTGAAACTTAAGCACCTTCTAATGCACTGCCGATTGTTCTGAAAATAAATCAAAAATTTAGAAAAATGCCAGAATCGAAGTACTTCACCTTTGGTTGGACCCATAGTACTGGTTTGTTTGGCAGATAAGCCAAATAATATAAGTATCAGATCCGAGGTGTTCCGATCTAGGAAACCTTAGTTGATAGATGCTCGGAACTTCTGCCTTTGGATAGACTGGATCATAGAATCTGCTAATTGAAGACGGACCAGGCTCGGAAGGCCTGTGCATTAGAGTGATCTAGGCTCGGTAGGCCTGCATATTTTATGAGCCAAGTATTTAAGATCTATATAGCATGGAGCAGACTCTGAAGGTCTGTGCACTATAGATGGACCAAGTCATGAGACTTGTGCATTAATAGATGGACCAGGCTCTGAAGGCCTGTGCATTATGGATGGACCAAGTAATGAGACTTGTGCATTGATAGATGGACCAGGCTCTGAAGGCCTGTGCATTAATAGATGGACCAGGCTCTGAAGGCCTGTGCATTATAGATGGACCAAGTCATAAGACTTGTGCATTAATAGATGGACCAGGCTCTGAAGGCCTGTGCATTATAGATGGACCAAGTCATAAGACTTGTGCATTAATAGATGGACCAGGCTCTGAAGGCCTGTGCATTAATAGATGGACCAGGCTCTGAAGGCCTGTGCATTAATAGATGGACCAGGCTCTGAAGGCCTGTGCATTATAGATGGACCAAGTCATAAGACTTGTGCATTAATAGATGGACCAGGCTCTGAAGGCCTGTGCATTAATAGATGAACAGTTTTAAGGAAGTAAAAGAAAAAAAATCTTCATTGATAATACTTCCGCAAGTGTTCTACGTTCCATGGCCTAGGAACAGGTTTCCCAGTCGTGTCTTAAAGCCAGTAAGTGGTAGGTCGAACGACCTTCGTCACTTTGTAGGGGCCTTCCCAATTTGGTGACAACTTTCCCATGGTGGGATCCTTGGTATTCTGAAAGACTCTTCTTAAGACGAAGTCTCCAACTTGAAAGCTGACTATCTTGAGTCCTATCCTGGATTTATTGACCATTCTTTGTTGGTAGGCTTCCATCCTGATGCTAGCCTGATCCCTTCTCTCTTCGAGCAAATCCAAGTTCTCCATCAGCTGCTGATCATTGGATTCTTGCTCAAAGGCCTCAGTCCTCAGAGTTGGCATACCGATTTCAACCGGAATTACTGCTTCTGTCCCATAGGCTAATGAGAAGGGTTTTTCAGAGGTGGGAGTTCTTCTGGTTGTATGGTAGGCCCAAAGGACTCCTGGGAGCTCTTCTGCCCACTTCCCTTTGGCTTGCTCCAACCTTTTCTTTAACCCATCAAGGATTGTTCGGTTGGTGACCTCTGCCTGCCCATTTGCTTGTGGATGGCCTGGAGAGGCAAAGTGCTGCCTGATGTTGAGATTTTCGCAGAATGCCTTGAAGCCTTTACCAGTAAATTGTGTCCCATTATCCGAGATAATTACACGTGGTATGCCAAACCTGCAGACAATGTTCTTCCAGGTGAAGCTTTCGACTTCCTTCTCTGTAATATGCGTTAAAGGCTCGGCTTCGGCCCATTTAGAGAAGTAGTCGATAGCCACGAGGAGGTACTTCCTGTTTGGAGGTGCTCGTGGTAACGGGCCCACAATGTCCATTCCCCATTGAGCAAAGGGCCAGGGACTAGGAATCGGGATGAGCTCGTGCTGAGGCTGGTGTTGGTACGAGGCGAATCTCTGACATTTGTCACACTTCCGAACATATTCTTTAGCCTGTTTCAGCATGCCGGGCCAGTAGTAGCCCTGTGATAGAGCTCGGTGGGCTATAGTTCTGCCCCTATTGTGATTCCCGCAAATTCCCTCGTGAATTTCAGCCAAAACATATTGTGACTCGTCTGGAGCCAAACACTTTAATAGAGGTTGAGAATATGACCTCCTGTAAAGTTTGTTGTTCAAGATCAGGTACCGAGCCGCTCTGATTCGGATTCTCCTGGCTTTGTTTTTATCCTCTGGGAGGAGCCCGGATTTTAGATACTGGAGGATTGGGGTCATCCAGCTCTGGGTCTGTTCATTAATTTGAGCAACTGATGCTTCCTCAATGCTGGATCCTGGCTGAAAAGAGATTTTAACGGTGGAGTCTGTTTCAGATTTGAGACGGGAGGCCATGTTAGCCAGAGCATCTGCTCTGCAGTTCTGACTTCTCTCAATCTTCTGGATAGTGAAAGTCTGGAAAGAATGCTTTAAATGGTTCACCAATTCGGAGTACCGAAGCATCCTGTCATCCTTAATGGCAAACTCTCCCAAAACTTGGCTTACTACCAGTTGGGAGTCAGAGAAGACATCGAGGTTCTGAACCTCGCATTCCAGGGCAAGCTTCATCCCTAAGATTATGGCCTCATATTCAGCTTCATTATTAGAAGCTCTAAATCCCAGGCTGATTGCTTTTTCCGATGTAAGTCCATCAGGGGACTGTAGTACCAGTCCTACCCCTGATCCTTGATCGGTTGACGATCCATCAATATACAGCAGCCAGGTTCCTGTAGTTTCGGCGTTTTGTGCTTCGTTCTGCAGTGCCGGGGTGAACTCGGCTATAAAGTCAGCTAAGGCCTGCCCTTTAATGGAGTTTCGGGGTACATATGCTATGTCAAACTCCCCTAGCTCCACAGACCACTTGACCAATCTTCCCGATACCTCGGGTTTCCTCAGTATTGATTTTAGAGGATAGGCAGTTGGAATCTCAATTGGATGGGCCTGGAAGTAAGGTCGAAGCTTCCGGGCTGATATGACCAAGGCATAGGCCAGCTTCTCTACTTCTGGGTATCTTTTCTCCGTGTCAAGTAGTGCCCTACTGACGTAGAATATAGGCCTCTGTACTCCTTTGTCCTGTCTGATTAGTGCGGAACTGACTGCGTTCTCAGAGACTGCTAGGTACAGGAGCAACTTTTCTCCTTGTACAGGTTTTGACAGGAGCTCTGGAGAGGCTAGGTACTTTTTTAGTTCTTGGAAGGAAAGCTCGCATTCTTCTGTCCATTGCAAAGCCTTGCTGCCCTTTAGAGCTTTAAAGAAAGGTAGGCAGCGATCGATGGACTTGGATATAAATCTGCTCAATGCGGCGACTCTGCCGTTCAGTGCCTGAATCTCCTTTCTGATCTTTGGCGACTTCAGTCCAATCAGGGCTTGGATCTGAGTGGGATCTGCTTCGATACCTCTTTGAGAGACGATGTACCCCAAGAATTTTCCCTTCGTAACTCCGAAGGTACATTTCGAGGGGTTGAGCTTCATCTTGTGCCGTCTGAGGATATCGAAGGTCTGGGCTAAGTGCTGGAGGTGGCTGCCTTTCTGGAGGCTCTTTACCAGCATGTCGTCGATGTATACCTCCATGGTGCTGCCAAGCAGTGGGCTGAACATCTTGTTCACCAACCGTTGGTAAGTGGCTCCAGCATTCTTTAAACCGAAAGGCATCACTCTGTAGCAGTAGAGTCCTCTTTCGGTTATGAAGGCGGTCTTTTCCTGATCTGGAGGGTACATCTGGATCTGGTTGTATCCAGAGTAGGCGTCCATGAAACTCATAAGCTCATGCCCTGCAGTGGCGTCAACCAGTTGATCTATTCTCGGTAGTGGAAAGCTGTCCTTGGGGCATGCTTTGTTGAGGTCTGTATAGTCAACACAGACTCTCCACTTGCCGTTCTTCTTCTTGACGAGCACAGTGTTGGCTAACCACTCGGGATAGAAAACTTCCCGTATCATCCTAGCGTCCAGCAGCCTCTGGACTTCTTCGTTTATAACCCGATGCCGTTCGGGAGCGATCGGTCTTCTCTTCTGTCTGACCGGGGGGTGATCTGGATCTACCATTAGTTTGTGAGTTATCAGATTAGGATCTATTCCCTCCATGTCCCTAGTTTCCCAAGCAAAGATAGAGAGGTTGTTCTTAAGAAACCTGACTATCTTTTCCTGCTCGGCGGGCGTAAGGTCTGGGCCGATGTACAAATAACGCCCCTCTGCTTCTGAACTGACCAGTATCTTGATGGGCTCGCCAACAGGCTTGGCTCGGCTATCACGTCCCCTTGGGCTCAGGGGCTCTTCAACGCCGGATGGGCAATCTTCCACCTCGAGAGTGTGAGTGAAAACCGGATCTGCACAGTCCCGAGTGTACTGTAATTGCTATTTTGGAGCTGTCTCCTTGAGGGCAATAGCGTGACATTCTCGTGAGGTTGGCTGACATCCCCGGACCGAGTGCACGCTCTGATTGTGGACGTACTTCAGACACTGATGAAGGGTCGAAGTGACCGCCCCTATCTGGTGTAACCAGGGTCTTCCGATGATGACATTGTATAGAGACTTCATGTTCAACACCATGTACTCAGAGATGGTGGTCTTCTGCCCTTCACCTTCCCCAATAGTGGTAGGAAGGTCAACTCTCCCCAGGGGGGTGCTGAGGCTGCCATCAAAAGCTGCCATTATGGCAGTGGTGGACTTGACGCTGTCCTGGTCTATGCCCATCCGCTTAAGCGGTTCATAGAATAAAATGTTGACTGAGCTGCCAGTGTCGACTAAGACTCTTCTAGTTTCGAAGTTGGCGATTCTGAGGGTGATAACAAGGGCATCACTGTGAGGGCAGTGTACCCCTGCTAGATCTTGCTCGGTGAACTGGATCTCTGGCCCTGGCTTAAGCTTCTTTTCGACGTTGGAGACCTGCAAGATGTTTGAGCCGGTTCTGGCTTCCCGAGCATATCTTTTTCTTGCCCTGTTGGACATTCCTGTAACAGGGGAGTCAGCATGGAGGACGTAGATAACATGGTTGTTCTGCCTCTGAGGCTCGTTTCGTCCTTCCCGCTGCTCTTGCCTCTGTTCGGGCCTCTGATCTGGCCGCTGCTGAGGCTTGTCTTCTTAGGGGTTCTGCCTTCCGTCTTGTTTGACGAACTCCCGAAGACGTCCCTTCTTTATGAGCTGTTCTATCTCATATCGGAGGGTCCTGCAAGTGTTAGTAGTATGCCCATGATCTTTATGGAAATTGCAGTACTTACTTTGGTCCCGCAGGCTGGGATCTCCTCTGATCGGCTCTGGCCACCTCAGGTTCTCCCGATCTCGGATCTGCCGGAGTACCTGGTTCGGAGTAGTGTTCAAAGGCGTGAAGTTAGTGAACTCCCTTGGTGCGGAGTTGTACACAGCTCTGGGAGCTGTTTTCTTCTTTGGGCTCCTGACCCTCTTTTTGTTGGAGTCTCTTCTGTGATCCTCCTTCTTATGGTCCTCCCGCTTCGGATTATCCCTCTGGGTCTGATCCTTGCCCTTCTGGGCTGAGCGGTTGGCTTCTTCCAGGTTGATGTATTTTTTGGCCCGATCTATCAATGCTGCCATATCGGCCGGGGGGCTCTTTGTCAAGGAATCTCTGAAGCCACTTTGGGCAAGCCCGGCAGTAAGGGCCGCAACAAGGAACTTCGGGCTGCAATCCGTGATCTCAGTGAGCTCGGTGTTGAAACGGGCAATGTAGGCCCGGAGGGATTCCTCCCTGGTCTGCTTAACATTCAGCAGGAATTCTGGCCCCCTTCTGAGCCTTCTGCTGGTCATAAATCTATCCAAGAACTGTCTACCAAGCTCGTAAAAGCTGGCAACGGAGTTCGGAGGGAGGTTGTGGAACCACTTCAGAGCTGTTCCCTTCAAGCTGGTGATGAACGTTCGGCACATGAAAGCATCTGAAGCTCCGTGAAGGGCCATCGTATGCTGATAATGAGATAAGTGATCCCCTGGATCTCCAGATCTGTCATAGAGAGTGAATTTGGGCACCACGAACTTTCTAGGCCTCTCTTCGGACATGATGGCGTGGGTGAACGGTGTGGCTAGTCTTCCGAGAAGCCTGGCCAGTTCGTCTTGCTCTGGAGGGTTCTGAGGTCCTCTTAAGCCGATTGTCCGGTCCATAGACTCGGCAATCTCCTCTACCCTTCGCGGGTCTCTGAGTCTGACATCTTGAGAACCCTGCCTGACAGCCTCGGCTTCAGGGTAGTAGGGTGGAGTGCGCCCTTCGGATGGAGGAGGAATCCGAACCGGTGGGACTGGCGCTGCATGATAAGGTTCCTATGGTGCCGGGGGTGCTCCCGAAACCCTAGGAGTTGGGGCTCGAGTAGTGCTCCGGTAATGCACGTCGGGGACAAAAGCGGATGTTCCCCAGCCAGGAACTGTTGATGGCTATGGATCTCGGCCAGCGTGAGCAACGCCTGAAGGGTGCTCAGGCTGGTTAGTGGGGGCCTGCCCACTAAGTTCTTCATTCCCCGTGGCAACCGGGGGTTGCGTTCCTGCAACGAAGTTGACCGGCGGGCTAGGAGAAGCCGTCGCTTGGTTCTGCGTGAGCGTTGCCAGCGTTCTAGTAATGGCTAGCAACTGCTCCTGCACCAGGTCATTGTGTCGTTTTATTGCTTCGATCTCTTGTCGCATAGGGTTGGCCGCTGGTCCTCTTGTGCGTGGAGTAGGCGGCTGACGCTGAGCGTTTTGCGAACTCTGAGTATTCTATCGGGGTCGGAGATTTGGTGCCATGGTTTTCCGGTGGGGAAAAAGATGAGTTTACAAATAAAGCACGTAGAGATTAGTCGTTTCCCACAGACGGCGCCAAACTGATGCTGCACTTTTTGACTCGCAACACGTGAGGGCTCCGTGACCTGTAGAACACTCAGAAAGATGATCAGAGGACCACCGGATTGGCTCCGGCGGTAGCCGCTCCGATGCTTAAGTAAGTAAGGGAATTGAAAGACTGTATTGAAAGCCAAAGAATGAGCATGAAAATAAAAGCGTACCTCTAGGGTTTAATATATAGGCCGAAGCTTTCCTAAGTTGATTAGGATTCGACGCCATGAATATAGGGATATGATCATCGGAGATTGCAGTTACCTTGTGGGCATTGAGTCGTAGATGGAGATAATCATAAATGATAGTTTCCGTATTGGAGACTGCTTCCTTATTCTCTGCTCGGAATCCGCTAAGGCGGTGACGAGATCTGAAGCTATGGTCTGGACCCTGTGATCAGTTCTGGATATATTCGTTTGGTCACTTCCGACCTTATGTGATGATCTGGATGTCATTGGCTGAGCGAGAATCATGCTAGCTGAACATAAATCGGACTGTGGTCATACGTGTCAAGTGTTGATTGGCCTGTCTTTTTATGGTATATCACCACCCTATGCGGATCTCGTGTCGCGGGGCCGACCCGAAGGCCGTCCCTACTTTTTCCATTCCTGTATCATAGTACTAATATGCAATGTGCTAAAAATTTTAAACAATGAACAGCGGAAGTCTTTATCAATTACAGTAATTCAGCGGAAGTCTTTTTAAATAAATTACACAGCGGAAGTCTATTAAATACATGACTTAGTTCTACATAAAACAAAATGAGAACTAAACGTAACCAGCACCCGGGGGTGGTGAATACATGGGAGAACTAACATAGACTGGTACAGTGCTTCAAAATGTCCCCCTACGCTCTCAGACTCCTACTGGGGTCTCGCAGCGTCATCACCTGAAATGGGGGGTAAGTGGGGTGGAATGAGCTATGAAGCTCAGCAAGTAAACCAGATCTCCGACACTGGTATCGATGATTATAAGAACATGAAACCATGAACAAAAATATGATAGCCAATCATAGGAAGTAAGATGCTGTGATAGCCAATGAGAACAGTTGCCATGATGGCCAATAAATAGTGGGGCACAATATACAATCAGGAGTAATGAATAAGCAGTGATAAGGATTTCTCAACAATAACCTGTCACAATAAAAGTACTGCCACAATAAAACGATTTCAATCAAACCAATGAACAACGTAAGATAACCCATAAGAAACAGTAGTCCATAAGAAACAGTAACCATTCAGCAATATATCCATAACAATAATCCAATAGAGATGCTTATAATCTGTAGTAGGGAATGGCAGCCCCTTTTCGTAATTCGAGGCCCGGCATACCTCTCAGTTAAACTCACATCTTTTGCCACACGTCCGTTCACGGACTAGTTCGTCACAGAAGCATCGGATGGATATTGTGACTGAGCACAATTTCAGCATTTATAAACATAGCATGATCATTTGTGATTCCATAGGAGTATGAAAATGGAATATCATATACACAGTAAAGCATAACAGTAAGCCTTTCAAGGCATGGTTCAATATGATAACAATAGTACAATAGTCAATCAATGTCCACAAGATAGAACAATATCACATTGTGGATAGCAATAACATGAAGTACTTTCAAGAGTACAAGTTTGGCAGTAATGAATAAACTTGGCTTTAGAAACACCACATGGAAGAGAAAGTGATCCACTTACCTCTATTGTGATTCTATCTCAGAAATCCGTGAGTGTACCTTTGCCTTTCGAGTTTCCTATATATTAGTGAATACGTTTCAGAATAAATGCTATTCATCAAATTTTATGCCTTTCTATCATAAGTATTTCAAATACTATTTTAGACTTTACCATTGAGTCCGGAACGCCGAAGAAAGTCGGTTTAGGGTTTCGCGGAATTCCATTTGGACTTTTGTACTAAAAAGGGCAAAATGGTCATTTTGTAATTTCACGGTAATTTATACTTTGGGGTCTCATCTCATAAAACGGACCCCACCATTGGACTCAGAACGTCCGAGATAATAGGTTTTGACTATTCATTTGTATCGTTTGGACTTCGTTTAACCCATATTTGGAATAGGGGCATTTTTGTAAAAATTAATATTTAATTAATTTTCCTGTTTGGGCCATAGTACAATTTCTCAAAACATTTGGGGCCGGTTCACAATTTCCTAAACTTGTGGTCTGAACCAGTTGGTTCAGGACCAAAAACCCTATACCGGTCCACCCTTCCCCTGAACCAAACGGTTCAGTTCATTTGAAAAACCGGATTTCAATAACCCTGATTTCCTATCCCATCCTTGGTTTGGATAACCCCAAACCCAATTCCAATTTATTATCCCTGCAACCAAACAGCCCAAAACCCATTTAAATTAAAAACCCAAAACGACACAGTATCATGCCCACTTCATATCCAGTCGGGTACCGACCCGGATCCAACCCGGACCCGTTTCTTTTTAACCCGGTAGACACACGACTTTCCGGTCGTCTCCCCCAAAGCTCCGGTGAGCCTGTATTAGGGTTCCGTCACCTTCTCCGGTGACGGCAACCTGTCCCGATCAGTTTTTTCTCCCATTTTCAATGCCAATCTCTTCCTTTCTTCCCCACGACCTCATTCCTACCCTCGGCTTGCCCCACAACTCTCCCCATCTTCACGAATAAGGAGTTATTCAACTCCGGCCGCTTCTCCGGCCGAACCTTCCTTCTCTATTTCGTGACTGTTAAGGCACGGTTTTTACTCGATTTTTATCCTAGATGTTTCCTGTGTAATAGAGGATCAGTTCCTCATTATAAAAACCAAGTTTTACACATAAATTTCAGGGAACCCAGATTATCTATCAGACCTGCAACTCAACCTTTCTCCTTCATCTTTCAACCGTTTTCCTTTATTTTTCTTTCATTAAATTCCTTTTTAATTCATCTATACGACCCTACAATTATATTTAAGTTTCATGAACTAAAAATCAAAAACAGAATTTAAAACTCTTACCTGGGTTTCGGTTTTTAGCCCACTGTGACCCTCCAACCTCTTTGTTTCTGAATCAGTCTCTCTCTCTCTTCTTCTTCCCTTCAGTTCCTGACCTTTCCTTTTCTTTTCTAACCTTCCAACTCACAAAACCCATATACATATAAGAAATCACCCACCGCCCCTTTCTCTCTCTACCTTATCACACACTCTCTCTCTCTCTTGCAGTCATCCTTGACTGCAGAGAACTGCCCATTCACTCTCCTCCATCCACGTACCTCACATATTACATATATACACATATATTACATATACACACACACCACCTCACCAAGTCGGTTGGTGTGGTTTCCCAACACACACAATCACACAGTGATGCACACACACACACACAGTGATGCAAACACTGATATTTTTGGTTGGAAGCTTCCTTTCCCCTTTTTCTTTATTTTATTTTAATCACTTGCATTTATATATCTAATACATCACATATATACATATATATACATATAAAATACATAGTTTTTATACATGTATTTATAGCCGTATAAATACGTATAACTATATTTTTAGTCACGTACACATACACTAATATTTCATGTTTTATGCATGTGTACGTACGTAAGCATGCATGGGTTGCATGCATGCACGCTTTTCGGGGTAAGGCTCTGAGTTGCTCGGGTACTACCCGACATTGGCTATATTACTGATACTATTCTGTACATACTATAAAATAATTTAGAGCTCTAAATAGCCCATATTATACTATTCAATCAACTTGCCTCGGTATACGTGTCATATCCCGGGTAGGGATATCACACAATATGCGTGACACACCCATGCATCTCAATGACACACCCATGTCTCATGATACGGTCCTTCCCTACTGGCATGAGTACCGCCACGAATGTCTCCTTTTCGGTGCGCCTCCGATGGAATGGAGTACCAACAGTCGAATTTTGGGTTTTTCACCACAGGATCTACACCCTCATAATGCACAACACCTCGTGCTGACCCACACAGTGCTTTCAAGGAATCACACTATGCCAATATGCCATGATTTCATCATACAATAGTACAGTTCAAATAAAACATCACTTTCATAAGTATATGCAACATGCTTTAAATAATGCATCACAATTACGATCAACAATAGGATTTAAATCACAAGATTTCATCCACAAATTTACGTGGCATGCTCGATCAATCTCAACATTACGTAATCCACATGTCACAATATCAACAATCCTTCTAAAACATAAATCACATCTGATGACAGCTCAAGAAGTAAATCATAATTCCCAAATAATCTTAAAGAACACGAAAGCACATAAACAATCAACTCAAAGTGTCTCAAAGCAATAACTCCTATGCGATCTTCTATCATCAGATAAGCACAAGAATCATTCAATCAATATGCACATCAATCCCAATTTAATCCTACTCCTTACTTAGCAAAGTACCATACCTGATCGGGTTATCTCAACCCCAAGAAGCTATATCCATTAAGTAGTCCAATCAACTGATGAATGACTCAGTCCTTCTACTGTAGCTGTTTAGAGAGTCCTCGCCTTTCTCTTTTTATGTTCCTAAAATTCACAAACAGGTCTCAATATATATCGCTACACAAATCTATGCTATTCATCAAATTTTATGTCTTTATTTTATAAGTTTCCATTTTGTTAAAATAGACTCTACTTCTATAGCACCCAATAGTAACCCAATATCAATTTAGTTTCAAGGCTCTTCACCACAACTCCTGTCTACCTATGTCATTTTCTAGTTAAGGTACAAGATTTAAATTGTCTCCAGAAGAAATTTACCCAGTTTCTTAGCAAACAAAGAAATCCAATCTGCCAACCTTAAAAAAAGTCTATTAGAATTCAAGAACACTCCTCAGGTGGATGCAAATATGAACTTGTGCAGATAGGTGCATATGTGTAACCATCATCACCATAAACCTACTAATTTCAAGTGAGAGATTACATCAAGGATGTCACGACCCGAAACCCACCCTAAGCGGATTACCGGATCGCGATCGCCGCCCCGAGACCCGAGGGCCCCGGGACAAGGCTCGCATATGCAGCGGTATCGAATAGATGTGCAACATACGTTTTGCGGAAGCGTGAAAAACTTTTTCTTTTCTTTTCTCATTTTTAAATTGTGCACATCCGTTCGGTACTGCCGCTCCATACATAGCATACATGGTTACACATTCAGAGTATAACTAAAACTTAAAAACTTATAACATTAATACAATACATGTTCAGTTGCCCTGAGGGCTTAATACATATTCTTACATTATCTACTAATACAAAATGTACTACTAGAGTTCATAGGTTTCTCAAGAGAAACTTCTTAAACATATCTTCCCAAAATCAGCAGATTCATCATCAACGTCCTCAAGTCAAGACTGCTGCTAATTACCTGAAAGGGGGGTCCGAACAAAGTCCGGGTAAGCTAATCTAAGCTTGTGAGCAATTCCAGTATTCGTCATGGGGTTTTCAATTAGCAGTGGTTTAGTACATAAGAGTTTGTAAAATAATCACCGCCAATTGTTCGTATACTTTGAATACAGAATATATGCATTCCTTAAATCATGTAGCTTTGAAAGATTTAAAGTATTCAAGCTAAACTCATACTTTGTCAAATAGAGTATATAACTCAAAACGTATGCATTTCGTAAAACAATAGCTTTGAACATTTAAAGTATTCAAGCTATACTTATACTTCGTCAAATAGAGTATATAACTCAAAACATATGCATTTCGTGAAACAATAGCTTTGAAACATTTAAAGTATTCAAGCTATACTTATAATCATGAACTTCAAAAAATATAACATAACATGTATTTCTTAAATAGAGTATATAAAACTCAAAGCATATGTACATTGAAAATGAGGGTAAAACCTGCTTCCATTTTCAAATCATTTGTCATCTTATCACTTCCATTAGTGGAATCCGTTTCGAACCGGACTCCCATCTTACTTATAAATGGAGGTATCTCATTTGCCTGGGGGATTAGATCCTGCTACCGGGCATTTGACAGTCAATTGAGTTCGTATGTAACCCAAAATCTTGTCACAGGGCAATTGAGTTCGTATGTAACCCAAAATC
The DNA here is from genome assembly GCA_008638375.1 of Nyssa sinensis. Taxonomy (NCBI): domain Eukaryota; kingdom Viridiplantae; phylum Streptophyta; class Magnoliopsida; order Cornales; family Nyssaceae; genus Nyssa; species Nyssa sinensis. Next base: position 39,447,625 of record CM018047.1, on the reverse strand, counting down.
CTGTCTATGTGCTTATGCACCATTATCTTATAAAACATTTATCATGTAACTTTTCTCATAATTACTTTTCATAACTTCGTAAAATCTTCGTATACTTGAAATAAGCAAATTCAGGATATTTAACAATAATTGCATTTTAACTAGACATGCTAAAAAGTATTTGAAGGAAAAACTGTTGCAGAAACCAATCACTAAGCATGTCACAATGGGGTTATAAAATAGAACAATTAAAACTGAATCATGTAAATACTGAATTTGAAATTTCAAATGCTTCATATCTTTAAACTTAAAACCTTCTCAAATTCATGGAGTTAAATCTCCAATTCAAACACAGGGTTACTCACATTGATTCTTTAGGGTTAGTGCTAAAAATGCGCTTTCCCACTTTCCTTGTAGTTCCTAAGAACAATTCATAAACATCTCATCAACTTCACATTCATTGTAATATCATCTCGATATTCCTTAACTTATGCTTAAATCGTATTAGATCCTAAAACGATTTCATAAACTCATATGTACTTAACGTAACTCGTATTCTTAACCTATGACACAATTTAATGTGTTAGTAATTGAATTTATTTCAATTTATACTCTTCTGGGAGCTCCATTAACTTTAATTTAAAGTTATTTATTTGACATGTTTACGTGTCGTGTCTTTTCATTTTTCATTTCTCGTACTTGCCTCAATTTAGTTCTTTGGAAATATTTCAGTTCATAGTCATCTAACAGATGCTATTCATCAAATTTTATGTCTTTTATTTTAGACATTTCTTTAGGTTGAATAGACTCTACCATTGAGTCCGGAGTGTCCAAGAAAGTCGGTTTAGGCTTTCCTAATATTTAATTTGGACTTTTATATGTAAAAGGACAAAATGGTCATTTTATCGTTTTACGTGTCACATCTTTCCGTACTTCGTTTCGAAATTTGGACTCCATTTTTGAGTCCAGGATGTCAAAGAAAGTCAATTTAGACCTTCCCTGCTTTTAATTTGACTTTTGAGGTATCCGGGGTAATTTGGTCATTTTACCCCCTTACCTGTCTTCATGTTCGGGACCTCATCTTGTGTCGTGGACCTCACCATTGGACTCAGAAGGTCCGAGATAGTAAGAGTACACTAATAACTTGTTAAATTTTGGTCAAGGGGTATTTTGGTCATTTACCCCTTACGTGTGTTTATGTTCGGGCTCCGTCTCGTAAAACGGACCCTACCATTGATCTCAGAATGTCCAAAATAGTAAAAATACACTATTTATATGCTTAATTTGAACTTCGTTTACTCTGTTTATGACCCAAGGGCAAAATAGTTATTTTACTTTATTTATTAAATAATTAAATTAATGATTTAATTATTTAATTATTTTTTCCAGGGGTCTAAATGCATAAAACTTCCATAAATTGGGCAACAGTAGGATTGTCCAGAAGTTCTGGGGTCAATCCGCAATTAAGGAAAGTATTGGTTTTATTTTATTTTAATTAATTTAGAAAAACCAAAGGGTTCAGTTAAAATATAAGTGAACCAGTCCAGTCCAATCATAAAACAACCGGTCCATCCGGTTTTGTACGTGTTGCTGACGTCAGCCCTACCGTTTAAAAGGTTTTAAAACCTTATTGAAACGCTGCCGTTTCGTTTTTTCGGTGGCAAGCCCAAAGGCTGCCACCTGTCCCGAGTCGACCCACCTGTTTAAACCGAGTGACGAGTTGACTCGTCGTCTTCCCCACTTCGACCAGCACTGTTGCCCTAATTCCAGAATTTCTTTTTCTTCTATTTCGTGCAGTTTGGATCCATGGATCCTCACTGTTTTGATTACAAATTGTTCCTAAGGGATAAACAAATCGATTGGCATTCATTTTGGGCTTTAAAACCCCTTCATAAGTTCGGTTTTGGTTTGGATAATCCGAACTGTAAGTTGTTCATTCATGCTTATTTCTTGATGGTTTTTCATGATATTTGGCTTGTTGTGATCCCCTCTTCATGGGGATTCAGATTTCATTTAAAGAAATGGCTTAAATCATAAATTTAGAGGTTTGGGGTGTAAACCCGTAACCTGCACCTTGATATTTGAGGGTCAATTTTTGAGCTTCATGGTCGCGAGTGTAGGTTTTTCACATGCTTGTAGGGTCTACTAGAGGTCCTTATACACCAAACCAAGTTTAGTTTCCCTCGGATCAGACCTGCTTCATGCAAGGTCATCAATGGAGGATGCTTCTGGGTTAGGTGTTTTTAGGTGTTTTAAAGCTTAAATTTCATGCTTATTACAGTTCTAAACATGTATATAACATATCCTACATATATAAACAACTTTAAAACAGTTCCTATCAATCAAAATTTTAGAGAGAGGAAAAATGTAAAAATTGGAACTTTACCTGTTTACAGTATTTTCTCTCTTGTTCTACCTCCAACTCTTCCTCTATTCTCTTTCTCTGCTTCTTAAGGGGTCAAGCATGCAAGACATGCTTTGGTTTCTTTTAAAGAAAAGAAACCGACCCTTCTCTCTCTTCATTTTCTCTCTCTCTCTCTCTCTCTACACGTTTGCAGCCCTCATTCTTGACCTTATCATCCCATCTTACACCCCATAATTTCTACTTTTTCATCTTTGGCAACCTACATTAAATGGCCCTTGATATTTTTGGTGTTATATGTATATTATATATACACACACAAACTTTTCTACACACACTCACACACACAGCCGACACACACACACCCACTTGCACTATTCACACACTGTTCACATATGTATATATATTATATATATATATATATATCCTTTCTTGTATACATGTATTTATATATATATATACATTTATACACACTTGATAATATACACACACAATACACCATAATGTGTGTATATGTGTTAATATGAATTTAATTTTAACAATTAAATATATTCTAATAAATTAAATTGATTAATTATTTAATTAATCAATTTTTTCTCTTTAGTGTAACAATCTTTACACAACTTCTTCATTGTCTCGTAATGCGTGCCATATGACCCGGTATCCCGGGTCGGGATATTACAAAGGATATAGACACTCAATTGTTTAATTCAACTTCGTTCTAAGAATCAGACACTCTGAACATTCATGTTTCCGAGTTCCTTCGGATGTTCAGTTATTAAACTAATTCTTAAATCTTGATTCTAAAATTTAGTTTTGATTCAAGACCTTTGAATCTATATCATTATGTAATCATATGTGAAAAATCCTATTTCTTATGGTTACAAAACCAATTAATCTCACCATCCTTAGTTTCCCAGCAGCCGAATGCTGTTATAACAAAAATTTAACTCCTTTAAAGATGGTAAATTCAGAGAGTAGGAGTTATACCTACTTCCAATAATCATATTATCTGCTGCTTCAATGTCTGCTAGTAATGAGTCTTTTGGCATAAGTCAGATCCAGCAACACAACTGCTGAATTGGAAGCATCAACTATCATACCAAAGCGTAAGCATCAGCTGCAGCAGCCCCTTCTTTGCTGTGAAACACTACTACCTTCCCCCCATGAACGCCATTAATCTGATCTCAAACTCACAACAATAGGGTATATTGACCATCTCCAAAATAGGATCAATCCCAATAACATGCAGAACATCTCCGTAAACAACCCCTGTTCTCAACCAAAAGCAGCAGAATAGAGGAACCCATCTCAGCCGCAACCTCACAACCCCGCAACCGTTTATCAAACCCCAATGATCTTCCCAACAAATTGACACATAAAATCCCCCATTCATCTATGATTTTCTAACCAAAATCAACAAAGAAAACCCTTACAAAAATCCAGAATCCTATTACAAAAAAACCAAATACCCATAACAACTCAATCCGAAATGATTCAGCCCCAAGGATTCTTTACCAACACTTCATAATATTCGACAGTTGCAGGAAATCCAAAAGCCCATGGCCCCGATTCTCCAAACGTTAGCCACCGTTCTTGGCAACGCCCAATCCAGCTCTCTCTCGCTTTGCCAATTTTTCCTTGCTAACAAATCAGATTGTAATCGCAACCCCACTGCGCAAACGAATTTGTGTGTAGCTGTGCCTTCAATTCCGACGCCTCTTTGGTCTGCGGCTCACCCACTGCTTCGCCGCCCCTCTTCTCATCTCTTCTTCTTTCTCTCTTTTTCCCCCTTTTCTTTTTCTCTCATTTTTTTCCTGTTTTCACGCGACCTATACAGCCCCTTTTTGGTTTTTTTTTTTCTTTTTTCTATCTCTATCTTCTCGGTTTCTCCTCCCAATTCTTATCTCTTCATTTTATTTTCTTTGGCCACACGTTTCTCCACTGCCTCACTATATGGCAGATATACATATATATATTTTATAATATTATGTAAGATACACACACACCACAAACGGCTGCCATTCTTTTCTTTCCTTCTTTTTCTTTTTCCTGATTCATTTAACACCCACACACATATGGAAGCTTCCCAATTATACATATTGATATATTCATATATATCTATTGAGTCTTTAATATATTTTTCTACCTTCCCATATTAAATATTTTATTCCATAAAATATTATAAAATACCAGTACATTTGCCATAAAGTCGAGATTCAATGATCATAATTATTTATTTTGCCAACAGTTCATGTTTTAGATGATACTTATATATTTATTTATTATTATATGTATATATATATTTTTTCAAGTCTCTACATCCTTCCTTCCTTAAAGAAATTTCATCCCGAAATTTGAAAATACATCTCCTCGCCAAAATGATAAAAGATCGATGCAAAATGCACTGTGTCATGTAGACGTGCAGCCTTACCAATGGATCATTCACCTCTCCCTCAGCCAGGCAATGTGAGACGACTTATCTCCTTCTCCCTCCCCCCCTTCAGGCTCAGCCACTCCGGGGCGAGTAGTGTCCTTTGGGCCGCGCCTCCACAGTCCCTGCTAGGGTCTAATTTCGATCCCATCTGTAACGACTCACTCCACATGGCACAACACATAATGAAATCCTCAAAATACATTGGCTCATCACTACCAATCTTCCCTATCCATCCGGGCATCACAACCCATCTCAATAACTCAACACAATAATAAAAATAAAGTTAATTCCTCAATGTTCACAAGGACACCTCAAATTCTTTCACCCACTTACTGACCATCTAACCAATCTCAAATCAAGCCATGAAATCACCTAATGATTTATTACCATGGCATCAACATATCACCAGTATCTCAATGCAATTCAATAACCCATTTCTCAGTACTAAAATCCTAAAATTTAAAGCAGTGTATCAAGGCTCAAAAGAACTAAATAATAGTGAAACCCTTCATCAATCTAAACCATGGAAACCAGTTACTAACCTAGCACACACCTACAAAATCCACAAACAACAATCAACCAAGTAAACAACTAAGTCCACAACCCATCTCCTAAATAACTAGGCATACCGCCTACTGTATAGACAACTAAGTTTACAACCCACACCTCAAATAACTAGGCATACGGCCTTCCCCATAAAATATGTAGTCTCTAACATATATACGAGCTTCTAATCTTCGTCCACCATTACACCAAACAATCATATATCCTCTGTCAATCGGGAAATCCAATATAGTGCATACTTGTGCACATCAATGCAACTTGCGCACATAAAACATGCTACCCAAACTCGCTCAACTAAACTAAAAGTCTAAACTTCTTCCACTGTCCCTAGGTATTCAAACCTAAGCTCTGATACCATCTTGTCACGCTCCGAATTTCCAACCGAACCCGTGGACGCGACTAAAGCGAAATAAAGGAAGAAAATAAATAGACGAATGAATAAATAAATGACAATTCAACTGATTTAGATACAAGCCTACATACATTCCGGTTTTATAAAATTTCAGCAGAACCTCCTTTGTTTTCTAAGCCTTTTCTCACCTAATATTTCGCAACAATTCACAGATATAAACAACAGTACATCCCATCCTCACTCGATGGCCACAATCTCATCAAATTTAAATATACATCGCCTAATTATACAACCGAAAATATACAACCATGATACAACCGAAGACGATTTAATAGATACATACATTCACTTCTGTCAAAATACATATATGTCATTGGGCTTAAGCCCGTACATCACCAAACATGCCCCAAGGCCAAATATCCATCTACAGTCAAGTCTCCTCCACTCAGCTAGACTTCTTCAAATCTCAGGTATTGGCAGTGTCATCTGAAATATGGTTCCCACGAATGGGTCAGCTCAACTACTGGTATGGTACAATACTAATGCAAGGAACAAAATTAAGTCGTGGCATGTGTAAGTGTACATTCATATCTATATGCCTTACAATTCATGCATACAATATAATGGCAATGTACAAACTACCTCTGTATAAAACCCTATATCATGTTCACACATTCATCAACACAATGCACAGGCAATATGCGTGACACACCTATGCATCTCAATGTCACACCCATGTCTCATGATACGGTCCTTCCCCGCTGGCATGAGTATCGCCACGTATGTCTCCTTTTCGGTGCGCCCCCGATGGAATGGAGTACCAACGGTCGAATTTTGAGTTTTTCACCACAGGATCTACGCCCTCATAATGCACAGACCTCGTGCTGACCCACACTATGCTTTCAACAAATCACACTATGCCAATATGCCATGATTTCATCATGCAATAGTACAGTTCAAATGAAACATCATTTTCATAAACATATGCAACATGCTTTAAATAATGCATCACAATTAAGATCAACAACAGCATTTAAATCACAAGATTTCATCCACAAATTTACGTGTCATGCTTGATCAATCTCAACACTCGCGCAATCCACATGTCACAATATCAACAATCCTTCTAAAACATATATCACATCTGATGACAACTCAAAAAACAAATCACAATTCCCAAATAATCTTAAAGAACACGAAAGCACATAAATAATCAACTCAAAGTGTCTCAAAGCAATAACTCCTATGTGATCTTCTATCATCAGATAAGCACAAGAATCATTCAATCAATATGCACATCAATCCCAAATTAATCCAATTCCTTACTTAGCAAAGTACCATACCTGATCGGGTTATCTCAACCCCAAGAAGCTATATCCACTAAGTAGTCCAATCAACTGATGAATGACTCAGTCCTCCTACTGTAGCTGTTTAGAGAGTCCTCGCCTTTCTCTTTTTATGTTCCTAAAATTCACAAACAGGTCTCAATATATATCGCTACACAAATCTATCATATTCATCAAATTTTATGTCTGTATTTTATAAGTTTCCATTTTGTTAAAATAGACTCTACTTCTATGGCACCCTACAGTAAACCAATATCAATTTAGTTTCAAGGCTCTCCACCACAACTCCTGTCTACCTATGTCATTTTCTAGTTAAGGTACAAGATTTAAATTGTCTCCCAAAGAAATTTGTCACGACCCGAAATCCACCCTGTGCAGATCCTCGGATCGTGACCCGCCACCCTCAGGCCCGGGGGCCATTGGGCGGAACGGTCCTGTAATCAACGGTATCGGACGGCGGTGCTGCCTGTGTTTTGCGGAAGCGTGAAAACTTTTTCTTTTCTTATTTAAAATTTAAGCACACCGCCCGATACTACCGTTCTAACGTATGCATACACCTGGTTATATGATCAAAGCATAACTAAAATATTACAAACTTATATCATACAACCATTAATATTAGTTACCCCGTAGGGTTTATACATATTGTCATATTGTATCTGAAACATAAATACTATTAAACATTACATAACACCAAAAGGCATCATCTAATCAAATCTCCATAAGCCGGTAAACGCACCGTCTTCAAAACTTAACTGCTATCAATCACCTGAAAGGGGGGTCCGAACAAAGTCTGGGTAAGCTAATCTAAGCTTGTGAGCAATTCCAACATTCGTCATGGAGTTTCAATCAACAGTGGTTTTAGTTCATAAAAGTTTATAAATCAATCACTGTCAATTGTTCGTATCTTTTGAACACAGAATATATATGCATTCAATAAACTCATAGCTTTGAAACATTTAAAACATTCAAGCTAACATATGCTTTTAATATAAAACTTGTAACTCTGAATACAAAATATATGCATCCATAAAACTCGTAACTCTGGAACATGTAAAGTGTTCAAGCTAAAAATGTGTTCTTCTTTAAATAGAGTATATGTGAACTCAAACATGTAAATATGAAAATGAGTATTTAAAATCTACTTCCATTTTCAAATATCTTTTCTTCTCACTTTTACTCTTGGAATCTGTTTCGAACCAGACTCCCATTTTATTCTTGTCGAGATATTTCTTTGCCTGTGGGATTAGATCCTACTACCAGACATTTGACAATCCATTGAGTTCCGTAGAACCCAAAAGCTTGTCAGCTCCACAGCATAATAGAGTCCCTTGCGAACTCCAATACCTTGTCTCGCGCTTATGCACAGTTATCTTGTAGTTCAAGAAAACTACTTTTATCTCATGACTTCTCCTCATAAATACTATTCAAGAGTATTTAAACATAAGCCATATAACTTTATAAAAGAACTTTCAATTCTCAACATATACGAATTCAGAATATATCTCAGAGATTTTGCAATAAAAACTCAAACATGCTAAGGCATATTTAAAAGGACTATAAATAAATCTGTTATCTGAGCAGAGTAATTTAAAACAAAAGACGTATGAAAACTGAATTCGATATGCAAATACTTTTCATAACTTGAACTCAAAACTTCATTGAAATTTGTGAAGTAAAATCTCCACTTCGAATGTAGGGTTACTCACCTCATATACCGTAGACCCTACTGAGGAGTCTTGCCCTTATCAGCCCTTATCCTAAACAATTTAGAAAAAGACTCGTAAATTTCATAATGAAATTAATTAACTAAACTTAACTTTTTCCTTTACTACATAAATTAACTACAACTTATCTTATAGTGGTATCGTATAGAATGAGTAAGAAACACGCATTACCTTTTGACCCACTCGCTTAAGGTTTCGGTATTTTCTTTTTCTTCCTCTTTTCTTTTCTTTGCTTCCTCCTTTTTTTTCCTAGCCTCAGCTACCATTTCCCTGGTGGGTGATTTATGCATAAAGGGCCTAACCGAAATCACCTCAGCGGCCTTGGCGATTCTTATGTGCCTTTCAATTACCTTTTGTTGCCACAATAGGTCTTTCATGAAAGCTTGTTGCTTGGGATCTTTAGCCCTTTGGGCTTTAGTCATGATGGTGAATTTCTTTGGTTGCGCTTCCATGTTTATCACCTAAGAACAACTTATGAGTTAGAAATTTTATTCTAAGGTTGATGTGTTGTCGTGTCTTTTCGTAATTCATGTTCTCGTATATGCCGTAGATTAGTACTTTGGCATTACTTTAATTTATAGTCATCTGATAGATTCTATTCATCAAATTTTATGTCTTTTTATTTTAGACATTTCTTTTGGTCGAATAGACTCTACCATTGAGTTCAGAGCGTCGAAGAAAGTCAGTTTAGGCTTTCCTAAAATTTAATTTGGACTTTTGCATGAAAGAGGACAAAATGGACATTTATCGTTTTACGTGTCATATTTATCCGTACTTTGTTTCGTAATTTAGACCTCACCATTGAACTCAGAAGGTCCGAGATAGTAAGAATACACTAATAACTTGTTAATTTGGTCAAGGGGTATTTTGGTCATTTACCCCTTCACGTGTCTTTATTTTTCGGGCCCCGTCTCGTAAAACGGACCCTACCATTAGTCTCAGAATATCCAAAATAGTAAGGATACACTATTCATATGCTTAATTTGGACTTCATTTGCTCTATTTATGACCCAAGGGTAAAATAGTAATTTAACTTTATTTATTAAATAATTAAATTAATTATTTAATTATTTTTCCAGGGGTCTAATTGCATAAAATCTTCATCAGTTGGGCCACAGCGGGATTTCCCAAAACAGTTGGGGTCAATCCGTAAATAGGAAAAGTGTTGGTTTATTTGATTTAAATTAAAACCAGAAAACCAAAGGGTTCGGTCCAAGAATAAGTGAACCGGTCCGGTTTGGTTGTAAACCAACCGGTCTATCCGATTTTGTGCGTGTTGCTGATGTCATGATGACGTCAGCCCTACCGTTTAAAAGATTTTAAAACCTTATTGAAACGCTGCCGTTTCATTTATTCGGTGGCAAGCCCAGAGGCTGCCATGCGTCCGAGTCAACCCGTTCAACTCGAAAGAGACGACGAGTCGACTCAGCGTCATCTTCCCCATCTCGACCCACTGTAACCCTAATTTCTGAACCTCCATTCTTCTCATTTTCGTGGAGTCTTAACTAAGGAAACTCCACTGTTTTTAGTCATAAACACTCCCAAGGTGCTAACAATTGATTTAGCATTCATTTAGAGATTAAACGAAGTTTAAATCGTATGGTTTAAAGTTTGATATTCCAAACTGTAAGTCGGTCGTTCATGCTCATTTCTGAACCAAAATTCATGGGGTTTCGTTTGTTATGATCCCCTCTTCATGGGGATTCATATCTCATTCTTAAATATCAATTTAACACAGAGTTTAAAGGATTGGGTCTTAAACCCGTAACCTGCAACTCGTGTTCTAAGGGTCTATTTCTTTGATTTTTGATCGTGTATTAGGGTTTTTAAAACCCTCTTAGTCTCTGTTTGAAGTTTTGATAAGCCAAAACCATTTTGATGGAACTCGATTCAGACCTGCTTGAGCAAGGTCCTTTAATGGCGGTTGTTCGTGGGTTACATGTTTTTAACTGTTTCCAAGTTCTAATTTCATGCTTGATAAGATTCTTAGACATAAATATAACATCCTACGTATATAAACAACTCAAAAACAGTTCCTATCAATCAAAATTCTAGAGAGAGAAAATGATAACTTTGAACATTTCTCACCTTTTTGGTCGTGGGTTCTATGTCTTTTTCTTTCTGGTTTTCTTCCTCTTCTTCTCCTTCAGTTCCTTAGCTTTTCTTTTCTTACAAAACAAGCATGCAATGCATGCTTGTTCCTTTTAAAGAAGAGGCAACCGACCTCTCTCTCTCCTCCGTTCTCTCTCTCTTCTTTTTGATTTTGTAGCCCTACATAGCCCTCACTTCTCATTAATTTTGTTCTTCCCAAGCTTTGCTTTACATTAAATTTTTGTGATATGTATACATATAATATATACCTATATATACATATACATATATATACTAGACAACTCACACCCACCAGCCGACACACACACACACACCATTCACACACTGTTCACACTTTTACATATTTTTACTTTATTCATTTACATACTTACATACATACATGCTTTCATATACATACATACATATTTCACTTTATACATATATATATATATATATTATTTAATTAATATATAACATTTCTTATACCTTAATTAATTAATCATTAAATCAATTAATTATATATTTTAAATCTCGTAATACGTGTCATGTGACCCGGTATCTCGGGTCGGGGTATTACAAAATTTACCCAGTTTCTTAGCAAACAAAGAAATCCAATCTACCAACCTTAAAAGAAGTCTATTAGAATTCAAGAACACTACTCAGGTGGATGCAAATATGAACTTGTGCAGATAGGTGCATATGTGTAACCATCATCACCATAAACCGGCTAATTTCAAGTGAGGAATTACATCAAGGATATAGACACTCAATCGTTTAATTCAACTTCATTCCAAGAATCAGACACTCTGAACATTCATGTTTCTAAGTTCCTTCGGCTGTTCAGTTATTAAACTAATTCTTAAATCTTGATTCTAAAATTCAATTCTAATTCAAGACCTTTGAATCTATATCATTATGTAATCATATGTCAAAAATCCTATTTCTTATGGTTACAAAACCAATTAATCTCACCATCTTTAGTTTCCCAGCAGCCGAATGTTGTTATAACAAAAATTTAACTCCTTTAAAGATGGTAAATTCAGAGAGTAGGAGTTATACCTGCTTTCAATAATCACATTATCTGCTGCTTCAATGTCTGCTAGTAATGAGTCTTTTGGCATAAGTCAGATCCAACAACATAACCGCTGAATTGGAAGCATCAACTATCATACCAAAGCGTAAGCATCAGCTGCAGCAGCCCTTTCTCTGCTATTGAAACACTGCTACCTTCCCCCCCCATGAACGCCATTAATCTGATCTCAAACTCACAACAATAGGGTATATTGATCATCTCCAAAATGGGATCAATCCCAATAACATACAGAACATCTCCGTGAACAGCCCCTGTTCTCGACCAAAAGCAGCAGAATAGAGGAACCCATCTCAGCCGCAACATCTCAACCCCGCAATCATTTATCAAACCCCAATGATCTTCCCAACAAATTGACACATAAAATCCCCCATTCATCTCTGATTTTCTAACCAAAATCAACAAAGAAAACCCTTACAAAAATCCAAAATCCTATTACAGAAAAACCAAATACCCATAACAACTCAATCCAACATGATTCAGCCTCAAGGATTCTTCACCAACACTTCATAATATCCGACAATTGCAGGAAATCCAAAAGCCCATGGCCCCGATTCTCCAAACGTTAGCCACCGTTCTTGGCAATGCCCAATCCAGCTCTCTCTCACTTTTCCAATTTTTCCTTGCTAACAAATCAGATTGTAATCGCAACACCACTATGCAAACGAATTTATGTGTAGCTGCGCCTTCAATTCCGACGCCTCTCTGGTCTGCGGCTCACCCACTGCTTCGCCGTCTCTTCTTCTTTCTCTCTTTTTCCCCCCTTTTCTTTTTCTCTCATTTTTTTCCTGTTTTCACGCCACCTGCACTGCCCCCTTTGTTTTTTTTTTTTTTATTCTATCTCTATCTTCTCGATTTCTCCTCCCAATTCTTATCTCTTCATTTTTTTTCTTTGGCCACACGTTTCTCCACCACCTCACTTTATGGCGGATATACATATATATTTTATAATATTATGTATGATACACACACACCACAAACGGCTGCCATTCTTTTCTTTCCTTCTTTTTCTTTTTCCTGATTCATTTAACACCCACACACATATGGAAGCTTCCCAATTATACATATTGATATATTCATATATATATATATATATATCTATTGAGTCTTTAATATATTTTTCTACCTTCCCATATTAAATATTTTATAAGTATTTTATTCCATAAAATATTATAAAATACCAGTACATTTTCCATAAAGTCGAGGCTCAATGATCATAATTATTTATTTTGCCAACAGTTCATGTTTTAGATGATACTCATATATTTATTTATTGTTATATATATATATATATATATATATATATATATATTATAAAATACCAGTACATTTGCCATAAAGTCGAGGCTCAATGATCATAATTATTTATTTTGCCAACGGTTCATGTTTTAGATGATACGCATATATTTATTTATTGTTATATATATATATATATATATATTTTTTTTTTCAAGTCTCTACACCTAATGTTAGCTGCCTACAAGGAATATATCTTAAATGAAAAGTCTTTTAGATAGGAAAGAAATCCTATCCCAATTAGGAGGATTAACACCTAATCTTTAACCTTGTCAAGCAGGTAAGGAATCCTATTCGATATGGGAAACCGCCAAAACTAACGACTCTCAACCCTATAAATGAAGGGGCCAGGTATGCTCAAATGCACAATCACTCTTTTTTACATATATATGTTATATTTTATTTTCTCTTTACTGACTTGATCGTTGGAGAGTTCTTTTTTTTTTTTTTTTGCAGGCCCCTTTTGCCAAATCACATGCATGGACTATTTTTTGCAGCAATAATTGGCATCGACTATGGGAACGACAGTCAACATTCTTCGTTTAATAAATTTTTACTTCTCTCTTACTAATATTTCTTGCTAATGATTATTTAAATTCTCTCAAGTTTGGGATAACTTCATAGATGCTATTAAATCGGATTGAATGGTACATCAATGTGGAGATCAAACTCTACAAATTACTTGCAAGATTATATATATAGAAATATATGTATATATATATAATCTCAAAATCTTTTTTACATAGACATATACATATATATTTATATATACACATATACGTCAACATGAGCATCAATCTCGAGATCTTCTGAATAAAATATGGGATTTGTTGGAATCCATGACCATTATTTCAATGTTGAATTTGAATGCTTCTATGAAAAACATCTCAGACAAGTCAGATAACACCTCTCCTCCGTCGTATCGATCATTCACAACCGAAATCACACCACTCTTTATTGCATCCCTCATCTCTTTATGTCTACATCCTCTGTTAATTGTTATGCCTTTTTTCCATGATCGACTCATCTAAATAATATGCCCATGTTCTTGATGTTTCCATCCCTCAACGCCATTTACATACAAATTCTATTGTTAGTCGTGTTTCAAAATCTAAACAAGTTTGTCAAAGTAATGATTTCAAAGGTTTCAGTAGTGCCCTTAGTGGGGCTCTTGTTCTTATGCATATGGATAGGCGCTATGGCAGAATCAGAGTATATGAAATACAAAGACCCAAAACAACCTATCAATGCTCGGATCCAAGACCTTATGAGCCGAATGACTCTAGCAGAGAAGATTGGTTAGATGGCTCAGCTTGATCGGGTCAGTACCAGTCCTGAGATCATGAAGAAATTACTCAATTGGTAGTTTACTGAGTAGTGGAGGAAGTGTGGCATGTCCATGGGATACTACAGAGAACTGGGACCGATAGAAGCTTTCTTTCCTCTCACACCCTCTGTGATCTATCTCATGGCAACCTATCAAAATCAAATCCATCGGTCCACTCCGTCCATCACAAGTAGTCGACTCAGGCCACCGCTATCGTTCACGCCGTCACCGCACTCCATCGTCGCTGTCACAAGAAACCCATATCGCTACCCAATCACCAAGCCCTAGATCGTAGAGATGCTACTCATTCTCTAGGTCATTCGATCTCATCGTTAGTTGGTGTGCTGTCATAGGCAACCAAAAATAGAACCTATACTCCTAAAAATACATATAGTAGGGTGAGTAAGGATCATTCCCACAGAGAGTATCTTGCCTAGTTTTATGCTATGGGAATAAAGATGGGGGGGTTTGAGTATAACAAAAACAATTTTAAGAAAAAAAATAGCTAATGAACAATTCAAACTAAATTATCAAAATCAATCAAAAGAACAAACATTGGTCTAAGTCAACATCCACTATCGAAATTTTACAACTGATCATCGATGCAAGTATATATCAATTCACACTTTGAATATTCATCCTTGGAACTATTTTCCTATCTTTCCTTAGTCGCAGTTAATTAGAAAACAAGCGATCTAATTAACCTTAACTACTAAACAGCCCAAGACAAGCATTAAAGGTTTAATCTAGTAGCAGCCTTAAGAATTAGAGAGATCGATGAAGCTAAACAACACAAGCACAAGCGATTGCATTTAATTTAGTCGAGCATTCTTTCTAAGAGCTAATAATTTATGATGCAGCAAATCATTAAATCTTAGTTGCTTCACAAATTAGAGGGATTAAACAATTACGAATTTGATATCTAACCTAGCAGTAGATTGCAACGAATAATAAACTAGTAGGCCTCCTAGTAATTAAATGAGACAATCATGAAAATAAGCACAGAAGAACATCCGATACTCAAAGCATAAATTAAACAATAAAAACAAATTAGATCTCACAATTTTATTGATTCTGAGGCTTTCGTTTCCTTCGACCAATTATAAAAAATTAGCCACGCAAGGCAATGATAAAAACTTGAAGGAGAAGTTAGAGAAGAAGGGAGAGAGAGGCGTGTGAGACAGCTGCTGATTTTCTCCTCTCTCTCTTACATGTTAATTATAGTGTTAGAAGCCTACCAAAACTCCTAAAGATATTCTAAAAATATTACCCTAAAATAACAATATCCAAATCTAACTAATTAAGAAAAATATTAAAAATAAAATAACGTCCTAATATAACTAGGAAAGTAGTGTCTTCAACTAGAATTTTCATGCACCAAGGAACTTTTCAAAAATAAATCATGCACCAGAATGTCCGCAGTGTAGGTGCAGCAACTTCAAGACCGATTTTGACCTTGATGCGGATAATATCTCTCAACACTCAAAACATGAAAGTTGTAGATATGTTTCTTGGTGTTCTATATCATCTTGAATCATCTCAATCGGAGCTTGGATGAGAGAGTTATGCCCATATTCAAAGCGATGTTAAAACTGTCCAAAAATTGCCCAATTAGCATTTTTTGCACTTAACGGCTCCATTTGCATCCTAAATCAAAATATTAAAATAATGAGTTCAGTTAGGCACCAAATAAGTATAAAATACTAAACATTAAGGGGGAAAAATATGACATTTTGCATTCTCATCACTAGTCATTCGATCTGAAGTTGCTCATTCTCATCGTAGTTCAAAATGATGATCTAATTCGATCGCTGATCTCAAAGCTACTCATTATCTAAAGCCCTAAATCTAATCAGCATGGTGAAAATTGATCAAGGTCTACAATATTCACCCATGGCAGATCTATACCCTAAGTCATTAACCCAATACCAGTTTCTATGTCACTCTTGCGGCCTATAGTTGACAGAAATTGTCTATAGAAAATTTGATTTGACAATTGATCCAGATCTTGATAAATAATCGCCGAATACTTCAAAACTAGAGTTTGCAAACAACTACGACAAGCCTAAGCCATGGGATAACCCGAGCATCGATCATTGGAAGATCGAGAAGTTTGATGCCTCTTGGAACAAAGGCAGCATGCTCTAAGTCAGCTCATTCCCTACTCTCTTCCCTTAGTAGAAAGATACGTATGCCTTAATGTGGACATCAATCTCAGATACTCTTGTGAAATTTCTTCCTAGTCTCTCTGTTCGGCGTCCTCATCTCTGTTACTCTCAATCTGTTAGGTTGTAAGAAATTTTTTATCATTGCTATCAATTAAGGATGCCAGAAGCACTCTTTCCTCAACATGTATAATCCCTGACAACTGAGAACAGTAGATGTCATGGACTGGTGAAATCAACGACACGAGAGCTTAAAATTTTGATTAATCGAAATCAATCGAACCATCTCTTAGCCACCACCGTAGGCCACTAATATTTGATACAAACCACATTCGGCCACCGTCTTTGCGGCAAAACACTGTCAGTCATCATGGTCATTCTCTTTGCTGATATATGATACATCATCGGTGACAAAAAACTCAATGGAATACTAAAGCTCTGTTGCATCAATGTATCTCTGACATTCAAAAACAAAACAAGGACTAAACAAGACTTTAAGGCCACCGCTCTCAGTTTCCTCTACCTTTATTATAGAGATCCCTCAACAATCATCAGATTATTCAATCTTCACTGTCTGATTACTATATTATGACTCAGGAGACTCCATTACTTCCTTGGTGCTGTGATATCTTCCCTGTTGTTGTCGATCGTCTACTGTGGCCCCTTTGTTGTGTTTGTCATTGATCAATACAAGTAGAGGAATTTTGGAAGATGACAGCAGAACTGAGGACCTCAACCTATTGAATACATAAACTCTAGGAGATTCATGGACCAGAGTCAAGCAACAGACACTACAGACAGTGAAAAAGACAAATATACCCTTATCAAAGATCTAGAGGAATTCAACTTGGGAATCTAAGACAAACCCCTGCCTTGCTTTGGTTGTGGAGTAGGATGGTTTTCTTTTCTATTGGGGTTTGTGTTCCCCCTGATGTGGTACTATGCCACAATTCTCTATTTTTGAAACTTCTACCGCAAGGATCCTATTGTGCTGTTGATCATAGTGGTGATTTTTCTTTTTTAGCCGTAGTCAGCTAAATTCCAAGTGCTCCTAAGATCTTTATGAGCCATCCCAAAAAAATTAAACCCCATTATTGAAATTCCTACAAAGTAAAATCAGTGAGAAGAACATTGGATCCACGTCTGTGGCACAAAGTTGTTGCTATCTCAAGAATGACAGCTCTCGGGTTGGGGACATATGGTGCCCATGGCTTCAAACCCAAAAACCCTTCTTACAAAGATGTTTGGCACACGTTTGGTATCTTCAAGAAAAGTTGTCTGTCTCTTTCTTTGCGATTGGGGCCATTGAGCAACTACTGATGTTGGTTCTCCTCTAGTAGTTTGAGTGTCATCAACAAAAGCTATGGTTATGATATATAAATTTATATGCAGTGGCTCACCCTAAGAAGATATAAGTTGCATCAGCTAAGGCTCACTCCATAAAAGATCCAACAAAACCAGTTCACTCAAGCTCTCTCTAATAATGATTGTGGAGTTAGCAGTGGCAGTGATAGTGGGTTTTCTGGGCTGGGTTTATCTAGCTACAAAGCCTCCCCTTCTAAAAATATGTGGGTCCTCAAGTGGTCCTTTTGTTACTTCACCTAGAATCAAACTTAATGATGGGAGGCATTTGTCCTATAAAGAGACAAGTGTATCCGAGGAAGAGGCGAAACACAATATCATAATGATTCATGACTTTAATAGCTCCAAAGACTTTAATTTACCCATCTCTCAGGAACTTATAGAGGATCTACAGATTTATTTCCTATCATTTGACCGAGCAAGTTATGGAGAAAGTGATCTTAATCCATAAGCGTACGGTGAAAAATGAAGCATTTGATAATCAAGATCTAGCTTTCAAGTTGCAGATTGGATCTAGGTTTCATATGATTGGAGTCTCTATGAGAGCATACCCTATTTGGAGTTGCCTAAAATACATACCACACAGGTTGTCAAGAGCTGCCCTAAGTTGTTCCATTTGTCAACTATTGGTGGCCTTGTTTTCCGACCAGTCTATCAAAAGAGGGCTAGATGAGGCTACTTCTAGTATGATGGCAGGAAATATGGCCATTATCTACCGCCAAGATTTAGAGAAATTTGAGTGTTTTTCTGATGTTTCAAGAACTCTCCCATCCCCTCAATTGGCCCTTTCAGTTGTTTTCAGTGAGAATAAAATGGCAGAGATGGGACTTAGTTCTTCTAGTAGTTCCTTATCAACAATTAGTTCTTCCAACAGTTCCTTTTCAATAGGATCTCATAGTTTTCCAGAACTTTCACATACAAACTTTTCCCAAAAAACAAAGAAAATATGTTACAATTCTGTTAATTCAATTGGGTGTCTTTCTAATCTCTATGGCACTCCCTCGTCTTTTGATCCTCTTCTAATTATATCCTATGATAACAAGGTTGTGGATGTGGGACTCTCTTTCTCTAGCAATGTCCTATCATTGGAATCAAATGATGAGGTAGTCTCTCTTGATGGATCACCTGGAAATCGGTATGAGCATTATTGCGAGTGTACTCAATTAGAAGCTTTTATGTCGTCTTTGGAAATTAGTGAGAATAAGACTAAGGCAAAGAAGCCAAAGAAGCCCAAGATTACGGTTGCCAAAGCTCCGGCGAAAATAGATGTTGCTGATCTTGTGACTTTTCTTGTTGATGTATCAGAGTCTTATGAATCCCAATAGCACATACAGCTGATGCAATTTTTTGATTATTTTGGTCAGGCATTTTCGGCTGTGAGTGGATCTCAATTTCCATGGGCAAAAATGTTTAGGGAATCCACGATTGTAAAGATCGAAGATGTACCTATCTCTCAAATTTCTAAAGTAGTTTATAAGACATCAGTTGACTGGATCAACCAACGATCCTACGAGGCACTTGATTCCTTTATATTATAGTCATTAGACAGTATTCTTGCTTACTTAGCAAGCCAACAAGCGGGTGCTAAGGACTCCAAGAAGGGTGTGCAACAAATATCCTCAAAATCTCAAAACTCGAGATTCACTATTCTGATCCACAACCACCTCAAAACCAACCGAATCAACAATAGCTGGCTGCGCCGCCACCGCCACAGCAACAACAATGGGTGGTCGTGTAGTATCCGGCGGCAGCGATGGTAATACAGTACCAAATGATACTGCCGCCGCATTATCTGTCGCACTATATGCCGTATCACCACCATCACCTCCATCATCACTACCAACCTCAACAATATCAACAACAACAAGATAATATCACGATTTGGCTCAGACTTGTTTCTTTTTGTTCAAGTTGTGCTTTTGTTGGATTTTGTTCATGGATAAAATGAAAAATGGGTTAAATATGATGAGCAGTTCTATCACGCTGCACTCTGTAGTAAGTGGCACCATTTTGCCTACTTCAGTTATATCTTTGTACTGTATGTACTTCTGCTACAGTGGACTTGCTAGTAAACCAAGGGAGTATGAGTGAAATGGACTTCACAAGCATTCTCAAGCTGTTTCGATAGGCATCTTTACTATTGGATTGCTCACTACTGTTCTATCAGTTGTATACTTTACTGTTCGTGTTGGTTTTTCTACGACTCTGCTCACCCTGGGTAGGTGCTGGAAAGCCTTTGCTTCCATTGGACAAAGCAGATGAAAAGGAAAGAAAAGTCTAAGCCAGTTACATATTCATATTCCTTCTTCCACATTATCTTCTCCCTTGCCAGCATATACTCAGCAATGTTTCTTACAAGGGGGTCAACCTCTGTCAAAGAAAGCGGGAATTTGGTGGATGTGGGGTGGCCATTTGTTTGGGTTTGAAATCTAACCGGGTGGGCAACCGCAACTTTGTTCATTTGGTCACTAGTTGCCCCTATTCTGTTCCCAGATAGGGAGTTCCGAGTCTCCTAAATGACCAGTCTAGATGGCAATATGTTTATGTGTGTTGAAATCTCTAACCTATTATATATTGTGATTGGTGAGAGACTACGATGCACGACCTCCAGCAAGTGGATATATAGAAGGTAATAGATGAAGAGTGTGGAGCCCATCGACTCTGAACACTCCATCACCGACGAAAATGACGAACCAGTTCTTCCCTCGTTGCACAAGAAGGAAAATCCTTCTCTCATAGAGGCAATTCCAATATTGTGTAATCCACTTCGGTAAGAGGATAATCAGCTTGTAAAAAATTCAGCAACTTGCTTGATAAAAATAGCAGAGCGAGTACACCACTCACTTGATATGCTTGACCAACTATGTGAGCATGGACTGATTCATCAAGCCACTGGTCTCATAGGCTTGAATTGTTGATCCACGCTATGGTACTTGCAAGGAACAATTATTACAAAATGATGTTGACTTGCTTTCAAACTTTGGTGATTTCATCGTCCATGTTTTTTATTGCCATGGCAATTTAAATAGGACACCAGGTATATGCCGGAGCAGGGATCTATATCATTGACAGAACCAGTGGAGCCATTTTTAATCACAGGATTCTTGTAAAGCGGTGCATAAATGTTATACCCATCTATATTGCTAACCTCGTTAGAAGATTTGAGCATGAAAAGTATGGGAACCTCTTAAAGCCAATTGACAAGAAAGATATAAGCATCATTGGTGGTACTTTTAACAGTTTTGTCGTCTCAATGCACAGACCCCCTGGTCTGGTCCATTTCAATGACCCCTAAAAGCCTTGTATCCATTACAAGTGCTATAGGCTTGGTCCATCTCAATGCATAGACCTCTTGGTCTGGTCCATTTCAATGACCCCTAAAAGCCTTGTATCCATTTCAAGTGCTATAGGCTTGGTCCATCTCAATGCACAGACCCCCTAGTCTGGTCCATTTTAATGACCCCTAAAAGTCTTATATTCATTACAAGTTCTATAGGCTTGGTCCATCTCAATGCACAGATCCCCTGGTCTAGTCCATTTCAATGACCCCTAAAAGCCTTGTATCCATTACAAGTACTATAGGCTTGGTTCATTTCAATGACCCCTAAAAGCCTTGTATCTATTACAAGTGCTATAGGCTTGGTCCATCTCAATGTACAGACCCTAAAAAACCTTATGCTTTGCATAAGTATGACAAGCCTTGTATCCATTACAAGTGCTACAGGTCTAGTCCATTTTTATATGCGACGTTACCAAATATTCAGACTACTAAAAACCTTTTTTTATTATAAGTGTTACAGGTCTGAACATTTCATTCAATTAAGTCTTTTGCAATGATCTTTCAAAAGAACAAGAAACCGGATTTAATTCATACCTCAAGATAATTATGGAAGTTAGCAAAGTTTGTACACAGTCAAGAACACAAACTTGGAAATTCAGAGCCAAAAGTAAGGGCAGGTTCTTTCTCTTGCTCTGAAGCCTCCTACTGGACAGACTATGGAAGATCGACAACAAGCTCTCTTGTCCCAATATCTTTCTCATCCTCTTTGATCATCTTAGCCTTTGAAACTGGAACCTCATTCAGTCTAGTAATGTCGAGATTGGGGTGGAGCTTGAAGAGCTTCTTCTTGCATATACGAAAGCCGTAGTTAATAAATTCTCCCTCCATTCTGTCGACTTCAGCCTTCAGATCCTTTTTGGTCTGAGCCATGGCCGTTTCCACACTCTCAACTATCTTTTAAGCAGCTTTAACTTCGAACTCTACCAGCCTCCTCCTGGTTGCCTTTAGGTCTCTAGTTAGAGCGTTCCTTTTTTACTAAAGAATGAAGTAGGCATTGGTAGCCTCCTTCACCTTTTCTTTAGCACTAGAGGCCACGAATTGGGCAGTGGCCAACTAAAGACGGAGCTCATCTATTTCGCCTTGGAGTTTATCAATTTGCTCCATATCATCAGGCTAGTCCACAATGGCAGCCATTGCATGACTCACATGGAAAATAAAAGAAAATTCAAGACTTAGCTCAAGCCATTAGCCCTTCCGAGCACTAGACATCAGCTCTTCTGAGCTCAGATAATCTACTCTTCCGAACTCAAGTTATCTGCTCTTCCGATTTCAGTTCATCAGCTATTCTAAAGAGTTTAGTTCAGCTCATCTGATGTGATTCATTTATCAACTCTTCTAAAAGATTTCATTGCAACTCTTTCCAACTCAAGATTCTATCGATATTACTACTTCTTAACCTTATTGGTCGACAGGTAAGGCTCAGGTAGTTTGGGGGAGGGGGGCTAACTGATATGCCAAAAAATATCCCACCACTATAGACACGACACGTGTACCCCCAATGTTAGCTTCCTACAAGGAATATGTCTTAAATGACAAGTCTTTTAGACAGGAAAGAAATCATATCCCAATTAGGAGGATTAACACCTAATCCTTAACCTTGTCTAGCAAGTAAGGAATTCTATTCAAATGGGAAACTGTCAAAACTAAGGACTCTCAACCCTATAAATAAAGAGGCCAAGTATGCTCAAACACACAATCACTCTTTTTTACACATATACGTTATATTTTATTTTCTCAAAGGGTCCTCTTTTCTTTTTGCAGGTCCTTCTTGCCAAATCACATGCATGGACTATTTTTTTGCAACGACAGTAGTAAACAAATGAAATATTTAGTAGTTTGGGGCCTTAGCCCCCTACCCCATAGAGACCAGTCTTTGAGTATTGTTTTTAAGTTACGTACTATTAGATTTTATTTTTTTTAGTTTTTCTTGCTTAAATAAGAAAAAATTTAATATTATTTGATGTATTTTATAATTAAGAGCTGATTCAAATGCACTTTTGTTTTCTATCTTTAGTTTTTAAACAAAAGAAAAGTTATTTTTTAACTTATTGAAAATATTTTAAAATAGTTGGGTAAATTACACTGACCTTTCCTGAAATTTCTGATAATTACACTGATCTCCCCTGAAATTTTTGAAACTACACTAACCTCCCATACTTTACATATAATATACAAATACCTTCCTCTAGTCAATTTTTTCTTCAAAATAACAAAACAACAATTTTTTTTGTTTTGTTTTTTTTTTTTTTAATTTTTAAATTTTAACCATTTTTTTTCATTTTCTAAATAAATATTGATAAAAATCTTAAATTTATTTTTATAAAAATAAAAATAATTTATTTACCTTAAATTTGTTTGTATATAAAATAATAATAGAATCTTTAAAAAAAGTTAGAAAAAATTAGTCAAATTAAAAAATACAAAAATAAATAAAAATAGGAAATTTTGTCATTTTGAAGGAAAAAAAAATTGATTGGAATGAGGTATCTATATATTATTATGTAAAGTATGGAAGATCAATGTAATTGTTATAAACCTCTAGGAAGGTTGGTGTAATTTACCCTTTTTTTTTTTTATCGAAGCGATGAGTATTACAATCAATCAATGAACGTAACAGACAATTACATTATTATAGGAGAACACAAATTAAAAAAGACAAATCAAATCTAACAACAACGAAAATTTCCTTAAATATGGGCCATGGACAAATAAATCAGCCCAACTCATAATTAGGTGAAAATCGTACTAACATATTCCTAATGAGAGGAGTGAGACTTAAACCCGTGACCTCTCCTTAATGAGAAGGACGTGATTGTCAACTAGGGCTGGTACATTTGGTTATCAAACGATATCTAAGTTCCATGACTATCATGAAATTTCCTTAACTAAAAATTAAAAAAATAAAATGAAAATAAAATTAGATGTGATATGAAAAATGTTAAATATCTTTAATTGTATTCTTAATATTGTGTGTCATAATATGATGACTTTAAATCTCACAAGATGTGATTTATAAAATTACAATATCCTAACATATTATATTAAAAGTACAATTAAAAATAAAAATAAATTGAATTAGATATCTCATCGTGTCTTGCTTATTAGAGCCGAGTTGGGCCTGTACAGGGATTGAAGCCTTACACTGATGAAGTTATTGTTGAGCTTGGTCAAAATGGTGTGAAGAGTCTTTGGCTACGCTAGTTGGCTTTGATCTCTCTTTGGCTATTCCACCAATGAGAGAAATTTTTCCATAGTCAGCCATTTTCATATGGCTAAGGGGTGAGATTGGTTATTCTATTGCTAGATCTAATGGTTACTGGAATAACAGGTGACTTTGTTTTTTCTTTTCTTTTGATGAAAAACAAACCAGTCCATACAGTGAAGAAAGGGATTTTAAGAGACATTAAAATCTTGAATTAAAAAAATTAGTATTGGAATCACAATGATTTTCAATGATAAAGTAGCTGACACAGTAAAATTTTACTGTTTTGATGGCTATTTATTTAAAATACAGCTTTTGACCATCCAACATGTGTTTCAAAATCTTAATAAAACTAATAATAATTGAGAATTTTTTAATTTTTATAAAACTGTAAAATCTTACACTTTTGTTCAAAATTACATATTCAATGTGAATCGTGTTTTATAGATCTCAAATATATAAATTATATCAAAAATTAATTTATATTTTGTGAGTTGTTGCATTTTAAAATTTTGAAAAACTTTATTGATACCATTCGCATATCTATATCTGTACTAGATATATGTAAGAGTATTTTAACTATAAAATGTTCAAGAAACTTGATAATTTAATTTATTTGGACTCGAACTATGTTATAATTTTGATATATAGAAAATAAGGATAAGAATTAAGTTTTAAAAGGTTGGTGGCTATTGCCCCTAGTCTCCACAATGACTTGCACTAATTGCGAGGGATAGAAGCAGGCAACATATCAATGGGAATTATGAATGACGTACCATTGGGGGGCTGGAAACATCCTAGCACACATGATTCATGACCAAAGTGTGTAAATAACTCTTTTAATTTAAGCACGATTAGATAGAGGCTGGCAACATGTGACATGACCCGTGACATGATTTAAAAATGACATGAATTAAGCAGGTTTTGGATTAGATTTAAATGTGTTTGGATTTAAAATTAGTTATTTCAGCACCCCTAAAATTGGTATCAGAGGGTATAGGTTAAATATCTGAGTCTAACAAATAATTTATTATATATATGTCCAGACTTATAGCCAGAATATATTCTTGGATTTTTGGAAATTAAGAGTATCAATCACATGTCAACTTGAAGGCATTTTAGGATGGTAACAGGTGGGTTTGGGGTGGAGATTCTTCTCCAACTTCTCTACGTGGAAAAATATTTATTTCTAGTTTAAATTTTAGGATAAGTTATATTAATTTTTTTTATAAGATTTATGATAATTATATTAACATTTTTAAAAATTTTAAAACTTTACTAACTTTTTTTTATTTTAACTTATAATATACAGATACATCTCCACAATTAATTTTTTTTATTTAAAATAATAAACGTATCTATTTTATTTATTTATTTTGACCAATTTTTTTGTAACTTTTTTTAAAGTTTTTTTTATTATTTTACTTAAAAATAAATTTAATGTAAATAACTTATTTTTATTTTATATAAAAATAAATCTAAAGTTTTTGTCAATGTTTATTTGAAAAATGAAAAAAAAAAAAAATTAGTCAAAATTTTAAAAATTGAAAAAGAAAACATAAAAAAGATAGTTTTGTCATTTTGAATGAAAAAATTAATTGAAAGGGTGTATTTGTATATTTTCAGGTAAAACTAGGTTAATTATCAGAAATTTCAAGAGAAGTCAATGTAAATTTATCATAAATCTTATGATTTGCGGGAGCAAGTCCCATCAAGTACCTATTTACTTTTAAATTTTAATTAATTATAATAGTATTAATTATTTTTTACATGTATAATCCTATCAAATTTGTTTAAATTTTTAATGTGAAACTAAAAAATATTATTATTAATGTAACACAAAAGTATATTAATTCTTATATTTTATATAATTGGGATTCAACAAGGTAAGATGTCTTCATTTCAAATTGAAATAGAATCTCAGATAAGGTTATAGAACTATCGAAACAGCGCCTCAATTAGAGTGTTGGTTCAGTAGTGTCTTAGGTTCTAAACACCTTGAACACATCTCAATAGATAATTCTAATATAGAGAGCTTAGCAGCTGTAGAAAACTCACGAATAAATAAGGTTCAGTATAACATAGTTATTAGTGTATAACATATAAATATTTACAGATTAGAAAAGAAAAGAAAACAAAAACATTCTTAACTAGACAACTAATAGAACTAGACAATAAAATTCCTGAGGATTTTGCAAAAACAATTCAGAAGTTAATAGACATTTGTTATAATTTTTTTGTTTGAAAATAAAAACAGAATAATAATAATTAATAACAAAATAGAAAATAAACATCAATATTTTATTGAAAAATAAAATCAATTACAAATGAAATTTTTTTGTAGCTACATTTAGTTTATAATACTTACTAGACTGGCTACGTATCATTTTAAAATCGAATCTTACGTTGTTTTCTACATTTGTGTTATAATATAAATTTTTTAATACATTTATTGACTAGTTGGTTATAACGAATACATTTACAATGATTTTGCATCTAACTCTAAGTTTGAGAAAGATGGAGTTATTTCTTGACTTCCAGAGCAATCTAGAGACTAAGGGAGCCATGCCCCCCCCCCCCCAAAAAAAAAAAAAATTGGAAACCATAATTTTTACTATTCTTTTTATTATAATTTTTTAAAAATTAACAATTACCTGCCCAATTTTTTTTAGGCTGCATGGGTTGTTGAATAAATGCGTCATTGGTATAAGGTCCAATCCAAATTTTCCAAGGTGGATGTTTAGTGATTTGAATGATTTGATAATATGGATTGTGCATTCTTTTACCCCTCAGATTATGTTAAAACACCGTCGCAACCGAACACAAGTTGTGATTCAACCCTAAAACTCTTAATTTCCATTGTTGAACAACAAGGGAAAAAGATGATGATAAGAGAGAAAGAATAGATGAAGACGGTCTCCCTCTCAGTATTAGGTCTAGACAAAAAATATGGATTTCAATTCTGTGTGAATTAAACTAGGCGACAGTGAAGGAGAACCCCAATTTCGATCTAGCATGATTGGAGGAGAGAGATCATAAAAATACCGACATTATTGTCTTTTTAAAAATATAACAATGTCACATCAGTAGTTTTGGATCTAGACCCAAATAATTTAAAATTCTGGGACTATGGGTTAAAATATTTTCTCTTGGTACCTTATTTTGTACACACTTATTTTAAACTTACACTCTTACCCCTACTAGGCTACAATATGTATACTCATAATGTATTGAGATATTACTACATATGATGCTTTAGTCAATCTCCCTCCCTACCCATAGGAGCAATTAGAGATAACATGAGATACAGAGAATCATCTCTCTAATAGGTAATTTTTAGCTCTCAGTTCATGTAGTGGAGAAGTCAACACTTCATTATTAGATTGAAATAAAAAGAAAAACTTGTAATGCCAATTATTCTAGTTAACATGATCAAACCAAACAAGATAGGTCAGATGTAGGGAGCTAATTTCAAATACCCTTAAGCATAGTTATCAGAACCAGACCAAATCGACTGTTTCAACGGGTTGAACCGGGATTCAGGGATTAAATCGGTTTGGTTCGGTTCGATTAAAATACCGATTTTGCTAAAGGACTGAAAAAAATCGGTTGAACCGGTCGATTTTTTAAAAACCGAGTGAATCGGCCAGTTTTTTTAAAAAAATCGGTTGAACCACTTTTTGTCTTTTTATTACCTACAAATTTTTTTTTCTCACAAAACTTCTTATATTTGATGATTAAATGATGAAATTTAGTATAAAATAAGATATTGTTGCATGTATTTTTTATATATACAAATATATAAAACTTATACATTAAGATAATTTCAATGATTATGCTTATATTTTGTTATTTATCACTAGATAATAAAAAATATATATTTTTCTTATTATTTTCTTAATTTTTAATATATTTATTGATATTTTTAATATATTAATTATAAAATTGGTTGAACCAGTGAACCATGAATCGGCCCCTTCATCGTTCATCCTTTGGTCCGGTTTTGATAACTATGCCCTGAAGTATCGTACTTTCAATGGTAAGATCGATAGTCACAGTTACATTTGTAAAAGTGTACTATTCCTTCACATATGATCACTAATCCTACCATTGAAAATATCGATTAATGTTATGACATGGAAAATTTTTTTTTTTTATTATTATTATTATTTATTTATTTATTTATTCCTTGTTCCTATTATTATTATTATTATTATTATTATTATTATTATTAAAGTGGAATGTATGTATATATGTGATGTGTATAATGTATGCATGAATATAGGTATGTATATATATATATATGCATTATTTAATTATTGGGTGCATGTACATGGGTAACATGTATATGGGTAACATGTATGAATTATGTATATATGTGTAGCATGTGTATATGTGTGTGGGATACAACATGTGTAGGTATATGGATGGATGTATATTGAAAGTGTATATGAGTAGGTATATGTATATGAATACATTTGGCAGTGTGTGAGTGTAGTAGACCTAGTGTGTGAGGTGTGTAGGGTCAGCTGAGTGTGTGTGTTTAAGTGTGTGTCTAGTGTGTGATGAGTGGAATATATATATATATATAGGCTAGTGTAGAGCAGCTTTGCATTAAATGCAAAGCTGCATTTTGGGAGAAAGGAAGTGGCTGATACAGGGTGATAGAGGTCAGAGAGAGAGCAACGTGTGAGGGTGGGTTTGTGATGTATAAGGTGGGTCTCGGGTGGGAAGAAAAGAAAAAGAAAGAAAGGGAAACTGAGAGCAACGGTGAGAGAGAGTTCTGGACTGTGAAGAAGGAGAAGAAGCTCGAGGAGTGACCAAAAGAAGGGTGGGAGAGGACACGGCTAGAGAGGGAAGCAACAGAAAAACCGTGAGTAATCTCCTTCTGTTTCAATTTTTTTTAAAGCATGTTAATCGATTCAAATTGTGGGATCTTAGAGAGCATAATGTAGGGATTATTTTGCAAAAAGAATGAGAAGAAATGGTTGAGAAACTAGGGAGAAAACCTAGGTTGCAGGTTTCGGCCATGGAGGTTGAGCCTTATCATTTTATGTGTAAAACTCCCTTTAAGTGATCCTAAAGAAACCCTACGAAGTGCAGAAAGAGAATGGAGAAAGAAAGAATGAAAAACAGTAGAAAAATAAGCAAGAAATTGGAATTTTACAGTTGGCCGGAGATTCGGCCATGAGCCTTTGAGCTCTATTTCGTGGAGATGGGGAAGGTTTGGAGGGAAATGGAGGTTGGATATGGAACCTACACGGAAAACCCTAGAGAATGGCATTTTAAAGACCTCGAAAAGTCACCGGAGACCGGTCGCCGGCGCCGGAGAAGGCGCTGGAACCCTACTGCTGCTTCGCCGGAAAGTCGGGGAAGAAGATGGGGTGACCGGGTCGGGTTCCGGGTCGGGTCGGGTCTGGTTCGGGCGGGTGTGGGCCGCCCCTGCCACATGTCGCGTGGGTGTTTTAAATTAAAAAGAAATTGGGGCTGTTTGGTTCCTAGGATAAGAAATTAAGAAATTGAAATTAAATTGAAACAGGGATATCCTATCCCTGTTCTCGGATTAGCCTCTGTTTGTTTAACCTGATTGAGAATAGTAAATTAAACTAATTTCAATTTGAACCTTGAACCTTTTGGAAATTGAACCTTAACCTAGAACTTTAAGAAATCTGATTTTGAACCCCAGAACTTTGATTAATTATGTTTGACCCCCCATGAATAAAATATTAATAAATTATTAATTAAATTAATTAATTAATTAAATTAATTAAATATTCAAAAATATCCCGGAGCCCAAATGGGGCAAGTCATTAGTGTATTTTGACTATCTCGACCATTCTGAGACCAATGGTGAGGTCCGTTTTACGAGACGGGGTCCCGAAAAATAAAAGACCCGTAGAAACCTTTAAAAATTACCAAAATGCCCCTGAATTGAAACACAGTCAAACGAACTCCGAATTAGGTAAACAAATAGTGAAACTTTATTATCTCGAACATTCCGGACTCAACCGTAGAGTCCGATTTGTGAAAAGAGGTCACGAAATGTAAGGACACGTGTAAAGTGCAAAATGACTGTTTTGCCCTTTTGAACCCAGATGTCCAAACCGAATTCTACGAAAGCCTAAACTTATTTTCTTCAACGCCCTAGAATCAATAGTAGAGTTAAATTTAGCGGAATAGAAACCTATGAATTTAAAGACATAAAATTTGATGAATAGCATGAATTCAAATGAAAATAGACTGAGTTGGAATTTATGTTTTTAGGGACACTTACAGGACAGGAGAGGGAGGTCTGATCTGTTGCATCTTCATTGACCGGTTCAGTTACACATCGTGCACGTTCTTCTTGGGTTGTGACTGACCCATCAGGTATGGGGTTTTGCTAGTGTTAGAAATGAAGTTAAGTTAGGAATATTTGTGAATGACTGGAATGCTGTATGTGTTTATCTGTAATGTGTTTACCTGTTTATTTGGAATTGGTTGTTCACATGTTATGTGTTACTTGTAAGTTAATAAAGTGAAGAACATGAATCATGATGTACGAACATATGAGATATGCATGTATATGAAACTGACTAGTGATTTATTTCTTATTGTCCGAGCATGTTATATTATTGAGATTCATGTTCATTGAGATTGCATTGGCATATTGGCATATGATGAATTCCTTGAGAACATGGCGTGGGTAAGCACATGGTGCTCTGCATTATGAGGGTGTAGATCCTGTGGTGAAAAACCCAAAATTGGCCATTGCATTGGTACTTCGAGCCATCGGGAAGTACCCGTAAATGAGACATGGGTGTGGCATAGACTTGTGCATGGGTGTGTCATGCATACCATTCATATATATTACTGCGATGCTTGAATGTCATTTAGAAATAAATGTACACTTTGCACATGCCACGCCTTAGCTTTATTTCTGGCATTAGCATTTCATCATACCAGCAGTTGTGCTGACCCATTCGTGGGCAACATTTTCAGATGAGGATCCTCCAGCCACATGAGACTTAGTGATGCCCTGAGAGGGCGAAGCACGTGATGTATTTGTGATCCATGAGACTTGTATTTTGTTATGTAAGGGCTTAAGCCCGAATGACTGATGAACAATGTATTCGATGTTACTTTATGTATGGATGATGATGGACGCATGTTTAGTGAATTTAATTACTTTTGTCCTTTTATTTATTTTACTTTCTGTCTCGTCAGTCGTGCCTCGAGTTCGGTCAGAATTCGGGGCGTGACAATTAAAGAGTACTTAACTTTTTTTCTAGACCTATAATTAGGATGTTTGCAGTATATAAAAACATAAAATAATGGCTGGAGTTTAGTTGCACCCAGTATGAGTGCCCAACCACAACTAAGGGATCCCTACCCATGTAAAAGATTTTGTAATTTTTTCTGTGTGCACTACTTTTTTTTTTTCAGTAAAAGAGAATTATCATTAAGGATAGAAGAATTGCGTCAATAATGAAAAGGGATGCAAAAGACATCATGGTAGAGAACCAACATCCTAACTAGGTTAGCACCTTGGAGCTTACAAATCATCTACTAGTTACCCTACGAACAACCTCACTAAACCTAATTGACAAGAAGCTAACCAAAAACCTACACCCACAATACAACAAAGGGATACAAACATGCCCAGAGACCAAACATTGCAAACCCAAAAAAGAATTCAAAAAAGGGATAAATAGAAAAGCCTCCCTCCCCCTAAGGACACCAAATCCTAATAGATCTCTTTCACCTGCAACTAAATTCATTCAACTACTATTGTTTACATAAAAAATCTCCGGAATCCGATGAAAATTGAAAATCAACATTGAGATTGGAAGAGCATCCCAACCTGGCATATAGTTGAGCCAAAAGATCACCCTGGTTTTAATGTCTTCAACCAATGCATCCCAATCCAGTGATTTGGCTTAAAAAATACATTCATTCCTCAATTTCCAAATTGACCACATAATGGCCAAAGGCAGAACATTCCAAATAATCTTGATCTTTTTTGTGGAATTTAAAACTATAATGCCAAAACAACAATTGATGAACTGACTCTGGGAGCACCCACGTGATATTCCACCATTTGATGCATTCCACCCAAATCTTCCAAACCTTTTTACACAGTAACAAAACATGATCAACAGTTTCAAATTCCACCCTACAGAAATGGCAAAAGCCATCCTCAACATTTTTAAGAACACCTATCCTTAATAAAAATTCAGATGTCTTCAGGTTGCCTTTAAAAGCAAGCCATCTAAAGAATTGAACTCTCGGAGGATCAAACTTATTCCAAATAGATTTCAGAATTTTAACGCCAGGACCTATGCAAGAATCATACCATTGATATAAAGAATTAAGGAAAAACTCACGAGTAAGATGATGCTTCCAACCAAGCCTATCCTATTTGTCTTCGATAATAGTAGGAACATTATGGAGCACACTAAGGAGCTTGCCCAGTTCTATCACTTCTTAAGAAAATAATTGCCTTCTAAAAAGCATACACCACTTTAAAGCATCCCCCTCCAATGAAGCCACATAAACCCATGAAATATCTACTCTAAATAATCTTTGAAAAGAAGATTTTAATGGAACATCCCCATACCATTTTTTTCATGCACCAACTCCCAAAAGACTGGGGTTGTGATCGACTCCCTATGGTACATCTAGTAATATTTAAAGTTCACCCTACTTGATCTTCACTCCATGAATTATAATATTTACTAATTAACTATTATACATTATTTCTTGAAGCCCCATGCATAAAAAAAAAAAAAAAAAAATCAGATTCATTTAGGATACAACCTATGGTTCATTTCGTTTTTTTTTTTTTTATGTTCACTAAACAGTATAGCCCTATTTGAAACCCCATATCTCTCAACTCATAATACCTGATATCTTAATACTTCTAGAGAATGTTCTAATATGTGTCTAATTTCAATGAGATTTGGAATCACTCAAAAATACATTTGGTAGCTCAAGTTATTAACAAAAAGGTAAAGGCAAGTTCGAACTGATCCATTCACACAATAGGTCTACCCTGTTTAAAGCTCTGTTTCTCCCAATTTATAAAACCTGCTATTATGAGATTTATATTCCATATACCATTATAAGTCTAGTTTATATAGAACTTGGAAGCACTCAAAAAGAGTACCTAGAACGCAAGTTATGGACTAATTTGTAAATCGTGGTAAGATTTTGTACATGTTTCTTAAAATCAACATAACTCCCTCAATATTTGCCTAATTAAGGTCATTATTGATCCATTTAAAAGCCAAGACAAGGAGGTGTAATTCTATAAAAATATGAGATTCTAATTCCATATGAGGTAAGAGATATGGTCTTTCAAACTAGGTATATTCTACACAACCTTCAGCAGAAATGAGAAACTCATACCAATATCATTTCACATATAGGTATATACAATTTAAACTACAACTACATTGTTTCACTTTAAAAAAATAAGTACACAAGTAAGAAAACTCCTCACAAAAATTTCATGATGTCCAAGTGAACAAAATAAAGGTCCTTCCAAAGGAGATTTCAATAGTTATTCAATTTCTATCCAACATGACCTATTTCAAATATACATACACGTTCAAGAGTTGTTCAAAAAAGAACATAAATACATTCTTCACATGAGAGTCATCCAACTATACAAGAATGGTATCTTCCCAAAGATAGCTCGGTGATAGTGGTCCTTCAATTCATGGTCATTTCCTTGCCCGCTCCTGCATCTAGTAAGGGTCAGTTCAACAACCACAGTAGAAGAACTCTAAACATAGGCAATAACATGTGGTGGCACTTGTATGCTTGTGCACGTGCAGTGCCAACCAAGTAATTATCAAGCATGCTTTAGCAACAATAAGAATTCAAACCAATAATCAAGTTCTCATGTGGTAAAGCATATAAGCATTGCAAAGAAGCATTATCAAGGAAAACAATGTATATTATTCTAAAATTTAAGGTTTCATTCCACTTAAGTTCTTTCAATTATTCAA
The DNA here is from genome assembly GCA_008638375.1 of Nyssa sinensis. Taxonomy (NCBI): domain Eukaryota; kingdom Viridiplantae; phylum Streptophyta; class Magnoliopsida; order Cornales; family Nyssaceae; genus Nyssa; species Nyssa sinensis. The sequence continues at coordinate 39,412,990 of CM018047.1, read as the reverse complement.
AGTTTATATTTTTATCTCTCAAGTTTTAATCCCAAGACTATATTCCTAGTTGGCCCTCGGTAAGCCTTGTGTGTTTTACGAGCAAATAACCCGATGGAAACATACGACCACCTGTACGAGTTTATAGCTCGCAAGCCGAAGGGAGACACCATCCCAAACATTAATCAAAATCCTGGGTAAGCTCAATATCACTACGCTCAAAATCACATAATTGACATGTCCAATCCTAGCCCCATGTTCATCATTTTTCAAGTGTTCATTCTCACACTTCCAAGGCTTATCATTCATGTTTGTGTTTACAATTCATCATATTTTCATCATAAGGGTTAAACATTCAAGTAACTTCATCAAATTTTCATAATTTCGCATCAAGGATTCATTTAAGTAATTTCACAAACACCTTGCATGTTATTTACAATATCAAGCATAATACACGTAAAACCCCTTTGTGATTTCACCAATCAAACATTTTCGCATTCAATCAGGAGTTATATCAACATCAAAATAGGATAAAAACCATTCATTTCATAGCAAGAATTCAACTAATATATAGATTATCAAGGTACATGCAACATATGTCAAAAAATGTAAAAATTCACAATTCTATAGCAATCGATGAGATAGACATGCAATGAACCTACCTACACACTTCCTATACCTAGGTTTAAAAATTCCCTACCTTAATTCTTCAAGTAGTGGTAGAAACCCCAAATGCATTCTTGATGGTTTTGGTTAGAATCTTTAAAATCCTTAACTTCACTTGGTGTTTGTAGGTAAAATAGTGTTTGTGCTTCTTCAATCTTCCAAAAGATGTCCCAAATCCTTGAAAAATCTCCCAATTTCCTTGCTTTCCCTTTCTTCTTCTCTTTCTCCCTTTCTCTCGTCTCTTTTACGCAAATGTGTGTGTGTGTTTCTAGTGTGTGTTTTAGGTGTGTAGGGATTTTGGTTTTATAAGCCAAAAGTAAGACAAAATGTGAAATTTCTTTTTTGCCCCTCCTTATTTTTTCCAAGCCCATTTTAGTCATTTCATTTAACAAATTTTAATTTCTTAATAAAATTTTTCATTATTATTTTTATTATAATTGTTTTAGAATTTATAATTTAGGAAAATAAATAAAAAAAATTTGGGTCTTTACATTCTTTCTCCCCTTAGAAAAATTTCTTCCTCGACATTTAGAGTATACCTTGATTAGCAAACAAGTTGGGATGTTTGGTGCAGATTACGTCCTCACACTCCTATGTAGCCTCTTTAAGACCATGATGTTGCCATAGGACTTTAACTAGAGGAATAGTTTTGCCTCTTAAGACTTGTTCCCTAGTATGCAAAACTTGAATAGGACACTTTTTGTAAGATGTATCCTCCTCAATATCAAACTCCCTCCAATCTAACACATGAGAAGGATCCGGTTGGTATTTGCGAAACATAAACACGTGAAATACACTGTGAACCCCAGATAAACGTGGCGATAATGCAAGTCGGTAAGCAACTTCTCCTATCCTCTCAAGGATCTCAAATGGCCCAATGTATCGTGGCCCTAGCTTCCCTTCTTTTTGAATCGAGTTAAACCCTTTCGTGGTACTACCTTGAGAAAAATGTGATCTCCAACTCCAAAGGCTAGAGGTGTACACCTTTTGTCCGCATAACTCTTTTGCCTACTCTGTGCCGTAAGTAACCGTTGTTGGATAACCTTAATCTTTTCGGTAGTCTCCCTAACTAAGTCTGGACCCAAAACTATAGCGTCCCTGACTTTGGTCTAGCAAATAGGTGATCGACATGGCTTATATACAAGGCCTCGAATGGTGCCATTTCAATGCTTGCTTGATAACTGTTGTTACAGGAAAATTTGGCAAGTAGAAAGTGATCCTCCCAGCTGCCTTTGAAATCCATGACACAAACACGTAACATGTCCTCCAAGGTTTGAATAGTACGTTTGGATTGGCTGTCAGTCTCTGGGTGGAATGTGGTAATAAGTGCCAAATTGGTACCCAAGGTTGCTTGTAAACTTTGCCAAAAGTAAGTTTTCAATCGTGCATCCCTGTCAGAAACTATAAATACCAAAACCCATAGAGACGAATGATCTCCAATACATACAAGTTGTTAAATGACTCCATTGAATCTATAGTCTAAATGGGCAATAAATGCTTAGATTTTGTTAGTCGATCCACGATAATCTAAATAACATTATGTCCACGTGGCGATTTAGGAAACCCGGACACAAAGTACATCGTGATGTGTTCCCACTTCCACTTAGCAACTAGAAGTGGCTGAAGCAATCCTGGAAGTCGCTGGTGTTCCTCTCCCCCAACCCAGATATGCATATGCATATACGTATATATATATATATATATATATATATGTTTATATACATATGCACACACTGAAACACACACATATTCAAGGCATATAATCAGCCCAATAATACATCTAGAACTAAATAGAAGGTTCTAAATGTCACTACCGCTCACTCGAGCTTCCATGGATAAAGAGAGAAAGTAGAGAGAGAGCTTTCAAACTCTTCAATGGACGCCTTTTGCGGTTCCAGACGCCTTCTTTACTTCTTTTCTTTTCTTCTTCTTTCTTTTCTTCCTCATTATTTCCTTCTTTCTGGTTTAGTTTTCATGTGAGTCAAACACACACTGATTCATACACATACAGTGTAACACACACACATACACACACTCACTCTTTGCCTCCGTTACATATACACCCAATCCTCGTACACACATCTCTCATATTGTCATAGATTACAAACACGCACACATATACACACATATGCACACACATTCTTGCACACAATCGACTTAGAGAAAGAGAGAGGGAAAAAAGAGAGAGAGATTATGTGAGAAGAGGGGGAGTAGGGGTGGTCTACCACAGGTAGGGGAAAAAAAGGCTGAATGCCTTTGCTTTCTCTCTTTTGCCTCTTTCAAGTCTTATCAACACATCGCACACATCACCTATTTATCTCTTTACCATGCACTTGCACACACACTATCACTCCTCCTTCTACCACCAAATCTTGACACGTTTTATGTTCTAGACTAAAATATCTCACTTAGCTTCTTGGAGAAGATTCTGATGTTTTTCGAGGGGCCACGTGTCCAGTTGGTCAACTGTGCACGCACACTAGCCCGAATTGAAATTGTCTTGGAATCACAGCAAACTTGGTACACTAGCTAATTTTAGCGCTCTGATTCCAAATATACAATCCATTTTTGAAAATCCCAAACTGCTTGTAGGTAGAATAAGATTTGTTCTTCTTCAATCTGCGAAAAGATGTCCCAAATCCTTGAAGAATCTCTTAATTTCCTTGCTTTCCCTTTCTTCATCTCTTCTTCTCTTTCTCTCTTTCTCTCCTCTTTTTTATGCAAATATGTGTGTTTCTAGTGTGTGTTTTATGTGTGTAGGGATTTTGGCGTTATAAGCCAAAAGCAAGACAAAATGTGAAATTTCCTTGTTGCCCCTTATTATTTTTTTCCTCATTTTTATTTGCAAGCCCATTTTAATCATTTCATTTAAAAAATTTTAATTTCTTAATAAAATTTAGCATTATTATTAAAGTTACTAAACAAAATAAAATTTTACACATGTTTCTTAAAGTTATTACACAAAATAAATTAACTAACCCAATTGGGGTGACTCGTTAACATCAAGATGTAGCTGACTATTCGAGATCCTCGAGAGAATTGTGAGAGTGTCTTATCATTTTGTTTTACCTCTATGATTATCAAAAGTTTACTATGTATTTTACTTATTAAGGCCTCATGCATGCCAGACAAGTTGTCAATACGAATTTGATTAAACGTAAATTAAAAATTGTGAGAAATGTTTCTCACAAGTAGTGTTCAATCGGGATTTTGAACTATAGGGAGTTAAACTTGCATAGCGAGACTATTCTTTTAGTCAAGCTTTTATGGTGATGTCACAATATTGAAACGGTTGCATGAAAGTGTAGACTAAGATTCCATACCAAACAATTGGAGTTATTTAGAAACTAAGGAATAACCAAAAATTTTGGGGATGAAATTCCTTTAAGGGAGGAATAATGTAAAGACTGGGAAATTTTTTTTTCCTAAATTATAAATTATAAAATAATAATGTAAAATTTTATTAAGAAATTAAAATTTGTTCAATGAAATTACTAAAATAGGAAAGGGTAATGCATCCCACATTGCTTGGGGAAGGGAAATGTGAAGAATTCATAAGTAGGACCGCGGTTCTCCCTGTCACAACGTGTTTTAAAGCCGTGAGGGTGAAACTGTAGAGACCTGAAAATTTAGGATAAATTTTTCGTTTTGCCAGTAGAGTACAAATTGTAATTCCCTGACCTAGGATAGCATGTAGACCGAGGTAGATCGATTGAGTAGTGTAATACCTAGTTGTAACCTGAGCAGTTAAGCCTTATATCGTGATATTTTATAGACTGAATGATTGTGGAATGTGAATGGTTTAAATTGCGTAGTTAGTACGGGCGATGCTTGAGCAACCCAGAACCATGCCTCGTAATGCATGCACGCACACATTCCCATGCAAGCATGTGTACACGTGTATACCTAGGCCCCGAAATATCAGTGTATGTGCGCGTGCCTAGAGTCTAGTGTACACGTATGTGTATGGATATATATATATATACATGTATAATGTGTGTATTATATATGTGTATGTATATATTATAATGTTTTGTATATATGTATGTATATAGGTATTTAAAATGTAGGTAAAAGCAAAGAAAATGAGGAAAGGAAATAAGAGAGAAATGGACTCTGTGTGTGTGTGTGTGTGTTGTGTACTGGCTATGTGTGTGTACTGTTGAGTGTGTAGTGTGTACTGGTTATGTGTGCAGCACACAAGTGAGGGGCAAAGAGTGAAATGTTTGTATATAAATATATATATATATATATATATAATGGGGCAGTTATCTCAAAACAAAAGGAACAGATGAAATAGATCAGAAGGTCAGAAAGGGGTGTGGGTAGAGAGAGAAAAATCAGAAGAGAGAGAGGGGGCAGTTGTGATGATATATTGGTGTATGTATAGAGTAGAGTTGTGGATTTTTTGTATATGTATATGGATGTGTGCGTGAGAATAGGAAACCAGAAAGAAAGGGTGACTGAAGAAACTATGAGCATTAGGTAGGGTCCATAAGTGAAAAAAAGAGAGGAGAAAATGAGACTGCACCAAGAAGAAAAATACAGAAAAATAGGTATGCATGCAACTCTCTGTTTTTAGTTATTAGAGGCATGATAACTAGTTTTATGCATAGGAGCTTATAGCTGAGTTTAAAAGAATCGATTTACAAAAAGAATTAGCCAAAAGCGTCAAAAGATGAGAGAAATAAAGAGAGTTGCATGTTAAGTGGGTGGGGTTGTTTTGGGATTATCCTAGAGTTTAAACAATGGGGAAATGATTCCCTTGAGTGCAAAAATTTGTTAGAGCTTAAAATAACTTCAAATCGTAGAAGAAAAGGCTCGAAATCGAAGGGTTTCAATTGGCCGGAGATTCGGTTTTCCTTAAGTTCGTGAAGATATGATGAGCTAAATGAAAAACCAACTTTAGAAATGAAATCTACATAAGAAATAGAAGCAAACTGCCATAAAAAGATGTAAAATTCTGACCAAAATTGGGTCACCGTCGCCAGGGATGGTAACGAACCCTACTGTTGCCCTACCGGAATGTTATGGCGATGATGAACAGTAGGGTTGGGGTGTGATGAGTGCGCAAAAGTGCACTCTAAATATCCGATTATTTGATTAAATTGCTAGAATATGAATAGAAATATTGGGCTTTAATTGGTATTATTTAATTTAATTTTTTTATTCACTGTGAGATGTGTTTGAACATTATTTAATATTTTAAAATCTCAAATGAATCCATTAAATAGTTCCTGAAAATTTTGCTTTGGAACAGTTGTAAAAAGTGATTATTTATTGGATTGCAGGACAAAACAGCTAAAGAAAGGAATTAAAGCTGCGGCTTGGCTTTGCAGCAAGCAGGGAAAAAAAAAAAGAAAAAATAAAAAAGAAGAAATTCAATCTGTAGGGCCCAGTCCATGCGCAACACCAAAAGAAGAAAAGAAATGAAAGCAAAGCAGGCTTGAGAAGCTGATGTGGGGCCTGCTGATTGAAGCAAAAGAAAAATAAAAAGAAGAAAGCAAGCCAAGCTCGCAGCTGGTTGTGAGGGGCCTAATGTGCGGTCGTGATGGCTGGGCTTGTGCCATGCGGTGGGCTGAATGGAGGCTAGCGTGCGGCTGTTTGGTGAAAGTGGTGAGGCGCTGACGTGCAGGCGTGGGCCCAGGCGGGACGGAAGCCAAGGGGCCTGTCGCTGGAGTGTGCGACGCGGCTGAATATAAAAAGGAAAAAAAAACCCTAAATACAAGGGGGTCCTGCGGCTGGCAAAAAAAAATATAGAACAGAGAACAGGGACGTGCGGCGGCGTAGGGTCTTGGCGCAGAGAAGAAGCCACATCCACTTGATGGTGCAGTTATTTTTCATGAGGTTTATGTTATCCGTCCTGTACATGGATAACTAAATTTCTAAGTGGGGTTAGGGATGAACTTGCACCATAGATGGTTGTTTTAATTTATTTTTGATTCATGTACGTGGTTTTCACTTGTTAAATTCTTTTATGATCACTTATAATTAATTGTTGGATTTTATTGTTCGAATAATTAAAGAGTTTGGTCCGTTTATAGATTCAGTCATGCTTTTTCTATCGAATGGATTAATGTTTTGATTATTTTTGGAACAATTAAATATTTATATTGATTCAATTCTCTGCTGCAATATTGCTCGTTGGGTATATTGTCGTCGTTGGGTTTTCTCAATGTGAGTAATAATTTGTGTGATTTAAAAGTGTTGAATGATTTTTCAAAGGGTTATTTTTAGTCTAATTTTGGTTCATAATTTTATATCTTCCGATTGAGATTTTTGGAATTTAATTTCTCAATTGAGTTATCAGTGAATTAAAAGTAATTAAAATACCAGATATGTGCAAGGGATTCCCGACACTCCACTGTTTGTTAAATTTGAGTACTTTGTCCGTTAATTAGTTTCTTTAATTTTTATTTGTATTCAAAATCACTTTTTCTATTTTTATTTTCTCTTTAATCGTTTAATATTTCTTTAGTTTCAGAAATTCTGTCTATTATTCTTTTCATTTTGTCTCCTTGTGGAATCGACACCCCAAAGCTACACTACAACTACCGTGTTGTTCTTTGGGTGTAATCAGGGTGCGACGCCGTTTGGTATTGCTTGGGATCGAAACTATGACGTTTTGGGTTATGGATTAAATGAATTGGGATTGTTTGGTTGGAAGTTAAAGAACTTAAACTGGGACTGGATATCTTATCCCAATTTTGAAGAATTGTCCACTGTTTAGCTTTGAGTAAATCAGAAAAAAAAAGGGGGGGCTGCGCCCCTAGTGTCACGCCCCGAATTCTCACGAACCCGAGGCGCGACTGACGAGACAGGAAATAAAATAAAATAAAGGTAACTTAAACAAATTTAACCAAGCATACATCCGTTCCCATCAATACATCAAAATAACATGAAATACATCCCGCCATTACAGTGTTCACGGGTCATTCGGGCTCAAGCCCTTACATCACAAAACATAAGTTCCATGGGCCAAAAATACACTAGGTGCTTCCTCCTATCAAGGTGTCACTGAATCTCAAGTAGCGGGAGCATCCTCATCTGAAATGTTGTCCCACGAATGGGTCAGCTCAACTGCTGGTACAATATAATGCTAATGCAAGAAACAAAATTAATGGCGTGGCATGTGCAAGTGTACAGTTATATCTACATGGCATTCAATATAACTAATGCAACATATGAACATTATGTGTGAAGCACTCATGCAAACTCCATGTCACAATCATGCCTCACTTTACTGACCTTCCCCGACGACCTGAGCATCCAATATGTCTCACTTTACGGACCTTCCCCGACGGCCTGAGCATCCAGTACGTCTCACTTTATGGACCTTCCCCGACGGCCTGAGTATCCAGTATGTCTCACTTTACGGACCTTCCCCAACGGCCTGAGTATCCAATATACACTATGCTAAATGCTCAACTCACACCATGTCCAAAGAATCACACTATACCAATATGCTCATGATTCTACCATGTCACAATGCAATCCCAATAAATCATCTTATCCCCACATGAAGCATGCTTTAAACAATGTATCACACAATAACATCCCAATCACAAGATCTTTTTATCAAGAGTACATGCCCGGCACAATCCACTTAACACATGCTTTAAATCACGCATTACATAATCTCAACCATTCTCAAAGAACATAATCCATACATTATGCTAACACACAATAGACACATAGTCATGATCCACATTCATCACCAAACCTTCAACAAGACAACAAGGAGCACATAAGCATATGAGCAATAAAATAAAAATGTGAATCATCAAGTCAATATGGCAGTTATTCCTAAACTCAATTCTATTTCTTACTTAGCACAATATATCGTACCTGACGGGTTGGTCTCAACCCCAAGAAGTCGTACTCGTAGCGTGGTGGCTAGCAGTGAAATGTGGAAGGATCAGACTGCCTTCTCATTGCCTTTCGATGCTCCTAAAACCACAAAATGTAACTCAGTCGGTTAGTCACTTGAATGATGCTATTCATCAAATTTTTATGTCTTTATTTTATTAATTTCTATTTTACTAAAATAAGTTCTATAATTGAGTTCAAAACGTCGAAGAAAATAGGTTTGGGCTTTCACGGAATTTAATTCGGACATCCAGACTAAAAAGGGCAAAACTATCATTTCATACTTTCACGGTTTCCCTTTTCCCGAGACCTCTCTTCGTAAATCAGACTCCACCGTTGAGTCCAAAATGTTCAAGATAATAAGATTTCACTATTTGTTCATTTAAATCGGGGTTCGTTTGACTGCACTTCAATTTAGGGGCATTTTGGTAATTTTAAAGGCTACTACGGGTCTTTTATTTTTTGGGACCCCGTCTCGTAAAATGGACCTCACCATTGGTCTCAGAATGGTCGAGATAGTCAAAATACACTAATGACTTGTCCCATTTGGACTCCGGATTATTTTAAAATATTTAAAGAATTAAATTAATTAAATTAATTAATTATTATTTTATTAATATTTAATTCATGAGGGTCAAACTATAATAACCAACAGTTGGGGGGGTCAGTTTGTAAATTTTGAAAGTTCTGGGTCAATTTGTAATTTCTGACTTTTCCTATTCTTAATAGGGATAAGCAAACAGTGAATAAGGTTAAAATTGGGATAGGATATCCCTATTCCCAATTCAATTTCAATTTCAATTTCTTACCCCTGTTGCCAAACACTCCCAATTCAATTTAAAACATTTCAAACCTAACTCAAAACTACACCGTTTCACTTACCCGTTTCAAATTCGGTTGGGTCCTGATCCGGATCCAACCCGTGACCCGATATCCGAACCCTAACCCAAACAGTTGTCTTCCCCGTTTTTTTCGGTGAACAAACAGTAGGGTTCCGTCACCATCTCCAGTGACGGCAACCTTTCCCGATCATTTTTCTCTACTAATTTCAATGCCATTTTCTTCCTCTCTTCCCAAGGACTCCAAATCTACCTTCCATTTCCATCAAGACCCTCTCAATCATCTCGAATATGGGGTTTAATAGCTCCGGCCGGTTTTTCCGGTGAGCTGATTTTTCTTAATTTCATGCTCGGTTCTCGACTGTTTTGACTTATTTCTTTTTCTATTTTCTTTCTGCACCTCTTAGGATTACTTTAGGACCATTTAAACAAGGTGTCTTACATAAAATATAGATGGACCCGATTTGTCACGCCCCGAATTCCAGCGAACCCGAGGCGCGAGTAACGAGACATAAAGAAATAAAATAATAAGGGAATAAAAGATAATTAAGGACGATCACATACATTCTACACACTGTTCTGATACATACATAAGGTCTGGTCCATTTGTTCACAACATACAAAATAAAATATAGTCTCGGGCCCCTTACACAACATCAAAGGGCCCCTTGGGCCTAACAGTCCCTAATCAGATCATCTCCACGTCTCCTGCAGCTGGGACATCATCTGAAATGTTTGCCCCACTAAAGGGGTCAGCTCAACATGCTGGTACAATATAATGCTAATGCAATAAACAGAACTAAGGTCGTGGCATGTGCAAGTGTACAGTTATTTCTATATGGCATTCGATATCATGATGGCAGTATATGAACAGTGTACAGTATATGAGCAGTATGCGTGACACGCCCATGCAACTCTATGCCACCCATGTCTCATGATACGGTCATTCTCCGCTGGCATGAGTACCGCCACGTATGTCTCGCTTCACGGTCCGGAATCCGTCAGGCTTGCAAGTACCTAATGGCCAATTTTGGGTTTTTCACCACAGGATCTGCACCCTCATAATGCAAAGCACCAAGTGCTTACCCACGCCATGTCCAAGGAATCACACTATGCCAATATGCTCTGATCTCATCATGTCATAATGCAATCTCAATGATGCATCTCATTCATACATAAAACATGCTTTCAAGTACATATTTCATAATGTCAACAGTTCTTCAAGCATGTGATTCACACACTACACTAACACATGCAATATACACATAATCATCTTCCACATCATCACCCAACATTAGCAAGATAGCATGGAACACATAAGCATGTAAACATTCAAGCAACAAGTGAACAATCAAGGCAGCAGATCAAGTATTCCTATTCTTAATTCTATTTCTTACTTAGCACAATATATCGTACCTGATAATTGACCTCAACTCAGGGAAAGTACACTCGTAGTAAAGTGAAATCACTGTAAGAACACCAAAGGTCATGTAATAACCCGAAATTTTTTTTTTTTTTTTAATATATAAATTTTCATGGTTATTATTAATTATTTATTATTATTACTATTATTATTATTATTGTTATTGTAAGTTTTTGAAGCATGTGTATTATATATATGCATGGTGTATGCATGTGTACCATGTATGTATGTGTATGGAATATTATATGTATGTATGGAATGTATATATATATGTATATATATATATGTATAGATGTGGGATGAAAGTATGTATCATATGTGAATGTGTGGTATGTATATATGTGTGTGGGCTACATTATGTGTATGTATATGTGTATAGGTATATGTATACATAACAAGTGCATGTGTGCACTGTGTGAGGTCTCGGATGGGTGTGTGTGTGTCTAGTTTGTGTGTGTGATAAGTGATATATATATATATAGGTGTAAGGTGTAGGGCAGCTTTGCATTTAATGCAAAGCTGCTTTGTAGGGAAATTTGGGGAAGAGCAGGTGTCACGACCCGAAACCCACCCTGTGCGGATCTCGGATCGCGACCGCCGCCTTCAGGCCCGGGAGCCTGAGGGCAAGGCAAAACTTGGGCGACGGTATCGAATAGCGGTGCGGCCTTGATTTGCGGAAGCGTGAAAACCCTTTTCTTTTTTTTTTCTTTTTTTTTTTTTAAAAAAAAAATTCTTTTAAAAACTTTCGCACAGCCGTCCGGTACTGTCGCTCTTCATAGCGGTACACATGAATAATCACATCAGAGCATACTAAAAATTAAAGTCTTATACATGATACATATTCGAATGCCTCAAGGGCTTAAGTACATATGTGGTTGCCTCTTGGGCTTAAATACATAATTGTCCAAAAGTACGACATCAAAATTCGACCAACCATAGGCCCTAATACTTCCCAAAATATCTCCAGAATCCTAATGGAGCTGCCTATCATTCCTCCCCAAATTGGGCAAGGGTCCACCCATCGTCATCACCTGAAAAATGTTAGGGAATGGGGTGAGCTTCGAAAAGCCCAGTGAGTAATTCTAACATCTGTCATGGGTTTCAATTGGTAGTGGTTTCGCACGTGAGAATTTTGTAAAATACTCACTACCAATTGCTCGTATACTTGGAACATAGAGTACATGCATTCTTTAAACAATGGCTTTGAAACATTACAGTATTCAAGCTAACTTGTACTTTCGGAATAAAGTATGTGAATTTCAAATCATGTAAATATGCATGGTGAAAATGAGGAAAAAGCCTGCTTCCATTTTCGACACACACCTTATCACTTTCATTAACAGAATCCGTTTCGAACCAGATTCCCATTTTACTTTTCGTGGAGATATCTCATATGCCTGGGGGATTAGATCCTGCTACCTGGCATTTATTCGTATCGTATTTGGGTTCCTAAGAAACCCGATAGAAATCCGTGGTGCTTATGCACAATTTATCTTGCATTTAAAAGCATTTAACCCATAATTCCTTCGTGTGGATGCATTTAAAAGCATTCAAAACATACAGTTCATAATCTCATGATAGGGTATTGAAATACGTGAAACATGTATATTCAGGATATATAATAACATTTGAAATCGACATTTTAGACATGCAGAAGTATCTCTCAAAGAACAGTAGTAAATTATTCAGGAAGCATGTCATAACAGAATATTTAAAACGGAATTGTGTAAAGACAGAATTTGATATTTAAAACATCATTCAAATCCGTGGAATTAAATCTCCACTTCAAATGTGAGGTTACTCACCTTGATTCCCCGGGTTTGCACTACTGGTGGGCTTTTCCCTTCCCTTTGTATTTCCTAAGAAAATTATAAAGAACTCGTTAACTTCACATTTACCTTAAATCGTTACCTATTCATGCTCTTTTATTTAATTTTAGGCCTGACGTATTCTAACTTCCTAGGATTTGTCTTACTGGTCAACTTGTGGTGACTTGATGAGTTTTATTTTTCACGTGACTAAATTTTCAGTACCTATTTTGGTGTTATAGACTTCACCGTTGGGTTTGGAATGTCCGACATAGTCAAAATAGACTATCTTTTAGTTTCATTTGGGCTTCGGGTACCTTAGGGGTAGTTTGGTCATTTCGCGCGTCATATTTTTTTGGAGTCCCGTCTCGTGAATCGGACCTCACTGTTGATCTCAGAAGGCCCAAGAAAATAAGATTACACTAATAACTGGTCTTATTTGGGCATCGACTACATTAGGGGCAATTTGGTAATTTGTACTTTAACGTATCGTAATTTTTTGAAGCCTCGTCTCGTAAAACGGACCACACCATTGAGTCTGGAACGTCCAAAATAGTCAAAAACCACTATTCGTTTACTTTATTCGGACTCCGTTTGACTTACTTATGACCTAGGGGTAATTTGGTCATTTTTATTTAATTAATAAATTAATTAAATAATTTAATTTATTATTTATTAATTTATCAGGGGTATAAATGGAATAAGATTCCAGAATCTGGGCCAGAATGAAATTTTCCCAAAACTGTTGGGTCATTTCGTAATTTCCAAAAACCTTGGTTTTTGTTTATTTTAAATTTTTCTGTGAACCAGTGGGCTTTGGGTTTGAAACCCTAGACCGGTCGACCAACTCACTGAACCAGCCGGTCCAGTCCACTTCAGGAAAACCGGAATGCCATAGCCCCATTAAATCCCTTATCCCTGATTTGGTTAACTCAAAAATCTGATTTTAATTTACAAAACCCGTGACCAAACAGGCCATCTCCAGGTTTTAATTTAAAACGTTTAAACCAAAACGGCGCAGTTTCGATTAAACGGTGGCACGGTCTTAGGTTGACACGTGTTTGAGTCGATTCAGTGGGTCTAGACGCGTTGGACGAGTCGACTCGGTCGACTCGTCGTCTTCTTCATCAAACAGGGCACTGTTGCCCTAATTTCCAGTTTTCAAAATCTTTGATTTCGTGACTTTTTAAGCTGATTCGATCTCTGTTTTTAGGTGATATGGGCTACCGAATGTTCAAGAGACATTTTGGCATTATTTTGATACTCTAAAACCAACCCAATCGTTCGGTCTAAGCTTGAATACCCGAACCTGCAACTCCATAGTAGACCCTTGTTTCTTCACCATTTTGGGCGGGGTTTGGTTCTATGAAGTCCCCACAGCAAGGGCTTCGATCCCCCATCCTTAAATCTCAATTTGGTTGCGGTTTTGGTAGGGTTGGGTTGAAGGCCGTGACCTGCAACTCACAGTTTGGGGGTCAAAACTGGAGGGTTGAGGTAGCGGGATAGGGTTTTAGTGATCCTAGGGTGGTCTATTTCATGTATTGACCACTAAAAGTCCATGTGGTTGAGGTCGGATCAGACCTGCAACTTCAAGCTCCATTAATGGCGTTTTAGCTACGGGTTCGTGGTTTGGGCAGTTTCGTAGGTTCAAATGGTTCACAACCAACCTAGTTTTCATTGTTAAATCTCTTTACATGCATTAACAGTCCCAAAAGAAATAAAACAGTAGCCAAATCTTACAAAAGGGAAAAATCTAAAACTTGGCTCACTTACCTTCGGACAGTGGTTCCCCTCACTGTTGAGCTCGAGTAGGAGCTTCAAGGGTTGGATTTGGGTCCCCTCTCAGTCGTGCAGTTCCTTGGCCTCCTCAAGCTCCTTCAATGGCTCACCAAGGTATACAACTTGTGTACCTCTCACTCTCCCTCTAGGGTCTCTCTCTCTCTCTCTCACTACTTTCCCTCTCTATAAACAGTATATCAACACTCTCTAAATGGGAGATCTGCATATATGGAGATTGTATATACATATCAAAAAATCAGATTGTCTTTAGTGTTTCATCCCCCCAAGTGCATGATGGATTTGCATGCAACTTGGTTGGGGGAGATGCAATCATGGGTGTATAGGCACATGATGATCTATGGGGGCATAGGAGTGATGCATGCTGATGTGTTGCATGCTTGGTGATTGGTCACTTGGGAGGTGGCCAAATCAGAATAGTACTTAAATACATATCTTTGCACATATGTTCACAAAGAGGTTCCTAGCCTAGTTGGTAATTTTTTTGGGTAACAATAATCATGCCCACTTGGTCAAGGGTTCAAGTCCCCCTTGGCCACACTTTTGGCTATTTTTCCCTATTTTAGGCTTAGGCCCTGTTTGGCTGCGCATTAATGCAGTTTCACTATTTCCTACTTAACTTTTATTCTGTGACTTATCTTTCGACGCCGTTTCTTCTGGTCAACTCCTAATTAGGTTAGCTTCTTAATTATTCTTTATGTTTGGTTCAGATAAATGATTAGTAACTAATCATTACTTAATCAGGGTCGGGGTGTTACAGCAGGTGACTGAGCAGGGTGAGGAAAGTCAGAGAAAGGGGCTGTGAAGGGGGAGTAACCGAGGGAGAGAAATGGAGGTGTTTGAGTGATGTATGGGTGTTGGTCTCGGGTGGGAAGAAAAGAGAAGAAAGGAAAGACTGAGAGCAAGGGAGAGAGAGTTCTGAAGAAGCAGGAGTGACCAAGAGGAGGAAGGAAAGAGGGGAGGAGCTGCAACAAGGAGAAACCCGAAAATAGGTATGCCCAGGTCTAGCTTCTGTTTTATTTTTTTTTCTAGCATGATGGTCGATTTAAATCGTAGGGCCTTATAGGGTTTGAAAAATGGAGTTTAACGCAACAAGAATCAATCAAAATGGTTAAGGGAAGAGGGAGAAATGGGGAGTTGCAGGTCACGGCTGGGAGAAATGGGTTGTGATATTTTATGTGTTGAACTCGTTTTAAATGATAGGAAGCAAACCTCATTAGGTACAGAAACTCATTAGAGAAGAATGGAGACCGAAACAGTTGAGGACCAAGCTCAAAATCAAGAAAACGTGGTTGACCGGAGCTACGGTTTGGGGCTATTTCGTGAAGATTTAAAGGGCCAAACCAAAAACCAACCATAGGAATGGAACCCTCTAAAAGAATAGAAGAAAATGGCATTTTAAAAACCAAGAAAACTCACCGGAGACTGGTCGCCGGCGCCGGAGAAGGCGCCGGAACCCTACTGGTTCACCGCCGAAAAGTTGGGGACGAAGGGGGGCTGATCCGGGCTTGGGTCGGGTCGGTTCGGGTCGGGTTGGGCTTGGGCCGGTCCGCCCCTGCCACGTGTCGCTTCCCTGTTTTAAATTAAAAACCCAAATGGGTCTGTTTGGTTGCATGTTTAATAAATTGAAATTGAAAATTGAATTAGAGACAGGGATATCCTATCCCAGTTTTAACCCTATCCCTTGTTTGGTTATCCGAATATGGAATAAGGGTTTTCAAAATTTCAATTCTGCCCCTGAACTTTTGATAATTGAAAATTAACCCAAAACTTACGGAAATTATAAATTGACCCCCCAACTATTAATAATTCTGATTTGACCCTCCTGAATAAAATATTAAATTAATTTAATTAATTAAATTATTTAAATTAATTAAATTATTTAAATTTTCTAAAAATCATCCGGAGTCCAAATGGGACAAGTCATTAGTGTATTTTGACTATCTCGGCCATTCTGAGGCCAATGGTGAGGTCCGTTTTACGAGACGGGGTCCCGAAAAATAGAAGACCCGTAGTAACATATGAAAAATTACCGAAATGCCCCTGAATTAAAGTACAGTCAAACGAACTCCGAATTTAGTAAACAAATAGTGAAACTTTATTATCTCGAGCATTCTGGACTCAACCGTGGAGTCCGATTTGTGAAAAGAGGTCACAAAATGTAAGGACCCGTGTAAAGTGCAAAATGATCGTTTTGCCCTTTTTAACCCAGGTATCCGAATTGAATTCTACAAAAACCTAAACTTAGTTTCTTCGATGTCCCGGACTCAATGGTAGAGTCTAATTTAGCAAAATAGAAACTTATGAATTAAAGACATAAAATTTGATGAATAGCATAATTCAAGTGACAATTAAACTGAGTTTCATGTTATGAATTTTAGGGACACGAGAGGGCAATGAGAAGGTGATCTGACCTCCGGTATTCTCATTGTGATTCTACCCTTCCACGAGTACTCCTTCTTGAGTTGAGATCGATTATCAGGTACGATATATTGTGCTAAGTAAGAAATATAATTGAGATTAGGAATACTTGCTTTGTTGCATTGATTGTTCACATGTTTGCCTGAGTGTTCACATGCTTATGTGCTACGTGCTATCTTGTTAAGTTGGATGATGATTATGGGTATATCGTATGTGTTAGTGTGGTGTCTGAATTATATGCTTTGAAGAACTGTTGATATTATGAATTGTGTACTTGAAAGCATGCTTTATGTATGAATGAGATGCATCATTGAAATCGCATTGTGACATGATGAGATCAGAGCATATTGGCATAGTGTAATTCCTTGGACATGGTGTGGGTAAGCACTTGGTGCTTTGCATTATGAGGGTGCAGATCCTGTGGTGAAAAACCCAAAATCGGCCAATAGGTACTTGCCTGCCTGACGGATTCCGGACCGTGAAGCGAGACATACAAGGTACTCATGCCGACGGGGAAGGACCGTATCATGAGACATGGGTGGGCATAGAGTTGCATGGGTGTGTCACGCATACTGCTTATATACTGTACATTGTTCATATCCTGCCATCATGATATCGAATGCCATATAAAAATAACTGTACACTTGCACATGCCACGACCTTGGTTTTGTTTCTTGCATTAGCATTATATTGTACTAGCATGTTGAGCTGACCCCTTTAGTGGGGCAAATATTTCAGATGATGTCCCAGTTGTACGAGACGTGGAGATGAACTAATTAGGGACTATGTTAGGCCCAATGGGTGCTTTTGATATTGTGTAAGGGCATAAGCCCGCGACTGTATTTTATTTTATTTTGTAAGTGGTGAAGAAATGGACCAGACCTTATGTATTTGTCAGAACAGTATGTAGAATATATGTGATCGTCCTTAATTATCTTTTATTCCTTTATTATTTTATTTCCTTTTTGTCTCGTTACTCGCGCCTCGGGTTCGCTGGAATTCGGGGCGTGACAACGTGGTATCAGAGCTTAGGTTCGAATACCTAGAGACCGTGGGGTGTTGTTTAACACCATGAGACCCTAGAGAAAAGAATGAGACTGAGTGTGAACCTTTAGCAGCATGTGATAGAATCTTGTGTGCTATGTGGTTTTATATGTCTTGATGCATGACTTGTTGTGATTACGTGTTAATTGATGATATGTATGATGCATGATTACGTGATTTAATGTAGTAAGATGCATGACATGTATAATGTGTGAGAATTTGTTCAGTGTATATTATGACATGCTATACGTACTCCCTGGTCACTGATAAGAACATGACTGAGCTTTTAGCTCAAATATTTTAGGTACACATGTTGCATTGGTGTGCACGCGTATGCACTATACTTGACTTTCCGGTAGATAGGGAGCAGACAAAATTTTCTTTTGTGGTAGTGGTTGACTAAGATTAGAAACTCGTGTCTATGTGATAGACTGTATACTTTATAGGATAGACGGTGTGCTTAGTCATTTGAGGTGTAGGTTGTACCCTTAGTTATCTACACGGTAGACATTGTGCCTAGTTACTTAGGGGACAAGTTGTGAACCTGGTTGTTTACCTAGTTGACTGTTGTTTGTGGATTCCATATGAGTGTGCTAGGTTAGTAACTAATTTTCATGGATTATAATACTATGACTATGATATTTATACAGACTGGATTGGTCTCAAGTCTTGAGTTACAGCTGATGGATGGTACCCCATCAGCAAGTAATGAAAGGAGCTATGATCCATGAAGGGTTATCACCTAGCTATAAAAGAAAGGGATAAATAAAAGACACATCAAACCTTAAAATGCTAAAATAAGAATTCAGACTAGTGAGAGATTTTGTGTACAGATTGGATGATGGATATGGAAATATTCTTGTGTTAAACCCTGGTTGTGGAGAGATGTATTGTTTTGGATAGTTTTCAATGGGAGTTAAACCTTGCTAGTGTTCAAATGTTTAAGTATGCATGTATTACTTTGTTTAGATAAAATCCTTCTTAGTGGTGGGCCATGTGAGAACTCGGCGTAAATTGTTTAGTATAACCAACGGGTGGTGGTGATTGACATGAGTTATGTAGGTGTTGATTAGGCAAGTGTGTCATGATATATTGTGGTTGTTACTTCGAAATTGTGAAGCGTTGAAAAGTACCTACTTAATGTTCTTTTAACACTTGTGTCTAATGGGGTATTAATTTTTTCTTCTTTTTGAACTTGTAGACATGCCACCGAGACAAGCTACTCCCAGACATATACCACCTAGACACGATGAGCCTAGGACCACTGCACCACCGTGGCATAGTTGGCCCCAAGCTGCTGCTTCGGCAGATGTTGCAGTTGAGGAGGCCGTCACTTTTACACCTGCTCCAGTAGAGGTAGGACAGACTAGTGGTTCTGGGGACGTAGCGACCATTATGCGGGAATGCCTTCACACTATACAGGAGGTAGTGACGAGAGCCGTCAGGGCTGAGAGAGAGTTGGCTGAGCTTAGAGGAGTCAGAGAGCCCCAGACCCAGAGCGAGGCGACTCTAGCACAGATCCCTCGATCTACCCCGATATACACTGGTAGGAGGCCATCGAAGAGGTCTCGAGCCCGTGCTGCTGCTGCACGGATATCAATACCTGCCCATACTCACACTGATAGGAGACTATTGAAGAGGTCCCAGACTGGTACTTCTTCCACATTCACATACACTTCCCAAGGGACCATTATTTGTTTTATTTATGGACAGCCTGGCCACAAGATGGCCACTTGTCCTTTGAGGGACCCTAGCTTGAGACAGAGGGTCGAGGTTAGTCAGGAGTCATTTCCATCACCAGTACAGAGTCAAGGACGGGGGACTCCACGAACTTGTTTTGTATGCCACCAGACTGGCCATGTTAGGGCCAATTGTCCCCAGAGGTCGATTTCCCAGGACTTAGAGGAGCCACATTACTATCAGTATACCCAAGTGCCTCTGCCGCAGCCACTATTGGGTCAGAGACCTCCGACACCATATTTTCAGCATACACCTACAGCATTGAGTGTCAGGACTCCCAGTCAGAGGGGTGATAGGCAGGACCAGACCACTCAGAGTGGCTTTATGCAGTAGTCAGCCTAGAGTCACCTATCATTTTTGGACCTTCAGAGCCTTGAGGTACATTTTTTTTTTATGTTTAGTTTATGGACTAGCATATTGACAGACCATAGTGCATCTCATTCATTCATATTTACTATGTTGCCATGACATTGGGGGTAGTGTGATGTTGACGAGAATCTGTAGAGGTTACTCGGTAGATGTAGCCGACCACATGCTTTATTTGGATACTTCATCTTATTTGATGCGTCTAGTATTGGTATTATGTTGGAGATAGATCGGTTATTTACACTTTAGACAAGTATAGGCTGCTACGGGGGGGGAGAGAGACCGTGTGTACTCTTGAGGGAGGTATTTTCTTTATTCCATGGAATGTCCATAGATCCTTTTTAGATTGACTTTATTATGAATTAGGAGGGGTTAGACTTTAATTTGAATTGGGTTGGTTTGGGTTACATGATTAGAGGAGTGCTTGTTACCTTAGTTGTGAAATTATGCAATGTGGGGTATACTTGGTTATTGATGATCTAGGATTCAATGCTTGCCTATATACAGTATAACGAATGAGATTAAACAGTAGATTATGTATTTGTTGCCTGTGAGATAGGCTATGAGCCTGGATATCCGTAAGGTTGGGAGTATGCCTGGTCACCTGCACAACAAATTATATACTTATTGATGTATATGTGTATCCCTGAAATGAAATTTTATGCTGGGTGCTGATGTGGTAAGCTACGTGTTAGCTATTAAATATTGTACGTTTACTCTATATAAGCATGCTAGTTTAGTAACCATTATAGTGCTGCGAATTTTGATTTTTTTTATATGTACCGACTGATTATTATTGATGCATATATGAAAGAATGCTTAAACATGTTTCCATGTGTGTGTTGATGCATGTGTGTGAAAATTGATGTGTGTTCGTAGTGGAAATTGGTGGAGAGTTTAGTGTTTTACTTCTTCTGAATCTTGGTATATTGATGTAAGTTCATGTTTAGAATACGTAACCTACACTGTCTACGTTATATACCCAACCGACATACGCGTACATGAAATGAATAGGCTAGCCCTTATTAGTACATGACACTTAGTCTTGGTCATATATATATATAGACTAAGGTGGGAGGTGATAGCTTTACTTTTAGATTGTACTGTTGATGTTTTGTGGGTAATTAGGGTGCTTAGAAAATACTGGATGATGAGATTGCATTGTGGTACAGATAATGTGTACGTATACCATCGAGATAAATCACTAGGTGATTTCATGGATTAATTTGAGGTGGGTTAGATGACATAGCATGTGTGAGAGACCATAGGGTATCTTTGTGATCAGTGAGAAGTTCCTTTACTTTTTATTGCGTTGAGTTGTTGAGGTGAGTCGTGATACTTGGATGGAAATTGAAAGGGGTTGGCCTTGATGAGCCAATGTGTTTTGAGGATTTCATTATGTGTTGTGCCATGTGGAGTGAGTCGTCACAGATGGGATTAGCACCAGACCCTAGCAGGGAGTGTGGAGATGTCTGCACGCCGCTGCACGCCTGCCGGTGAGGCGAAGCCTACGGGGGAGATAGTAATGGGAGGAGGTAATGCATTCCACATCGCCTGGCTGAGGGAGAGGTGAGTGATCCATAGGTAAGGCTACACGTCTACATGTTACAATGCATTTTGCATTGATCTTTTATTATTATGTTGAGAGGTAGTACGACTACATGGAATTCCCTTATCCATTGTTTTAGACAGGGACCCACGTTTCACTGCCGGTTTTGGCAGAACCTCTAGACAGCCTTAGGGACTCAGCTAAGTTACTACTACCTTGCATCCCCAGACTGATGGTCAGTCAGGGCGTACCATTCAGATCCTTGAGGACATGCTTAGGGATTGTGTCATGGATTTCAGGGGTAGTTGAGAGGATCACTTTGCTTTGGTAGAGTTTGCCTGCAACCGTAGCAAGCAGTTCCCCGGTGTGTTGGACTGGGGTAGGAGAGACAATTGTTTTGGGACCCGATATAGTCCGTAAGGCCACAGACGAGATACAAGTAATCAGGCAGCGATTATTGCCAACCAGAGTCGCCAGAGGAGTTATGAAGATAGGAGGCGGCGACCCTTGTCATTCGAGGTGGGGGACCATGTATTTCTCAAGATATCCCCCCCCGATGAGATTTGAGGAGATTTGGGTGCAGTAGAAGCTGTCGCCACGATTTATAGGCCCCCTTGAGATTCTTGGGAGGGTTGGTGAGGTGGCTTATTAGCTGGCCTCACCTCCACAGATATCTGGAGTTTATGATGTCTTCCAGGTATCGATGCTAAGGAAGTACCAGCCTGACCCCCCTCCCATGTATTAGATTGGGTAGATCTTCGGCTAGAGGATGATACTTTTTATGACCAGAGACCCGTAGAAATATTAGACACGAGGGACCAGGTTTTGCGAGGCAGGACCATCCCTTTAGTCAAGGTTCGTTGGGACCATCATAGGGTCGAGGAGACTACTTGGGAACGTGAGGCCGAGGTTCGAGTTAGGTACCCCGAGTTGTTTGATCAATGATGTAATTTCCTTTGTTTTATGCTATTTTAAATTTCGGGACGAAATTCCTGTAAGGAGGGAAGGATGTAATAACCCGAAATTTTTTTTTTTTTTTTTTAATATATAAACTTTCATGGTTATTATTAATTAGTTATTATTATTACTATTATTATTATTATTATTGTTATTGTAAGTTTTTGAAGCATGTGTATTATATATATGCATGGTGTATGCATGTGTACCATGTATGTATGTGTATGGAATATTATATGTATGTATGGAATGTATATATATATGTATATATATATATATGTATAGATGTGGGATGAAAGTATGTATCATATGTGAATGTGTGGTATGTATATATGTGTGTGGGCTACATTATGTGTATGTATATGTGTATAGGTATATGTATACATAACAAGTGCATGTGTGCAGTGTGTGAGGTCTCGGATGGGTGTGTGTGTGTCTAGTGTGTGTGTGTGATAAGTGATATATATATATATAGGTGTAAGGTGTAGGGCAGCTTTGCATTTAATGCAAAGCTGCTTTGTAGGGAAATTTGGGGAAGAGCAGGTGACTGAGCAGGGTGAGGAAAGTCAGAGAAAGGGGCTGTGAAGGGGGAGTAACCGAGGGAGAGAAATGGAGGTGTTTGAGTGATGTATGGGTGTTGGTATCGGGTGGGAAGAAAAGAGAAGAAAGGAAAGACTGAGAGCAAGGGAGAGAGAGTTCTGAAGAAGCAGGAGTGACCAAGAGGAGGAAGGAAAGAGGGGAGGAGCTGCAACAAGGAGAAACCTGAAAATAGGTATGCCCAGGTCTAGCTTCTGTTTTATTTTTTTTTCTAGCATGATGGTCGATTTAAATCGTAGGGCCTTATAGGGTTTGAAAAATGGAGTTTAACGCAACAAGAATCAATCAAAATGGTTAAGGGAAGAGGGAGAAATGGGGAGTTGCAGGTCACGGCTGGGAGAAATGGGTTGTGATATTTTATGTGTTGAACTCGTTTTAAATGATAGGAAGCAAACCTCATTAGGTGCAGAAACTCATTAGAGAAGAATGGAGACCGAAACAGTTCAGGACCAAGCTCGAAATCAAGAAAACGTGGTTGACCGGAGCTACGGTTTGGGGCTATTTCGTGAAGATTTAAAGGGCCAAACCAAAAACCAACCATAGGAATGGAACCCTCTAAAAGAATAGAAGAAAATGGCATTTTAAAAACCAAGAAAACTCACCGGAGACCGGTCGCCGGCGCCGGAGAAGGCGCCGGAACCCTACTGGTTCACCGCCGGAAAGTCGGGGACGAAGGGGGGCTGATCCGGGCTTGGGTCGGGTCGGTTCGGGTCGGGTTGGGCTTGGGCCGGTCCGCCCCTACCACGTGTCGCTTCCCTGTTTTAAATTCAAAACCCAAATGGGTCTGTTTGGTTGCATGTTTAATAAATTGAAATTGAAAATTGAATTGGAGACAGGGATATCCTATCCCAGTTTTAACCCTATCCCTTGTTTGGTTATCCGAATATGGAATAAGGGTTTTCAAAATTTCAATTCTGCCCCTGAACTTTTGATAATTGAAAATTAACCCAAAACTTACGGAAATTATAAATTGACCCCCCAACTATTAATAATTCTGATTTGACCCTCCTGAATAAAATATTAATAAAATATTAAATTAATTTAATTAATTTAATTATTTAAATTAATTAAATTATTTAAATTTTCTAAAAATCATCCGGAGTCCAAATGGGACAAGTCATTAGTGTATTTTGACTATCTCGGCCATTCTGAGGCCAATGGTGAGGTCCGTTTTACGAGACGGGGTCCCAAAAAATAGAAGACCCGTAGTAACATATGAAAAATTACCGAAATGCCCCTGAATTAAAGTACAGTCAAACGAACTCCGAATTTAGTAAACAAATAGTGAAACTTTATTATCTCGAGCATTCCGGACTCAACCGTGGAGTCCGATTTGTGAAAAGAGGTCACGAAATGTAAGGACCCGTGTAAAGTGCAAAATGACCGTTTTGCCCTTTTTAACCCAGGTATCCGAATTGAATTCTACAAAAACCTAAACTTAGTTTCTTCGATGTCCCGGACTCAATGGTAGAGTCTAATTTAGCAAAATAGAAACTTATGAATTAAAGACATAAAATTTGATGAATAACATAATTCAAGTGACAATTAAACTGAGTTTCATGTTATGAATTTTAGGGACACGAGAGGGCAATGAGAAGGTGATCTGACCTCCGGTATTCTCATTGTGATTCTACCCTTCCTTGAGTACACCTTCTTGAGTTGAGATCGATTATCAGGTACGATATATTGTGCTAAGTAAGAAATATAATTGAGATTAGGAATACTTGCTTTGTTGCATTGATTGTTCACATGTTTGCCTGAGTGTTCACATGCTTATGTGCTATGTGCTATCTTGTTAAGTTGGATGATGATTATGGGTATATCGTATGTGTTAGTGTGGTGTCTGAATTATATGCTTTGAAGAACTGTTGATATTATGAATTGTGTACTTGAAAGCATGCTTTATGTATGAATGAGATGCATCATTGAAATCGCATTGTGACATGATGAGATCAGAGCATATTGGCATAGTGTAATTCCTTGGACATGGTGTGGGTAAGCACTTGGTGCTTTGCATTATGAGGGTGCAGATCCTGTGGTGAAAAACCCAAAATCGGCCAATAGGTACTTGCCTGCCTGACGGATTCCGGACCGTGAAGCGAGACATACAAGGTACTCATGCCGACGGGGAAGGACCGTATCATGAGACATGGGTGGGCATAGAGTTGCATGGGTGTGTCACGCATACTGCTTATATACTTTACATTGTTCATATCCTGCCATCATGATATCGAATGCCATATAGAAATAACTGTACACTTGCACATGCCACGACCTTGGTTTTGTTTCTTGCATTAGCATTATATTGTACTAGCATGTTGAGCTGACCCCTTTAGTGGGGCAAACATTTCAGATGATGTCCCAGTTGTACGAGACGTGGAGATGAACTGATTAGGGACTATGTTAGGCCCAAGGGGTGCTTTTGATATTGTGTAAGGGCATAAGCCCGCGACTGTATTTTATTTTATTTTGTAAGTGGTGAAGAAATGGACCAGACCTTATGTATTTGTCAGAACAGTATGTAGAATATATGTGATCGTCCTTAATTATCTTTTATTCCTTTATTATTTTATTTCCCTTTTGTCTCGTTACTCGCACCTCGGGTTCGCTGGAATTCGGGGCGTGACAGGTCAGGTCACCTTCTCTTGCCTTTCCGTGTCGCTAAAATCATAACATGAGACTCAGTTCAATTGTCATATGAATTATGCTATTCATCAAATTTTATGTCTTTATCTTATAAGTTTCTATTTTGCTAAATTAAACTCTACTATTGGATCCGGGACGTTGAAGAAAATAAGTTTAGGTTTTCGTAGAACTGAATTCAGATATCTGGGTTCAAAAGGAAAAAACAGTCATTTTGCACTTTTCACGGGTCCTTACACTTCGAGACTTCTTTCCACAAATCGGACTCCATGGTTGAGTCCGGAATGCTCGAAATAATAAAGTCCCACTATTTGTTTACCTAATTCGGAGTTCGTTTGACTGTACTTCAATTCAGGGGCATTTTGGTAATTTTATATGTTGCTACGTGTCTTTTATTTTTTGGGACCCCGTCTCATAAAATGGACCTCACCATTGGCTTCAGAATGGTCGAGATAGTCAAAATACACTAATGACTTGTCCCATTTGGACTCCGGGATATTTTTGAATATTTAATTAATTAAATTAATTAATTTAATTAATATTTTATTAGTATTTTATTAATATTTAATTCTGGTGGGCCTAACTGTAATTTCTCCAAAGTTTAGGGGTTAAAATGTAATTTTCGAAAGTTCAGGGTCAAGTTTGTAATTTTTAAAAGTCTAGGGGCAATTTTGTAATTTTGGAAAACCCTTATTCTCAATTTGGATAGCCAAACAGTGGCTAATCCAAAACAGGGATAAGATATCCCTGTTCCCATTTAATTCTAATTTCTAATTTCTTATCCTTGTAGCCAAACAGACCCATTGGGTTTTTAATTTAAAACAGGGGCGGACCGGCCCAAGCCCAACCCGACCCGAACCGACCCGACCCAAGCCCGGATCAGCCCCCCCTTCGTCCCCGATTTTCCGGCGATGGGCCAGTAGGGTTCTGGCGTTCTCCGGCGTCGGCGACCATTTTCCGGCGGAGTTTCCGAGTTTTCAAAATGTCATTTTCTTCCATTTTCCCCCTAGATTCCCTTTCCACAGTTAGTTTTTGATTTTCCCCTTTGGATTTCCACGAAATAGAGGGTCAAACCCTCGGTCAACATTCCGGCCAACCCATTTTCTCTATTTTCCCTCATTGGTTTTGATTGGTTCCAACTCCAAATGATTTCTACACCTTAGGGGGTTACTTTCCTATCACCCACATCTAATTTAACACATGAAATATCAAACCAATCCCCCATGGCCGTAGCTTGTGACCCACTTTTCTCTCTCATCTCTCAACTATTTCGGTTGGTTTCTTTTGCATTCTTTTCCATTTTTCACATGCTATAAGACTCATGAATTTAAATCTAATTAATATATCACAAAACAGATCATGTATGAGTGAGATTTTCTAGAGAGAGAAAGTAAATGGGTTGAGGTGTTTACCTCAACAATGGCGTCTCCTCTTTGCCTTGTCTCTACTTCTTAGCCTCTATTTCCCCTTCTTATCTCCTCTGCCTTTCTTTTTCTTTTCTTTTTCTCCAACCGACACACACAATTACATATACAAAGTCCACTCTCTCTCCCTATCATTTCTCTCTCTCTCTCTCTCTCTCTCTCTCTCTCTCTCTCCCTAAGACTAAACCTAACCTCACTGCTCAGAACTCCCCTCTCTGAATTCTCCCTCCACACTCCACCAGCCACTGCCTGCCACACCACTCTCCATTGAGTGTGTAACACTCAACACATGCACACACACTCACACACAGCCGTGTACAACACACACACACACATCTGTTTTATATATATATATATATATACATATATATCTACACATTTAAATACACACACTAGCATGTATACACACATACGCACTAAATAATTTAAATTATACATATATATATATATACATACATCTATGTATATATTATACACATTACATACTCACATTCATCCATAATAATAATAATAATAATAATTAATATTAACAAAGAAAAAAAAAATTACATGTCATAACACGATTATTATCCCATACCTGCAACTGTTGATTTCTATCTCGTTTCTTAATCATTTTCTTTCATTCTTTTTGCAATATTTTTCATTTTTCATGCTCTTTAAAACCCTATACTTCAAATTAATTATCATGCTTTAAAAAAAATTAAAACAGAACTGGGTCACTTACCTCTTTTCTGAGTTTTTCTCTCTCTAGCCGTGCACCCCTTTCACCCTCTTGTTCCAAGCTTGTATCAAGCTTCAAAACTCCTCTTTCCAGAACTCTCTCTCTCTCTCTCTCTCTCTCTCTCTCTCTCTCTCTACTTTCTTTCCTTCTCTTCTCCCAACCGAGACCAACACATATACCCAACACACCACTGTCACATGTCTCTCTCTCTCACAGCCCCTTTCCTTGACTTTCTCCCCCTCTTTCCAGCCACCCTGCCTTCTTCCACCATGCAGCTTTGCATTTAATGCAAAGCTGCCCTATACACCCTACATATATATATATATATATATATATATCAATCATCACACACTAGACACACACATACTAAACACACACACTTGGCCGACACCTCACACATACACTCACGGTCTGTTGCACCCTCCCAGGGCACCCATGCACTGCCATATATATATATATATACATATACATATTCACATACACATGTATATACATTAGTCTACACATATACATCTCTCAAATATCCCCCACATACATACATGCTACACATATACATACATCCATGTATATAATAATAATAATATACACATTTTTAATTAATTAATAATAATAATAATAACAACAATAAAAACAAGTGATAATAAAAAAAAAAAATAATTTTTTTTTCCATGTCATTACATCCTTCCCTCCTTACAAAAATTTCGTCCTGAAATTTAAAATAACATAAAACCAAAGAAAATACATCACTGATCAAACAACTCGGGGTACCTAACTCGAACCTCGGCCTCACGCTCCCAAGTAGCCTCCTCGACCCCATGATGGTTCCAACGAACTTTGACCAAAGGGATGGTCCTGCCTCGCAAAACCTGGTCCCTCGAGTCCAATATCTCTACGGGCCTCTGGTCATAAGAAGCATCCCCCTCTAATTGAAGATCTACCCAATCTAACACATGGGAGGGGTCAGAATGGTACTTCCTCAACATAGATACATGGAAGACGTCATGAACTCCTGATAGCTGCGGTGGTAATGCCAGCTTATAAGCCACCTCACCAACTCTCTCAAGGATCTCAAAGGGGCCTATAAATCATGGCGACAGCTTCCCATCGCGCCCAAATCTCCTCAAACCTCATCTGGGAGATACCTTGAGGAACACATGTTCCCCCACCTCAAATTAATCCATGAAATCACCTAGTGATTTATCCCAATGGCATAAGTACACATCATCTGTACCATAATGTAATCCATCATCCAATATTTTCTAAGTACCTTAATTACTCACAAGATATCAACAGTACAATCTAAAAGTAAAGCTATCATCTCCCACCTTAGTCTATAAATAACCGAGACTTAGTGTCATGTACTGATGAGGACTAGCCTATCCATTTCATGTATGCGTATGTCGACTGGGTATGCAAATGTAGACAGTGTAGCTTATGTACCCTAATCATGAAGTTTAAGTCAATATACCAAGGTTCAGAAGAATAAAATATTAGTGATACTCTTCACCAATTTCCCTTACGAACATATATCAATTTTCACACACATGTATCAACGCACACATATAAATACGTTTAAGTATTCTCTTATACATGCATTAATAATAACCAGTCTGTATATAAAATCATGGCTACAGTACAATTACAGGCACTAACTAGCATGTTTATTCAAAATCAGCAAACAACATCTAATAGTTAGCACATAACTTAACACGTTAGCATCCAAGCATTCAAGTCCATCCTATGAATACACAGGTACATGAGTAAGCACGAATGAGTGAGAGATATTACAATCTATCAATATGCTAGTCCGTGAGCTAAAAACAAGGAATATACCTCGAACCGTAGGAGGTCCGAAAGTAGATGCCTCAGGTGCGGCTACTGCATAAACGCGACCCTGGGTAGTCTGGTTCTGTCTACCCCCTTCCCTCTGTCCAGGGGCCCTGACGCTCCGCGCAGAGGGTGCAGGCTGAAAATGTGGTGCTGGAGGTCTATCGCCTAACCGCGGCTGTGACAGGGGTACCTCAGTGTACTGATAGTAATGTGACCCTTGTGAGCTCTGTGGGGTCTGCCCTTGAGGGCAGTTGGCCTTAAATTTCGGGATGAAATTTCTTTAAGGGGGGAAGGATGTAGAGATCTGAATTTGTGGAAAGAAATTTTTGTTTTTAAATGAACACCATTTGAATGTCTTTAATTTTTAAATAAATTTTAAATCAAAAAAAAAAAGAAAAAAAAAAAAAGAAATGAAATGAAAGAAAAAAAAAAAAAGGGACAACATAATATATATAGATATGATATTATATTATATTATGATATATTATATAATATATGAAGCTTCAAGGAAGCTACTGGGAGAAAAAAAACCGAGAGATAGAAAAACAGGGGAGGCAAGTCGCGTGAAAGAGAGAAGAAAAGAGGGAAAGAAAAAGAAAAAGGAAAAGAGAGAAAGGAGGGGGGCGAATCCGACGATGGTAGCGAGGGGAATCGAGGCAAGGGGCGATCGATCTACCATTCGATTCGTCCGTGAATTTGTCATATCTTCAAGCTTGATCTCCAGTCCGATGATCGCGATTTTGTTAGATCTTGGAGATGGGATTTTTGTGGTTGAATGGATCCGTTGAGGTATGATTGACCAGATTAGTGTATGTATCTATTTGTGTGTGCGTGAAGTGATATGGCGATGGGTTTTGGGTTGTGATTGGGGCTATGTGTTGCGGATTGGAGGGACGCGAAGCAGTATATGGGTTTTACGATGGTCCGTGAGATGAAAAATTGATGACGATGATGGTGGAGGAGATCGATGCATATATACATATATATATATATATGTATGGCAGTTGGGGAAGAAGATGGCGGTGGAGAAACGACTGGAGAATTCCAAGTTGCCGATCAGAGTTGTACTCGGGTTTGGTTTGGATCAGAACGCAAACGATTACAAGTGATTGAGGGTTGTGTATTGCGGATCCTTGTTGGCCCAGTTGTGGTGTACTCGTTGAGTACTAACTTTTGGAAATGGATCAAGACTAAGATGAGGTTTCTAATAGTTGAATTTTGTGGTAGTGTATTTTGAATGAGGGTTGTATTAGACCGTAGTCGGGTGCAGGGGTTGATGGTAGCAGCGTGTTGGAGTAGCGGTTTTGTCGATGGCTGTCATGGATGTTGCGTTGGTTCGTTGGTTCGTCAGATTGAGAGCTAGCAAGTTGGGTTTATTGATCCAATTATATCGGTTTCTTGTTGTTTTGTTAAATTTTCCTGTAGTTGGGTTGTTGATTGAATTGGGGGAAATGAAGAGTGAAGCAGTAGTAATGAAGCAGCAGCAACCATGTTGCGTTATGTGCTGTGTGTTAGTGGTGGCGTTGTGTAGCAGAGTAGCAGCAGGTGGAACTACTGCAAAAATAGTGATGCGGCTGAACAGTGTGTGTAGTGGTTGCTGTGATGAATTTAGAATGGAAGGCCATAAGGATGGGTTGTGAAATACCTCCAGGAAAAAGAGATGGTGCAGTTATAGGGGGCTAATCACATTGGATTAATCGTTGGTTGGAGGATTCAAATTGGTTAATTCAATAGTAGCGTGTTGGTGTTGGGTTATGGCTTGAATTGATGGAAAATTTCGGGTAATTTGCTGTCATTTGGGTCATGTGCGAAGAGGTTTCAAATTGGGAAATGAACCAATGTTGTTGCTATTGTGAAATTTGTGTGTGTAGCGGTGACTACACAGCAGTGAGCTGCTGTGTTTGGGGCGATGACGGCACTTAGCAGAATTTATGTATATAGATTTGTGTATATGTCTGTGTAGCGTTGGAATAAGAAAAACTCATCATACGAAACCGCAGAGGCGGGAGGTGATTAATGTGGGTGTGTTTGTGTTGAAAGCAATTGCGGCAGGAAGGAATTGGTAGAGGCTTAGAGTGGGAAATGCAGAAGGAAAGAGGGACACATGCAGCAGAGCTACTGTCCAGCCATGTAGTATAAACAATAAGGAAAAGAGCAGCAATAGTGGTAGTGGAGCCGGGGCAGAACCTCCAACAGCTGCTGCAAATTAAATGGATCTCCGTTAAGTGGAAAATTGGCAGAAAACCCACGGGATTGCTGATTAGTTCTACAATGAAGCTTGTTCTCTCCTAAATTGCAGAAGTTTCAGGAAAAGATAGAAGGGAAGTTTTGGTGTTGTTGATTTGGAGGGATATTTTCCTGATGACTTAATGGAGCTTTCCTGAGAGGATTTCTCCAGATGTGTAGACATGGATTGATTCATCAGGGGAAACAAATGGACTCATTTGGGTGGAGTTAAGGTTTTTGCTGATGAATCATTGAGATATAATAATGCACTCTTTTATGAGGTTTCTATTTCTATTCACACCATCGATGACAGAACAAATGACTTGATTGTGGCTTCCGTGCCAAAAATTTAGTAGCCGATATTTGTGGAGGAATTTGTGTAAACAGCTTCTGGATGATGCAACTTCAGGTGGAGATGGCCCACTTAATTTCAAGCAGAGAAGTTAGTGTCCGTTCATCTAGAGGGTTGACTGAGTAGCGGACATGACTTCTTAGGGTTGAGATAACCCGATCAGGTATGGTACTTTGCTAAGTAAGGAATAGGATTAAATTAGGATTGATGTGCATATTGCTCGAATGATTTTTATGCTTATCTGATGATAGAAGATCACATAGGGGTTATTGCTTTGAGAAACTTTGAGTTGATTGTTTGTGTGCTTCCATGTTCCCTATGATTATTTGAGAATTGTGACTTACTTCTTGAGTTGTCATCATATGTGATTTCTGTTCTAGAAGGATTGTTGATGTTGTGACATGTGGATTGCGTAAGTGTTGAGATTGATTGAGCCTGACATGAAAGCATTATTTAAAACATGTTGAGTTGTCATCATACGAAGTCTAGTGATTTGATCTTAATTGTGATGCATTATGTAAAGCATGTTGCATATACTTATGAAAGTGATGTTTCATTTGAACTGTACTATTGCATGATGAAATCATGGCATATTGGCATAGGGTGATTTCTTGAAAGCATAGTGTGGGTCAGCACGAGGTGCTGTGCATTATGAGGGTGCAGATCCTGTGGTGAAAAACCCAAAATTGGCCATTGCATTGGTACTTCGAGCTATCGGGGAGTATCCGTAAATGAGACATGGGTGTGGCATTGAGATGCATGGGTGTGTCACGCATATTACCTGTGCATTGTGTTGATGGATTTGTGAACGTGATATAGGGTTTTATACAGATGTAGTTTGTACTTTGCCATTATATTGTATGCATGATTAGGGAGGCATGTAGATATACATGTACACTTGCACATGCCACGTCTTAATTTTGTTCCTTGCATTAGTATTGTACCATACCAGTATGTTGGCGCTGACCCATTCGTGGGAACCATATTTCAGATGACATTCCCGACACCTGAGGCTTGAGGAAGTCTAGCCGAGTGGAGGAGACTTGACTGTAGATGGATATTTGGCCCGAGAGGCGTGTTTTGTGATGTACGGGCTTAAGCCCAATGACATATATGTTGTATCATGGTTGTATATTTTTGGTTGTATAATTAGGCGATGTATATTTAATTTTGATAAGATTGTGGCCATCGAGTGAGGATGGATTGTGATGTGTTTGTATATATATGATGTGTTGTGATTATCAGGGGGAAAAAGGCTAGAAAAACAAAGGAGGTTCTGTCGAAATTTTATAAAACGGGAAAGGATGTGTATTGACAAAGATATACGGATGCATAGCTATGTTAGTGGAGTAGGCTTGTATCTAAATTAGTTAAATAGTTAAATATTTATTTATTCGTCTATTTATTTATTCGTTCTATTTATGTCCTTTCTTTTGTTTCGCTTCAGTCGCGTCCCCGGGTTCGGTCGAGAATTCGGGGCGTGACACCTAGGGTTTCGAACCAAGGACTAAGAGTGAGAGGGAAGCACGTGTAACCAATTATGACAAGACAATCCCGTGTCATATTTTGGGCACAAAATATATATATATATATTATAAACAATAATTAATTAATCAAATTAATTAAATAATGACAAATTGGCCCGGAGTCCAAATTAAACAAGTTATTAGTTTATTTTGATTATCTTGGACCTTCTAAGACCAATGGTGAGGTCTGTGTTGTGAGACGAGGTCCCGAAAAATAAAAGACTCGTAGGAACATTAAAAATTATGAAAATGCCACTAAGTAAAAAAGTAGTCAAACGGACTCCGATTAAAATAAAAGAATAGTGAATTTTTATTATTTCGAGTATTTCAGACTCAACCGTGGAGCCCAATTTGAGAAAAGAGGTCTCGAGAAGTAAGAACCCGTAAAAGTGCAAAATGACCATTTTGTCCTTTTTAGCCCGGGTGTCCAAATTAAATTCCGCGAAAGCCTAAGTCGACTTTGTTCGACATTCCGGATTCAATGATAGAGTCTATTCAAGTAAAAGAGATACCAATAATAAAGAGATATAAAATTTAATGAATAGCATAAGTTTATGTGACGATACACTAAGACATAAATTGTGAATCTTAGGAACATTGAAAGGAAAGGAAACGATGGTTTAATCTTCTAGACAGATACAATTAGAGGAGTGAGTTATCATCGGTCGGTTTGACTGTGTGACGGACACAACTCCCTAGAGTTGAGACGAACCCTATCAGGTATGATATTTTGCTAAGTAAGGAATATGATTAAGTTTAGGAATGAATTGCATGTTGATTGAATGAATTATATGTTTAATTGATGTTAGACAATCACATAGGGAATGTTGCTTGAGTTGATTGTTTATGTGTTTGTGTGCTCTTTGTTACTCATTAGGAGTTATGATTATTTCCATGTGTTGGTTTTGTATGTGATGTACGTTCTTGGAGAATCGTAAAGATCGTGAATGGGTGATTTGAGCATGTGTTTAAATTGATGGTGCATAGTATACTAACTTGTGGGAGAAGTTTTGTGATTCAAATGTTATTGTTGCTTTGAGTAAAAAATGCATTAATAAAAGCATGCCCAATATGTTCAATAAAATGCTGCATTGAGAATGCGTTATTGCATAGTGAAATCAAAAGCATATTGGCATATGGTGAATTCTTTAGAACATAGTGTGGGTTGAGCACTTCGGTGCAATTGCATTATGAAGGTGTAGTTCCAGTGGTGAAAAACCCAAAATTGGCTGTTGCATTGGTACTCATGGATCCATCGGATGCGGTCCGTAAACGAGACATAGGTGTGGCATAGAGTTTGCATGGGTGTGTCACGCATACCGATTTTGTATTATGTTGATGAATTGGATGGAATGTAGATTGTAAATGTACACTTGCACATGCCATGCCTTAATTTTGTTCCTTACATTAGCATTGTGTCATACTAGTAGTTGCACTGACCCATTCGTAGGATATCATATTACAGATGACGCTTTCGGCACTTGAGACTTGACGAAGTCTTGCAGAGTAGAGGAGACATGAACTTAGAAGGATAATTGGCCCTTGGGGGCATATTTTGATGTTGTACAAGGGTATAAGCCCTAAACCATATATGTTTATTTGTATGTTATGAAACAATAGGCAAGGCCCTATGGATTAGTGTCAAGATATGAATTGGGTTAGTGTTAAAATGCATGTAATTGTCCTTTATTATTTCCTTTTTGTTTATTTCACTCACTGTCTGGGTTTGTGGAAATTCGGGGAGTGACAAAAACCCAAAATGGACAATATTATGACATATGGAGAGGGTCACTATAGATGGTAACAGAGCTGGACCATAGCCGAAAGTGTGGAGATGGCTGCACGCTCACCCAAGAGGACGGTATTCCTATAAGGGGTAATAAGAAAGGGTAATGCATCTCATAACTGCCTGGGGAAGGGAAATATGAAGGATTCATAAGTAGGACCGTTGTTCTCCTTGTCACAAGGCATTTTAAAATAGTAAGGGCGAAGCCCAAAGTGGACAATATTGTGACATGTGGAGCGGGTCGCTACACACTTATCTTTCCTAAAGGACACACTACAACCATCACCAACTAAAATATTCAAATTAGATAGAAAGAAATTGAATAGAGAAAGATTTACCTTCTCTAATTGAATAATATCCAACCAAATCCTCGACGTATTTCTGTTGCACATGTTGATTGGGAGCCAAGATTGTGAAGAAAACAAGTGTTTTTCGCACAAAACTTTCCTCCACAGAATTTTTTTCTGTACCAAACCTTTACCAGATTGCTTCGTTAAGATGGAACTCATTGATGATATGGTTGATATGATCTCCATAAGCAACATAGGAGAAGATCCAGTTGAAGACATTACAACCATCCAAGTTCCAATCAACAATTGGCTCCTAGTTAAAGGGGTGTCAGCCTCAGATGAACAACTTAAGTAAGAATTCGATTACTCAGACTTGACTGATACAAATTTTGAAAATGCTTTTGACTCTGAGTTTGAGGACTCTCGTTCTTTAGATTTCATTAATCTTGATGAACTCGCTAATTTTATTTTTCCATATTTGGATGAAATAAATTCTTCTTCTGAGTATCCTTTAATTGCAAATAATGAACATGATGATGAATTTGAAGGATATAATAATCTTGACATAAAGGATAGAAAGTTTCTAATAGACTTGGCCAAAACAATCACCAAATCTCAAGATAGGGCTTAACCTATCATAGAACAAACGGTGACCATTAACCTAGGATTAGAATATGAGACTAGAGAGGTCAAGATTGGTGCAACCCTTAGCCAAGGTGAACAAGAAATCATGTCTGAACTGTTAAAAGAATTCTAAGATGTCTTTGCGTGGTCTTACAAAGACATGCCCAATTTGGACATAGACATAGTCCAACACAAAATCTTGGCTTACCTTGATGCCAAACCAATCAAACAGAAATTGAGAAAACTTAAGCAAGAATGGTCCCTCAAAATAAAAAAAGAAGTCAAAAAATAGTTAGCTGTAGGTTTCTTGGCAGTGGTTAAGTACCCGCAATGGTTAGCCAATATCGTCCATGTTCCCAAGAAAGGATGGGCGAGTCCTTATGTGCGTTGACTATAGGGACCTTAACAAAGCCTGTCCAAAAGACAACTTTCCTTTACCCAATATAGACCTTTTAGTAGACAAGCACTGCTCAACATGCCATGATGTCCTTTGTAGATGGCTTCACAGGGTATAAACAAATCAAGATGTACCCCAATCACATAGAAAAAACTGCCTTCATAACACAATAGGGCATATATTGCCACAAGTTGAGGGCAACCACTACTATCCTACATGACCTTATCCATAAAGAGGTCGAAGTCTATGTCGATAACATAATCATAAAATCTAAAGGCAGGGAAAGGCATTCTGACTGCCTAAAAAACTTCTTCAAGAGAATTAGGAAATATAGAATGAGACTAAACCCCCAAAAGTGTGTATTCGGGGTCACATCAAGAAAACTCCTAGGTTTCATAATAAGTCCAAGAGGGACAGATGTGGATCCCACAAAAATCAAAGCCATTATGGAAATGCCTCTGCCTAAAATAGAAAAGCAAGTTAGAGGTTTCCTAGGGAGACTTCAGTACATTAGCAAATTTATATCACAACTGCCTACTATCTGCGAGCCCATTTTTAAACTTTTGAGGAAAGATTCTCTCAAAAAGTGGAACCCTTCATGCTAAGAGGCTTTCAAAAAAAATCAAAGAATACCTACCCAATCCGCCAGTCTTGGTTCCCCCTCAACCCTCGGTTGCCTTTATTATTGTACCTCATGGTAACTGACACAGTCGCTAGACCCAGTTAGCCCAAAACCAAACACATGAAAGAAAGGAGAAAGTTGCTTACTATGTGAGCCGGGAGTTGATCTTTTATGAGCAAAACTATAATGCACTTGAAACGACGTATACTGCTCTTGTTTGGGTTACCCAAAAGCTCTACCATTACATGATGGCTTATACAATACACTTGGTTTCCCGCATGGACCTTGTGAAGTTTCTCTTTGAAAAATTGGCCCTATCAATCCACACTGCTCGGTGGCTACTATTGCTTTTTGAATTTGACACAGTACACATAACTTATAAATCTATCAAAGGGAAGGTCGTGGCCGACTACCTTGCAGATTGCCCAATTGAAGGTGAGATTGTTAAGGAAGATGAGTTCCTATATAAAGAAATCATGCAAATTCATGAGGATAGGTGGTGTCTTTTCTTTGACGGTGCTGCCAACAAGAAGGGATATGACATTGGCATGCTTCTAGTAACCTCAGATGGGTCAAATACGCCTCTAGCCATGAAGTTACAGTACCCCTCTACCAACAATACCACAGAGTATAAAGCCTGTATAGTGGGCCTACAAGCAGCTCTAGAACTGAAAGCCAAATTCTTAGATGTATATAAAGATTTAGCCCTTGTTATCGGCCAAGTCCAAAAGAAATGGAAAATCAAAGGAGGGAAACTCCTACCTTACCATCAATACCTAGAGACAGTGATAACCAAATTCAAAGATGTATAGTTCTACTATATACCTAGAGTTGAAAATAGTTTCGCGGATGCCCTAATAACCATTGCCTCAATGGTGGACATTTTAGAAGAAGCCACAGTCAAACCACTCTTAGTTCAAACTCAGGAAACTCTTATATGCTATTGCAACATCAATGAAGTCACAGAGGAATCGACATCTCCGCCTTGGTACAACGAGGTTTGGTCATTTATCAGACACTCAGAATACCTTGAAGGATATACCAAGGAAGATAAAGTAACATTGAGACGATGGGCCGCCTAATTGATCATTTGTGGGGGAGAACTTTACAAAAGATCTTTCAATGGAATACAGCTATTGTGCTTCCATAAACATGAAGTTGAACATGTCATGACAAAAATCGATAAAGGAGTTTATGGACCTTACATAATTGGACACATACTAGCAAAGAAGATAGTTCGACAAGGTTACTACTAGAACACCATAGATGAAGACTGTATTAATTTCATTAGGAAGTGCCACAAATGTTAGATACATGCCAATTTTCAACATCTACCCCTTTGAGAGTTGTACAACTTGACATCCCATTGGCTCTTTGCAACTTGGAGAATAGATATCATTAGAAAAATCACACCAAAAGCCTCTAATGACCATGCATTCATTTTGGTAGACATTGATTACTTCACCAAATAGGTGGAGGCTACTTCCTATGCTGTCCTCAATGCAAGAAAGGTAGCTCAGTTCATTAGAACAAACATCATTTACCGGTATGAAGTATCCCACGAACTAATTTTAGATAATTGCTTGCATTTCAAAAGGGAAGTCACTGATTTGATAAAAGAGTTCAGAATCACCCATCATCATTCCTTACCTTACCGACCTCAAACAAACGGGGCGGTGGAGGATTGCAAACAAAACTCTAAAGAACATCTTGATAAGAACAATAGTAACCATCAGGAACTAGCATAAAAAACTTCCCTTTGCTTTATGGGGATATTGTATATCTATTAGAATGCCTGCCGGACAAATGCCAGACTCTCTAACATACGAGATGGAGGCAATGTTACCTGTCGAGCTTGAAATACCCTCACTCAGGGTACTTTTTGAGAACCAAGTTGCTGAATCTGATTGGTTTCAAAGCAGATACAATGAGTTAGCCATCCTAGATGAAAGATGGCTCAAAGATTTATATTAGACACAAGGGTATCACAAAAGGGTAGCCTAAGCCTTTAACAATAAAATGAAAAAGAGAGGCCTGAAAGTGAGAGACTTGGTCTTGAAAGAATCGAGCATCAGTACTTGACTCGAGAGGTAAATTTAGGCCTAACTGGAGTATCCCATTCATTATCAAATCTATAGCCACTAGAGGAGCAGTGTGGCTCACCGATATGGATGGAGACTGATTTTTTGTCACCTACCAACCTCGATTAGCTCAAGAAGTATTATTTTTAGCGGCTAGGTGCCCATTGTATTGAACTACGACAACCTAACCCCCCATTACACATTGTTGCTACACATGCAATACGGGGTATGTAGGTAGCTCACGAAGTTACTATAAGTGCGATCTCAAAACTTTCAACAAAACTTTCATTCTTTCAAAATCCAAAAGTTAAAGATCATCTTTTATTCAATAATAGGTAAATCCCTATCAACTTGGTCTAAGTCTAATATGGAACTAACTTCTTCTAAAAAAATAAAAGGAGAGAAAATTTATAAATCTTCATTGCTAAAGGATACTCAGATCCTTTCTTCTTTTTTTTCAATCTTTCTTCTCTACCAACCTGTCTTCCAACTCAAAATGGTTGCCAGTCTCTTTCTCAATGAAACCCAGGTAGTTCTTTGATGAGTCTACGTGTAGAGAAAAATGCACAAAGTCTAGCTTACCATTGTTACATTTTAATTCTGGTGTCTTCTTAGGTTTTCCTTGTTTCCTTTTCATGCTTAAAGAAGCTGCTGCTTTTGTTTCTGTTGCACCTTGTGGTTGGTTCACGGCTTCTCAGTCCTCCTCCTTCGAAATCCTTATAGGCTTCTTTGATCGCTTCTAGCTTTGAAGTTATGTCCACACTAGTGTCTACTCTAATCTCTTCAAAAAGGATAGAATCCTTAAGTTCTTCCTTTTCACTGATTAGGTCCTAGAGCCACCATAAATATTCTTCCATCACAAGCACTTTGTTGAAATAATCTGTATTATCCAAATCTAGAACATGAGCACATTCCCAACAATTGGATATCTTTGTGGCTACAAATAGAGTCAATCTTTCAACAACGAAGTGAGGACCCCAAGTCCTCGGGAAAATCTGCATGCTTCGAAATTGATGTATTATGTAAATGGGATAATAGAAAAAGGTCCTCCTCAAGCTGGCCAAGATAACACAAGAATAACTAGGAGAGCACAAGCGAGGGGCTCTATTTTGTTGGTGAACAATGGACCAATCAATATTATAAAGTGAAAGTTGAGCATGAAACTCGCACTAATCTCTTTCATTATCTTTTGTCACTAACAACGCCCTTGAACAATAGTGTTTTGACATATAAGGGATGGTAACTGAAGGTGCCAAGAGCTTCAGCTTATCACCCAACCACATCAGTCAACCGCAAGGGGCTACCTTTGAAAACATTTGAGC
This sequence comes from Nyssa sinensis, assembly GCA_008638375.1. NCBI lineage: Eukaryota > Viridiplantae > Streptophyta > Magnoliopsida > Cornales > Nyssaceae > Nyssa > Nyssa sinensis. Next base: position 39,372,091 of record CM018047.1, on the reverse strand, counting down.
TGTCATGGACCAAGTCCAAGCCGTTTAATGTTTCAGCAAAAATAATACCCATCATATTGTTGCCTTTTTTCAGTTCAGTCACAACATTAGCCTAATTAGGCTCTTGGACAATCATGAATCTCGGGATAATGCACAGAGCAAAAGCACATAGCTTGGTGTGGCTAACCTCTTGATTCATGAAAATATCCAATATAGGAAGTAGGGAGAAGGATTCACCTTGAACCAATTCCTTTGTCTTCTCAGCATCCAAGTCAAGTAAAGAGGACAAAGAAGAAGAATAACCAAGTTGTACAAAAGGAATGATCAGTTTACCTTGAACCATGACATTAAAAAGAGCACAAAACTCTTCAAAGGTTGGACATATTTCTTTTAGATGAAAGCGAAAACAATCATCAGTAGAATCCCAAAAACGAGCACAACCCCACAATAAATGCCAGTTTATAGTAGCTTGGGCAAAAGAGAAAATAGATTTTAGCTTTAATGCCCCCAAGTTAATCTTCTCCGAGCCCGAGAGATAATACAACCATGTACGAATTTGTTCATTAAAAATAACTATATCTATAATTCTAGAAGCCATTGGAGCAAAGAGGCAGAAAATACAACAGTAGAACTGTCAAGAGGCTGAATATGATGAGTTGGGAGATTTAAGGTTTGCAATATATCCTAAAAAACTCGTTTCCAAGTTGGTTTAGGAGACTAATTTTTGGAAAAAACAAGCAAAAACATGCAACAGGCTACCAAACTACCAAGGACAGGACACGTTGCCGATCGACACACCCTGAGTGCCGATCGACACACAAGCCTAGGAAACCCCCCTTTTTGTGTGCCGACCGGCACACAGAGGGGATTTTGGTCACTTTGCCTAATTTTACATATTTTTTTTGTTGTCCCTTTGTCTTATCAATCTGAAACATGTTGGATACCAATTCCTATTTCATTTTTGATGATATTGTACACATTCATTAATAAATATGCATGCATTGATCATTCATTTGTTCAAAATAAAAAAAAAAACAAAACAAAAGCTAGGAAATTTAAAAAGGATAAATTGTTCATCAAACAAAGTGTTTGTCCAAAAAAAAAAAGAACAAATTTTCATCTAAAAGCGCCCTCGCCATCCTCCCTCATATCGTTGAGACTGACGGAGAGGAGCCTTCTCTTGCTCAGTGGCTTCATTCTCGCTCTCCACCACTTGTCTCAATGCTCTGTTGAGTTGAGCTGGTTGAGTACGGGAGCTACTCGGTTGACTCCTGCTTTTCTTCTTAGGCTCTCCTCCTTTCCTTCCACTAGGGATCCTCCTCTCCCGGGGCGAACCCTATCCTTAGTTCATCTCTTCTAGATGAGAAACCCGAGCAGCCTCAAAAGTCATGAGTTTCAAATGCAATGTCAAAATATAGTCAATATATAGAATAGTATAAAAAGGGAAATCATGTCTTTACAATGTTAGAGTCTATCCAGCAAGTGCCTTTCTGCCACGACTCCACAGTGACTTGGGCAGCCTTGTGCTTTAGGGCCATGATGTAGATACAAGCTTCCTCGTAAATAATCCGGGCGACCTGAATTCCCAAATAGCATCTTGTGTCAATTCCAAAAAGAGAAAGACCATAGAAAATTTAGGCTAAAGAAACTTTTACCCTAGTCAAGTGTTTAGGAGCCGGCAGTCCTTTGATAAACCCGGTTGGCCTAGATAACTCTTCTAGCCTAAAATTCCTGGCATCGATCATCACTGATACATTGAAAGTCAGGAAAGCTATCGACAGCCCTGTATTAGCCACTGTGGTGGCTGCCTCTTGAGATGACTTGTCGCTCGCACTTGGCCTCCTGCCCTATGTGGAGGAAACAGACCCCCAATCAAAGGAGGCATCAACTCCTCCAAATAGATCGTCAAATAGTTGAACTGGTTGAAGAACTGTTGCCTAGCCACCCCCTAATAAAGCTCCAAAAAGTTAGGGTCAGAGTCAAACGAGTCCAACTTTCTCATATTAGTCGGGGGTGAGAAAGGCGGAAAGAGTTGCACAACTGTATCTACTTAGCGAATCACTCTCTTGCCCAATTAATATACCATCTCAAAAGAGCCTTCTAAAATCAAGTGTCGACGCGCTATCCCAATACTCCGCTTCATTGAGAGCGGGACCATCCTCTAAGGATTCCATTGGATTTGTCATAAATAGAAGGCAAGAGTTTCTCACGTCACATATTAGCACAATAAAATTCTATATAAAAGAGCTAATCGTATTCACCTAGAGCATGTCTAGGGCCTGTCGGAATCTTGCACTACATTCGCCCTACGGCGAATCTGCCTATTCACCTTTCACCACCGCCACATGCAGGGAAACATGTTTTCATCTGCCTCTACCAATGAGTAAGGCAACAGCTGGAGGATTTTGTAGGCCTAAATCTGTCCAAAACAGGAAAGTCAGTCAAAATGAAATTTTATCAAAAAAGGAAGTGAGGGGATTTAGAAATTCATACCTCCTAAACAATGTTGAAACTACCAAGTCCCTTGGTGACTGCCAGGGATAGTACACATATCAAGCGATACAAAATAGCCATTGCGGCGCCTCCCCAGTCGAAGCCCCCAAAGTTTTCCACATCCTCCAAAGTAGGGAGGCACAAAAGGTGGATAGTGTCACCTACATTGGCCAAAAGGGTCTGGCCAAAGACAAAGAGCATGAAAGCTTTAGTCAAGTGATCCTCCTCAAGAACATTATGACACTCCCCAAAGTGAAAGTTCTCTAAGATATACCTAACTTGCACCGTACCACCACCCTAGAAGATGAGAAATCTCGTCACACCGATTGTGTATTTCACTGTCCAATAGGATTCGGTCACCACCGACTTGAAGGCCTGTGATCATTGAGAAGTCAATAAGAGTCAGCGTTACTTCCTCGAACCAGAGGCGAAAAGTATTGGTGGTGTCCCACCATCTCTCCTTCGAAGTGTAAAAAATCTTTTGGTCATGGTCAACGTGGACTATCTGGTCTAAAAATCGCCCAAAATTGGTTGTCCTTACTTGCCCTTAGCATCAGAGGGGCAAATTAATCCACCACTCCGCAATGTCCGCCGCGCAGCCCCGAGCTAAGATTTCCAATTCTAGCTGCAAGAAATCAATGTCAATATGTTAGAAAATTCTTTCAAATTCCATAAGTATGCCAAAAAAGCATCAACCAAATGCAAAAAACCAAGGCAATGAAAAAACTTCCTATTCGAACATTTTCACAAGCGCATGGTGTGCACCTTCCAAAAGGCACATGCGTGAAGTTCCCATTCATGCATGCAATCAGATTTTCATGCAAAATGATTTCAAAGATTATAAAACAAACCAAATGCATCAAGAATCAACTCAAAAATCTCAAAAGAATCGGAAGAAAATCAAGAAAAATCCATACTTGGACATTATGGTACTATTGCGACAAATGGTACGCCGCCTTTTGGGGCAAGCTCATGTTGTTCCAAAAGCCTAAGGCTGGTTTATATCGAAAGCTTGTGCCGTGCACCAGTCTTGACATCACCAAATCACGATTAATGTCGAACATTGGATCCGAGTCACCGAGGCCTTCACTTGACATTTTCGTTTGAAATTTTTGGTTTTATTGCTGAAAATCAAGTTGTTTGATCTTCTAAAAGATAAAAAACAAGTGCCAAATACTTTAATCTAACTTTCTTCACAACTCTACAAAAAATGGTCTCAAGAAGGGTAGGAGAGTAGTCAAGAACACAATGAAAAAATCAAAAGTTATAATATTTTTAAAGTGAGCTGCCCAGGCACCCAAGTATTGATCAGAACTCACGAGTAGCCGATAGGCACATGGAGGGTGGAAACCCCTATCTCTGTGTGCCAATCGACACACAGGGGCTGGGTAGGCCAAATTTTGGGCTTTGGCCCATTTCAGCCCATTTCTTTGTAAAAAATCAAGCCTTTTTGGTCAAGATATGTCTAAGAAATCTGTCATGATTTGACATCGAGCATTGAAGGGCAAATCGATAATTTTTTGAAATCGGTCAATGTTGACCAACTTGTCATTTAGTGGCGTCGACTCACTAATCTGAAATTACCATCAAGTAACTCATGGCTTCTTTCAAAAGATCATCTAAGTAGCATTTCATTTAGTGATCCCTGAAGATATGGGCCACATTTTCTGAACGAGTCTCGAACTGCTTAAACAAATCAAAATCACAAAGTCAACACAATCCATTCCCCAAAGAAGTTCGAACCATCATCATTTTCTCAAGGAAATTAATCTCCCTAGTAAAAATATGTCCTTTCATTCCCCATAGAATCTTCTATCTCAGCAAAATTTCTGAGGGTATAATCCATCATAGCAAATGCCTAAGGACATAATCCATATTGGCAATCCATCCATTAAGGACACAATCTTATGAAAATTCTATTAGGATAACATTCTTTTTAAAAAATATCATGTTATGATAACATTAATCTTAGGTAAGCCATCCATCACATCACCATCCTGTTATGATACCATTCATTTCAGGTAAGCCGTCTGTCGCATTACCATCTTGTTATGATAGCATTCATTTCAGGTAAGTCGTCCATCACATTACCATCTTGTTAGGATAGCATTCCTCTCGGGTAAGTTGTCTATCGCATTATCATCTTGCTAGGATAACATTCATTTCAGTAAAGTTATCCGAGAACGCATTTTATCAACCTATTAAGATAGTATTCCTTTTAGGAAAGTCGTTTGAGGAAGCATTTCATCAGTCTATTAGGATAACATTCCCTTTAGAATAGTCGTCTGAGGATGCAAATTCATTATTTTGTTAGGATAGCATTCCTTTCAGGAAAGTCATCTGAGGACGCATTTTGTCAGCCTATTATGATAGCATTCCTCTTAAAAAAGTTGCCTGAGGACGCAAATTCATTATCCTTGTTAAGATAACATTCTTTTCAGGAAAGTCGTATAAGGACGAAAATTCATTATCTTGTTAGGATAACATTCCTTTCAAGAAAGTCGTCTGAGGACGTATTTTATCATCTTGTTAGGATAGCATTCCTTTCAGGTAAGCCTTCTATTGCATCACATTTTATCATCCTGTTAGGGTAGCATTCCTCTCAGGTAAGTCGTCTATTGCATTCTTTTTTACAAACCTACTAGGATGGAATTCCCTCTTAAGTAAAACGTCCGAGGATGTAAAACCAGCTCATAAGAACACAACCTCATGAAAGACTTGTTAGGATCACATTTCTTATCAAGTAAGACTTTGAGGAGTCATTTTCAAGGGCGTAATCTCACAACAATCCTATCGAAATGAATCTCTTTTCTGTTAATCACAAACTACGAACGATCTGATTCACCTAAGTGTGATACGTAGGAATCTCATAGAGGAATCAGTCTGACCACGTCAAGCAAAAAATCACAATCAGCATTGACATTGACTTGCTTGCAAGTTCCGTCAACGAGGGGCTTTTTGTAGACACCGCATTTTGTGACCTTTAATTAAGTAGTGAAAACTAATGATTATGCTAAGAAACCTACTTCAGGTAGGGAATCTTCCCCAGTTGAGTTATATTCCCATTAGGACTCTTCTTGATAGAGTCCTATTCTCGTTAGGACTCTCTTGTCAGAGTCCCAGTCCAAGTAAGACTCTTTCTAATAGAGTCGCACTCTCGTTAGGACTTTCTTGCCAAAGTCCTAGTCCAAGTAAAACTTTTTTCAATAGAGTCCCACTCTCATTAAGACTTTCCTGACAGAGTCCCAGTCCAAGTAAGGCTTTTTTGATAGAGTCTCACTTTCGTTAGGACTCTCTTGTCAGAGTCTTAGTCTAAGTAGAGCTATTTCCGATAAAGTCCTACTCTCGTTAGGGCTTTTTTGCCAGAGTCCCAATCCATGTAGGACTCCTCCTGAAAAAGTTCCACTCCCGTTAGGACTATTTTTCCCATTGGAAGGTGTTTAGGTAATTTTGGTACCTTTTTACCCACTAAGGGTATTTCGGTAATTTTGGCACAATCCTACCCTCAATAGGACTTTCTAGTTACTTAAGGGACATTTTTGTAATTTTCATATCGTTTTACCCACATGGGGTAATTTGGTATTTTAGCCCTTTGGTGAAGAATTGGGGGGTAATTTGGTCATTTCCCACGCCTTGCCGCAATCTAAAGATTCTCTACCGAATTTGAGGCAATTTGATAATCTTGAATGATAGTAGTCTATTTAGGCTTAATTAAGACTTTCCAATTCTAGTGTTTCCATAAATCTGGTTGCTTGATATTTCTTTAAATATAGATACATCGAACCAGAACGTTTTCATTTTAGAGTTTATTTTTCATTTAAATTATATTTCTCTTTTATCTCATTAGCTCTTGCATGTGGACACTAATTCTATTGGTCCGTGCATTGTCATAATTATTTATTAATTCATTTAGTTAGGATAATTATTCTTATTTAATTTTTTATTAATTTAATTAGATAATTCTCACTCAAGACACGATCTTAGCACTCTATTTTAGGGTTTCATCTTAGACCCTTGATCAAATCTCTATATTTCTCTATAAATAGAGCCCATTGGCCATCAGTTTTAGAGGACACAAAATAGGAGAAAAATATATGAAGGGAAGATGATTCCCATGGCCTTATGCCAGTCAAAGTGACATTTTTTTTCAAACCGAAAAACAAACCGGAGATTTGCTTGACAGATGCCTCCAATCTAGACTTTCCTAGCCGAGGTGTTGCCCGACTACCCGGACTGAATAAGGTATGCTCTCAAATCCTTAATAATATTCTTTGGATCTAGTTGATCTCGCCTCTTTTATCACTCTTGATAAAAGAGGGTAAACCGAAGGACTGCGTGACTCTGATTCTATTTTTTGAACGGATAAGTAGAAAGTCTTCGAGCCTGAGTTAGATTTTTTTTTTTTTTGTCTTTTCTGTTTTATTTTACTTATTCATGTCAAATTCTTTTTATATATCTCTTCTGGACTCACATCTCTTTTTTCAATTTTCTTATGACAAAATAGCATTGTAAGTGAATATTTGAGGCCGATACATTCAGATCGGGTGGGGTGGGTGCCTAACACCTTCCTACTCTATACCTTAGCCCCTGGATCCATGTTTTCTATGTTTTTCGCTTTATTTTAGTGCCTTATTTTATTCGATCCATGTCAAGGGATCTTTAGAATGTAATTAGGAGACAAGGTTTTGATTATTTCATTCCTTTTCAGTTTTCTTTCAATTATGTTTTGTTGTAACAGGTTTGCCTGTTGCTTACCCAAAAATAAACTGGCGACTCCTCAATCTCTTTATCTTCCATAGGCGGTGGTCCTTCCCATCTTTAAGGAAGGAGACAGTCGAGATCCCTCTAAATCCATAAAAATTATGACGTACTTTCCTTTTTTCTGGTATTGGCACCAATAGCTTGTATTTTCTAGATCTTCCTTTAAGGTTCGTCTTCTTCATTGCTCTATTTTATCCGTCTCCCACCAATAAAACTTCTTGACCTCTCTTGCTCTTCTTCTTAGTCGATTTCTTCCTGTTATTCCCTTCTGACTGAAATTGATTCACAGACATGGAGCTAGTGCCACTTCTAGCTTCATTAATAATTAGGAAAGTTACCCCTCTTGAAAAACCGTGATTCTTTTGGAAAGGCGGTCTCGAATTAAATTTATTTCCAACAAAGTTCCTATGAAGGGAAACCTGATTGGGCCCATCCCACTTTTCAAATGTAATTGGGCCCAATAAAACCTTTATGTTTATGCCTAGTTTACTAATATGAAGCCCAGATAGAGATTTTATAAACCCATCAGATGCTAAGCCCACCAAATTTAAATTTTCACTATTTACATCATTTCCTTTGATTGTAATGCCTTCATTATTGTCTACCTTATTATTTTTACTGTTTCCAAAACAACTAATGTCCCATAATTCATTATTACTTCTTTCTGCCATAAAACTGTTCAACTTTCTCCCAAATTCACAATAACTAACCTTTTATCTTTCTCAAGCAACGTGTTGTTCCCCTTATTCGCATTTACTTGTTCGCCATACTTAGTTTCTACCTCATTCTTTTGCCACTGCGTACATCTGATCTATGACCATCTTTTCAGACTTGTTTCCAACCTTAACCATGTCATCGTCCCTATCATCATCTTCCTCATTGTCGCTGTGAGGACCTATTGAGTTAGCCCTACTTGTATTTGATTCCCGATGAACACATTTCCACGTAAATTGAATATTATTGATCTTAACAACTTGCCCTTCAATAACTCTAATTGGAAAAAGCCTTCCATCCAATTCCAGATTCACTATTGTGTTAATTGGTTTCATGTGACTGGTCAAGACTTTAACTTTTTCACAATCAAAGGAAAGCAAATTGTAAATTGCCCCATCTAGTTACAAGACTTCACCCCATAATTTTCCTACATTGGAAAAAATATTAACACTCCAAAGATTTAGAGGAACCCCAAAGCAAATTATCCAAATTATCCGAGTTGGGTCAAAGTTTAAGTCTTTATGCCATTCATATACATCTTCGAACCAATGACATAACCAATCTTTCTCCTCCACAAGAAAACTTTTCATATGTTCTGTAGAAGGAAAAGTCAATATCACGTATAACTCACTCTAAAAATGAACTTGAATATCTAATAATCCTTCACTGATAAAAGACTCTCCACTAATATCAATTGATCTGAACGATTCGAGTTTAGCAATTGCGCTTCTCAATTACCATCAATTACCTTCCTCTCCCACCTTAACCAAATTTCTTGTACTTCTATGAAATGTTGTATGCTTTACTACCTTTACATAAGATTATGTGAAACCCGATCTATTCGGCATTCTATTATCTTCCAGATTCCCACTCCAACCTTCAGACCTCTTATGATGAATAATTCCTTGATATATTGTTGTGATTTAGCCTCCCATTTAATTCCTTACCAAACTCAGCCATCTTCACAAACAACTTTTTATCTTCCCACCAGCATCAGCTATTGGAGCAGCAATAGAGGATTGGAGAACTAGTCTTGTTAGAAATTCAATTTATGTATCATTCATTTGTTAAACTTGTAAGGGTGTTTGTACCAGACTTAAATAGTTTTGCAATAATAGACATTGTATAATTTGAGCATCAATACACATTTGATTTAAATCTAGTCTCATTTACTATAGTTTATCTTAAGAGTAACTTCATTTCATAAATCTCATTACGAGACCTGAACAAGTCTAATTATAAGATTGAAGCGGAACTAATTAAAAGGAAACCAATTAAAGAAAAAAATTGCCCATATTTTATACATTTGACTAGTATGATTAGTCCTATTACTTTCCTTTCGGGGTCCCAATGACCCCCTTAGTTCTGCCCTACGGGTCAGGGGCGTTACAGGTAACCCAGATTCACACTCGGTTATTATGTTGCTTTTTCTTCCATTTTTATTTCAATATTAATATAAATTTTGTTATGTTATATTAATGTTGTAAAACTATAATAAATATATAAGATATATATAAACGACTTTTATGCTTTGCTTCCTTTATATCCTATATATTAATATAAAATTACAATATTGTTCTAATAAAAAATATGTATATATTGAATAAAACTCTGATAATAAAGACTTAATAAATAGAATTGAATTTTTGTTGGAGATTTTGTGAAGCCTCAATTTGTGACGTTAGACTTTATTAATTTTAGAATGTTAATTTGATTATATTATAGACACATAATTTGGGTTTTTTTTTTATTTTTATATATAAATGGACCTAAAGTGATTATTTTATTGACTTAATGATAGGGGCAGCCTTGAGCTCTTCCTCTTCCTCTATTAGTGTATAGCTCCAACTGATTCCATTAGTTAAATTGATAGAGAAACATATATATATATATGTATATATGTATGTATGTATCTATGTATGTACACATGTTATGTATATGTGCATTACACTTGTTATTTTTGTAACATCCTGTAAATTTTGAAATATTAAATAAATATTTGAAAATATAAATAATAGATATTAATGATATATAATTGATTTATTATGATAAATATTGGGTTTGAAATTTTTTTGAAGTATTCAAAATTCATTTAGACGCATTAAATGACGATAGGGGCAAAATGATCATTTTACTGTCATCACAGGTTTGTCGAGTGTAGTACCCAGGAGATATTGTATTGGGACTTAAATGAATCTTAGAATGTTGGGTTTGTGATGTATTATATAGTGTACACATGGAAATGACAAAAATGGGCAATTAATAGAAAGAATGAAGGTCAATTAATGAATGAAAAAAATGTCAAATGAATTAAGTCATGTTTTAGCTATAAATAGGGGCCTTCCATGAGCTAAAAGCCCATTCTTCTCATATTTTTTATTTCCTCTCACTCTTCTCTCTCCCTCTCTCTACAATCACAGCTTGCAAGGGATGAGTTATGATACCATCAATTCTCCAAATTTCATCTTTTCACTTTGTTAAGGCTCATCAATGATTTCTAAGGCTAGATTTTCCATCCTTGGGAATCCTACACCGATTGGAAGGCTAGGATTTGGAGAAAAATTGAGTTAAAGGAAAAGAATAAGCTAGGTTTTTGTACAAGCCTTTAAGAAACAAGATAGGAGCTTCCAAACCTAGGTAAAAAACATGTGTTTAGGTAGATTATACATTTCATCTCTTCATCTCATGACATGTATATGCATATTCTTGTGAAATTGACCATGTATTGAATGTGATGTGTATATTAGATTATTTGATAGCCACTACAGGAAAAGTGACTATTAGCGACGCATGCGTGCATCGCTAATAGTAGCCATATGTGTCATTAAAGATCTTTAGCTATGCACAAATGGACGTTGCTAAAGGCATTGCAAATAGTCGTGTCGCCAATACTATTAGCGACACACAAACCTGTATGCATCACTAAAGGTAACTATTAGCGATGTGCACATGGTGTCGCTAATAATTGGGCATGGGCGTCGTAAATACTATACATGGACGCAACTTGCGTCGCTAAAGGTTACTATTAGCAACGCTCAGTGTGCGTCACTAATGGTAACTTTTAGGGATGCCCATAGTGTGCGTCGCTAATTGTAACCTTTAGCGACGCCCCATGTGTGTCGCAAATGGTGTGCCTTTAGCGACGCTTGTTGTGTGTCGCTAATAGTGTATTGGCATTCTTTAGCGAAGAATGTGAAGCGTCGCTATAAATTAATTTCTTTGCTTTTAGTGACGCCTTTGTATGCGTCGCTAAAAGTTTTTTTTTTAACCTTATTTACTTTGTTTTATTTGTTGTTTTTTTCATGTTTAAACCTGTATCAATCATCTGATATACAATAAAATTCAAACATTCTGAAATCAATATAATACAAAAGCAAAATACATTCATATATATATATATTATACTAATTACGTACATTTGTAAAAGTACAATTTAACAATAAATACAAAAATAAAAAATTATCTCAAAAAATGTAACTACAGATGTCCATGAAAAGAAAAAAAAACAAATAAAAATAATAAGTCCTGATGCAAAACATAAAGACGGCGATGCTATAATCCCGATCAATCTGCAATAAAGATCAAATGATATATATTAGAACAATTATTAAATATATATGAACATAGAATGTGAATAGTTTTTTTTTTTTTTTTACATGCATAAATAGTAAGAATGGCATAAAGTAGCATAAGTTGCAAACCACTGTGTGGTGTTCGATGGGGTTTTGGGCTCGTTAGGTTGATATCCGATGTTTAGGTCCGTCAAAACCCCAAAATGGGCCTTTTTCAAAGCAAAAACTTGCATAAGTTTTAAACCGGTAATCCGAACCGAGTGCTGTAAGTTCATGCAAGTCTATTTTATCATTTGTGAGGTGTGTGATGGGGTTTCAGGATAGTTAGGCCGATATCTGGCATTTTGGTCCTTCAAAACCCCAAAATGTGCCTTCTTAGAGCTAAAACTTCCAAAAGTTTCAAACCGGGCATTTCAGCCGAGTGTCGTAAATTTGTGCAAGTCTATTTTATCATTTTTGAGGTGTGTGATGGGGTTTCGAGGTCGGTAGGCCGATATCCGGTGTTATGGTCGGTTAAAACCCCAAAATGGGACTTTTGGAGCTAAAACTTGCATAAGTTTCAAACCGGGCATTTTAGCCGAGTTCCGTATGTTCATGAAAGTCTATTTTATCATTTGTGAGGTGTATGATGGGGTTTCAGGGTAGTTAGGCTCATATCCGGCATTTTGGTCTATCAAAACCACAAAATGAGTCTTCTTGGAGCTGAAACTTGTAAAAGTTTCAAACCCGGCATTTTAGTCAAGTGTCGTAAGTTCGTGCAAGTGTATTTTGTCATTTGTGAGGTGTGTGATGGGGTTTCAGGGTAGTTAGGCTAATATCTGGCATTTTGGTCTGTCGAAACCCCAAAATGGGCCTTTTTAGAGTGGAAACTTGCAAAAGTTTCAAACCAGGCATTTTAGCTGAGTGTCGTAAGTTCGTGCAAGTGTATTTTGTCATTTGTGAGGTGTGTGATGGGGTTTCGGGGTAGTTAGGCTGATATCTGCCATTTTGGTTTGTCGAAACCCCAAAATGGGCCTTTTTGGAGTGGAAACTTGCAAAAGTTTCAAACCAGGCATTTTAACTGAGTGTCGTAAGTTCGTGCAAGTGTATTTTGTCATTTGTGAGGTGTGTGATGGGGTTTCGGGATACTTAGGCCAATATCCGGCATTTGAGTCCTTCAAAACCCCAAAATGGGCCTTTTCTGAGCAAAAACTTGCATAAGTTTCAAACTGTTGATCCGAACCGAGTGTTGTAAGTTTGTACAAGTCTATTTTATCATTTTTGAGGTGTGTGATGGGGTTTTGGGGTCGATAGAATGATATCTGGTGTTTTCTCCCATCTGCAAATGCATGAGCAAACTCAATAAAATTTTTGATCCCCTTCACATACCCTGGCAAATGCCTTCCCTTCAAGTCCATTCAACTCTTATCCATTTTCATCTACCTAGTACAAGTCAAAAATGATACTCATTATAAATATGGAACATGAATCCTATCACCTCCAACTTCTCTCTAAAGGGTAAGATGGTCCTATTCCATTCGTGAATGCACAATCTACATTGCAATCAGCAGCAAATCAAATGCTTGATTCCACTCGAACAAAATTTTGGCAACATCTCCCCACGGTTCTCCAAGTATACGAAGTAGACGTTAGCATGCCTAAATATATAACCAGTAGGAGGCCATGCTGAAATTTTATCATAGTGGAATATTCAAGCATCTGCTATTGATTGCAATACTGATTTATGCATTCTTGAACTGTCCTCTCTGGACAATTCAAGAATCGCTTTTCATACACAAGAGCCCAATCGTGAATAAATTTTGTGACAAGATTCACATGTGATGAAAATAACTCCTGAACGGGGCTAGGCTTACATGAATGCAGTTACATAATTGGTTTCTTAATTGTTTAATTATAAAAGTGGTTGATTCATGGAATTGAAATAATTTATGCTTGTACTTTCTTAGAGAAAGGGGTAATTATATTCCAATATCAAAACAAAATTACTAATGTAATGTAACATTGAAAAATTTACTTAAATAACAAATCAATTAGTTACAAATTACAATATATATATATATATGTATATATAATTGACTCGTGTGGTAGGGAGGTAAAGAAGGTAAGGGAAGTGAATAAAGGCTTGCCACAGTGCCTATCAAATCCTTTTGCAAAGTCATCAATCAACCAAGAGAAATCTTCTTTGTTTGATTCTCTCAAGAAGATGAAGAAAATTAACAGCACAGGTAGAAGGTAAAAGGATACTGTATCATCTAACGTTAGAATAGGTTTACTGCAACTATAATATTTAAGCAATATAAATGCTTCTCTTTGATGATTTTTTACAAATAGTAAGGCAATATGTGCGTTGCCCCACATATTATACAAATTAAAAAATATTACGTGATACCATCAAGTAAAACATTTTCATCAAAATCTTTCTCGTAAAAAATTTTACTAGTCTTTAGTGGTGAATACTTGCAATCACTGTGAATACTTGGAATCACTCGTCAATCCATGTCTAAAATTAGTGTACTTAATTTTACATAATAAATAATATAATATAAGATTACTATGTGTATTAAATTTTATACTAAAGTTCTAATTCTAAATAATGTGATAATAAATTATTGTTTGATTCATAAATTTTGTCTGATACTCTACTTAGTAATTCTATCTCATGTAACTATTTTTATCAACAATAGAGTATCTATTTATAAAAACAAGTGTATAATTTTCAAATATGTTCAAAACCCTAGCATCTCTTTTGCTACAATGTCACATATAATTAATTATACAAAATTTAGTAAAATAAATTAATATATTTTAGTAATATTATTACATTATTAGTGATATTTCAAATATTTTTTAATAGTTTATGAATAATCCAAGACAATCTTAGTTCCACTGTGTTAATATTTGTTCCTCTCTCTCTCTTTTGGTTAGAAACTAATTTTGTGTTGGATGCTATGGTCTTTACATTGTTAGATGTTAACATCAATTTTTGGGGGATGACTCCCTGCTCCCGCCTGCCTGTAATGATGAAGTTGCTAAATTATGTCTGGACATATGATTCTTATCCATGATTTTATATGTTTCTTCTGAGCAGTATGGTTTATGCATTATTATTTGATTTGCTATTTTTTCTTCAATTTTATGTCTGCATTCTTAATTCTAGCATTCTTCCTAGAAGTTTTTAATACATTTTTTCTTATAAAAAATAAAAAATAATTGAGATAATTATACCTACATCTAAAAAGTTTATTCTCACAAAAACTTTTTTCTTTTTTTTTTTCTTCCCTTTCTAAAATATACCTATAAAAAAAATATCTAAATTATATTTGACAAATATGCATACATATTCATACATATAACCCATTAACATATTATGTAAAGACCCGGAAATTTTTTTTTTTTTTAAATTAATTTTCCTGTTCTTTAATTTAAGTAATCGTTTTCATTTTATTTTTTTTTGGAATGAAATTTTTTTTTTTATTATTAATTGTTATTATTATTATTATTATTATTATTATTATTGTTATTATTATTATTATGTACATGTGATTAAATGTATGCATGTGATGTGTGTAATATATGTGTGAACATATATATATATATACCTATTAAATTATTTAAATGTGTATGTATATGTGTGCACAAGTGAGTGTGTTTATTTAAGTATGTAAATATATATATATGTATATATATATATGTAAGACAGATTGTGTGTGTACGGTTGTGTGTGTGGGTGTGTGTAGATTGAGTATGTTACACTCAATGAGGAGTGGGGGATGGAGTGTGTGAGTAGAGTTGTGTGTGGCAGTGGGGTTGCCAGAGAGTGGGTCGGATTTAGAGAGAGAGAGAGAGAGAGAGATATAGAGAGAGAGAGAGTGAAGAAAATAAAGAGAGTGTCTCGGGTGAGAAGAAAAGAGAAGGAAAGAAAGAGAAAGAAGAGAGAAACAGAGAGAGAGAGAGGGTTCTAGACTGTGAAGAAGGAGAGGAGGCTCGAGGAGGAACCAGAAAGGTGGAGGTGGGCAAGGCTAGAGAGAGAAACGGCCAAGAAAATTGTAAGTGGTTCCTTCTGTTTCAATTTTTTTAAAAGCTTTTCAATTGATTTGAACTATAGGAACTTAGAGAGCATGATGTAGGGATCATTTTGCAAGAAGAATGAGAATGAATGGTTGAGAAACTAGGGAGAAATCCCTAGTTGCAGGTCTCGGCCATGGAGGTTGAACCTCAACATTTCATGTGTAAAACTTCCCTTAAACGATCCTAAATTAACCCTATGAAGTGCAGAAAGAGAATGGAGAAAGAAAGAATGAAAAACAGTAGAAAAATATACAAGAAATTGGGATTTTTCAGTTGGCCGGAGATTCGGCCATGAGCCTTTGAGCTCTATTTCGTGGAGATGGGGACGGTTTGAGGGGAAGTGGAGGTTGGATATGGAGCCTACACGAAAAACCCTAGAGAATGGCATTTAAAAAAGGGGGAAAACTCATCGGAGGCCGGTCGCCGGCGCCGGAGAAGGCGCCGGAACCCTACCGCTGCTTCGCCGGAGAATCGGGGAAGAAGGTAGGGGTGTCGGGTCGGGTCTCGGGTCGGATCCGGGTCTGGTTCGGGCGGGTACGGGTTGCCCCTGCCACGTGTCAACCGTTGTTTTAAATTAAATGAATTTGAACCTTTTTAAAATTTAAACCTTTAGATTTGAACCTTTTGAATTTGAACCTTAACCTGAACTTTCAGAAATTACGAATTGACCCCCCAACTGTTAGAAATTACACTTTGACCCACCTGATTAAATTATTAATAAAATATTAATTAAATTAATTAATTAATTATTTAATTAAATTAATTTAATTAATTAAATATTCAAAAACATCCCGGAGTCCAAATGAGACAAGTCATTAGTGTATTTTGACTATCTCGACTATTCCGAGACCGATGGTGAGGTCCGTTTTACGAGACGGGGTCCCGAAAAATAAAAGACCCGTAGTAACCCTTAAAATTACCAAAATGCCCCTAACTTGAAACACTGTCAGACGAACTCCGAATTAGGTAAACAAATAGTGAAATTTTATTATCTCGAACATTCCGGACTCAACCGTGGAGTCCGATTTGTGAAAAGAGGTCACGAAATGTGAGGACACGTGTGAAGTGCAAAATGACTGTTTTGCCCTTTTCAACACAGGTGTCCGAATTAAGTTCTACAAAAACCTAGACTTACTTTCTTAAACGTTCTAAAACCAATAGTAGAGTTTAATTTAGCAGAATAGAAACCTATGAATTTAAAGACATAAAAATTTGATGAATAGCATACATTCAAACAACAATGGACTGAATTGTAATTCCTACTTTTAGGGACACTGACAGGACAGGAGGAGGCGATCTGATCTCCTACATTTTCATCCACCGGTTCAGTTACATATAGTTCACGATCTTCTAGGGTTGATACCAACCCATCAGGTATGGTGTTTTGCTAGTGTTAGAAATGAAGTTAAGTTAGGAATATTTGTGAATGACTGGGATGCTGTATGTGTTTATCTGTAATGTGTTTACCTGTTTATTTGGAATTGGTTGTTCACAAGTTATGTGTTACTTGCAAATTAATAAAGTGAAGAACCTGAATCATGATGTACGAACATATGAGATATGCATGTATACGGAACCGATTAGTGATTTACTTCCTATTGTCCGAGCATGTTATATTGTTGAGATTCATGTTCATTGAGATTGCATTGGCATATTGGCATATGATGAATTCCTTGAGAACATAGCGTGGGTAAGCACATGGTGCTTTGCATTATGAGGGTGTAGATCCTGTGGTGAAAAACCCAAAATCGGCCATTGCATTGGTACTTCATGCCATCGGGGAGTACCCGTAAATGAGACATGGGTGCGTGGGTGCGGCATAGAGTTGTGCATGGGTGTGTCACGCATACCATTCATATATATTACTGCGATGCTTGAATGTCATTTAGAAATAAATGTACACTTTGCACATGCCACGCCTTAGCTTTATTTCTGGCATTAGCATTTCATCATACCAGCAGTTGTGCTGACCCATTCGTGGGTAACATTTTCAGATGAGGATCCTCCAGCCACATGAGACTTAGTGATGCCCCGAGAGGGCGAAGCACGTGATGTAATTGTGATCCGTGAGACGTATATTTTGTTATGTAAGGGCTTAAGCCCGAATGACTGATGAACAATGTATTCGATGTTACTCTATGTATGGATGATGATGGATGCATGTTTATTGAATTTAATTACTTTAGTCCTTTTATTTATTTTACTTTCTGTCTCGTTACTCGCGCCCCGGGTTCGTGGAAAATTCGGGGCGTGACATATTACATAGAAATTTACTAATAAAAATCATACACACATAATTTATATAATTTATAGGCCTTAATTATATCTATAATTATAGAATACCTACAAATTCCCAGCAATAAGGCTTGTATGTTCTCCATATATAACAAACTGAAAGAACACATCTTACCTTGAACAAACGATTTTGTACATAAATTAAGAGATGTTCCCAAAAACAAAACAGAGAAAAAGTAAAGGATACACCTTTGGCTAAAAAATTAACATCCAAAATCAAACTAAGCTCTCCCAAAATAAACATGTTTAGCAGCACAAAAGGAACCAAAGCCATCATTTGGAAATGAACTTGCTGCAGTACCTCCAAATACCAACAAATTGTACTAGACAACATCAAGAACATGATTGATCATGAACCCCGAAGGGCCAAGAGAAGTCCAACACCAAAAGCTAGCATCAAGAGAAACCCACCAAACGAACCAATCAAATTGACTAAAAAAAAAGATCAACCAAATACCATGGCCGGAAAACCAACTGAACAAGATTGCAAATTCAAAACAATAAGCAGCATCGCTAATAAGCATATAAATGATAGTTAGAAACCCTAACCTTTTATCAAGCAAAATTTGATTAATATGGCGAACGATAGCCAAGAGGGTTTCGGAGTCGGCGGGGCAATGCTAGTTGGCAACTGCGGTGGTGGTTTCTGGGCTATTATTCATCAATCGACAAGGAGATCGATACAGAGAGAGAAAGAGTGGAGAAAACTATAAAGAGAGAAAGAGTGTGTCAGAGAGAGAAAGATTGGGATATATAAGGACTTATTAGTGTCGCTAAGTTTACATCGAACGACAGCGTTTCATTTCGACAAACTATTTTCCACGCACAACCATGCGTCGCTGAAAGTTTTAACTATTAGTGACGCACATGTGCATCGCTAATGGCCACTTGTGCATCGCTAATAGGTTCGCGCCTATTTTTTTGCATGGGAAACTAATTTTTTATTACATTTTTATTTTTGTTAGCGATGCCACACGTGTGCGTCATTAAAACGCTTTCTGTGCATCGTGAATAATGTGCGTAGCTAAAAGAGCCACTTCTTATAGTGAGTTTCTTACTCTAGAACAACTTATTTTCACCTTATCTTTCCTTCGATATCAATCCCGGTCCAAAAATTTTACTTGTAACGGTGTATTCATGATATTGATTCCATGTACAATATATAAGAAACTATACATTGCTCAGCAAGTATTTATAAAATTGCCTACATGGCTAATTGGTGTGAATTTATGATGTTTGAGTGTGATTGTGTTGATCTTTGAAATATGGATGAGATAAATATGAAGCTATGAACATGGACATTGATGTGACAATTCATTAAACTATAAGAATTGGCAATTTATAAGAAAAAAAGATGTTGGGCTAGAAATTAATTGCGTCCATGGTGTGCTTTAGAGCATGGTGAGATTGCACTTTACTTGGGGTTTGATCTATGATAGGAAAGGTGTCTCCCATCAGTTCACAAGTCATAAATCCATGCAGGTGGTCATTTGTCTTGATCGGGTTAGTAGCCTGTAAAGGACATAGGCTTAGCAGGGGCTACTAGGTAGTTGGTCTTTGGGATTGAGAATTTTGAGAGTTGAGATAAGTTGTATGAGGCCTACAACTTTAATCATTCTTGCTTGTACATTGATGCAATTTGATGGTGTTGTCTACTAGATTGATCATAAATATTGAACTATGTAGATTGATTAATATTGAGTTATTATCCTTATTGTTAATGCATGCTTCGGTGATCACTTGTATGTCACTACACCGGCACATGCATAAAAAAATCAACATGTGTTTTTTCCTATGTATAGAGGTTCCTACTGGGGTAGTTGTACTGAGCCTTACTAGATTATAGGTACTGGCAAGGAGCCCACGTGATGGAGAAATCGTGTTTGAAACCATTGTGGATGTCTTGATGAATTGAACTTGAGGGACTAATTACATATATTTTGCTCATTGTTGATTTTTCCTTTGATTTGTGTAAACTCATGTAAAAGTGATCTTATGTTAGCCTTGATGTTGAGCTTATAGGATTTAAACTCTTTGAAATGTAACCAAAGTTGAAATATTTTGGGATGTTTTGTATACGATGTTGTTATTCGATTTACGGCTAATTGATGATATGTATAATACTCTTGGATCTTATAAAATGAAGTGATTTGATGTTAGGAATACTTTGTTTATGTTGTGTCAATTGAATGTAAGAACCAGTCGACTAGAATTAACAAAAGTTAAATGACCTAACAATCCCGAACTTTCAGTCGACTGAATGAAAGGATCAGTCGACTGAATAGTTAACTGAAATGGACATAATGCAAATTTTGCTCTGCAGTCTGCTGCACATACAGTACAATTGGTGGATACCTTATTTACACCTTATTTATTTAAATTTATTTTTATTTACTTAAAACATTATAATGTAAATAAGGAAGTACCCTGATTTGGAATCAATAAAAATAGTCCCAATACCTAATTCCGTAAAGATAAAAAACCAACTCTCCATTCCAAGAACAAAATTTACGTTTTTTTTTTTAAATAGCATTTTGAACCATAATTAGTTAAGCGGGTTATCCTATAGCTAAAATTTATCAAAAATTATTTTTAGGCCATTGGATACTTAAAGAATAATTATCAGGACTTTTTCAATGCCAATTTCAAAGATTTCAAATACTTAATTTTTTATGCCTTAACGCAACAACGCTTTGCTCAAACCTAATGTTCGGAAGTCTAGTTGACTTCTATCAACTTGATTATTCATATAAACTTAATTATAAATATTTTATGATATTTTTACATTATTACTTGTGTCTTTGACCCAGATCGTGACAATGGTTTTAATATTTTTAATTTTTTAAAGATATAATAGGACCCGTTCATGGTCCTTTTGTCTTCTCGAATGTGCATATGTGCAAAGAATATATTCATCCGTCAAGAATCAAGTTCCAACATATCACTTATATTGTGGCTACCTCCTGCCTCCCTCTAATGCATGGGCCGGTGCTGCCACTTCACATTTCATGGCTCTTGCATATTATTTGCTCATTTCACGTAATTGATTTTTAAAACCTCTTACAACAAACTTTAACATTATTTTAACTAGTAAACACAAATGTCTAATTAAAATTAATAAATATTGTATATTTTTAACTAGTCAACACAAAATATGGTTAATTAAGGATATTCAATATCCTAATTCTATTAATTATCCGAGACAAATATAATTAATTAGCAAGGATAAAAATCTGGTTGTTATACTTTCCCCAATCGTCACATAATCATTCACGAGATCATAGTATTAACTCTAGATAGAGTAATATATATATATATATATATATATATATGATTATTGCTAAAAAATTATTAGAAAGTCTTCTGCAAGAACATTCATAAATATTATTCCCAGAATTGACCAAAATATTGGAATATAACATTCTTAATTAACATTAACACCATAAATTAATACATAACACACAAAAAGAGTACAGATATTACCGAGAAATTACAATGCAATTTGAAGTAACTTTGAAATCATATGATGGTAATCTCATATGATCTTACAATTAGAACTTCTAATCCCATAATGAACACTGTAATATTCACTTTTGAAAATATTGATCTTGATTGTTCTATTTTCTTTTTCTTTTTCTTTTTTTTTTTTATTTTAAGGGAAGGTTAACCCGGTTCGTTAATTTTATGATTTGGGTAAATTCTCGGCTCTTACACAGGTTATGTATACTGTCATTCTCTTAACTATAATGAATTTATTGGACTGCAGCTTTGAAAATCATCTGAAAGGCATTCTCGATACATGACTTGAACTTACACGGATCCATGAAGCCTTTCTCCACCCCCACAGAGACCCTCAGCTTCCCCGCATAACTCACCATTTTTACTACAAGACTCTGCAATTAATCAATAGCAAGTTAAAAATATATTACATGATGTAGCTTAATTTAATCAAGTTCTTTTATAGAGATTTTTTTAGTATAATCTAAAGTTTTTCTATGGTATCTTTCTTTAATTGGATTTCTTGTTTTTTTTTTTAGCTCCTTTATATTATCATTTAATTATTAATTAATATTAAGTTTTTATATTTCTTTAAAATCAAATTTATAATATTTAGCATTAAGAAGAAAGCATGTGCTCCGAAACTAAATTTTTGACTCCCTTCTTCAACTTTCATATGTGTGCCTTTGTGTTAAAAACAAATTATATGCAACTCTGCAAGCTTAAACCGTAAGAGAGTGTACTAAATATTAGTATAGCATATATATATATATATATATATATATATATATATCTTTTAAGAATATGAATATATATATATATAGATATATAGATATACACAAACACGTGTGTATATAAAGCTTTACAATATACCTGTGGTGCGCCAACCACAGTGAAATAGAAGCCACTGATCGGATGATTTGCCAAAGCCATTTGTTCCACTGGCCCAATCAAATTTGAGATTGACATGCTCGAGTTCTTTAAGGTGCCATGGATGTACCAGGCAGTTGCCTGTGATTTAGAAATAGAATCAACAAAGTCAAAATATATATACACGCACACACAGACACACACATATATATGTATGTGTGTGTACATATAGAGAGAGAGGTGGGGAAGGGAGAGAGTATCAAAATTGTAATTGAATGTTGTGACTTCATATTAGAAATTCAGTACATTAGACTCAATAATGTACGTATGTACGTACCTCAGGACTTTTGAATTTTGTGAGAGCTTCAAGTAGCCTACCAGTGAGACAAACAGCTGCAGAGTTTCTCTTTTTCTTGATTAGTTGATGTGCTTTGAGGACAAAGTTGCACTACAAGAAATGAGGTTATTTCCGACGGTCTAAGATGTCGGAAATACTAAGATAACAGTCGGAAATAACTATTACCGACCAATCCAAAACGTCGAACAACACGGTCGGTAATAAACTGGTCAGAAACTCTTAATTCCGACGCTATAACAATAGCGTCGGAAATATTCAACTAATACCGACAATATTAACAGTCGGTATAAAATATTATTTCCGACCCCTATTCGCGTCGCAAATAATCATAAAACCGACCATATTCGTTGTCGGAAATATTCAAATAATACCGACCATTTATTGAGTCGGAATAAATCTTATTTCCGACTATACAAAGCGTCGGAAATAGTCAACTAATACCGACCACAAGTAGAGTCGGAATAAAGAGTATTTCCGACTATAAAATGCGTCGGAAATATTCAACTAATACCAACCTTTTATCGTCTCGAAATAATATTTTCAACCATATTCACGGTCGATAAAATATTATTTCCGACCAGAAAAAGTGTCGGTAAAAGTTTATTTCCAACCATACACCATTACTAATAATGACATTTTTCTTATTATTAATTTATTATTTCCGACTTATTAGTTATTTTTTCATTTCCGACACAAATTTGTTGTCGGATATAAAGTTAAATATGTAAAAAAAATCTTGTTGGATTCTGCACAAAACTTGATCCAACACAAGTATGTATATATATAACTGTTGTACATGTCATCCACGCACCTATCAAAAACAAAAAGTTCAATTCATGGCAAAATTTCATATATATATATATATATTCATGCTCTTTAACTTTTAAGGACTAGAAATAAAATACATAACCCATAGTCTGACTGACATATATATTAATTATCCATTCAACTTCAACTGAACCAAAAGATATACATTATCATAAAACAAAAAATAATAATTTTTTCCTTTGGAAACCACCAACCCAACTACTAATGAGTTTTTTCCTTTACACATGCAACACCAACTCAATCTTTAATGAATAATTACACTTGATATTACCTGTTTGTGTTCCCATGATCTTGTTGTGCAAACATTGCAAGAAATTCATCCATACGTTTCTGTCTCTCTTCCATTGTAGCCTCCATTTGTCTATGACGCTCCTCCATACTTTGCATCCTCATTGTAACTTCTGCTTGCATTTGTTCCATTTTCTCTTCCAAAGTCTCGTTGCGTCGTTTCTCGGCTTCATACAATCGACGAAGCTCATTAATTTGAACACCCTGACTGGATGAAGATGAAGGAGGAGCTAACTTCCCATGGCCAAGACCTTTCACATATCCTGACCTCGTTCCCAACTCTTGCTTACATATTTCCTCATCACTCAATGCATCACTACCCTCTATGGGTGGCTACGATTGACGGTTAATCATTTCATCCTGCAATAATTATATATGAAACAAGTGATTACAATTAATGAATATAAAATTAATAAAATTACAATTAAAAATACGTACATAAAAATGTTGGGACTGAGGTGTGACCCAACCCTTGCCCTCTTTAAAGTGCGTCATCCTCCATAGTTCAATTTGGCCAACAGTCTGCTGTGTCAAAGTATCACGCTATATAATGTATATAACGATATCAGTCCTCATTTAAACTTAACAGTCTACTCAAGGATAAGGCAAAACAAAAAGTAAGAAAAATGATATTATACCGTCTCATGGAGGTATTGCACAAATGGCTTTGACCCACCACGATGATTTACTTGAAGTTGTGCCCGGTTTTCAATATTTTTCTTACTTATTTCCTGTAAATAAAAAATGCAGATATTTTTCTTAAGGAAGTCTTGAAAAGACAAAAAAAAAAAAACTAATGTCCATGACAAAGAAATACATCGCCAAATTAGAAATAGAGGTTCCCATGTCATCATCACCCAGTTTGTCTAATGATGTGGATAACTCTACTTTTTTCCTTGTTAATATTATCCAATGTCTAAGGGACTGTTAGAGTACTCTACATAGTGAGACAGCCAAGTTTACACCAAAACATAGTCATGCAGTACAGCAGGGACCAGCTTGTGGTCAGTGTGCAAAAATAGCCATATTAAACAGGAAGCAGGTGGCCTAATTTTTGAATTCCAAAAACAAGGATAAAGGGAATTTATGTGACTAATTTTTTAATTCCAAAAACAGCAGATTTTCACATGCACATTTCTCTTTTTTCGAGGCACCATTGCCCGTTGACTTGCAAGCAGTTACAAGAGCATAATGTGTTTGTGACTAATGAAAATGCATCAAGTGAAAAAATTAACCAGACATTACACAAAGCAGCTAAACTGAAAATGGTCCCCATGCCATTAAAAAAAAAATTTCAATATACCATCACAATTTGAAGCATCCCAGCACATCTAATGGCTCATAATTTTGGAAGGCAACAAGTAATGCAAACAATAACACAGTAAAGTCCACTGAAGCAAATTGATGTAGAAAAAATGAAAAAAAAAACACTAGGATGAAAGGGCATCAAAAAATCATTTCCAGGTCCCCTCAAATGCTAACAATTCTTACAAGGTATCATAGAAACATGAAAACACAATAAGATGCTGAGACACCTAGTCCACTAATTAATCTCCACGTCAATCTTGTCTCTACTGGAAAAACAAATTAAAAAAGGGAGAAATACCCACTTTCTGAGCAGGGTGGAGACAGGAAAAATGCAATATATCATTCTAAAGAACATTTGTTAAATATTAAGGTAAAAAAAGGAGGAAACATAGCGAGTTATAAAACAATACCAACGGATCCACCTACCATCATCAAATTCCATATATAATAAACAACATAAATTGATTCGCAATTATTAAAAAAAAAAAAAACAACAACCACCACCAAACAATGTGATGTAGAAAAAATGAAAAGACATTGTGAAATGAAAAGACAAAATAATTTTATAATGTTTTATCATATTCTTTGCGCACATATCTATATCAAATTCATTTCACAATGGGGTTTAAGAAACATACCTTGCAATCCTTCAAATCAATTAAAAATTAATGAATATTTTCAGAAATAATGAAAAGGAATTTTTTTATAAGAATTTAAGAGCCATTACAAATATTGTGAAAGATCTGCAGGAACCTCTGGACACGCGCACAAAAAAAAAAAAAAAGATCTCATGTTAAAAAAAGATACCTTAAAAGCATCTCCCTCAAATCGGCTGCACACAATGTCCCAGTCATCTATAGATACGCCATGGTAAGGATGTGAGCGTACATTAACTCCGGCATCAATCATTTTGTTGTAGTGACCATGCATTTCATACCGGAATTCTTTTAGAATTTTGGCTGCCATTTTAGCCACGCAAAACTTTATATGCGAATTTTCAAGGTCTATGTTGAATGCCTCCTACAAATGAGAGTTGAAGGAGCAGATAGCTGATGCATTAGAGTTGCATAATTTGACAAGTCCGACAGCAGAACATGGTATACAAAAAAAATGACATAAGTAAATATTGCAACATGCAACTGAAAAGTGATTCAAAGATATAATTATAGTTCTGACCAAATCATCCATTTGTTTTAATATTAAGATACCTGTTGATAGATAACCTAAACAGAAATTAGTGAAGCTGGAGAATGTAATTTTTGGTGATTAGTCGGTTTGAAATGTTAGATATCGAATTATTAAAAAAAAATAAAATTAATTACATGTCCTTGAAAATACATTGAAATAAAATTCGAGTATGTATGAAATAAAATATTTTAATTATTAAATAACTTAAAAATTAAATTTTATTCATCTTAATTATATCTCTCATTTTTGAGTTCATGTCATCTCATATACACTTAAACTTGGGCTTGACATTACTTTCAGGAAAAGCTGTGAACAATGATGGGGAAAGAGAACAATAGGGTCAGTGAATATCACGCGGCAGCGGGAGCAGAATAGGGAGATTATGAGTGGGGTCCAGTGATTGGGAATCTCAGTTACAAACTTCCCTTGTGTGGCAAAAAAAATGGAATTCAGATAGCAATATCTTCTGTTTCAGTCCCCTCCCAAGCTACTCTTTATATGCAAATCCCAATCTCCCAGCACTATCAACTCGCCCTTCTCTCTTTCAATATTTCCCTTATCTTTGAAGTTCTTGGTGGCTTTTTAGTTGTCTCTTTTTGGTTCCCTCTGTATGCAGAAAAATTCTATTGATCTGACTGTTCTCTTTGGTCTGTGCTTGAACAGGTTTAGTCTGTAAACCAAGGCCAGCTGCTGGTACTTCCCATCCAAAGGTTAGGCTTATGTTCTTTTTATTATCAATTCATGTCCTTTTGTTTTCCCTACTTTTTATTTCTCTTTTTACTGGCACTGCTTATAAAGACCCACAAATATAGGAGACAAAAGCAACAAACCAATCTCTGTGATCCCAAAAATGTATGTAGAGGCTCTTTTGCTTTGATCCCAATTCTATGCAAAATGGGGTAGCTGAGAATGGTTTTTCTCAAATTACTGTTTCATATTCGACTTCAAACTTCTCCATGGAAGACCTCTTTTTCCACCAAAATCCTTGTCAATAAGATGACTCTAACCAATTAGTTTTATCATATGATCATCAGTCCAACTGGGACACCAGTGTCCCAGAAATGCAAGACGAGTTTCAGTCATAACCATCAGCATCAGGAGCAGCATTTGCAGCATATAGAAATACAAAATGGCCATAACCAAATCTTCAATTCTTCTTCAATGCCAGACACTCCATACCCTCCAACACCAGACATTCTCAATCTCTTTCACGTATCCAGATGCTCATCCTCTTCTTTCCTACCCAATTCATCATTTTCCATCCCTAACCAAACCCAAAAGTCTGCGAATCTTGCCGCCTCATTAGGCTTTCTTGGCTCTGTGTCAAATGTTTTCTATGACCCACTGTTGCATTTGAATCTTCCACCACAGCCTACTTTGTTTAGAGAATTGCACGATCCTTTACCACATGGCTTCAACTTGCCAGGCACAAGGGCTGGTAATTTGTTTGCTGGGGTGGATGAGAGAGAAGCAAGCGGAGTCTACCAGGATGGAGATGGCAGTCATTTTGCTAATGGAGTTTTGGAGATCTCCAGGGACATAAAATTGGCTCAAAAGAGGGATGGCAAGAAAACCATAGAGAGATTATTTATTAAGTGTTTTTGTTTTTCAGTCATGAGAGTTTGACTGCAAGAGAAGACAGGTATTCTAGATGGGGAGAAAAGCCATTTCTTTTTTACTTTGGCTTCTGAATTTGTATATCCCAAAAAAATTATTTCACTTTATTTGCCATATATGATTATCCCATTAGCTTTATTTGCTTGATCTCATTTGTGAAAAAGTTTGCGGTTGGTGGCAACATGTAGTTTGAGAATTATTTGAACAATCCTTGGGCATGGTTGAATTTTGATCCACGCATGCCATTTTCTTTTGTTTTTTCCCCACCATTTTTAGCTGATCCGTCTCACCTTTCTCCTAAAAGTAACAGTTGAAGGGAATGAATCAGAGTGGTGAAAATGCTTGGGAGTTTATGCAGCAGAAGTTTGACAGCATTGTGGGTAGTATATTTCATTAAGGTCTTGAAGTGCTTCTTTTGTATCCAGGGTTGTATGTTGTCTTGCTAAGAAGCCTAAAATTTAGTTGTTTTCCGGCTGGTCTCCGGCACGGTCACAGGTTGGCCTGCTTTTCCACTGTTTTTATGTCACGTTGAATTGGAATTGAAATTGAAATTGAAATTGAAATGTTACTACCAAAGCATAAATGGACTCTATAAATAAATAAACTCACAATGGAATAAATAAATAAACAAAAAGTTTGACAAGGAATTGTTAAATTATGGTGCAGTCCATACAGCTGTCGAAATAAATAAAAAATGAAAAGAGAAATGAAGATTAACTTTCCTCCTTTTCTCCCTAGCCAAATTGTCCATAGATGACCTTGACTTATCAATTAATATATAGATATACACACACACACACGGAAGCATGATTAATGTTTGAACGTATGACAGAGTAGATTGCTGTAAGGGGCTGCTTGACCATCTTTTTTAATATTCAAACGTTTCCCACACCATGTTTGTCCATTTCTCTTCAAATTTGAAACTTGCCAACCTCCCTGATATTTTATTACTAATAAGATTGATATACATCACAGTCAAAGAAATGATTGGCCTCTTAATTTACACCTAAACCAGTATAGCAGTTTTGAAATTTTTGGGCAATATTTAATTTCAAATGATTGGCAAGGCATTTGTGAAGTTGAAAGGTGAAAGAATTTTTGTCCTACCCCCGACAGCTATTTAATTAGGAATTTTATTTTTTATTTTTAATTGAATATTTTTAAAAATAGACCGAAATAACAAAATATCATTCATCTAACCGATCTTAAATAGTTAAGAAATTTTTCATTGAGTTGAATTAGTTTTAAAACCTTTTTTTTTTCAGATTCAGATACTTTTTTTAATCTTATTTGATATATTCAGATGAAAATATGGGCACTTTAATTTTTTTTTGCCCTAGTCAACTACTTTCATTTATAACTTAATAGATGGATAGCAAATAGTGTATATGTGTTAGGGGGTAAAAATGAAAAATTATTCAATGATTTGCTCTAATAATTTGAATGCTAAAATAATGTGTCATATATATATTTATAATATATTAACTATTAAATAATTAAATAAAAAGATGACTCAAATCAAAGTTATTTTTCGCAAAAAGCATCACCGCTATCAAGCCTCACCCTAACTAAGTTGACACCAGAAAAGAAGTCAATCATATGCTAGCACCAAGACTAAATATTATAACATAAGAGATAAAAAGAACTATAAGTATCCAAATCCAGAATTCCCCTAAGACCATAATATTGTATCCAAATTATGATGCTATACTTCAACTGAAATCAGTTCATACCTCAAGTCGAAGGCGTAATGTTGTATTTTGAAATTCTTCCATCTCCCTCCACGTGGCTGCAGCAATTGGTGCATAGCATCGGCAAATTATGCCTAGCTCAGCCTTGAACATGTGCAAGTTACCTCCGACCGGTTGAGTGAGGTCGGGTGGTATGACAATAGTAGGCTTTCCTCCCATGAGTTGAGCGTATGACCTCAATTTATTGTTTTTGGCCCTCCCACGGCCTCTCCGTTTAGAGGCCGAACCTAGAGAAGAAAAATGAAATCATAATTAGAAAGTATAAAATACATAGAAAGTAAAAAATATTAATCAAACTTGACTCGAATAATACCCTCATGAGAGGAGGATGTGGCAGCCATTGAGTTCGAGGAAGCATCATCACCATGTATAGAAACCATGCCAATAAGGAATGCTGCCCCATTAATAAACTTTTGAGTTATATGTCAAAATGAAAAAACTTATTTACTTTAATAAACAGAACTTATTGGATCATAGACATGCAAAGCAGATTGAAACAAAAATAAATGCCACAAATTTAAGATAAAAAAGATAAGATACATAACAGATTAGAGAACTAATTAGATCAGATTCAGAATGGATTAGATCAGACAAACAAATCAGATAAGACACAAACAGACTATGTCACATTCAAACAGACCAGATCAGATGTAGAAGAGATCAGATGAAGGACAAATGAGCTCAAATATAAAAAGTTTAGAATTAAATTGGATCAGATACAGAACTGATTAGAACAGATCAAGTCAGATACAAATGAATCAGATTAAATACCAAATATATTTGATTAGATAAATAACGTATCAGATCGGATCAAAACAAATATAAAACAGATATTAGAATGGATATAGATCAGAAATTAGAACAATGACAGATCAGAGGTTAGAATAGTTATAGATCAAATAAGGATAGATACAACTTAAAGCAAATATAGATGACAAATCATAATAGATACAGATTAGAAATCAGAAGATATACCGATTAGATTAGATCAAAATTGATTTAGATACAGATCATATCAAAATGGGTGCAGATAAGATCTAAACAAACTCAGAACAAACACAGATCAGATTAGAACATATACAGATGTAGATTAGATCAGAACAAATATACCAAATTAGTTCAGAATAGATACAACATACCAGATTGGAACACATATAACAGATTAGATCAAAATAGATACAACAGATCATATACAAATCGAATTTGAACAAATATAATAGATCAGATTAGAACAAATATAACAGATTAGAGTAGAATATATACAACAGATTCGATACAGATTAGATAAGAACATATACAATAGATCATATTGGGATTAAAATATATACAATATGAAGGGGTAGCTCTGTAAACACAAACATATGAATTGTGAAAAATATACTTTTACCATAAACAAAAACTCTAGAGATTTTTTCCAAAATGCATTTTATAGTTGTGCCATTTTATATGTCAAAATGCAAAACGGATTCTAAAGTCTAAACAGATATTAACATGCATTTTTTTATACAACAGTTCAGATGTTAAAACAGATTGAAACAAAAATAACTCATAGACAAAACAAATCAGATCAAGGACAATCCCATTAATAGATACACAGTTCAAATAGCAAAATAGAACAATAATCGATATTTCACAAATCTGATCACATTTAAAACTTCCTTGACAAACCATCAGTTATAAAACAGAGCTGTCATGATGCAACCAAAGTTATGCAACAAAAGATGCCATTATCATAGATATTAGTATCATCATAATCAGTGTTTTTCCATTTCACTTTCTCCGTCACTCGTCTATATCAGTATCATCATTAGTTGACAACTGATTTTCTTCATCATTACAATAATCTATCAATGTATTGTCATCTTCATCACTTGTATCATCATTGATGAAAGTAGCATCTGTCTGATTTGATTCCACATTGATGACAACCTCTAAAGCGTCAACTTGAAAAGCTTCAATGTCAGTCCTAATCCGAGATGATGATCCAGTCGCACTGCCATCATTTTCATTATCAATAGCTTCAAAACATCGATGACGTTGCAAATCCTCATAATATGCTGATTGTTCCTCTTCTTGGAATACATCACTCTCCACTAATCCATTATCTTCCTCATTTACCTCTAAGAAATCGTAAATGTTTCTTGGCTTAACCAAATCAACAACATACCAATTACCCCGAAATTTCGCATCCTTAAGGTAAAATACTTGTTTGACTTGTGATGCTAACACATAAGGATCATTAGCATACCGTGTTCGAGCCATATTTACACTCGTGCAATATGAATCTGTATGTATTCCAGTTCTTTTGTTCCCAACATCCCACCAATCACACTTGAACAAGAAAATTTTATTATCAAAGCAGTAACTCAGTTCAATAATGTCTTTTAGCACACCATAATATTGGATCTCCTTATCGCCTTCATACACTGTCACAACCACACCACTATTTTGAGTTTGACGACACTTTTCACGTTGAATTGTGTGAAACCTGAAACCATTCACAATACAACCAGTGTACCGCGTAATTCGTTTATCAGGACCACAAGCCAACGA
This sequence comes from Nyssa sinensis, assembly GCA_008638375.1. NCBI lineage: Eukaryota > Viridiplantae > Streptophyta > Magnoliopsida > Cornales > Nyssaceae > Nyssa > Nyssa sinensis. Next base: position 39,339,950 of record CM018047.1, on the reverse strand, counting down.
ATATAAGTCGTCATTAGCTTCCACAGCTTTCTGTTGGCGCAATAGTTCCATCTATATATAAAAAAAATAATACATAATTAAGATTAAAAGACAACATCCGTAAAAAAAAAGACTACACTTTATAACCAAGTACATGAAAACTTACATGTGTTTTAAACCAATGAGCAAATTGTTGTTCGTGCCTTTGTTGGACATTAACCATGCTTTCAGTTTCTAGCATTGCCTTGTGCATCCTACATGTGTAGCGCATATTATTGAAATTGTCAAATGTGAATTCTATCCAAAATGAAAACTTATTTGTATGTAGTAGTAGGACAGAGTTAATTTACTTGCGATAGGAAGCGAGTTCAGCAGAATTATTCAACACGTAATAATTCACTTTCTCATATTCTGTTATATCTATATATTCATATGATCCTGAACCCATTGGTCGAACTGCCATTCCAAACGCAGCAATTGAATGCCTAGGTTGTTGCCATTGACCTCCATCATAATTCCGTTCCACACGATTGAATCTTGTTTCAATACCATCTATATACATTGAACAGAATGCAAGGCATTCACTGTCAATGTATGCTTCTGCAATCGATCCTTCAGGACGTGCTTTGTTGCGCACATATTGCTTTAGTGTTCGCAAGAATCTGTTCACAATTTAAAATTAGACTTCTACCACCAAAAATCTTATCATACATATTTTAAATTATTACATTACCTTTCAATGGGATACATCCATCGGTACTGGACAGGTCCACCAAGTTTTGCCTCATGTGGCAAATGAACAGCCAAGTGGACCATAACATCAAAGAATACTGGTGGAAATATTTGCTCTAACTTACAAAGTATGACAATTATGTCCATTTCCATCTTATCTAACACCTGCCTCTTCAATGTCTTTGAGCACAACTCCTTAAAGAACAACCCCAATTCAATTAGTGGAGTACGAACTTTATCCTCAAAATATCCACGTATAATGATTGGGAGCAGTCGTTGCAAAAAAACATGACAATCATGACTTTTCATACCCGATATTTTACCGTCTGTTGCATTCACACATCGAGCAATATTAGAAGCAAATCCTTCTGGAAACTTCACATCTTTAATCCAAGCACAAAAACTTTTTCTCTCATTAGCTGATAATGTATAACACGCAGGTGGTACAATGAATTTATCACCATTCGGTATCAAATGCAATTCCTTTCGTATGCCCATTACCTCTAAATCCATGCGCGCTTTGATGTTGTCTTTTGTTTTCCCATCCAGGTTTAGCAATGTTCCCAACACATTCTCACAAATGTTTTTTTCAATGTGCATAACATCGAGGTTGTGTCGAAGCTTAAGAGTTCGCCAATATGATAATTCAAAAAATATGCTCCTCTTTGTCCAATTCAACTCTACATCGGTACGCTTTCTTTTATTATTTGTTGCTCCCTTTCCAAATAGGTTAGGTTGGAGATGTTCCAATTGTGCAAGTACGTCGTCCCCAGACAAATGCTTTAGTCCCAACCTACTTTCATTTTTTCCGTCAAAGTCATCCTTGTAACGTCTTCTCCAACTATGCATTCTTGGCAAAAAACGACGATGACACATGAAACATACCTTTTTTCCATTCTTTAAATACATCGATCCAGCATCCTTATTACAAATTGGGCATGCCATATACCCTTTCGTGCTCCAACCTGACAAATTTCCGTATGCAGGAAAATCGTTAATAGTCCATAACACCGCTGCATGCAACCGAAAGCTCTGCCTTGTTACAACATCATATGTATCAATGCCGTTCTCCCATAAGTCCTTCAACTCATCTATCAATGGACGCAGGTACACATCTATGTCATTTCCAGGTGATTTTGGACCAGGAATCAATAGTGACATGAAAAGGAAGGGTTCTTTCATACACTTCCAAGGCGGTAAATTATAAGGAATAACCAACACAGGCCACATGCTGTAAGCGTTGCTCATGTCCCTAAACGGATTGAACCCGTCACTCGCGATGCCCAGTCGGACATTGCGAGGATCCTGCGCAAACCAAGGATGTTCCTTGTCAAATTCCTCCCAAGCCAGGCTGTCTGCTGGATGTGTTAGAACATTATCCTGTGAAAGTCGTTTTTCTTTGTGCCATCTCATATCTCCAGCTGTTTTTGTTGACATAAACAACCTTTGTAGCCTAGGTTTCAACGAAAAATATCTCAATACCTTTTGAGGAATCTTCTTACTCTTATCGGCATTAACTTTATACCTCGGCTCACCACATCGCGGACATTCAATTTCATTTTCGTGTTCTCCCCAAAATAATGCACAATCATATTTGCATGCATGTATAGGTACATAACCAAGACCTAGGTCACGCATATACTTCTTACACTCATAATTTGACTTCGGGAGCATCTCACCAGGAAACAGTGCCATTTTAATCAATTCCAAAAGCATATCAAATGATTTGTTACTCCAACCGCTAATCGTTTTTATATGCATCAACTTCACAAGGAACTCTAATTTTGAGAACTTTTTACAACCTGGGTAAAGTGGCAGATGCAAATCAGCTAAAAATGCATCAAATGGTTGTGGCTCCTCCCCCTCTACATTAGAATGATCATGACTACTACTTGTTTTCCCTTGCACATTGCTCTCAACATCAATTCTTCCTGCACATACGTTTTCCAACATTTCCCTCAATCCATCACAACCTTGCTCACTAGAACCATCACGACTACTTTCAATATCCACAGTCCTAACTTCATAATCTTCGCCATGAAATACCCATCGAGTGTAGTTCTTGTCCATTCCATGCAACTCCAAATGTGTTTTAGCTACATTAATAGGTTCATAATACCTATTGTTGCATTTCCTACATGGACATTTAATTCTATTGCCTCTATCTGCGCTCGGACGTGCATACTCAATGAAGTCTTTAATTCCTTTCATGTAACCAGGCAAATGTCTACCCGGAAGTTTCATCTAACTCTTATCCATGTTTGATCCCTACCATAATAAGAAGTAATCAATTAGTATAGTTTCATCCTTCTATTGCATTAATATTGCAAAGCTAGTAATAAATAGTGAGTGGGCATAGCAATCACTACACAACTATACACCGAGCAACAATTATGCAGAACAATGAACCAATTATTTATTGTTATTAGATCAATAACTGAAGCAGTTCTTGGAAAATTTTACAGAACTGCAGCAGGTATTTGGCCTAATCCCCCTTCTGGGTGTCTCCTATTTTTGTTGACTGTTTGATCTAAATTACTGATGCATAGCATGAATTCTTTGGGATTCTTCTTTAGTAGACTAGTCTATATTCAATTCTTTGCCGCAATAAATTCATACTTTCATGATAAGGTTTCAAATTGCACATGAAACTTATCTGTAACTTTATCTAATCAGATGGTGAACTTGAGGGAGAAGCTCTGGTAAAGCTCTAAAGCATGGCTAGCCATATTTATTTGAACTTGAAGTAAAATTCCAACCCCTTCTGGTCAATCATCAAAATTTAGAAAGATTCCAAGTAACTGTTATGTTACAGACCTCGGCTCTAAGGATGCCTTCTGATATGGAAATTTTGTGGCCACTTTCCAAAAGATAGAAAGGTTCTTGTCCTAGTATCTTCACTCTATTTTTTTATTTCAATAAATAAATAAATAAAGCTTGAGAAAGGTGAAATACTTACAAAAAAAGGGGGCAGCTTATTTATAAAAAAAAAAACTCTAAGACCCCCAAAAACTCTACAAAAGAATCATTACAAGATCGGTAAGAATCGAGCTAAATGTAAAGATATTCATGAGCCAAAGTAATGAAAATGTTCACACTAAACCCAGACGGAAAACAAGAAATAAATCAACCTGCCAAGTCATCGTTTGGATAGCATTTCAGGAGCAATTTTTGGTTTTGACTCTTGAGCAAGAACAGTTTTGATTTTTGCTCTCAAGCAAAATAAGCACTTTGAAAATACCAAACAAACACGCAAAGTGTCACGACCCGAAATCCACCCTATGCGGATCTCGTGTCGCGGGGCCGACCCGAAGGCCGTCCCTACTTTTTCCATTCCTGTATCATAGTACTAATATGCAAAGTACTAAAACCTCAAAACAATAACAGCGGAAGTCTTTTCAATACACAATGTTAGTGAAAGTCTTTACAATACATAATATGGTTCTACATAAATAAAATAAGAACCAAACATGACCAGCACCCGAGGGTGGTGAATACATGGGAGAACTAAAACATAAACTGATGCATTTTCTCAAACGTCCTTCTATGTCTTTAGACTCATACCGGGGTCTCGCGGCATCAGTACCTGAAATGGGGGTGAGGAGGGTGGAATGAGCTACAAGAGCCCAGCAAGTAAATACAGATCTCCGACACTGGTATCGAGGATCATAAAAGAATATGAATCCAAGAACAAGAATATGATAGCCAATCATAAGAAATAAGATGCTATGATAGCCAATGGGCACAGTTGCCATAAAGGCCAATAAACAATAGAACACAATGTACAATTAGGAGTAAGGGACATCACATCAACATGAAACTCTTAACATGTGAACAGTGGCAAATGAACAGTGGGATCACAATGTGTAATCAGTAGGAATAGCATAACAATGTCCTGGAACTCTCAACGATAATACAATAACAAGAAAGTACTGCCATTATAATTGATCACAATAAATCAATAAAGGAATATCTCGCAATACAAGATAATCATAAGAACAATGTAATTCAACAATTTTAGTTGAACAATCGTATAGGAGATGCTTTTGTTCTGTGTCAGGGCTTGATTTGCCCTCGGTCTTTGGGGGCCCGGTTTACCCCCTTCAGTGCATTCCAGTGTATGGCCATATGTCCATTTACGGACTCGACCCGAAGGTCTTCAGTGTATTTAAAAAGCATCGGATGGATATTGTGACTGAGCACAAATCCAGTATACATAAACATTTCATGATCATACATGATTCCATAGGAGAATATAAAAATGGAATATCATCAATTTAATGGAAACATAACAATAGGCATTTCAAAGCACGGTTCAACATGATAACAATGGTACAACAATAAATCAATGTCCACCAGATAGAACAATATCACATTGTGGAGACAATAACATCAGATACGCTCAGGAGTACAATTTTGGCAGTAAAAGAATGAACTTGGCTTGATAACACCACATGGAAGAGAAAGGGTATCTACTTACCTCTAATCATGCATTCCTCCTAAATCAATCTCTTGTGGTTTGCCTCTTTCCTGTCGCGTTCCCTATATATCAGTAAATGCGTTTTAGAATAATTTCTATTCACCCATTTTATGCCTTGCTATGATCAGTATTTCTAATACTTATTTAGACTTTTATATGTCCGTTGTTCTCGGAACCTCTTTTCATAATTTTGACATTACCAATGGATTCGGAAGGTTCAGAATAATAAAAATTCACTAATTATTTAATTCAATCGGAGTCCATTTGACTCACCTATGAAGCAGGGGTATTTTGGTCATTTTTTACAAGTCGTAACTTTTCGGGACTCCGTCTCGTGAAACGGACCTCACCATTGGATTCAGAGCATCCGAGATAATAAAAATTGACTATTCATTTGCCCTATTTGGACCTCGTTTGACCCACTTTTGAGTCAGGGGCATGTTTGTAAAATTAACATTTTTTTCTGTTGGGCCTTAGTGGAATTTTCCAAAACATTTGGGGCCGGTTCACAAATTCCATAAGCTGCGGTCTGAACCAGTTGGTTCAGACCCCAAAACCCTAAACCGGTCAGCCTTTCTCCTGAACCAAACGGTTCAGTTTCATTCAAGAACCGGAATACAATAACCCAATTCCCTATCCCTATCCATGGTTCGGTTAACCCCAAAACCCAATTCTATTTATTATTCTAGTTACCAAACAGCCCTAATTCCATTTAAACCAAAACCCAAAACGACATAGTTTGGCTCCGTTTTTATTTTCGGTCGGGTACCGACCCGATCCAACCCGGATCCGGTCCCGTTTTGACCCGAAGAAACCCCCGTTAATCCGGTCGTCTTCTCCGGTGGGTTTTCCGGCCACAGTCGCCGGAGTAACGAAATTCCCTACAGATCTTAGCGATTTTACGTCCAAAATCTACTGTTTTCGTTCCAAATGAAATCTAACATTGTAAGGAACCTTTTAGGACCGGTTTTAACCTCCAACACCACCGGTTTCACGCACCCATTTCCAGTTTCCGGCGTTGCACCGGTGAGGGAATAACTGGCCACAGAATGGCCATTTCTTGACCATTTAAGCTGATTCGAAGTGCGTTGGGTCCCTAGAGACTTTTCCTATCCATATTATGGTTCAAATCTTGATTTGGTTCCACCAATTTTTAATCACCATTGCCAGCCGTAACCCAGTTTTGGTTTTTCTTGTTTTTCTTTTCTATTTCGGATTCTCATCAACTCTAACAGTAACGATACCTATTAACAATATAAATGAACATAATTTAAATCAGGAATATACCTGTTTGTAGGTTTTCTCAACCCTTTTCCAAAAATTCATTTTCTTTCTTTCTCTCTCTATTCCCACTTCTTTCTTCCTTGCGATCCAGTTTTATTTCTCTATTCTCATCCTCTTTCCCTTTAATTCTTTCAACCGATTCCTCAGTCGGTGGCTTTTGCCACCTATAGCCGTGGTGACACCACACTCATGCACACAAGACACCTCACACACATAGCTTTCTCTCTCTCTCTCTCCTCCTCACACGTTGCACCCTAGCCCTCTCTTGCCGATTTCCCACTCGGTGGCTTTGCCACCTCCTCATCATGCAAGGCCCACTTTACACACCTATTATATACATATATATATGCAACCGTATACACATATATACGTATATAAATAAAATTGTATTATATTATATATATATATATCATCCAACCGTATATATATATATATATATGATATTCATAATCATTTAGATTTACAATAAAAATTTATACGTCGACATTCACTTGCACGTTTTTCAATAAACTCGGCTTCCGGTGCAACGGCAGCCGGACACCCGTGACTGTTTGCCTCTCGTACCTATGCATCGTAATTGAACAGTATAAATACAGTCTATTACGCATCCCCTTTTATTTATGTCATATAACGGCTCATAATTCGGGATTACATTTTATAGCCCGGTCCAGCCCGGTGTACACGCTATATCCCGGGTTGGGATATTACATTCTTACCCCCTTAAAAATAAGTTTGTCCCCAAACTTAACGATTCTAACTCGGTGGTTTTCGTGGTTCCTCTAACATCACAATATAACTTAAATAGGCTGTTACATTAACTAAATAAAGATTTTCTGTTGAGAATCAAGTTTTACTGTCACGTTAGATCAAGTTTTACAGTCACATCAAATCAAGTTTTACTGTCACGTTAGATAAAGTTTTACAGTCACATCAAATCAAGTTTTACTGTCACATTTGTAACTGTACTACCCTCTTTATAATTCCACATATGCTTCGAAACCTTCCCATGAAACACAATTTCCTTCCTATGATTCTTTTCGGCTTCTGTAATTTAAGATATCTTTTGATGAAGGAAATTTTTTAAAATTTCTAAATGTAGCTTGACAAAACTCTATCCATTCAGTCTACTAATATATCTAGGGTATATATGTCATTCGAAATGATATTATGTGGAACTCATAGGGTTCACATCGGCTTCTATGTATCATTTCCTCTACAATCAATCTGTTATTCTATTAATCGTTCCTTGACCTCAAGTCAGCTATGTACGAGTATTTGTATCCCTAGTCTATATTTCACATGTTCTGTATCTAACACGTTTCAATGATAGTCCTCTGGACGGTCACGTAAGCAATGAGTCAATGGTCCAGGCGTTCAGTTTCTACATTCAGTTAGTAACATATGGGAACACATTAAATGTGTAACATAACATAGAAGATAGACCAATCATAAGTAATCCTAAAAGTATCATTTTCCAATAATGTATTTTGATTAACTGTTACTCATCATCTGTATCACCTTTCAAGGTGTCATTCCTCAATCTAGATATCACCATTAATTTTGCTACCTTTTCAAGGTATTTTCATTTCATTTAGATATTACTGTCAGATTCACTACTTTTCAAAGCATCATGTTTCCAATTCTATATTACATTCTATTCCTCAATGAGCACTAATCGTTTCCCTCGTTTATTATGAAACATAATTTAATTCTCACATATTCTCATTGTATAGAAAATCAACAAGTTCCTAATCCGTAAATAGAATTTCAATTCTCAATAACTCTCGTAATATAGATTGATCGTTCAATCATAAACATCAAATCTGTAGACTAGATATAGTAATTTAATTCTTAAGGCTCCCTTAGTACAGAACAATCATTAACCATAACTTAACAAATATCAAATACATGTTTCTATAAGATAAAACAATCTTAAGGATTTCTAGATCCAATATTACTATGATTCCTTCCAAGCTTAACTACTATCTCCCATTGAAACCTCATTGATTTATCTATATTTTACTCAAGACTCTTCATATTTTCCGGTACGTCATCAATTTATTTAGAATATCAATTCCCCCATATTTACCCCCTTAAGTTCTCTTACATATATAACAATCATCAAATTGTAACCCAATGGATATTCATTATATACCTTCATAAGACAAAATAATCATTACGGATTATTTATTTCATTATTGCCATGATTCCTTCCAATTTCTTTTAAGTATGGCTACTTTTCCCTATTCAAGTTTCACTTCTCTGTCTATATCAGTTATCGAAACCTCCTTCAGTATTGTCAATGTCAATCTCAAGAATTCTCATCACTTATCCTTAAGTACACTACTATCCTTAAGGGTCATTAGTCAATAATCATAAATTTTCATTTTAATATGTAGTCGTTTTCCAAGACTAGTTGGCTTTTAATATCTTAACTTGCTCTTGTCTTTTGACAGCCCCAATTCATTTAATGTGTTTCAATACACCAAGTTCTTTCTTGGGTCAGTTAAACTATACACTTATGATCTGTACCTCCTATATTCTATGTATATTGTTCATTTCTAATGATTCCCCCAGTGTATAGTATTCAGTGATAATGACTCTTTCAAGAGTTGCCATTTATTCAATCTCGTCTATCCAGTAATCATTCCTATCTATAACAGTATGTAATTCATTTTAACGATTATAAATCTTACATTTATTCTATCATTATTCCCTGAACTTTATTAATTATGCAATCACTTGGCTCATCAATGTCTTTTAATTTTTCAAGTGGATAATATATCAATCTAACACTCGTATATCTATGTTACATACTCTACTTATTTCATGCATAACATCTATCATCAATCATCATCCCTGAACAATTAACATATAACCTCAGAGTTCTGTCTCTATGTTCGGCTAGCAGTAAATGTTGAAATTATAAATCAGTATGTAGAGTAATATTTAACAATATTGAGCATTTGTAAACAACTATAAATAATACCGGCGACTACTGGTACAGTAGCCTAATCATCTCCCAATTCACTGTAAAAGATCAACGGTCAGAATTCACATATAAGTCTATCTATCGTGTCAGGATTTACTCTATTTGGCATTAGTAATACCGGTGCATCAATCTCATCTCCCATGAGCCATTATTACAAAACCGTTTTAACACTAAATCTTTTGATATCACTGAGCTTAAGAATTTGACTTAATGCTCCAATCATTTCCTAGCATCATTAGGTTTGGTAGGATAGATGTCGTGATAGTGTAGCATTCTAATCCTCAAGTCCTCTGGGGTATACGTCGTTCAAACAGTATCATAAAAGATTCGTAGTATCCAGATTAGGTAGGGTAGCACTGTGTGTTTCTCAGTTACCCTAGTTACATGATAAGGCGGCCGTTCCTCACCTGTAACAGAGGTCCTGATAGCACATCAGTGACTGTCAATTTTTCACATTTTCTCTTTTAACCGTTTATAATCACCGTTATCCATTTTCATAATTTATATTCATTCCTAATCTTCAGTCTCGATTTCTTCTACACCACTAGACCTAACTTCCAAGTATAGGTCACTTGTTGATAATATTCGTGATTTTGCTCCGTATCTCGTGTTCTATGCTCAATATTTCTAAACAATAATCCTCAAGGTAACCATTAAAGTTCTCGTGTTTCTCTATCTAACATTCTCTAATAATAACCTTCCAGATGTAATAGAATCAGTAAATCAATCATCCAGATGTTCAGTTACTAAGTTCAGTTCGGCAATTACATGGAAACACAATCAAGTGTGTAAGGATCTCTTAAGATCTAAACAGGTTAGAAATAACTGGAAGGGTACCTGTGGCTATCTGGGTAGTAGTTTAATCTTTCCTTGACACCAACAAGACTAGTGAGGTAGGTGTGGCACTGGCCGTAGCCTTAGCTTTCCGAGGACAATTCCTTGTTCACCCTGTGGGGTGATCCTTAACGGTGCCACTATTTCGATGTATATAGTTGTCTGTTGGGGTGAGCTTGAGGTAGAGATTTGAGAATCTCTTCTATAAGGCGCTCAATTCAGTCTAATTGATCCTTCCCTATCCCAATATTCCTAGTATACACCATTGCTCTAAACCATAAGTGTTAGATAAGTATGTCCATAAAAGTCTACTCGTCTATGGTCTAATCGAGTCAATATAATCTATTGAGATATTCCTTTTTGTTAACCTTGTCTATAAGATAACCATCAATGCTCAAAATAACAATCAATGTTCACATGAAATCTATATCATAGAGACTTCAGCTCTATCTATTGATTCTAACTCTAAGTGATCTGTATATTTCATAACTATCGATGTATTCCTTGAAATAACCATGTCTATAAAGATAACTAGTAAGGATAACCCGTAAATTGTCAACTCAATCAATAAGAGAATGATCAAGGATCGTATGAACTCTATATAAGGAAGGTCAGTTACATCTATTCATTCTATGTCTAGTCCTATCTCCCATGACTCACAATCGAACCTATAGCTCTGATACCAAGCTGTCACGACCCGAAATCCACCCTATGCGGATCTCGTGTCGCGGGGCCGACCCGAAGGCCGTCCCTACTTTTTCCATTCCTGTATCATAGTACTAATATGCAAAGTACTAAAACCTCAAAACAATAACAGCGGAAGTCTTTTCAATACACAATGTTAGTGAAAGTCTTTACAATACATAATATGGTTCTACATAAATAAAATAAGAACCAAACATGACCAGCACCCGAGGGTGGTGAATACATGGGAGAACTAAAACATAAACTGATGCATTTTCTCAAACGTCCTTCTATGTCTTTAGACTCATACCGGGGTCTCGCGGCATCAGTACCTGAAATGGGGGTGAGGAGGGTGGAATGAGCTACAAGAGCCCAGCAAGTAAATACAGATCTCCGACACTGGTATCGAGGATCATAAAAGAATATGAATCCAAGAACAAGAATATGATAGCCAATCATAAGAAATAAGATGCTATGATAGCCAATGGGCACAGTTGCCATAAAGGCCAATAAACAATAGAACACAATGTACAATTAGGAGTAAGGGACATCACATCAACATGAAACTCTTAACATGTGAACAGTGGCAAATGAACAGTGGGATCATAATGTGTAATCAGTAGGAATAGCATAACAATGTCCTGGAACTCTCAACGATAATACAATAACAAGAAAGTACTGCCATTATAATTGATCACAATAAATCAATAAAGGAATATCTCGCAATACAAGATAATCATAAGAACAATGTAATTCAACAATTTTAGTTAAACAATCGTATAGGAGATGCTTTTGTTCTGTGTCAGGGCTTGATTTGCCCTCAGTCTTTGGGGGCCCGGTTTACCCCCTTCAGTGCATTCCAGTGTATGGCCATATGTCCGTTCACGGACTCGACCCGAAGGTCTTCAGTGTATTTAAAAAGCATCGGATGGATATTGTGACTGAGCATAAATCCAGTATACATAAACATTTCATGATCATACATGATTCCATAGGAGAATATAAAAATGGAATATCATCAATTTAATGGAAACATAACAATAGGCATTTCAAAGCACGGTTCAACATGATAACAATGGTACAACAATAAATCAATGTCCACCAGATAGAACAATATCACATTGTGGAGACAATAACATCAGATACGCTCAGGAGTACAATTTTGGCAGTAAAAGAATGAACTTGGCTTGATAACACCACATGGAAGAGAAAGGGTATCTACTTACCTCTAATCATGCATTCCTCCTAAATCAATCTCCTGCGGTTTGCCTCTTTCCTGTCGCGTTCCCTATACATCAGTAAATGCGTTTTAGAATAATTTCTATTCACCCATTTTATGCCTTGCTATGATCAGTATTTCTAATACTTATTTAGACTTTTATATGTCCGTTGTTCTCGGAACCTCTTTTCATAATTTTGACATTACCAATGGATTCGGAAGGTTCAGAATAATAAAAATTCACTAATTATTTAATTCAATCGGAGTCCATTTGACTCACCTATGAAGTAGGGGTATTTTGGTCATTTTTTACAAGTCGTAACTTTTCGGGACTCCGTCTCGTGAAACAGACCTCACCATTGGATTCAGAGCATCCGAGATAATAAAAATTGACTATTCATTTGCCCTATTTGGACCTCGTTTGACCCACTTTTGAGTCAGGGGCATGTTTGTAAAATTAACATTTTTTTCTGTTGGGCCTTAGTGGAATTTTCCAAAACATTTGGGGCTGGTTCACAAATTCCATAAGCTGCGGTCTGAACCAGTTGGTTCAGACCCCAAAACCCTAAACCGGTCAGCCTTTCTCCTGAACCAAACGGTTCAGTTTCATTCAAGAACCGGAATACAATAACCCAATTCCCTATCCCTATCCATGGTTCGGTTAACCCCAAAACCCAATTCTATTTATTATTCCAGTTACCAAACAGCCCTAATTCCATTTAAACCAAAACCCAAAACGACACAGTTTGGCTCCGTTTTTATTTCCGGTCGGGTACTGACCCGATCCAACCCGGATCCGGTCCCGTTTTGACCCGAAGAAACCCCCGTTAATCCGGTCGTCTTCTCCGGTGGGTTTTTCGGCCACAGTCGCCGGAGTAACGAAATTCCCTACGGATCTTAGCGATTTCACGTCCAAAATCTACTGTTTTCGTTCCAAATGAAATCTAACATTGTAAGGAACCTTTTAGGACCGGTTTTAACCTCCAACACCACCGGTTTCACGCACCCATTTCCAGTTTCCGGCGTTGCACCGGTGAGGGAATAACTGGCCACAGAATGGCCATTTCTTGACCATTTAAGCTGATTCGAAGTGCGTTGGGTCCCTAGAGACTTTTCCTATCCATATTATGGTTCAAATCTTGATTTGGTTCCACCAATTTTTAATCACCATTGCCAGCCGTAACCCAGTTTTGGTTTTTCTTGTTTTTCTTTTCTATTTCGGATTCTCATCAACTCTAACAGTAACGATACCTATTAACAATACAAATGAACATAATTTAAATCAGGAATATACCTGTTTGTAGGTTTTCTCAACCCTTTTCCAAAAATTCATTTTCTTTCTTTCTCTCTCTATTCCCACTTCTTTCTTCCTTGCGATCCAGTTTTATTTCTCTATTCTCATCCTCTTTCCCTTTAATTCTTTCAACCGATTCCTCAGTCGGTGGCTTTTGCCACCTATAGCCGTGGTGACACCACACTCATGCACACAAGACACCTCACACACATAGCTTTCTCTCTCTCTCTCCTCCTCACACGTTGCACCCTAGCCCTCTCTTGCCGATTTCCCACTCGGTGGCTTTGCCACCTCCTCATCATGCAAGGCCCACTTTACACACCTATTATATACATATATATATGCAACCGTATACACATATATACGTATATAAATAATATTGTATTATATTATATATATATATATCATCCAACCGTATATATATATATATATATGATATTCATAATCATTTAGATTTACAATAAAAATTTATACGTCGACATTCACTTGCACGTTTTTCAATAAACTCGGCTTCCGGTGCAACGGCAGCCGGACACCCGTGACTGTTTGCCTCTCGTACCTATGCATCGTAATTGAACAGTATAAATACAGTCTATTACGCATCCCCTTTTATTTATGTCATATAACGGCTCATAATTCGGGATTACATTTTATAGCCCGGTCCAGCCCGGTGTACACGCTATATCCCGGGTTGGGATATTACACAAAGGAGCATGGATTGTACAAGAAATAAAAAGCATAGATTGTGAGATAACACAAAATTCTCAGCTGTAAATACAAGGGATTCAAACAAAAATGTGATCAGAAAAAATTATGTTTGATTATCCAATCGTAGCAAGCCTCCAAAATGTGTTTACATAGCAGTGGCTTGAGCCTCAAGTGAGTAAACTTCTTATATATGTTGAATTATAGCAATTGATCTTGAACCCAAATGTCCACAAGTAATCCAAATTTACCACCAAGCTAATGTTACATTGTGTAAGACGAAAGAGTTGGGAGGGAAGAGAACAGAGGCAGAGAATAATCCTATCAAAATAAACAAAAAATTGTTGAATGGAAAATATTCATTTATATACAACAGAACTTGAGGGACACTAGAATTCCAGAACAGTAAATGAGGAAATATTACATGCACAAAAGATCAGGCAGAGGGCAAGTTTTGTACTGAAAGTTATTTTAGGTGAGATCAGCAGCATTGTTCATCCACATTTTAAAAAAAATATATGAAACAACCTAGACATAGCATTTGCCCCACATCTGCATTTGCTAGATCAGTCAGTCCTCCTCCCAGTCTCCATGTTCAGCTGGTTGAGTTTATGCTATGTCGTAAAGTTACAATTATTATGATCTTTGATAAGTAGAGTTACAATTAATTATTATTATTATGTATATATATATATATAGACAATAATTTTTTATTTACTTTAAGTAGTCTTTTTGTTTTATTTTTTTAACAAGATTAACTTTTCACTATTTTGTCAAGTACAAATGCATATTGAAATGAGAAGAACAAAGTATCATCTATAATACCTCCCAATTGTCAGAATAGAAAAAAAACAAGTTATACAAGGACAAGAAAGGTTCCTGTTGCATGACTTTACGGGCTTTGGGAAAAGATAACTAAAGAGGGAGACAATCAAATAATTTCTTCTTTCTTTGACCGTAGCTGCAAAGGCCAACATACACAACTTCTCTAAGAAGCACTTCCCCTACAGAATTTGAAAAGCTCATTGCAGTTCGATCCAAATACTTAGGTTAAGGGGTTCTCAAGCTAAATGAGGCATTTCCTACTGACCTTCTTCCACACTTGCTGCAGAGTAGTAGGAAGTGAAGATTATAGATTGTAAAAATGGAGGAAAGTTACCAAACTAAGATTGGGACTGAAATATCATAAAATTTGTTTGAAAAAGTGAACAAACTCTATTTTTTTTTCACCAGCAAAAAAGAAAATTTTATTGCTGTATGGAAAAAGATACAAATCAATACATCAGCAAAATAAGAAAAAAAAAAGGTGTAAAAAACATCATGGTAAGAAACCAATATCCCAATTAGATTGACACCTTGACACCAACTAATCAGCTGTAAGCAACACAACCCCAAACTACAAAAGTTGGCAAGTTACCAATTTTTTTTTTTGGTAAGTAAAGTTTATTAGAAGAAGAGCAAAGCCCAACAACAGGAAAAAAACAAAGCAAAAGACCTATCAGGGAGAACCCTACAGGCGGCACCAAGGTAGATTTCACCCCAACATTCGAAGCACTATTCCAAACAATTAATACACAAAGCAGCCTTACTTCCCTAGCCTACTCCAAATAAATCAACCCAAGGCTTTACCTCAAAATAATTGCAAAAGAAAAGCAACACATCAATGAAACATAAGTAAATTTCTCAAAAAATGAGCAAGTAATGCCAAAAAAAAAAAAAAAATCACTGCCCGCTTGGACAATTGTTGTTGTTGTTGTTTTTAATCAGACTAGTTAATATTATGTGAAGTCTAATTGTTGTTTTGTGCAACTGAGGAAATACTAGTTTTAGGGCTCTCATTGCGTATATCTATCAACTCCTTACTTGGTGTATATTTGACTTTCTCACTTAATGCAACTTAGTTTCATCTTGTAATTTTAGGGCCTAAAAGGGGCAGGGATTTGGATCTAGATTAAATAGTATTTCAACAATTATGATGACTAAATTCTGAATAATTATAGAGAAAGGGGGAGTACTGCTGTTGCCATTTTTGTTCTTTACCACAAAATAAACAGACTTTTCCTCTACTTACTCTCCTAAACTTTCTTTCAGCCATTGTTTCTTCTTTCAGCCCTTGTACAAGAAATAAAAAGCATAGATTGTGAGATAACACAAAATTCTCAGTTGTAAATACAAGGGATTCAAACAAAAATGTGATCAGAAAAAATTCAACAAAAATATCAGAAACCCTCACAAGAAATCATGTAAACAATCAAGCTGAAGCAGAACAAACAAAAATGTGGAAGAAAAAATTCAACAAAAATATCAGAAACCCTCACAAGAAAATCATGTAAACACGTTTATGACATTAATAGAAAAAACCATTAAGCAAAAGAAAATCAACAAGATTGAAATTAAAAGCTACATAAAGCCATAAATACCGAAAATGGATTAACTTCTTCCTCAAAAGAGACAGATTTGCAAGCACAACGTTCCACCGAGTGGCTTTTTTCCTTTGGAAACCAGTCACCAGAGAGAGAGAGAGAAGAGAGAGTTCAGATGGAGAGAGGCGCGCGAACGAGGAGGTCGAGATGAGAGACTTCAGATCGTTTTTGCGATCAGTTTCAGAGAGGCGCGAAAAATAGAGAGATCAGAGAGAGAGATGCGCGGGACAGCAGGGGGGGGAGGGAAATATTCCAGCCTTTCCGACCCATCCAAACATCGGAACAAATATCTTTATATTTCCGACGCCATATCACGTCGGAATAAATATGTATTTCCGACATAACAGGTCGCCGTCGGCAACGTGATATCTTGCATTTTTAAAGAAATGACCTTCATAAAAATAAATTTTTGAAGCTGAACTTTATATCCAATAGAGAACAAAATATAGAAATAAAATGTAACTAACATTAATTTTAAGAGTGCCAATTATAAACAGATTAAATTGGGTTGACCAGTTGAATCCAACGAGTCACTGTACTAAGTCTTTTATTAAAATATTTAGTAATATTTATCACATTAAAATTTCATTTATAACTTGTTTTTTTATTTAAATAAGTAAAAAAAAATCTTTAAATATAAGAGAATGTTGCTGTAAGTTGGAATTTATTTAAGATAAGTTATTTTAATCACTAAATGAACTAGAAATTAGAAAAAAAATAGTTAAAATAAATGAAAATTCAATCCTTAATTCATTTAATAATTCAAAAACCTTGTTTCATGTTAAGTTTGAATTTACTGTGCATTACTCTTAAATATACAAAATCCATGCTTTTAATTACCTTTGTTTCCTCCTAATATTTTCATCATCTCTAGTCCAAAACGAAACATTAAAATAACAAAAATGGTGTAATGGTGCCTCCAGTAACAAGTGAATTAGGCTCCGTTTAGGGCAGCTTGTCCCCCAACATGCAATTGTGAGTAAGTTAATTCCCTAATAATTAGATGTTTGGGAAAGTCGTTTGCAAAAGCTTATCTGTGAGGCACATCACAGAAAAGCCTTATTTGAGCGTTTATATATAAGCACCATCTCAAAACAAACACAGCAAAGAATTGTAAAACAAATTATTGAAGCAGATGGAATATCAATGTATTATTAGGGATAATTTGGTTTTCTAATGTGCCTATTCATAATAATCAATATTGAGAATACCTGTAGCAGTTTAGCAGATGGAAAATATGGATTGATTAAACTGGATAGATATTTTTTGTTTGTTCTTTTTTAGTTGGCCTGTTAATTTGTTTTTGAAACAGTAGAACACACACACACACACACACATTTTTACTTTACAGGGATCTCAAACACACGCCCAAATTTTAGGGGGGTTGTGCGAGTCAATTTTTTAAACGTTACATGCTCTAGAGCCGATGTCGATCAGATTCGAAGATAAAGAATAATTGCACAAAAAAAATTAAATAAAAGAAGAAGAAGAATAAGAGGAGAAGGAGGCATACCTGGCTTTGGGGAGAGAGAGAGCTGTTGACGATGCAGAGGACTTTAAATCGATCAGGTGACGACGACACGAGAGGGGCTTGCTTCGACGACGACTAAGAAAATCTCCATCACTTCGTGCCCTAAGTCTCTCTGCGACGAAAAAGATGGAAGCCGAACACTGTTATTTTTTTGTGGATCTAGAGGAGAGAGATCGGTGAGAGAGGTGTGAGATCAGAAAGATCGGCGAGAGATCAGAGATCGGCAAGAGAGGTGAGAGATCAGCGAGAGACAGAGACAGAGAGGTGAGAGATCAGAGAAAGGCGCGAGGTTGAAAATGGCAAGAAAAACAGAGGCATGAAGTAGTGAGCAAAACAGGTTATTTCCGACCAAAACGATGGTCGGTTGTAGCAAATTTTTTCCGACACAAACTATCTTAGTCGGTAATAGTAATTTTTTCCGACAACTACTAGAGTCGGAAAATATACTTTAGTAAATTTAGTTATTTTTTACTAGTAAAATGGTGGATTATATTTGATTATTTCCGACCCAGAGTATTTGGGTCGGTAATATTAATATTTTTCGACGATTAACAGCGTCGGAAATAACCTTTATTAAATTTAGTTATTGCCGACTTATAAAATGGTCGATTATAATTAATTATTTCCGACGCATAGTAATTTTGGTCGGTAATAATTAATTATTTCCGACTCATAACAGTTTTGGTCAGAAATAAGTAATTATTTCCGACTCATAGTAATTTTGGTCGGTAATAATTAATTATTTTCGACGGTCGGATAAAATGCGTCGGAAATAAGCTCATTTCTTGTAGTGTTGAGAGGGTTTGAAAACTCAGTTTTGGTTAAATTGGGTATGGATGCGTGCAAGAATGCGAAATGATTCCCCCATGGCATCTCGGCATTAGGTTTGATCATATCTTTGATTGACTTGTAACCACCAATGTTCCTTGTATTGAGCAACACCAGTGCAGTAGATTCTGTGTTGCTCAGCTCATGGTTTGTGGCTTGCATGTATAATCGAGTTCCCAAGAATATTATTCCCATAATTACATCATTTATAGTCTGTTAATTGAAATGGAAATTGACATTAAACAAAATTCAAAATACTAAAATGTATAGATGATAAATTTCTAACTGTATAATTGTGTAGTACTAAGTATTTTCAATGTGATGTGCCACGATATAATGATTTTAAAAATTAGATCTTGTGGAACCCAAAACTATCATATTCTGACACATCATATTAGAAATACAATTGAGGATATAAATTGGGGATACATAAGATTTTCCTATATATATAGTTTGACATTAAATTAAAAAAAGTGATGCTATATATCCCCAATATGATTTGCCTAAGTGGTGATTTTGAAAATAAAAATGCTATGTAATCCCAATTTATATCCTCAATTGTTTCTTCAATTTGATATGTTAGGATATGATAATTTTAGATCTCACTAGATGTGATTTTTAAAGTCATTATATCTTGATCCTATCACATCAGAGATACAATAAATGGGGCATACCTAGCACTACTCTTTTGAAAATCACGCCATATGAGGCCTAAAAGAGTAATGCTAGATACCTCATTTATATCTTCATTTGTATCCTTGATGTGATGTATTAAAGTTTGAGTAGTTTTGGAAATTATATCATGTGACGAGAAATTATTGAAAGGACCGGTCTCAATAATCTCAACAACTAGATGATAGACTACATGTGCATGTACTACATGTACTATATATTATTGGAAGCGTGGGAACACCTAATTACTGCTCAGGGGGATATTTTGGTGGGCCAAACCCACATTTTGAAGGCATAAACAAGTTTAAGACATGCTAAGTCGGCATTTGGTAGGCTACCTGTAGCCCAAGTATGTGCCACAAATGGGCTAAGAAACCACGTTTAACAACCAAAGCCAAGACCAGCTTCAAAACCCCGTCCATAGGCTGCATCATACTGTCACAAAAATGCCCCTTGAGTTTGATTTATTTATAAAGAAAACCAACCATAATTTCACCTATGAAAGTGTGACCTTTTTTCAAATTCTTACCATGTCCGTCCTATTATTTATGAGACCATGACCGTTTCTCAAAATTTCGATTGAAATTAATATAGCATAAGAAATTTCAAAAAATTAAAAAAGCATATTAAAACATGTAATAGAAAAATAAAAAACTTAGAAAATTACCACTTCAAGATTGGCCTTAATTTTTTTGATGTCATCAAGAGAAAATGTCATAGTAGTTATGGTGATCGGCCGGAACTCCACTCCATCATCACCGGATCGAATTGGCGTCAGATCATCTTCAACAAAACTGCTCTTTAGAATGCTCCATCCAAAATCCAATACAGTGTTGAAGGATCCATAAAAAAATTGAGCCAAACGCTTGATACTGTTGTCCTCGTTTCCATCTCTATTTGTGTTAGATTGACGTGAAGGAAGTGTCAAAGGAAGAGAAGGATTATCAGCTCTTTGAAGACAAGAAAGAAGAGCTCCCATTAATGAAAAACCATCGCCGAGGGCATGGTGAAGCTTGAAAACTTTGTTCCCAGCTGCATTGCTTGTTGGGTACTTGATGATATGAAGTTCCCATAATGGTCTGCTTTGTGGAAGTTGATCCATGGCTATTTTTGATAAATAGTTATTGAAGCACTCGTCGTAAAATTCTGGTGACTTTCCTTGTGGGAAAATTGGGACATAAATATGGTCACTGAGCTTCACTTCCACCCTCTTCCATTTCTTTGCTCCATTCTTGCCTCCAACCTGCTCTGACATAGTTAGTTAGTACTTTGTGCGTACCATTATCTAAGCAAGGTTTATAGCTTCATTCAAATATTCATATAAATTTTGACCATTGAGAATGAGCCTTGGCGCAATAGTGAGATTGTTTCATTATAATATTAGCATAAATTTGACCCTCTAAGGAGTCTATAGTGATGAAAGTCTTGTGCACTAAGCTAATCCTTTACAATTATAGATAAATTTTAAGAAAATTCTATATATAATAGTTTTTCTCACTCTATTTTCTTGCTAGTTTTTAAATTCAACAAAGAATGACTTATTATTATAAATGCATATAAATCTCATAAAATAGTGTCTGTATATAATGGTTTTATACATACTTATTTAATAGATATATAAGTTTATTATATTGATTTATATATATATATATATTATTTGGGCATATTTTTATTTATATATATGTTTGTATGTTAATATATATATATACATATATATAGATATTTATTTATATACACTTATTTTATATTTATATATTTTTGTGTTTGTATCACTTATATTATGTATATGTAATTTTATTTATGTTCTTTTTTTTAATCTCATTTCCTTGGAATGGAACCCATTCCTTAGGTGATGGGAAGCTGGGCCATAAGTGAACCTTCTATGAACCTAGGCCCGCCAACTCTAGCCTATCCAACCTCAAGGAGAAAAAAAAAACCTCCCAACAAGCAAATCTTAGGCACCTATATGGATCAAACATGGTTCACTAGCGAATATATTATATGGTTGTATATTTTAAAAATATAAGTGTGTATAACGGGATTACAGGCCTTGAGAAACTACCCAGTCTGGCCCAGCGGGCTTATAGAGTATGAAAAAAAAATGTTTATATTTATGCACCCAAACACCTGGACACACACACGGCGGAATTTGGTGATAATCTTATTTGTTATAAATTATTGGATCGAATCGGAAAATTTGATATATCTAAAAATCCGATGGGTCTAAAGATTTATAATCCAAATCCAAATTTGTTATTTATTGAATCAGATTCAATTTAATAAATTTTAAAATATATCATATAAAAAATATTATATATGGCATACTATTTATATATAACATGTAAAATTTTAAAATTTATATAAATCAGCTCAATTTAATAAAAGTTTATATAGTTTAAATTTTAATATATTATACAAATTTTAAATATAAGATATGAAAAATTAACATATATTATATAATATCGTCTTAGATTATTAATATTCGGATTGAATGGATCGTATTTATTTGTACCAAATAGGATTTATAGAAGTTCGGGAGAAAAAAAAACTTTGAGAGAGAGAGAGAGTACCATGACGGAGGAAAAGCGTGGGTTAATAGATAAGAAGACATCCCTAAGCAATGATATAGTCGGCGAGTCATCAATGGGTATTTCTAATTCCAAAACAGCAAGAATAGAGAGAGACAACACTGAGCTGTTGAGGTATTGCCCAGTTGGACTCACCGGCTCTGATACTTCTTCCTCAAACTCCATTACCATTCTTCTGCACTTCATCCCCCATTAACTAGTGACTCTGGATTTAAACAGGACCACCCTATTTGTGGTTGGCAGGTTGCCCAAAAATGAGCCGTTTTAATTTCTAATGTAACGTGTCTGAGAAATCCATGAGATTCCCACGTGAAATGTCAGAAATTAAATAGGACTACCCTATTAGTGGCTGGCTGGTTCCGCCACTAGCCACAATGTCCTCTTTATTAGCAGTGGTCATGTGTTAAAGTCTCTGTTGAATTTTATATCGAAGATAGATTGAAATATTTTTATTTGATTGGATTAAATGAGTTGAAATAGATCATAATTTTTGGTTGTTATTCTTTTTTTTTTAGGAAATAACTAATTTTTTAGAATACAAAAATTAAAAATTTATAATTTATTGAAATAGGTCATTTGTGCCAAACTGTTTATTTGTGTCAAACATATTTAATAGCTAAATAGGTTATTCGATTTATGTCATATCATTTTATTTGGCACAATCTATTTATTAAACGGGATAGTCATGTTATGTCGTGTCGTGTTAATCTGTTTAGAAAATGAGTCATGATCATGTCAGAGACGTTAATGCGATTAGTTAATCGTGTTAATACTATTTTTAAAATACATGTCTTGACACGATCCAAATATGATATGACTTAAACATGACACGTGAAGATAAATTTTCACCCTACTCTTAGATGTGATAGTTATGAACAAATTAATAGCTCAATAAAACTAATAACAATTGAAATTTTTTCGATTTTTATAAAACTGTAAAAGTTTACACTTTTTACTAGAAAATTGAAAAATTCTTCAGTTTTGCTTGGATGAAATTTTACTATTTTGGATCGATTTTTTCTTCAAAATTACATATTCAATATTTTTTTTAATCAAAAATTAATTTATATTTTATGAATTATTGAATTTTAAAATTTAAAAAAACATTCTTGATACATGGGTGCCATTCACATGTCTATATTTGTACTAGATGTATGTGGGTATTTTAACTATAAAGTAATTAAGAGACTTGATAATCTAATTTGTTTGGACTTGAACTATATGACAGTTTTGATATATTTGATGAACTTATGGCTGAATGGTTCTAGAAAATAAGGATAAGAATTAAATTTTAAAAGATTGGTGGCTACTGCCCCTAGTCTCCACATGACTTGACACTTAATTGTGAGGGATAGAAGCCGGCAGCGTATCAATGGGAATTATGAATGACGTACCATTGTGGGGCTGGAAACATCCTAGCACACATGATTCATGATCATGATCAAAGTATGTAAATAACTCTTTTAATTTAAGCGCGCTCTCAGATAGAGCTGGCAACAAGAGACGTGACCCGTGATACGATTTAAAAATGACATGAATTTAACAAATTTTGGATTGGGTTTAAATGTGTTTGGATCAAAAATAGATCAGACACTATTAAAATAATTATTGTCTGTTGTGTTGTGTTTGAGTTGACTCAACCTACTCGAAATAGGACCTATTTATTAAAACATGTCCGGTGAGTAATTTGACTCGGGACTCGAAACTAGACCTCCTTCAAGCCCCATTCCAAACATCCACACTAAAATGAAAGTCAAAAAATATTATTGAGAGTCAAATCAAGACCTCCATTGTTGGGAGATCCCACTTAGCCAACTAATCCATTAAGTGGATGTGCATGTTCAGGTCATTCAGTGAGTCATTTTTCAGTTGAGCTTGAGATGATAGAAAACTCGAGGACCCAATTGGTGCCTTTTATGTAACGTAAATACTAATATATAGTAGATTTTATTTTATTTACCAGAATACGATTAAATTTTTGTGCTATTATATATTTGTTTTATTATAAGTTTAAGATATTATAGTTTTTACATATAAAGTTTAGAATATTTATTTTAGTTTGTTTTATATTTATTTCAGTTGTTTTAAAATTAGTTATTTCAGCACCCCTAAAATTGGTGTCCAGACTTATAGCCAGAAGATATTCTTGAATTTTTGGAAATTAAGAGTATCATCCCATAGAACTATCGAAACAACCTCAATTAGAGTGTTGGTTTAGTAGTGTTTTAGGTTCTAAACACTTTGAACACATCTCAATTGATAATTCTAATATAGAGAGCTTAGCAGCTTTTGAAAACTCACGAATAGATAAGGTTCAGTATAACATACGCATTAGTTTATAACATATAAAATATTAACAGAAAAGAAAAAGAAAGCAAAATATTCTTAATAGACAACTAACAGAAATAATAATAATTAATAACAAAATAGAAAATAAACATCAATATTTTAGTGAAAAATAAAATCAATTGCAAATGAAATTTTTTTGTAGTTGCATTTAGTTTATAATATTTACTAGACTGTCGTACGTACCATTTTAAAATAAAAACTTACGTAGTTTTCTACATTTGCATTATAATGTAGTTTTTTTATATATTTGTTGACTAATTGATTATAACGAATACATTTATAATGATTCTGCATCTAAGTTTGAGAATGTTGGAGTTATTTCTTGACTCCCTGAGCAATCTAGAGACTAAGGGAGGGATGCCCCCCTCTTCCTCTCCCTCCCCAAAAAAATAAAATAGAAACCATAATTTTTATTGTTCTTTTTGTTAGAATTTTTTAAAAATTAACAGTTACCTGCCTAATTTGTTTTTAGGCCGCATGGGTTGCTGAATAAGTGCGTAATTGGTATAAGGTCTAGTCCAAATTTCCTGAGGTGGATGTTTAGTGATTTGAATGATTTGATAATATGGATTGTGCATTCTTTTACCTCTCAGATGATGTTAAAACACCGTCTCAACCGAACACAAGCTGTGATTTGGCCCTAAAACTCTTAATTTCCATTGTTGAACCACAGGTGAAAAAGATGATGATAAGAGAGAAAGAATAGATGAAGACGATCTCCCTCTCAGTGTCAGTTCTAGACAAAAAATATGGATTTTGATTCTGCGTGAATTAAATTGGGCGACAGTGAAGGAGAACCCCAATTTCGATCTAGCGTAATTGGAGGAGAGAGATCGTAAAAATACAGGCATTATTGTCATTTTAAAACATATAACAATGTCATATGAGTAGTTTTGGATCTAGACCCAAATAATTTAAAATTCTAGGACTTTGGGTTAAAATATTTTTCCTTGGACCTTATTTTTTACACACTTATTTTGAGAGACCTTCCAATATTTAACTTATATATATATATATATATATATATATATAAATAAGAGTTTCCCTAAACTTTTAAACTTACACTCTTACTCTTACCAGGCTACAATATTTATACTCACAATGTATTGATATACCACTACAAATGATGCTTTAGTCAATCTCCCTCCCTACCCTTAGGAGTAATTAGAGATTGTTTAACATGAGATAGAACCATCACTCTAAGAGGTAATTTTTAGCTCTCAGTTAATGTAGTGGAGAAGTCAACACTTCATTATTAGATTGAAATAAAAAGAAAAACTTGTAATGCCAATTATTCTAGTTAACATGATCAAACAAAACAAGATAGGTCAGATGTAGGGAGTTAATTTCAAATACCCTGAAGCATAGTTATCAAAACCGGACCGAATCGGTCGATTGAATCGGGAATCAGGCATTAAATCGGTTCGGTTAGATTAAAATACCAGTTTTGCTAAAGAACTGAAAAAAACCGATTGAGCTGGCCGATTTTTAAAAAAATCGAGTAAATCGGCCGATTTTTTAAAAAACCAGTTGAACCACCTTTTGTCTTTTTATTACCTACAACTTTTTTTTCTCACAAAACTTCTTATATTTGATGATTAAATGATGAAATTTAGTATAAAATAAGATATTGTTGCATGTATTTTTGTTATATATACAAATATATTAAACTTATACATTAATATAATTTCAATGATTATGCTTATATTTTGTTATTTATTACTAGATAATAAAAAATATATATTTTTCTTATTATTTTTTTAATTTTTAATATATTTTAATATATTGATTATAAAATCGGTTGAACCAGTGAAATTGCCCCTTCATCGTTCATCGTTCGGTCCAGTTTTGATAACTATGCCCTGAAGTATCGTACTTTCAATGGTAAGATTGATAGTCACAGTTACATTTGTAAAAAGTGTACTATTCCTTCACATATGATCACTAATCCTACCATTTAAAATATTGATTCAAGAGTACCTAATATTTTTTCTAAACCTATAATTAGGATGTTTGCAGTACATAAAAACATAGAATAATGGCTGGAGTTTAGTTGCACCCAATACTGAGTGCCTAACCACAACTAAGGGATCCTTACCCATGTAAAAGATTTTGTAATTTTTTCTCTGTGCACTACTTTTTGTTTTAGCAAAAGAGAATTATCATTAATGATAGAATAATTACATCAATAATGAAAAGGGATGCAAAAGACATCATGGTAGAGAACCAACATCTTAACTAGGTTAGCACCTTGGAGCCTACAAATCATCTACTAGTTACCCTTACAAACAGCCTCACTAAACCTAATTGGCAAGCAGCTAACCAAAAGCCAACACCGACAATACAACAAAGGGATACAAAAATGCCTAGATTCCAAAAACTATAAACCAAAAAAAGAATTCAAAAAAGGGATAAATAGAAAAGCCTTCCCCCCCCCCCCCCTAAGAACACCAAATCCCAGTAGATCTCTTTCACCTACAACTAAATTCATTCAACTACTATTGTTTACATAAAAAATCTCCAGAATCCGATGAAAATTGAAAATTAACATTGAGATTGGAAGAGCATCCCAACCTGGCATATACTTGAGCCAAAAGATCACCCTGGTTTTAATGTCTTCAACCAATACATCCCAATCTGGCGATTTGGCTTAAAAAATACATTCATTCATCAATTTCCAAATTGACCACATAATGGCCAATGGCAGAACATTCCAAATAATCTTGATCTTTTTCTAGAATTTAAAACTATACTAACAAAACAACAATTGATGAACTAACCATGGGAGCGACCAAGTGATATTCCACCATTTTATGCATTCCACCCAAATCTTCCAAACCTTTTTACACAGTAACAAAACATGATCAACAATTTCAAATTCCTCCCCACAAAAATGGCAATAGCCATCCTCAACATTTTTAAGAACACCTATCCTTAATAAAAATTCAGATGTCTTCAACTTGCCTTTAAAATCAAGCCATCTGAAGAATTGAACTCTCGGAGGAGCAAACTGATTCAAAATAGATTTCAAAATTTTAATGCTACAACCCATGCAGGAATTATACCATTGATATAAAGAATTAACGAAAAACTCACGAGTAGGATGATGCTTCCAACCAAGCCTATCCTATTTTTCTTCGATAATAGTAGGAACATTACGGAGCACACTAAGGAGCTTTCCTAATTCTATCACTTCCCAAGAAAATAGTTGCGTCCTAAAAACCATACACCAGTTTGAAGCATCCCCCTCCAATGAAGCCACATTAACCCATGAAATATATTTATCAGATGCTACTTTAAATAATCTCTGAAAAGAAGATTTTAATGGAACATCCCCATACCATTTTTTCACGCCCCAAGTCCCTAAAGACTGAGGTTGTGATTGACTCCCTCTAGTACATCTAGTAATATTTAAAGTTCACCCTGCTTGATCTCCATTCCATGATTTATACTATTTACTAATTAACTATTATACATTGTTTCTTGAAGCCCCATGCATCAAAAAAAAATAAAAAAATAAAATCAGATTCATTTAGGATACAACCTATGGTTCATTTTTTTTTTTTTTTGTTCACTAAACAATTTAGCCCTGTTTGAAACCCCATATCTCTCAACTCATAAGACCTGATATATTGATATTTTTAGAGCATGTTCTAATATGTGTCTAATTTCAAGGAGATTTAGAATTACTCAAAAATACATCTGGTAGCTCAAGTTATTAAAAAAAGGTGAAGGCAAGTTCGAACTGCTTTGTTCACACAGTAGGTCTGCCTTGTTTAAAGCTCTGTATCTCCGAATTTATAAAACCTGATATTATGAGATTTATATTCCATATACCATTATAAGTATAGTTTCCATATAACTTGGAAGCACTCAGAAAGAGTACATGGAACTCAAGTTATGGACTGATTTGTAAACAGTGGTCAGATTGTGCGCAAGTTTCTTAAAATCAGCATAACTCCTTTAATATTTGTCTAATTAAGGCCATTCTTGATCCATTTAAAAGCCAAGCCAAGGAGGTTTAATTTTGTAAAATATTAGATTCTAATTCCATAGGAGGTAGGAGATATGATCTTTTAAAAGTGGGATGTTCTGCACAATCTTCAACAGAATTACTAAACTCATACCTATCATTTCACATATAGTTATATACAATTTAAACTACAACTACATGTTTCATTTTAAAAAATAAGTACACAAGTAAGCAAGCTCCTCACGAAAATTCCATGATGTCCAAGTGAACAAAATAAAGGTTTTTCCAAAGAATATTTCAATAGTTCTTCAATTTATACCCAATATGACCTATTTCAAATATACATACATGTTCAAGAGTTGTTCAAAAATGAACATAAATACGTTCTTTACATGATGGTCATCCAACTATACAAAAATGGTATCTTCCTAAAAATAGCTTGGTGATAGTGGTCTTTTAATTTGTGGTCGTTTCCTTGCCCACTCGTGCATCTAGTAGGGGTCAGTTCAACAACCCCAGTAGAAACAATCTAAACATAGGCAAGAACATGTGGTGGGACGTGTATGCTTGTGAACGTATAGTGACAACCAAGTGCTCATCAAGCATGCTTTGTCAACAATAAGAATTCAAACCAATAACCAAGTTTTCATGTGCTAAAGTATATAAGCATTACAAAGAAGCATTATCAAGGAAAACAATGTATATTATTTCAAAATTTAAGGTTTCATTCTACTTGAGTTCTTTCAATTATTCAAAGTTCCCATTTTTATCTCTCAAGTCTTAATCTTAAGATTATATTCCTAGTTGGCCCCCGGTAAGCCTTGTGTAATTTACGGGCTACTAACCTGATGGAGACACACGACCACCTGCGCGAGTTTATGTCTCGTAAGCTGAAGGGAGACACCATCCCAAACACTAATCAAAACCCCGAGTAAGTACAATCTCACCACGCTCAAAATCACACAATTGATATGTCCAATCCTAGCCCTATGTTCATAATTTTTTAAGTGTTCATTCTCACACTTCCAAGACTTATCATTCATGTTTGTGTTTACAATTCATCATATTTTTATCATAAGGGTTTACAATTCATCATATTTTTATCATAAGGCTTTTCATCATATTTACAATCCATGATACAAGCACGTAACATATCCTCCAAGGTTTGAGTAGTACGCTCGGACTGGCCGTCGGTCTCTAGGTGGAATGCGGTGCTTAGTGCCAAATTGGTACCCAAGGCTGCCTATAAACTTTGCCAAAGATAAGCTATCAATCATGCATCCCTGTAAGAAATAATAGATACTAGAACCCCATGGAGACGAATGATCTCCAATATATACAAGCGGCTAAACAACTCCATTGAATCTGCAGTCTGAATGGGCAAGAAATGCGTAAATTTTGTCAGTTGATCCACGATAACCCAAATAAAATCATGTCAACATGGTGATTTAGGAAACCCAGACACAAAGTTCATTGTGGTGTGCTCCCACTTCCACTCGGCAACTAGAAGTGGCTGAAGCAGTCCTGCAGGTCGCTGGTGTTCCTCTTCCCCAAACCTAGATCTGCACAAGCATATACGTGTATATATATATATATATTTATGTTTATATACATATGCACACAGTGAAACACACACATATTCAGGCATATAATCAGCCCAATAATGCATCTAGAACTTGATAGAAGGTTCTAGATGTCACTACTTCTCACCTGAGCTTCCATGGTTAGAGAGAGAAAGTAAAGAGAAAGCTTCAAAGCTTTTCAATGGCCACCTTTTGCAGTTCCAGTCACCTTCTTTCCTTATTTTATTTTCTTCCTCCTTTTTTCCCTCTTTCGAGTTTGGTTTTCATGTGAGTCAAACACACACTGATTCATACACGTATAGTGTAACACACACACACACATACTCACTTTCTGTCTCTATTACATACACACATAATCCTCGTACACACACCTCTCATATTGTCACAGATTACAAACACACACACACACATACACATATGCATACACACTCTTGCACACAACCAGCTTAGAGAGAGTAAGAGGGAAAAAATGAGAGAGAGATTGTGTGAGAAGAGGGAGAGTAGGGGTGGTCTGCCGTAAGTAGGGGAAAAAAAGGCTGAATGCCTTTGCTCTCTCTCTCTCTCTCTCTCTCTCTCTTGCCTCTTTGAAGCCCCATCAACACATCACACACATCACCCTATTTGTCTCCCTACCATGCACTTGCACACATATTATCACTCCTCCTTCCACCACCAAATCTTAACACATGTCATGTTTTAGAATATCTCACTTAGCTTCTTGGAGAAGATTCTCACATTTTTCGAGGCATCACGTGGCCAGTTGGTCAACTATGCACGCACACTAGCCCGAATTGAAATTTTCTCAAAATCGTAGCAAACTTGGTACACTAGCTAATTTCAGCGCTCTGATTCGAAATATGCAATCCGTTTTCCAAAATCCCAAACTACTTGTAAGTAGAATAGAATTTTTGCTTCTTCAATCTTCAAAAAGATGTCCAAAATCCTTGAAGAATTTCCCAATTTCCTTGCTTTCCCTTTCTTCCTTTCTTTCTCTTTTCTCTTACGCAAATATGTGTGTGTTTCTAGTGTGTGTTTTGGGTGTGTAGGGATTTTGTCTTTATAAGCCAAAAGCAAGACAAAATGTGAAATTTCTTTGTTGCCTCTTATTATTTTTTTCCTTATTTTTATTTCCAAGCCCATTTTAGTCATTTCATTTAACAAATTTTAATTTCTTAATAAAATTTTGCATTATTATTAAAGTTACTACACAAAATAAAATTGTGCACATGTTTCTTAAAGTTATTACACAAAATAAATTAACTAACCCAATTGGGGTGACTCATTGACATCAAGATGTAACTGACTATTTGAGATCCTTAAGAGAATTGTGAGAGTTTCCAATCATTTTGTTTTACCTCTGTGATTATTAGGAGTTTACTATATATTTTACTTATTAAGGCCTCATGTATGCCAGATAAGTTGTCAATATGAATTTGATTTAAATGTAAATTAAAAATTGTGTGAAATGTTTCTCACAAGGAGTGTTCTATTGGGATTTTGAACTATAGAGAGTTAAACTTGCATCGCGAGACTATTTTTTTAATCAAGCTTTTATGGTGATTTCACAATATTGAAATGGTTGCATGAAAGTGGGGATTAAGAGTTCATACCAAACAATTGGAGTTATTTAGAAACTAAGGAATAACCAAAAATTTCGAGGACGAAATTTCTTTAAGGGAGGAAGAACGTAAAGACCGGGAATTTTTTTTTTCTAAATTATAAAATAATAATAATGTAAAATTTTATTAAGAAATTAAAATTTGTTAAATGAAATGACTAAAATGGGAAAGGGTAATGCATCCCACATCACTTGAGGAAGGGAAATGTGAAGGATTCATAAGTAGGACCGCTGTTCTCCTTGTCACAATGCCTTTAAAGCCGTGAGAGCGAAGCCCAAAGCAGACAATATTGTGACACATGGAGAGGGTCGCTATAGATGGTAATAGAGTTGGACCTTAGCCGAAAGTGTGGAAATGGCTGCACGCCCGCTCAAGATGACAATCGGGAAGAGTCCTACTTGGACTAGGACTCTGACAAGAGAGTCCTAATGGGAATAGGACTCTGTCAAGAGGAGTCCTAATAGGTATAGGACTCAATGTGAAGTAGGTTTCTTAGCATAGTCATCAGTTTTTACTACTTAATCAAGGGTCACAAAATGAGGTGTCTACACAATCAGAGGAAAGTGATTTTTAGGATTACGGCTGCCGCGATCTCACTGTTAGCATCTTTTTCTTCTTCTATCAGTAGTCGAAGAAGCATACTTAATGAAGTTCAAGCTATAAGGGCAATGGGTAAGGCGTTAGGGCTTGAATTTGAAGGTAAGGAAGATGAAATAATCAACAAAATTGTGCAATTGGAAGAAGAGGATGAGCGACAAGCAAATCAAGGAGGGAGTTTTATTCTGAATTAGACATTCTGAGTTCGAGTTTGGGTGCTGATCTTAGGAACTATTATTGTTGTAATGATGATTAAGTTGATGTCATGGAATGTAAGGGGCTTAGGGAAAGTGGAGAAAAGGGGAAAGATAAAGAAATTATTGAAAGAGAAAAAGATTGAGATGATATTTTTTCAAGAAACAAAAAAATAAGTGGTTTTCAGGCCCTTCGTTCAATCAATTTGGCCAAATTGTAATTTTTCCTTCGTATCAGAAAATTCAGTGGGTCGATCAGGGGGGTTATTATGCATTTGGGATAAAGGTAAGTTTCATATGGTTGATTATTTTTGTAGTAGTCAATTTATTATTTTGTTCGGTTAAATTGCATCCAATTTCAAATGCACCATTTCTAATATATATGTTCCAAATTTAGTGGAAGAAAGAAAAGTTTTGTGGGATAATTTTACTTTTTTCTAAAAGTAAATATATTGATCCATGGTGTTTGGTTGGTGACTTTAATGAAATAAGATGTATTGGTGAAAGAAAATGGTGTTCAAGAAGAGATAAGGGAATGAAGAAGTTTAATGAATTCATAGGCAACATGGAGGTAGAAGATTTACCTTTGTAGGGCAGAAATTATACATGACATAACACATTAGATGGAAGCAAATGGAGTAGATTAGATAGAATTTTATTACAGGCAGAATGGATGGAGAAATTTGATGTAAAAGTTTGGGGTTTGGCCAGATATTTATCCGATCACTACCCCATTGTACTGATGGAAGATAAGAGAGATTGGGGCCCTAAACCCTTCAGATTTTTGAATACATGGTTATTACATCCTGATTTTATGGGAATGATTGAAAAAGTTTGGTCTGAGACCCAAGTCCATGGTTGGGTTGGTTATCGTCAATTAAAAGAATTCTAGATGCTAAAGTCTACTCTAAAGGTGTGCAATGCAGTTGTTTTTGGAAATATAGAAGGTTGCTTCGGCAAAGCAGAGAAAGAGTTGCATGATTTGGATTTAAAAGCTAAAAGCTGCATCCTTGAAGAAGCCGAAGTAATTAAAAGAAACGGACTCAAAGGAGAAATATAAAGCTAAGCACAAAATTATAGTAGATTTAGTTTCAAAAGTCGAGGCTTAATTGGAATCTCAAGGGGGACAGAAATACCAGGTTTTTCCACCTTATAGCTAAAGGAAGACATCGAAGAAACATGCTGGGTTCATTGGATATTAATGGGGTTAATGTGTTAGATCCTAATGTAATCAAAGCAGAAGTTGCGGATCACTTCAATAAGAAATTTACAGAATCTTGGAGTCATCGACCATCAATCGCTGGGGATTTTGAAGCCTTATTGAAAAATGGTGACATACCCTTGTTAGAGGTTGAATTCACAAAACAGGAAATTTGGAATGTAATAAAGGAATGTGAAGGGAATAAGGTGCCAGGTCCTGAAGGGTTTAATATGTTATGTATCAAGATTTGTAGAAAGTGGTCAAGGATGATCTAATATAAGTCATGGTTGAGTTTCACAGAAATGGCAGGTTAGACAAAGGTCTTAATTCCTATTTTTTAGTTCTATTGCCTAAGACTGATAACCCGATTTCTTTGGGTGAATTTAGGCCTATCAGCCTAATCAGCAGTGTATATAAAATCCTTGCTAGAACACTAGCAGGAAGATTGAAAAGGTTTTAGCTACCATTATAGGCGAGGCTCAATCCGCTTTTCTGAGTGGCATATATATAATGGATGGAATTCTTATTGAAAATGAGTTGGTTAATGGATAAACAAAGCATAGGAAGAAAGGAATTGTGTTGAAAATTGACTTCGAAAAGGCATATGGTTGCATTAATTGGAACTTCCTTCTAAAGTTACTGGAAAGTTTCGATTTAGGGAAAAATGGATTAGTTGGATAAAAGAATGCATCAGTTCAGCCTCGATTTCTATATTAATTAATGGGTCACCAACTAATCAGTTTAATTTAGGTAAAGGATTGAGGTAGGGTGATCCTCTCTCACCCTTTCTTTTTCTTATAGCTGCAGAGGATTTGAGTATTCTTTTCAAAATAGCTAAAGAGACGAGTCTCATAAAAGGTGTTTTGGTTGGAAAGAAGGGTTTCTTAGTGACACCTTTACAGTTTGTTGATGACACAATTATCTTTAGCAAGGCTGATTGGGGTGAAATGATTACCATAAGAAGGTTATTGAGATGTTTTGAACTTCTATCTAGGTTAAGAGTAAATTTCCAGAAGAGTTCGTTGTGTGGAATCGGGGTTATTGATGAGGTGACTAAAGTCTTTGCGTTATTAATGAGATGTTAGGTTCAGTCTTTAAAATATTTGGGTCTTCTGTTGGGAGCAAACTCAAAGAGTTCGAAGATATGGAATCCAGTTATTGAGAGGATGAAGAAAAAGTTAGCGATATGGAAATGAAGATTTTTATTATTTAGCGGGAGAGTTACTCTTATAAAATTGGTGTTGAGCAGCATACCCATTTATTACATGTCGCTCTTTAAGACACCAATCAAAGTAGCCATGGAAATTGATAGTATAAAATCTAGATTTCTTTGGGGAGGGGATGAGCCCAAAAGGAAGATTCATATGGTAAAATGGAATAATGTGTTGATGAGCAAAGATAGGGAAGGTTTGGGAATTAGAAATATGCGAATAATGAACCTGTGCTTGTTGTTAAAATAGTGGTAAAGGTTTGGGACATAAAAAATTTCAATGTGGAGGAAAGTTTTGTGCGAAAAATACTTGTTTTCTTCACAATCTTGGCTCCCAATCAGCATGTGCAACATAAATACGTCGAGGATTTGGTTGGATATTATTCAGTTAGAGAAGGTAAATCTTTCTCTGTTCAATTTCTTTCTATCTAATTTGAATATTTTAGTTGGTGATGGTTGTAGCGTGTCTTTTTGGAAAGATAAATGTATAGCGGCCCGCTCCACGTGTCATAATATTGTCCACTTTGGGCTTTGCCCTCACGGCTTTAAGACGCGTTGTGACAAGGAGAACCGTGGTCCTACTTATGAATCCTTCACCTTTCCCTTCCTTAGGTAATATGGGATGCATTACCCTTTCCTATTACCCCTCCCATGCCTTGCGGTAATCTAGAGATTCTCCACCAAATTAGGGACAATTTGGTAATCTTGAGTGATAGTAGTCTATTTAAGCTTAATTAGGACTTTCCACTTCTAGTGTTTCTATAAATCTGGTTGCTTGATGTTTCTTTAAATGGAGATACATCAAACCTGGACATTTTCATTTTAGAGTTTATTTTCCATTTAAATTATATTTATCTTTTATCTCATTGGCTCTTGCATGTTGACACCAATTCTATTAGTTTGTGCATTGTTATAATTATTTATTAATTCATTTAGTTAGGATAATCATTCTTATTTAATTTTTTATTTATTTAATTAGATAATTATCACTCAAGACATGATTCTGGCCAACCATTTTAGGGTTTCATCTTAGACCTTTGGATCAAATCTATATATTTTCTGATAAATAATGCCCTAGGATATCAGTTTTAGAGGACACAAAGGGGAAGAAAATATACAAAGGGAAGATGTTTCCCATAGCCTTACACTGTTAGTTTAATTCTAGGGTTTTCTCTATAAGAACCCTCCCATTCTTGAGGCTGAAGCCCTGCTGAAGTGACAGCCTTTCTACGCGAAGCTAGTCAAAGTGAAGTTTTTCTGAATAGAAGAACAAACCAGAGATCTGTTTGACAGAAGCCTCCAATCCAGACTTTCCTAGCCAAGGTGCTGCCTGACTACCATGATTGAATAAGGTATGCTCTCAAACCTTTAATAGTATTCTTTAGATCCGGTTGATCTCACCTTTTTTATCACTATTGATAAAATAGGGTAAACTGGAAAACTACGTAACTCTGATTCCATTTTCTGAATGGATATGTAGGAAGCCTTCGGGCCCAAGTGAGATATTCTTTCTGTATTTTATATTTTATTTTACTTATTCATGTCAGATTCTTTATTATTTATCTCTTCCGGACTCACATCTCTCTTTTCAGTTTTGTCATGACAAAATAACCTTGCAAGTAAATATTCGAGGCCGATCTATTCAGATCAGGCATGGTGAGTGCCTAACACCTTCCCACTCCGTACCTTAGCCCTTGGATCCATGTTTTCTTTGGTTTTTCGCTTTATTTCAGTGTCTTATTTTAGTCAATCCATGTCAAGGGATCTTTCGAATGTAATTAGGAGACAAGGCGATGTAAATTTTTATTATTTCATTCCTTTTTAGTTTTCTTTTAATTATTTTATACTATAAGGGGTTTGCTTGTTTCTTACCCAAAAACAAGTTGGCGACTCTCCAACCTCTCCATCTTCCATAAGAGGCATTCCTTCCCACCTTTAAGGATGGAGACAACTGGGATCCCTCTAAATTTATAAAAAGGATGACATACTTTCCTTTTTTCTGGTGCTGGCGCCTATAATGGCTACTCCACTAGGGACTAAAGAGGGCTAGACTCAGTGAAATATTCACTTCAAGGCTATTTTGTTTACTTGCTTTACATTCATTTATTTTTTATATTTTATGATAGATGTATAGATTTATGCTTGAATGTATGGATGGATGGATAAAAAAGGGAACTAAAATCTGAGTGCCTTGCACACACATCACTTTCATACATTGCATTTGCACTATATACCTTCCGAACCTCAGATAGTTAGTAACCCTTGCCCTATATGCTCACTCAGCTTGACGGGTGTCACCGGTGAAAGCCCTCCCCTCCTTAATCAAATACTGCTTGACTGGGGACACTATACTGTAATGGTCTTGGGATGGTATGCAAAAGGGCGATGCGATACCATTTGAATATAGTCATTACAATCTAGTGGTTGTGGGAGGTATATGGCACGTCCTGTCAAAAAGGGAACCTTGGAACCTTTACCCGATCGAAGTGTCACGCATATAATTGGTCATAGATTCATGATTCAGAAATTCAAACCTAGTTTTGGTAAGACACATGCAGACATTTTTGCGCTAATTCGCGAAGTTAGAAAAATTGTCAAAAAAAATACCCCTCTTTGTTGCCTGATCGACATAGAGGTTACAAGCCTCTGTGTGTCGATCGACACACAGAGTGATGGTCTCTCGCTTTGCAAAATTTTGTCCAATTTTTTGATTTTTTTTGAAAAACTCCAAATTTTTCTTCAAAAATCAATTTTGCAAACTGCAACGAGGCTACAAATAACACTTTCTTAGATTTTCCTTGACATCAAACAAGTTAAATAACACAGGTGTTTTTCAAAAATAGGTATCCACAATTGGCTTGAAAACAGACTAGCCGAGGCTGAATGATCCGAACCTCTAACCTTCTAAGAGATCAGAAAAGCATAGCTCCAGTTGCAATGGACCCTGAATAGATATTTCAGATTTTGGCTGACATCAAGAAAGACATGGCTGATTACCGTTAAGAGAACCAAAGACTCTCTATCACAGTTCAAGATCTGGTACAACAAAGGTTACCACCACTACTTCTTGTCCTTATAGGTAATGACAACCCTCGCCAAGGGCCACCAGTCCTGCCTTAAGATGGATAGCAACAATAGCATCAGCAAAACCAGGATCCTCCTACCCATGATCCTTATGATTGGGGTGAACAGTACGGGCTAGTAGAGATCCCGAAACCACAAGAAGAGGGCCTTGCTCACAGTTTGGAAAAAATGGAGACTCTCTTTTACAAAGCTCACCGAGGTGATGATATGGTCGATATTCACAAGCTATCTCTCTATCCAGACATTTGGTCACTCTAAAATTCAAAATGACAAACCTCGACAAATTTGATGGAACCACATGTTCAGGAACTCATCTCAAGCTATATGTGAGGGCCATGCAACAATTAGGGGCCAACACCAATGTCTTGGTCCAGATGTTTCACCAAACCTTGACCGGAGCCATTCTGCAATGGCACCCGAACTTAGAAGATGCACTATCTAAAGATTGGGAAAAATTACGCAATGTCTTTGTCAAGCAGTACAAATATAACAATGAACTTGATATCACCCTTCGAGACTCAGAGATCACCAAGCAAGAACCAAAAAAAGTCTGTCCACATTCATCACTAGGTGGCGAACTAAAACAATTTAAATGATCAACCAGCCAAATGAAGCCGAACAGGTTCAGATGGTAAAAAAGAATCTACTTTTGGTTTATCGTGAAACTCTATTCACCCAATACTTTGAGACGTTCAAAGCACTTGTTGGGGCTGAAACAGAAATAAAAGATACGGTTAATGATGACACTCTCAAAGCAAGTGACCAAAAACCTCATAAGGTCTTTCCAACCTCAAAGCCAAAATGGCCCGACCCACATAATCACTACCGTCAACATATCAAGGTCATTTTAATGGCCAACATCATAGGGTGTCCCACAGAAATTCCCTCAAAGGTAGTTCTCAGATTTACCAGCACCAATGGGTGAAATATACAATCACCTCCGAGAGAAGGGACTTCTTCAACCTTTGGAACCAAGACCAACTCTGAACTCTACCCAAGGCGATGGACATAACACAAATCAGTATTGCGCCTATCATCAAGGTGATGGA
Organism: Nyssa sinensis; assembly: GCA_008638375.1. NCBI lineage: Eukaryota > Viridiplantae > Streptophyta > Magnoliopsida > Cornales > Nyssaceae > Nyssa > Nyssa sinensis. The sequence continues at coordinate 39,300,846 of CM018047.1, read as the reverse complement.
CATAACACAAATCAGTGTCGAGCTATTAAGTATACAATTCAAGACCTAATTGATGGAGGAATAATAGGGGCTCCACCAACAAAGCCCAATGTCACTACCAACCCGTTGCCGGCCCATAATGCATGACTTAATTTCAACATGTTAAGTCTCAAAGACTTAGATCCAAGCGCCTTATCAATGACTCCACAAATTTCTCAAATTGCAACATGATCACTTGGGATGAATTCATGGGTAAAACAATTAGTTTGACTCAACCAATGCAATACATGTCACACGAGGGGGAAGACCATTCAAGCCTGCTCGTCTACAAGTAGATAACCCACTCATAGAGTTCTTAAAGCCTAATGAATCAATAGGAGTCCCACCCTAGGTTCCTATCAAAGAGGTGCTCCTCAAATAACTCAAGAAGATGCAAGCTAACATCTTAGTATGGGGGTTACTGACATCATTTTTTCCATATAGACAAGCTATTTTGAAGCATCTAAATGAAGCACAGGTTCCTAGCACCACTACCCCGGAACAACTCAGACAAATCATTGAAGGGGTCCAATTCAATAATATTTTCACTTTCACTGATCATGACTTGCCGAAAGGATGGACTGACCACACTAAGGCTCTGCATAGTACTATAGATGCTCTCGAAAAGAGGATACCTATGGTGCTTATTTACAACGTCTCTGCTCTCAACGTTTGTCCTCTGAGGACTGCAAAATGCCTTGGCTTAGAAGTAGCCGATCTCACTCCATCAGCCCAAGTAGTAAGGGCATACGACAATACCCAGAGAGAAGTTGTAAGGGTTATGGCACTTACCATGAACCTCCTGCCCAGTTGAAAACACCACATATTTTCAAGTACTAGACATCTCGGCATCCTTCAATTTGCTACTTGGAAGACCCTGGTTACATGAAATGAAAGTCGTAGCCTACTCTCTACATCAGAAGCTCAAATTTGCCTGTCAAATAGGGGTAGTCACTATACATGAGGATATTGATCCTGCCGGCGATGCTCTATTCCGTACTAGAGATCCAACACAATTCCAATGATTTTCCTTTATCAGGCTTCGACTATATAGCGAGCCTCAAGATAGAACAAATATTTGATAGAGGCTTATACAAACAAGCCGTGATAAACATGATGGTCCACATGGGGTATGTGCTGGGCGAAGGCCTTGGATTCAATTTGCAAGGTCTACCCACACCACCCCGCCAGTCGGAATACATGCTCGGGCTCGGATATACACCTACTGAGGAAGATTTTTGTGATAAGTCTTTAGCCACACGAGCCAAAAAAATTGCTAGAGAACAGGGGCTGCCCCCAAGGTATAGAAATAAAGCCTTACTTCCCCACCTTGAATGGGAGCTTTGTCAAGCAAAGAGAATATTATCCGTATTATGGGTTCCCTGAGCCATGGTATGATGCTAAGGCTGAGACTAGAGTTCTCGGTTGGGAAATATTTGGCGACTGCACTTGTGGTTTTGACGAGGAGGTGGTGGTACCAGATAACATAATCCTTAGTAGGATGACTAGATTGAAGGGCTCGGATGACTGACAGATTGCTTCGCCAAGATGGAACTCACTGATGATATGGTTGATATGATCTCCACAAGCAACATAGGAGAAGATCTAGTTGAAAACATTGCACCCATCCAAGTTCCAATTAACAATTGGCTCTTAGTTAAAGGGGTGCCAGCCTCAGATGAACAACTTGAGCATGAATTCGGTTAGTCAGACTTGACTAATACAAATTTTGACTCCGAGTCTGAGGACACTCGTTCTATAGATTCCATTAATCTTGACGAACTCGCTGATTTTATTTTTCCTTCTTTCGATGAAATAAATTCTTTTTCTGAGTGTCCTTTCATTGAAAATAATGAACATGATGATGAATTTGAATAATATAATAATCTTGACTATAGAGGATAAAAAGGTTTCTAATAGACTTGGCCAAAACAATCACCAAATCTCAAGATAGGGCTCAACATGTCATAAAACAAATGGTGGCCATTAACCTAGGATTAGAAGGTGAGACTAAAGAGCTCAAGATTGGAGCAACCCTTAGCCAAGGAGAACAAGAAATCTTGTCTGAACTGTTAAAAGAATTCTAAGATGTCTTTGCATGGTCTTACAAAGACATGCCTGGTTTGTACATAGACATAGTCTAATACAAAATCTCGAGTTACCTTGATGCCAAACCAATCAAACAGAAATTGGGGAAACTCAAACAAGAGTGGTCCCTCAAAATCAAAGAGGAAGTCGAAAAATAGTTAGCTATAGGGTTCTTGACCGTGGTTGAGTACCCGCAATGGTTAGCCGATATCGTCCATGTTCCCAACAAGGATGGGCGAGTCCTCATGTGCATTGACTATAGTGACCTTAACAAGGCCTGTCCAAAAGATGACTTTCCCTTACCTAATATAGACCTTTTGGTAGACAACACAGCTCAACATGCCATGATGTCCTTTGTAGATGGCTTCGCAGGGTATAATCAAATCAAGATGCACCCCGACCACATGGAAAAAACTGCCTTTACAACACAATAGGGCGCATATTGCTACATAGTTATGCCTTTTGGCCTGAAAAATGCAGGGGCTACATATCAGAGGTCAGCAACTACTATCCTACATGACCTTATCCATAAAGAGGTCGAAATCTATGTCGATGACATGATCATAAAATCTAAAGGTAGGGAAAGGCATTCTGACTTCCTAAGAAAGTTCTTCGAGAGAATAAGGAAATATAGAATGAGACTAAACCCCCAAAAGTATGTATTCGAGGTCACATCAAGAAAACTCTTAGGCTTCATGATAAGTTAAAGAAGGATAGATGTGGATCCTGTAAAAATCAAAGCCATTATGGAAATGCCTCCACCCAAAACAGAAAAGAAAGTTAGGGGTTTCCTAGGGAGACTTCAGTACATCAGCAAATTTATATCACAACTGCCCACTATCTGTGAGGCCATTTTTAAAATTTTGAAGAAAGATTCTCCCAAAAAGTGGAACCCTTCATGCCAAGAGGCTTTTGAAAAGATCAAATAATACCTGACTAATCTGCTAGTCCTAGTTCCCTCGCAACCCGGGTTGCCTTTATTATTGTACCTCACGGTAACTGACACAGCAGCTAGAGCTATGTTAGCCCAAAACCAAACACATGAAATAAAGGAGAAAGTTGTTTACTATGTTTACAGGAGTTGATATCCTATGAGCAAAACTATAATGCACTTGAAAAGACGTGTACTACTCTTGTCTGGGTTATCCAAAAGCTCTGTCATTACACTGATGGCTTATACAATACACTTGGTTTCCTACATAGACCCTGTGAAGTATCTCTTTGAAAAACTGGCCCTATCAAGCCGCATTGCTCGGTGGCTACTATTGATTTTAGAATTTGACACAGTACATATAACTCAGATATCCATCAAAAGGAAGGCCGTGTCCGACTACCTAGCAGATTGCCCAATTAAGGGTGAGATTGTTAAGGAAACTAAGTTCCTAGATGAAGAAATCATGTAAATTCATGAGGATATGTGGTGTCATTTCTTTAATGGCGCCGCCAACAAGAAGGGATATGACATTAGCATGCTTATAGTAGCCCTAGATGTCACATCTCGAACCCCACCCTACGCGGATGTCGAGGACGTGACTGCCAGTCGGTCGCGACGCGACCAACCAAGGGCAAATTCTGAACTTTCCGACGAATTGCACTCCAACTGTAGGGTCAGATGCAGCGGAATTTAAAACTTTTTCTTTGTGTCACAGGAATGCAACTCACTTATCCATCATAAGAATATGTATCATAGAGCAAGACTAAATCCAGTCAGTCAACAATTCTAATCTCAGAGCATATCCAAAATCAAGCATATAACAACAGAGCAGATCTAATATCTCTAGAGTACCATTAGTTCCATGAGCCATGTCTATCTAGTATATATATCAGTCAAGTCAGTCATAACATACCACTCACCGGAATAACCAAGTTCAATCCACAATAAACCAGTCTCTACAATTCAGTGCCGTCAGATCCTTACTTGCGATGCCACTTGGCCTATTCACGTCATGTCATAGTACCTTCTAATCCAATGGAGGTAATTCCTGAAAAATGTCAGAATAATGGGGTGAGCTTAAATAAGCCCAGTGAGTAACACAGATTCCCTATCATGGGTTTCAAAACCAGTTTTGTGCTTCCAAGGCACATGGATAATTTAGTCATTTCAAAAATAACTATTTTTATAAATCCATTTCATAAGCAGTCTAGTACAATAAAACAGAATCGAACAAACAATACAAACGGATCGGAACATGACATAACCAATCGGTCAAAACAATATCTATTGCTAATATATCGGTCAAGACACAGACTTTTCATTAACGGAACGAATCACAATCGGGACTGAGTGAGAACAATAAGTCAGTCAAGACAGGGGCATATTATCAATGGCTAGAACATAGCGGAGTTGAACAAGATCAATCAAGACAAGGCATACCAATAATAGGACAGAAACACAACGGAACTAGATCATCTATCAATCAGGCCAGACATATCATCAACGGACGGAATATAACGGAATCGAACGGAAATAATACATCAGTCAAGCACAGGCATATCGCGAACGGATAAAATTATAACGGAACTAAACGGAAACAATACACTAATCAAGACACAGGCAATCATGAACAGGACACAACATAACGGAACTGGGTAGAAACAATATAACAATCAAGTCAGGGACACATCACTGTCGGAACTAATCATAACTGGGCTGAACAATGTTTCAATCAAGACAGACGTATCATCAACGGACAGTACACAACGGAACTGGACCATATATCAATCAAGGCGGACTTAACATCATTAACGGACGGAACATATCAATCGAGAGCAGACATATCATTAACGGACAGCACATAACCGAACTGAACGAAATTCCTAATTCGAAGGACACAAGCACATCACGTGGAATGTGGTACAAGGGCGTACATTAAGTACATACATTTAAACAATATAGCATTCAGACAGTATACTATACAAAGCGGTACGATACAACAAAATGTTGTTCTTTGCCTATATCACATGGTTTATTTAATCGTTTCGGAAATAATGGTTCAATATATCCATTTTATCTCAACAGTTCAAAACGGGCAAAACAGTACGGGATGCTAGCACAGGGATCAGGAATATAGTCAATTATTTAAAAAGACTAAAACCATGTCATAAGTGATATAGTACGAAAAGGCATGCATTTAAATAATTGCACGTAAATAATTGCATTCAAAACAGATCAGTAAATCAAGGGACAGTACCAAAACAGTGTCAGAAGTTACTCACAAACTTTACGCTTATTTCCTTGCATAAATAATCCGATAGCCTCCAGGTACGTCAAGCATCTCCATGTATATCCTGAATAATAATCATTAATCACAGACAGATCAGAACTCATCCATTCAGGTCTCATTCGTCATCTTAGGTATCTATCGGATTACCTAAGATAGCCTAGTAGCCTATCGCCCTTCCATTGGGTCTCACCCGAGGCTATTTCATTCTTTAATTAGGCTTAGCAGTTATTAGGATTATATCCTAAGTCATTTAGACTTCAATTGTTATCAGTCAGGCACTCATTCAACCTTAGGGGCAAAATGGTAATTTTACCATTCTTGTCTCGGACCCTGTCGTGGTCTTCGGAATAGTCTTTATATCTTAAGTACAAAGTTCTACGTCCTTTGGACTCCAATCGGTATCAGTTAGGTTCTCATTTTAACCATAGGGGCAAAATGGTAATTTTGCCATTCTTATCCCGGACCCTGTTATGGTCCTCAGAATATCCCATATATCGTATATATGAAGTTTTAAGTCTTTTAGACTTTAATCGGTATCAGTTGGGTACTTATTTAGTCTTAGGGGCAAAATGGTAATTTTGTCATTTTTGCCCCGAACCCTGTCATGGTCCTCAGAACAACCCATATATCTCATGTATAAATTTATAAGTCCCTTGGACTTCATTTGGTATCTGCTTTAGATCGTCGGGACACATCGGTCATTTCTCATTTTACGCGTTGACTGTCTCGGAGTCTTATTTAGCCCTTCAGTGTTCATAATTATCTCTATGATAATTTATCAGATCAGTTTGACTTTTATTCGACCTCTACTTTGCACTTACAGTGCTCAGGGGTATTTTGGTCATTTTACGTTTTGTGTAATTCTGATCCCGATTCGTCATCTAATCAAGTATACAGTCTCACCAGTGTCTGGGCTCCTACTGGTATCAGTTTCGTCCCAATCGGACTTTATTTAGGTCTCGTACGGTATCAAGGGTAATTTGGTAATTTCATGTGTCGTATTTTTCGGCATGTCAGTTCATAAAATGGACCTCACCATTGGGTCCAGAGCAGTCCAACATAGTGAAATTGGACTGTCTGTTATGTTTAATCGGCCCTGAGTATCATTAGGGGCAATTCAGTCATTTATACCTACGTGTCTGTATTTTTCGGGACCTCAGTTCATTAAACGGACCTCACCGCTGAGTCCAGAATGCCCGAGATAGTCAAAATAGGCTATCTGATACTTTTATTTGGGTCTGGGTACCATCAGGGGCAGTTCGGTCATTTATCACTTACGGGTCTGTATTTTTTGGGGACTGTATTTCCAAAATCGGACTGTACCATTGAGTCCAGAATGCTTGAAATAGTGAAAATACACTATTTATTTAATTTATTTGGACTCCGTTTGACATATTTAATGTCCAGGGGTAAAATTGTAATTTTACCTATTTAATAAAATAATTAAATAATTATTTTATTATTTAATTAATTACCAGGGGCTTAAATGAAGAAATTTTCCAAAATGTGGGCCACTGTGTAATATTTAAATCTGTCAGGGGTTAAATCGTAATTTCAGGAAACTTCAGGGGTCAAAATGTAATTTATTCAAAGTTTAAAACTGAACCAAAGGGTTCAGTCCCTTTGTAAGTGAACCAGTCCGGTTCTAACCGGTTCTATTACATTGCTGACGTCATGATGACGTCAGCCCTAAAATAATTTAAAAATCAGTTAACCAAACGACGTAGTTTTAATAATGCGGTGGCCTACTCTTGGACGGACACGTGTCCTAGTCGATTGGGCCAACTCGTCTTGACTCGGTCAGCTCGGCCGAGTCAACTCCGTCTTCCCCATCGTTCGACTCAGTGTTGCCCTAATTTACAGAGAATTTCTCTTTCAATTTCGTGGCAATTTAGACACGATTTCTTGCTGATTTCAATCCCGATGGGTTTCTGCACTTCATATCCATCCTTTAACATCCATTTTGAGCTTCGAATTGAGCTCTAGGCAGGTCTGTTTTGAAAACGATAATTTGGTCTGCAACTGGCCCTAGGGCTCTCGGTTTTGGTCCATTTTCTCTGAGATCAGTTGCTTTGTGACCCTTGCATTAGGGGCTTCAATTCCCCATTTACAAATTTCGGTTTAAGTGTTCGTTTCAGGTTTTGGGTTCCATGGCCGAGACTCACAGGTTCGGTTTTGAGGGTCCGAATCAGTGTTCTAGAGTCGCGGGTTGGTGTATTTGGGACCCTTATGACCTCTAGATTTGGTCTTGACCAACCAAATTCGGTTTAGCTTGGGTCAAATCAGACCTACTTATCCGATGTGGTCATCCATGGTGGATGGGTCACGGCTTTGGGTTTTTCATGACTATTCGACCCTCTCAGTTGTTCTATAGCAATCCTAAGCCTCACAGTAACTTGTATATACAGTTTGCATGGATCAAATTTCATCAAAACAATACCAGTAATTCAAACAGAAATTTTTAGCAGTTTTTGGGTTTACCTCTGGTTCAGGCCTACTGTTCCCACACGGCTAGGTCCTAACACCTTGGTGGCACCTCATTCAGTCACACGGTGCTGCTCAGTTCCTCAGTCCCCTTTGGTGCATCTCCATGGATGTACACACACATGCACACACCATGCTTGATCTCACAAGGATTTTTCTCTCTCTAACAGTCAGTACACAAGGCCTCTCATTCACTCTGTTCTGGTTTATACACAGAACCTATTTGTGACCCCCAAAATGAATCACAATATTATGTATAATATATATACACTTATACATATATATCTCTATATGTATGTGCAGGGTTGAGGTGATTGAAAATCAGAGAGTCATGTGAGCTGAGGTGGGCTGATGTAGGGGTGATTCAGTCAATCATGTGGGGTTTGCATGGGTTGCCATTGGTCAGTTTGGGTGGCAGCTTGGGGCAATTCAGTGTTATATACCATTAAGTTGTGTATATGGGCACAAAGGTGCTGGTGGCCACTTGGTTTAATTTTTAGATGGAATTCATTCTCACTATAGGTCAAGGGTTCAATTCCCCTTGACCACCAATTTGGCCATTTTTCACCATTTTGGTTAAGGCCACGTTTGGCTACGCAGTAATTCAGTTTTTGATGTTTGCCTCATAACTTTCATTCCGTAACTCCTTTTTCGATGCAGTTTGTTCCAAGAGTTTTGTATTTCAGTTATCTTCAGTGTCAGAGGTTTCGTGTCATTTATTCATCATTCGAGATTTTCGTGGTTAATTAATTCGAATTCCGTCAGTGTTAAATTGACATTATTTCACCTAATTAACTGATAATTAGGTTCGGGTATTGTACCCTATTCTCGAACATGTTTTAATTGTTTTATCGGTCTATCTTGACCGTCGAGAGATTAGGGTTAATTCCCTTGATTATTCTCTGAGCCGTTATTAATTAATAATTAATATTTAATTATTAATTATACAGGATCGGGGTGTTACACTAGATGGGTCACATATGACTCTAGCCATGAAACTGTAGTACCCCTCTACCCATAATACCATAGAATATGAAGCCTGTATACTGGGCCTATAAGCAGCTCTAAAACTAAAAGTCGAATTCTTAGATACATACGGGGATTTAGCCCTCGTTATCAGCCAAGTCCAAAAGAGATGGAAAATCAAAGAAGGGAAGCTTCTACGTTACCACTAGTACCTAAAGGCAGTGATAACCAAATTCAAAGATGTACAGTTCTACTTTATATCTAGAGCTAAAAATAGTTTTGCGGATGCCTTAGCCATCCTTGCCTCAATAGTGGACATTCTGGAAGAAGCCATAGTCAAACCACTCTTAGTTCAAACTTGGGAAACTCTGATATATTGTTGCAACATTAATAAAGTTAAAGAGGACTCGACATCCCCACCTTGGTACAATGAGGTTTGGTCATTCATCAGACACTCAGAATACCCTGAAGGATATACCAAGGAAGACAAACCAGCCTTAAGAAAATGGGCCACCCAATTGATCATTTGTAGGGGAGAACTTTACAAAAGATCTTTCAATGGAATACACCTATTGTGCTTACATAAACATGAAGTTGAACATGTCATGACAGAAATCCATGAAAAAGTGTGCAGACCTCACATAAATGGACACATGCTAGCAAAGAAGATAGTCCGACAAGGTTACTACTGGAACATCATAGATGAAGACTGTATTACTTTCGTTAGGAAGTGCCACAAATGTCAGATATATGCCAATCTTCTACATCTCCCCCTTAGGGAGTTGTATAACTTGACATCCCATTGGCTCTTTGCAACTTGGAGAATAAATATCATTAGAAAAATCACATCAAAAGCCTCCAATGACCATGAAATCATTTTGGTAGCCAATGATTACTTCACCAAATAGGTGGAGGCTGCTTCTTATGCTAGCCTCAATGCAAGAAAGGTAACTCAGTTCATTAGAACCAACATCATTTGTCGATATGGAGTACCCCACGAACTGATTTTAGATAATGGTTTACACTTCAAAGGGGAAGTCACTGATTTGATAAAAGAGTTTAGAATCACCCATCATCATTCCTCACTTTATCGACCTTAAACAAATAGGGCAGTGGAGGTTGCAAACAAAACTCTAAAGAATATCTTGAGAAGAACAACAATAACCAACAAGAACTGGCATGAAAAACTTCCTTTTGCTTTATGGAGATATCGTACATCTATCACAATGCCTACTGGACAAACCCCATACTCCCTAACATACGGGATTGAGGTAGTGTTACTTATCGAACTAAAAATACCCTTACTCAGGGTACGTCCCGAGAACCAAGTTGTTGAATCTGATTGGTTACAAAGTAGATATGATGAGTTAGCCATCCTAGATGAAAGATGACTCAAAGCTCTATATTAGATACAAGGGTATCACAAAAGGGTAGCCCGAGCCTTTAACAAGAAAGTGAAAAAAAGAGGCCCAAAAGTGGGAGACTTGGTGTTAAAAGAAAATCGAGCACTGGTACTTGACCTGAGATGTAAATTTAGGCCTAACTAAAGTGGCCTATTCATCATCAAATCTATTGCCACTAGAGGAGCAGTGTGGCTCACCGATATGGATGGAAATGAGTTTTCATCACCTACTAACCTCGACCAGCTCAAGAAGTATTATGTTTAGTGACTAGTTGCCCATTGTATTGAACTACGACGACCTAACCCCCAATTACACATTGTTTCTATACATGCAATACGGGAGTACGTAGGTAACTCACGAAGTTATTGTGAGTGCGGTCTCAAAAATTGCAATAAAATTTTCATTCTTTTCTTAATTCAAAAGTTAAAGTTCATCTTTTATTCAATAATAGGTAAAAGCCCAATCAACTTGGTCTAAGTCTAAAATGGAACTAACTTCCTCTAAAATAAAAAAGAGAGAAAATTTCTAAATCTTCATTGCTAAAGGATACTCAAATCCTTTTTCTTTTTTTCATTATTTCTTCTCTACCAACCTACCTTCCAACTCAAAGTAGCAGCCAATCACTTTCTAAATGAAACCCAGGTAGTTCTTTGCTGAGTCTACGTGCAGTGAAAAATGCCTAAAGCCTAACTCACCATTGTTACATTTCAATTTTGGTGTTTTCTTAGGTTTTCCTCATTTCATTTTTAAGCTTCAAAGGGTTGCTGCCTTTATTTCTGTCGCACCTTATGGCTGGCTCACGGCTTCCTAATCCTCCTCCTTCAAAATCCTTGTATGCTTCTTTGATCACTTCTAACTTTGAAGTTATGTCCACATTAGTGTCTACTATAGTTTCTTTAAAAAAGATAGAATCCCTAAGTTCTTCCCTTTCACTGATTATGTCCCTGAGCCACCATAAATGTTCTTCCTTCATAAGCACTTTGTTAGAATAATCTGTATTATCCAAATCTGGAACATGAGCACATTCCCAATAGTTAGATATCTTGTGGCTATAGATAGAGTCAATCTTTTGACAATGAAGTAAGGACCCCAAGTCCTCAAAGCAACCTGCATGCATCAAAATTGATGCATTATGCAAATGGGATAATAGAAAGAGGTCTTCCTCAAGCCTGCCAAGATAACACAAGAATAACCAAGAGAGCAGTCGTAAGGGGCTTTGTTTTGCTAGTGAACAGTGGACCAATCAATATCATAAAGTGAAAGTTGAGTAATGAACTCGTACTAATCTCTTTCATTATCTTTGCTCACCAACAACACCCTTGAACAATAGTGCTTTGACATATAAGGGATGTTAACTGAAAGTGCCCAACCACATCGTCAACAGCAAGGGACTACTTTTGAAAACATTTGAGTCGTCATGGACCAAGTCTAAGATATTCAAAGTTTTAGCAAGAACACTACCCAACATATTGTTTCCTTTGTTTAGTTCAGTCACAGCATCAATTAGGCAGACATCAGCCTGATCAGGCTCTTGGACAATCAAGAACCTCAGGATAATGCACAGAGCAAAAGCACACATCTTGGTGCGGCTAACCTCTTGATTCATAAAAATTTCCAATATGGGAAATAGGGAAAAGGATTCACCTTGAACCAATCCTTTGCCATCTCAGCATCTAAGTCAAGTAAACAGGATAGAAAAGAAGAATAACCACACTGTACAAAAGGAACGATCAGTTTACCTTAAACCGTGACATCAAAAAGAGCACAGAACTTTTCAAAGGTCAAGCATATTTCTTCTAGATGAAAGCAAAAACAATGATCAGCAGAATCCCAAAAATGAGCATAACCTGACAATAAATGCTACTCTACAGTAGCTTGGGTAAGAGAGAAAATAGATTTCAGCTTTTATGCCCCCAAGTTAATCTTCTCCGAGCTCGAGAGACAATACAACCATATACGGATTTGTTCATAAAAAATAACTATATCCATAATTCCAGAAGCCATCGAAGCAAAGAGGTAGAAAATACAGCAATAGAACAGTTAAGAGGCTAAATATGATGAGTTGGGAGGTTTAGGGTTTGCAATATATCCTAAAAAAACTCGTAAGTTCGTTTCCAAGTTAGTTTAGAAAACTAATTTTTGGAAAAGCACGCAAAAACATGCAACAAGCTGCAAAATTGCCCGGGACAGGACACGCTACCAATCGGTACACCTTAAGTGTCGATCGGCACACAAGCCTAAGAAACCCCCCTCTCTGTGTGTTGACTAGCACACAGAGGGGATTCAGGTCACTTTGCCAAATTTTGCTTGTTTTGTTGTTCTCCCCTTGTCTCGTCAATCTGAAACATATCGAATACCAAGTTTTGTTTCATTTTTTATGATATTGCACACATTCATGAATAAAGATGCATGCATTGATCATTTATTTGTTCAAAATAAAACAAACATAATAAAAAACCAAGAAATCTAAAAAGGATAAATTGTTCATCAAACAAAGTGTTCGTCCAAAAAAAAGGAAAAAGTTTTCACCTAACGACGCCCTTGCCATCCTCCCTCATATTGTTGAGACTGACGGGGAGGAGCCTCCTCTTCGTCGGTGTCTTCACTCTTGCTCTCCACCACTTGCCTCAATGCTTTGTTGGGCCGAGCTGGCTGAGTGCGGGACCTAGTCGATTAACTCCTGTTTTTCTTCTTAGGCTCTCTTCCTCTCCTCCCACTAGGAATCCCTCCCCTAGGGTGACCCTATCCTCAGTTCATCTCTTCTAGATGAGAAACTCGATCAACTTGAAAAGTTATGAGTTTTAAATACAATGTCAAAATACAATCAATATATGGACAGTCGAAAAAGGGCAATCATGTCCTTAAAATGTCAAAGTTTGTTCACCAAGTGGCTTTTCGCCATGACTCCACGGTAACTTAACCAACCTTATGCTTCAGGGCTGTGATGTAGACACAAGCTTCCTCATAAATGATCTGGGCCACATGAATTACCAAATAGCATCTTGTGTCAATTCAAAAAAGAAAAAGACCATAAAAAATTTAAACAAAAGAGTAATCTTGCCCTAGTCAAGTGGTCGAGAGTTGGCAGTCCTTCGATAGACCCAATTAGCCGGGATAACTCTTCCAGCCTAAAATTCCCGGCATCGGTCATCACAGATACATTGAAAGTTAGGAAAGCTGTCGGCAGCCCTGCATCAGCCACTGTGGTGGCGGCCTTCTGAGATGACCTGTCGCTCGCACTTGGCCTCCCGCCCTAGGTGGGGGAGGCGGACCCCCTGTCAAAGGAGGCATCAACTCTTCCAAATAGCTCGTCAAATAGCCAAACTAGTTGAAGAACCGTTGCATGACCACCCCCTAATAAAGCTCCAAAAAGTCAGGGTCGGAGTCAAACGAGTCTAAATCTCTCATATTGGTCAGAGGTAATATAGGAAAAAAAAGATGCGCAGTCGTATCTACTTGGCGAATCACTCTCTTTCCCAAGTAATATACCATCTCAAAAGGGCCTTCCAAAATCAAGCGTCAGCGCGCTATCCCAATACTTCGCTCCACTAAGGGCAGGACCATCCTCCAAGGATTCCATTGGATCTGTCATAAATAAAAACCATGAGATTCTCACATCACATATCAGCAAAAGAAAATTCCAAATAAAAAACTAACCGTGTCCGCCTAGAACATGTGTAAGACCTTTCAGAATCTTTGTACTACATTTGCCCTCCGGTGAGTCCGCTTGTTCACCTTTTGCCACCGCCACATATGGGGAAACATGTTTTCCTCTGCCTTCACCAATGGGTAAGGCAACAGCTGGAGGACCTCGTAGGTCCAAATCTGTCCAAAACAAGAAAGTTAGTCAAAATGACATTTTCTCAAAAAGAAAAGTGAGGGGATTTAGAAATTCATACCTCCCAAACAATATTGAAACCACCAAGTCCCTTGGTGATCGTTCGGGAAAGTACGCACATCTAGTGATACAAAATAACCATTACAGTGCCTCCCTAGTTGAAGCGCACAAAGTTCTCCACATCCTCCAAAGTAAAGAGGCACCAAAGATGGATAGTGTCACCGGTATTGGCCAAAAGGATCCAACTAAAGACAAAGAGCATGAATGCTCTAGTCAAGTGATCCTCCTTAAGAGTGTTACGACACTCCCCGAAGTGAAAGTTCTCCAAGATATGCCTAACTCGCACCGCACTGCACTGCACCGCCACCCTAAAAGGTGAGAAATCTCGTCACCCCGACTGTGCATTTCATTATCCCGTGGGATTCAGTAACCACCGACTTGAAGGCCTGTGATCATTGAGAAGTTAAGAAGAGTCACTGTTACCTCCTCGAACCAAAGGCAGAAAGTATTGGTAATGTCCCACCATCTCTCCCTCAAAGTGTAGAAAATCTTTTGGTCATGGTTAACATGGACTATCCAGTCTAAAAATGGCCCAAAATTGGCTGCCCTGATCACTTGCCCTTACCATCAGAGGGGCAAATCAGTCCACCACTCCGCGATGTCCGCCGCCTAGCCCCGAGCTCAGATTTCCAAATTCGGGTGCAAGAAATCAAAGTCAATATGTTAGAAAATCCTTTCCAATGCCATAAGCATGCAAAAAAAGCATCAACTGAATGCAAAAAACCAAGGAAATGCAAAAACTGCCCATTGGGGTATTTTCACAAGTGCGTGGTATGAACCTTCCAAAAGGCACATGGGTGAAGTGCCCATTCATGTAGGCAATCAGATTTTCATGCAAAACACTTTCAAAGCATGAAAAACAAACCAAATGCATCAATAATCAATTCAAAAATCTCAAAACAATCGGAATAAAACCCATACTTGGCCATTATGATACCATTGCGACAAATGGTGCGCTGCCTCTTGGAGCAAGATCGTGTTGTTCCAAAAGCCCGGGACTAGTTTATATCAGAAGGTTATGCTGTGCACTGGTCCTGACATCCCCAAATCAAGATCAATATAGAACATTAGGTCCGAGTCACCGAGGCCTTCACTTGACATTTTCTCTTAAAATATTTGGATTTATTGTTGAAAATCAAGTTTATGGATCTTCCGAAAGGTCCAAACAAGTGCCAAATACTTAAATCTAACCTTTGTCACAACTTTGCAAAAAATGGTCAAAAGAGGGGTAGGAGAGTGCTCAAGAACACAATGAGAAAATCAAAAGTTGCAACATTTTTAAAGCAAGCAGCCCAGGTACCCAAGTGCCGATCAGAACTCACGAGTAGCCGATCAGCACATAGAGGGTGGAAACCCCCATTTTTGTGTGCCAATCGGCACATAGAGGCTGGATAGGCCATTTTTTGGGCTTTGGCCCATTTTTGCGAATCTGGGCCCATTTTAGCCAATTTTAACCCATTTCTTTGTCAAAAATAAAGCCTTTTGTCAAGATATGTCTAAGAAATCCACCGTGATTCAACATTAAGCATCGAAGGGCAAATCGGTTATTTATCAAAATTGGTCAATGTTGACCAACTTGTCATTTAGTGGCATCGGCTCACTAATCCGAAACTGCCATCAAGTAACTCACGATTTCTTTCAAAATATCGTGTGAGTAGCATTTCCTTTAGTGGCCCTCAAGATCTGGCCCACATTTTTTGAGCGTGTCTCGATTGCTCAAACAAATCAAAATCACGGAGTCAACTCGGTCCTTTCCCCAAAAAAGTCTGAACCATCATCATTTTCTCAAGGAAATTCATTTCCCTAGTAAAAATATGTCCTGGCGTTCCCCATGGAATCTTCCATCTTGGCAAAATGTCTAAGGGCATAATCCATCTCAGCAAACGTTTGAGGACATAATCCTTCTTGGCAATCCATCTATTAATGACACAATCTTATGAAGATTCTATTAGGATAACATTCATTTTAGAAAATATCTTGTTATGATAACATTCATTTCAAGTAAGCCGTCCATCACATCACTATCCTGTTGTGATAGCATTCATTTCAAGTAAGCCGTCCATCGCATCATCATCCTGTTATGATAGCATTTATTTCAGGTAAGTCGTCCATTACATGACCATCCTATTAGGATAGCATTCCTCTTGGGTAAGTCTTCTATCACATTATCATATTGTTAGGATAGTATTCCTTTTAGGAAAGTTATCTAAAGACACACTTTATCAGCCTATTAGGATAGCATTCCTTTTAGGAAAGTTGTCTAAAGACGCATTTTATCAGCCTATTAGGATAGCATTCCTTTTAGGAAAGTCTTCCGAGGACCACTTCATCAGCCTATTAGGATAACATTTCTCTTAGGAAAGTTGTCTAAGGACATAAATTCATTATTTTGTTAGGATAGCAATCCTTTCAGGAAAGTCATTTGAGGACACATTTCATCACCTTATTAGGATAACATTCCTTTTTAGGAAAGTCATCTGGGGACGCAAATTCATTATCTTGTTAGGATAGCATTCCTTTTCGAAAAGTCGTAAGAGAACGGAAACTCATTATCTTGTTAGGATAGCATTCCTTTCAAGAAAGTCGTCTGATGACGTATTTTATCATCCTGTTAGGATAGCATTCCTTTCGGGTAAGCCTTCTATCGCATCATATTTTATCATCCTGTTAGAATAGCATTCCTCTTAAGTAAGCCGTCTATTATATTCTCTCTTACCAACCTACTAGGATGGAATTCCCTTTTAGGTAAAACGTTTAAGGATGTAAGACCATCTCATAAGAACACAACCTCATAAAATACTTATTAGGTTCGCATTTCTTATCAAGTAAGACTCTGAGGAGTCATTTTCAAGTCCGTAATCTCACAACAATCCTATTGAGATGAATCTATTTTCCATCAGTCACAAACTACGAATAGTCTGATTCACCTCAGGGTGATATGTAGAAATTTTATAGAGGAATGAGTCCAACCATGTCAAGCAAAAAGTCACAATCAAATTCAAAATGGTTGTCTTTTTTTTTCTTGCATTGACGTTCACTTGTTTGCAAGTTCCGTCAACGAAGGGCTTTCTATAGACACCTCATTTTATGACCCTTGATTAAGTAGTAAAAATCGATGATTATGCTAAGAAACCTACTTCAAGTAGGGACTCTTCCCAATTGAGTTCTATTCCTATTAGAACTCCTCCTCACAGAGTTCTATTCCTGTTAAGACTATCATGTCGGAGTCCTAGTCCAAGTAGGACTCTTCCCAATAGAGTCCCATTTCCGTTAGGACTCTCTTGCAAAAGTCCTAGTCCAAGTAGAACTCTTTTTGATAGAGTCCCACTCTCGTTAGGACTCTCTTAATAGAGTACCAGTCCAAGTAGGATTCTTTCGATAGAGTCCCACTCTCGTTAGGACTCTCTTGTCAAAGTCCCAGTCCAGGTAGGATTCTTCCGATAGAGTCCCACTCTCGTTAGGACTCTTTTATCAGAGCCCCAGTCCAAGTAGGACTCTTTCCAATAGAGTCTCACTATCGTTAGGCCCCTTCTACCAAAGTCCCAATCCAAGTAGGACTCTTCCTGACAAAGTCTTACTCCTGTTAGGACTCTTTTGCCTATTAGAGGGCGTTTCGATAATTTCGGTACCTTTTTTCCCACTAAGGGCATTTTGGTAATTTTGGCACAATCCTACCCTCGATAGGACTTCCTAGTTACTTTAGGGGAATTTTTATAATTTTCATATCATTTTACCCACATGGGCTAATTTGGTAATTTTAGCCTTTTGATGAAGAATTAGGGGTAATTTGGCCATTTTTCATACCTTGTGGCAATCTAGAGATTCTCCACTGAATTCGGGACAATTTAGTAATCTTGAGTTATAGTAGCCTATTTATGCTTAATTATGACTTTCCAATTCTAATATTTCCATAAATCTGGTTGCTTGATATTTCTTTAAATGGAGATAAATCGAACCTGGACGTTTTCATTTTAGAGTTTATTTTCCATTTAAATTTTATTTCTCTTTTATCTCACTAGCTCTTGCATGTAAACACCAATTCTATTGGTCCTTGCATTATCATAATTATTTATTAATTCATTTAGTTAGGATAATCATTTTTATTTAATTCCTTATTTATTTAATTAGATAATTATCAATCAAGACAAGATCATAGCCCTCTATTTTAGGGTTTCATCTTAGACCCTTGAATCAAATCTCTATATTTCCCTATAAATAGAGCCCACTGGCCATTAGTGTTAGAGGACACAAAATGGGAGGAAAATATATGAAGGGAAGATGATTCCCATAGCCTTACACTGTTAGTTTAATTTTAGGGTTTTCTCTACAAGAACCCTCTGTCTCTTGAGGCCGAAGCCCTACCGAAGTGATAACTTCTCTCCACGAAGCCAATCAAAGTGATGTTTTTTCGAATCGAAGAACAAACCGAAGATCTGCCTCACAAAAGCCTCTAATCCAGACTTTCTTAGCTGAGGTGCTGCCCAACTACCACAACTGAATAAGGTATTCTCTCAAGCCCTTAACAGTATTTTATAGACCCGGTTGATCTCGCTTCTTTTATCACTCTTGATAGAGGGTAAACCGAAGAACTACGTTTCTCTGATTCTATTTTTTGAACGGATACGTAGAAAGCCTTCGGGCCTGAATCAAATCTTTATTCTGTCTTTTCTATTGTATTTTACGTATTCATATTAGATTCTTTATTATTTCTCTCTTCCGGACTCACATATCTCTTTTTAGTTTTCTCATGACAAAATAGCCTTGTAAGTGAATATTTGAGGCTGATCCATTCAGATCGGGTGGGGTGGGGGGGTGCCTAACACCTTTCCACTTCGTACCTTAACCCTCGGATTCATGTTTTCTCTAGTTTTTTGCTTTATTTTAGTGCCTTATTTTATTCTATCCATGTCAAGGGATTTTTCGAATGTAATTAGGAGACAAGGCAATGTAAACTTCAATTATTTCATTCCTTTTCAATTTTCTTTTAAATATGTTCTGGTATAACGGGTTTTCCTATTTCTTGCCCAAAAATAAGTTGGTGACTCCTCAATCTCTCTATCTTCCATAAAGACATTCCTTCCTACCTTTAGGGAAGGAGACAGCCAGAATCCCTCTAAATCCATAAAAAGGATGACATACTTTCCTTTTTTCTGGTGCTGGCACCCAGAACTTGTATTTTCTAGATCTTCCTTTTCTAGGGTTCGTCTTCTTCACTACTCTATTATATCCCTCTCCTACCAATAAAACTTTTTGACCTTTCTTGCTCTTATTCTTAATCAGTTTCTTCATCTCATTCCCCTCTGATCGAAATTGATTCACAAATATGGAGCTAGTGTCGCTTTTAGCTTCATTTATAATTGGGAAAGTCACCACTCTTGCAAAACTGTCATTCTTCTAGAAATGGGGTCTAGAATTAAATTCGTTTCCAACAGGGCTCCTATGAAGGGAAACCTGATTGGGCCCATTCCACTTTTCAAATGTAATTGGGCTTAATAAAACCTCTAAGTTTATGCCTAGTTGACTAATATGAAGCCCAAATAGAGATTTTATAAACCCATCAGATGCTAAGCCCACCAAATTCAAATTTTCACTGTTCACGTCATTCCCTTCGATTGCAGCACTTTATTATTGTCTATCTTATTATTTTTACTGTTTCCAAGACAACTGTGTCCCATAATTCATTATTACTTCTTTCTCCCATAAAACTGTTCAACTTTCTCCCAAATTCACAAAAACTGACCTCTTCACCTTCCTCAAGCAACCTTTCGTTCCCCTTATTTACATTCACTTCTTCGCCATACCTAGCTTCTACCTCATTCCTTTGCCACGTGTACATCTGATCTATGACCATCTTTTCAGGCTTGTTTCCATCCTTAACCGTGCCATCGTCCCTATCATCATCTTCCTCATTGTGGCTGTGAGGACCTGTTGAGTTAGCCCTACCTGTATTTGATACCAAATTCGCTTCTGTGTTAATTGGTTTCATGTGACTGGCTAAGACTTTAACTCTTTCACAATCAAAGGAAAGCATATTGTAAATTGCCTCATCCAGTTACAAGACTTCACCCCATAATTTTCCCACATTGGAAAAAGTATTAACACTCCAAATATTTAGAGGAACCCCAAAGCAGTTTATCTAAATTATCCGAGTTGGGTCAAAGCTTAAGTCTTTATGCCATTCATATACATCATTGAACCAATTACATAACCAATCTTTCCCCTCCACAACAAAACTTTTCATATGTTCTGTAGAAGGAAAACTCAATATCACATATAACTCACTCTAGAAACGAACTTGAGTATCCAATAATCCTTCACTGATAAAAGACTCTCGAATGGTATCAATTGATCTGAATGATCCGAGTTTAGAAATTGCGCTTCTCAATAACCATCAATTACCTTCCTCTCGTACCTTAACCAAATTTCTTGTACTTCTATAAAATGTTGTATCCTTCACTACCTCTGCATAAGATTATGTAAAGACCGGAAAAAAAATGAGAATAAAATTTTTATTTTATTTATGAGAGAGCAATATTTGAATTTCTTTAATTTTTATTTACTTTTAATTAAATTAGACTATGAATGTATGCTATTAGTATTAAATACACATGTATACGTAAATATGTGATATTAGTATGTATGTGTGGAAAATACATGTTATAATATGTATGTGTATAAATAATGTATTGTATATGTATATGTGTATATATATATATGTATAGTGCTATATAGTATATGTGTACGTATGGTTACAAATAAAATAGAAGGAAAATGAAAGAGCAGCAGGCAGTGTGTGTGGTGTCGGCTATGTGTGTGTGTAAGTGAGTGTATTTGGTTTGTATGTGTAATACGATATATGCATATATATATATATTTATATATATATATATGGCACACTACACAAGCAAGCATTAAATGCAAAGAAAAAAGAGCAAAGAAGAAGTCAGGAAAGAGGAAAAAGAAAAGGAAAACAGTGGGTGAGCAGGTGAGGGGATTGTGTGTGTGTGTGTTGTCACATGTATACGTGTATGTAAATATATGTATGCCTATGAGTGTTATGTGTGATTGTGGGAGATCAGAACTAGAAGAGTATGTGAGTGTACAAAGATCAGACTTGATGATGGTGTACAGGTTTAATATAGAGAGAGAGAAATCAGAGGAGAGGGAGAGGGGAGTTGTGGTAATATATAGTCATATACAGGTGTGTGTTTAAGTTAGGGAGAAAATAGAAAGGGAAGAGACCAAGAGAACAAAGGGAGAAGTTGGAACAGAAGCAAGAAGGAAGAAAGGAAGTGCACTAGGGAAACCCAGAAAGAAAGGTGAGTTGGCTCAGTTCTGTTTTGAGGTTTAAAGCATGATAGTTAGTTTCAAATTATTGGGCTTTGTAAAGCATGAAATGTAGTTTAAGTTGCAAAAAAAATCATTTAAAATGATCAAGAAATGGAGTAGAAAACCTCAATTGCAGGTTAGAGAGAGATAATCGGACTTCCATGATTTTATGTCTTAAAACTGGAAAAACTATGGGGATTTAATCCCCTTGAGTGTAGGAAGTTATAGGAAAAAGAAAGAACTCAAAACAATTAGAGAAGAAGCATGAAAATAGAAAAGCACAGTCGGTTGAATCCCTCCATATTCGTGGGGTTCGGTTTAATTAAATCAAAAACAAAGTTAAATATAAGATCCTTGGGAAAAAATGAAGAAAATCACATTTGAAAAGTGTGGAAATCTGGCCGGTAATGGGTCGCCGTCGCCAGAAATTGCGACGGAACCCTAGGGTGACCTACCGGAAAACTGAAGAAGAAGACGATGAAGGGGGGGCCAGTGTGCGACGCCGTTTGGTGCTCGATTTGGATGATACGGTGTCATTTAGGTTTTAGTTTTTAAAACTTAAAAGGGGCAATGGGACTATTTGGGTGTTGGGGCTTTAAATTGAAATTGGGATAAGGGGATTAGGGATAACCTACGCTCGGATAAGTGGCTTAGAGACTGTTTGGCTATGAGAAAATTTGAAAAATAAAAAGGGGCGCGCACAGAGGCGCGGCCCTTGAGTTTCGAACCGTGAACTCAATGGGTAGAAGCCCAAGCCCCAAACACTTTGGATAGGTAAACCTTTGTGACTTAAGATACCAAAAATATATATATAAAATATGGTTAAATTAATTCAGAAAATAAAAAAGGGGTGCGCAGGGGCTGCGAGTTGAACCTTAGACCTATGGGAAGGATGAGAAGCATGTAACCAATTATGAAAGGACAATCCCGTGGTATTTGGGGTGCCAAAAATATACATATATTATATAATTATAATATTTAATTAATTAAATTAAATATAGCGAAATGGCCCGGAGTCCAAATTAAACAAGTCATTAGTGTATTTTGACTATGTTGGACCTTCTAAGACCAATGGTGAGGTTCGTGTTGCGAGACGGGGTCCCAAAAAATAAAAGACCCGTGGGAATACTAAAATGACCAAAATGCGCCTAAGTCAAAGAGTAGTCAAACGAATTCCGATTAAAATAAAAGAGTAATGAATTTTTATTATTTCGAGCATTCTGGTCTCAATAGTGGAGTCCGATTTATGAAAAGGGGTCTCGAGAAGTAAGAACCCGTAAAAGTGTAAAATGATCATTTTGCCCTTTTTAGTACAGATGTCCAAATTGAATTCCGCGAAAGCCTAAATCGACTTTGTTCGACGTTCTCGACTCAATAGCAGAGTCTATTCAAGTAAAAGAGATACCAATAGTAAAGAGACATAAAATTTGATGAATAGCATAAATTCAAGTGACGATAGACTGAGACATGCTTTGTGAATCTTAGGGACACCTAAGGGAAAGGAGAAGGCGGATTGACCTTCTAGACAGATACAGCCAGAGGACTGTGTTACCACCGATTGGTTTGACTGCGTAGTGGACACGACTCCCTAGAGTTGAGACAAACCCTATCAGGTATGATATTTTGCTAAGTAAGAAATAGAATTAAGTTTAGGAGTGATTTCTATGTTGATTTAATGATTCATATTTTTATTCGATTGTTTATGTGCTTATGTGTTCCTTGTGGTTTCCTTGGGAGTTTGGTTAAGTGATAAATGTGAACCATGACCATATGTATGTTCCATGTGTTGGCACAGTATGTGATCTATGTTCTTCGAGAATAGATAAGATTGTGAATGTATAACTTGAGCATGTGTTAAATTGATTGTGTATAACATGCATGCATGTGGAAGAAGTTGTGTGATTCAAATGCCATCGTTGTTTTAAGTATAATGCATTATTTACAGCATGCTTCATGTGTTGGTAAAATGCTTCATTGAGATTGCATTATGGCATGGTGGAATCAAAGCATATTGGCATGGTGTAATTCCTCGAATATAGTGTGGGTTGAGCACTTGGTGTTGTGCATTATGAGGGTGTAGATTCTGTGGTGAAAAACTCAAAATAGGCCATTGGTACTCATGCCAACGGGGACGGACCGTGAAGTGAAACATACATTGGTACTAATGCCAATAGGGAAGGTCCGTAAAGTGAGACATGGGTGTGGCATAGAGTTTGCATGGGTGCGTCATTCATATTGATAATGCATTGCATCGATGTATGGATGATTTGAATGGTATATAGATATAAATGTACACTTGCACATGCCACGCCTTAACTTTGTTCGTTGCATTAGCATTGTGTCATACCAGCAATTGAGCTGACCCATTCGTGGGATATCATATTACAGATGACCCTCTTTGCACTTGAGACTTGAGGAAGTTGTGAAAAAAGGAGGGAAAAAAGACTTAGAAGTATATTTGGCCCTTAGGGGTTATTTTGTAATGTAAGGGCTTAAGCCCAGCTGACATGAAATCCATTAAATTTTCTTTTGTTCCCTTTTCTTTATTGATTTCACTTACTCCCCGGGTTCGTGGAAATTCGGGGCGTGACAACGTGGTATCAGAGCATAGGTTCAAATACCTAGAGACTGTAGGGTATTGTTGAACACTATGAAACCCTAGAGGAAAGAGTGAGACTTAGTGTGAACTGTCGGTAGTATACGATAAGATCTTGTGTGTTATGTGGTTATATACACTTGAAGCATGACTTGTCATGATTATGTGTTAATAGATGCTATATTGTGATGCATGATTACGTGATTTGATACAATGAGATGCATGATATGTGTAATGTGTAAGAATTTATTAAGTGTACATTATGACATGTTATACGTATTACCTGTGGAGTATAAGTTGTTGATAAGAACATGACTAAGATTTTTTGTTTTTTTTTTAAATGCCGATCTAAAAATGTGAAAAAAAGGTGTTAATTTTTTTTCCTTCCTTCTTGGACTTGTAGACTCATGCCACCATGGAAAGCTCCTACGAGAGCTGGACCACCTAGGCGGGGTAGGCCTAGGGCTACTGCCCCACCTTGGCGTGGCAGATCCAGAGTTGTTGCTCCTGTTCCTGCATATAGCATAGCAGAGGAGTTTGTTACTCCAGCTGATGCACTTGCCCATAGCATAGCTGGGGAGGCTATTGCTCCTACTCCTACTCTTGCAGTTGTTCCAGCACTTGCCCCAGTAGAGGAGGTAGATCAGACCATTGGTGCCAGAGACATGGCAGCCATTATACAAGAGTGTTTTGGAGCCATATAAGAGACAGAGGTTGCGGGTGGCGAGACTAGGGATACCTTCGTGATGAAGGTGTTTTAACAGATGAGGCCTCCTACTTTTGTCAGACAGCCAGACCCCTTGGTTGTAGAGGAGTGGCTGAGACAGATCACCAGGATCCTAGATTCACAAGGGATTATTGAGCCACACCTGAGGATTCGATGTGCCACTTTTCAGTTCACAGAGTTGGTCAGCCAGTGGTGGCAAGTAGTTGTTGACCGGATTGACAGGTTCGATGAGGGATGGGATGCTTTTGTGGCCATGTTCAATGACCACTATTTTCCAGAGACTGCCAGGATAGGGTTTATGGACGAGTTTGGGGCATTCCTCTAGAGGGATATGACAGTGACTCAGTACGAGTCCCGATTTACTGCATTATGGAGATTTGCCCCACATATTATACGAGAAGAGTGATTGAGGATCCTTCATTTTGTAAAGGGTTTAAGACCTCTATCAGGGATAGACTGGCGGGCCACATTATTGAGATATATAATGAGGCAGTGATCAGGGCCACCAAGGTTAAGAGGAAGTTGGCTGACCTTAGAGGGATTAGAAAGTCTCGGACCCAGGGCAGGACTACCCTAGTGCAGATCCCTATTCTGGCCTTGACTTATACAGAGGGGCGACCATCGAAGAGGTCCCGAGCTCTTGCTTCTTCTACATAAACACTATCGAACCTATACAGTTTTCAGCCCCCCGACCTGTTATGTCCATTTCTTCCTAGGGAGGAGTACCCCAAGGACCTCCGACTTGTTATCTTTGTGGACAGCCGGGCCATAGGAGGGCCAGTTACCCCCAGAGGGACCCTAGCTTAGGACAGGGGCCTGGATCCAGCCAGGGATCATTTCCACCACCAGTACCGTGTCAAGGGTGGGGAGCTCCACAGCGTTGCTATACCTGTCATCAAACGGGCCATGTAAGGGCCAACTGTCCTTCAGGGCAAACTTCGTAGAGCTCATAGAGGCCACACTACTATTAGCATACCTAGGTGCCTCTGCCACTGCCACAGCTAGGCCATAGACCTCTAGTACCATACTTTCCGTCTTCACCCTTCGTATAGAGTGTTAGAGCTCCTGAGCAAAGGGGAGGAGAACAACAGGGACAGAGAGGGGGAGGTAGGCAGGGTCAGACTACTCAGGGTCATGTTTATGCAATAGCCACACTAGAGGCCTCTACTTCCAGACTTTCAGTAGTTTGAGGTACATTCCTTGTGTTTAGTTCATGGGCCAGTGTACTGATAGACTCGGGTACATCTCATTCATTCATATCTACCATGTTTGCCATGACATTGGGGTTGGGCATAGATCGGTTGGATCCACCATTGCATGTTAACACACCAGTTGGGGGTAGTGTGATATTGACGAGGATATGTAGAGATTGGTCGATAGAGATAGTTGACCGCATCCTTTATTTTGACTTCATTTTGCTTGACGTGACTGGTTTTGATATTATTTTGGGGATGGATTGGTTGTTTACTTTCCGGGCGAGTATAGAATGCTACAAGGGAAGAGTGACAATATGCACTCCTGAGGGAGATAGTTTTTATTTTACGAGAGATCGTGGGGATTTCTTAGTTCCACCCTTGTACGACTCAAGGAGTTGGGGAGGTCATAGTTACATGTTGGCTAGGTTGGTCGCAGGTGATAGTGGGGTTACAGAGAGTGTGTTGCCACCAGTAGCGGATAAGTTTCCTGATGTCTTTCCGAATGACTTGACTAGCCTACCGCCAAGACAAGAGATAAAGTTCACGAGAGAGCTTATCCCAGGCACTGTGCCTATTTCCATTCCACCTTACCGTATGGCTCTAGCCGAGTTGGGAGAGCTAAAGGAGAAGTTGATTGATTTACAGAATAAGGGTTTTATTCGTCCTAGTACTTCTCCGTGGGGTGGTTCAGCACTATTTGCGAAGAAGAATGATGGGACATTACGGTTGTGTGTGGACTATAGGAGGCTGAACCGGGTCACTATCAAGAACAAGTACCCGTTGCCGAGGACAGATGACTTGTTTGATCAGCTTAGGGGTTTGAGATGCTTCTCGAAGATTGATCTTCGGTCTAGGTATCATCAGTTGAGAGTACGGGAGGAGGATATAGCGAAGACAACTTTTCGCACTCGATATGGTCACTATGAGTTTGTAATTATGCCATTCAGTGTGACGAATGACCTAGTGGCCTTCATGGACTTGATGCATCGCATATTTAGTCCTTACTTAGATCAGTTTGTTGTAGTATTTGTTGATGACATTTTGGTTTATTCACCTTCTGAGGATGAGCATGCCTTTCACCTACGGACTGTGTTACAAATTTTGAGGGAGCATCGTTTATTTGCTAAGTTCTCGAAGTGTGAGTTTTGGCTTCAGGAGGTGCAGTTTCTAGGCCATGTTATGTCAAGCAGTGGAGTATCTGTAGATCCTTCTAAGATTGACGTTGTTATGAGTTGGGAGAGGCCGAAGAGTGTGTTTGAGATTTGGAGTTTTTTGGGATTGGCAGGATACTACCGTCGGTTTGTAGAGGGGTTTTCTCATCTTGCCGCACCGATGACTCGTCTGACGCGCAAGGGCATTAGATTTGAGTGGACAGATGCCTGTGAACAGTCGTTTCAGGTGCTGAAGAGGAGGCTGACTTCAATACTTGTCTTGATTATACCTGAGAGAGATATGAGTTATGCAGTGTATTGCGATGCTTCACGAGAGGGGCTAGGCTTTGTATTGATGCAGGAGGGTAGAGTGGTAGCCTATGGTTCTCGTCAGTTGAAGAGTTATGAGAAGAACTACCCTACACATGATTTAGAGTTAGCTGCCGTCATCTTTGCACTTAAGAGTTGGCGACACTACTTATATAGAGAGAGGTTTGAGGTGTTCTGAGATCACAAGAGCCTTAGATACATTTTCACACAGAAGGACTTGAACCTTCAACAGAGGAGGTGGATGGAGTATATGGAGGACTATGACTTTGACCTTTAGTACCATCTTGGGAAGGCCAATGTCGTAGCAGATGCACTTAGTAGGAAACTGAGGAACACTGTTGCTAGTATTGCTGTTAGGGAGTGGGAGATGATGGGAGACATTGGCGAGTTTGACTTGGACCTTGCCGGGTTTGAAGGACATGCCACACTATTTAGTTTATTTGCACAGCCTACACTTTTGAGTAGAGTTATTGAGGCATAGTTACAGAACACAAAGGCAGAGCAGATTCGAGCACGAGTTGCTAGTGCCGAGGGCTTTGAGGGGTGGACAGTTCATTTGGACCTTAGCCTGAGGTATATGGGTAGAGTTTTTGTTCCAAAGTCTCTTAGGGCAAATGTTCTTAGAGATTTTTATCATTCACGCCAAGCAGTGCACCTAAGAGGCACTAAGATGTACCATAATTTACGCCGCCAGTATTGGTGGACGGGGATGAAGGGCGATGTAGCATAATTTGTATCTAGATGTCTCACGTGCCAACAGGTGAAGGCTGAGCACCAGAGACTTGGGGGTCTGTTACAGCCATTACCAGTGGCAGAGTGGAAGTGGGAATTTGTTAGCATGGATTTTGTGATAAGTCTTCCGAAGTCACCTAGAGGTCACGATACGGTTTGGGTTATAGTGGACAGGTTGACGAAGTCCGCACATTTCCTACCGATTAGGGTGACCGATTCAGCGGATGTCCTCAGTAGGTTGTATATCTGAAAGATAGTATGACTACATGGGATTCCTGTTTCTATAGTTTCAGATAGAAACCCCCCGTTTCATTGCACGATTTTGGCAGAGTCTTCAGACGGCCTTAGAGACTCAGCTACTATTTAGTACTGCGATCCACCCTCAGACTAACGGCTAGTCAGAGCATACCATTCAGATCCTTGAGGACATGCTTAAAGCTTTTGTTATCAACTTCAAGGGTAGTTGAGAGGATTACCTTGCTTTAGTAGAGTTTACCTACAACAACAGCTATCAGTCTAGCATTGAGATGGCACCATTTGAGGCATTTTATGGTAGGTCGTGTTGTTCACCAATGTGTTGGATTGAGGTGGGAGAAATAGCTGCTTTAGGGCCCGACTTAGTCCATGAGAGCACGAAAAAGATACATGTGATCCGACAGCATTTGTTGACAGCACTGAGCCGCTAGAAGAGCTATGCAGATAGGAGGCGACGACCTCTGTCATTTGATGTTAGGGGACATGTGTTCTTTAAGGTAGCCCCATGGCGAGGATTGAGGAGATTTAGGCGTAGTGGAAAACTGTTGTCGCAGTTTATAGGCCCATTTGAGATCATTGGGAAGGTTGGTGAGGTGGCCTATAAGCTAGCATTACTGCCACAGCTATCTGGGGTTCACGATGTCTTCTGTCACATCCCCTAGACCCACCCTGTGCGGATTTGGGGCACGTGACAAAGGCCAGTTAGGCACCCATCGGGTTTTAACAGTTTTTTTTTTTTTTTTTTTTTATTGAAAACAAAACCCCGACGGTAATCCTAACCACAGGCCATTCCGATCTAAATCCCAAGCATAATGCATTCAACATATATAATTTAAGCAGTGGAATTTTCACAAGAGAATGCATACATATATACTTGGCAGAGCATTCAGGATACATCATAGTCAGTCCTATCTTAATCAAGCTTACAAAACAGTTTCACTACAAAATGTCATAATCTGTTCAGTTATACAAAAAGTACAAAAATGGTATAGATTCACAAAAATGGGTTATCATTTTATCTGGGGGTCTCCAACATTTTCCCCCTAAGTTCTGGACCTGCTAAACCTGTCCATCTGAGAGTTCCCCTGAAATTATTAAAATAATGGAATGAGCTTTAAAAAGCCCAGTGAGTAACACAGATATCCAGGCAAGAGTTTCGAATTCAATCTTTGCTTAAATCACATGGTAATTGAATCAGTTTGGAAGTAATAGTTCAATAAATCCAAGTCAAGTTCAATAGATCAAAACAGGTAAACGGTTCAGAGTGCTAGCATATCAATCAGAAATATAGTTAATCATTTGAGAAACTAAAAACCATGTCATCGGTGATAAAAGCATGCATTTAAAACAATTGCATTTAAAACATATGGTATTCGAAACAATTTAGCAGACCAAGGAGCAGTAACTAAACAGTGTCAGAAGTTACTCACCTTCAATATTCGAGTTTGAAGCTATGAACGGAGCCTTCCTCTTTTCTCCTTAAGCCTAAAACAATTTATAGAGATTTATCAACTCATGACCTTAGACTGAGTAAGTCTACCCTATGATGGGTTTCATGGAACTAACTTATAGTGGCTAGTTCATAGGTTTTACCTCTTAAGCATTTGGCTTAGGGTTTCAGTGTCTTCACACATTTATCAGTTCTGATTTTCATAATATGGACCTAACCATTGAGTTCGGAAGGTCGAAGAAAGTAAATTTAGACTCTCTCGGCTTTTAATTTGGGTTCGGGTATGTCAGGGGTATTTTGGTCATTTTTGCCGTCACATAATTTCTGTCTCGGGTTCGTCATCTAATCATGTATACAGTCTTACAAGTGTCAGGTCTACTACTGGTATCAGTTCCGTTGAAATCGGATTTCATTTGGGCCTTGTACAGGGTTAGGGGTATTATGGTAATTTCATACATCATATTTTTTTTCGGTACCTCATTTGCAGTCACGGACCTCACCATTGGACTCAGGAGGTCCGAGACAGTAGGAATACATATATAACTTATGATTTTTGGACAACGGACTAATTTGGAGTATTTAATTTAATTAAATGATTTTAATTAAATTAATTTCGGAATATATATAATATATATATTATTTTTGGCAGAAAAATGAACGGTCGAATAGGGTGGCACAGCGGACGCGTGCCACCTCCCTCTCCAATAGACACTGCGTTCGAACCTTATAAGGCGCAAAATGCGTCTTTTATTTTTCTGATATAATTAAATATATAATATATACATATTGTGCCCCAAAGGTGACACACGCAAGCGCGTGGCCGAGTGGTAAGGGCGTGGTGTTGGGCGCGTGCGGTCAGGGGTTCGAAACCCCGTAGCCTCTGTTTCTTCCTTCCCTTTCTTTTCTTTTTAAACATATCAGTTTAACATATAAACGGCCAAAACGACACCGTTCTATTTATTCGGTGGCAGTCCCATTGTTTGACACATGTCCGAGTCAACCCGCCAACTCGGTTTAAAAGACACGGAGTCGACTCAGCGTCGTCTCCTTCATCAAAACCCTACACAGTGTTGCCCTAAAATCTGTAGATTTTCTCTTTCTATTTCGTGAGTTTTTAGGCTGTTTTGGTCTCTGTTTCTGGGTGGTATCGATTCCTGAGGGTCACACCAACGCTTTGGCATCGGTTTTGAGGCTCGAATCAACCTAAGAGGTTCTGTTTTCAAAAGGATAGCCGTGACCTGTAACTCGATACTACTCCCTCGATTCTTCACCATTTCATGTGATTTTTGAAGCTATGTGATCTAAAAATCATAAGGATCAAGACCTTATTTTTATTTTTCAGTTTGGTCTCGGTTTTAGAAGATTTGGGTTTCAAACCCGTAGCTTCATTTTCAAATTCGTGGGGCTTCAGTGAGTTCTGGAGTCGCGTAGGTATATATATGAGATACTATTAGGGTCTATTTCAGGTCTCGACATGCAAAATCTCAAATGGTTATGGTCGAATCAGACTTGGTGTTTCCAAGCTTCATCAATGGAGGTTAGTTTCGGGTTTCATGGTTCTTGACCTATCCGAGACCTCCAGCACACACAGTATGCTCCAAACTAGTTCTTAGGGTCAAAAATAACCATGCATGCAGTCCATTTCTATCAAACAGTTCCAAAAATCTACAAAACAAGAATTGAAGATAATTTAGAATTTTTACCTTCACAGTGCTGTCCCTCTCGGTTATGGCTCGACCCAGACCTCTCACAGTGTCCTCAAGTTCCTCAGGTCATGCATGCAACCTCAAGCCTTTACTTCAATTGCCAATTCCCTCTCTCACTTGCATGTACAATCTCCCTTCTCTCTCTCCCTCTCCACACCTCACCTTCACTCTCTCTCTATCACGTTTGCACGCACCCACCAACTAGTTGTATCAGATTTCTAAAAGGGCCTCTTTTCATATGAGATTAAATATATGTATATATATATATATATCTCAAGACTTGTGCACATATATGGTTATACATATACACATATGTGAGTGTATCTCTGCCCTTAGTGGGGTTAGTGGCTGTTGACCTGATGGAGGTGATGGAGGGTCATGATGAAGGGAATGCATGCAAGGCCATTGGCCAATTTGGGTGGTGGCTTGGGCAAGATTATAGGTTATATACATATATTGCTGTATATATGCACAAAGTAACCAACAGCCTAGTTGGTAACTTTTTGGGACAGATTTTACCTACCTTGGTAGGTCAAGGGTTCAATTCCCCTTGGCCTCCCAAGTGACCATTTTCTCCTATTTTTCTGGTTAAGGCCCTGTTTGGTTGTCGCAGAATTCCAGTTTCACTGTTTTGGCCTTAACTCCCAATCCGTAACTCCTTTTTCAGTGCGGTTTCTTTCTGTCACTTCCTACTCAGAATATCTTTCATTAACCAAGGTCCAATGTCAGTTTTTATTTTTTTCGAGTTTCTCATAATTAACTAATTCGAGTTTTATCACTATTAAAAATAGACATTAAATTAGCTAAACCTGACATTTCATTCCCAAAACAGTTTTCAATACACAAAACATGTCAGTTAAGTAATTGGGGTGTTACATCTTCCATGTGTCAATGTTGAGGAAGTACGAACCCGACCCTTCACATGTGCTAGGTTGGGTAGATCTTCAGGTAGAAGGTGACGTTTCTTATGATCAGAGACCCGTGGAGATATTTGACTCGAGGGACCAAGTTTTGCGAGGCAAGACCATCCCTTTGGTCAAGGTTTGTTGGAACCATCATGGGGTCGAGGAGACTACTTGGGGGGGGTGAGGCTAAAGTCCGTGCTAGGTATCCCAAGTTGTTTGTTCATTGATGTATATTTCAAAATTTCAGGACGAAATTTCTTTAAGGGGGGAAGGATGTAAAGAACGGAAAAAAATGAGAATAAAATTTTTATTTTATTTATGATAGAGCAATATTTGAATTTCTTTAATTTTTATTTTCTTTTAATTAAATTAGACCATGAATGTGTACTATTAATATTAAATACACATGTATATATAAATGTGTGATATTAGTATGTATGTGTCGAAAATACATGTTATAATATGTATGTGTATAAATAATGCATTGTATAGGTATATATATGCATAGTGCTATACAGTATATGTGTACATATGGTTACAAATAAAATAGAAGGAAAATGAAAGAGCAGCAGGTAGTGTGTGTGGTGTCGGTTGTGTGTGTGTGTAAGTGAGTGTATTTGGTGTGTGTGTGTGTGTGTAATACGATATATGCGTGTATATATATATATATATATATATATATATATATATATATATATATATGGCACACTACACAAGCAAGTATGAAAAGCAAAGAAAAAAAAAAGCAGAGAAGAAGTCAGGAAAGAGGAAAAAGAAAATGAAAATAGTGGGTGAGCAGGTGAGGGGATTGTGTGTGTGTGTGTGCTGTCACATGTATATGTGTATGTAAATATATGTATGCATATGAGTGTTACGTGTGATTGTGCGGGATCACAATTGGAAGAGTATGTGAGTGTACAAAGATCAGACTTGATGATGGTGTACAGGTATGATATAGAGAGAGAAAAATCAGAGGAGAGAGAGGGGAGTTGTGGTAATATATAGTCATATACGGGTGTGTGTTTAAGTTAGGGAGAAAATAGAAAGGGAAGAGACCAGGAGAACAAAGGGAGAAGTTGGAACAGAAGCAAGAAGGAAGAAATGAAGTGCACCAGGGAAACCCAGAAAGAAAGGTGAGTTGGCTCAGTTCTGTTTTGAGATTTAAAGCATGATAGTTAGTTTCAAATTATTGGGCCTTGTAGAGCATGAAATGTAGCTTATGTTGCAAAAAGAATCATTTAAAATAATCAAGAAATGGAGTAGAAAACCTCAGTTGCAGGTTAGAGAGAGATAATCGGACTTCCATGATTTTATGTCTTAAAACTGGAAAAACTATGGGGATTTAATCCCCTTGAGTGTAGGAAGTTATAGGAAAAAGAAAGAACTCAAAACAATTAGAGAACGAGCATGAAAATAGAAAAGCACAGTCGACCAGAGTTCTGAATCCCTCTATATTCGTGGGGATTGGTTTAATTAAATCAAAAAAAAAAGTTAGCTATAAGATCCTTGGGAAAAAACTGAAGAAAATCACATTTAAAAAGTGTGGAAATCTAGTCGGAATTGGGTCGCCGTCACCGAAGATGGCGACGGAACCCTAGGGTGACCTACCGGAAAATCGAAGAAGAAGACGATGAAGGGGGGGCTAGTGTGCGACGCCGTTTGTTGCTCGATTTGGATGATACGGTGTAATTTAGGTTTTAGTTTTTATAACTTAAAAGAGGCAATGGGACTGTTTGGGTGCTGGGGCTTTAAATTGAAATTGGGATAAGGGGAATAGGGATAACATATACACAGATAAGTGGCTTAGCGACTGTTTGTCTGTGAGAAAATTTTAAAAATAGAAAGGGACACACAGAGGCGCGACCCTTGAGTTTTGAACCATAGACTCAACGGGTAGAAGCCCAAGCCCCAAACACTTTGGACAGGTAAACCCTTGTGACTTAAGATACCAAAAAAATATATATAAAATATGATTAAATTAATTCAAAAAATAAAAAAGGGGTGCGTAGGGGCTGCGAGTTAAACTTGGGACCAATGGGAAGGATGAGAAGCATGTAACCAATTATGACAAGACAATCCCGTGGTATTTGGGGTGCCAAAAATATACATATATTATACAATTATAATATTTAATTAATTAAATTGAATTAATTAAATTAAATATAGTGAAATAGCCCAAAGTCCAAATTAAACAAGTCATTAGTGTATTTTGACTATCTTGGACCTTTTAAGACCAATGGTGAGGTCCATGTTGCGAGATGGGGTCCCAAAAAATAAAAGACCCCTGGGAATACTAAAATGACCAAAATGCGCCTAAGCCAAAGAGTAGTCAAACGAACGCCGATTAAAATAAAAGAATAATGAATTTTTAATATTTCGAGCATTCCAGACTCAACGGTGGTGTCCGATTTATGGAAAGGGTTCTCGAGAAGTAAGAACCCGTAAAAGTGTAAAATAACCATTTTTCCCTTTTTAGTACAGATGTCCAAATTGAATTCCACGAAAGCCTAAATCGACTTTGTTCGACGTTCCCGACTCAATGGTAGAGTCTATTTAAGTAAAAGAGATACCAATAGCAAAGAGACATGAAATTTGATGAATAGCATAAATTCAAATGACGATAGACTAAGATATGCTTCGTGAATCTTAGGAACACCTAAGGGAAAGGAGAAGGCAGATTGACTTTCTAGACAGACACAACGAGAGGACTGCGCTACCACCGATTGGTTTGACTACGTAGTGGACACGACTCCCTAGAGTTGAGACAAACCTTATCTGGTATGATATTTTTCTAGGTAAGAAATAGAATTAAGTTTAGGAGTGATTTTCATGTTGATTTAATGATTCGTATGTTTATTCGATTGTTTATGTGCTTATGTGTTCCTTGTGGTTTCCTTGGGAGTTTGGTTAAGTGAAAAACGTGAACCATGACTATATGTATGTTCCATGTGTTGGCACAGTATGTGATTTATGTTCTTCGAGAATTGATAAGATTGTGAATGTATAACTTGAGCATGTGTTAAATTGATTGTGTATAACATGCATGCATATGGAAGAAGTTGTGTGATTCAAATGCCATCGTTGTTTTAAGTATAATGCATTATTTATAGCATGCTTCATGTGTTGGTAAAATGCTTCATTGAGATTGCATTATGGCATGGTGTAATTCCTTGAAACATCGTGTGGGTTGAGCCCTTGGTGCTGTGCATTGTGAGGGTGTAGATCCTGTGGTGAAAAACCCAAAATTGGCCATTGGTACTCATGCCAACGGGGACGAACCGTGAAGTGAGAGATACGATTGGTACTCATGCCAGCAGGGAAGGTCCGTAAAGTGAGACATGGGTGTGGCATAAAGTTTGCATGAGTGTGTCACGCAAATTGATAATGTATTGCATCAATGTATGGATGATTTGAATGGCATATAGATATAAATGTAAACTTGCACATGCGACGCCTTAATTTTGTTCCTTGCATTAGCATTGTGTCATACCAGCAGTTGAGCTGACCCATTCGTGAGATATCATATTACAGATGACACTCCTGGCACTTGAGACTTGAGGAAGTCTTGAAGGAATGAGGTAAAAAAGACTTAGAAGTATATTTGGCCCTTGGGCCGTATTTTGTAATGTAAGGGCTTAATCCCAACTGACATGAAAGACGTGTTTTTTTTTTTAATGTACTTTACATGTTTATATGTTGAAGGGGAATGAATGCATGTTTAATTAAATCCATTAAACTGTCTTTTGTTCCCTTTTCTTTATTGATTTCACTCACTCCCCGGGTTCGTGAAAATTCGGGGCATGACAGATTATGTGAAACAGGATCTATCCGACATTCTATTATCTTCCAGATTTCCACTCCAACCTTCAGGCCTTTTATGATGAAGAATACCCGATATATTGTTGTGATTTAGCCTCCCATACAATTCCTTACCAAACTCTGCCATCTTCACAAATAACTTTTTATCTTCCCACCACAGACCATTACCTTTTTGCACGACTACAGAAGCTGTAATAGAACAATTATATCTAATAAAACCGAATTTCAAACTTATTCTCTTTCTTCTCTTCAACGGAATAAATGCATCCTTAACCACCCCAAACTTAGAAAATAATTCATGTAAACCTTTTGAATCCATAGACTCTGGTATACTTTCCACAAAAATAGTATACAACCCCTATACTTTTCCATCCCTCTCGTTATCTAATATTCTCTTCTGCTTATGGGTAACAGGAATCCAGCCATCGATCCTTCACTCCAGCCATTACCAATCTTTCTTCTTCTTTCTTTTTTTATTTCTGTGTGCACTACTTCATGACCATCATCGTGGAAAATGGTCATGTATACATTGCACAGTCATTTAGTAGGAAAGATAGGAAATCAAAACCTTTCCTTCTCATTGCTGTAAATGTTTGGTCTTTCTAATGACATGTTATATTCTTTTTAATGATCCAAACATTTCAAGGAAAAGATGTAACATGCTCTAATTCTTCACTGACAATTTTAGGTCAACACTCCCACTAGGAATGTGTAGTTTATTTCTTCTTTCATGTTTTGGATTGGACTTTATTTTTGTACTTGTTACTGTTTGTTAAGTTTTTCAACATCTACGATTGACAGAC
The DNA here is from genome assembly GCA_008638375.1 of Nyssa sinensis. NCBI lineage: Eukaryota > Viridiplantae > Streptophyta > Magnoliopsida > Cornales > Nyssaceae > Nyssa > Nyssa sinensis. Next base: position 39,263,766 of record CM018047.1, on the reverse strand, counting down.
TTGTGTCGACTTGTCAAGTAATGATTAATTGTACACCATCTGTTGACAAAAAAAAAAAAATTGGACATTGCCTTTCTCATTTTTTAATTGAGTAATTTTGAGAATATCTTAAGAGGTATATGATTGGAAAGTGGCACAACACAAAACATGATAGGAATTGAGCATGTTGATTTCTGAAAATTGTTAAAAATGATATGGTACATACGAAAGACGTTTCAAATTTTGGTATGATATAAAAACTTAAGATAGTAAGTATCTACCAAAAGTGTGAAAATATTTATATCACTTTTTAATTAATTAAAACACCATTTTATTAATAAGGAATGCAGATTTAATATATTCTTATTAATCAAGATAGATTACTAATACCTACTTATTAAATATCTAATATGTTAAGTTCATGAAATTATCATGATAGTAGTAATAATATGTAACATATCCATAAAACATTACGTGGGAAACCCTTTTGTGGAATAAAACCAAAACCAAGTAACAAAAATTCACTAGTCAAAAAGAACGAAGTATAAGTCCACAAAGATTTGAGCCCTCAAACCAGTAACCTATCACTTATAGTGATTTACCTGCTAGTCTCCCTAAATCTTCTCATTGTACTGTTCCACTTTGATTAACTTTTGCTAGCTCTAACACTATCTACAATCAGTTGATCAACCACCTTCTGCGGTGTGCAACCTCTACGCAATGGAAGTACGTGCTCTAACTCTTCTATCTACTCATACATATACTAACCGGGCACTACGTATATAGATGCTCAATTAGAAGGAACAAAACCTTGCAATACAATGACTATATGAATAAAACTCTGAAGCAAAAGATTACTCTGTATTCTTTGTGCTTCATGGCGTTATGGTTACTTTTAAGTGTAATATAACACCCTATTTATACTGAATAATTTCTGTATTAGACCTAAACCTAGTTGGAGAATGTTTTGTGCAAGAAATAAGAAAGTCGAAAATGAATTGTCACAAAAAACCATATGCATGTTCGAATAGGTACATACTCTCTATTCGAATGGGAGACCATCCAGACAGGGAGACTACTAGAATTGCACTTGGATTTTTGATGAGAACAAACACGAATTTTTTTTTTTATTTCTTTTAAAGAAACCTTTTTAAGGTAATAAAAAAGTTCATAGATTTT